>CAJQUN010000021.1:6568455-8055310 GCA_907163345.1 Haberlea rhodopensis | reverse complement strand
GCATACTGTGAAAAAGCACAGGATGTCAACACATCAGTTGGCCATTTCAATCCCTCCTCTTTTCTTGAGAAGTGATTCCCCGATTTCCATTGTCTCCAATAATCCTACCCATTTCAAGAATTACTCAGTTTCTTCTTCCAGATATGCTAATAAAATTAAATCTTTTAAGGAAGAAAGATTATTCCATTCAAGAATCACTTGCTCTGCAGTGGCTGCAAAGGTAGAGGTTAAAAAAATTCAGTTGTTGGGGTGAGACTTCGTGTATTCGGGACAAAAGTTGCACAAAATTTTGTTTGAACTGACTTTCGAGTTTTTAGATGACTTGGGGTTCTCTGAAAAGTTGTGTTTTTTTAAGGTTTATTCGTTAGTATTAGCAGGGCTCTGAAGTGGTGGTGAAAGACAAAAGTGTTTCTGTTGTCCTGCTTGCAGGAGGAAAGGGCAAAAGAATGGGTGTAAGCCATTATTTCCTCTTTTGTATATTTGCATGTATTTTCTTTTGGTGAGAAAGACTTGGTATGATTGATTGGCTGGGAATGGTATATTAACTGAAAAAAGATAGGAGTTTATGAATAATTCAAGATTCGAAATTTTGTAAGAATTTTATCTTTGAATGCTTTTACAAAATAGTAAGCTTATGAAATGTGTTTAACAACTTCAAATGCTCTTGTTTTCACCTAGGATCCTTGCTAAAGAACGCAAGTTCCAAGAAAAATAGAATGTAAAAACAGGACGTGTTTTGGTCGTATTTTCTTAGTGATTTAGAGTAAAATAAGTATTCAAATATAAGAGGATGGATGCGCCTATGCCAAATCCTTTTTTTATATGATATATGCAGAAAATTCCTTTCACTATAGCTGGTAAAGTATGAAAATCGGACTCGTCATAATATTGTAAGAAGGCGAATTGTGATAATAAGATGAAAAGATAGGTTTAGCTTGTTTAGTTATTAATGCTTACAATGAACTGAAATTTGAGAGTCATGGAAGTTTCACATGCTTTTGTAATTCTGCTTGAGCTCATGCCCTTTTATATTTTTACCATGTTATTGACTTTTATGGACTATTTTTCAACTGCATATATATATATATATATATAAATTGTGATATAGGCAAGCATGCCAAAGCAGTATCTTCCACTTCTGGGCCAACCAATTGCATTGTATAGGTGAGTACAGCGACTCAATATTCTTGAACTCGGGACAGTTGTGACCGAGGTATATGATATTTGGATTTTGATAAATCTTTCTTTCATTTCATCATTTTGAAGTTTTTCATAAAGTGAATTAGGTAAAAATATGAAATTTGTCCATGCTCAAATCTTTGCTCCCACGCTCGTTCATAAGGATACAACATAAAGATGACTATGTGTGGGCTTATCATGCTAAAGTAGAATAAAAAGGGGAACTTTAACTAAGGGATTATAGTATTTATCTTTTTATTTTTGATCTTTTGCTTGTTGAAATCACAAATGTGAGCTTCTTGCAGTTTTTATACTTTCTCGAAGATGCCTGAAGTGAAGGAAATAGTTGTCGTATGTGATCCTTCTTATCAAGACATTTTTGAAGGTCTGAAGTTAATCTATAGTATTAGATGAAGCAATGCTGGTCCAGAAAATTATTGAAAACATTGCTGCAAAACACACGCACTGCACTGGAATACGCCTCCAGGTTTGTGTTTTCCATTATTCTCGAAGATTGATTAGTTTGTTTTCTTATTCTTTTTTTAGATGCCAAGGAGAACATCCAAGTGGAACTGAAATTTGCATTACCTGGCAAGGAGAGACAAGATTCTGTATATAGTGGATTAGAGGTATATACACTTATACTCTCAATTTTTTTTTTTTGGGTACTTGGATTGTGAAGAGGCCGTTCCTTTAGTTTTGTACTTTATTTCCTAGCATCCTATTATCTAAGAAAACTCTGAATCAAGAATACTGGCTATAATGTTCCAGATTTTACAAAACTAGAATAGCCCTGAGCCTCCTGAAGTTTGGTAACTAGTTACAGCATCTTACCAGTATTAATAATGAATGCACTAATTTTGACTTATGTAAAGAGTTCTGTTATGTGGAATGATTTGTCCATACTCCCACCAAATGTACCATAAAAGAATTCATCCCATTAAATTTGTAATGCTAGATTTTTGGAAATTTAGAGCATGTGACATTTTCACCAAACGTTTAATGGAACAGTCTTGGAACGTTTTCTCTAGGAATAACTATTGAAATGGTTGCTTTTAATTTGACATTCAATTATTGAAAATTTATTGTGGCTAATATTTGAAGAAACAGGGTACTGACAATTGTTTTTTTCTTTCGTGAATTAATCTATACCTGATTGTAGAGTGTGAGGAATGTGGTTTTTTTCTGTTCAGGTAATTGATTCAAATTCTGAGCTTGTCTGCATTCACGATTCTGCAAGACCTCTTGTATTAGCTGAAGATGTAACCATGGTTGGTTTCGCAGTTGAATCGGTTTTTCTCTTGTCCATATCTTCCTGTAAACTGTTTCAGCTTCATCTTTTCTCCTTCTTGACAAATCCTACTAGTTGTCCACATTACTTTGAATTTATCGCTCACAGAATATCAGGTAACCCTGTAATGAATTAAGACTATACTTATTTGTGCTCGATTAGCAAAGAAATCAAGAAATGGTATAAATGCAAATTGAATCAGAGATTTTAGCAATTTGCCTCATCTATTATTTTTTACTGTAATTGGAAAATTTCTGATATCGGTTGTTACGTAAGAACCAACTGTTTATGATTCATACTCCTATAGTCTTACTCGATTGGTTTCCTAACAGGTTCTTAAGGATGGTTGGCTTGTTGGGGCAGCTGTACTAGGTGTTCCTGCTAAAGCTACAATTAAAGAGGTGGGCCAATTCATTATCTTCATTTTTAAAATTTCTGCTATACGTGAAATAATTTTCTCTGAAAATTATCGGTTTTACTTTTACGTGCGAGTGCTGATATTGATTTCTCTTTGGATGGAAAATTCTGAGTTCTTATAACTATCAGTGTGGCTCAGAGCCTTCACATCCTGTAGAATGAGATGTCTCTTAGATGGTATACCTATTTTGGGTATTTTGATAATTATCTTAACAGAACTAGAGTGCATCTATATATGGATGGTTTTGAATAAGTTATCATGTTCATGTGTGTGTAAACTCACAAATGATTCCGGAGTTGTGGTACTCAATACATGCTGGATGAGAAACGATCAAACATGGCCTTTGAGCCTAAATAAAAGTATTATGCGTAATGGCCACCATTCTGAGTCCAAAAAGGTTGGCATTCGTTGCATTTTCAGATCTCGGAATAAAAGTCATTTTTCATTTATATCCATAAATATTTGAATTGAAAGCACAAATTAGTTTCAAGACTTGTGAAACTAGAAAAAAAGTTTCATTTTTTCCTCTGTGTTTTGTGGACATTGTGTTAAGACATGTTTGTCTTTGTGACTGCAACTCAGGCAAATAGTGAAGGTTTCGTGGTAAAAACTTTGGACAGAAAGACACTTTGGGAAATGCAAACTCCGCAGGTTTTTTAATTACCATAAAAATTTCGTGTCCATAACATTATTTATTGAACTTGTTGGGAGACAACCCATTGAGCCATCAACTGTTCTGCAGGTTGTCAAGCCTGAATTGCTCAAGAAAGGTTTCGAATTGGTTAATAGGTATTTTTTTTAAAATCTTGACAGCCAGAATAATGACTTCCTTATTGAATTATTCATCGCACATCGATTTGTTGGATGAATGTGAAAGTGTTTATTCTGTTGTACAGTAGACTTTTCGAGTAATTTGGCTAATTATTTTTGTTATTTGAGTACGGAAGGAAAACATTGCTAGTGTAGTCCATATGTAGAGTTTTACTTGTGCGAGTCTATGGGTTTGAAGCGTGATAGAATGGTCTCAAAGATATTCACCAACAAAAACACCTAAAACTAACTGCTATACATGATTTCTTGAACCTCCGAGATAAAGTGGCCCATGTATGGGGAGCTATTTATTGATTTTGTTGGTGGTGGATCAATATCTCATCCCACGATGAGGATATGGACTAATGAAGTTTATTTGATATCGCCCTTAAGGATGCTTTGAAAGCATCTACATCACACATCAAACTAGATATGTGGTGTAGATGCCCAGAAGGGCAACACAAGCGAGTAATGAAGGAAAGATGAGTATAATGCCTATCTCATGTCGGTTTGCAAAGTATCTGCTAACAAAACCACCCATTATGTAGAGTTTTGCATGTGAAGGCCAT
Organism: Haberlea rhodopensis; assembly: GCA_907163345.1. NCBI lineage: Eukaryota > Viridiplantae > Streptophyta > Magnoliopsida > Lamiales > Gesneriaceae > Haberlea > Haberlea rhodopensis. The sequence continues at coordinate 8,051,043 of CAJQUN010000021.1, read as the reverse complement.
AGCTGGGGGCGTGACATGAATCAGAAAACCACGGTGGTTCTACTATGCAAGCATTACAAGTCATTTTTACTCTGTCTACATGTGTAGCATAATTTAATATGGTATCAGATGTATAATGGATGAAATAGATTAGTCTCTAGTCTCTAGTATAAAGAAAATGTTCTCCTTTCTATCTGCACCGTCTCCCATCGAAAATAGTCCCGATTGTGTTATTTCGAAGTTTTACAGAGAAGGTCTTGAAGTCACCGACGATGTATCAATTGTAGAACACCTTAAGCATCCGGTTTACATTACCCAGGGATCCTACACCAACATCAAGGTAAATAAATAAATAAGTTGCTTATCTGTTTTTGTTGACTTGGATGATGATGACATTGAGAATATCGAAATAATGCACGAAATGCAGGTTACAACCCCAGATGATCTATTACTTGCTGAGAGAATATTGAATCCTGATTCTTGAAATTATACCATGGATTCCTCTACAGAATATATCCATTTAGCGCCGAGGTGGTGCAAAACTTCGGCCGATTTCGAGTTTTGTGTGTATGCACGTACAAAGTGAAGGAATGAAATTTAACAATTTAGCCTCATCTTGTATACAATTCTATTCAGAGACATGAGTTTAAATGATCAGTTCTTGCTTTTCTCACGAGTAATCAATCTATCTCGGGTTCGATTCCTCCTTCTGACTAATGATTATTTAAAGAAAAAAAGAAATAGATTCCGTTCGAGTTGAACTTTTTACCATTTTTTAAGAAACCACAAGACAAATACTAAATTTGGGACGTAAGAATACTTCATTAAACATTCCCAAACATATCAAACAACTTGACTTAAGTTTTACTTAATTTTCTTTTTTTGTAAAAAACTAATTATTTTTATCTTCAGTGACTATTCGATATTCTATAATATTTTACTGAAAAATCTTAACAATTTGTCATAAATTTTATGGCATCGGATAAATTAAATTTTAGTGGAAAACTCTGTTGCACCATTTCTAATCCTTTTGTGTAAAATCAAAGTGTAAATTTCTTTTTTTTTTGTATCGAAAGTAGGGGCGGAACCAGAAAAAAAGTTTTTGGGGACGAAGTTTTTTTAATAATACTTCAGGATTAAAAAAATTTTGTGGGTGTAAAAAACTTTTTGTTTATATTTATCAAACAATTACAAGGTAAATCTTACTTCAACAGTTTAACCTACACTACAAAAGGTCAAAAGTCTTGTTATTCTCTGCGAACTGGGTGGTTTCCTTTGTCTCTGACTTATCGTCTGCAATGCAATCATAACCTTATCATTTCATGCTTCCTTGATCCAATATATTAGTAATTGAGGCCAATATTCTTAATGGGAAAAATTCATATTTTAAAAATAACAGTAGAAATTAGTATTTTTTATTTGAGAAGACAACCATTGTTAATGCCAAAATTTTAGTTGATTAGACCACAGCTTAAAAATTATACATAAAATTTATTCTTAGAAAATTACTATTTCATTTCAGGAGAAGGCCTATTGTCACGAGTCAGAGTTTTTGCGCAGACAGCATCCCGTGCAACGACTCGGATCCCCACATTCCCGAACTTTGTTGGAAAATAAATTAAAATGTAAAAGGAAAAATAAAATTGAGCTCGATCGATCGAGCTCATCAGATTTTTTCGTCTATTTTGGTGAAGGAGCTCGATCGATCGAGCCATATTTCTGTTGCGTGAAATTGTGTGCGATTTTTCACGATGTGGTGCCTCCAAATGGTGTCCATTTGGATTCATTTCTTGTTTACTATAAATACTTCCAACCCCTCACTTGATATTCATTGGATTTGAAATCTACATCATATAAAAAATCAAATTGTGAGCATTTAGTTTGTTCATCATATTTCTTCTTGTTGTTGCTTTGAACATTTGTGGTTTGAGGACTTATGATTTGGAGTGCTCATATCACAAGTTATAGTCGTTGTATCTTGGGAGACAAATTGTAATAGCAAACCGTTAGCACCAAGGCGGGGCAATATTGTCTTAAGGACGGATATTACAAATCTCGTCTCGACATAAAACGTTAAAAGCCATTGTTATTTGTTACTAAATTCCTAAGATACACTTTGAGAGAGAAAATCAAACAACAATCTTAAGACAATATTATCAACAAAAGGCTTCGTCGAATGCAATAAAGCCTCCAGTTCATCATGGTGAAAGACCTGAAAAGTTCAATGGGAACGATTTCAAGCGATGACAACAAAAGATGTTGTTTTACTTGACAACCTTGAGGTTGGAAAGGTTCCTCAATGAGGATGCTCCTACTGTCATGGAGAGTGAAACCGACAGCCAAAAGAGGGTTGCAGTTGATGTGTGGAAACAAAATGATTTTTCGTGTAAGAATTATATTCTCAACGGACTGGACAACACATTATACAATGTGTATTGTATAGTGAAGACGGCCAAGGAATTGTGGCAATCCTTGGAAAAAAGTATAGATCCGAGGATGCCGGCATGAAGAAATTCATCGTTGGGCGATTCCTGGATTTCAAAATGGTTGACACAAAGCCGGTGATAGCGCAAGTGCAAGATTTGCAAGCAATCATGCACGAAATTCACGGAGGGAATGATTCTAAGTGATTCATTCCAAGTGGCCACAATGATTGAGAAGTTGACTCCATCATGGAAGGACTTCAAGAATTATCTCAAGCACAAACGAAAAGAGATGAATCTTGAAGACATTGTGGTTCGCTTGAGAATCGAAGAGGACAACATAATTTCTGAAAGGAAGGAAAATTGGCACCAACATGAAGCACGAGTGAACTTAGTGGAAAACACGCCGGAACAAAGCGCAAGTTTGACGGTATGGCCTCCAAATCTGCAAAGGCGAAGAATGTTCAAAGGCAAGTGCTACAAATGTGGAAAACCCAATCACATGGCGAAAGATTGTTGCAATAAAGACGATCGTGGGAAGGCTATGGATCAAGTAAATGTGACCGAAGAAGATCGTCTCTCAAATGATTTGGATGAGTTGGCGCTTACCGCTTAATTAGATTGTGTATCTTTGAAAGTTGTAAACTCCAAGAATGGAGACATTATAAATAAATGTAATGACGATATTTGTTGAAAGCAATAAAATTTATGTTATTACTTATTGTATTGAATATTATGGTTTGTGGCTTGATTGTTAGAATCATTTAAACCATAGTTCACAACACAAATTGGATTCATTTCTTGGTTTACCATAAATACTACCAATCCCTCACTTGATATTCATTGGATTTCGAAATCTACATCATATAAAAGATCAAATTGTGAGCATTTAGTTTGTTCATCATATTTCTTCTTGTTGAGTGCTTTGAACCTTTGTGGTTTGAGAACTTGTGATTTGGAGTGCTCCAATCACAAGTCATAATCGTTGTATCTTGGGAGACAGATTGCCATAGCAAACCGTTAGCACCAAGGTGGGGCAATATTGTTTTAAGGACGGATATTACAAATATCGCATCGACATAAAATCGTAAAAGCTATTGTTATTTGTAGAGAGGAAATCAAACAACAAATCTTTGATACGTGACACTATGCTAGCTATCTACTCTGTACCCGGTGCACAGAATATCAGGAGCTTCATTTCTATTTCATAAGTATACTAGTTGTTAGTCAGGAACACGAGAATAAAGAGTTATACAAAAATGAAATACATCGGGAAATCGATATTACATTGCCTAAAAAACCAACAATAACCAAAATCTTAATGTTGAAGTTGTAAAGTTGAAAAGTGTAATAACAAATAGTAGCATTTAGTAGGAATCAAATATTGACAATTAAGGTATCTTTATATGGAATGTAAATATGCAGCACATAATAATGATTAATACAGTTACTTGAAAAGATTCGTGTAGTGATCTTTATTGCCTGCATCTGAAATTGCATTCCAATACCACATTCTCTCGGAGAAGTCAATCTGACCTGTGCCCGGAATCTCTACTGGCAATGGTTGTTGCTGCAAAGGGGAGAAATTGGACAAAATATTGGTCGCACTATTACTAGAATAATGCTGATTTTCTTGACCAATGTTTGAAGCAGCTTGCAGTGAGTAAATACTCACTAATTTATGATGATCATGATCAGTTGAATGGGAAGAAGAACTGGCAAAAACGGCAGCACAATCTCGTGATTTGGACTGGTGCAATATAATTCTATCATGTTCTAATGAACCATGAAGTGTAATCGTTGAATTTATGGGGAGAAATGAGTTGATATTTGTGTTGAAAGAATTGGGCTTCGAAAGAGCAAGAGAAGTTCCAATATCTGTGCTGCGACTCGGGCTTGTTTTGCTCGTTTTTATATTAGTTTTTTGAGCTGATTTTGATCCTCTTGCTGATGATAACGAAGCTTTTGTTGGAAGAGACCGAGGGAGACATGAATAGTTTTCGACTCCAGGTCGTTTATAGACTCGACAGAGAGAAATTTCAGCCTGAAAACAATGAGATAAGGTGAGCGAACCGGAAATTTCTCATTAGAGTTAGGGATCACTGTGTTGAAAATAATAGCAATCAAAGTTGACGGCAGTCTACCAACGAAGAACATACGTAATTTTATGTTCCTATAAATAGCATATGTATTGTAATATTAAATTGGAGAAATTAGAATCATAAAATGATATCCCCAAACCTTAGACTTAATAAACAACATTTTGTAAAATACTCCTACATTATATACATTAACCAAGTATAAATATAAATGAGGTGGTAAAATTGGAAATAATTTGTACTAAATTAACAGTGAATTGTCATCCTCACACAGGTTTCCATCTAGAAAGAGGGTTATTTTATCTAACATATGAGCATCTTTTAAATGGCAGCCATTAATTGAAGTTTCAGTACATTAAATGTGCCTAAATTTAATGTTAGTGTGTTGTCTATTTATGTTTCTGCTGTGAACAATGAACTTCCATAGTAAGAACAAAACTAGAGATCAAGACAGTTGTCAGTTTCTTGTACGTTTTCTTAATTTCAGACATGAACAAAAACTGATTTTGGTTTCATTCCCACATGTAATGCTATACATACATTGTGTTTCAAGAAAATCAACACTTATATGCAATGGTTAAATTAGTTGGCAGGCCAAAATAGGGTATTGAAACCTAAACAAGACTAGGTTTTGGAGAAAAACAGTTGGATCAACAACCATAAAAAAACTCAAGTATGATAAAATGATGGCCCAAGAATCGTTAATTTCGGAAACTTTGTTAGTGGGATCTATCAATCAAAACATAAAAAGATTGGAAGAATTATGGGATTGATATATTTGTTTATTACCATCTGATCTTGAAGTAGATATTACCTTTTGCAAGCGTTCAGTTTCATGTTGCGGCAAACGGTACTCATTCATGATCCAACTAGTTCTGATTCCTTTAGGAGCCTTACCAGAGTAGAAAACCAGGGTTTTCTTGAGGCCAATAGATCTCAAATTCTCACTTCTGATCATTCTATCAGCACCAGTAGCCTTCCAATAACCAGAAGTCGTGACCCGATTAGGCCGATCCCCATTTCGATACTTCTTATCTCTTGGAACATAAAAGTACCATTCTTTCTCCCCTATCGCAGCAAAGGCTAAGAATATCCAAAGAACAAACAAACAAAAATATAAAATCATAAAAGATACAATACACAAAAGACTAGATTTTGAAAATTCCCAGTTTATCAAAACTATTTTCGGAAGACATGAAAAGGGTTACTTGGAATAAGAGATACAAAAGCATATATAATTGATCACATGTAAGTATATATGTACCAGGTAGTTCCCATGGATCATAGCGATAAAGGTCTAAAACAGTGATGAGTTCTACATTAAAACGCTTGCCCTCGACCTTACGGCGGAGGTAGAACTCCACAAGCTCTTCCTCGGTTGGATGGAAGCGAAATCCGGGCATAATCATATCGTGGTCGTGTTCATCTTGCTTCGAGTTTTCTTCTTGATTATTCATCTCTGCAGCAACGGCCATAAAACTAAGATACAAAACCCTTAATTAATAATGATCATTAAAGAATTATATCCACTTCTTTTTGCAGACATGGAATTGGTGTACAAAGAGAAACGAAAGAGCAAGTTGGATATGGTAGAGAGGGAGATGAATATGTCATAACTGGTGCAGATACAATGTATATTGAAGGGTTAACCTCATCAAAACGTTTATAAGTTGATAAGAGTTCGATACAGATTCTGTATGCATTTTGAAGTGAATATATGTATACTACTTGGATTATCCAAAAGATCTTCAATTTTTTTTTAAACGCGAGTATTTTTCCGTAAAAATAATATTTGGATGGAACAAAACATTTTAAAAGAATACGACAAAAACAATGTCAGAAGTCAGAAAATTTTGGCTTCTTTTTCTTTTTAAAAAAAATAAATAAATATCCATAGCTAGGTGAGTGAGTGGAAGTATAGATTCAAATATGTTTAGGAAAATTTGAACTGTAGGTCCTCGATTCTTGATTCTAGTTTTATTACTGAAACTGATTTTTGGGAAAGACAAATTAAGTTTGGAGGAAACCGTGTTACGATCTACGGTAAAACCTCTATAAATTGATACTCGATAAAGTAATAACCAATCTAAAATAATATTTTTTTCCTGTCCCAACTTGGGCCAATTTAAAAACTAAGTAATTTTGATAAATTAATAAGATAATAATTTTAGAAAGACCCTTATATAAATATATAATCTCATTAATATAATAAATTAATAATTCTCTAAACAGTGTAGACATGAGTATGACAATTTAGTAAAAGAAGAATCTATTGTTGTTTGTTTTTCTCGAAATTTAAATATAGGTGGATTCAATTTTTAACTTTTTTCTCATTGCATTCAAAAAGTTTAGAGTCGTGTATTACAATTACAACAAAAAATTGTTAAGACTTATTGTCTCTATGAGTGCTTTCTCTCGCGTGATTTGGTATCAAAGGTACTGAATTGTCATCAACTTCATCCTCAACAGGGTTTTCATTGACACTAGCCACAATTTCTTCTAAGCTTTTAAATCTCTAAAAATTCATCACATGGATAATTCAACATGTGATTGACATCTATTTTAATGTGTTAATTGAGATCATTGATTATATTCTCAAGCTTATTTAAGTTTTTTGAGGATGCTTCACTTTATAAATTGATAATTATTAATTTATCGATTAGTTAATATCTCTCTAAATTAATAAAATTTTGTGGTCCCAACATTATTAATTTATAGAGGTTTTACTATATGTATATTGCCTGAATAATTATTCGATCTAAAAGTAACTTAAGGCCAGGCCTCCAGGGCTATCAACAAACTAGCCACTCTCCTAATTTCTCCATTGAAGAAATGGTGGGAGTTAATAGAAAGATACACACAGCTTTGAGGCCCTACAATGGGAAGCTGTTGCGTTAAGGTGTTTTAGATGAGAAAGGGACATTACAAATATAGGACAGGTTGGCCATTTCGTCTCATTGGTGCCCTCTACTTATTGTCCAATATTATGGCCACTATTGGTCAATTAGTAACAAAAAAACAACTAGGTTAAGAGCTTCTGAATGTTATATTTTGAGTTACATTCACTAATGTGGCGAGATTCCAGCTACAGGAGTACCAGGAACAGTGAGCTTCCCCCACCCTTTCCGCCCGACTCTTTGGCGAAAAGAAGGACGCTAAAGGCGCAAGTGATTCTTTTCCAATGCCTCGGGAAACTGGTCGAGATAGATGATATATTTTACATAACCAAAGGGGCTATACTTGGAGATACCATTGTTTCTGGTACAGAAGTTCTTATAAAAATGGGTCCTCAGTTCGGATTGCAGGCTGCAACTCGCCTGCATGAAGCCGGAATCGCTAGTAATCGCCGGTTAGCCATACGGTCATTCGAGCGTATCTAACGTATCTAAATAAATGCTATGTTTACATATGGATCCCCTACGTCGTTATTATTGATATCCTTCTTCTCCCATCGACGTTGATAAAAAAAATGTAATGCATGTAACCAAATACGACTCTCACAGCTCACAGGCCTTGCCGCAAAAAGCTCATTACCAACTTTGGGTAGACTTGAATTCGAGTCACGCTTGGTGCAAAATATTTAACCCCTCCCCAATCAAAAAAAATTACGACCCTCAAATAAATAAAAATGTTAAATTTTTCTACAAATGTAAATGTTGATTTTAAATTCTAACTTTTTTAATAACTCGATAACTGAAGGTATCATCTCCTACAGAAGCTGTTTGCTATGTTGGCCGAGAGAGAATGGACACTATAATTTGCACACTGAAATATTTCAATATCAGAGCTAAAAAAAAACTCCTAGGTTTGCAATTATGGAACTAGAAAAGCATACGTACGTTCTTGTCTAATTTTGAACATGCATCCTAACACACACATATTAAAAGCACCGTATAAGTACAAATTTTCACGCACTTTTAGGTTTTGCTCCCTAACTAACGGATGGAAGAACTTCATTTCAATAATATATTAAAATTTTTTGAAATGAATTCAATAATTAAGAAGTTGAAATACCTTGTTATTATTAAAAACGTCTTAAAATTGAAGAAGAAGGATTTGAAACCCATGGACCGTAAAACTAGCCAAACAAGGATTTGAAATCCTAACCCATCAAATCCTTCTATCCTTGGAGTCTAAAGGTATCGACACATTTGAGAATGTGTGCCTAATATGGCAACAAAATTTCATTTCAATAATATATTAGAAAATTTTGAAATGAATTCAATAATTAAGAATTTGAAATACCTTGTTATTATTAAAAACGTCTTAAAATTGAAGAAGGAGGATTTGAAATCCATGGACTATAAAATTAGCCAAACAAGACTTGGAAATCCTAACCCATCAAATCCTTCTATCTTTGGAGTCTAAAGGTATCGACACATTCGAGAATGTGTGCCTACTATGTCAGCACGAACATTTGGCCACACCCGACACATATTAGTAGAAAAGAACTCGGGAAAAAAAATTAGTTTGGTGTTTTTCTTTCTCAAATCCATATTTTTTTTTAGAGAAATTAAGTTACTGCATTCAATTTTTTTTTTTTAAAAATAAATTGATTAATCTAAGTAGAATAAGCATATCCCCTCTATATATATGACAATATAAGCATGCATATGGGTAGGGTGGGGGGACAAATACTGCAAAGTCAAGAGAAGTCCGTGACCACAATTCCCATTATATATGACAATAACAAGACCTTCCTTTCCCATCGTTTTCACTCTTTAACTAATTTCTCACATATATCATTTAGAACCAACACTTTTTCACTTGCTACTTTATGCATATTTGCTTCTCAATATGTATCATAGGCCATCTCATAAGTGCGGGGGACGACCGAAAAATACATGATTTGAAGTTATACGCAAAGACTTGAAGTTCAATAGAGCCTTGGAGAAGACGTGTTCGACCAGACTTGATTATCTCTATTGTTCATAGTAGCCTACCACAATTCATTGAGATTAAATGCTTAGTTGTTGTTATTGTTGTTGATGTATCACCATATAATAATAATTGTACTAAATAGAACTCCATCACGACTTACATTCCATTTAAAATATCATTTGACGTTAGAAGAGTCAATCACCAAGTTATTTTTACTGAGTTTGTCATTAATCTTTGTTTTTTATTTTTTTTATATTAATTTTCCTGAATAAAGTTGTCTTTGTCTATTCTAATGTCTTTTATGCCAAAATTTTCTTGGTTTTTTTATCCAAATTTTCTTTGCGTCACTGTCTTGGCTTCAACTAAGGATCTATCTTTCATATAAATTTGGCATCTAAAACATTGTTGTATGCTAAATAATGCTTTTATTTAAAATAATAATAATAATAAATTAAATATATATTTCGTGAAATATCCTTTATGTTGTCATTGAAGACGTTGGAGTAAATAAATACATATTTGTGATTATTAAGGGTGCATCAATCCATTGTGTAATACCCTTGTCCCACATTGGTCGTGGATGAAAATTTAAAGTGGTTTATAAAGGCTTACAATGGACTACTATAGCAACTTGGGTTAACCATTTTCGTAGAACGAGGACGGATACGAAGTAGTTGCTATAAGAGCCCATTGTGCAGTCGCGCTTGCACGGGCCCGGGCCCGGGGCGTGACACATTGGATGTGGATATTCTCATCATATCTAAGAGTTACTGCCCCCTTAATCAACCAATAAACCATGTTTTACCCTGCTTGTTATTTATTTATTGACACATGATTCATTGTTGATACTAGTTATCCTTTGCATGTAATATACGCACATTAATTATAACATAAAATATTTATGTATATTGAACGTTTACAGAATTTTTAAACACTTTGGAATTGTTTTTTTCTACATTAAAATGTGTTTAAATTTTTATTTTGTTTTCTCATACAACATAAAGGTATTATAGGGGAAAAATTCGATGTATTTTAAAGATAAAGATAATTAAGTTAGAAATTTCGAGTATAATAATGTAATAATATACATATCAATTAAAAAGAAAGATTCTTAAACATATGATTTTTGAAATTAGTACCTTCGAAAAAATATATATTTATTAAAACCTTTGCTATTTCCCTTTTTGTTTTATCATCAAACATAGCAATACGAACTCCTGTCCTAGTTCAGTTAGTAAGAGCTCACTTTTATTTTGGAGATACTCGAATTCGAGTCCCGCAATGTGCAGAAAAATATTTACGCATTCCCCCTCTAAAAAAAATAGCCAAATACAACCTAATTTAGAGTATATATTCTAAAAATGAAAAAAATGATATATATAAATTAATATATATATATTTATTTATTTATTTTTATGGTGTGATGATGTTAAAATTAATGGGTCTGCCATGTTCGTTATCTCGTTTTCTTGAATAGACCAAACAGTAATCATATCCTCGAGTGATATGAACATAACATTATGCAATGTAATTGAAAAGTCCAACCGTGTCTCATTTGAGAGAAAAAATCATAATACTTGACATGGGTCCTCAAGAACCCTCTTTTTTCTTCCAAAATAAAATAAATCATATTATAAATTATGATGAATTGGGCTTTGTAATTCTCCCACGGCGAATGTGAAAGAAATTTTAGCCAACACACATATTACAAAAGGAGGCTTATGCCTCCTATTTTAAATACAATAGTCAATAGCTTGTCTAACTATTTTGGCTTTAGATAAATTCATCTCTGGTTTTTAGAGTCTTATAAAATTCTTAGTATGCTCGCAGTTGTGGTTGATCTTCCACATCAGAAAAGATTTAATTAGGTGTACTTCTTGTAAATGGAGATGTGTGAGTTATAAAGTGTCTAGTGGGAAAGCTTTGTGGGTGTGTTTGGGTGAGAAGAAAAATTGCGTGGTTGTAATAATTTTTCATATAGTGTATTTTATTCTCTGGTCCTGGTGATTTTTCTCCTGATTTGGGAGTTTTTCACGTTAAATCATTGTGTCGTCATTATTTCTCATTTTTGCTTGTTTTTTCATAAAAGGTGCAGATCTTGTGGGTGAATTTGGAGAGTCAAATTCTCGACAAGTGGTATCAGAGCCTGCGTCATTTTGCTGTGGTACAGCTTTGGTGTGGTAGACGAATACATATTGACAAAGGAGGTTCTGTCTAGGAAAATCGGTATTTAAGTGTGACCAGTGTGACCACAAATTTTCCTAGGAATCTTGAAGTTCTGTCTAGTAAAGATCGAGATTATTTTCTTTCCTTGGAGTTTACTTGGTGTAAACTATTCAGGCTACAATAAAATTCATCAAAGAATCACAAGACAATATCGGGAAGCAGAGATTCAGATGCAATCAGATTTGACGTGGAGAAATTTGATGGGAAAATCAATTTTGGCTTGTGGCAAGTGCAAGTCAATGATGTATTGATTCAATCAGATTTACACAAGGCATTGAAGAGTGATACTAGTTCGATTGGTGGAACGACTAGTTGCAACAAGCAAAGCTGGAATGGGCAATGAAGATTGGGAGATCTGGATTTGAGAGCAGCAAGTGCAATCAGTCTGTGCTTGGCCAAAAATGTTCTAGCAAATGTGCATGGAATGTCTTCGGCAAAGGAACTCTGTGATAAACTGGAAGAGTTGTATCAGACAAAGGACGACTCAAATCGTGTGTATCTAAACGACCAGTTTCATACATTGCGAATGAATGAGAGTACTACTATTTCAGATCATTTAAGTGTTCTCAATGACATTGTTTCAGAGCATGAATCTATTGGATTTAAAATTTATGATGAGGATCAGACATTGAGACTCATCTGGTCTCTTCCAAGTTCGTATGAGCACATGAAGCCGATCTTGATTCATGGGAAGGAGAAAATCATTTTCGAGGTTACTAGTAAGCTTTTTCTGAAGAGATGAGACTTGGCAAGAGAAATAGTCCACATGAAAATTTTGCAATGGTAGCTCGTGATTGGAAGAAGAAAAACTCTGTACATAAAGCCTGTTGGGATGTGGACAACCTAGCCACATCAAGAAAAATTGTCCAAGAGCTGGAACGGGTTCAACAAATTGCTCTGTATTGCAAGTGGAGAAGCTGATAATGAAGCTAACATTGTCTCCTTGCATGATGTCCTCTGACAAATGACATGTACATCCTTATGGCATGCCGCTGTCCCCATGTTGCCATGATAGAGGATGTAAAATGCTAGCAGCTCCACAGTTTGCACAGGGGCATTTGATTGGCAGTGATGCAGGTTGTGTGGTGGAACTTCATGTCGACGATTGATTAATTTTCATGAGAGCCAAAACATGGGAGTTGCACCATAATTTTTCAACAAGGTTATTTTTCTACATGTGCCGAATTGAAAAGATTGGAATGACTAATTCTGAGTGAGTATGCTTTTTTTTTATGGCGGAGCATGGTAATTCTCTATATTGATAATTATGATTGTCTTGCAGTGTCAGTAGCTGAAGTTATGAAGTTCTTAATCGAGGTGGAGTAATGTGGGACGACAAATCCACATGATGGAGATTGATAGATTGGGCTTTATATTTCTCCCACATCGAATGTGGAAGAAATTTTAGTCAACACTGCTATAAAAAGAGGCTTATGCCTCTTGTTTTAAATGCACAAGTCAATAGCTTATCTAGCAACTTTTAGTTTTAGATAAATTCCTATCTTGTTTTTAGAGTCTTGTAAACTTCTTAGTATGTTGTCCTGAAATACGACTTCTAGAGAATTGAGTTGGCTATCCAACCCCTTTGGAAGCACGTTGTTTCGATGTCCGAGCTATGAGATATGATTGATTTAGTCAACAACGCTTGGGGTCTACTGGTACAATAGACCTTTGCTTTTGTCTATTAGTCCAATTTACTTCAACCCATTTCTTTTCTAATCATCAAGCTCTTAATCATGATCTATTCACTGCACACTTGATGATGTTAGCAAACAGAATAACAAGTTTTGTTAACATCAAACCAAGATTATTCGGGTTCCCAAAACCCAACAATCTCCCATTTTTGATGATCACAAAACTTGAATAAAAATATGAACATTAAAGCACAATGTTGCATAACAAGAAACCATATTTTATAAACAATATATTTCTCTTCCTTTTTGTGTGAATAAAAAAGGAAGAAAAATAAATTTACTCCCCCTCAAGGATTGAGATTAAACTCTCCCCCTTAATTTTAAAAAGTTTTAAAATTTGAGCAAGTGAGGGGCAAATGGGTAGGCTGAAAAAATATAATGCACATTAATTTTTGAATAAAAATAACCTCTTTTGATGATGGATGAAGCATACTTGGCAACAATTTGAATTTCTTGACAAAACTCAACAATGTTCATTTCATCTTTCTGCGGAAGCACACTTGAGTATACTTTGCAGAATAAACCGCTTTTCCTCTTGAATAATTAGGCTTCAAGACCTATACTGTTGTGATTCTCTATGAGTCTAGTTTGCAACGAAAAAAAATGGTTCATCATTTGGACATTCGAGCAAGAAGTTATGTCAATTTTCCCAAAGTCGCTGCAAGTTGCCAGAAAACTAAAGTGCTTCAAAAATTGTTAGAAAAATTCTCAAAATAACAATTTTAAACTTAAAATGGGTTTAGAACATATTGAACGAAAATTTGAGCATTTAAAATAGATTTTAAAATTATTTTAGTGGAAAATGAATGCAATAAAATTGATTTCTATGCTAAAATTCATACGCCAAGTTTTTCAAAATTATGCTATGAAAATAATTTATTGCTCATGAGAAAATTTTCTTTAAGAGATTTTCATCTAAAATCGATTAAAATACTTTCCAAGAACAACCCGCTCTTATACCACTTGCTAGGATCGATTTCGGGGGTGGGTGGCAAATCCATTCATGAGTTCAACTAACTTGAACTACAATATCCCGTGTTCTTGAAATAATTGCACCGAGAGATTATATAGAGTTCGGTTACAAAATCGAGCGAAAGACACTCGACATAACCCGTTCTGTAACTGATTAACCATTTGAAAGATATTTCAAAGGTATGCAAGAAAATATGTAAACACAGTAAGGTAAATAAATGCAGTAAAGTAAATAACACAAGCATTTGATTCTGAAAGTTTGAAGAACAAACGCTTCTACATCTCCCCTTCTTCCACTGCCCGAGTCTGCTGGTCGGGTTCGCTGGCATCTACTAGTTAGTTCGAAGTCCGCTGGCCTTTACTAGTTAGAAGTCTGCTGGCCTCTACTACTTTGAAGTACGCTGGACTTTACTGGTGCGAAATCCGCTGGCATCTACTACTTCGAAGTCTGATGGGCTCTATTGGTGCGAAGTCCGCTAGCCTTTACTACTTCGAAGTCCGTTGGCCAAAGGTTTGTTGTCCAACATCTGATGTTCTATTCTCTTGGTTATAGCTCTTGATTTGTTGATTCTGGGCAAAGTGATCTACATAAAAGTTGTAGCCTTTTCTCTTAGCTTTCCAAGGAATCAAGAATCGCTCGATTTAGAGTTTGTATGAGAGAATTGTGCTTGAAATACGAAGCAATGCTCCTGCTGTAAGTTTGTTGGATGTAGCAGCACATGGCGTGACTTGCAGAAGCTTTTTGACCATTTTAATGTCCGAGTCAGTCTTCAACTTCCAAAGATGATTTGTATATATTTGTCTTAGCATGTCATACTGAATCGTCCCATTTTGATAAACGAGCTGAGTATGGCCGAGATACCACAGTTGCTCCAATATGTTCGCTGTTGTTTCAGCTTTGTACCAGCAGACACTTGCAGACATGTTTTTGTCAAGTAAACCTTCGAATCTAGTCTGCTGACCTGAAATATGACTTGTAGATAATTAAGTTGGCTATCCAACTCCATTGGAAGCACGTTGTTTCGATGTCCGAGCTATGAGATATAATTGATTTAGTCAACATCACTTGGGGTCTACTAGTCCAATAGACCTTTGCTTTTGTCTACTGGTCCAGTTTACTTAAACACATTTCTTTTCTAATTATCAAGCTCCTAATCATGATCTATTCACTGCACAATTGATGAAATATGTTAGCAACACAATAACAAATTTTGTTAACATCAAAACCAAGATTATTCGGGTTCCCAAAACCCAACAATGTGGACCATTAAATGCACTCAGACAAAATAATGGATCACTCACTAGAAAAGTTATGGCGCACTAAGACAAAAAGTGTCAGCACTCACGAGAAATTTGGCACACTTAGACAAAGATGTCAGACCACGAGATAAAGGCGCACTCACGGGCGCACTTAACATTCAACAAGAGTTTGGAGTCTGCATTTGAAGTCCGGATTCATGCCTATATAAGGCCAGACATTGAGAAATCTAATGACATCAGAAATTCTCCGTAGTTTTCTCACAAATACATATTGTAGTCTCCAAGATGTAATTTTATCAACTTTCATAGCTTGGTAATAATTTCTTTCTTTATTTATAATATTTTAGTTTTTCAATTCAGCTTGTAAACGTGTTTCTAGTCCAGCCTCATTATATGAGAGGCTAAACAAGTTAGTCTCATCCCAGGAGGAGATGTGTTAATGTAATAAATATTATAAATATTTCCAGAATAAAATGAAGGCTTTTGCCCATCTATCTCCCAGATTTCTTTAAATCTGGTTATATCTTACGCCCTAAGGTAGGAAACGAATTAGGGATGTGCTGTGCAGTTTCTGAAGGAGTCGGATAACTTGTAGACTAACTTCACCCGAGGGGTTTGAAGTTTGATGGTGAGAAGACATTCGTAAAACAGTGTAGGGGCAGTCATTTTTTGACTGGTGGCTTTGCAACCCATCTCACCCGGTGCCATTAGTCAAAATGGTATATATCGGTTTGTTAAACTTTTATTGTAATACGGAAGCATGATGTGTCTGTTGTCTATTTTTAACATGTTCTTCGAATAAGGGTTCTGAAATGTGATTAGAAGGATTTAAAGATGAACCGTGAATCCTTTGCAAAAGTATGCTCTTGAGTTCTTCTCAAGATAACAGAAATTGGAGGATCTCATGTTATTAAAATGCTACTGTTTAAAAATAACACGATGAAGAGGATAATGAAGAGTATACAGATGCATTTTTTATCTTAAAACAAGTTTTAAGGGGTAAGAATGCAATTAAATTAAAGGTTGGTTGGACCACATGGACCACATGGGTTATTGAAGTCATTTCAACCAAGAATGAACCTAGATGAACTAATGTTTTATTGCTGGACTATGATGAATTGTTGTTCATTAAAATGTACCGGCCTGAAATTTTCCGTTATTAATTCAGTTGCGTAGTCGATATTGTTTGCATGCAAAGGCCTCACTCATTGGTCTAAGTTAGGGGTGTAAAAGAACCGAATCGAGCTGAATATACAGAAAATTTCAAGGTTCGAATTCGGCTCGAAATACTTATACTCGAGCTCGAGTTCGATTCAAAGTTCGAATAGTTTTCAAATTTAGTTCGAGTTCGGCTCGAATCAAAGTTCGAGTTCGGCTCAAAAAATTCGAACATGTTCGCGAGCTATTCAAACTATTGCTCGAAAATAAATACATGAAAGATTCGAAATATATTTATTTTATATATAATTATATTATATTAATAAATATTAAAGTTTGCAAGCTGCTCGCGAACTATCGAACAAAATAATTTAAGATCGAGTTCGGCTCGAAAAAAAAGTTCGAACATGTTCGAGTTCGACTCAAATTCGAGAATTTCGAATACAAATCAAATACTTTTCGAGCCGGTTCGAAAAGTTCGTGAACATATTGATTCGTTTTCACATTTAGTCTAAGTTCATGGGTGAAACTATCTATCTTTTAGCATATATCTTCTTGGCCAAGCCCAACCTAGTCACTTTAGCCCATATATTAATAACTTTTAGCCTGTTTAATTATTATTTTGAGAAAATTGCAGGAAGATACAACTTCCAAAACATCTTTTCAATTAAATCTGGTAAAAAAACAACAGTGCATATAAATTCACTTTTGAAGAAACTTAATTCATCTAGGTCCAATTTTTGAAGTTAAGGCTATTGACATATTTTTTTTGGGATCAAAATACCCTTAAAATCAAAATTGTTACTTCAAACCCATTTCAAACTTCTCTTGCGATCAAAACACCTCTTCTTCACCACATTCTTTAGCTCATCCCTCTCACCATCACCAGACCGCTGCTACGGAAGCTCCCACCTCCACCGCCACCGCCATCTCGCTCATGTTCCATGCACATCCTTTTCACCTGTGCATCACGATCTGCAAGGATTTCTGGAACTGTAAATTCAAGAATTCTAAAATTTGAAATTCTTCTATATCCTTGCAGGCTGTGAACTCCATTAGATTTTTTCTATGATTGTGGCAGCCTCTTTCATAATCTGCATCTAATTTAGGTTTTGAACTTTAGGGTTCCTCCATAACACTATGTACAATTCCAAATTCGACTTCAGTTCTTCATTTGCATATGAATTTACCTTGCAGATACACATCGAACAATAATTGAAAGAAATGTTGGTTTTATTTATTTATTATTGTGTTTCTCGATATAATCTGTGAATTAATTACTTTGTTTTTATTCTTTCATACGTTTGTCGTGATTAAATATTTATCCGTGCTTCTGAGATTTATTATCTTTGAAGTATAAATAAGGCAATTGTTGAATTTCTTGATATGAGCGATTGAATAAAGTAGTTTTGATTCTTAGTTTTCTTTTCCCTTAATCAAAAGAAATGTTTATTTTTTGCTGGGGATTTTATTGGCCGTGATGATTGTTCAACAGCTTAATTATGCCAGTTCTGCTTCTGAATGTACGTGATTGATAGAGCTGTTCACTACCTCTGAGCCTCTCACAATTACCCACGACTTCAATTGGCTTGATCGAATATTATTGTTGCCTTGCATGATATTTTGTATAGTGATGCATGATTTTTTGTATATTGATGTATGATTGGTGCACTTGATTTTGAACATGGTGGAGCATAATTTACTTTGTAATGGTGATGCACGATTTTTTTGCATGATGATGCTAAATGTATAGTTTTAGTGCACCAATGTCCAATTTTAATGCATCAAATGTTCAATTTTAGTGGTACACTTAATTTTTGAACCTTGTGGTGCATCATTTCCGAACCTTGTGGTGCACAAAATATTTTTGTAACTGGGTGCACGATTTTTTAGCTTGTGGTGCACTTGATTTTTAACCTTGTGGTGCACTTGATTTTTAATCTTTGGTACACGATTTTTAACATTGTGGTACGATTTTTTTCGCCAGTGGTACATGATAGTTTTGGCTTGTGGGTGTACGATTTTTTTTTTGCATGTGTGTGCACAATTTTTTTTTGCCTCTGGTGCTTGATATTTTTTGGCCGGTGGCTGCATGATTTTTTTTTTGCCAGTGGATGTACGTGCTACAATAACCGCAAAAGGGTTATTAATGTCATTTCAACAAAAATGGAATGAGTGAATGGATTGTTTTTGGTAAACTATGTTGAATTATTGTTCATTAAGTGGTACCGGCTTGTATCATTATTTTTAACATACGTACACTCATTTTAAACTATCCCTTCTTTCATAGACTTTTTGTATCAATGATTATTTATGGTCATTTCAATTCAAACGGTCATCCATGAAAATACTAAATAGCCTTTATGAAAATGATAATTTGAGAAGGACTATAAGATTGATACACTATTTTGATTTCAAATTCAGGAAAATCACCAAAATTAATAAAAAAAATATGAGAATAAAATAAGTTTATAATGATGTGTTATGTGGCAGTATTTCTAAAGATATATGCAATTATTTTTTTGAACAGTAACATATATTATAATACTAAAGGAATCAGGTACAACAAAGTTCAAGCCCAAGAACAGTTAGACAGCGTTTAGACACGACAAGAGATAAACACAGACTATATACATTAAGACAGACACTACGAAATAGAGTGGAACATAACGGCGATTGGGGAAGCAGAAGCACCAAAAACCACAAGACATTTATGATAATTTAGAAGGCCAACACCATTGAATCGGATTTATATATATCTATTGTTCACCCTGAATGAACATAAAATATCATTCAGAATCAAGAAATTACGTTTTTGCTTCATTATGATGGAACGTCTGAAGACAATCAGTGATGTCCTCTACATGAAAAGGGAACGAACCATAGCTAACATCATCATACCCCTCTGTACCATTCGAACTGAGAGGACTTTCATATGTTGTTTCCTTGTAGCTAAATGAATTGTATCTTGTATTCATTTTCTTGTCAAACTTAGCCAACTCCGCCATATTCTCGATCTTTTTGACTACCTCGCCCATTGTCATATCCAAGACTTTTGCAACCCGACTCCACTATATTCTTGATCTTTTTCACTACATCGGGCATTGCAGGCCTACCAGGAGCGGACTCTTTAACACAACTCATTGCCATATCCAAGACTTTTGCAACCTGCTAAGGTTTGCTCCCGATCTCAAGGTTGGATATCAAGGCTTTGAAGCTCTCTTTGATCTCTCATTGCTTCTTGGACTAATCTAACAATGTGTTTTCCATGTTGTATTGTTGGTCTTGAACTTTAACCAAGATTATTGACCAAATTCCTCTTGATTTAGAGTGCTTATATGGGAATTCTTGCTCGTTGAAATGACATTAAATAAAGTGCCAAAGAAATCCAACATTTCTAAAATATAAAATTAAGAATGTGATCCGTGTCTGGTAGAATTAAGAATGTAATATACTACAAGATATCAAAAAAGTATTGAATATGGCGCAATTCGGTCATGTTTATAGACGAAAGGCAAGTTAAATTTATATGGCAGAAAACTGAGGGCTGCAAGAAAATGAAGAATTGTTTTTAAACATATTTATTAGAAGGAAATTATATGATGCATTGGAGGAGTTTTCCTCAATAATCCACAGATGATGGCCTTGTCACAGTGGCGGGTCTAGGATTTTTACGTTGGGTCAAATTAAAACTATAAATTTAAAAAAATTTAGGGGAAAATCATATTTTATGAAGAACAAAAAATGGAGGGGCACTGCTCGTTGAACTCCCCACCTCCACTCCCGAGTTGTATAATGAGGACTATAAACATACAGAAAGTTCACTTTCAAACTATAATGTCAAAAGAATATAGGTCCAGTTCGTACATACATACTATATCATGGTTTATTGGTTGCTACTCCCATGGGCACAACACTGGAATACATCGTGTTGGCCCCAAATTCTTCTTCAAGCAGACCAAACTCCTATTCTAACCATCCTATATGTCACAAAATCATGAAAAGAAAAAAGGAAAAAAGAGAGGATAAAATACCACTTGCAATAATGACTGTCACGCACGATGAAAAACGATGGCATCAAATCATGGCCTCCATGGAGCTGGTGGAGGTGGAGGTGTTGGAAACATGGGTGGCACCGCCGAGAAAATGGTGTTTTTGTCAATTTCCATGTTCGCATCTCCAGATAGAGCGACAAGAGCTGCAACTAAGCCAGCATTACCTGCAAGTGTTGGTTCTGTATAGTTGTAATTTGTACGCACATCGTGGAAACCATCCTGCCTGTCCGGACCTGCAACCATGGCTCCGACAAGCGTATTTGGATTTGGCTTCGACGAGTCCCTCCATTTCCATCCTCCTGTACAGCTGTACTTGACTTGACTCTTAGGAATTGATGCCCCTCTATGGTGAACATGTTTCGGATAGTGGTTTCCAAATCCCACCACATAACTCATCTGTCTTGGGTTTTTCCCAAGAATGTAATCAATCTGAAAGGCAAATAATGACATTAGCTCAATTAATATAAAAAGGAAGAGCCATATTTAACAAAACAATATGTATTTAGACTCAGGGCTCAATCCTTGTACCAAGACCCAAGCAAGGGGCAGCCCTTCACGAATTGCACACTTCGACCGTAAAGCATAGGCAATGGTGCTTTAAAGGCCCTAAGAGGCTTTCTAAGTTCATCTTAAATGCAGCAACGGTGAAGTCAAAATAAAATGCAAAGTAATAATCTTTCATTATCGTCTAGACACTATATCTATTTTGACCGATTTGATAAATTTTCTTCAAATATCTATATTTTAGTATATAATCCATTTATGTGCTGGCCGACCTCGCCTAGCGCCTTGCGCAAGGCTCTATAATACCCATGTATACTTGGGTATACTGTGTGCATCCAACTTATGTCCAGGAGTATAATAACACTTGGGACCCATTGCAACCCAATAAGTCTTAATACAATTTTATGAACGATCTCAAACTTTAATAATAAAGGGATGCAGGGATCTCTAACATGTCGTACCTGAGTCTGTGCGAATTTCCGGAGAGCATCAGTTGAGTAGAAATGGGGACCACAGTACCACCCCGGAGTATCGGCAGCTTTCATGTAATCACTAAACAATGTTGCAAGGAATGCTGCATTGACGACATACTGAAGAGGCTGAGGCGCTCCATGATTTAATTGGATCATGCCTCCTGTCCAAGGTGCACAAAAACTTCGCTCAGAAACATCACAGAACTGAACTACTTACTAAGGATACGTTCCAAGGACGTTAAGTTGATTACCTTTCGTTCGGTTAAATGTTGCAAAATCTGGTAAGAACGAGCACATGAAAATGCTTGTCTGGTTGTGAAATGTTCTCAAAATTTCTTCGTATGGGTAACCGGGGCTCAGGAAAAATCTTAAACGACTCAGAAGCAACTGTATTCAGAATAAAAATGATTCACTTTCATCAACAATTGGCAAAACCTATTTAGCAACAAAGCAAATTGTGTAACACTGTTTGACACAACACCATCTTGTTTATACATTACCTGAGCTCCAGCAAGCTTATTATCCCAACTCAGTACACCGTAAAACGGACCTCCCCAAAAAGCACCAGCGTGTTTTGCGAGACCAGGAGCCGTAGCAAGCTGAAGATAGGAAGCATTTCCAGTAGCATAATAGAGCCAAGATGCACCCCACACAAATTCATCCCAGTAACCAGTGGAATTATAGAAACTTGACGCTTCCTTGCCAACGCTGTATCTACCTCGCTGATCCCTCGAAAATTTGAACAGGGTTTTGGCACCATGGACGAGCTTTTGTGAGTAGGCCTTGTTGTCCTTGAAAACAATGGAGGCAGAAGCCAAAGCAGCAGCCATTTCCGCAGCAAGATCCGAGCAACTATGGCATTCAGTAACAGGTCTATCATAATCAACGTCCTCTGGGCGAGTCCAACAGTAGTGATCATTGGGGGTGGTTGATCCCCCCGATGTATCACCTACTCCAACCTACAAAGAGAGAATAAAGAGATCGTTAATTTCACACCTCCAAATCAAGGACATCAAGAATATAAGCAAATTCCATCACGCAAAGTGATCAAATATAAAGTCATACAAACGTTTCTGTCTTTTAAATAAAGAACACAAAAGAAACAATCTTATTGATTAACTAAAAGTGAACTTTCAACAAGTCTTAAATCCACCTGCATCACAATTCGATCTATGGTATCGGCAGTGTTATTGAACGTCTTGAGGAAGTAATCAGTACCCCACTTGATGATATCTTTAACATGATTAAGTTCTCCAGCTGCTTCATACTTCACTCTGTATTCGATCACACTCCAACTCAACATCGTCATCGCAAAAGATTGAGGGAAATTAAACTTGATCGCATCACCAGCATCATAATAGCCACCGGCCAGATCTTTAAACAGAGTGGAAGAATCAGACTTCCCATCGTTTACACACGAGTTTCCCCTCCATGACACATTATTATGCTTTGGTAGTTTTCCAGCTACAAAAACAAATACCAAGATCAGAAAAGATGCAATTCACGGTCTTCGATCATGATGAACCGGATAAGATGGAAATTCATAATCATGGGGCTAAATCTACACAAATACATAAAGAAAGAACAGATCCCACTAACGATCTCTCCTCCTTGCATCTGTAATTTTCACTCCTTGATTAATAAACAAATATACTCAAAATTGTACACTTCTCTATCAAGACTCATGAGATCCAGTCAACCCAATAATAAAATCAACCACATGTCAACTTGAAAGTGATAACGAACAGTAATGTATTTACTTACATCGTTGAGCATTAAAGAACATGAGAGCCTTGTTGAGCGCCAGAGTGTAATTATCCGGCGGCGCCGGCCGGTGGTGATGACGCGGTACAACCTTAACAATCAAAGTGATGAATCCAGCCAATAATCCAGCCGCGACAATAGTCCCCACAGCCCACACAAAGATCTTCCTGCTCACAATAATGCATCCCAGATCCACATACTTCTTCTTCTTCTGTTCCCCGGGACCCAGCAGCCAGCTCTGCTGCGTCTCATCCAGCTGCCGAGACAGCGCCGCCCGATCGTACTCATGCAAATTCCTGCTCCGGTCATCGTCGGTGGCGGAATCAGCGGCAATTTCCAGCGTCCCACCCCATGGATCACGGCCGTACATAGCGACTGATTGAAACTTTATGAAGCTTCGTTAATGTGAATTTCCGCAAGAATTGAAACAAATGCGGAGAAGGGATTGCTGTGGGGTGGATTGGGGAGAGGTGGAGGAGCTAAATGGAAGTGGAAACTGGTGAGGATGGTGGATTTGGGCTGTGAATTTGTGTTGGGGTTTTTGTTTCTATATGGGTGGTGCATGATTTAGGAATTAGTTGATGAGAGTGACCGGTGGCCTAAAAGACAAGGACTCTCTGTCTAATTATATTTCTTCTCAAATAAATTATTTGTTTGTTGTGTATTATTAAATTAATTAATATATTTCACGATGGGATTAATTAAGGGTTTTTATAATAAAATAAGCCAAATTAATAAACTACTTACGAAATAACCTCAAATATAAGGTCTTAATAAACTGACCTAAGTCGCCAACTCAATTGGCGATTTCAGAGGACACGCCAACTCGGTTGGCGGAACATTTATTTACACCGCGTCACGCCAACCGGGTTGGCGTGACATTTATTATTACGTGTCACGCCAACTGAGTTGGCGTGACCAAGTGTTATAAATTTCATCAGCCTTCTTCCACGGCCAGCAGCGCGAGTACCTCCATTTTCTCCCATCATTGTGCCTTTCATTTTTTGATTTTGCTTCCAGTGCTTGGTTATTATTTTTGAAATTTAGAGGTAAGAATGTATCATGGTAACGACTGAAATCCATACGCAGGTTTTTTGTTTCTGCCGTCGGACCGTCGTCGGTCGCCGCCGTCTGCCGCCGATCGTTGATGGCTGGTGGTTGTCGACGGTGGTTGCTGGCTACTGGGCTTGGTCATGTTTTATCAGTTTTAAATTATTTTGTTTACTTTTTTTATGTTGTCTATATTTACTAATATATTTTTTGTTTCATATAATATGATGGATCCGATGACCGTACCTGGCCCAATTGACGATCATCTGTTGTCATTACAGTTATGTCATCGTTCTGAAGATGTATGGGCAGGTGATATTGATCGTCCATTGCGTGTGAGAAATCCGAGTGGCTATTTTTGGGATCTTTGCCCATTAGACATACGTGTTGTAAGTATGTTAAATGAGTTTGGGTTTTATGGTGTATATAGCTATAATAAGATTACGTTTGACTATCATCTAATCACGGCGTTAGTAGAGAGATGGCGTCGTGAGACACACACATTCCATCTTAGATCTGGAGAGGCGACTATTACACTGCAAGACATTGCCGTTATTTGGGGTCTGTCAATAAATGGTCTTGTAGTGTCAGGAGCCAATTATGATAGGACAATACCCGAATGACAATAATATTGTGATCGTCATTTGGGATTTACACCAGATCCCGATCAGTTTAAAGGTGCATGTTTGTTAATGTCTGCGTTGAATAGTCATTTAGCGAATAATCGTCTCCATTTATATAGTACAGCGGATGAGGTTGTTAAATATGCACGGAGTTGTGCATTATTAATGATATGTGGAATTATGTGCCCCGATAGCTCGGCAATACTGTAAAATTATTGTACATACAAAAATTAGAAGATATCAGTTCTGTTGGTACTTTTAGCTGGGGTAGTGCTGTACTGTCATTCTTATATCGTGAGTTGTGCACTTCAGCAGAGAGACGGAAAAAAATAATATGTGGTGCATTACAACTCCTACAGGTAATCGTTACCTTTATTTTAAAATAATGAAAAAATATTTCTTGCATATGTTATTTATATTATTCATATTATTTTAGATTTGGGCATGGTCCCGGCTCGAAAGTTTAGCTCCTCAACTAGGACGCTCAAGAATTGATATTGGGACAATACCAATCGACGAGGACAATTATTTACCTGCTGCTCCATATGGTGCAAGGTGATGTATTACAAATTATGTTGCAATATATAATATTATATTTAATTACTTGTTATATAATTTATGTTTTCTGATGATGATTATGAGTACACAGGTGGACATGTAAATTAAGATTTACAGAAACTGGTACACATTCAGTACGAATTATTAGGGACATACTTGACCAGCAGCCATTAAGCCAAGTAATTTTGTTTTTTATGTTCATGTATAAAATATGATAGTGGTTGAACATTATTTTAATGTAATACTATATTGTAGTTTAATTGGCAACCGTACCCTGATTACTATATCGAAGGACTGCGTACTGTGTTATGGACATACAGTGGCCCACTGATTTTGTATGACATATTTGAGATGCATCGTCCTGAGCTGGTTTTTCGTCAATTCGACATGGTACAAAACATCATACCAGATACACGTTTAGGGGATGATACATAAATAACATGCAGTTAACCGAAAGGGCAAAACAAATAATGACTGGTATGCGCACCATAGGCGGCACATGACTATATGGGTTAATGCACATTCTCATACCGTGCACAGCCCTCAATATGATTCAGCTGGACAAGGTGTAATTGTCGGGTACAATGACTGGTATGGACGAGTAACACGTAGATTCATTGGTCATCAACGACAATTTGTGGAGACTGGATATCAACATGGAGATGGTCCCGCATGACAACATGTGGTATGTTCATTTTATGACATATGTATTATATATTTGAAAATTGTGTTTAGATTTCGAAACTTAATAAATTTTTTCACTCATTTCAGATTGATCAGTTGGCGCAATTAACTGTTACCTGCGACCGTAATATCGCTGAGGAACAAGCCATTAGGGTGTATGGAGATGCATTTACTGATGTCAGAAATGTAATACAGAATGTGATGCATGTCGCTGATAAGTGTGATTTTTACACTTAATTTAATATAAGATTAGGGGCGTTTTGTAGTGATTCTTGGAAAATATTACACTTTTTTTGTTTATATTTGTATATTTCAGGAATCCAGGGCCAAATGCATAAAAGTGGAGGAAATAGGCTTAAAATGATGAAAAAGTACCAAACTGAGCAAACCTGGAAAAGGAGGGGCAAAATCGTAATTTGCTGAAAATAGAGGAAGCGATCGATCGCCTCAAATGCGGCGATCGATCGCCTCGACTCAAAAAATTTGGGATTCTATTTCGATCTTGGTTATTTGGTGTCCAAACTTGGTGAAACTCCTCCTACCGTAAATATGGATTATCATGGACGTTTTTGGAGCTTTTTGGCTCATAATTGACCTACAATACACAGCCTCCATGACTCATCATCCTCTCCAACCATCCATACACCATAACCATTGAAGAGAAGACGTATCGAAAGAGACGGGACGACGGAGCAACGCAAGGAGTCAACTCCTCTCGTTATTTTCGTATTTCTAACTCTAGATCTATATTTTCATTATATTTTAATGTTTAGAATGTTGCAAAACATGTTTATGCATTGTTATTTTATGGAGATTGTTGGCTAGATTTGTTATCAAGACTTAGGGGATCCTTTGTATGAACCCATAATTTTAATTGAATGTTTTTTATTGATTCTTATTATCTAAGTGCATAGGTCATTGTTCTTCATGCTTTTAAGGGTTTGACTGTCCTTGAATGATATTAAATAACAATTGATATGAGAGATAAAATTGTGATTCGATATATTGATTTAAGTCGTGGATTTCAGACTGGATGAAGTCAAATACACGTGTGATAGCTATAGATATCTAGTAATCGAAAGCTATAAGTTTTCACGGATCTTAATACAATATTGTGTTGTTAAATAAGTACACGAGAGTTACTTACTGTAATTTTATATTAGGTTTAATATAACTCGAGAGAGTATATTAGATAAATTTGGAAAACTCGTCATATTATATTCTTATTCATTCTTGTGTTTTTGGGTTGATCTTGAGTTCATTAGTCAATTTAGTTAATTAATCACAACCAGTTATCGTAGACTAAATACAGTTAACCCAGTAGAGTTTGGTAATTATTTCCTAGTCCTCGTGGGATTGACAATCCGTACTTTACATATCATTATACTAAAACTTGACACCGTGCACTTGCGGTAAAGAATCGCTATACTGGAAAAACTGTTTAAAATAAAAGCGATCAAGTTTTTGACGCCGTTGCCGGGGACTAGATTTAATAATATCAAACGAGATTAGTTGACTGTAGTTTAGTCATTTGTTGTTTTATTTATTTATTTTTGATTTTTTTTCTCTTCTACTGTTTCTTTTGTTTTGGTTGATTGTTACAGGGTACTATCTCTTGGTGCATGCTAAGGAGTAGTGTCAGGATCGATTCCGGGGGTGGGTTGTCATTCCACACCTGAGTTCAACCAACTTGAGCTTCAATAGCTCGTGTTCTTGAAATGATGCACCGAGAGATTATATCGAGTTCGGTTACAAAACCGAGCGTAAGACACTCGACATAACCCGCTCTAAAATCGATTAAACATTTGAAAGGTATTTTAAAGATATGCAATTAAAATAAATAAACAAGCATTTGTTTATGGAAGTTCGAAGGTGGTGTAATCCTTCTACGTCTCCCCTTCTTCCACCGCATGGAAGGATTCCACTAGAAGACTTTGATTTATACAATCCCGTTGTACAAACCCGATCCAGTTGGGAATTCCCCATCCAACTAGAACTCTCCTAGCAACTCAACTATGTATGTTCTTTAATGTCTCACATACAAAGACCTCTCATCGGTTGTGATAAATTATCAACCGTTACAATGGTATTCACTCATCTATTAAGCTCTCATATACAATGAATATAGTGAATATATATGGCACAAATGATCTCTAACTATATCTGATATAGCAAGGTAAGTGGTGCCAAAGGTTTGAGGAGTGCTCTTCATTTAGCAACTTTTGTTTTTTAAGTTCCTCAATTGAATCCCAAGTGGGTTTGCTTTGGAAGGCTTGGATTGATCTTCAATCAGCTGTTATTGAGCTTCCAAATCATGTATATATAGCCCCAAGTAATGATATATACGTTAGACACAAGAATATGCCCGTTGGAGAAGGTTCTGCACCATTCCCGAGCTTGCAACGATCATATTCTGGTTTCTGGGCTCTTTGTATTTCGGACCGGATTGGCCGGATCAGCTTGGGCAGATCAGTCTGGCCGGATCATCATGGGAAGATCAGTCTGCCAGATCAGCACGGGCAGATCAGTCTCGTCCGGATCAGCAAGGGCAGATCAGTCTGGTCCGGATCAATCTGGACAATCAGCTTGATACAAAAACAGATTGATAAACTTGCTCTTCGATCTGTTGCTTGTAACTTTTGATTCTTTGATTTCTGGGCAAAGTGATCTACATGAAAGTTGTAGCCCTTTCTCTTAACTTTCCACGGAATTAAAAATCGCTCGATTTCGAGTTCATATGAGAGAGTTATGCTTGAAATACAAGGCGATGCTTCTGCTGTCTGTTTTCTGGATGCAGCAGCACATGATGTGACTTGCAGAAGCTTTTGGCCATCTTAACGTACGATTCAGTCTTTGTCTTCCAAATATGACTTGTAGATCTTTGTCTTAGCTTTCCAACCCATACTGAATCGTCTCGTTCCGTTAAGCGATCTAAGAGTTATGGCCAACAGGCTGCCAGTTGCTTGCTGAAACAGCTTGTTGTTTCTTCGCGGTACAGCTCGATCTTCCAGGCGTCTTTTCTCCTTGATAACATTCGAACTAGCCGATCTGTTGTGAAATATGACTTTTAGTATTTTGAGTTGGCTGTTCAATCTCTTTAGAAGCACGCCATGTCGATATCCGAGCTATGAGATATGATCCGAGCAATCCGCTCTGCCAGAATTTCAGTCTTGGTCCAGCTTGATATTTTCAAGCTACTTCTTTGAATTCATCAAAGCACGGAGAGATTATATCGAGTTCGGTTACAAAACCGAGCGGAAGACACTCGACATAACCCGCTCTAAAACCGATTAAACATTTGAAAGGCATTTTAAAGATATGCAATTAAAATAAATAAACAAGCATTTGTTTATGGAAGTTCGAAGGTGGTGTAATCCTTCTACGTCTCCCCTTCTTCCACCGCATGGAAGGATTCCACTAGAAGACTTTGATTTATACAATCCCGTTGTACAAACCCGATCCAGTTGGGAATTCCCCATCCAACTAGAACTCTCCTAGCAACTCAACTATGTATGTTCTTTAATGTCTCACATACAAAGACCTCTCATCGGTTGTGATAAATCATCAACCGTTACAATGGTATTCACTCATCTATTAAGCTCTAATATACAATGAATAGAGTGAATATATATGGCACAAATGATCTCTAACTAGATCTGATATAGCAAGGTAAGTGGTGCCAAAGGTTTGAGGAGTGCTCTTCATTTAGCAACTTTTGTCTTTTAAGTTCCTCAATTGAATCCCAAGTGGGTTTGCTTTAGAAGGCTTGGATTGATCTTCAATCAGCTGTTATTGAGCTTCCAAATCATGTATATATAGCCCCAAGTAATTATATATACGTTAGACACAAGAATATGCCCGTTGGAGAAGGTTCTGCACCATTCCGAGCTTGCAACGATCATAATCTGGTTTCTGGGCTCTTTGTATTTCGGACCGGATTGGCCGGATCAGCTTGGGCAGATCAGTCTGGCCGGATCAGCATGGGAAGATCAGTCTGCCAGATCAGCACGGGCAGATCAGTCTGGTCCGGATCAGCACGGGCAGATCAGTCTGGTCCGGATCAGTCTGGACAATTAGCTTGATACAAAAACAGATTGATAAACTTGCTCTTCGATCTGTTGCTTGTAACTCTTGATTATTTGATTTCTGGGCAAAGTGATCTACATGAAAGTTGTAGCCCTTTCTCTTAGATTTCCATGGAATCAAGAATCGCTCGATTTCGAGTTTTTATGAGAGAGTTATGCTCGAGAACGAGGCGATGCTCCTGCTGTCTGTTTGCTGGATGCAGCAGCACATGTCGTGACTTGCAGAAGCTTTTTTGCCATCTTAACGTCCGATTCAGTCTTTGTCTTCCAAATATGACTTGTAGATCTTTGTCTTAGCTTTCCAACCCATACTGAATTGTCTCGTTCCGTTAAGCGATCTAAGAGTTATGGCCAACAGGCTGACAGTTGCTTGCTGAAACAGCTTGCTGTTTCTTCGCGGTACAGCTCGATCTTCCAGGCGTCTTTTCTCCTTGATAACAATCAAACTAGCCGATCTGTTGTTTTAGTATTTTGAGTTGGCTGTTCAATCTCTTTGAAAGCACGCCATTTCGATATCCGAGCTATGAGATATGATCCGAGCAATCCGCTCTGCCAGAATTTCAGTCTTGGTCCAGCTTGATATTTTCAAGCTACTTCTTTGTAATTCATCAAGCTTCTAAGTTATGATCTATGAACTGCACACTTGATGAAATATGTTAGCAACACAATAACAAGTTTTGTTAACATCAAAACCAAGATTATTCGGGTTTCCAAAACCCAACAATCTCCCCCTTTTTGATGATCACAAAACTTGAATAAAAATATGAATATTAAAGCACAATGTTGCCTAACAAGAAAAATCATATTTTTTAAACAACATATTTCTCCCCCTTTTTGTGTGAATCAAAAAGGAAGACAAATAAAATTTACTCCCCCTCAAGGATTGAGATTAAACTCCCCCCCTTAATTTTAAAATGTTTGAAAATTTGAGCAAGAGAGAGCAAATGGGGTAGGCTAAAACAAATTAAAAAAATGCAATGCACATTAAATTTTTGAACAAAAATAACCTCTTTTGATGATGCATGTAGCATACTTGGCAACAAATTTGAATTTCTTGACAAAACTCAACAATGTCCATTCATCTTTCAGCGGTGGCAGCACATGAGTCAACTTTGCAGAATAAACTGCTTTTTCTCGTGAAGAATTAGGCTGCAAGACCTATACCGATGCGTTCCTCTACGAGTCTAGTTTGCAACGCAAAAGCGGTTCATCATTTGGACATCCGAGCAAGACGTTATGCCAATTTTCCCAAAGTCGCTGCAAGCTGCCAGAAAACTAAAAATGCTTCGAAAATTGTTAGATAAAATCTCAAAATAAAATTTTTAAACTTAAAATGAGTTTAGAACAGTTTGAACGAGAATTTGAACATTTAAAATAGATTTTAAAATTATTTTCGTGCAAAATGAATGCAATGAAATTGATTTTTATGCTAAAAATTTTCATACACAAAATTTTGAAAAAATATGCTATGAAAATATTTCATGCTCATGAGAAAATTTTGAAAATGATTTTAAAAGATATCCGCTACAAAAATTTACAGGGTACTATCTCTTGGTGCATGCTAAGGAGTAGCAACCCTACACTTGAGCCCTTTGATCCTGAGGTTGAACGCACTTGTCAAAGGAGGCTAAGGCAAGCAAGAACACTAATGGCCAATAACGAGGAAGTTCCAGTAGCACCATGGCAAGGTCACTCATGGACTACGCCCACCCTTCATTCCATGGATCGATGTCGAGTATCACGAGACCCACCATCCAGGCCAACAATTTCGAGATCAAGCCTGCTATCATACAAATGATCCAGCACTCGGTGCAGTTTGGGGGAGCGACCACTGAGGACCCCAACACTCACATAGTGAATTTCTTGGAAATTTGCGACACCTTCAAGCATAATGGCGTCACTGACGACGTCATCAGGTTACGACTGTGTCCCTTTCTCTTTAAATAGTAAAGCTAAATCTTGGTTGCATTCTTTGCCTACAGGATCAATTACCACTTGGGATGGGATGGTGCAAGCTTTCTTGTCCAAATACTTCCCACCATCAAAGACTGCTAAGATGCGAAATGATATCACTACATTTGCACGACATGATCCTGAAACACTTTATGAAGTATGTGAGCGCTTCAAGGACTTACTGAGGAGATGCCCACACCATGGCCTTCCCATCTGGCTGCAGATACAAACTTTCTATAACGGTTTATTTTCTGATAACCGTTCTATGATTGATGCAGCATCAGGAGGTACTGTGATGAGAAAGACGCCGGAGGAGGCCTATACACTGTTGGAGGAGATGGCTGCTAATAGCTGTCAATGGCAGTCCGAGAGGAACGTGCCAAAGAAGCAAGATAGAGTTCATCAAGTGAGCGAAGTTACTGCGTTGGCCGCTCAAATTGAGGAATTGAACGAGAGACTAGATAGCATGAGCATGACAGGGATGAAAGCTCAAGGGATTACTTGTGACCTATGTGGAGGAAATCATCCAGCGTTGAATGCCAAACAGGTAACCATTCGTTCAGACTAATGAAGCTGTGCATTATGTAGGAAACCAGCCACAAAACAACCCCTATCCAAATACATACAATACGGGGTTGAGGTATCAACCACAACCACCACCATGTTATCCACCACAACCGAGCATGGAGGAACTATTGACCAAGTTCATATCCTCAACGGAAACAAGGATGAATAAGCAAGATTTATCTATCAAAAACTTGGAGATTCAAGTAGGGCAATTGGCAACTATCTTGGCTGGGAGAGCACAAGGAACTCTACCGAGTGACACAGAGAAGAATCCAAGGGAGCAGGCCAATGTCGTGACCCTAAGGAGTGGAAAACTTGGTGATGAGAAGGAGACTGAAAAGATTCCTATTAAGCAAGAGGAGAATGAGCAGCCACGCAACAAGGGTAAGTCCACTGGAGACACTACACCTATCACACCACAAGAAAAGGTACACATTCATCTCCCATTCCCTGCAGCAGTTAATAGGGCAAAGGTTGATTCAAACTTTGCCAAATTTTTAGACATGCTTAAGAATTTGCATATAGACATACCATTTATTAATGCCTTACAAGAGATGCCAAATTTGCTAAATTCTTAAAGAAGAGGTTGTCTAAGAAGCAAAAATTGGGAGAGCATGAGATTTTCTTTTTGACTGAGGAATGTAGTGCTATTGTGCAAAAGAAATCGGCCACCAAGTTAAAAGATCCAGGGAGTTTCTCTATTCCTTGCACTATTGGGCATATTTCTTCCATTAAATCGTTATGTGATTTGGGTGCTAGTGTGAACTTAATGCATTTGTCTGTTTTTAGGCGACTTGGATTGGGAGAGCCGAAGACCACAAGGGTGGTGTTGCAAATGGCGGACAAGTCTATCACCTACACACTAGGAATCATCGAGGATGTGCATTCAAGATAGATCAATTCACTTTCCCGGTGGATTTTCTAGTGTTGGATATGGAGGAGGACGCGAGTATGTCATTGATCCTAGGGCGCCCATTCCTAGCTACTGGAAGAGCTATTATCGATGTTGAAGAAGGGAAGTTGATCCTCCGTGTAGGAGATGATCATGTTACCTTTACTATGTTTCAAACTTCACCACATGCACACAACACGCACACATGTTTTATTATTGATAAAATTAATATTTTGCCTAATGATGTGGTGCAGGATACTGATAAGGTGAAGGTGAAGACCGAACTAGAGACTGAAGAAGGCAAGAGCCATGACATGGTGAAGCCAAGGAAGGCGAAGAAGCAAAAAGATAAAAGGACGTTTATGAAGGGAAAGACAGTCCAATTGCATAAAGCGCCACCACCTCGCATTTTCCAAAGCAAGCGAAAGGCTTCATGGGTTGGACCATTCACTGTTACCAAGATATACCCACATTGAGCCATTAAGGTAAGTGATCCTATTCTAGGCACTTATGTCGTTAATGATGAGAGGTTGAGGCATTATCCAGTTGATTACAGAGATTCATGCTCCACACACCATCCCCACCTTTGAGAAAAAGGGTGAAAAGTCCAGCTTGAGACTATAAATCGAGAGCTTTCTTAACCCTTTGCTTTGTTTTAGTTTATTTGGTTTGTTTTTGTTTTGATTTTGGCGAGACTCCCCACGAGCTGATGATCGTTGTCAACGGTAACTGCTTTGTCTTACTTTCCATGCTTATTACATTGAGGACAATGCATTAATTAAGTTTGGGGGAGTGCATTACTGTGTCATGCTTCTTATTTGGAAATTGATCGTTTCTTGAGCACCAACAAAAAACAATTCTTGAAAATGAATTCAATTAGTAAGATAAGAATAAATCATAGTAGTGGTCTCTAATCCATGATGATATTAATCTCACTTTACATGTCAACTTAAGTTTTGATAGTAAAACTTGTTTGTGAATATCTTGTTTTGAGTAGCATGTCAAAGATGAGGAATATATTGAGCATATTTGAGTCATAATCTTGTGAATTGCATTTGGAGTAGTAAGAATCTTTGTGAACTTGATGAATTGTTTTGAGCATCTTAGAGTACCTTAGAAACTATTTGATGATGCCACTTTGAGGCGAAATTTTATAGTTATGAATTTGACTTGGAAATGATTTAGGCGATCTTGGACCATTTGAGCCTTTCAAGCTTACCATGTTTACATCAATCTCTAGTATCCTAATTTGAGCCTAATTGAAAAAGAATGGAGTATGTTTAACATACTATTAGCCCCCATTCAACATTCTTTGGCAAACTCATTATACCCACCTAATTGAGCCTAAATTGAATATTTTTATCTTAACCCTAAGGGAGTATAATGATTCTCATTAGATGCACATGAATTGCTATATTTTGATGAGCTTATTGTAAAAAAGATGATGAATGAGAAAAGAAATAGAAAAAGCCTTGAAAATTTTTTTTATCCAACTAAGACCCAAAGTGGCCAAGGCTAAAAGAGAAAAAGAAGAGAAGCTCAAGTTGTGCTAACAATATGAACATTACATGCTTATACTCTCTTCTTTGTGCTATCATATCCTTTCTTTGAAGCCAAACACCTAGACATAACGCTACAAGCTTAAAAAGACCTATTGATCCAAGTCTAGGGAGTGACTACATTAGTGGAGAAGTTGTTTGAAAATAGGTCTATGGAATGCTCAAGGATAATCTTAACTTTCATTACCTAGCATGATTTGATCTATGAAAATTGCATGGAACTTGAAAGTGACAATAGCACACACGCACGTTCTGATTCGGAGACATGTTGTTTGATCAAAGGGAAACACAACTGGTTGATCATTTTTGATTGACTTTTGTTTGTCTGTAAGTGAGATGTTTGAGCTACATGATTGACAATGAATTGTTTTATTTGAATCTTCAATGTTGAACTTGACTGTTTGATCTTATTTCTTGCTCGAGATGATCAAGTTTAAGTTTGGGGGAGTTGATAAGTGTGATATTTACACTTAATTTGATATAAGATTAGGGGCATTTTTGTAGTGATTCTTGGAAAATATTACACTTTTTGGTTTATATTTGTATATTTCAGGAATCCAGGGCCAAATGCATAAAAGTGGAGGAAATAGGCTTAAAATGATGAAAAATGACCAAACTGAGCAAACCTGGAAAAGGAGGGGCAAAATCGTAGTTTGCTGAAAATAGAGGAAGAGACCGATCGCCTCAAATGAGGCGACCGATCGCCTCCAGGCAGTAGCAAAATGCGATCCATCGCCTCATTTGAGGCGATCGGTCGCCTCGACTCAAAAAATTCGGGATTTTGTTTCCATCTTGGTTATTTGGTGTCCAAACTTGGTGAAACTCCTCCTACCATAAATATGGATTATCATGGACATTTTTGGGACTTTTTGGCTCATAATTGACCTACAATACACAGCCTCCATCACTCATCATCCTCTCCAACCATCCATACACCATAACCATTGAAGAGAAACGTATCGAAAGAGACGGGACGACGGAGCAACGCAAGGAGTCAACGTCTCTCGTTATTTTCGTATTTCTAACTCTAGTTCTATATTTTCATTAGTTTTTAATATTTAGAATGTTTCAAAACATGTTTATGCATTGTTATTTGATGGAGATTGTTGGCTATGTTTGTTATCAAGACTTAGGGGATCCTTTGTATGAACCCATGATTTTAATTGAATGTTTTTGATTGATTCTTATTATCTAAGTGCATAGATCATTGTTCTTCATGCTTTTAAGGGTTTGACCATCCTTGAATGATATTAAATAATAATTGAGATCGAGAGATAAAATTGTGATTCGATATAGTGATTTATGCCGTGGATTTCAGACTGGATGAAGTCAAATACACGTGTGATAGCTATAGATATCTAGTAATCGAAAGCTAGAAGTTTTCACGGATCTTAATATAATATTGTGTTGTTAAATAAGTACATGAGAGTGACTTACTGTGTTGGGACCGAAGAGGGGGGTGAATGAGGTTCCTTGGCTAATTTAACTTTTTAAAATGAGTTTGCAAAATAAAAGAATTTGCGTAGCGGAAGACTTCAAGTCAATCGATAAATAAAAGAAATAAAGACGGCTAGATAACTTCCAACCGAGGTTCCACTAGAACGAATGATCTTGGCCTTGAGGGCTCCAAGTTAGCCACAATACAACTCTTCCCGAGTACACAAAGCTCTTCCCGAGCATAACACTCTTCACGAGTCTTCTTGGCCTTAAGGGCTCCAAGGATAGCCACACACAACTCTTCCCGAGTTACCAACACTCTTCACAAGTCTTCTTGGCCTTAAGGGCTCCAATGATAGCCACAACACATACACCAACTTTACTTGTTGATGACTTTACAATTTCCAACTTGCTTTGGTGTTGGAGGACCTTTACAATAATTCAACAAACACCTTCACTGTATACCAACACGAAGAACACAAGACTCTAACAAAAAGATTTTTGAATCACAAACTCCAATACAACACAAATGTATGGAGATTGCAATGCTATATGAAATTTGAATTAGCAAAGCCTTTGATGAAGTTTGTAGGCTTGTTTTTTGTCTTCAAAAAGCTCCAAAAGATCAATATTTATAGTGTAGGAGGCCCCCTAGGCTCCTACTAGCCGTTGCTACACAAAAGGCTGAAATCACTCCTCGATCGCCTCAGCCATCGCCTCGGGCGATCACCATCGCCGCGCCCCAACGGTCAGCATAATTCACGCATCGCCTCAGGCGATGCCTGGATCACCTCAGGCAATCAGTCCCACAAATTAATGTCGTAGCCTCAGCTGCTCAAAATATTCCATCGCCTCAGGCGATCAGCCCATCGCCTCGGGCGAACTCCCCCTGCACGCGAGCCTCGGCGTCGCCTCTGTCGATGCGCGTGACGATGCCTTCTTGGTAGCCATCGCCTGGGGCGATGATCACCATCGCCTGGGGCGATCCAGCCCAGGTTGTGCACACTTGATTTTCTTCAATCAATCCACTTTCTAATCAATAAATCTGCACACTAAGTAGACACGTTAGTATAACAAACACAAGTTTTGTTGATCATCAAAACTCAAAAATAATCCGGGGATAAACTAAAGCATTAAACACAACCATGCGTTTAAGGCTCAACATACTGCAATTTTATATTAGGTTTAATGTAGCTCGAGAGAGTATATTAGATAAATTTAGAAAACTTGTCAACTTAGATTGTTTGAATTCGATTATTAACTAATAGATGAATTGTGGGGGATTACATAGGTAACCGAAAGTCTTGATAATTGTTTCTTTTGATTATATTCTTATTCATTCTTGTGTTTTTGGGTTGATCTTGAGTTCATTAGTCAATTTAGTTAATTAATCACAACCAGTTATCGTAGACTAAATATAGTTAAATTAGTGGAGTTTGGTAATTATTTCCTAGTCCTCGTGGGATCGACAATCCGTACTTTACAAATCATTATACTAAAACTTGACACCGTGCACTTGCGGTAGAGAATCGCTACACTGGAAAATACTGTTTAAAATAAAAGCGATCAGTCGCGCAGGAACGACGAGATAGAAACTTTCCGCCATACGAAGAGGGACATGCTAGTGGGGAAGAACAAGTACAGCCGATGCATGTGAGTGACGAAGAACAAGTATAGTCGATGCATCCTCATTTATGGACTAAATTCTACCTCAACCGTCCCTATAAATAGCAGGTATGTTGATACGAAGATTCACTCAATATACTCCCCATTATAAGCTTATTTGATTTTTTCTCTCTCATCTTTGCCTATTTTTGACTTGAGCGTCGGACGGGATAAGCTAGAACACCCTTCTGGCTCCTTTTCTCACGCTTTGTTCGTGGTACTCGAAGTTGCCGTTTGAAATCATTTCATTTAGCTTGAAGAGATTCACCGGCACCAACAACCATTTGAAAGAAAACATCTCATTTTAGCAAGTATCATCATTTAGAATTTTAGTGGTTATGGCCTAGGCTAGGGGCTTATTACTACAGAAGTTGCCCGTAAACAACAAAAGGTAAAAAAAAATGGTCGGAGATGGCTATGTAGCATAATGGGATTGTACATTAGCTTGGGGGACGTCCTTCGTTTCTTATGCTAGTATATCTCCGTCGTTAGCGAAATCTGGCCACTCGACTGATGCCTCTGGCTTCTGGCATTGGCTTCTCTAATAGCTAGTAACTTCTGAATTTTCATTTGTAATAAATGTTGAGCAGGACCTTGGTGTCAAATTTTTCGGCAGCTGTTTTGTTTATTTGTTGACTTTTCTTCTAATTTTTTTTGGCAACTATTACATTTATCTAGAAGACGAGGACTCGAACACGAGATATATGGATCTCAATTGCGACCAGTGCTAGATAAGCTACAAACCATCAGCCTATTCTAAATTTGCTACATGTATCTTCCATTTTCGATGCACATGTATCTTTTTTATTTAGGATATATCATGAAAAAGATATTCTGTCTCAAAAGTTTTAAAATCTTTGATTCTTGAAAATGGATGAGAGGCATCATACATAGCCTATCCAACTAGAACCCATAGCAACTCAATAATGTTCTTTAATGTTTCACATACAAATACATCTCAATCGGTTGTGATAAATCACCAACAGTTATAATGATATTCACTCATCTATTAAGCTCTCAAATACAATGAATATAGTGAATAAAAATGGCACAAATGATCCCACAGTGGATCTGATACAACAAGGAAATGTGTTTAAGAAACTGGACTTGCTCTCATCTAAGCTTGCCTCTTTTATGTAGGTTGCCCATTTTTAATCCCCAAATGTGTTCGCTTTGACATCTCTCGGATTGATCTTTCATCCACCTTATTTGAGCTTCCAAGATTTTTATTTATAACCCCAAACAATTATAGACACATTAGACACAAGAATATGTCAGTTGGAAAAATGTTATGCACGATTCCCGAGCTTGACAATCATGTTATGGTTAATGGGCTAGCTACTTTCGAAATTCAGCTTGATACATTCAGACCAGACTGAATTTTTGGGCAGACCAGCTCAATATAACTCAGTCTAGTCGGATCATCTCGGACAAATCAGCTCGGTATAGATCAGCTTGGTGCATGACAACTTGATACAAAAACAACTTGATAAACTTCAGTATGATCTGGTGCTTGTAATTCTTTATTCCTTAATATCTGTGCAAAATGATCAAAATCAAAGTTGTAGTCGTTTGTCTTGGCTTTCCATATAATCAAAAATCGCTCGACCGAGTTTGTATGAGATTTGTATGCTCAAAAGACAAGACCATGCGCCTCCATGTTTCAGCAGCAAGACCAGTAACTTGCACACGTATTTTGACATTTAAACTCCGATTCAACTTTTGACATATGAAGATGACTTGCAGATATTCTTTTTAGCTTTTCAACGCATACTGAATCGCTCCATTTCGATAAGCGAGTGAGAGTTATGGCCATCAGGCTGATATTCACCCGCTGTAAATGCTTGTTGTTTCTTCGTGGTCCAGCTTGATCTTGCAGGTTCTTTTTCTCTTCGATAACATTCGAACTAGCCAATCTATTGTGAGATATGATATTTAATATTTTGAGTGGATGTTCAACCTATTTGGAAGCACTTCGTTTCGATGACCGATCAATGAAATATGATTGAAACAATTCGCTCTGCCAGAATTTCAGTATGTTCTTCTTTGCTGGCTCAAACAAATTCTTTATCAAACTCTTAATCACGATCTATTCACTGCACACTTGATGAAATATGTTAGCAACACAATAACAAGTTTTATTATCAAAATAAAGATTATTGGGTTTCTAAAACCAACACAAATATTAAGAAAAGACACCGAATATGAAATAAATAATATATGTCCATTTATTAATGATTTATTAAATGAACATCTATCAGGTTTAACATAAACAAAATAAAAGTTCAACGTTTACTAATGCCAACCAGCGTAGGAAGGAGGTTGGATTTATGTTTATTTATTTACAAAATAATATTGCATTATTTTTGGCAATACAAGCAAGCAACAGCTTAAACAAAAACTAAAACCGCCATTATTGCCTTCTCTCCCAAATACTCACGCTCTCTGCCCTGCTTTTTCACAGATTCTCCTCTTCTTTCGCAGATCTATACGGTATTTTACCATTTTTGTTCACTCATAGGGTTTACCTACTGTTTCGCTTCGATTTCTTCGATTAGATGGTTCACGCTGTTACTCGCATTTCGTGTCACCTCGTTCTAAGATTGATTCATAATTGTATGTTTAGGATTGAGGAGTGATGAATATTTTTTATATTTTGCCACTTTGGTCGATCCCCTTTTTTCAATCTTTGCTTTAATATCGGGGGATGTACTTTCTTTTAAACTTCATTTACTCGTTTAAGAGAACACTTAGTGACGCGGTTCTGTTTTTTGCGGTTTTTCATTTAGTGCTGACTGTGGAAATTCATATGCCCTTTTCATAGTTTTAGGGTTTTTTTGGCAGGTTTTAGGAGGAAAATTATTCTTTTCATTTCTAGCTTTAAGGATTGAAGGACGAGCAAGGCGAATGATTGAGTTCTAGCGCTTGAGGTTTGTATTTTTGTGGATTAAATTGTTATATGTTCATCCTCGTTTTTCGTTCTCATTTTCTTGGCGTTTGGTGATGATGTTGTTTTTTAGGTATCAGGAGAAGTTCGATTTTTTTGGTGTATGATTTGGTGTCTACATCCAAAATGGGACCAATATTGTACATATTGGTAGCGCTGCCTTGTACAGTTGGGGCAATCATTTTGGCTGTTATCCACATTTACAGACATTTATTGAATTATACTGAGCCCACGTTTCAGAGATATATAGTCCGGATTATCTTTATGGTTCCAGTAAGTATTAGTGGACTTCTCTTGAATATGTGTGATCATATGTGTGCTAATTTAAATTCGAATCTTTTCTTGATTGTCTGGTCGTGATTAATCTAGAGATTGAGTTGTGTGATCACATGCTTAATTATGCTACTTTTTACTCATATAATTTTTTTCTTCAACTCATTTATATTAATTACTATAAACTTGCTCAACGCGGGTGTAAAAGGCCATCTGATGATGTGCAAGTGTTAATAATCTCTGTGCTTATAATCAATACATTGATTGGTTGTCGAGTGGAGTAGGAGAATACAGGATTTTTGGTAACTATAGGAGGAGTGATATTTAAGCTCACATGCAGTATCACGTTTTCGTTCTCCTCTAAAGTCTTGACAGTGGAGTTTCAGTTCATCATATTCCTTAAAGAGAGAGGAAGTTCTACGGTTGGCGATGTTTTAACTGATAAGGGAAAGATGTGGTAGTCAATTGACAGCTAAACACCATACTGCAGTTGTACATTTACATGGTATCTCGTCGTCGAGAATATGCCTTATAAAGCATGAAAACTCTTGTCGTCCTGTTACCTTTGACAACTAGCTGACATCCTTTCAAAATAAAGGGATGATAATGTATTCTCAGTTGATGATAAAAAAAAACATTTTTGGGGGACTAACTAGGCAAGCAGCTCTATCAAGTATCGACCAAGGTTCTTCTAGGGATACTTCAGATTCTTACCAAAGGTGTTACTGTGCGCCTGATTAGTGACCACATTTATTTTGGCAAGGATGTATATTTAGGTTGTATAAACCAACATATTCTTTACTAAAACCATGACAAATCATAAATAGTGAGATTCAACACCTTGCAAAAATTATACGATGCACATTAGTTTATCTGGAACTTATGTTATTCCTTTGTGGCATAGTCATTAGATGCACGATTGAGCGTAAACATAGGACAAAGCACACGCCTTGTTAAAGTTACCCTAAAAAAAAGATTTGGTAGAATCAAAATATTTGAAAAAATTTTACTGAAGAAAATTTACTCACATATAGTTAAATAAATATGGAACTTACAAATTATTAAATGATTACAACGTATATACTCATTAGTCCATAAATGAGGATGAACTCTATTGTATCGCATTTCATCTTGAATTTATTATTCTACATTTAAGGTGCTCTTAAAAATGCTTCGAGACTTAAAAAGCATACCAAGGTCGGGGCTTCACAGTTTCATTGATAAGCTTAGCCTCGAGCCTGGGTGGACTAGTTTTGGTCTTTTAGTAACTATGGTACATAGTATCATTGTGTGCGTATAACTAAAATTTGTCCTTGTTCAGCACATGTA
The DNA here is from genome assembly GCA_907163345.1 of Haberlea rhodopensis. NCBI lineage: Eukaryota > Viridiplantae > Streptophyta > Magnoliopsida > Lamiales > Gesneriaceae > Haberlea > Haberlea rhodopensis. The sequence goes on along the minus strand of CAJQUN010000021.1, from coordinate 8,007,933 downwards.
CCTTATCGTGTTTTATGCTAAATTGTAAATGTTCTTCCATATTGATTCTCCATATTTTCTGTTGCTTAATATGCTTGTTCATGTGTTAAGATCATCTTGAAATTGGTTTCCTGACAGGTGTATGCGTTGATGTCCTTTTTGTCTCTGGTCTTTAATGAAAGTGCAATTTACTTCAATTCAATCAGAGAAATGTAAGTTCGCCCATCTGATTTATTTTTTGCATCATATTTGATAAAGATCAATGCTAGTACTATCTCTCAATGCCACTAAAAGTGCTCGAGGGCCTCTCGAGAAAGACATTCATGGTTTTCTTTTGACATTTAGTGTATTTTACTTTCATTTACTTACATGCCATCGATCACGTCAAGTGCATAGTGCTAGACCCCTCTTTTGCTTGACAAGTCAACTGAAAGGTTACGATTCACTCCGGCTCAAGTGCGTCATTGGGTTTGAGTGAAGAAAATTTCTAAATACTGTGACATATTCAGCCATTTGGGCTCAGCATAACAATGCTGTTATCCACTGTATATCATTGAACATCATGTACTATTCATTGTTGTCCTCCGTTCTAAGAATATACTGCTGGAGCATTATATACTTTAAAAACTGAGATAATGAGTGTGCATATACACTTATATTCACTTGCTGGCATATTATTTCGGGGAAAGTATTACTGGCATAGGGCAACAAATATGCTCTGGAATTAGGATGTTACTATTTAGTATATCTTTCATCAGGCTAGTCGTTTTTCAAATTACTTAGTTTGGAAACTGCTTTCAAAAATTTGTTAACACTTATTCAAAGTTGCTATTGTGAAGAATTTTACTTAAAAAATATCTCTGCATGGATCCATGGTATATGCCCCCACTATTATTTTGGTGCTTTGGATAGTGCAGAATCTATTAAATATGTAGGATTTTCTAAATGCTCTTTCCAATCACAGTTTCAGACGCTCTGAACTTGCCTTTGCACCTGGCATTGATAGACATGTTGTACTACATTGCTAAGTTCCATGATTCCTCTGATCAATTGCTGTGGTCGTTTCTTTATGATGTTTTAGCTCTAGTGGCCTGTTTGTTTTTCCTTCATGAATTTGATGATTATGATACCCTTTTTTTGATGCAGTTATGAAGCTTGGGTCATTTATAATTTCCTATCACTCTGTTTAGCGTGGGTAGGTGGTCCTGGAGCTGTTGTCTTAAGTCTGACCGGAAAAATTTTGAAGCCTAATTGGTGTTTGATGACATGTTGCTTCCCCCCAATTCCACTGGATGGGTGAGCCACTTATACACAAAACTAATATTTGCTTGCTGGTGCAATGCATGGTTCATTTGTGTGATTTTATAAATAATTTTATGGGTGTTGAAAATATATCAGTTGTTTGATCATGTTCAGGTTACTTCAATCTACTGCATTTTAAAGAGCTTAATGCATCAAATATATATATATATATATATAAAGGCCTGAAAGACAATTCAAATACTTGTATAGATTATTGAATTTGTTTTGCTTTGCTTCATTTTTTGAAGGATCTTCCTTTTCATTTTTGGTTTTATAATATTTGAAAAGTGCTCAATTGCCTGTGACTGATTCGGTGGATTTATGTGACGAAGAGCAGGCTATTTTAAATATATGTTGTGCTTATGTGCTCGTCATTTACTCCTCACTCGTTACCAACTCTTAGTGTCAGAATTTATGTATCAGACGCTTTTAGAAGGCTAATAGTACTATTGCTTTAGGTTCTGCTGCATAATTTTGTGCCTATTTTACTTTCTGATCCTTTATGGATTTGGAATTCTCTCTTTTTTTTTTTTTCAAATTTTTTTTGTGTGAAGAATTGAAGTAGTTTTGGGAATGTTGTTTTAGGCTGTATAATGCTTTATCCCATTGTCATTGTAGTGCTTACTTTGGCAATGCTGTTTCATGTTGTTCTCGTGTTTATTGACAGGGAGCCTTGGAGCATTACATGTTTGGGATAGGGTTGTTTTGTATCTCCAATGCTTTTAGAATCTATGAACTGTGAATATTTTTAATTCTCAGTATTAGTGATAAGTTGGACGAGTGCTGTGTTGTGACAGTTTGTAGTCTTGTGAAGAATTTAGTGATTTTTTTTAAAATCAAGTACTGCACAAATGGATGTTTCATCCCCTAAATTAGTTCCTGTTAACGTACTGTAAATGATTGAATGTGAGAGACACTATGCAGGCGCTTTATTCGAAGATGTAAACAAGGAGGTTTGCAGTTTGTGATTCTCAAGCCCATTCTAGTCACAATTACCTTTATACTTTATGCTAAAGGGAAATACGAAGATGGGAATTTCAGCCCAAGTCAATCCTACCTCTACCTTACCATCATCTATACAATCTCATACTCGGTGGCTCTCTATGCCTTGGCCTTGTTTTATGTGGCTTGCAGAGATTTGCTTCAGCCATTCAATCCAGTTCCCAAGTTTATCATAATCAAGTCTGTTGTTTTTCTTACATACTGGCAGGTAATTTACTTGCTTCCACCACTTCAGCTTCATGATGTTCTTAATGATTTTCTCTGTATATGGAACCAATCAAATCACATTGACAAGCCACTGCCAGCTGCACCTAAATTTTTCGGTATTGGCATGTGTGGATGGTAGATATTGTCTGCCTATGAACATTGATTACTGATTTTCCTTTATTTTCTTTTGCGATCGAAGACTGCTGCTTGTTACGTCGTCATTGCCACTTTTAGATTGCATGTCTTTTCTTTTCCTAATGTTTGGACTTTGAGCTTAGTGGTTTTCTTGGTCTTGCTATTGTTTCCAACCATTTCATCAGGCCCATGTGAAGTTTGTTCTTGAAGACTTAACTTATGCATTCGAGAACTATATGTTTTATGAGTGTTTTTGCAGGGTGTCTTGGTTTTTCTTGCTGCCAAGTCTGGATTAATAAAAGATACAGAGCAAGCTGCAGAATTTCAAAGTTTCATAATATGTGTTGAAATGCTTATTGCTGCTTTCGGACATCTTTATGCTTTTCCCTATAAAGAATATGCTGGTGCAAATATTGGTGCAAATCATGGCCTTACTGCAAGCCTGGCACACGCTCTGAAACTAAATGACTTTTACCATGATACAGTCCACCAGGTGAAAATTACATATTAAGCTTATATTTTTAATTCTGAATGAGGGACTTATCTGACTTGCTCCAGCTTTTGTTTCTCTTTAACTAAGAACTCTCATCATACACACATTCGATTTATTAACAGTTTGCACCAACCTATCATGATTATGTGCTCTACAACCATAGTAGTGAGGGTGATGATGGAACAAGGAAGTACAGGGCACGTACATTTGTCCCAACAGGTCCAGAAATGGATACAGTTAGAAAAAACAAGCACATGTTTGTGAACAAGTCGGAAGACATTCAGTTATCCAGTCCGCAATCTTCAGGGGATACAACTCCTCAAAAGTCTTGTGCCCACAATCCTGCAAAATCAGAGGCAGTTAGCTCATCTTTGCTCATGGAAGCATCAAGTACTGTCTCTGTGCCGTACGACCTTTCACTCATTGACATAGACTTGTCTAATTACTCCACAAAAGTCCCTGCATCAAATGAGTCGGCGAAAAGGTGACAAATATGAAGTTTTACCAGTTTTCCTCAGAAGTTCCTTTTGTTTTGAGATTAGATTTGTTTCACTTCCTTTAACTTGAGTCTGAAATAGGACTTGTATATGTAGGTGAACACGTTGGTTACGTGAATCAGGTGTTGATTAAGGGATAGATAATACTGATTGTTGCCACTTTTGTTGTAGGTGCAAGCTCTAGTTTGGACTTGTCAGTGTATTACTCTTGTGGCCATTAAAGTTCATGAAATTAAACTCAGCTTTAAGGTTTAAAAAAAAAAAAAAAAACTGCGTGATTATGCTTGGTGGAGATTTCTGTTACCATTTAATTATTCAACTTTTTTATTTTGTGATTGTGATGATAAATCCAGATTCTAGGTTCATATTTTGAGACATTGGATTTTGGGATGGATTAAGCTGGATCCTACTTGAATTTGAACCTTCACAACCCAATAATAAGACACGAGTAACGATGTTTCTGGACGTTGAGATTTTGTTCTTTGAAATCTAATTTTACAAAAATATCTCAGACTTGATCAATTTTTCGCCAAAAATGACCATATCAAATCCAAAAAAGTGACCTCCCCGGCCTAGTCGGGAGAAATAAGATCTCACGTTCACTTTGGACAGACTCGAATTTGAGTCGTATTTGGTATGATTTAATTCATCCCCACTCAAAAAAAAAAAAAAAAATCCAAAAAACCTGTCACCTCCGAAAATAACAAATATATAAAATCTGATTAAAAAATAAGAACATAGAAAGCTATACAAAATAAAATAAAATAAATAAAAAATACATCAAGACTCTATAGTCAAGTTAGATCAGAAGCGTTTCAATGTAAAGGGATGGGATGCATAATCCAATCTGGGATCGTCTGTGTATGATTTCAACTCCTCATTCCACGCAGTAATAGCCAACAGGTGGTGATTAACTCTGTAACTTACAACAGTGCGTAATACATTCATCTAGTTTCCATTTGCGTCATATCTTCCCTTGCGATGGAGCTCAATTTCTCCGCCGATTCTCCTCCTCTTGCCGCCATCGCGTTGTCTCACACAACCAATTCAATTCTTGCTCCCGGCTCCACACCAACTCTTGTCTTATCTAACGGATTATTACTTTTCGTTCTTATTGCAACTTTTTGAATGTAACTAGGAATTGCTCGCCTATACGCTCACAGAATATAAATTTTTGATTATATCTTTTTATTTTTCTGTCTATGGCCCTTATTTGTAGCTCGCATTTTCGTTCACTTGAAGGATCGTGTTGGGATGATGGTGTATTGTCTATGATAATGATTTTCTGCGTGTTCGTTGTTATTTTAGTGATTTTGACTCTTGATTGAGCATTTTTAGGGGATTGTGATCTAGGGTTTACTTGGTGGCGAGGTTTGGGGATTTTGTTCTTGATCTTCTCGATAACATGAAAGAACATGGATTATCATGCTGCAGGGCATACTACTCAAGAAAAATGAATTCTTCAAGATATAACTGTTTATTTCAATTCAGTAATGTTCTAGTCCAAATTGATTTTATTTTATTTTTTTGCAATTATATAGGGAAACTTTGGGACATCCAGAGCTTTGAAGAGGTAACTCATGCCAACTCTTGTTTGAATTGGAATGTGGCTGAACAAGGTTTAGCTTTTTTAAGTTATTTATTACACAAATGTGCAGGATATTGAAACATAACCATGCCTGTATCGAGAGTCTTTTAGTTCTCATTTAAATCAGCAGTAAACAAACTTCTGCCTGTCGTCTAGTTTTGATGGGACTAAAATAGGGCCTGTATTTAGTAACCTTTAGTTGCGAATTAAATCATTATATCGAGTAGAGATTGTGTATATTAACAAATTAATCCATTTTGAATATACGAAAAAGGAATGATCCTCACATGCTAACTCAATGGGTTTTCTGACAGAGGCTGCAAGGAGTTTATGTACTTCTGAGATATGTGGGTAGGATTGCCAGCCTTCCTGATTTCTATGAGAGGGATGCTCAACAATCATGCGAGGTTCCTTTTCTGTATATTTTGTTTGTTGAATGTGCTATTTCCTTTAATTTAAGAAATAAATATTTGAAACCTGTATTAATCAATTTTCAGTTCTTTCGTAGAATAATATTCTATTTTACGGTTTGATTCCCTTTGTCATAGCTGTGGAATTTGGTATTGATGATATTTAAATATGTGTATCATAGATTGATGAATGGCTCGAGTATGCTCCTATCTGTTGTCCTGGATCTGAATTTGAGGGAGCATGCAGCTCAGTGGATGAATATTTGCTGCAACATACTTTTCTAGTAGGCAACAGTCTTTCGATTGCAGATGTAGCGATCTGGGTTGGTCTTGCAGGTAAACTTGATGCAATTTTGGATAAGTGAATCCAGTTGTCATTGACTCCTGGTAGATTCCATGCCTCCTTATTTTTCCCTTTGTATTATAGTTTGTTTTTTAATTGTCGTGTGTTTTATTTGTAGCACCTTCATTACTGCTGAATTGAGGATAATTGGCATCTCTTACATTTATATTTTTCTGCGTTCTATCATGTATTCCTTTTGTCTTTCAGGAACTGGTTTGAGACGGGAAAGTTTGAGGAAATCTAAGAAGTACCAAAACCTTGTTCGATGGTTGAACTCAATATCAGCTGAATATGATGGTGTGCTAAGTGAATTTCTTGCATCTTATGTTGGGAAAAGAGGCTCTGGAAAATCAATGCCATCTAAATCGAAAGAGCTGCAAACTTCAAGTTGTCGATTCATTGCTAAGGAGAATGGTGTCCGTGTGAAGGAAACAACAGGTAGCCGATCTGCCTTTGAGCTGGATCTCCCTGATGCTGAGTTTGGTAAAGTGAAGCTGCGTTTTGCACCAGAACCTAGTGGCTATCTTCATATAGGTCATTCCAAAGCGGCATTGTCAAACCAATACTTTTCCGACCGGTATAAAGGTCAGCTGATTGTTAGATTTGACGACAAGGAAAGTAGTGAGTTTGTGAATAATCTTCTTAAAGACATTGAAACTCTAGGGATCAAATATGATGCTGTGACATTCACATCAGAATACTTTCCCCAACTCATGGAAATGGCTGAGAAATTGTTCCGTGATGGTAAGCTCTATATTGATGATACACCGCGTGAGAAAATGCAGCAGGAAAGGATGGATGGTGTGGAATCAAGATGCAGAAATAACAGTGGGGAGGAGAATCTCAATTTTTTGAAAGAAATGATTGCTGGTTCAGAGAGGGGATTAATGTGTTGTCTACGGGGAAAATTGGACATGCAGGATCCAAATAAGTCACTTCGGGATCCAGTGTATTACCGCTGTAATTTGACTCCTCATCACAGGATCGGATCCAAATACAAATTATATCCAACATATGACTTTTGTTGCCCATTTGTTGATGTTGTGGAAGGTATCACACATGCTCTTCGATCAAGTGAGTACCATGATCAAAACGATCAATATTACAGAATTCAAACTGATATGGGATTTAAAAAGGTCCATATATATGAATTTAGTCGGCTGAATATGTATACACACTTCTTAGTAAGCGCAAGCTTCTGTGGTTTGTCCAAAATGGCAAGGTCGAAGGATGGGATGGTCCTCGTTTTCCTACAGTTCAAGGGATAGTGCGCAGGGGATTGAAGATTGAAGCTTTGATACAATTCATCTTGGAACAAGTAAGCCTATTATTCTCTGATGTACAAAACTGCTGGAATAGTTACTGGTTAATTGTGAAACACTAAAAGCCGATATGAATTGTTTTTCATACAGCAATCAAACTAGTTTGTGATGATTTGAGGGTGTCTACGTGAGTGTGTGGCATGCACGTCTTTGCCTTTTTTACCCACATCCCAAGTTCCATCTCTTGTCTAGTTTCTTAAGGGGTGGGGTGGGGTGGGATGGAGTGAATTTTTCCCTTTTTCTAGGTGGTCACGTGACAGCAATATTGTAATGATGCTCACAGAGTCTTCTTTGTATTTGTTAGGGGGCCTCCGAGAATCTCAATCTCATGGAATGGGACAAACTCTGGGCTATCAATAAGAAGATTATCGATCCCATATGTCCCAGGCATATACTGCCTTAGTTGAAGAACAACATGTGGTGCTGATTCTAACTGATGGTCCCAGGGATCCCTTCGTGCGATTTTTACCCAAACACAAGAAATATGAAGGTGCTGGAGAGAGAGCCGTGACCTATTCAAATAAATTATGGATAGACTATGCTGATGCTTAATCAATCTCAGTTGATGAAGAAGTTACTTTAAAGGATTGGGGCAATGCAATTGTGAAGGAAATCAAGAAAGACCAAAACAGCATCATAACTCAGCTTGTGGGAGTTTTGAATCTCAAAGGAAATTTTAAGACAACAAAATTGAAACTCGCATGGCTTCCAGATTCTAATGAGCTCGTCAGATTAACACTCGTGGACTTTGACTATCTTATCACAAAGAAAAAGATAGGTTTTTCGTCATGGCAAGAAGCTTTTCTTCATTCAAACTTGCATGATTCTTATAAATTATTTGGGTTTGTTGTCTTTTTGCAATTTATGATCACAGCTTGAGGAAGACGAAGATTTCATTGATGTGCTCAATCCCTGTACGAGGAAGGAGACAGTAGCACTTGGGGAATCTGATATGCGGAACTTGAAGCGTGGAGACATAATACAGCTAGAGAGGAAAGGGTATTATAGAGATGATGTCCCTTTGATTCGGCCTTCAAGAGCAATCGTCCTGTTCGCCATACCAGATGGAAAGCAGCAAGCCACGACGACTTGTATCGTGGGAAGCGTAAAGGCAAAGTGAAGAAACCCGAAGATAAATTATAAAATAGATTTTGGCCAATCATTATTCGTTTGTGAGTGACAATGAAAAATTCGAGACTAGAAACTGAATTTTCAATCTCTTTTAGACACAAGTCACAAAAAATGTGCAGTTTGAAAATTGTATCTCCATTGACCTGAAATCGAATAATTATACTCTTTTGCATATGTAAACATATATAATTTATCATAGGAATATTTTACAGTAAAGTGTGATTTTTTATGCTTTTAAAGCATGACGTGTTGTAATTGTAATTGATATTTTTTACCCAACGTATACACACATTGAATTGATTCTCGTTGTCAAATGTGCAATGTTGTTCTGATTTTCTTAAATTTTTGATTTGAAATGTAAAAAGAAAGAAGAGGGGGCCAAAAAAGGAAGAAAACTTTCATATTTACACAGCATATCGAATCGAAAACTTCAAACATTCAATCAATATTGGAAAACAATAATTACTCATATTAGAGTGATCAAAACGTCTCGTTTGGGACTATTGTTTAGTTTAAAGGATTTGAATTGTTACGTTATAACATATATAACTTTTAATAAATCAGCAAATATTTGATTCACATTTTGATTCAATGTAGTGTGAAAAATGTTAAATAGGTACTTTATTTACAAAAAAAAAAAATATTTGTACATAAATATTAGGGTAAAAAGCAGGACAAACCCCAACATTTAACAACTTTAGTACTTTACCTCATAACCTTTCAAATGTGCATTTAACCTCAGAACACTTTTAGGTAGTGCACTTAATCCCTTAAATAATATTTGAGAACAATTTTCCCGAATATTCTGGCTTCAAATTACTTCGCGTGCGTCGCACATGCTACGATCGAGGGTATATATGTCTTTTCATGAATTTTACGAGTATACCTATCAGAAAATACATGAAATGATATACATACTCTCGATCGTGGCATGCGAGACGCATGTGAAGGAATTTGCAGCCAGAATATTCGAAAAATTGTTCCCGAATATTGTTTAGGGGGTTAAGTGCACTAGTTAAAAGTGTTCAGGGGTTAAGTACATATTTTGAAATGTTAGGGGGTAAAGTGCTAAAGTGGTTAAACGTTGAGGGTTGTCCGCTTTTACCCTAAAAATTATACTAAACAGAAGAAGATTTGAAATATATATATATATATATATATATTGAGTACAAAGAGGAGGGAAAGACAATGCTACAAACAAGACTCGAACCCAGGACCAATCATCTAGGTAGCTGGTGCTTTTCTAATTGAGCTACCACACTTCTTCATATTTATATTTTTATTACATTCAAAAACTAACTTGATGGGGAAAAGGAGAAATTTTAACTCATCAAGATTATCCTAAAAAAAGGTTAGTGAATATAGGATGCCGGATTGCCATATTCAAAAAAGCGTCGTTAATCAGAATCCAATTTAATTTTGCAAAAGATCTCCATTTTTACATAATCCCATAACTGTTGGCGAAATAATAGTTAGCTATTTGAACTCATATGGTCCCATAATAAAGGTTGCCACTTTGTATTGACAGCACTCCATTTCAATCTTTATTCATGTCTTTATTCAAAAAATTATTGAATTTTATTGAATGGGCTCTCGTTTATTGGATTGTTATTATTTTTATTATTTTGTTATTTTTGGCTTTTTGTCCAAGGACTTCCACTCACGCTACTGACAGATAATCACTGATGTGAAACATATCATTCTTCGCTATTTGATTCTTTTTCCTTGCGGTAAAGGGTTTGATTTCTTCATTTTTGGTAAGCATAAGTTTTGGAGGGATCTTTTTTTTTTTTTCAGTTACAAATCATTCAATCATGGCTAGCACTGTTTCAAATCATTCTTCCGAGGTATGCTTTTTGCTGCTTGATTCTTGATTGTGCTGTTAATTTTCTAAAGTAAATATGTCCATCTTTCTTGAATTACATTTTTTAATATGTATGGGCTTTACTCAGTCTTTCGAATGCATGATTCAAGTAGCAAAACATATGGTTTCGCTTATGAAAATTTCTTGAATTTATGGAGCACTAGTCATATATGTTCATGGAGTTTGTAGCAAAACTGAACTTTTTTTTTTCTATTTTTCACCACAAAAAACTGAAAAGATTAAAGAGATAAGTCCCCGTTTCTGGACTAGTCAATTCAAGAATTCTGATGTCAAGCTAGCAAGTTTTAACAGAAGAAATCTCATCATGACTAAAAAAAATTTTCCTGATGGCAAAAGTGTGTTAAAGCTCAAGTATATCCAGTAAGGACGAAACCAAAAACAAAAGCACACTTTTTTATTACCTTGGTTGAAATCCATTCATATTTATGCATAGCATTGGAGGATTGCTTAAAAATTAAGAACTACATTGGATATATGGAAATGATGTCTTGTATGACCAGGATCTGTTATAAATATTTTTACTGCAGGAAGTTGGAAAGGAATTAAAATCAGAGGCGAAAATAATGGAGCCAGTTCAAGTTTCTCCACCAAAGGAGAGTGTGCATAGCCCAGAACCTGAGGAAGTACCTGCGCCTGTTGCCACTTTTACTGAATCAGGAGCAAAGATTGAGGAAACCGAAACTGAACCTATTGTGACTGAAAACATAAAGGAAATCGACACTGATGAAAATCCAAAAGCTGAGGAATCTTGTGTTTTGGCTGAAGAATCAGAGCAAAAGATTGAAGATAAGCATGCTGAGGTTCCTCTTGGTGAAGAAGAAAAGAAAATTGAGGATGCTTGTGATAAGAATAATACAGAAGTGGAGAAAGTATCTGACCCTGAACCAGATATAAAGCTCGTGTCGGAAGAACCCGTTGTTGAGAAGATTGAAAGCAAATCGGTGGAGAACTTAGATACCAAAACTGTCGAAAAACAGGAAGAATCGAAAGTTGAACCGTGTGTTGTGGAAAAGATTGGTGAACCAGAAAAAGTAGTTGAAGTCTCGGAACCATTATCAGCTCAGGTGGCTCCTGAAGAATATGTGCAAAATGTTGAGGAGTTGCCAGCCAAAGATGTTGAAGACTCAGAGCCTGAGCTTGCTAAAGTTGAGACGGCTGAAGAAAAGAAAGATGAAACAGCAAAAATAATCAATGTTGGGGAACAATCTTCAATCAAGGGTGTTGAGGAAAAGGAAGAAATTGATGACAAAAGTCCAGGTATAGAGGTAGAAGCAAGTGAAGAGAAAGAAGTGAAAGATGCTGAGAGTAAACCTGAAGAAACTTTAGAAGCTGAGCCTGCTGAAAAACTGGAGCAATCCACAGTTGAATCGGTTGAAGAAAAGCCTGAGGAACCAGGAGAAACAGTACAAGTGCCACTACAATATTCAGTTGATAATGTTAAGGTTGAGACGGCAGAAGAAAAGAAAGATGAAATAGCAAAAACAATAAATGTTGGGAAACAATCTTCAAAAGAGGCTGTTGAGGAAAAGGTAGAAAATGTCGACAAAAATCCAGGTAAAGAGGTGGAAGCAAGTAAAGAGAAAGAAGTGAAAGGGGCTGAGAGTAAACCTGAAGAAATTTCAAAAACTGAGCCTGCGGAAAAACTAGAGCAATCCTCGGTTGAAGAAAATGGAGAAGAACCACGAGAAACATCACAAGTTCCAATACAATCTTCAGTTGATCCTGTTGAGGAAAAGGTTGAAAATTTGGAGGATTTGCCTGTTAAAGAAGTGGAAACGATTGTAGAGAAAGAGGGGACGGTTTCAAAAGCTGAGGCTGCTGAAAAACAGGATGAATTCAAAGTCGAGCCAGCTGACGAAAAGGTAAACGAATCAACAAAAACAGCTGAACAATCTTCAGTCGAGGCTATTGAGGAAAATGTGGAGAAACCATCACCTGCAAAAGATGTGGAAGAAACTGCAGACAAAGAAGTCAATGTTTCAGGAACTGAGATTGAACCTGAACAAACTTCTGAAACTAAGAGTGTTGAATCGGTTGAAAAAACTTCAGTCGAGCCTGCCAAGATTGTTGACGAGCCAGAACAATCATCAGTGGAGGAGAAGGTGGAGGAACTGCCTTCAAAAGACGTGGTGGGGAAAGAAGCGATGGTTTCAGAATCTGGGTGCCAAAATGAAGAAATTTTGGGTGCTGATCCTTCTGGAAATCTAGTGGAATCAAAAGTTGAGTTAGCTGAGGAAAAGCCAGTTGAATCGAAAGAAATAGTCGAGGCTGTTGAGGAAGAAGATAAGAGTATTGAGAAAGTCGAGGAACTACCTGCTAAAATAATGGAAGAAATTCAAGAAGCTAAAGCCAAGGAAGCCGAGAATTTGGAAGCCGGGCTTAAACCTGAAGAAATTTCAGAAACAAAGCCTGTTGAAGAAACGTCAGTTGAATCAGAGAAAATAGCTGATCTTCCGGTTCAGACATCAGTTATCGAAAAGTTGGGAGAGGCGGAAGAATTGCCTGCAAAAGAGGTGGAAGTAATTGAGGACAAAGAACCTGAAGAAGTTTCTGGAAGAGAGCCTGCTGAAAAATTGGAGGAATCGGAAGTTGCCTTAGTTGAAGAAAAGTCAGATGAATCTATAAAAATAGCCGATGTCATAGAACAATTATATGATGACGTAGCACAATCACCTGCTAAAATAGTGGAAGAAATTCAAGAGCGTACAGACAAGGAAGCCAAGTTTTCAGAAGCTGAGCCTAAAGCTGAAGAGATTTCAGAGACAAAGCCCGTTGAAGAAACGCCTGCTGAATCAGAGAAAATAGTTGATGTTCCAGTTAAGGCATCAGTCCTCGAAAAGTTAGGAGAGGCAGAAGAATTGCCTGTGAAAGAGGTGGAAGCCATTGAGGACAAAGAACCTGAAGATATTTCTAGAACTGAGCCGGCTGAAAATTTGGAGGAATCAAAAGTTGCCTTAGTTGAAGAAAAGCCAAATGAATCGATAAAAATTGTCGATGTCATAGAACAGTCACCTACTGAGATTGATAAGGGCAAGGTTGAGAAAGGGGAAGAATTTCCTGCTAAAGAGTCGGAGCCAATTTTAGAAAAAGAAAATGTAGTTCCTGAAGCTGAGTTCAAACATGAAGAAACTTCAGAAACCGAGCTTGCTGAAAAACAGGACAAATCAAAACTCGAGTTGGTTGAAGATAATTTAAACGAATCCACCCAAATCGTCAACGTTCTAGAGGTGGGAATTATGGAGGAATTGCCTGCTAAAGAGGTGGATGCAACTGCAGAGGAAGCAGTGAAAGTCTCAGGAAGATGAGAATAAACCCGAAGAACTTAGTGAAACCGAGACGATTGAAAAAAATCCAGTTGAAACCGAAAAACTAGTGGATGTTGCAGAACAATCATGGGTTGAATCCGTTGAGGAAAAGTTGGAAAAGGTAGAAGAATTGCCTGTCAAAAACGTGGTAGCCACTGTGGGGAAAGAAGTTGAAGTTTTAGAACCTGACCGTAAACTAGAAGGAACTTCCGAATCCGCATTGGAAAAGAAACTGGTAGAACGAAGTGAAAAAGATCCTCCGGCTGCTGAGCCTGTGGAAAAAGTTAAGGTGGAGGCTTTAGTAGACAAGGTGGAGGACACCGAGTTATCGAATGAAGAGGAACAGACGATACTCAAAAATCGAGTTGATGGCGTCTCAGAAAAGACTGATGCAGCAAATGAACAGAAGGAATCTGTCAAGAAAATTGTGGAGATCGATCCCCTGCCAGAAGAAAAAGCCGTCGACTCTGGGAAAGTTGAATTAGAAACTGAAGCCCAAGTAGGAAAAAGTGTTACTACCAAAGAATTGCCTCCATGTGAAGAAGAAAATCCCACTGAGAGTGAAGCGACCGAAAAACCGGTGAAAGAGGAAGTCGCTTCCAGAGACGTTGAACTGTTGCGCTCACTTGAAGAGAAGTTGGAGCAAGAGAAACGAGATGATGAAACAACCAAAACTAAAGTTCAGGTAGACACAACCAATGAATCAGAGGATACAAAAGCACCAGAAGATGAGTCTAAAGAAGAAGTTTCGGTGAAGACTACACAGAAGCAATCAAACAACATAATGAAGATGGTTAAGCATTCATTAGTTAAGGCCAAGAAAGCCATTATCGGCAAATCAGCAAATTCAAAAGCACCAGTTTCTGAGATAAAGGGCGACGGGGTTAAAAAATAATGTCTCAAGGCGGATGAATTTTACAAGTATCAGAAGTATAATATGGTATCAAATCATTTTCTGTGTGACTTGTTTTATCAAAGGTGCGATTTTTTTGTTGGATTGCTTATTATAATACTGTTGTGGTGAATATTGTGCAAACTAGGAAGATTTTTTTCTTTGTCATATATTGTTACATTGATTTGTGGTTTGTATATCTGTGCAAGAAGATATACAATTTACTGGTTGTTGATTTATAGACATGTCTGTTACATGTGTGAAATTGTGAATGTATTTGTTTTATACATGGCATGTAACTTACACATGATATTGGGTGTAAAAACACATCCTTGAAGAAAAGCTATGGAAGGGGCCATGCCAATTTCAATAAGGACTTGAAGCAAGATTATGGTATACATTAGTTTCTTTTTTATATATAAATCGTTGGTTCTTGCATTTGTACTGATCAAGAAAGCAATAATTGAGCCGAGTAAGAAAATAGTAAATTGATTCTTCAGTAACTAATATCCACTCCTGAACAGATTCTGTTGTGGAGCCATTGGCTCTCTTACTCCACTTTGTTGGGATGGAACAATTTTGATTCAAATAAATTTGAAAATACTATTTTTTTACAATCTAACAACTACAAGATAGTGAAGAGATAAATGCAGCACAAAATAATTGCTTGGTTTGACGTGCATTCGACGTCATCGATAAATATCTTGGAGTTAACCTTTGGGTCTATAGAAATAGACGGAAGGAATGGTCAACAATCTGGTTTGCAATGATTTAGACTATTTGTTAGATGTAGTCAAATACTAAACCTGAATACGGATCAAAAGCATAAACAAAGATAATTTTTGTTATTCATTTTCAGATTGGATTAGAGAATCAGTTGTTTGTTATCTGTCATTCTACAATATTGCCAAAAGATCAAATAAATAATTTTCCAATGTTATAATTATCTATGTTTTTTTTCTCAATCTCTGGAACTTTTTACTGATTTTGATCTTTTAAATTAATATTTTTTTTATTCTAGTTTGTTGACCATGATTTTCATGATTAATAGGTATGTAAATGATATAGCTGTTCCTACTTTGAACCCTTTCAATCCTAGAAATGTTACTGGTTGTTGGGAAATATTCTTCATGATATGTACATTAAATATATATGTACTATCAGTGACAGACACATGATTTTTGGCAGACACATGATTTTTAAAAAGGGGTAAACAAGTCTTTAAATATAAATTTTAGGTCCACAAAATTGTAAGGGTCAAAATATAATTTAAGTGGGGATGATCTATATTTCAACGAACTTATAGCGTGTGATTGAATAATTTACTTAGATTATATTTGACCAGTATTATTTTTGTAAAGTTTTGATAAATAAAAGTATATATTCCAAGACCATTGAATAGACAGGGGATTATGCGAGAACAGCTAGTTTATGCCATCTCATATCAACATATGAGGACAGGGTTTGGATTCGGATTCGAAAATAGATAAAATTGTTGCACTTAAATTTCATTAGAATCTCTTTAAATGTATTAAAAGTTATCGATAATTTAGATTGGAAAATGGGTTAGCTTTTAAAATATCAATCATATTAAGTTGCGACAAAGACATGGAAATAACTAACAACAACAACAACAGCTAAGTCTTTAATCTCATTGATTTGGGGTAGGCTACATGAACAATAGATAGAATTAAGTTGTATCGGACACGTGCGTCAGTCTTCTCCAAGATATGGGAATATCATATTTAATTCCCTTGAACTCCAAGTTTTTGTATATAACTTCGAGCCATGTCTTCTTCGGTCGCCATCTCGCTCTCGTGAAATTACCGAAATATATGGACTCCACTCGATGTACATGTGTATTGCTTGGCCTACGTCGTACGTGACCAAACCAACGTTTACATCTTCTCTTCTATATAATATACATATACTTCAACTCGAATATTTTCGTTATTATTTTAAAGTTGATTGTGTCAATCAGGTTTGAATGACTGACTTTTACTCTATCGGGTTTGGATGACTGACTTTTACTCTAATATGTTCCTAAATGAAATTAATCACTTGTTCAAAAATTTGTATTCTATAAAAAGGTATTTAATTTTTTTTTTTAAACTTTTAATCAATATTTATTCGAACTAAATTAGCCAGTTTAGCATAAATTGCTACAAACAATAAAGTTGACAAGATTAGTGGGAAACAATCAAATACTTGAAGTTGCCGGAGGAACAAAGTGCACATTTTTTGGTCGGTAGAGTGCACTTAACCAAACTACTACTTGACTCGAATCACAAAAAGAAAGCAAAACAAAGGAATCTCAATCATCTTTTGTTTATTTTAATGAACAAATTTTTCTTATCATTCGATTTTGATTACAATATCAAAATGTTTTTAGAAAACTATCTTTAGCCCGACCCCTTCCCGAACCCATCGCATAGATGGAGCTTCGTGCATCGGGGTTTACCCATTAGTTTAGATTATATAAAACCCGGCATTAATTACTTCTCCTCCAGCCTATAAATACGTAGCTAAGCCCCTTCGATGCCCCCCCAAACTCAGTATCAAATATTTCCCATCTATATATAAAGCTATTCAAAATATTTTGAAGTAATGGAAATTGCACAAGGGACAGGCAAGTGCATTATAAAGTTTATTGTGGCGATTCTTCTGCCTCCTCTTGGTGTCTTCCTCAAGTGTGGTTACAAGGTTTCATAGATGTTTCCTTCTTCTTTCTATTTAAGAAACTTGAATATGGCACGATAGATCATCGATCATGCCAAATGATTTAATTTTATGAGATATATTTTGAAAATTTACATATAAAAATTGATTAAGGTTTGCCTTAAAGTGATTTGATGATGATTGCATGCATATCTTTTAGGGTGACAATCTTCAAATTTATGTGCAGTCTGAGTTCTGGATTTGCCTGCTTTTGACGATCTTTGGTTACATCCCCGGAATTATCTACGCAATCTATGTAATCACTCAGTAATAATTTCCCTGGTAATTAGCTTTCAATTATCCAAGCCCAACAAGCGGAGGCGAGGGAAGGGTACCTCAAATTATAATCGTGGCTCCACTTCTACAAACAAGGATATTCAAATCAAAAATTGAACAAAAAATTACTATGAAAGACGTGTTCAAAGAGAGATATTATTTTAAATATATCTAATATTTTATAACAAATGTAGCGTTTTAGAAATGAAAACCATTTGAGCTCTTATATCTTGTCGGGATGGATAAGAGCTCATGCACATTTTGGATGTACTCGAGTTCGAGTCGCCCTTGGAGCAAAAAAAATGATTTACTCAAAAAAAAAAATTGAAAACCACTTTGCTCAAAACAAAAAAAGAACAAAATCACAACATATTCTTTTGGATCAGACATTTTACATCGAACCAAAATTGATAACAATAATCTTTTTAAAAAAATGTAATCTTGGAATTCAAGCAAGCTAGAAGGCAAAAATACTATGAATTGTATTTCTATTGTTGAAATTTATCTTACCACCATAAAACACTTCATATACGTATAATTTTATTTTATATCTATAACTTGTTTACTGTCACTTAACTAATAAAAATCCAACTTCACTCAAATATATAATACTTTTTGGGTTGTGGACGCATATCTACAATATGATATTAAATTCCTTTCCAAAAAAATTTGGTCGTTTGCCACGCAAATTTTATTATATTTTTTAACAGAAAAAGTATTATACTTAAACGAAGGAGCAATTACCAGGATCATCACACTGGCATTAAAGAAATATCAAGTACAATCAGAAACAACGGCATAAACATTTGCCTAGGAGGAGAACGCAAGAAGCCACAATCAAGAGTCAACGAAGCCAAACCAAGTTCCCTCAAACCATTCACCCCAGTGTATGTGCAAGCAAGGGAACTGTCTTCGAACATATCTGAAGGTACAAAGATGGAAAGATGAGTTGCATTACCTAATAAAAGACAAACAATCACACAAGCGTTCATCACCAAAACCCTTGCCATGAAACAACAAACCAAGCACAACAGAGAATGACATACGAACCCAGAAAGCCGGTTGGCACCAGAATCCTCCACCAATCGAAAACCATGGCTGACCGGAACAGCGCAAGTATTTCATCCCTAAACAAATCCAAGGTAACAAAACAATAACATATCAGTAGGAGATGATAATACCTAGAGATATATAATAAACAAAAGAGGAGATAGGAAGCAAAAGTTGGTGGTAAACAAAATAACACCCAGATATCTCCCATTACACTAGCAAAATTAACCAACACCGAGGTAGAAGACCCGCAATAGCCACCGGAATGTTTCTTATGCATAGTGCACCAGCTCCGACCAGATCTTGGAGCAAGAAGTGAACCAAGGCCGCAACTGAGGAAAAGAGGAACAAACCCCAAGAACTAGGGGAGAAAACCATGATTGGAGGGAGGAAGCACTGGTCTTTCGAAGAAGAAGAAAAGAGGTACTCTCATGGAAGAAAGCTCCAAAAGTTAATAATGTTTGGATGTCACTTATATTAACTTAATATTAAAAATAACACATTTTAAATAAAATAATAGACTAGTATATCAATTATTTTAGATCAATCATATTAAGTTGATCCATAAACGGAGTCCACGTCGAGTCCATAAAACATTTTCCCATTAAATATCATTAAATGCCCAGGATTATTCATTTTCTTTGAGTGTTTCTTTGTTATATCTCCTTTTTCCTTCAGATAAATCGAAAGCTCCAGAATATATCTTCCCGGGGTCAAAGCAAAAAAGACACTTCGAATATTTATCTATTGAGTCTTATCTTTTAGAAAGAGAGAGAACCATTAGGTTTTCGGGGCATTTGATTCTCACCGGCACAATACGTCTAATCGGTTATAATGGAGAAAATTCTGCCCCTTTTGGGCCGGTTGTGGGCGAGGAGGGATTCGAGGCTGCTACTTAGTATCGGCAATAAGTCTGAAAAAGTATCTATAAATATCATCGCAATAGGCGATTTCAGGATATGAAACGCTTAAGGGAATATCTGTAAGAGACGTGGGTTCAAACCCATATAAAAACAATTAACATATCTACTCAATCGTAGTTGTAATAATTGATTAAAAAAATTTCTTGCAACAAACAAAGTAAACACAGGTGATGACATGAATACAACTTTGTGTTAAAAGAAAATAGATTCTAGTAAAAAAGAATTTCTGAAAGAGAATATATTTTATTTGATGTTTCGTGATAGGGAAATTTGTACAAAATAGAATTCAAAAGCATATAGATTCTATTTCAATATATATATATATATATATATATATATATATATATATATATATAAATTGATGATTTTTTTTAAAAAAACTGCACATGGATTGGTCTTCCTTTAATTTATTTTATCATTAAGGTGAATCTTATTTCCTTACATTTTTTTCGGGCATTTCTTAGAAAATTGATGCGCTTACGGCTGTTACAACGTAGCCACGTAGGTGAGAACTCAAACTTGCTCGCTTACGAAGTGTTTGACAAAATGTGTCACATAAATTATTGTTGGATTCTTTCTGTATTAATCTGACCCTTGTTTTAATTCATTGAATAAAAAGAATGTGATATCATTTTGCTAAGGCCCTGGAACTGTTTGTACTGTTGCAAACTTTCTTAGTTAGCTCTTATCTCAGTTGTTTACAGCACATTGGATTATCAGAATTCATTTTTTGGATGGTGATCTGTTAGTATCACCATGGTCTCTATGCATGGTAAAAGTGAACACCAAGCGCAATGTTTGGTTATTTTGGGAAGAATTTTGGAGAAATATTTTGTGAGAATGTTTTGAGGTTATTTGGGAAAAAAAATCTTTTAAAAAGGTTACAGATCAAAAAATGATATTTGATGGAGGTTATTTTTCAAACTTTCCCAATGTTTTGATAAAGTAAATTATATGTTTGTCAGTTACTTAAATGGGTTGGATTAAATTATTATTGGAATTATGTCGGAATCCATGTGAAAAAATACATTCTTTTACAGTGCAATATCCCAGAACCATAAGTTATTTTGTAGGGAAGTTCCTGAAAGAAGAGTTGCAAATGGCATTAAGACGTATGCTTGGATTCTCTGATGGTGAATTAATGAGGTCAGATTCGAAAACCATGTAGCCGATTGATGAGGCAAACTGCTGGAATATTTACTGTTGGAGGAGGTTTAGGCTTTTGGGTGCTGTGTCGCTTGCATTACGGTGTGTTTCCTCTTGGGTTTCTTCTGTCTCTGATCTCTGTTCTCTTTAATGTGTTCAGCAAGCATGTAAATGTTTGTTTCTTAAAACTTAATGTTCAAACTAGGAAAAAGATTTGTGCCGATTGTGGTATCTTGATCTTGATTGTTTTCATCCACGTAGTATTCATGCTATTTTGGTAATATTAAATTTGTGACACATTTGGATGAACCAGATTTTAGGTTTTTCGTTTATTTAATTTATCTGGGATTTTGCACAGCTCTATTTGCCTGCCTGGATAACTATTCAGAAGGATATCAGGCCTGGACATGTATTAAGACAGATGTTATTAATTTCTTTGTCAGGCAATTCAGAAATAAACAAGAGTACTGAAATGCAGGAAATTTCTTGTTATAATAATGTTCGAGAAACTAACTGAAGTTTTGAGTTTGAGAAATAGAAGTGGATACTTTATATTTGACAGGGAAATAGAACTGCTATACGTACTGCAAGTTAATATTGATGCATCTGGTTTTGACATGTATTCAGGTCCTAGAATCACAGTCCCTCGAAGCCTCAGATGGGCTGCTTGTGGGGCTGTCTCTATGAGCACGACCACAGCTTTACTGGTCCGTCTATTTAGTCCTGAATGCGAACCACAAAATATAGCGTCTTATGATCGGAAGAAGTGATGCTTGATCTCTTTTAAAGTGTTGAATTTAACGTAGAGGTGTGTGGTAGATCATGTTTTCTTCCTTGACGTTCGATTCGTGAGATAATTGAGCTAGATTCGGGTTTGGATGTATCAGAATATTTATTCTTATTCTAAACTAGACTGTTCAATGTTGCATTTATGATGTTAATCCGTTTATTCAACTCTTTGTTCAAGTATTTGCAGGTCTTTTCCTTTTTGCTCTCTTCATCTCATCATGTCTTTCAAAATTCATCGATTAGTTTTTAGATTAATTGGTTCGGTTTTCCTACTTTACCCAGTTTTATTAACTAATTAATGCAAAAACTGAAAAGTAAAATGTGAATACAAGTAATTTTTAACGTGGTTTGGCACAAGTCCTACTCCACAACCCAGATCTCGAACAATCTACTAAAGAGAATCTTGTTACAACTACTAATGGACTTATTCAATTAGAAACTGTCTCAACCCTTGGCGCCTAAGTGTTGAACAGTCTCAGTTGATTTATGTTCGAAGAAGAGCACCACTCAGCTTCAAATCCGTCTTCTCGAAATCGTTTTGATGCACGGATCATTCTCTCTCGAGAACTCACATTCTTCTCCAAAAAAAAACTCCTGAAAAATGTATGAAATACACTTGATTTTTTGTGTAACATCAGCTTTAGAGTCTTCTCTCAGCTAATACGTTCAGCATCCTTTCAATAACTGAGAAGCTCAATCTCAATCTCAATCTCAATAAAAAATTGGTCAAATCCTGAAGTTTTTGCAAAGTCATGCAAAAAATCAGCCAACGTATTCCAAAAATCAGGCTTTCCAATTCTATCAGAGTTTTTTTTCTTAATTTTTGTTTTTTTTTTATGACGAGGGATCCCGCAACCACTATATATGAAGTGCACACGCCAATAGATAAACCGTACTAAGCAAATCAGGTGCGACAGGCTCAGACCGAGAAAGTGTTGGTAGGGAGCTCACCTGCTCCACCAACTCGGAGACCACGTGGGATTATGTATATTTTCATGTACATGTCGTGATCGTGATTAGTATTTTGATATACGTGATGTTAATGTGATAGCTATCTATACTTTTAATTAAGATCAAGTGTCATTAAACAACTACGTTGGTCACCTAATGTGATTTGCCTAAAATACCTTTTTTTGAATACTGTATTTTTTTTCCGAAATAAATAAATTTCCCTATCAAATACATAAAAATTATAAATTCTACAGTAAATAATATATTATATTCAAATATTTTATTTTCAAAATTCAATTATTAAAAATTATAATTTTATTTTTCGCTTCTACGGATCAAACATATATATGTTTTTGAAGTTTCTCCAAACTTCTTTTATTGTTCATAAAAGTTTAATTATAAAGTTCTTCAATATGAAGCTATAGGCCATAATATATATTTTATTCTATTTAAGTTATTTAAAGGTTTTATATAAAAATATAATATTAATACTACACAACGTATATGCCATGAATATTAATAATAATAAAAATTTTATTTTAATGTTAGACTCTAGGAAAAATATTACTCACTGAATTTTCAAAGTACAACACAGAAAAAAATACTAAAAATTAAACCAATAAAAATAGAATGACTGCACTGGGCTGTTGGGAAAGCCACGTACATATATCTTAAACAAGGCACATTATGCCTTTGTTTTTTTAGCAAATATTACCATTATAGTGTCAGGGAAAGAGATTCGAATATAAGGTCTTAGAATCGCAATATAATCAGTGTTAGATGGGCTACAAGACATCAGCGGCACATTATGCTTTCATGTATATCACACCAAGCACACGGTTATTTAAGTACATCATTTTTTAATCAAATTAATTTTTTTAGATAGAAAATTTACCCCAGTGTAATTTATTTATTGAATTGATATTTTTTTTAAAAAAAATAATGATTTATCATGATTAAAACTTCAAAATAATTTATCATATATTTTTATAAATTCAAAAGCATAAATATATTTTTATCAGTTATCAAACTTCTTTCTTTAAAGTTCTCGATTTTAATATGACCTCGAAGTTTTTACAAAAATTACTTAATACTAAAATATGTTATAAAAAAACTAATTTATATGCAAACGACTCGTGCATGAAATTATTATCATATATAATATACTATTCTATATTATAATAAACGAGAAGTATATAGTAACCAATCATTTAGGTCATGGTATAGTAAGAGAGTAGCGATATTATCTCTAATATTAAAAAAAACTACTAACATTTTTAAAATATAAAAAAATCCTACATAAATAATTATTTCGATAAAATATCTTATAAAATCTTTTTAAATTCACAATGCTTGCTTGTCCTTCGCCACATCCATGTTCGAAGATATAACAAGATTAATTGACACAAGGAATCACAAGATAGTTACGATTCCGTTGAGAATTTGACCCACAAAATTCATTCTTTAGGATCTGCACATTTTATGAGAAAAGTAAGTAAAATGAGAAATAATAACGACACAAGGATTTAACATTAAAAACTCTTAAATCATGAGAAAAACCACCAGGACTAGAGAAGAAAATACATTATAAGAAAAATTATTACAATTACACAATTTTTCTTCTCACCCCAAACACACTCACAAAGCTTTCCCACTAGACACACTTTATAACTCACACTTCTCACCTTTTACAGAAAGACACCTAATAAAATCAGTTCTGATGTGGAAGCTCAGTCACAGCTGCAACCACAGAGCATACTAAGAATTTTACTAGATTCTACAGCAAGAGAGGAATTTATCTAAAGCAAAAAGTTGCTAGACAAGCTATTGACTAGTGCACTTAAACTTGAAACCTTAAGCCTCATTTTATAGTATAAGTGTTGTCTGGCTTTTATTTCCCATTTGATGTGGAAGAAAAACACACAACCCATCAAACTCCACCTTGTGGCTTTGTCATCCCACAACACTCCACATCGATGAAGATACACCTAGCTTCTGCTACTGACACTACAAGACAGTCATAATTCTCACTGTAGAAAATTATCATGCTCTACCATAAAAAGCATATCCACTCAGAATTAGCCATTCCAAGCTTTTCAATTTGGCGCATGTCGAAAAATAACCTTGCTGAAAACTTATGGTGCAATTCCAACATTTTGGCTATCCTGAAAGTTAGTCAGCCACTGACTTATATATCCACCACATAGCCTGCACTGATGCCAAACCAATGCCCGTGTGCAAAACTTGTCGTCTCGCTGACGTTACACATCCTCTATCATGGCAACTTCGGGATAGAGGCATGTCATAAGGATGTACATGTCCTTTCAGAGGAGATCAAAAGACGAGATAATGTTAGATTAAGTATCAGCATCTCCACTTGATGATACAGAGCAATTTGACGAACCTCGCTCCAGTTCTTATGCACTTTTTCTTGATGTGATCAGGTTGTCCACATTTCCAACAGGCTTTCTGTACAGAGTTTTTCTTCTTCTAATCACGAGTTACCATTGCTAAAACTTTCATGTGGACTGTCACTCATGCTAAGTCTCCTCTCTTCGGAAAGAAACTTATAAGTAACCTCTGAGAAAATTATTTTCTCATTCCCATGAACCAAGACCTAGGTTTCATGTGCTCATATGAACGTGGAAGAGGACCAGATGAGTCAGGCCTGATCCTCATCATCAATTCTAACTCCAATAGATTCATACTCTGAAACAATGCCATTGAGAACACTTAAATGATCAGAAATAGTAGTACCATCATTCATTCGCAATGTATGAAACTGCTCTTTCAGATACACCTGATTTGATACGCCCTTTGTCTGATACAACTCTTCTATTTTATCCCAAAGTTCCTTTGCCATAGATATTCCATGCACATTTGCTAGAATGTTTTTGGCCAGGCACAGATGGATTGCACTTGCTGCGCTCAAATCCAGATCCTCACAATCTTCATTATACATTCCAGCTTTTCCTATTGCACTAGTCGTTCCACCAGTCAAACTAGTATCACTGCTGCTTTCAGGTAATACTCTGCCCTTCAACACCTTGTGTAAACCAGATTGAATCAACACATCCTTGACTTGCACTTGCCACAAACCAAAGTTGATTTTTTCATCAAATTTCTCCACATCAAATATGACTGCATTTGAAACTCTGTTTCCCGATATTGTCTTGTGATACTTTGATGAATTTTACTGTAGACCTGATAGTACACACTAAAACTTGAAGCGTAAAGCCTCATGTTAACAGTTGTCTGGCTTTTATTTCCCATTCGATGTGGGAGAAAAAGCCCACAACCCATCAGATTGTATGTCGAAGTTCTCGGATTTCTTCATCTATATAAACAATCTTTCGTATTACGAACACTCTCTCTCATACAAGTTTTCAATCATTCTCTAGTATAAATTTTGAATTGAACATTACAATTCTCATGCCGGAAACAATTCTAGCAGCCTCCAAATGATCACCGGAGAATCAAACATGGAACCAAGTCATACATCCACGTCAGAAGGTCCATTTTTTGCTACATCATTACGTAAAAATATTTTTGGCTAACATATAGGGTAGTGCCTCATGGATAGATCCATCATCTCATTGAGAATATTCTCACTAATGTTAGATGAGAATATTCTCATTGAAGGGATGGATCTGTTCCATGTGATAGCCAAGACTTAATCCATTACGTAACACCAAAAAAACATTATATACACAAACTATTCTATACACAATCATATGTGCAGATAGTTATTTGTATAAATATGTGTCTATATGACTATATATATTAAAACAATTATTATAAAATACCATATATTTAAAAAAAATTACGTAACCATTCTAATTAATTATTAAAAAATCTTATAAAAAATAGCAATACAATGTGTTTATAGAATTATATTATGTGAAATATATATTTTTACTATATTATAGTATTTGAAGGTATTAGTGTAATTGATTTTTGTATGAAACAACAACAAATTTTTTCTTCTATTTTGCTCCTAGATCGTGTGTGATATGTAACTTTTATTGAATGTACTTATTTGTAACTTCAATATATCTCATCAATTTCTTAAGGGAGACTTACCCAAAAATCCATAAATCTAATCTAATGTTAAAGTTCAGTCCCTATAACAATATTGTTTTAACTGCACATACTATATAAACTTGAGTTTAGTTTCCACACCCTAATGCCATCAAAAGACAATAATACCCTTACTTTTTGCACATGATTTTACAAGACCTTCTTGTTCCCCAAATTTTTTCCACCTATGTTCAGGCTAGTGCAATTTGTTTTGTTTTACTTGCTGGTTTACTTTCTTCATGTGGTTGTGGGTTCCCGTGGTTTGCCATCCTTGTTTTCGTGTATAAATTAGGGTGACGTATTTCATTTTTCCTGGTTTAGAACGTTCTCGCTTCTTGAAAACAGGGAAAAAATTCCGGGAACAATATTCTTCTTCCATCTAATTGGTTCATGATCTATTGACTTGTTTTCAGTAAGTTTTATTTCTCTGTCTTCTTTGGGTGATTAATTGTTTTAATGGTGCGGTAATGGTAGGGGTCATTCACTTATTTTGTTTTGTTTTTTGGAGTGGAGAAGATGGATACCATAACCAAGAGCAGTGCAGCCTATGAAGGCTCCTTTGAAGCATGAAAAAGAAATGGAAATATGATTTTTAATCAGTTTGTGGATTACAGTTTGCAAAGTTGTGACATGGTACTATGTTCTATCACAATATTATTGTGTTTTGGTGTAATATAACCGAGTTTGAAATTGATATGGCTTTGTTGAATGCTGTTTGAAGTTTAACATGTGAGTTTTTGGTGTAATATAACCAAGTCATGTATTTCACAAATTATGATATTTAGTACAATACATTAGCTTATATAGTATCACAAATCAGTATATTTAGTACCACATATTAGCTTATATAGCACCACAAATTGTACAATTTAGTACCAGAGATTATGTTATATAGTACCACAAATTATAATATTCATTACCACAAATCAGTATATTTAGTATCACATATTAGCTTATATAGTACCACAAATCAATATATTTGATACCACAAATCAGTATATTTAGTATCACGAAGTAACTTATATACCACAAATTATGTTATTTAGTAACAAAAATATGTTATTTAGTACCACAAATCAGATATTTAGTACCACATATTAACTTATATAATACCACAAATCAGTATATTTGCTACTACAAATCGGTATATTTAGTACCACAGAGTAACTTATATTGTACCACAAATTATATTATCTAGCATCAAAAATATGTTATTTAGTACCACATATTAGCTTATAAAGTATCACAAATTAGTATATTTGGTACCACAAATGAGTATATTTAGTACAACATAGTAGCTTATATAGTAACACAAATTATGTTATTTAGTACCAAAATTATATTTAGTACCACAAATCAGTATATTTAATATAGCATATTAACTTATATGCTACTACAAATTAGTCATGGAACTAAATATATAGATTTGTGGTACATATAAGCTAATATGTGGTACTAAATATACTGATTTGTGGTACTAAATAACACATATTTGGTATTAAATAACATAATTTGTGGTGTTATATAAGCTACTATGTGGAATTAAATATACTGATTTGTGATACCAATTATACTTGGTACTATATAAGCTAATATATGGTACTAAATAACATATTTTTGGTATTAAATAACATAATTTGTGGTACTATATAAGTTTGTTGGGTTTTGAAAACCCGAATAATCTTGGTTTTGATGTTAACAAAACTTGTTATTGTGTTGCTAACATATTTCATCAAGTGTGCAGTTCATAGATCATAATTAAGAGCTTGATGAATTACAAAGAAGTAGCTTGAAAATATCAAGCTGGACCAAGACTGGAATTCTGGCAGAGCGGATTGTTTCGATCATATCTCATAGCTCGGATAACGAAATGGCGTGCTTCCAAAGAGGTTGAACAGCCAACTCAAAATACTAAAAGTCATATTTCACAACAGATCGGCTAGTTCGAATGTTATCAAGGATAAAAGACACCTGCAAGATCGAGCTGTACCGCGAAGAAACAACAAGTTGTTTCAGCAAGCATCTGTCAGTCTGTTGGGCATAACTCTTAGCTCGCTTATTGGAACGGAACGATTCAATATGGATTGGAAAGCTAAGACAAAGATCTACGAGTAATTTTGGAAGTCAAAGACTGAATCGGACGTTAAGATGTCCAAAAAGCTTCTGCAAGTCACATCATGTGACGCCTGTAAGATCGAGCTGTTACAGCAAGCGACTGTCAGTCTGTTTGCCATAACTCTCAGCTAGCTTATCGAAACGAGATGATTCAGTATGGGTTGGAACGCTAAGACAAAGATCTACAAGTCATATTTGGAAGTCAAAGACTGAATCGGACGTTAAGATGGCCAAAAAGCTTCTGCAAGTCACGCCATGTGCTGCTGCATCCAGCAAACAGACAGCATGAGCATCGCCTCGTGTTTCAAGCATAACTCTCTCATACGAACTCGAAATCAAGAGATTTTAGATTCCGTGGAAAGCTAAGAAAAAGAGCTACAACTTTCATGTAGATCACTTTGCCCAGAAATTAAAGAATCAAGAGCTACAAGCAACAGATCAGAAGAGCAAGTTTATCAATCTGTTTTGTATCACGCTGGTTGTCCAGACTGATCCAGACCAGACTGATCCGGACCAGACTGATCTTCCCAAGCTGTTCTCGCCAGACTGAGCTGCCCAAGCTGATCCGGCCAGACTAATCTATACAAGACTGATTCTGCCAGTCCGGTCCGAAATACAAAGAGCCCAGAAACCAGAATATGACCGTTGCAAGCTCGGGAATGGTGCAGAACCTTTTTCAACGGGCATATTCTTGTGTCTAACGTATATATCATTACTTGGGGCTATATATACATGATTTGGAAGCTCAATAATAGCTGATTGGAGATCAATCCAAGTCGTTCAAAGCAAATCCTCTTGGGATTCAATTGAGGAACTTAAAAGACAAAAGCTGCTAAATTAAGAGCACTCCTCAAACCTTTGGCACCTCTTACCTTGCTGTATCAGATTCATTATGGAATCATCTGTGCCTTTGTACTCACTCTATTGATTGTATTTGTGAGCTAAAATAGAAGAGTGAATAACATTGTAACGGTTGATGATTTATCACAACCGACGAGAGGTCTTTGTATGTGAGACATTAAAGAACATACATAGTTGAGTTGCTAGGAGTTCTAGTTGGATGGGGAAATCCCAACTGGTTCGGGTTTGTACAACGGGGTTGTATAAATCAAAGTCTTCTAGTGGAATCCTTCCATGAGGTGGAAGAAGGGGAGACGTAGAAGGATTACACCACCTTCGAACTTCCATAAACAAATGCTTGTTTATTAAACTCACTTGCATATCTTTAAAATGTCTTTAAAATGGTTAATCGATTTTAGAGCGGGTTATGTCGAGTGTCTTCCGCTCGGTTTTGTAACCAAACTCGATATAATCTCTCGATGCATCATTTCAAGAACACGGGCTATTGAAGCTCAAGTTGGTTGAACTCGGGTGTGGAATGGCAACCCACCCCCGGAATCAATCCTAACAAAGTTACTCTGTAGTACTAAATATATTGATTTGTAGCACCAAATATACTGATTTGTGGTACTATATAAGCTACTTTGTTATACTAAATATACTGATTTGTGGTACCACATATTCACGACTCTCAAGTGACGTATTTACGCCATTTTTATGTGATGTGGTACTATAACCTTTACGATTACATACTATTGTAGAGAATATAATAGTATGATTATGTGTATATGGTGTGTGACACTATAATTATCACATATGTGGTATAATTACTATGACATATGTATATGGTAAGCTATACAATTATTAGCACATTATATATAACATGTGATATAGTTATCAATATACAAGATATATGATAGAATTACTATATTTTTATATGGTGTGTTACATAATTTGTACCACATTATATAGTTACTACCAATTATTAACATAATTATTAATTGTATCACATATCATGTACAAAATAGTAGGCCGTATCATATATTATATGAAATATATTAGTATTATGTCAAATAATATACACACATACATATAGAATGTAGTACAATTGTATTACTTCGTGGTTGTCTTAACAAATAGTTATAGTACATAAGTTAATTTGTGGTACTAGATAACATAATTTATGGTACTATATAAGCTAATTTGTGGTACTATATATATATATTAATTTTTGGTACTACATACGCTAATTTTTGTACTAGATAATCTGATTTATGGAACTATATAACATAATTTGTTGGGCTATATAATCTAATTTGTGGTACTACATAAGCTACTTTATAGTACTATATATATTAATTTGTGGTACTAAATAACATATTTGTGGTACTAAATAACATAATTTTTGGTACTATATAAGCTGCAATGTAGTACTAAATATACTGATTTGTGGTACCAATATACTGATTTGTGGTACTATATAAGCTAATATGTGGTACTAAATAAGATAATTTGTGGTACTACATAATTTATTCCATGGTACTAAATATACTGATTTGTGTACGAAATATACTGATTTGTGGTATCAACTTCACTGTTTTGTGGTACTAGATATCATCATTTCCTAACATGCTACATTAGATAATTTGTGGTAGTGCATAACATAATTTGTGGTACTAGATAACATAATTCGTGGTACTATATAAGCTAATTTATGGTACTATATATACTAATTTGTGGTACTGCATAACATAATTTGTGGTACTAGATAACATAATTTGTGGTACTATGTAAGCTAATTTATGGTACTATATATACTAAATTGTGGTACTATATATACTAATTTGTGGTATTATAGTAGCTAATTTGTGATACTATATATCATAATTGTGATACTAGATAATATAATTTGTGATACTATATATACTAATTTATGGTACTATATAAGCTAATTTGTGGTACTATATAATTACATATGCTAATGTGTACCATATGTTTTTATTAACTACATCATTAAAATTTGAAAATTGGTATACTTTATATTCTCAAAATACATAATTGTACAAATTTTCTTATCAAAAAATACAACATAACTGTTACAATGTATTATATCATTCAATGGAGACAAACGCTTGAGCTTGCCTCATTAAATCACAATATATAATTTACATTAGCTGTTCCTCAACCATTATTTCTCCAGACAATTGAACTTGCTTCATTAAACCGTCTGTAGCCAAATTTTGTTGAAATCATAGCATTCTCACGCAATACTGTATTAATGTCCTCCCTCTCTTGGATATAATTATTGCAACTTGAGTGTAAGTGAAACATGACATAATAAAGGTACTCTCATAAAAGCTTCTAGCCATGTTTGCCTTTTTGTCATCAGCTATGTCACATAAGATATGCATCTTTACAATTTAACGAGCAGATAACCATTGTACACCAATTTTATAAAGAATCATTGTAACATTCTCAATTATAGATGAATCAGAGTGTGAGCTCTCAACAAAGGAACAAAACTACAAGCTGAATAAAACTCATAAATGTGGTAACAGCCTTTCCTAGATAGAGTAGTGCATTCAAAACCCCAACTTATATCAAAGCAATGCAGGGAGTTCAAACCAGGGGGAAATATCATATCCAAAGCAACAAGATTGAGTAACAAAGTGTATTTAAGCCCAACACAAGAAAAAGACAACAATCAGTTTGAAACATCCGAGAAAAGTGAGAACCATAGCTATGTAGGAGTGCATAAATCGATGCCAAACCAGTAAACAATCCAACGAATACAAGTGAAATAAAACACCTAAAAGGGCCTCATCGTACAGTAGAATCCCGAAAGTACTGTCCAAAATTACCATAAATTACGTGTCCAATCGAGCAGTAGTTAACAAATTATTGAAGTTTGGAAAACCAGAATCTCCAATGGGGTGGCTAGAGCGCATGTTGATGTTTAAAGATGAAAATGCGAGATGAAAAGTAAGGGTTTGATGGCGAAGATTAACAGAGAAAACGAAGTGATGCTGCGATGATCATAAATTCTTCAAACAATGGAAGTAATAGGAAGAGATTTGAGGAAGAGAGTGATCCAAACTATATAAACAAGGGTAAAATGGAGATTTGTAATATTAGTATACATAATATGAATTTTTTTGGAGAAGGGAGTTAAAAATAAGATTTATCTGACTAGGTATTAAACAAAATAAACATTATTTTTGGGGATTTATTCCTAATTTGCCGATTTCTTAACTAACTCCTTCATATATGACAAATAACTTCTAGATTTATTTACCCATAACTTTTAATATAAAAAAAGAGAAATTAAGGATTCTAACCCATCTTAAATCATTATTTTTAAAAATAGCCTTATCTATTAAATAATTTTAAATATAGCCTTTCATAATTTAAAAATCCTAAAATACCCATTTTTATAATAGATAAGGCTACTTTTAAAAAAATATAAATTTAAGATAGAATCCATAAATTTCTCTTTTAATTATCATTCTTGAGGCATGAATTTTACGGTCAATTGATATCAATTTTCAAAAATTAAATATAACATGATAATCTACTCACAATATAAATTAAATTTATTTAAAGGATTTCCTAGTCGATATGAAGAACCAACTTAAATTTGCTCAAATTCGGTTTTCAATTGAATGATTTGTTCATAAATCGTAGTACTTCAAAATTTCTTGAGTTTTATTTTTCTTTACTTCTACATTAATGGTATATACATCTATGTAAAAATTCAAAAAGTGTAAACCATTTGTATAAAATTGATGAAACACTATACTTAAAAAATCAGGCACATTTGTCCCACATGCACAGAGTTTTATACTTGATTTTTAGAAATACTGGGATTTAAAATATTATTAATTACATATGAACTTTTGAATTTTCACAAGTAAGCTAAATATAATTTTTTTTAGTTCGAATGTTAATCTCTATGTGGTACACCTCGATGCAATATCAATGGGTTTAATCAAAAGCAATATCCTATTATAGAGATTTAACATTTTAATAAGGAATAACTCTTTACTTCTTATATTCTATTTCTAAAAATAATTTAAACAATATGAATAATTATTTTAATATATACTTTGTTAAATAGTTTTTTTAAATATTTATATTTACTATCGTTTAAACCAAATACATAAATAAATATTTACGTGCATAATATTTGCAACTCCCAACGAGACCACGTAAGTTTCTAACGTCTTCATCCCAAAACATTCACATAATTTTTTAAACCATGGATTTAAGATGTGTTGAGATTCTTAATATTTCTTCAATACACACAATCAACTAGTATGGTCATCATATAATTCACTATATAATTTTTGTAGAGTTTATAAAAACACTGTAAGAAGTATTGGACTTTGATGAAATAAACAATTTTAAAACATGTACAAACTAATTGCTAAATATTACCAATCTCTAATACTTTATATACTTGAGAAATAAGATATGAAAACAGACACACAAAAAAAAAAGATAGAAGATGAAAGAAATGTAGAGAAATGAGATTTACCTTGAGAAAAATCCTTAGGAATTGGGAGATAATCTAATGAGCTTGATGGTGGGAGAAAAAAATAGGATGAGAAATTGATGTGAGAGAAGAAAATATGGTTAAAGGATATAATTGGAACTTAACATAATTAAAGGCCAATTTGATAAAATAAATTAAATAAGGGTTAAAATTGATTATAGCACTTTCATGAAGGCCATTTTAGAAAATGCCTCATAAAAAAATCACAACTTACGTGATTATTTAAAAATAAAAGCATAGAACACATAAACAGTATATTATATTATATTATATAGTGCCGTGGGGTGATGGTAGTAAATATAAATAATAACCTTTTTGCGTTCCTTATTCTTTTGTTTTTTTGTTTTTTTTTGTACAAGTATATGTTCCTTGCATTTTTTTTTTATATAACAACTCGAACTTGAGTCATTCTCAATTATGAGAAAATGATAATTATTGGGGCAAGTCCCTGATGTCATGTTCCTTGCTCTTTTCGTTCACAATTATCCGCATATTTTCTCTCATATACATCTATATTATCTATACTATGTTATAAAGGAAGATCAATACATAATAACTATCTTGGTCTTTTGATATTGTTTTACATGTTCTTCCTAAAATACTCTTATATAAATAAATACCTTCAATATTTTGATTTTTTTCAAATTTTTCAAATCATTTATTTCATCTAATTAATAATATACCATATTAGTTTAAATATTTTGAATTTAAAAATATACATTAATTATATATTTATATTATACCTATATAACATATAAAAATTTAAATTTTTTTATAAAAAATTATATGTACATATATTGCATGCCAAAAATCATTAGTATAATCGATAATATATATAAATATATATATATATATATATGACAAGCAAAGCATATTAGTCTTCCCCTTCCTCTGGAACTTATAATATTGCTTGCCCCAAAGATTTCACGCCTAAATTCAAATCATAAATCACCCTCCCACGCTCCTTTTCACTGATACTAAATCCCTTTCGAGATTTGTTCGGTCTATTTTGAGACCCCTTTTGGGTGGTTTCTCGCGAAGGTGCTGCACTGTCGCTTCAGAGGTACACTGTTTATCACAGATTCAGTCTTTTTAGATGTTTGTTGTAATGTTTTGGTTTTAGGGTTTGTATTTTTTGCGATTTTGATTAAATTTGGGATTAGAGGTTCTAATTTTTCAACGATTTAAAGATTGTGTATTGCTTGTGTTTGGAGATAATATCG
Organism: Haberlea rhodopensis; assembly: GCA_907163345.1. Classification (NCBI taxonomy): domain Eukaryota; kingdom Viridiplantae; phylum Streptophyta; class Magnoliopsida; order Lamiales; family Gesneriaceae; genus Haberlea; species Haberlea rhodopensis. Next base: position 7,972,776 of record CAJQUN010000021.1, on the reverse strand, counting down.
ATGGACTTATTAGGTAATTTGTTAGGGAGGATGTGTATGAGGAAAAAGTGCAGACAACATTATTCTAAAACTGTGCATTGGTATTTGAATTCTTCTGTATTGATTTTTTTGGCTCTTCCAATTGTCTTGTGATATTGAGGACCCAAGTTTCTTCTTCTTTTTTTTTTCTCTTTAGACTTTAGAGGATAAATTTTAGGTCCCCAGTACCCCCCCGGATGGACTCAAACCCGTGCCTCGACTAAATGACCAGTGAGTTCGTACGTTCAAGAATGAAAAACTTATTTTGGGGTATCAAGCTTATGCATGGTCCAGCTTTTTCTCGGCTCTATTGCTTTCTAAACACGAGGAAATATCATGCAATCAGTTGTTAACCTTGGATGACTATGATTTATGTGAATTCTGGATTTTTATAGTTGCTCTAATATCTACGATGGTTCTGTAAATTTGCCCTTTGACACTCCTCTATTATTTTCTAATAATCGTGTTTCTCGCTTTCTTTTATCAGCTTTGATATGTTTTATTCCTTTCCTAAAGTTTATTATGTTGAACAGTGAGAGGCATGCCAGTGAACAAAGTTATTGCCATCTGTCAGTCAGGTGGTGAATTTGAATCCGACACAGATGGTGTACTGTCTTATAAAGGCGGGGATGCTCATGCAATGGAAATTGATGATAGAATGAAGTTTAAACAATTGAAGCTGGAGGTAGCAGAGATGTTTAACTGCAATCTCGGTACTATGTGCATCAAATATTTCATTCCAGGAAACAGAAAGACCCTTATAAGCATATCCAATGATAAAGATATCAAACGTATGATCAAATTTCATAATGACTCAGACGCAGTGGAGATATTTGTTATGACTGATGAAATGGTTTCCCTTGATGAATCTGGCATACCGGACAGTAGGTAGTTCTTTAGCTATTTAATTTTATATTGTTGTTGTATATTTTGCATGCACATGGTAATATTTCATCCTGCAGGTCTTTTTTGGATAACAGAGTTCACGCCGATGCTTCTCCTACTTTGATGACCAATGTGGTTGATGATAGCCTTTTGTTTGATGCTACTTTTGATTTGGTTGCTGATAGTACCAACCATGATGAAGTGCCAACTGAAATGCCTGTTTCGGAAATTCAAGTGCCAATTTCTTTCGTTAACTCGTATGTGGAAAAACATGCTAAAGCTGCGCAGCAATGGCAGAACAACATAACTGGTGTGGGTCAAAGGTTCAATAGTGTAAATGAATTTCGAGATGCACTGCGCAAATATGCCATTGCCCATCAGTTTGCTTTTAAGTACAAGAAGAATGATGGCAGTCGTGTGACTGTGAAATGTAAATCAGAGGGATGTCCATGGCGAATTCATGCATCAAGGTTAACGACCACCCCATTAATTTGCATTAAAAAAATGAATTCAACTCATACATGTGAAGGATCTGTGCTAAGAACCGGATATCAGGCAACAAGAAGCTGGGTTGCTGGTATCGTGAAGGAAAAACTGAAAGTTTATCCCAACTATAAGCCTAAGGACATTGTTAATGACATCAAAGAGGAGTATGGGATCGAGCTCAACTACTTCCAGGCATGGCGGGGAAAAGAGACTGCTAAAGAACAGCTTCAGGGTTCGTATAAAGAGGCGTATAGTCAGTTACCGTCTTTATGCGAGAAGATAATGGACACAAATCCTGGAAGTCTAGCTACTTTTTCTACCAGAGAAGACTCAAGCTTTCATCGCCTCTTTATTTCCTTTTATGCTTCTTTAAATGGATTCGAGCGAGGGTGCCGGTCTTTGCTTTTCCTTGATAGCATATTTCTGAAGTCAAAGTACCAAGGCTCGCTCTTGGCGGCTACAGCTGCTGATGGGGATGACCGAGTTTTACCTGTTGCTTTTGCCATTGTGGACATGGAATCTGGTGAGAACTGGTGTTGGTTTTTACAACAATTGAAAACTGCATTACAGACGTGTGATGGAATAACTTTTCTGGCCAATCGAGAGAAGGGTTTGAGAGAATCAATTGTTGAAAATTTTCAGGACCATGGCTTTTATCACAGCTTTTGCGTACAGCATCTGTCGGAGCAGCTTATTAGAGATTTGAAGGGGCAGTTTTCTCATGAAGTGAAGCGTCTTATAGTTGAAGATTTGTTTGGTGCAGCTCGTTCCCCTACCTCCGAAGGTTTCCGGCAGTGTGTGGAAAGCATAAAATCCATTTCAGTAGAAGCATACAATTGGGTCATGCAAAGTGAACCTATTCACTGGGCCAATGCATTCTTCCAAGGTGCAAGATACAACCACATGACATCAAATTTCGGTGAGACGTTTTATGGTTGGATATCTGATGCACGTGAATTGCCCATTATCCAAATGGTTGACGCAATTCGAAGTAAGATTATGGAGTTGATTTATACCCGGCAGGCAGAATCTAACGAGTGGGTGACAAGATTGACTCCATCAGCTGAGGAAAAGCTTGAAAAAGAAAGCATGAAATCCAGGACTCTGCAAGTCTTGATATCGGCTGGTAACAAATTTGAGGTTCGTGGAGATACTGTTGAGGCTGTTGATGTTGATAATTATGATTGTACTTGTAAATCTTGGCAACTTAGCGGTTTGCCTTGTTGCCATGCGATTGCTGTTATTACTTGCCTTGGTCGTGACCCATATGATTATTGCTCGAGATACTTCACAACTGCCAACTACAGAATTACATATTCAGAGTCAATAAACCCTATTCTTAATATAGAAGGTTCCTTGCAAAATGGCGGCTCTCAGTTGGCGGTAACCGTAACCCCGCCACCAACTCGTAGGCCACCTGGCCGGCCCGCTACTAAGAGAGCGGGCGCACAAGTTGGACGACGCCAACTACAGTGCAGTATATGCAAGGCTACTGGGCACAACAAGTCGAGTTGTAAACAGTTTTTGTTGGAGTGATATATTAGGTAAGTTTATTTTGCACTTTCTTGATATTTCTTTTTGCTGTCCTAACATATGATGGCTATCACATTCTTCCAAATTCCCAATAAGAGGAAGAGGTGCGTGGCATAACATGTTCAATATCTTCTTCAATAGCAAAATATGAATCAAAAACAAATACCCGGGACCAATTCCTTGGCTAAAGTTATGTGATTACGTTGATCTTTCCTCCGACTTGTGGTTCTCTAGAAACCAAATGTTGTTGGTAACGAGGTAAGGAGCACATAATTAGATAGCTGGATATATTAGTTTAATGATGAGTTCATTACATTCGAAGATCCATTTAAAGTCTTTATTTTAATGGAATTATGTACTCTTCAGCTTTGAAAGAAGTACTAGAGAATCATAACAGGTCATAATCAGTTGCCATTCTCTCCTAACAAATTAGTCCGACAAGAAAAAGTTTCACCTTGCAATCACTGAATGCCATGCCCACTTTTTTCCAAGGGTTGTGGTTTCAAGTTGGAAATTGTTGTACTGAATTTTCTGACGTAGTAATCTATTGTATGTTTCAAGGTACAATAGAGAGGAAGTACCTCTTAAAACTTAAAACGGTCCCACTTATGTACACCCGGACTTATAAACACCAACACACATATAAACATATTTATGCATCTTTGTTTTACAAATACCCGGTCCATATAAGTATTTTCCTCCTAAAGAATGTTCAATCCAAATACACACTATTTTGCACCAGCCATTGTCAACTCCGTCTCTTGCTAGTACAAGTTGTACCACGTGACACGAGACGTGATTTTTTTGTTATGATTCTCCACATGATCAAACCATACAGTCTTGAGTCTCTCCCCCAACCAAATGTGAATTATTTCCTCAGAGGATTTCAGACATTTTCTGCAGTGGTTCGTAAAGGATGGAGTAAGAGGGGAGACGGGGACGAGCCGGAGCATGAAATGGGTATAGTCTCCAGGTTTAGTATTGGTTGCCCTTTCCATGCACTGGCCCCTTCCCTGGATTCTCTCATTTTTAAAATATTTTTCTATATTTTTATGTTTTAAGACGAAATATTTATTGAATTATTACATTGCACTTAGCTCATAAGCCGAGAAGAAGTTAATCGCGGATGAATTTCAAACTAGCTTCTCTTTATATCCACCCGCAGATTGGAAGCTTGGAAAACTTGGAACTTAATATGATAAAAGGAAATTGAAGTTGCTCTTGGTCATAAGAACCATAACGGCTATTTTTGCCTTTTATATTGTTATTGTTGAGATTTGTATCAACTTCATTCAATCTAATTGTATCACATGATTGGAGGAGTGCAATAGCAGCTAGTTCGACGCTTCACCTGGCACACCAATTGATAGAAGCTTCTAAGGGTGGTTACATGAGTTCTCAGCAGTTGCAGGGGTAACCGGATGACTGGCTTCAAGGGAGTTGGCAACCTACTGTCTAGGTGACCAAGTTGGACCTCTATAAATTAGACATGCTGGCCACGGGCAGCATGAGGGGAAGGGGCACAAATTCAGAGAGCAAAAATGTGAGATACATGGGAAGAGTGGGGCGAGGAAACTCTATGCAATTGACGAGAGTTTTTTGAGAGGCAAGAAAATGTAGGAGTGAATTCCATTGTGAAATCCGTTGTAAATCATAGGAGTGGATTGAGGGGATGGGAAAATCATGTATTGTAATGCCTTGTACACTCAAAGAAATTGCAATGAGATGATCCTCCCGTGGACGTAGATCGTTAGTGATCGAACCACGTAAATCGTGTTTTTCGTTCTTGATTTCTTTGTGTCATTTCATTGATGTTTCTTGCCATGTATTCTCTTCTGTGTGTTGATCATTTTGTGCCTATAACATACTGTGAGTGAGTCTTTGAGTATTTGTTTATTGCAAGTTTGTTCATGCCGTCCTAGCCCAGTTGGTAGAGTTATTTGGTGATAGTGCGTTCTGCCATATAAATATTCAAGTGGCCGTGCACTTGAGTTCTTGGATTGGGAATTGGTGGAGTCCAGTTCATAACAATTGGCGCAAGAACATCAAGAATCGGACTTTGCGGCCAAAGATTGAAGTGGATCGGTTTGAGATGCAATAGCAGATTGTTGAAAGTGGTTACAGGAATCAGATTAAATATTTGCTTATTGGCCAAGAAAAATAATCTCACGGCAATTGGATACCAAGAAACCATAAAGAATTTCTTTGCTTGTTGACTATTGGACCAATGAGAAACAAATTGAAATGGAATCTGGAGCAGTGAGCGGTTACGGAAAGTCCAGAGAAATCAAGATAACACTTATGAAAAATGAGATCAAGAACCGCAGTTTCTTGATTGAGAGGCAGAAGCAGTAACCGATGACTTCAAATCTGGATGGAGCAAATCTTTGTCTACGACAAGCTAAAATAATTTGCGGCATTGATTCTTGGCACAAGAAATCAAGGGCAGATTCTTGGTGGAGCATCCGAAAAGAAGAATTGAACCACATGAAATGCATGAATGGCAAAACCGCAATTGGAGAACCCGACGTGAAATGGGGAACTGATGATGAATTGATTAGAATGTTTGTGAATTCTGAAATGAAGGAAGCATGCGTGAGTCCATGTTTCTGATTTATTAGCATATTGTGCAAATTTGGTACGGGATTTGGTTATCAACAATTAAGTCAATTTAATTCAGTTGTATTTCCGTTGAGCGACGTGAAAATTGAGAACATTCTTTGATTGAGTCTAAATCCATACTAGAGGAGATGGCCGACAGAATTTCAACTTATGAAAAGATGTTTACATGGGATCAAGATTCGGACTTGAAAGAACTCAAATGATTGGGGAAAGTGCTGTGGATTTCTTGGGAGGAATTCTTCGATGATAGAGAATTTCAAGAAGAAATGATGCTCTACAATTTGTTGGAGTGAAGAAGAGGATATTTGCATCCAGGTGGAGCTTCGAGGGTAAGATTAAAGTCAGGTGGAGCTGCAGATTCTTGGAGAGTGAGCAGTAGGCTTCAATCTCAGATACGCCTCATGTCATCGGTTGTTTCGGAGCTTGATCATCAAGCGGGATCGGTTGAATGAACTCAGTGGAAAAGAGCCGATTAATGGGGATACATGTATAGGTGGCATGGAGGATTGAATAAATTGATAAGGTGGAGATTTGTTGAGATTTGTATCAACTTCATTCAATCTAATTGTATCACATGATTGGAGGAGTGCAATAGCAGCTAGTCCGATGCTTCAGCTGGCACACCAATTGATAGAAGCTTCTAAGGGTGGTTACAGGAGTTCTCGGCAGTTGCAGGGATAACCGGATGAGTGGCTTCACGGGAGTTGGTAACCCACTGTCTAGGTGACCAAGTTGGACCTCTATAAATTAGACATGCAGGCCACGGGCAGCATGAGGGGAAGGGCACAAATTCAGAGCGCAAAAATGTGAGATACACGGGAAGAGTGGGGCGAGGAAACTCTATGCAATTGATGAGAGTTTTTTGAGAGGCAAGAAAATGTAGGAGTGAATTCCATTGTGAAATCCATTGTAAATCGTAGGAGTGGATTGAGGGGATGGGAAAATCATGTATTGTAATGCCTTGTACACTCAAAGAAATTGCAATGAGATGATCCTCCCATTGACGTAGATCGTTAGTGATCGAACCACGTAAATCATGTCTATCGTTCTCGATTTCTTTGTGTCATTTCATTGATGTTTCTTGCCATGTATTCTCTTGTGTGTGTTGATCATTTTGTGCCTATAACATACTGTGAGTGAGTCTTCGAGTATTTGTTTATTGCAAGTTTGTTCATGCCGTCCTAGCTTGGTAGAGTTATTTGGTGATAGTGTGTTCTGCCATACAATATTCAATTGGCCTTGCACTTGAGTTCTTGGATTGGGAATTGGTGGAGTCCAATTCGTAACAGTTAGGTACCGTTTGAAGTGATGGATATGATAAGTAATGTAATGATTAAAAAGTTGTGAAATGATTGTAAAAATAGTATGTGATAAGTTATATGTTGTTTGATTGGAGAATAAGATAGTTGATAAGGATTATTATATGGTATAATGACTAAAATACCCTTATCATTATAATAATAAAATATAATAAAAATAATAATATATATCTAAAATTATATATAAATATAGATATTTATATATTAAACTATAATAATAATAATATAGTCTAGATATATATAATACTTAATAAGTAATAATATATTATTATTCTCATATTTTGGGGTATCTCTAATAATCTTTATAATACTCTATATAATAAGGATTTGAATTATAAATCATATAAGAATCAGATTGATAATATCAATAATAAAGAAAACTAATAATAACTAAATAATAAGAATAAAATATATATTGATATTATATCTATATATGCGTATAATAATATAGTACTATATATATAATTATTAATATATATATATATACTATCATAATACTAAATAATAAACATAGTATATATATATATATATAAATACACACGTGCGTGCGTGTGTATATAACATATATAATATAAATAGTAATAAAAGAATAATATAATATAAATATTATAAATTATATATTATAACATATTATAATAATGATATAATAGTTATTATTATATTACACATTAATATATATGTATATGTAATAATAATAATAATATATATATTAAATACATTTTTTTAATACTTAATAATATCTTATTATAAACTCCTATTTATATTGCGTGTGTATATTATAAATAATTAATAATCTATCATTAAATATTATATTAATAACATATTTCATCTTATTCTTATTAGATAATATCTATCCTAATCCTCTCTCTCTATTGTACACTATTATGATAATATTAAATCTATATTTTTTAATAATAATCTCTACTCTCCTCCTTCTCCTCCTAATTATCTCCTCTCCTCCGCCTGCCTAAAAAATATAAATAATACAATACTATGTAGGAAAAAGTTTTAATTTCTTCTGGGCGGGAATTTCAAATTTTGAGATATTAAAAAAGGCGGGAAGGGTATTTATGTCTTTTTGTTGTAAATTGGGATTAGAATGAGATAAATATAGTAGAATAATTTTTTTAAAAAAAGCGAAACAAACATGGGATAAGATTAGTAATCCGAAGATTACTAATCCTATCCCGAACTCCAAACGGTGCCTTATTGTTTTGCGTTTTTTCAAGTTATTTAATTTGCATTTACATTTAGTTGCTAAGAATGTTGGAATATAATTTCTTTATAATTTATATATCCAACTTTAAATCTATATTTTTACTAAATAAATTCATCAAAATCATAAACTGATATGTTTTTTTATTATTATATTTATTGACAACTTCGTATTATCCTGCTTTTATATAATATAATAGACTTGATTAATCTTTTGTTTGTTTTATTTTGTATAACAAGGATAACCGATTATATAAAATAAACACTAAAATGACTAGCAAAAATTGGGATAAACTGAACTAACCGATCGAACCGAACTAATTTGGAAGTTCCTTTCGGTTAATTTGGAAGTTTCGCTTTTTATTAAAAAAAATATCGATTAACCAATTTACCATATGTTTTTAATATTTTTAAATTCATATATTTTTTTTTAAATCTGTTTTTAATTTTTTTTTAAATATTAGTTAATTCAGTTACTGATCGAATTAAAAAAAATTATTTTTTGGTTATTAAAAAATTCAGGTTTGAGCCGAAATTCTATGCTGAAGCTGGGGAATTTCAGAGTTGAAGCATTCATTGCTCCTTGTACAAACATGTTTGTATATTCCAAATTAATATCTGCAAGTAGCAAGTTCATCAGTTTCATTAGCATGCAATAGAAGAACATATTGGTTAATATCTATAAGTATAATATCAATTTCAGTTTATATTATGAATGATAAAACATAAATTATTAAAATTACAGAGTGATAAAACATAAAGGATTAAAATTCTAGATTGATAATTAAAAGACTAAAATTACAAGTGATAAAAGATAAATGATCAAAATCACTGATACATAAATCATAAAGCACCAAAATCGTGAATTTGAAATCATAAGATATATAATGCGAAATAATGATTTTTTTTAACATATTGAAATTAGGGAGACTTACCAAAAAATCCCTAAAGCAAATCTAATGTTAAAGTTCAATCCCTATATCAAAATTGTTTTAAATGCACACCCTATATAAACTTCATTTTAGTTTCCATTCCATAATGCCATCAAAAGACATCAATACCCTTACTTCTTGCACATGATTTGCACGTGACCTCCTAGTTCCCCAAATTTTTTCACCCATGTTCAGACTATTGCAATTTGTTTTGTTTAGCTCGATGGTTTAATTTCTTCTTGTAGCCATGTGTTGTTGTGGTTTGCCATCATTGTTTTTTGTGTGTAAGTTAGCGTGATGTGTTTCATTTTTCCTAGTTTAGAACATTATTGCTTCTTGAAAATGGGGAAAAAATTTCCGAGAATGATGTTCTTCTTTCAATCCAAGTCTATGGTTCGTGATCAATTGACTTGTTTCCATTAAGTTTTGTTTCTCTTTGTTTGTTAAAATCAAATGCTCATGCAGATTAAGAGCCAAATTTCAACCATGAAGTTAATAAGGAATCCAAATCTCAGCTGATCAAGAAAATCTGCAGAGATTGGAGTGATGAACCAGAAAACCATTAACATTGATTTCTAAGAATGCTTTCTGAGGTGGACTTCAATCAATTCGACAGTATTTCACTATGTCTATAGTTTTCGATTTCTGCCACTACCTATATTTTTACGTGGTCTGTTGTGAATTCATTCCGATGAAGTTTTCTTATTCATTCTTGTTCATGGCCTTAAATGAGTAATGGATTTAATTCTTGTTTTTCTTTGGGTGATTAATGGTTTTAATGGTTCGGTAAAGATAGGGATCATTCACTTCTTTTGTTTTGTTTTTGGGAGTGGAGAAGATGAATACCTGAACTAGGATCAGTTTGCAACTTATGGATGCTCCTTTGAAGCATGAAAAAGTAATGGAAATATGATTTTTTAAATCATTTTGTGGATTAGAGTTTGCAAAGTTGTGATATGATACTAGATTCTATCACAAGATTATTGTGTTTTTGATGTAATATAACTAGGTTTGAAAATAAGATGGTTTTATTAAATGTTTGAAACTTAACATGTGAGTTTTTGGTGTAATATAACCAGGTCATGGATTCCACAAATTATGATATTTAGTAACATAAAGTAGCTTATATAGTAACACAAATCAGTATATTTAGTACAACATATTAGCTCATATAGTACCACAAATTGTATAATTTAGTACTACGGATTATGTTATATAGTACAACAAATTAGAATATTTAGTACCACAAATCAATATATTTGTTACCACAAATCAGTATATTTAGTACCACAGAATAACTTATATAGTGCCACAATTATGTTATTAGTACCACAAATCAATATATTTAGTACCAAATATTAACTTATATAGTACCACAAATCAGTACATTTGGTACCACAAATCAATAAATTTAGTACCACAGAGTAACTTATATAGTATCACAAATAATGTTATTTATTACCAAAAATATGTTATTTAGTACCACAAATTAGTATATTTAGTACCATATATTAGCTTATGTTATTTCGTACCACAGAGTAGATTTGTATATAACATGTGAAATAGATAGTTCACATGTAAGCTACCAAATATACTGATTTGTGGTACAAAATATACTGATTTGTGGTACTATATAAGCTAATATGTTGTACTAAATATACAGATTTGTGGTACTAAATAACATATTTTTGGTACTTGTTGAATAAATAGATAGATAGAGATTGTTATGAGATAAGGAGCTAAGATAATCTTTGTATTTGATTTATTGGAGTGTTTTCTTTTCTTACGACTCTTTAGTATTAGGAGTCTATATAAACCTACATTGTATATCTTCTTTGAAATAGTTTTGAATAAAGAGTTTCTAGTTCTCTTAAAACTCATCTTTCTACATGGTATCAGAGCCATTAGATCATATACGAATTTTTTTTTCCACAAAGTTTTTCGCGGCAGTGACTGTGCGCGGCTACTGTTCACGTGACGCGATCATTGTTCACGGTTAATGTTCACGAACACGGTTTACGGCTATTGTTCACGGTTACTGTTCACGCGGCGCGATTACTGTTCACGGCTACTGTTCACACGGCGCGATTACTGTTCACAGTTTTTTTCCCCGTTCAATTCATCACTGCTCATCGCACAAATGGCTTCTACAGATTCTTCTTCCTCGGCCACCACAAATTCTACCACTACACTCACCCCACCAACACTTACTGATTTTTCTTCAAATTTTATTACGAATCATCGGTTAAGTGGACTCAATTACCTTCAATGGTCTCAGTCGGTGAGGATGTTTATTCGAGGTAGGGGTCGAGATGACTTTATTTCTGGCTCAAGCCGCTGCCCTGTCAAAACTGATGAAGCCGTGTTTAAAACATGGAATATCGAAAACAATATGGTGATGTCATGGCTTATCAATTCCATGACACCCGATATTGGTGAACAATTCCTATTGTATTCCACGGCCAAATCAGTTTGGGATGCTGCCAGGGATACTTTCTCCAGCAAGGATAATATCGCCGAGCTGTTTGACATCGAAAACCGCATTAGGCGCTGAAACAGGGCGAGTCCACCGTTACCCAGTATTTCACAGACCTTACAAGATACTGGCAACAACTGGTTCTTTTCGAGTCCTATGAGTGGAAGTGTTATGATGATGAATCAATTCACAGATCCATCGTCGAAACTCGACGACTTTTTCAATTTTTATTGGGCCTCAACACCAACCTTGATGATGTTCGGGCACGGGTTCTGTCCATTAAGCCCCTGCCTCGGCTGCGTGAAGCCTTCTCCGCCATGCGCCATGAAGAGAGCCGAAGGAAATTAATGATGAGCTCTCCGACTGGTACCCAGTTAATTGAGGGATCAGCCTTGGCAGCACCAAGAACCCTTCCTGGTGCGGCACCTCAACAAGATCTTGCTTCTCATCACACTGGCTCGGTTGGGCAGCCTTCCGGTTCCTCCAATAATATGCATAATGGCCGCCCTTGGTGTGAAAAATGCAACAGACCTAATCACACTCTTGACACTTGTTGGAAGATTCATGGTAAACCGGCAAACTGGAAATCTTTCCGTCAGCGGCGTGCTCAAGTTGCCCAATCTGACGGATCTGGCCAAGCTTCCCAACCCTTCAACAAAGAGCAACTTGATGCCCTTCAAAATTTGTTGTCTAAAGCACTTCCATCCAACAACGCTCCGCCTCTTGGTGCTGGTAATCATGCCCATACAGGTATTGTTTCCAAAGCCTTGCTCTCACATCAGATGTTATCAGATTATTGGATCATTGATTCAGGTGCATCTGAGCACATGACGGGGAATTTGAACATGTTTCAATCCTATCAGCCAAGCACTTCAGGTTGCTCTGTCCGGATTGCAAATGGTTGCTGCGTGCCAGTTGTTGGCACTGGTTCAGTACCCCTCTTGGAGGATTTGGTGCTAAAATCGGTTTTATATGTTCCCGATCTTGAGTGCAACATGTTATCTGTTAGTCGCCTAAGTATGGATCTCAACTGTGTCACTAAATTCTTGTCTACCTCTTGTGTTTTTCAGGACTTGGCTTCGGGGCTTACGATTGGCAATGTTGATATCTGTGCAGGCCTATACCTCATTCGACCCACTTGTGCTGTTGCTTCTCAGTGTGCACGTTCATTTAATTCCTCATTTTCTATTAATTCTTTGAGTTTGAACAATGATATTTTATTATTACATTATCGTTTAGGGCATCTGAGGTTTTTGTATCTTGCAAAACTTTTTCCTTCGTTATTTCGCAATAAAAATTTGAATTCTTTCACGTGTGATGTTTGTCAATTATCTAAACATACTCGTCATTACTTCAAACCTATTGCGTATAAGCCATCCCATCCATTCTCACTCATTCACAGAGATATTTGGGGTCATTCCAGAGTTAAAAACGTCACTGGTTCTCGTTTGTTTTTACTGTTTGTTGATGATCACACTAGACTCTCATGGGTTTTCTTAATGAAAGACAAATCTGAAACAAGTGACCTTTTTAAGCAATTCAACACCATGATTCAAACCCAAATTCTCTACCCGTATTCGTGTATTAAAAACTGACCGTGCCCGTGACTATTTTAACTCCAACCTTGGCGCTTACCTAGATACCCAAGGTATTATCCACCAAAGTTCATGTGTTGATACTCCTCAACAGAATGGGATCTCTGAGCCCAAGAATCGTCACTTACTTGAGGTTGCTCGCTCCTTACTCGTTTCCCATAATGTACCTTCTTGTTTTTGGGGTGATGCAGTTATGACTGCAGCTTACCTCATTAATAGAATGCTCTCTCGTATCCTCAAGTTTGATGCTCCTATAAAAACCCTTCTCAGGACTTATCCTACCTCGCACCTTTTACCGACTATTTCACTCAAAATCTTTGGATGTACTTCCTTTGTACACATCTACTCACATGCTCGGGGTAAACTTGACCCTCGATCGATAAAATGCATTTTTCTTGGTTATTCTCCCAACCAAAAAGGGTATAAATGCTACTCACCAATTCTCAAGCATTTCTTCCATACCATGGATCTGGCATTCTTTGAAAATCAGCATTTTTATCCTCGTTCTTCGATTCCGGGGAGAGCAATCTGAATGAATCTCAAACTCCAGCAGCAATCCAACCAACCATACCCATTATAGAGCCAACCATACCCATTATAGAGCCTTTCACAATCTCTCATCATCCACTTCATGCGCCTGAACCACCACTGCAGGTTTACTCTAGGAGGCATCGGGAACCTGAACAAATTCAGCCTTGTCATGACTCCTCCTTGGATCCACGTTTTGCTGAGAAACCACAAGGTAATACTGATTCTTCTAACCACAGTATTGATGATTCTGATGATAGGCCTATAACAGTTAGAAAAGGGGTGAGATCATGCACTCAGCATCCTATATCTAAATTTGTTTCAACTGATCACTTATCTCCTACATATCGAGCTTTTGTGACATGTTTAGATCAGGTCCAGATACCGTCCAATATTGAGACTGCTATGCAAGACCCAAATTGTAAATCTGCTGTCCTAGACGAAATAATAGCTCTAGAGAAAAACAAAACATGGCTCATTACTGATTTACCTCCAAATAAGAGGATTGTTGGGTGTAGATGGATTTTTTCAGTGGCTCATTACTGATTTACCTCCAAATAAGAGGATTGTTGGGTGTAGATGGATTTTTTCAGTGAAACATAAATCTGATGGGAGCATAGAGCGATATAAAGCCAGATTAGTTGCAAAAGGGTATACCCAATCTTATGGCATTGATTATCAAGAAACGTTTGCTCCAGTTGCCAGGTTAAATACTATCCGAGTTCTTCTCTCTATTGCTGGAAACATGGACTGTCCCTTATATCAGCTTGATGTCAAGAATGCTTTTCTCAACGGAGATCTTGAGGAAGAAATCTATATGGATATTCCTCCTGGATTTGGGACTCAGTCTACGGTTAATAAAGTATGCAACTTGAAGAAATCCCTTTATGGCCTGAAGCAGTCACCCCGAGCTTGGTTCCATCGTTTCTCCACTGTTCTAAAGGGGAACGGTTACTTACAGTGTCAGTCTGATCACACATTGTTTGTCAAAAATTCAGAGGAAGGAAAGATCACTATTCTTATAGTGTATGTTGATGATATTGTTGATGAAATGACTCAGGTGAAAGCTCTACTTTCTAGGGAATTTGAAATGAAAGATCTAGGACATTTGAAGTATTTTTTAGGAATGGAAGTTGCTCGATCATCCAACGGTATCTTTATTTCTCAAAGAAAATATGTATTGGACCTCCTAAAGGAAACTGGAATGTTGGGATGCAAACCCATAGACACACCGATGGACACTAAAGTAAAGCTGGAAGCAAGAGAAGACAGTCCATTGGTTGACAAAGGAAGGTATCAGCGCTTAGTGGGGAAGCTAATTTATCTTTCACACACACGCCCGGATATTGGTTTTGTGGTTAGCGTTGTCAGTCAATTTATGAATAACCCAACCAAGGATCATATGGATGCTGTATATCGAATATTGAGGTATCTCAAAAGAAATCCTAGAAAGGGTTTGTTCTTCAAGAAGTCGACAAACAGAAGCGTCAAAGTTTACAGTGATGCTGATTGGGCTGGATCTCACACTGACAGAAGATCAACATCTGCTTACTGTGCATTTGTATGGGGAAATCTGGTAACATGGAGGAGTAAGAAGCAAACTGTTGTAGCTAGGAGCATTGCAGAAGCAGAGTATCGTGTCTTGGCTCAAGGCATATGTGAAGGAATGTGGTTGAAAAGGTTGCTAAGTGAACTCAAGCTAGACAACAATCATCCAGTTGAAATGATGTGTGATAATCAAGCCACCATAAGCATTGCTAAAAATCCAGTGCATCATGACCGTACCAAACACATTGAGTTAGATCGACACTTCATCAATGAAAAGATCGAAGAGAATTATTGATCTCAATTATATCTCCACTCACATGCAGTTTGCTGACATCTTAATTAAGGCACTTCATCATCCTTTATTTGAAGATTTTTGTTCCAAGCTGGGCATGATAGACATATATGACCCTGCTTGAGGGGGAGTGTTGAATAAATAGATAGATAGAGATTGTTATGAGATAATGAGCTAAGATAATCTTTGTATTTGATTTATTGGAGTGTTTTCTTTTCTCATGACTCTTTAGTATTAGGAGTCTATATAAACCTACATTGTATCTCTTCTTTGAAATAGTTTTGAATAAAGAGTTTCTAGTTCTCTTAAAACTCATCTTTCTACAGTACTAAATAATATAATTTATGGTACTATATAAGCTACTCCGTGATACTAAATATACTTATTTGTGGTATTATTAACAAAAATTTCAGAGTTACAGCGTTGGGGAGCCACCTTTGGCAGCTCCCTAGCGCCGCATATTCTGTCATGCGATACATATTTTTTATCTTTTGGGCACTGGTACTAAATATATTGATTTGTTATACCAAATATACTGATCTGTGGTACTATATAAACATGTATGTGGTACTAAATATGTTGATTCGTGGTACGAAATAACATTTTTTTGATACTAAATAACATAATTTATGGTATATAAGCTACTCCGTGGTACTAAATATACTGATTTGTGGTGCCAAATACTGATTTATGGTACTATATAAAACTAATATGTGGTACTAAAATACATATTTTGGTACTAAATAACATAATTATGGCACTATATAAGTTACTCTGTGGTACTAAATATACTGATCGTGGTATCAAATATACTAATTCGTGGTACTATATAAGCTAATGTGTGGTACTAAATATACTGATTTGTGCTACTAAATTTTATAATTTGTGGTACTATATAACATAATCTGTGCAAAATTATACTAATCTGTGGTACAAAATTATATAATTTGTTGTATTATATAAGCTAATATGTGGTACTAAATATACTCATTTGTGATACTATATAAGCTAGTTTCTGGCACTAAATATCAAAATTTGTGGAATGCATGACTTGTTTATATTACACAAAAAACTCACATGTTAAGCAAATATAGTGGTACTAAATAAGCTAAGATATGAACTATGTATTTCACATGGTATATGTTGGGATATGCCCTAAGATAACTCATTAGATGATTGTTTATGACATACAATGTATTATGATTTTGTTAATGGCAATTCATTATTATATATTATTCGTGTATCTGTGTAATATGAATTAATATATAAGTTAATGTCCTTAGAATAATATTGTATTGTTCTTAAAGATTGTCCCTAGTCAAGTATGCATTGAGGCTAGTATGTTTTGATTGATGAATTGTT
Organism: Haberlea rhodopensis; assembly: GCA_907163345.1. NCBI lineage: Eukaryota > Viridiplantae > Streptophyta > Magnoliopsida > Lamiales > Gesneriaceae > Haberlea > Haberlea rhodopensis. The sequence continues at coordinate 7,955,965 of CAJQUN010000021.1, read as the reverse complement.
CATAGATATGAGATATCAAATCAACACATGGGTGCATGTTAGAGAACGATGTACTGGACAGACCCACCATGAAAATGCTACATGGATAGTTATATGAACGTCATAAGCAATTCTCATAGTGATAATAATGTATGTAATCCTTACGGCTTGAGATCACCAGAGATCCCAACATAAGGAGTCATGTATCTTGATATTGTCAAACGTTACCTGTAACATTGTAAACTATAAAGACAATCATTGGATACACCACGAATTATGTAGAGGGATGTTGAGTGATCAAGAAAGGATTTGTCCCTCCTATAAAACAAGAGAAGTGTTTGGGCCCTTGATCAAGTAAGACTAAAATGCATGGCCGTGCTCGAATGAGTCGATATGTGATATCGAGCTTATTCGTTTATTCTAGTTCTACTTGGGGATCAAGAAATAAAAGATTGAATATATGAGTATGACTATTCCATGACTCGTGTTCAATCTAAACACAATGGACAAAGGGATTAAGTTACATGATTAATATTATCATAGTCCGTAGGTTATGTTGAGTCAATGACATTCTTGTAATTTGGGTAGCCTTGATGTGATGCTAGATACCGCTCATTGCTTGTGACATAAAATTAGATTTTATGTCACTGCCAACATTGCAAGTTCCTATCAGGTCGCACAAAAGATTAATTCAAAAGGGCGAGATAAAATTCATTGGATGAATTAATTAATTAAGAAGAGTCTTAATTACAAATGTTAGATATATGGATTTAATTAATGTTGAGCCTTAAACGCATGGTTGTGTTTAATGCGTTAATTTATCCCCGATTTATCTTTGAGTTTTGATGATCAACAAAACTTGTGTTTGTTGTACTAATACATCTACTTAGTGTGCAGATTAAGTGATGAAAAGTGGATTGGAATGAAGAAAATCGATTGTGCATGTTGTGGGCTGGATCGCCCTGGGCGATGGCATCCAGGAGCGACATCGCCCCGCACATCGACTGAAGCGACGCCGAGGCATGTGCGGGCATGCGCGCAGGGGGAGATCGCCCGAGGCGATGGCATTGAACGCCTGAGGCGATGGCACGAACGCCTGAGGCGATGGATTGTTCGTTTGAGGCGATGAAGTTTTTGGACATGCTGAGGCTACGGCCTTGATTTTTGCTCTGGATCGCCTGAGGCGATGTGCGTGATTTGGTGACCGTTGGGGCGTGGCGATGGTGATTGCCCGAGGCGATGTCCGAGGCGATCGAGGAGTGATTTCGGCCTTTTGTGTAGCAACGGCTAGTAGGAGCCTAGGGGGCCTCCTACACTATAAATATTGATGCTTTGGAGCATTTTGAAGCTAAGAAACAAGTCTACAAACTTCTACAAAGCCTTGATCATTTTGAATTCATATTGCATTGCAATCTCCATACATTGTTGTTGTATTGGAGCTTGTAATTCTTTTCTTTGTTAGAGTCTTGTGTTTCTTCGTGTGAGTACACCGTGAAGGTGTTTGTTGGTTTTATTGTAAAGGTCCTCCAACACCAAAGCAAGTTGGAAAATTGTAAAGTCGCCAACAAGTGAAGTTGGTGCATGTGTTGTGGCAATCCTTGGAGCCCTTAAGGCCAAGAAGACTCGTGAAGAGTGTTGGTAGCTCGGGAAGAGCTTTGTGTACTCGGGAAGAGTATTGTGCTCGGGAAGAGCTTGTGTACTCGGGAAGAGTAGTGTGCTCGGGAAGAGCTTTGTAAACTCGAGAAGAGTTGTTGTGTGGCTAACTTGGAGCCCTCAAGGCCAAGACCAATTGTTCTAGTGGAACCTCGGTTGGAGGTTATCTAACCGGGAAGAGGAGACGTAGGCGATTCATCGACGAACTTCTATAACAAATCTTTGTGTCTTTTATTGCTTTATTTTTCATTACGCATTTATTTACTTATTCTTTTTATTTATCGATTGACGTAAGGCTTCCGCAAGCGCAAAACTCTTTTGTTTTTGCAAACTCATTTTAAAACGCTAAAGTAGCCAAGGAATCTCATTCAACCCCCCTCTTCGATTCCAACAAGTGGTATCAGAGCCATTTGATTTTTGTTTTAAATCAAAATTTTTATATGGCTAATCTAGCAAATGAGTTTGCTCAAGGTCAATCGACAAATAGACCTCCGCTTTTCACGGGTGATAACTACGGTTATTGGAAGAATATAATTTCTCTATACATCCAATCCGTAGATTATGATCTATGGAAAATCATTGTGAAAGGTCAACACACTCCTTTAAAGGATGTTGGGCGAATAAGTGTTCCCAAAGAAATGGACGACTTCACAAAAGCGGATATGATGTTAATTTCTCAAAATGCTAAAGCTATTAATATTTTGCATTGTGCTTTAGATATGAAGGAGTACAACCGGATCTCAATGTGCTCAACCGCTAAGGAAATATGGGACAAATTGAAAATTTGTCATGAAGGAACAAATCAAGTGAAGGAGACCAAGATTGATCTTCTACAACTCAAATATGAGACATTTGAGATGGAGTCCGGAGAAGAGGTGGATTCAATGTTTAGGAGGCTCACCCAAATTATCAACGAGCTTGCTCAACTTGGAGAGAAGTACCCTCCAAAGCAAATATGGAGGAGAGCCCTAAGAGCATTGCCTAAGGAATGGGACGCAAAGAGGACGGCTATCATGGAGTCAAACAAAGGTGAAAATGCCTCCTATGATCTTGATGAGCTCCATGACACTTTGGTGACCCATGAGCTTGAAGTGTCAACAAGAAGAGAAATAAAGGAGGAGGATAGATCCAAAAGAAATGGGATTGCCTTGGTTGGAAGGAAATACCATTCCGAGGATGAAGAAGATGATGATGATGATGAGATGATGTTGTTCACAAGTAAGTTCAAGAAGTTCTTCAACAAACATAGCAAGCCAAAAGCCTCTAGTGCTACCAAACAAGAATCCAAAAATGAGGTAACTTGTTATAATTGTCAAGATAAAGGCCATTATGCTAACAAATGTCCTAGGAAGAAGAATGAGGACAAAAGGGAAGAAGAAGGTGTTTATAGCCACATGGAGTGATAGTGACTCCGATGAAGAAGAAGCCACAAATCTTTGTTTAATGGCTCTTGGAGATGAAGGAGATGAAAGCGACGATGAGATACCTTCATTTAATGAATTATTAGATTCCTATCATGAACTTATTGATGCTCTTGGCAAAACCAAGATGAGTAACAAATTACTCAAACTTGAGATTGCTAAGAAAGATGAAGAAAATAATTCATTGAAAAATGAATTAAATTCTTTAAAGATATCTTTTTGCAAATATAGTGAAAGCAGTCAAAAGATGAGTGAATTGTTTGGCTTACAACGTTGTAGCTTTGACAAAGCCAGGTTAGGCTACTCAAGCAAATCAAAAACTTTTTCTAGCTTGTTGGCCAAAGCTACTTGTAACTATTGTTGTAAAAATGGTCATACCAAGAACAAATGTAGATTTGCTAGAATCCAATACCAACCTAACAAGAGGTGGAAATGGATTCCAAAGGTGCCATTGAAAGTTAACCATCAAGGACCCAAAAATCAAATGGGTACCAAAGATCCTCCTATTCTAAATTTATTTTGTAGGAACAACAATGGGATGGAGGATGAAGGACCAAGCAACTCAAAGGAAGAGTTTATTCTATTCACCACTATAGAAGAAGCGCGAGGCATTGGACCAATGACAAGAACGAACTCTTGTCATCGAAGGTAAAATTTATTTTATACATTTTAAATGAGCAATTCAAAATTCATTGGCACAAATTAATTGTGATCAATAAATATTGAAGCTCAATATTCATTGTAGCAAAATGGAATACCCCTTAGCATATGCACATATAAATTATCTTGATGCATGATGTATGCTTATCTTTTTATAGTAAGTATCTTGATATGTCTTTGATTCAAATTTGAATATGTTATGTGGAAATGTGCAACTATGTGATTAAGTATGCTATAAGTGGTTAGATACTCTAATACTATCATGATCTTAATAAAATTATCAAATGTTGGTTTGAGAATTATAATTTTTTTTGGCATAGGTGCACGAACTCTTGGTAGAACATATGCACACTTTGCAATGTTAAGAATTCATGGTTGAGTGCCTTAAACGCATGTGTATTTCACTAATTGATTTGATCTAATAGCTATTACATACTTGGTGAGGACCATGTGTAAAATTGTTAAAATATGGCTATGTGTCAACATATTTGAGCTATGTTTATTTAATTTTTTGATTATCACAAAAAGGGGGAGAATTTTGTGATAAACTTGAACCTTAATACTTGCATAGTTTAAGGGGGAGAGCTTGTGTATGCACGGTTTGAGGGGGAGAGTTATTTGTTTAATGCTTTACTTGTTTAACTTGTATGTGCTATGCAATTGTTAAGGGGGAGTTCTTTGTACTCACATTTCATGCATATTACTTATTCAAGTTTTGTGATCATCAAAAAGGGGGAGATTGTTGAGCCTTAAACGCATGGTTGCGTTTAATGCGTTAATTTATCCCCGGTTTATCTTTGAGTTTTGATGATCAACAAAACTTGTGTTTGTTGTACTAATACATCTACTTAGTGTGCAGATTAAGTGATGAAAAGTGGATTGGAATGAAGAAAATCGATTGTGCATGTTGTGGGCTGGATCACCCCAGGCGATGGTGACCATCGCCCAGGCGATGGCAGCCAGGAGCGACATCGCCCCGCACATCGACTGAAACGACGCCGAGGCATGCGCGGGCATGCGCGCAGGGGGAGATCGCCCGAGGCGATGGCATTGAACGCCTGAGGCGAAGGCACGAACGCCTGAGGCGATGGATGGTTCGTTTGAGGCGATGAAGTTTTTGGACATGCTGAGGCTACGGCCTTGATTTTTGCTCTGGATCGCCTGAGGCGATCAACTCATCGCCTGAGGCGATGTGCGTGATTTGGTGACCGTTGGGGCGCGGCGATGGTGATCGCCCGAGGCGATGTCCGAGGCGATCGAGGAGTGATTTCGGCCTTTTGTGTAGCAACGGCTAGTAGGAGCCTAGGGGGCCTCCTACACTATAAATATTGATGCTTTGGAGCATTTTGAAGCTAAGAAACAAGTCTACAAACTTCTACAAAGCCTTGATCATTTTGAATTCATATTGCATTGCAATCTCCATACATTGTTGTTGTATTGGAGCTTGTAATTCTTTTCTTTGTTAGAGTCTTGTGTTTCTTCGTGTGAATACACTGTGAAGGTGTTTGTTGGTTTTATTATAAAGGTCCTCCAACACCAAAGCAAGTTGGAAAATTGTAAAGTCGCCAACAAGTGAAGTTGGTGCATGTGTTGTGGCTATCCTTGGAGCCCTTAAGGCCAAGAAGACTCGTGAAGAGTGTTGGTAGCTCGGGAAGAGCTTTGTGTACTCGGGAAGAGTATTGTGCTCGGGAAGAGCTTGTGTACTCGGGAAGAGTAGTGCACTCGGGAAGAGCTTTGTAAACTCGGGAAGAGTTGTTGTGTGGCTAACTTGGAGCCCTCAAGGCCAAGACCAATTGTTCTAGTGGAACCTCGGTTGGAGGTTATCTAACCGGGAAGATGAGACGTAGGCGATTCATCGCCGAACTTCTATAACAAATCTTTGTGTCTTTTATTGCTTTATTTTTCATTACGCATTTATTTACTTATTCTTTTTATTTATCGATTGACTGTAAGGCTTCCGCAAGCGCAAACTCTTTTGTTTTTGCAAACTCATTTTAAAACGCTAAAGTAGCCAAGGAATCTCATTCACCCCCCTCTTCGATTCCAACAATTAATATATTGGGTATGGGCCAATAAAGCTTTTTGAAAGCCTTTTAATTAAATCAATATATAATAAACTAACAAGGCTTTGATTAAGAAATTAAGTGTTAATTAAAACTCAAACCTAATAGCCACCTAAAGACTTGCTCTCGGCCGCCGCCTCTTGCACTCGACCTCACAGCCGCCGCCGCCATGAATAGTACTTTTGAATGGTTGTCGTTGATCGGTTTTGAACCGTGAGTTTAGTTCCTGTTTAAGAACGAGTCTAGCAACTTGTTCTTGAACACCTTTTTCGATTTGATCGTGTGGATACCGTAGAGACGAAGGTGCAAATCTTTGTTCGTGACTCGTGGTCTTACAACGAGGATTCTGCTACAAACACGCTACAAAGGTATTATTCTTATCAATCTCGGTATGAATAACTTTGTATATGTCCAGTGGTAGGAATCAATTTTTATTTTCCGCTGCGTATTGCTTGATTGATTCCTAACACTGATATAAGAATCGTGTACAAAGCTCATATCGGATTTATGTGATTAATTGTTTAATCATGTTTTGAATCTTTTGCATGCTTTAAAACTGTTTAAATCATATATGATATGTCTTAATCGATTTTGTGGGAATTATTGCAATATTATATGTGATATAATTGACGGATCGAACTATATGATAATTCGTGATCAAAACAGAGCAATTGGCTCACTTGACCCTCACGGCCGCCGCATGGAGCTAGGGTCTCGGACCCTTGGCTCGTGCATGGGCCGAGCCACCGCCATTGGACTAGAGTTTCGAACCCTAGTCACATGCGTGGTTTGGCCGTGGGTTGGGCTAAGGTTTCGAACCTTGGACCGATCCATGGCTTGAGGCGCGCCAAGTATCCGTGGCATGTGATGTCCCGAGCGTACGATAATTTCATAAAATTTTATTTTACAGTTTTAATTGGAATTAAATTTTAAAATGTTTAATTCATTAATTGTTATAGCATGTTTTATGTGTTGTTTGAGCATGGTGCATGGTTATAGCCCTATGACCTATTAGATAGGATTTTGTGAATGTTTGTAATTTAATACGGCCTGCGAGTCGTGTCTTCTCTATTTTTTTCTAAATGTTATCCCTCACCTACGTTCCCCTCGAATGTAACTCGAGGAATTCTCTATATCATGTAATTGTTATATAGTATAGTTTATTTTGTTGATGGAGATCAATGAAGAAGGACCAAGGTGCCGGGATGAGGAGGCCATTCACAAAAGGGAGCCAAAGAGGTGCTTGGAGAAGTTACCTTAGGTTGACCTTTTAGTATTTTCTCATTGGCTTGAGAAAATCATTAGTTGGGGCTATAACCATATCACGTTTATTAATATTAAATCAAATCAAGATGTCTTCCAATTAAAAATACTCGTCAAGACATCGATTGAACATGTGTGGGTTTGCCAAAGCAAATCACCGTGACAATCTTAGTAAGGCGCGAAAGGATAAAAGTGATATCCATGTTATTTTAAAATTGGGTTCGACTTAACTAGGTTACCTCAATAGGATTGGGAATCTAGAGACATGGGGTTGGATAATAATTCATTAGATGAATTTGAACAAAGTGTTGTTCGTCCAACCATCCAAGAATTACATGTGATGTAATTGACAAAGTGTTGTCTACCTAAATAACCGAGTCTTGGGTGATTAGCCAAAGCTAGCTCAGGATTAGGTGAAATATGAATCTTGGCCCACTAAGTTTACGAGGGTTGATATTTTAAACAAAATAGTGGGAGTGTCATTTAATATAAGACCTTATTAAATGATTAAAATCATAAACTTATTTTGCATATTTATATTGTAGATATCCATGGCATCAAATAACGTAACTAGCACACTATCATTGCAATTGGTCCTTGAGAAGGACAAACTGAATGGGACTAATTTCCTAGACTGGTATAGGAATTTGAGGATTGTCCTCAAACAAGAGAAAAAGCAACATGTCCTAGAGGAACCCTTACCTGCTGAGGAACCTCCCGTAACGTCTGCTAAAACCGATAAGGATGCTTACAAGAAGCATCAGAATGACGCACTTGATGTTGGTTGCCTTATGCTTGCCACCATGAACTCTAAGCTTCAGAAGCAACATGAGGAAATGGAGGCGTTCGATATGATCGAACACTTAAAGCAACTCTACCAACAACAAGCTAGACAAGAGAGGTATGACGTCTCTAGAGCGTTATTTCAGTGCAGAATGGTAGAAGGAAGCCTTGTTGGAACTCATGTACTAAATATGATTGGGTACATTGAGAATCTTGAGAAGCTGGGTTTTCCGTTGGACCAAGAGTTGGCCACAAACGTGATCTTGCAATCGTTGCCTGATAGCTGCAGTCAATTTGTCTTGAATTACAATATGATTGAAATCGAAAAGACTCTACCGCAATTGCTTGGTATGTTGAGAACATATGAAGCAAATTCAAAGAAGTCTAAGCCTACTAATGTTCTTATTGTGAATAAGAGCAATGAAAGACTAAAGCAAAAGGCTACAAGAAGAACAAGAAAGTCTTTGTTAAGTCTAAGCCTCATGCTTCTGCACTCAAGCCAAAGGGAGGAGTGGCTAAGGAAGGGAACTGCTTCCATTGCGGTGAGACCGGTCATTGGAAGAGGAACGGAAATTATATCTGGAAGATCTTAAGAAGACAAAAGGAAGTGTGACTTCCGCTTCAGGTATTATTGTTATAGAAGTCAATTTATCGACTTCTTCATCATGGGTATTAGATACTGGATGTGGTTCTCACATTTGTGTTAATGTGCAGGATCTCAAAAGGAGTATGTTGTTGGTGAAAGGCGAGGTTGATCTCCGAGTGGGAAATGGAGCAAGAGTTGCTGCATTAGCTATTGGAGATTATTCATTAACTTTGCCTTCTGGTTTATTATTATTAGATTTACAAGACTGTTATTTTGTGCCATCTATTACTAGAAACATAATTTCAATTTCTTGTTTGGACAAGATTGGTTTTTCATTTATTATAAAGGACAAATGTTGCTCCATTTATTTGAATGAGATGTGTTGCGCCTTAAAACGCTACAACTCTCATTCCTCTATTTTAAATAAAATTATCGATTTTTGTTTTGATGATTACAAAACCTATGCATTTTGTACTAATGGTTTTTATTGAGTATGCAGCATAAATTATGATCAAATTTGAAGATTGTAATAGTATTGAAATGCCAAAGAAAATTTGTCTTTTGAAAGACACGGATCGCCCCAGGCGATGAGAGCCATCGCCCCAGGCGATGGGTGACAGGCGAGGATCGCCACGCCCATCGACAGAGGCGATGGCCAGGCGAGCATGCGAGGAAGATCGCCCCAGGCGATGGTGACCAACGCCTGAGGCTATGGCAACCATTTGGCACTTCGCCCCGCACATCGACAGAGGCGACGCCGAGGCAATGCGCGGGCAAACGCGCGGGGAGTTCGCCCGAGGCGATGGCACGAACGCCTGAGGCGATGGGCTGGAACGCCTGAGGTGATGTGGAGTTCGTTTGAGGCGATGCAAAATTTGGACATGCTGAAGCTACGGCCTTAATTTTTGCTCTTGATCGCCTGAGGCGATCCGTGATTTTTGCTGACCGTTGGGGCGCGGCGATGGTGATCGCCCGAGGCGATGTCCGAGGCGATCGAGGAGTGATTCAAGCCTTACTTGAAGCAACGGCTAGTAGGAGCCTAGGGGGCCTCCTACACTATAAATATTGATGCTTTGGAGCATTTTGAAGCCAAGAAACAAGTCTACAAACTTCTACAAAGCCTTGATCAATTCAAATTCATATTGCATTGCAATCTCCATACATTGTTGTTGTATTGGAGCTTGTAATTCTTTTCTTTGTTAGAGTCTTGTGTTTCTTCGTGTGAGTACACCGTGAAGGTGTTTGTTGGTTTAATTTATTGTAAAGGTCCTCCAACACCAAAGCAAGTTGGAAAATTGTAAAGTCATCAACAAGTCTAGTTGGTGCAAGTGTGTGGCTATCCTTGGAGCCCTTAAGGCCAAGAAGACTCGTGAAGAGTGTTGGTAGCTCGTGAAGAGCTTTGTATACTCGTGAAGGGTATTGTGCTTGGGAAGAGCGTTGTGTACTCGGGAAGAGTAGTGTGCTCGGGAAGAGCTTTGTAAACTCGGGAAGAGTTGGGTTGTGGCTAACTTGGAGCCCTCAAGGCCAAGATCATTTATTCTAGTGGAACCTCGGTTGGAGGTTATCTAACCGGGAAGAGGAGACGTAGGCGATTCATCGCCGAACTTCTATAACAAATCTTTGTGTCTTTTATTGCTTTAATTTTCATTACGCATTTATTTACTTATTCTTTTTATTTATCGATTGACGTAAGGCTTCCGCAAGCGCAAAATATTTTTATTTTACAAACTCATTTTAAAAAGCTAAAGTAGCCAAGGAATCTCATTCACCCCCCCCCCCCCCCCCCCCTCTTCGATTCCAACAAGTGGTATCAGAGCCATTTGATTTTTGTTTTTAAATCAAAATCTTTTTATGGCTAATCTAGCAAATGAGTTTGCTCAAGGTCAATCGACGAATCGCCCTCCGCTTTTCACGGGTGATAACTATGGTTATTGGAAGAATAGAATTTCTCTATACATCCAATCCGTAGATTATGATCTATGAAAAATCATTGTGAAAGGTCCACATGTTCCTTTAAAGGAAGTTGGGGGAATTAATTTTCCCAAAGAAATGAACGATTTCACTAGAGCGGATATGATTTTAATATCACAAAATGCTAAAGCTATTAATATTTTGCATTGTGTCTTAGATATGAAGGAGTACAACCGGATCTCGATGTGCTCAACGGCTAAGGATGTAAAGACCCGAAAATTCGAGGTATTCAATTAATTAATATTTTGGGCTCAAGTTAAAACTTTAATTAGTATACTATTACTAAATGGTATAGAATGACTTAAACTTTATTATTTAATTTCCTTGTAGAATTAAATATTCCTAGGTGCTATAATTGCCATCACAATCTATACAAGTATTGATATCATGATTTAAGCCATATAATTCAAAGATTTTCCATCCTATTTTATTAACTCATAAAAATCAAAAGTTTCATTATTTAATCAAGAGTTTTGGGGAAAGATTTTTATACCATAAATTCAAGAATCTTATACCCCTTATTTTCGAAAATACATGCACCATTTTGTCATTTAAAAATCTGCATATATATTATTCCATAAATTTGAAGGTTCCCACCTTTATTTTTGCTAAGTTTGAACCAAGTGATATATAGGATTATACCATTAATATATATATCTTGCACCAACCTCTCCCCTCCGTCACCATTATTTCGAAAATTTCCTTCCACTCAGCAACTTGTAGCCGAAAACTTTAGCCTATAGTCTACCAATATTCGAACACTTCTAAGCTTAGGAAGGAAGGAATTCGTGTCGTTTTCGCACCCTAAACCGTTCAATCATCTATAATCGCTGTAAGTGGGTTTTTGCTAGTATTCGTTTCGTTTCTAAAAATGATTGTATGTATGCTTTTAAATCTCAATCGTTATGAATTTATTTTGAAATTATGCAAGTAGTATTTTTTTAAGCACTTTAAACTTTGAAATCTGATTGGAAGTGGATTCCTTTATGACCCCTGATGCGGTGGGATATAACCGTTTACATGACCTTATACGGTGGTTAACCGTTGTTTCTGGAATGTCCAGACCCTTTATTCGTGGGTAAGCCGATGCATGACCTCTTCTCTAGGAGGGATAATTCTAGAGACTGATATCAGTACCAAGAGGAAACTAGATGATTTAAATGTGCTTAAGTATATGAAAATTATGAACGATTGATATGCTATGTTTATGGCTCGATGGAGCAATTATGATAAGATGCATTCATATCAATATATGTTGGATTAAGATTTATATGTTTTGGAAAATTATGAAAAATATATTATTGTCATATCGATTGGCCCCCGCTTGCTGAGTGTTTATCAAAACACTCACCCCTTACTCTACATCCCCAGATAAAGCTGAGGAAGAACTTGAAGTTGAAGAAGAACACCAATTCTGGGGTTGGTGATTTGTCCGCTGCGTTATCTTAAGATTTAGTTTCCAAGACTTTATTTAAGTACGATTTTACAATTTAAGTTATTTTAAGTTTAGTTCGCGTTTTTAATTCAATATAAAGACAATGGTTTTTTGTTTATGGAAAAATAGACTGGCTTTTGGTTATTAAGATATTACGAGGCTTATTGATTTTTAATTGTTATTGGAAATCAATGCCGGTGTTATTGACCCCGGTCTCGGGGCGTGACATTTTAGTGGTATCAGAGCTAGCCAGGTTCCATAATCCCGCTGGGAAAAGATCGATTCACGATAATTACGATAATCGGAAGTTCAATCTGATTGATCACGTGAATACGAAATTTGTTAAATTTAAAAAAAAATGAATTTAGTTCTGATTTTTTTTTTTTACGATTTCGAAAATTTTAAAATTTTTCTCGGAAATCGCATTTAGGAAAATCCGAAACCCTAGGCTCCTCGCCGCCGCCGCAATAACTGTCAACCAGTGTATCATTAGAATCGTCTCCTCCAGTCGATCTCTCTGTCCAAATTTCAGATCGATCGGACTTCATTTGCCCGATCAATTTCGCATTTTAAATCTAAGAACCCTAACCCCCAAATTATGTTCGTTTCCCGATTTTCTGATCTTATCTTGATCGTTTTGAAAAAATAAAAAATTATATTCTGATCGTCTGGACACATCGATCAAAAGCCCTCTATCAATTTCAGAATTCGACTACGGGAAGATTTTCAGAATTTCAGATCGATTTTGAGTCCTAGAACCCTAACAAGCCACGAAATTTCTTTCCTCGATTTCTTAAGTTCCGAAACAATTCTGTTCGAATTAAATTTGAAATTTCGATCCTTATTCTATGTCGATCCTTAGCCCTCTGCCAATTTCAAATTTTGACGTCGATTTCGGGCGAATTTTGGAACCCTAATTTCGGGTTATGAACCCTAATTTTTCGATATTTTTTATAAAAAAAAAAAAAAAATTTCCAGAATGCCAAAATTCGATATTTTTGCTTCATGCTATTAATTCTTGTTTTTAAAATGATTTTGTCAAGTATTTCAGTTGACTAAACTAGTTCCGTAATTGGGTTTAGGTGATGTCGACCCGAGCCCAGACCGTCAAGATCCTTAGCCTGTAGCAAGAAGTTGAAAAGCTCAATGAAGCTAATTCTGAACTACTTGAGGTAGTAGACCACCTGCGTGGCGATGTTCATAGACTCGGCTACTATCACCATCAAGCCGACGAGCAGAGTAAAGAATCTAAGAAAGAAGTTGCTCGATTGGATGAACTCCATAGGACTGCTGCCGAGAATTGCGTAGTGCAAAGGCAACAGCTAGAGCAAATGGCAGAGCGAGTCCTCTCACTCCAAGCTACGAACCATCGCTTGACAATAAGGAGCAATGGATACTGGAGTATCATCACTCATCTCCAGAACGTCAATAGTGACCTACGGGAAGCCAATGGTCACATGCGAGATCTTCTGAACGTTGTAGAGTCAGATGAAGAACCAGAGGAGGACCCTGAAGAGGAACCAATGGAAGAAGATGTGGAAGAAGATTTAGGAAATGGAGATATAGTAGATCCGTAGTCTTCTAGGAAGCTTTGTTTAAGAGTTTTTGTTTTATTTCGATGTTCAGTATTTCCCTTTTGTTTTGAATCAAACAATTTCAAGTTATTAATAAAATTATCAATTTCTTTTTTTTCATGTCTTCGTTATATTCCGTTATCCTTATACTTCTGCGCATAGACCTTAGATCTCTATGTATTGTAGGAGATGGCCGGACGTCCTGTACGTAACAACCGTAACCCCAACTACGCTGCCCCTCCTAACACTAATGAGGGAAGATCGAATGGAAACCAGAATCCTCCAGAACCCCCGAGGATGGGTCTAAGTCGTGAGGACTTGACAGCTATAGCCACCATTGTGGCCACGACACTACAAGGTCTGGCTAACCCCGCTATTAATCAGCAACAGCAGCAGCCAGCGCCACATCCGCAGGGAGTGAAGTACCATTATGAATCACTGCGAAAGAACAGAGTGCCCACGTTTGACGGCAACTCAGACCCAGAGATGGCCCAAAACTGGCTTAAGCAGGTGGAAAATCACCACAGGCTACTGGAAGTGCCGGAGCACATCAAGGTAGAAGTCACAACATCTTTCCTTGTTGATCAGGCAGGTATATGGTGGGAGAATGTGTCACCACTGATGTTAGAAGCGGGACCTATCACATGGCAAAGGTTCTGAAGTACATTTCTAAAGCAGTACTTCCCAACAGCAGTGCAAAATCAGAAGCTGAGAGAATTTGAGAACTTGACTCAAACTCCTGACATGTCAGTGGTTGAATATACCGCAAAGTTCAACGCACTGGGAACGTATGCACCTAGTATCATGGCAGATGAAACCTTGAAGCTCCATCGCTTTAGGATTGGACTGAACAGTCGTATCCAATCCGCCCTTGCGATTTTTGAAACCGCAAATTTTGGAGATTTAATGGGAGCAGCCATCAGGGCTGAAGCTGATGTAAAGCGTCACGAAGAGGAATTCAAGCGCAAGCGACCTTCCCCTAATCAGCATGCTACTATTGGCCACAATTCCAAGCGGCCTAATCAGTCCAGTAATCCGCGAAAAGGACCAATACTCAGCCCAAACCAACAGAGGTTTCCAAAATGTTCAAACTGTGGCTATCATCATCCCGGAGAATGCCTTAAAGGAAAGGGAGCATGTTTCCGATGTGGAAAGTTAGGACACAGGATAGCTGAATGCCCTGAACCTGATGTAAAGGGGACAACTGCAAGAAATGGCGGTCCTCCGATCAAACCCAGGGAGAACAAGCCGAATGCCCGTGTCTTTTCCATATCAAATGAGGAGGCAGAAGACGCAAATGACGTCGTGGCAGGTACCATTTTATTAAACGAATTATCTGCTTATGCATTGTTTGACTGTGGTGCCACGCATTCGTTTATATCTAAGAGGTGTGCTAAGAAACTAGCTCTTAAACCGGAATTGCTTAGTAAGCCGTACAATGTAGCAACACCTGCCAATAAAACCTTATTAGCACACAGTATACACCGAGATTGTAATCTCAGTATTAACAAAACGGTGTTTAGTGCTGAGTTAATTCAACTCAACATGGTAGATTTCGATATTATACTCGGAATGGATTGGTTATCCAAACACCATGGGGTAGTCGACTGTCGTAACAAGAATGTTAAACTACGAACCCCAGACGATGGAGAGATCGTGTATCACGGTAAAACCAAGGAACGAAAATTCCTTCTATCGGCAGCGCAAACTTGGAAAGCCGTGAAGAACGGTGAAGAAGTATACATAGCAACAATAAGCGAGGTAAAAGAAGAAGGCGAACTCAGGGTAGAGGACATAGCGATAGTACAAGAATTTCCAGATGTCTTCCCTGAAGAGCTGCCAGGATCTGTTCCAAACCGTGAATTGGAGTTTGAAATCAATTTGGTACCAGGGTCTGCACCAATTTCAAAGGCACCATACCGTATGGCGCCAGCCGAATTGAAAGAACTCAAGGAGCAACTGCAGGAGCTCTTAGACAAGAGACAAATTAGACCAAGTGTATCCCCATGGGGAGCTCCAGTATTGTTTGTGAAGAAGAAAGACGGGAGCATGAGATTGTGCATCGACTATCGAGAACTGAATAAGATCACAATCAAGAACAAGTACCCTCTTCCAAGAATTGATGACCTGTTCGACCAACTCAAAGGAGCTAAAGTCTTTTCTAAGCTCGATCTAAGGTCAGGCTATCATCAACTCAAGATAAAAACAGAGGATGTACCGAAAACCGCATTCAGAACGAGGTATGGGCATTACGAGTTCATGGTGATGCCTTTTGGCTTGACAAACGCCCCAGCAGTATTCATGGACTTGATGAATCGAATATTCAAGCCATTCTTGGATAACTTTGTGGTTGTGTTCATCAACGACATTCTCATTTATTCGTCGAGTAAGGAGGAACACGAACAACATCTTCGCCTCACTCTCCAGACACTGAGAGAGAAAGAGCTTTATGCCAAATTTAATAAATGTGAATTTTGGCTAGAAAGCGTATCTTTCTTAGGACACATCATATCAAAAGCAGGCGTGTCCGTAGATCCTAAGAAGGTAGAAGCAGTTTTGGACTGGCAAAGGCCAACAACCGTAACAAAAATTCGAAGCTTTTTGGGACTAGCTGGTTATTACCGGAAGTTTGTTGAAGGATTTTCCTCAATAGCAGTACCTCTTACCAAGCTCACATAGAAGAACTCAAAATTCATCTGGAGTGAAGAGTGTGAGAAAAGTTTTGAGATCTTGAAGGAAAAGCTTTCATCTGCACCGGTACTGGTACTACCGACTGAAGGCATGGGTTTCACTATTTATAGTGACGCATCGAAAGAAGGACTGAGATGTGTACTCATGCAAGAGGGAAGAGTAATTGCGTACGCTTCAAGGCAACTCAAGCCTCACGAGCAAAACTACCCTACGCATGACCTCGAGTTAGCCGCAGTGGTTTTCGCCTTAAAAATTTGGAGGCACTACCTTTATGGCGCCAAGTGTGAAGTTTTCACGGACCATCAAAGCCTTAAATACTTGTTTACTCAGAAAGAACTGAACATGAGGCAGAGAAGATGGATTGAACTCTTGAAGGACTACTATCTCACCATTAATTACCATCCCGGCAAGGCAAACAAAGTAGCAGACGCATTGAGCCGGAAAGGCAAAGGGAAAATGATCTTAGCTTCGGTCTCAGCTCAACCTTGTCTTCGAGAGACCATCAAATTGAGTCAAGATCAGGATCCTAGTCAGACAAAGCTAAAAGAACAAGTCAAAGATGGAAAAATCACTGACTTCGAGACTGATAGTAATGGAATTCTGTGGATGAAAGGACGATTGTGCGTACCAAATGTGGACAACATAAGACAAGAGGTGATGTCTGAATCACATAAATCCAAATTTTCAGTCCACCCGGGGAGTACAAAGATGTACAAAGATTTGAAGGAAAGTTTCTGGTGGAATGCCATGAAGAAAGATGTAGCAGAATTCGTCGCCCGATGCTTAGTTTGTCAGCAAGTTAAAGCTGAGCATCAAAGACCCGGAGGACTTCTTCAACCTCTAAAAATCCCTGAATGGAAATGAGAACACATCTCCATGGATTTCGTCGTAGGACTACCAAAGTCAAGACAGAGCCATGACAGAATATGGGTAATTGTTGATAGACTAACCAAGTCAGCACATTTTCTACCTGTCCGTATGAACTATAACTTGGACAAGTTGGCAACACTATATATGGACAATATAGTGAGACTGCATGGAGTCCCAGTGAGCATCCTATCTGACAGAAATCCTAGATTCGTGTCGCGTTTCTGGAAAAGTTTTCAACAAGCCATGGGAAGTAAAGTAACTCTTAGTACGGCCTATCACCCACAAACCGATGGCCAGACAGAGAGGACTATCCAAACCCTCGAAGATATGCTAAGAGCTTGTGTATTGGATTTTACTGCAAATTGGAGCGAGCTTTTGCCTCTAGTCGAGTTTGCTTACAATAACAGCTATCATAGTAGCATTGGGATGGCGCCATATGAAGCACTCTATGGGCGCAAATGTCGATCACCGTTATACTGGGATGAAGTAGGAGAAAGAGCTATCACCGGACCTGAGTTAGTGCAAGCCACTACTGACAAGATAGCTATCATCAGGGATAGACTTAAGACAGCCCAGGACCGACAGAAAAGTTGGGCTGATTTGAAAAGGAGACCAGTGGATATCGGATTGGTGAAAAAGTCTATGTAAAGATTTCACCAATGAAAGGAGTTATTCGATTTGACAAAAGGGGAAAGTTGAATCCGAGATATGTGGGACCATTTGAAGTTCTAGAGAAGGTGGGAACGCTAGCATATAGAGTAGCACTACCACCAAACCTGTCAAGAATTCACAATGTCTTCCACGTATCACAACTAAGGAAATACATTGCTGACCCAAGCCATGTACTTGAAGCAGAACCCCTAGTAGCTCAAGGGAACTTGAACGAAACTCTAAAATATGAAGAAGTTCCGATTCGGATAGTAGATTCAAAGGACCATGTATTGCGACGAAGGACAATTTCTTATGTCAAAGTCCAATGGTCAAACCATACTGAAAGAGAAGCTACATGGGAAGTAGAAGAATTGATGCGGGAAAAATACCCCTACCTTTTCCATGATCAAGTGGACTCAAGTTTCGAGGACGAAACTTCCAATAAGGAGGAAGGGATGTAAAGACCCGAAAATTCGAGGTATTCAATTAATTAATATTTTGGGCTCAATTAAAACTTTAATTAGTATACTATTACTAAATGATATAGAATGACTTAAACTTTATTATTTAATTTCCTTGTAGAATTAAATATTCCTAGGTGCTATAATTGCCATCACAATCTATACAAGTATTGATATCATGATTTAAGCCATATAATTCAAAGATTTTCCATCCTATTTTATTAACTCATAAAAATCAAAAGTTTCATTATTTAATCAAGAGTTTTGGGGAAAGATTTTTATACCATAAATTCAAGAATCTCATACCCCTTATTTTCGAAAATACATGCACCATTTTTGTCATTTAAAAATCTGCATATATATTATTCCATAAATTTGAAGGTTCCCACCTTTATTTTTGCTAAGTTTGAACCAAGTGATATATAGGATTATACCATTAATATATATATCTTGCACCAACCTCTCCCCTCCATCACCATTATTTCGAAAATTTCCTTCCACTCAGCAACTTATAGCCGAAAACTTTAGCCTATAGTCTACCAATATTCGAACACTTCTAAGCTTAGGAAGGAAGGAATTCGTGTCGTTTTCGCACCCTAAACCGTTCAATCATCTATAATCGCTGTAAGTGGGTTTTTGCTAGTATTCGTTTCGTTTCTAAAAATGATTGTATGTATGCTTTTAAATCTCAATCGATATGAATTTATTTTGAAATTATGCAAGTAGTATTTTTTTAAGCACTTTAAACTTTGAAATCTGATTGGAAGTGGATTCCTTTATGACCCTGATGCGGTGGGATATAACCCGTTTACATGACCTTATACGGTGGTTAACCGTTGTTTCTGGAATGTCCAGACCCTTTATTCGTGGGTAAGCCGATGCATGACCTCTTCTCTAGGAGGGATAATTCTAGAGACTGATATCAGTACCAAGAGGAAACTAGATGATTTAAATGTGCTTAAGTATATGAAAATTATGAACGATTGATATGCTATGTTTATGGCTCGATGGAGCAATTATGATAAGATGCATTCATATCAATATATGTTGGATTAAGATTTATATGTTTTGGAAAATTATGAAAAATATATTATTGTCATATCGATTGGCCCCCGCTTGCTGAGTGTTTATCAAAACACTCACCCCTTACTCTACATCCCCAGATAAAGCTGAGGAAGAACTTGAAGTTGAAGAAGAACACCAATTCTGGGGTTGGTGATTTGTCCGCTGCGTTATCTTAAGATTTAGTTTCCAAGACTTTATTTAAGTACGATTTTACAATTTAAGTTATTTTAAGTTTAGTTCGCGTTTTTAATTCAATGTAAAGACAATGGTTTTTTGTTTATGGAAAAATAGACTGGCTTTTGGTTATTAAGATATTACGAGGCTTATTGATTTTTAATTGTTATTGGAAATCAATACCGGTGTTATTGACCCCGGTCTCGGGGCGTGACAAAGGAGATATGGGACAAATTACAAATTTGTCATGAATGAACCAACCAAGTAAAGGAGACAAAGATAGATCTCCTACAACTCAAATATGAGACATTTGAGATGGAGTCCGGAGAAGAAGTGGATTCAATGTTTAGGAGGCTCACCCTAATTATCAATGAGCTTGCCCAACTTGGAGAGAAGTACCCTCCAAAGCAAATATGGAGGAGAGCTCTAAGAGCCTTGCCTAAGGAATGGGATGCAAAAAGGACGGCCATCATCGAGTCCAACAAAGGGGAGAACGCATCTTATGATCTTGATGAGCTCCATGGCACATTGGTGACCCATGAGCTTGAAGTTGCCACAAGGAGAGAAGTAAAAGAGGATGATAGATCTAAAAGAAATGGGATCGCTTTGGTTGGAAGGAAAGACCACTCCGATGATGAAGAAGATGATGATGATGAGGAAATGGCATTGTTCACAAGAAAGTTCAAGAAGTTCTTCAACAAACATGGCAAGTCAAAGACCTCAAGTGCAACCAAACATGAATCCAAAAATGAGGTAACTTGTTATAATTGTCAAGAAAAAGGCCACTATGCTAACAAATGTCCTAGGAAGAAGAATGAGGACAAAGGCAAGAAGAAGGCGTTTATAGCTACATGGAGTGATAGCGACTCCGATGAAGAAGAAGCCACCAATCTTTGTTTAATGGCTCTTGGAGATGAAGGAGATGAAAGCGATGATGAGGTACCTTCTTTTGATGAACTTTTAGAATCTTATAATGATCTTATTGATGCTCTTGGCAAAACCAAGATGAGTAATAAACTACTCAAACTTGAGATTGCTAAGAAAGATGAAGAAAATAATTCATTGAAAAATGAATTAGATTCTTTAAAGATATCCTTTTGCAAATTTAGTGAAAGTAGTCAAAAGATGAGTGAATTGCTTGGATTACAACGATGTAGCTTTGACAAAGCCGGGTTAGGCTTTTCAAGCAAATCAAAATCTTTTTCAAGCTTGTTGGCCAAAGCAAAGCACAATTCTCTTACTTGCACTTATTGTTGTAAAAATGGTCATAGCAAGAATAAATGTAGGTTTGCTAGAATCCAATACCAACCTAATAAGAGGTGGAAATGGATTCCAAAAATGCCATTGAAAGCTAACCATCAAGGACCCAAAAATCAAATGGGTACCAAAGCTTCTCCTATTATTAATTTGTCTTGTAGGAACAAAAATGGAATGGAGGATGGAGGGCCAAGCAACTCAAAGGAGGAGTTTGTATTATTCACAACTATAGAAGAGGCTCGAGGCGTTGGACCAATGACAATAACGAACTCTTGTCATCGAGGGTAAAAACTGTTTTTACATGTTAAAAGAGCAATTCCAAATTTAATTGGCACAAATTAATTGTGACCAATAAATATGAAGCTCAATATTCATTGGTAGTAAAATGGATAACCCCTTAGCTATGCACATATAAATTGTTCTATTGCATGATGTATGCTTATCCTTTTATAGTAAGTGCATTGAATTCAAATTTGAATATGCTATGTGATATTATGTAATTAAGCATGCTATAAGTGTTTAGATGCTATATCTTTGATATAATACTTTCATGATCTTAATAATTTTATCAAATGTTGGTTTGTGAATTCTATTGTGTATTGGGCATGTGTGCATGAACTCTTGGTAGAACATATGCACACTTGCAATGTTTAGAATTCATTGTTGATCGCCTTAAACGCATGTTTGTATTCCTCTAAATGATTTAATCTTGCTTGTCATGGCTATTACATTCTTTATGAGGAACATGTATAAAATATGGCTATGTGTCGACATATATTTGTGATTTGTCTATTTAATTTTTGTACTTTTTGATTATCACAAAAAGGGGGATAATTGTGTGATAATCTTGAAGTTTACTTCATGCATAGTTTAAGGGGGAGAGCTTGTGTATGCATGGTTTAAGGGGGAGAGTTGTTTACTTTATGCTTTAATTGATTATTTTGTATGTGCTATGCAATTGTTAAGGGGGAGTCATGTTTACTCATTTAATTTCAAAAATGCATCTTGAAATCACCTTTAAAAATCACAAATTGTGAATTATTGTGTTTTTGAGATTATGTGATTTATTTTTGTTGTTAGATGATATAATGTTAGATAGATTTATCAAAAATAAATTTTTGGTCCAAAAATTGACTCAAAATATGGCCAAACCATCGCCTCAGCATTCTGTGCGCAGCGCCTTGTCCGTGGCTCGCATCGCCTCAAACGATCGCAAGCATCGCCTCGGGCGTTCTCGATCGCCTCAGGCGATCTCGGTTTTTAAAGACTGAAAGCTACGGCTTTTGCTCATTTTTTCTGCAACATTTCGTGTTTTTCACCCATAATTCGAGATTTCTTCATAATTGTTATAATCGATCAATCCTAAGCCTTTCCAAACCATCAATTTCACTTTCCAAACAACAATTCTTCCAATTGGTTTTTTGCAACCCTAACCCCATTTCTCAAAAAAATCGAAAATTTACCTCAATTCTCTCAAATTTCTTGCAAAATGTCTCGAAGCAACCGAGAAGAAGGAGAATCAAGCCGAAGGAGACGCTCTAATCGATCCTCTAGGAATTATACGGGTCCTCCTCTTGATGGTAAGCCAATTCCGGAAGATTATCTTACTCGCAAATTAATTCCGGGTTATGTCTTTGATTTCGATTTCCTTAGAACTTCACAGCTCCCTATTCTTGATTGGATTCAATTCCAACAATGGGAAAATTTTTTCAAACCTCCTAGAAAGAACGATTTTTTGTATCCAGCCATGGTTTATTCTTTCTATGCCAATCTTGAATTGTTTGAGGGTGATGGTGAATTAACTATCAAAACCATCGTTTGCAATCGCCCAATTGAATTCAATAGCACTGAATTAGGACATATTCTTCGCATTCCTTCGGATGGTCCAGCTAAATTTGCTCTAGCTACTTGGCCTAATGATGGGGTATGCGATCCTGCCCAAGCCTTGTATCTCATATTTGGCGGAACTCCCCAATGTCCAAACCAATCTTTTCATGTGAATTCTATTCCTACGAACTACCAAATCCTTCACAAGATAGTGATCACCTCGATGATCCCTCGGGATGGTGATCGTCTTAGGTTGAAATTCTCTGATGTATACTTGATGTATTACATCATTACCATGACCCCCTTCAACCTACCAAGATTCATTGTCCAAATCTTTAGGAACACCGCCCATAATCCTAAAAAGGTTATTCTCCCATTCGGCCGTGTCTTAACAAAGATTTTTCTTCATTTCAACCTTCCTTTCAATGACAATGAGAAACTCCCTATCAAGTCCAAGGACACCTTCAATCTTAGGTGTTTTCTGTTTAACAAAATTTCTTGGAATCCTTTCACTTCCTGTTGGGTTAATGATCCGGGGAACCTACTTTCTGCTTTCAATCCTAAAGATCACCCCTCATTACCCATTGATAGGATGACTAGTGCCCAAAGGCTTAATTTTCCTTTTTTGATTGAACCAAACCAAGATGAGCCACCCATTCAACATCAATCTCCATCTACCTTTGATGACATGATGAATATTGGGGCGGATATTCCAGCTCCTGATAGTCATCAACCTTCTTCTTCTTTTGAATTCAATCAAGACGCCTTTGCTTTCTTTACTTCTCAATTCCAAAGCCTTCGTGAGGATATGAACTCTCAATTTCAATCCTTGAGAGTCGACATGAATTCTCAATTCCATTCCCTTCGAGATGATGTTGCGTCTCTTCGAGCTTACCAAGACTCCTCGAGAGAAGATTTGTCGTATTTACGACATGAAGTTGACGCTCTTCGTTCTCAGTTTTCCAGTGCTCACATGGAAGAGGATACTACTCACGGGAATGATGGTGATGGTGATGGTGGCATGGATTGAGTTGTCTTTGTTTTAGTGTTTTATAGATTTTATCCTTTTGTAATTATTTGTAAGGATTAAATGGTTTAAATGATGTTGGAATGAATTTATTGTGTATGTTAATGGATTTTAAGTTGTTGATTGGATTTTGAGTTGATTGTGTATTACTTGGATGGATTTATGGTTTATTCATTTTTAAAGGAAACTATGTACAATTTTCTTAAAACTCCTTTACCTTTTTTATTCTCACAAAAAGGGGGAGAATGTATATGTAAACTTGATTGTTGAAGTGCTATTTGCAACCTAATTGTTTTTACAACTTGTGACACATTTTGTAAAGGTGATAAAAATGCACATTGAAACATTGTTTATCATTGCATTCATTAAGGGGGAGTTTAAACTCTATATGCATTGCATTGTTATAAGTTATATTTTTTTTCAAGTTTACCGGGTTTTGTGATCATCAAAAAGGGGGAGATTGTTGCGCCTTAAAACACTACAACTCTCATTCCTCTATTTTAAATAAAATTATCGATTTTTGTTTTGATGATTACAAAACCTATGCATTTTGTACTAATGGTTTTTATTGAGTATGCAGCATAAATTATGATCAAATTTGAAGATTGTAATAGTATTGAAATGCCAAAGAAAATTTGTCTTTTGGAAGACACGGATCGCCCCAGGTGATGAGAGCCATCGCCCCAGGCGATGGGTGCCAGGAGAGGATCGCCACGCCCATCGACAGAGGCGATGGCCAGGCGAGCATGCGAGGAAGATCGCCCCAGGCGATGAGTGCCATCGCCCCAGGCGATGGGTGCCAGGCGAGGATCGCCACGCCCATCGACAGAGGCGATGGCCAGGCGAGCATGCGAGGAAGATCGCCCCAGGCGATGGTGACCAACGCCTGAGGCGATGGCAACCATTTGGCACTTCGCCCCACACATCGACAGAGGCGACGCCGAGGCAATGTGCGGGCATACGCGGGGGGAGTTCGCCCGAGGCGATGGCACGAACGCCTGAGGCGATGGGCTGGAACGCCTGAGGCGATGTGGAGTTCGTTTGAGGCGATGCAAAATTTGGACATGCTGAAGCTACGGCCTTAATTTTTGCTCTTGATCGCCTGAGGCGATCCGTGATTTTTGCTGACCGTTGGGGCGCGGCGATGGTGATCGCCCGAGGCGATGTCCGAGGCGATCGAGGAGTGATTCAAGCCTTACTTGAAGCAACGGCTAGTAGGAGCCTAGGGGGCCTCCTACACTATAAATATTGATGCTTTGAAGCATTTTGAAGCCAAGAAACAAGTCTACAAACTTCTACAAAGCCTTGATCAATTCAAATTCATATTGCATTGCAATCTCCATACATTGTTGTTGTATTGGAGCTTGTAATTCTTTTCTTTGTTAGGGTCTTGTGTTTCTTCGTGTGAGTACACCGTGAAGGTGTTTGTTGGTTTAATTTATTGTAAAGGTCCTCCAACACCAAAGCAAGTTGGAAAATTGTAAAGTCATCAACAAGTCTAGTTGGTGCAAGTGTGTGGCTATCCTTGGAGCCCTTAAGGCCAAGAAGACTCGTGAAGAGTGTTGGTAGCTCGTGAAGAGCTTTGTATACTCGTGAAGGGTATTGTGCTCGGGAAGAGCGTTGTGTACTCGGGAAGAGTAGTGTGCTCGGGAAGAGCTTTGTAAACTCGGGAAGAGTTGGGTTGTGGCTAACTTGGAGCCCTCAAGGCCAAGATCATTTATTCTAGTGGAACCTCGGTTGGAGGTTATCTAACCGGGAAGAGGAGACGTAGGCGATTCATCGCCGAACTTCTATAACAAATCTTTGTGTCTTTTATTGCTTTAATTTTCATTACGCATTTATTTACTTATTCTTTTTATTTATCGATTGACGTAAGGCTTCCGCAAGCGCAAAATATTTTTATTTTACAAACTCATTTTAAAAAGCTAAAGTAGCCAAGGAATCTCATTCACCCCCCCTCTTCGATTCCAACAAGATGTTTTATGCTAGTGCACAATTGATTAATGGTCTTTATGTTTTAAATCTAGATATGTCTGTCTATAACATAAATACTAAAAGGATTAAAAATAATGATTTAAATCCAACTTATCTCTGGCATTGTCGCTTGGGCCATATAAACGAGAATCACATATCAAAACTTCATAAGGATGGAGTATTAGATTCATTTGATTTTGAATCATATGAAACATGTGAATCTTGTTTAATGGGCAAGATGACTAAAGCTCCTTTCAAGGGACATGTTGAAAGGACGAATGATTTATTGAGTCTCATACATAGTGATGTATGTGGACCAATAAGCACACAAGATAGAGGTGATTTTCAATACTTCGTTACATTTACTGATGACTTCAGTAGATATGAGTATGTGTACCTAATGAAACATAAACATGAAACCTTTGAAAAGTTCAAAGATTTCAAGAATGAAGTACAAAACCAACTTGGCAAAAGTATCAAAACCCTCCGATCAGATCGAGGAGGAGAATACCTAAGCCAAGAGTTTCATGACTATCTAAAGGAGTGTGGGATAATCCCACAACTCACTCCTCTATATACTCCACAATGGAATGGTGTATCCGAAAGGAGGAATCAAACTTTGTTGGACATGGTTCGATCAGTGATGAGTCATGCAGATCTTCCGACTTCCTTTTGGGGACATGCTTTAGAAACAATAATATTTATACTGAACCGTGTTCCATCTAAATCAGTAGAAAAGACACCATATGAGATATGGACTAAGAAGCGTCCTAGTATGTCTTTTATGAAGATTTGGGATTGTGAGCCTTACGTGAGACGTAACGCCTCCAATAAACTTGGACCCAAATCAGATAAGTGTTTATTTGTGGGGTTTCCTAAGGAAACGAAAGGATACTATTTATATTATCCCACCGAGAACAAAGTAGTTGTTGCTCGGACTGGTGTCTTTCTTGAAAGAGAATTTATTTCGAGAAGAACCAGTGGGAGACAAATAGAACTTAGTGAAGTTCAACCACAAGAAAACATTGAACATGATATTGAGATGGAAACAGAGCAGGCACCACAAGCTGTTGTGGATGAAATGCTTGCGCAAGAGACACAAGCCCAGCGTAGGTCTGTAAGAGAACATCGTGAGCCACAGAGATATGGATTTCTAGTGACTCAACAAGGTGACTTAGTACTTATTGATGAAGATGAGCCGTCATCTTATCAAGAAGCTATAATGGGCCCTGATTCTGAGAAATGGCAAGAGGCCATGAAATCTGAGATAGAATCCATTTATGCAAACCAAGTATGGACTTTGGTTGACCCGCCTGAAGGGGTAAGACCCATAGGGTGCAAATGGATTTTCAAGAAAAAGACCGACATGGATGGTAATGTACAAACCTTTAAAGGTCGACTGGTTGCAAAAGGTTTCAAACAAATTCATGGTATTGACTATGATGAAACTTTTTCGCCAGTTGCCATGGTTAAATCCATTAGGATCTTACTTGCAATAGCTGCATTTCATGACTATGAAATCTGGCAGATGGACGTCAAAACAGCTTTCCTTAATGGAAATTTACTTGAGGATGTGTACATGACACAACCTGAGGGTTTTGTCTATCCAAAGGATGCTGGAAAGATATGCAAGCTACAATGATCCATTTATGGATTGAAGCAAGCTTCTCGGAGTTGGAATCTTCGTTTTGATGATGCAGTTAAAGAGTTTGGTTTCATCAAAAACGTAGATGAACCTTGTGTCTACAAGAAGGTCAGTGGGAGCATAATTATCTTCCTAATATTGTATGTAGATGACATACTTCTCATTGGGAATGATATCCCTGCCTTACAATCTGTAAAGATTTGGCTAGGGAATTGCTTTTCTATGAAAGACTTGGGTGAAGCCACCTATGAGGTATCAAGATCTATAGAGATAGATCAAGAAGATTACTTGGCCTAAGTCAAAGTACATACATAGACAAAGTGCTAAAACGGTTTAGCATGCAAGAATCAAAGAAAGGATTCTTGTCTATGACACATGGGATACATCTCTCGAAGGACCAGTGTCCTTCAACACCAGATGAGAGACAACGCATGAGTAAGATTCCATATGCATCAGCTATTGGATCTATCATGTTTGCCATAATATGTACTCGTCCCGATGTCTCGTATGCTCTGAGCATGACGAGCAGATATCAGGTTGATCCAGGTGAATGTCACTGGATTGCTGTCAAGAATATCATGAAGTACTTGAGAAGAACTAAGGATATATTCTTGATTTATGGAGGTGAGGAAGAGCTCAATGTAATAGGTTACACTGATGCAAGCTTCCAAACCGACAAAAATGATTTCCGATCGCAATCAGGATATGTGTTTTGCCTAAATGGAGGTGCTGTGAGCTGGAAGAGTTCAAAGTAAGAGACAGTAGCCGATTCTACAACTGAAGCTTAATACATTGCTGCCTCAGATGCAGCAAAGGAAGCTGTTTGGATCAAGAAGTTCATTTCTGAACTTGGGGTGATGCCTAGCATACTAGATCCGATTGAACTCTATTGTGACAACAATGGAGCCATCGCATTGGCTAAGGAACCTAGATCTCACCAAAGATCCAAGCACATACTTCGGCGCTTTCATTTCATTCGAGAAATCGTTGAAAGAGAAGATGTAAAAATATGCAAAGTACCAACTGATGATAATGCATCTGACCCACTGACGAAGCCACTATCACAGCAGAAGCATGATCGTCATACTAGATCTCTAGGCATTAAGTATATGTCTGATTGGTCTTAGTGCAAGTGGGAGATTTGTTGGGATATGCCCTAAGACAACTCATTAGATGATTGTTTATGACATACAATGTATTATGATTTTGTTAATGGCAATTCATTATTATATATTATTCGTGTATCTGTGTAATATGAATTAATATATAAGTTAATGTCCTTAGAATATTATTGTATTGTTCTTAAAGATTGTCCATAGTCAAGTATTATCATGAATCAGGATAATGATAATGCATTGAGACTAGTATGTTTTGATTGATGAATTGTTCATAGATATGAGATATCAAATCAACACATGGGTGCATGTTAGAGAACGATGTACTGGACAGACCCACCATGAGAATGCTACATGGATAGTTATATGAACATCATAAGCAATTCTCATAGTGATAATTATGTATGTAATCCTTACGACTTGAGATCACCAGAGATCCCAACATAAGGAGTCATGTATCTTGATATTGTCAATCGTTACCTGTAACAGGATAAACTATAAAGACAATCATTGGATACACCACGAATTATGTAGATGGATGTTGAGTGATCAAGAAAGGATTTGTCCCTCCTATATAACAGGAGAAGTGTTTGGGCCCTTGATCAAGTAAGACTAAAATGCATGGCCGTGCTCGAATGAGTCGATATGTGATATCGAGTTTATTCGTTTATTCTAGTTCTACTTGGGGATCAAGAAATAAAAGATTGAATATATGAGTATGACTATTCCATGACTCGTGTTCAATCTAAACACAATGGACAAAGGGATTAAGTTACATGGTTAATATTATCACAGTCCGTAGGTTATGTCGAGTCGATGACATTCTTGTAATTTGGGTAGCCTTGATGTGTTGCTAGATACCGCTCATTGCTTGTGACATAAAATTAGATTTTATGTCACTGCCAACATTGCAAGTTCTTATCGGGTCGCACAAAAGATTAAATCAAAAGGGGAGATAAAATTAATTGGATGAATTAATTAATTAAGAAGAGTCTTAATTACAAATGTTAGATATATGGATTTAATTAATATATTGAGTATGGGCCAATAAAGCTTTTTGAAAGCCTTTTAATTAAATCAATATATATTGATTAAGAAATTAAGTGTTAATTAAAACTCAAACCTAATAGCCACCTAAGACTTGCTCTCGGCCGCCGCCTATTGCACTCGACCTCACGGCCGCCGCCGTCGTGAATAGTGCTTTTGAACGGTTGTCGTTGATCGGTTTTGAACCGTGAGTTTAGTTCCCGTTTAAGAACGAGTCTAGCAACTTGTTCTTGAACACCTTTTTCGATTTGATCGTGTGGATACACTACAATTATTGGATTATATACAACTTCACTGTTAATAAAGTGCATATAACTTAAGATATATTGAGAGAGTAACTCTTGGAAATTTTCATAATTCACTGCCAACCATTACCATGGTAAATTGGAGGGACGAGTGGTCCCCAGGATGCAGAATACAGTAACCTCACCACCATTACTGTAATTGTCCTCCATTAACCATGTTATCTTAATCATTTATTCATTAGTCAATCCATCAATGTTTCAGTAATTCAATTCATTTCAAATCAATCGACTTTTTATAAAAGATTGAGCTCATAACAGCCACATAAACTGAGGCAGAGCAGAATGGAATAAAGCCAACCATTTTCGTAAAAAAACTCAAGATTCAAGAATACATTTCTTATTTCACACGCCTTAACTTTAATATGAAAAATATTATTAACAAGGAAAAACATTACTTCTTACATACATGCTATACAAACTCAAAATTTCAACCAAAAACAGGTTCTTTTGCAGAAATTGAAATGTAAAAAGAATCAAAACACACATAAAAGCAATATCATTACAAACCAAAAAAAATATGTCCGCCATATTCACACCACACAAGAAATTGAATCTTTACCAAACAAACATAAGAGATCAATACATTTCACTTGTGTGAATTGAGAAATACAGAGGGAAATAGAACACATTCATGGAGGAAAAAGAGAGAAATTATTAGACAAATAAATAAAAGAAGATGAATAACTCAGTACAAGGGTAGATAATGAATTTACAAACATAAAGGTCATTTTGGTATTTTTATGGGGATAGGGAGCTGAAACAAGTTGCAAATCTATATCAGAGAATGAAAATAACGTTTTTCTGACATGAGTACTGATCACAAAATTTAGTTTTGATTTAGGGATTTTTGTTCAATTTACCGTTGAAATAATGAGAGCTTTAGGGGGGAAAAGTATTTTCCTCGAATTTGAACCGAAAAGGATTTTTATTTGTTTGACTTTGACCAATTGTTTAGAGATAATTGAATTTGCCAAAACGGTATCGTTATTACAATCTCTCACATGTCAGCAGCTCAAGTGCTCAACTCGTCTCTCCCGCCCTGGAAACCCTAACTGCTACACCTCCTGCAATTCGAACTTTTTTTTTTGAATTTCAAATTCTGAAACGGTAAACGATGGTGATTAAGCCGGAAACCACAGCCCCCGTCTCGTCTTCCGCCGTAGCATGCGGCAACTGCGACGTGGAGGAGCGGCGTCTTCTCCACCACGTCCGCCACCGCGGAATCTTCCGCCGTCTCTGCACCACCTGTGTTCTCCGCCTCCATACACAATCCTTCTGCCCGACGTGTTTTCAAGTCTACCCGACCATCCCTTCAAACGACGCCGTCATCAACTGCTTCAAATGCTACTCCTTCTCTCACTCCCACTGTGTTTCAGCGGGATCCGCTTCCCCTCCCAGCCCGTACGTTTGCCCCCTTTGCACGAACCATAACACCCCGATTTTTAAATTGAAACCGGCGATTGAGGCGAGTGTTGAATTTAGCGGAGGGAGTGAGGATTTTCAGGTGATTGATAGAGACGCGGCGAAGAAATTGTTGGCTGCTGCTAAGATTGCATCCACATCGATGAATAAGGCGGTGGTTGCATCAAAGTTGGAGGCAGAGAGGAAGGCAAAGGAGGCGGCTTTTGCCAGAAAGAGAGCGAAGGAGGCATTGGAACATGTGGCTTATTTGACCGTGAAGGAGAGGTTGAGCAAGAAAGAAGCAGCATTGCCTGCATCTGGTGGTATATCTGGGTCGGTAGCTGGCGGAGTTGGTGTATCTTCTTTGGGTATCGATGGTGCTGGCAGTCTTGGGGGTGCAAAAGTGAAGAGAGAAAGTAACATTAATGTTGCTTTTAGTAATAGAAATGGGAATGTGGGTGGTGCTGTTGATTCTTTGGTGGTTACGGAGGAGAGAATCCTTGATAATATAGATGAAGTGGATAACTCAACTCGGGTTTTGGCTGCCTTAAACGCGGTTGAATTGAAGGAAAACGAGAAGGTAAGTGGAATACCGGCACAAGTTGAACTGGGTGTACCTGTAAATGATGATCATGTGGTGATGGATGTGGGTGAGAAGTCAAGAACACGAGAGGATGCAGGAGAAAAAGTGGCAGAATTGATGTTGGAGGGGGACAATGGCAACAACATTGAAACCACAATATTTGCGCATTTAGGGGGTGATGAAGAGGATCAAAATATGCAAGAATATGAACAAGAGGAAGTGAACGATGGGGTGGTTGTGGTTCAACCTATGCTAGATCAAATGGAGTCTACAGGGAATGGCAATTGTGGACAGCTACATGACAATGGGACTCCACTATAGTTTATTTTTCCGTAAGAATGTTTTTCAAACTTGTGCAAAAAGTCGAGGTGAGATTTTGAAGATCTATGATTGAACCTGCTGGTTGAGCTATTCTTTATCTCAAGGCACACTACTAAATTTTCCCTGGTTTCAGCTTTTTGGTTTGTTGGAAAGCTAGTTGTGCTACTTGCATTAGATGTGATCACATGGTGATTGATCATGTGACTGGTGTCTCTCTATATTTTTTTCCCTATTTATCGCTGGCATTGTTAATCCTATTTCCATGTAAGGATTTACAAGAACTTGCAATGTTGATTGGGCACTGGGCTTTCTTTTTATAAGTCATATCTTAACTTTGTTTAATCTGCTTAAATGATTTGGATTCTTATTCTTGTTCTATGTGCTTTGTGCACATAAGAATAAGCTATACGTGTTATTGAGTTAACTTTCGCGTTTTGGTTTATTTTATCATAAAAATAGAGGTACAAATATATTGAGGATACCACGAAAATAAAACAGTATTAGACTGTCTACATTTCACACATTGAAAAACTATGAAGATAGAATCTGTGCGGCTGCGGCACCAGGCGCACCACCGGTAGCAAGTACTAATTCTAAATTTGTTTGATATGAAATAGGAAAATTCTTCGGTGCACCAAAGAACAACACAAATACACATATATACATAAGACCAACAAAAATACACATCAATACATACATATGCATACACTATGTATGTGTGTTGGTCGTTGAATGTATCGAAGAAATTTTCTATAAAAATACATACCAATATAGAATCAGGAATTCCTATTCAACTAATGATATTTCCTAAATCTAAGCAAGGAATACCCCTTTTATTTTCTTAATAATTAAATACTTATCAATATACCTTCTATCATTTTAATCATCAAATATGTCAGTAATTATTTTCATTAAGTTCAAGACATAAATCATATAAAAGTAAATATTATTATCAGTGTCATTTTTAATTATTCCAATAATAAAAATGCATTTACCGTTTTAGGAATAAATGCTAGTTTTTATATTTTATCAAAAATATTTTTGGTTCTCAGAAAATATATATTTGTTTATTAGTTTCTTGAAAAGTAAAAAAAATCATATCAGCAATGACCAGGAATATAATAAAAGACAAGAGCATTATTATTTTCACACAGTCTAGATATATTTTAAGAAAAATCCATGAGCAAACATTTTTTCGGTATATGCAGGACTCGATACCAAGTTACTCCCAGAAGGGAGAAAGCTGTTTTACCAACTGGGCTAGGCCCGCATCTCATCCATGAGCATAATGTTGACTGTTACAGAATCTGGTGTTTATAAGCTGAGAAGGCCAAAGCATATCCAGGAATCCACCCAATTCATAGAATACCATGAAGCTTCAATAAAAATCCTTCATCTTCTTGAACTGCTCGCGCCACGCTTGTTTCTTACACAATATACCACACAAAAATGTGTACCAAGCAAAGGCTGATATCGAGCAATATGTCGACAACTCCTGTTTGTAGCTCAAACTCAAGCAAAAACGTATGATTTAACCAGATCGTATCGGATCGATTTGTGATGTATGCGTTCACTTACCAAATCAGGTTGAATACCATTCCATGAGATGGAACGATCCTGGGATTCTAACATCTCCATGTCAGACTGGAAGGATTTAGGCATGTAATTTGTCACGTTTTCTCCAAGCCATCTTCAAGTATGCTACTCACATTATCTTTAGCCACTGTTTCATTTCTTTCAACAGAACCTCCCATTAACAATGCATGGGTAGAGGCGTTCGGAACCCAACCTTTTTCAAACATTAAGTCCCCCATGTGTCTCGCCTCATGTTTCCATCCCTCTTTCCATAGGCCATCGATCAGCATGTTATACATGGCTGTATCAAGAATACCTGCCTTGGAGACGAGCTCAATAATTGAAGGATAAATGGAATGCATTTGCAAATGGCTTGCTAAATAACACAATAAGCAAGCTAATGTTTCTGAATCTGGTATCAAGTCCTCCAGGACCATCAAATTGAGAACAGTAATGCAATCTCCCATTCTGTTTAGAGCAGCCATGCTTTGAATCAAAATGCAATATGTTTCCTTATCACAGGTGCAGCCAACAACTATCATTTGCGAAAATATTACGAGCAGATAATGTTTCTGGCACGACTTAGACAAATCACACAGAATACTATTGTAAGTGGCAACAGACGAGGCAATACCAGTGACACGAGCCAACGATAACAGCATGATTGCTACGTGAACCTTTCCACTTACACAGATTTTCTCAATCAGCATACTGAATGAGGTGGATTGGAGAGCACAACCCTTACTAGACATATAGAAAAAAACTTCTGTAGCCTCTTGAGTTTTTTCCCTCTGACATAGACACTGGACAAGTCGAACATAGGAAAAAGAATCCAAAACCCAATCTTTCAATCTAACACGCTGAAACAATTCAAAAGCATTCTTGACATTCCCCTTATTGCAGTGACCAACAATAAGAGCAGAATAAGTAGCAGAGTCGGGAACAAAAGAAGAAACTACCATTCTAGACAAATATTCCAACTCTTTATTGATCCCTGTTTTTTCAGAGAGGAATTTGATAAGGATATTCCAGGAACAAGTATTCGCTATTTTCCTGTAGATCATTTCATCAAACATACGCTTTGCCACAAGAAAATTGCCTCTGTCACAATAGGACTCAAGAAGTGCATTATGAACACAAGCATCTGTCACATTTTTCTCATCCAAAAACTTCTTGGCTTCATCAAATTTGTTTGACTTACAAAACCCTTTTATCATATCAAGATTGACTTCATAATCAGGCGTGAAGCTACTATCCATCATTTCTTCAAAAAGTTTGATGGCGTCATCCATGCAAAGATGTTCACACAAACACCTTATCATAGTCCCATAAATTATAAGATCTGGCGCAAACTTAGAGGCCTTCATCATCTTAAACAACTTCATTCCTACTTCCAGATTTTGCAACCCACAAATAAAGGTATCACACGAGTATAAAAACGAGAGTCAGGCTCACATCCAAGTCGAAACATCTCATTCAATATAACAATCGAATCTTCCACTCGATTCCTGGCTGCAAGACTACTTATTAGTATCTCAAAAGTTCTGCTATTAGGATTGCATCCCTTCTTATGCATTCTTACATACTGATCCACAGCTGTATCAACTCTCCCATCTTCAAACAAAGCCTCCAACAGGTAATTCAATGTATCAATATTCGGTAGCACTCCAGCTTTCACCATTTCTTTATACAAAAACAAAACATCCTTAAAATCTTTCTTCTCATCCACAAGTGCGCCCATC
This sequence comes from Haberlea rhodopensis, assembly GCA_907163345.1. Taxonomy (NCBI): domain Eukaryota; kingdom Viridiplantae; phylum Streptophyta; class Magnoliopsida; order Lamiales; family Gesneriaceae; genus Haberlea; species Haberlea rhodopensis. Next base: position 7,920,846 of record CAJQUN010000021.1, on the reverse strand, counting down.
AACCCATTAAACACCTCCATAGAGGGCTTAAAACTACTCAAATTCATAACATAAAGAACCCTTAAAGCCTCTTTCAGCCGATGATTCCTAACAAACGAATCAATTAATACCAAGAAAGAATCCGCAAAACCTGGGAATTTCTCCTTTACCATCTCATGACAAAATTCCTCCATTTTCTCCACATTTCCAGCCGTGCCCAACTTAAGAATCATACTCTGATAAGTACGAGCAGTGTGGTTGAATCTTCTTTGAAGAGCAGCCCATTTGAATAGCCTTACCGACGAGTTCAAATCAGGTGTGCTGTCCAAAACAGAGATTAAGATATCCGTTTTATCTTTTAAAAATTGAATCTTTGCCTCAACTGTTGAGGAATTCGAATGAGTCTCCTCGGTTTCTGGGGTGGTTTGGATTTTAATTGCACATGAAATTGAAGAAACAAAGGCGTTCAAAGAAACCCTGCTTGAAAATTTCTTGACTGGTGAAAGTTTTATGGCCATTCAAGAAATCCACAAATTCTGGAAACAAACTGGTTTGAACATTGCCCAATATCAGAATATGGTGAGCTTGATTTATCATCCTCTCAACCTCAAATGCTCATTAAACTAGTTTATAATTGATCAATTCTAAATTAAGTATAATCAAAGGAGAATCATATATTATATTATATAAAGAGAATATTGGACAAATATTTTAAATGAAAAAAATCATACATATAATTGGGAGAATTGAAGGATTTGACCTCCTTTTGCACACAATTTTGCTATATAACCTCTTCATTTTTTAAATTAGTAAATATACTGTTTTGCCCTTAATTAATAGTTTAAAATACATTATTGTCCTATATTTCATCTTCCTTTTGAATTACAGCCACCTCTCCTTCACCGCTCACCGCCAATCCTTTGCCTATTCTTGGGTAGTTTGTAATGTCGCTTACCATCTTTAACTGTCATTGAAGCCATCTACGTCAGGAATGGCACTACAATGACCATTACCTAATTCTTCAAAGCTAGCAGGCGTGGATGGGTTTTTTGATTGGTGTCTTCTTCCTTCATAAATAAGTTTTTTGTCTTTTCTTTTCTTTTTGGTTGTTGGTGGTGTTTTTTTAACTGGGTTTTGAGCTTTTTTTTAAACTTTTTACTGGATTGAAGTCTATGTTATTGTGATATGTTGTTATTTATAGTTCTTGGTGATTCGTGATGTGTTTCTGTTGTCTTTGAGAAAGAATTTGCTCCCATGGTTTAAGGCATGGCCGCCGAACAAGAAGAGAATCATGTGGTGGAGGTTGGTCAACAGTGAAGGATAGTAGTGTCAAAAAAAGAAATTTTATTATTAATGAATGTTATTTTTCAAAAACATAATCACATAAGGTTATATATAAAAAAAATGTAGGGATGAAGGTTATAAAACTAACTATAAAGATATTAATATATTTACATATTAAATAAATGTAAGGATTTGGATATAATTCGGGAACTGTTTCACACACTGCTTCAACTTTAATACTTGACCTCTATTTCTCCGTAGCATTTGCTTTACCAATTTCTCAGTCTTTTGGAGCAAATTACTCCATATTCTTATATGTGGAGAGTACATGTGAAAAACAGGTAATGTTTGCACCCACCAACTTGACTACCTTAATATTGATATCAAAATATTCACTAAACTTGAATTGAAATAAACAGAGTTTTTTCTCAAATAAAAGATATTTTGGTGAGAACCTAAGTCACATAAGTCGGATGCGGGAGCGGATGCGGATGCGTGAGTGCGTCAATTTGCAAAAAATTTGAGTGCGGGTGCGCCTTAATGCGCCTATTAAAAATTAATAAATAAATAAATATATATACATACACACTGATGAAATGAAGTTAAACATACATAATATACATCATATTTAACAAACTCACATCATTATTATATTATTTACAAATTTACAATATGAAGTTCTTAACAACTTTGGTGTTTGCAGCTTTATCATTCTTAAAAAGCATTAAAATTAGATTTTATTGAAGAAACTAACATTTGCAGCTTTGCAAAAATGTTATAGCCAGTGATACAACGTAATTTGAATCTTGTATTTGATCGTTCGTCTAGCAAGAATTCTCCGAAAAATATATTGTAGAAATAGAAATGAAGTATTAAAGTTTTGTTTTATTTTAAGATATAAAATAACGAATTTGAAAAATGAAACCAAATTGTTCATATTTATTTCAACATGTTTGGTAATAGTATGAATTTATTAAAAATGACTCATATTATTTCTGGAGACTTATATTATTACTTTATGAAATGACTAATATAAACATTTAAATTAACTCAATAAAAAAAAGTTTTATTTATAAAGTTCATTCTATTAATTTTCATGCAAAAAACTAAGATATCAAATTTATTATTATTTACTCCGCAAAATGTTACAAAATCACAGATTTATCATACTTTATTTTATCACATATTTCAATCTTTCATATGTTATTATGTCTTTTCATGATTCATTATCTATCTATTTACCATATAATATAATTTTCTTACCGACCCGAAATACCTAGAAACCATAAAAATTTATCTAAACCCAAAATTGAAGAATTTTTTTTATAATTACAAAAAAAAAAAAATCGGAGAATTAAGGAGGATTAATAAGACTTAGTAACTTAGTGCGCGACTTAGTAAATCTTAATGCGTGAATTATGAAATCTTTGTGCGCGAATTAGGAAATCTTAGTGCGCGAATTATAAAATCTTAGTGCGCGAACTAGAAATTCTTAAAGCGCGAACTAGAAATTCTTAAGTCGCCTTAATGCGCCGCACGCGCACCGAGTTCGCCAGTTCGCGGCCGGAGCGCCAGTGCGTGGAGGGGGGTAGGAGGATTATGTGACTTAGGTGAGAACACGGTAGGCAAAAGTTTGAAACCATTACGTTCCAAAGTGCCAATTCTCAACAATAGAGCTGGAATTTGAAGCCTTCAGCTTGTCAATTGTGCACGAAGCAGGAATTCCCTTCACATCATTTTCCACCAGGCTCCACCACAGGTCCTTGGGAGACTCTCATTTGGATCAAGCCTAACAGAGATGGACTCTTCCTAAGCACCAGGCCCTAAAGGACTAGGCTCGTCAAGTGGATTCTAATCTGATGGCGGAATTGGAAACCCATGATTTCTTGAGCTCCACTGTTAAAAGAACAAGGGAAAAGATGATCAATACCAAGGAAATCGAAAGCTACAAAAGCAAAAACAGATGGGAAATTTTGCAAGGGAAACTCGGATAAAGTGAAAACACCTACAAACGCACTACAAAATAAAAACAAACAATAGTAATAGCACTCCTCAAAAAACCCGAAACCCAGCCGGGATAGTTAGTTTTATAACCTTCACCCCTACTTTTTTTTTTTAATATAACCTTATGTCATTATGTTTTTGAAAAATAACCTTCATTAATAATAAAATTTCTTTTTTTAACACTACTATCATTCACTGTTGCCCAATCTTCACCACATGATTCTCTTCTTGTTCTACGGCCATGCCTTAAACCATGGGAGCAAATCCTTCCTCAAAGGCAACAGAAACACATCACGAATCACCGAGAACTATAGATAACAACATATCACAATAACATAGACTTCAATTCAGTAAAAAGTTTCAAAAAAAGCTCAAAACCCAGTTAAAAAACACCACCAACAACCAAGAAGAAAAGAAGAGGCAAAAAACTTATTTATGTAGGAAGAAGACACCAATCAAAAAACCCAGCCACGAACCTGCTAGCTTTGAAGAATTAGACTATGGTCATTGTAGTGTCATTCCTGACGTAGATGTCTTCAATGACAGTTAATGTGGTAAGCGACATTACAAACTACCCAGGAATAGGCAAATGATTGGCGGTGAGCGGTGAAGGAGAGGTGGCTGTAATTCAAAAGGAAGATGAAATATAGGACAATAATGTATTTTTACACTATTAATTAAGGGCAAAACAATATATTTAATAATTTAAAAATGAAGATGTTATATAGCAAAATTGTGTGCAAAAGGAGGTTAAATCCTCCAATTCTCCCAACCGGGAATTGGAATTAAAATATAATAATTAAAACTCGAGAACGCTAATCCAAATGAATAACTGTCAACTGGATCAAGACTGAGGCTTAAATCAAGAAATGAATGTATTACAGTTTTTAGTATCTTTTCCTTGAGATACCCAAAAACTAAACCAAACATTGGTTTATTTCTCTATTCTTACCTAACCCACCAAACCAAACGCAACCTTATATATCCAGTCAAATCAATAAACAACAGTAATTATGATAAGCTCGTAAATGGGCTCATAAACTGCATATTAGTCCATCTATACCGCTACTAAGACATCGTTTGGTACGAGTGATAAGATAGCATATAAATAAAATATATTAGGATTATTTAAATACTTAAGTAGGATAAGGATAGCGAACCATAAAAATTGATATGTTTGATTTGAATCATTAACATGAGATTGAGATTATGATCAATTGATAAATTACATTAATATCGTCTGATTATTATAAAAAATAATATCTTAGTCTTGCTTTGATTTAATTCATTTCCCAAACATATTTTTAATTTTAAAAATAAAATCAGTAATGGTGTTCAAAAAAATAAATAATATTTTCCTTGTAATTTTATCAACATTCATTATTATTACTGCAAAATCTACTTGGTTCTTGTGCACAACTTGTCTCTTTTCATTATTATTATTAAATGAAAAAAATCATACATATAATTGGGAGAATTGAAGGATTTGACCTCCTTTTGCAAACAATTTTGCTATATAACCTCTTCATTTTTAAATTATTAAATATACTGTTTTACCTTTAATTAATAGTGTTAAAATACATTATTGTCCTATATTTCATCTTCCTTTTGAATTATAGCCACCTCTCCTTCACCGCTCATCGTCAATCCTTTGCCTATTCCTGGGTAGTTTGTAATGTCGCTTACCACATTTAACTGTCATTGAAGCCATCTACGTCAGGAATGACACTACAATGACCATTGCCTAATTCTTCAAAGCTAGCAGGCTCGTGGATGAGTTTTTTGATTGGTGTCTTCTTCCTTCATAAATAAGTTTTTGCCTCTTCTTTTCTTCTTGGTTGTTGGTGGTGTTTTTTTAACGGGGTTTTGAGCTTTTTTTGAAACTTTTTACTGGATTGAAGTCTATGTTATTGTGATATGTTGTTATCTATAGTTCTCGGTGATTCGTGATGTGTTTCTGTTGTCTTTGAGGAAGGATTTGCTCACATGGTTATCACCTTATCATACCTTTATCCTGCATATCACCTTATCATACTTTTATCCTGCATATCATACTATTGTCTTTGAGGAAGGATTTGCTCTCGGATAATTGAATGATTATCATCTTATCATACTTTTATCCTGCATACCAAACAATGCCTAAGGGCATGTGATATTTTTACAATTGCTTATTCAAAGCACTTTTATTTACTTTTGATTAAAGTTGGAAAAAATTATTTTTAAGCAAAATCATTGAATGTTTACAATTAAAATAAAAAATATTTTAATAAACTTCAATTAATTACAAAATTGACATTGCACAACTTAAAGCTGCGAAAAATATTTAATGACTTGTTTATCTATTTCTGTTTTTACATGCTGTTTTTCTATCGAAGCAACAATAGAATCAAGGAAATAAAAAAATTTAAAATCTTGTTTTTTTTTTGTCTGATAAAAGATAAATATGACGCCAACAAATATAACATGATGCCACGGATTTTAGAGTAATTTTGTCCATGAACGTTATTATAATTTTTAACAAGTTGATAGACTGATGTAATAACCATGTAAACTGTTTTTAAGTATATCTTATATAAATTAATGCATTCAGAAATAGATAACAAACTAATAACAGTATGCCTCGAGTTGGCTCAACGGGTCCAAGAATATCAGACTTCCACGAATCTATCTCATTACTTTCACTGCAAAGGATCATACATTTATAGGTCGCAAAGAAATCAAACAGCTAATCAAATTCTTGGGGACAAATACTCCCATTTGGCGACATGGGCAACATCTATTACATAATTTATATAGAGTGTGACAATGGACTGAATAAAACCAGAAAATATAAAACTATCAAATAATATTTCACAGATTTGCTCTGCTCCACTAAAGCAGAGTGTAGAGGAAAGTATTCAAGACGACTGCAGTTTTTGCTTAACACGATCTGACAGCTTCCCGTTTTGTTTCTCATATTCTTCTTCCAACTCCGCCAAGCTCTTCGACACCTAAATATCATTCGATTACTAACGTAAACAAAGGAATAGGTTCAACAGTTGCAGCTGACAATCAACAAAAATATGAGTCACATTTGCAAGGGAGAAATCGGACCTTAATTGAGAAGGCCATAGGAAGTAACATATCAGGATTCATGGCGTCCTCAGGAAAGTTGCGCAATGCATGCATCAGCTTTTCGAAAGGCAACCTGACCTATCGAGACAAGAAAAATTATTTGAGATAAGCCACCAAAAAGCATTGGAACTAGAAGAATTCAAGTTACGATGGCAGTAATTTCACCAGATCATCGTGGCAGTATTTCAACAGAGCTAAACCAACTTTAAAGACAATTATTACTCCCTGGCGTGGACAAAAAGGGGCAATTTAGAATTTGCAAAGGACAAAAAGAAAAAAATAACAGCACATAGTTAACAACTAACCTCGTAGAGAAAGACATCCTAAATCCTCAGAGCCAAGTGGAATGGAAATGAGTATGAAAACACAGTTATGAACCACTGGCTTGCATACATACTCGGATTTATCATTTCTTGACAAAAATGCTCTCCCAACTTTGGTAAGTGTTCTTTCACCAAATTGTCTAGCTGAAACAGATATTGTTGTACAAGAGGCAATCCTACCTGAACGTTTGAAGATCGTTCTCATAGTTTCAAGTTTAATAAAAATGCATATGCTATGAAGCATAGATGCAATATTATTCAACTGGCACATGAATGCAATAACATCGTGCCAGACGTGTAAGCAATTCAACAAAATTCTACAGAAACTGTTATATCGTGAAAATAATGCATCAAATGATAAACCTTGACCTTGCAACTCCCGACATAAAATGTTACCAGCACCTAAAGTGCGAATTAGTATAAAAACATGTCGACAAATCTTGGCCATATTTTGCCGATCATTTCCTATTACACCACATAATTAAAATCAACTCAGAGTGTAAGTAGATTCTTTAAGTGAAATCATTCATACAAGCCATATATAGATATATAGACCAGCTTTACAAACGAGCCACAACAATTTTAAACATAATATTATTTCATAAAAGCTGACTCCTACAAATCAACACGGCGACTCGTAGTCCTGCCTCCAACTCTAACTTCTAGGCATGTCACATGTTTCAACAGAAACACCCCAAAAAAATGGGTGAGTACACACCAGCAATAATAACAACATATGCATAAGCATATAGTATTCAAAGTAATAAGCCTGATTGCCACTCTATGCTGATTTACATGATCTTGTCATTATATTTGGTATAGATGTTTCACATGTTATCAAGTGGCAATAATAAATGAAAACTAAATATGCTCTAAATCACATTACAGGAAATCATCGATTAAAACTGTACCAAGTACAATCCTTCCATCGGAGCATGCACTGCTCCTTTCAAGAGAGCAACCAGCAACCAAAATGCATCTTCTTCACTCATATAAAGGAGCAGTAGACCTGTCACAAATCCCATTCCCTGAAGAAAAAAAAGAATTTTAGGTGGTAGGAAACTAGTAGCTTCGTAAATGATTACTCAGTTGATATATATAATAAACCTGCACGTATCCAACATCTCTATCATACACAGAATACGCCTTCAGAACATTATAAAGAGATCTTTGACCTGGACCATGTCTTTGCTGGAAGAAAATATGCTAAGGAAATGTACGAGAAATATCTCGAATAATATCTAGCTCTGACGAAGATGTCTCATAGATTACTAATTGCTGCAGTGAAACAGAAGAACAACCATGAGAGAACAAAAAGGAAAGCAATTCCTACAAATGACCTTTTAAAATCACAGCTAATCAGTTGTTATTGTCAAGGATATACATAAATATTATATAGAATTAAAAGAAGAAACAGGCAAAAAATTTCAATTTCAGCAATTCCAGAATCATTACAATTCATCTCCTCCAAGATTTTTACCACAAATGAAAGCCGCCAAACATATGATCCACAGAGACAGATAAATGGGTTTCAAGATCAATGCTTTATTAATTACACTTAGACGGCTACTAGCTCAATTTCTTTAGACTGGTCAAAGGTTAAGCAGATGAAGATATATCAGCAAGAGACATGTTATCTTGTTATGCTAAGCAGAGTCTAAGTGCACCCTGGACTCACTAGGCAAGTGAGAATTTTAACATACTATTAAATATCATTATCAAAAATCATCATACAAGACGATGACAATAAGTAGGTAGATAAACCAGACTAAAAGGCAGAACCAAATCTTCACATGAGTTACATTTTCCATCAAGTCATGGTTAAAGCGCCTCCCAAGGAATAATTGTTGAAGATTAGATTAAGATCAGATATAATTTTATCTTGTAATCTCTAGTGATTAGATTAGATTTTATTTTTAATTTAAAGTTGTCAGATAAGGTAGAAGATAAACATAGGACTCTTTAAATAGTTGTATGTTTCAACTTTTTGATTATTCAATTAATGAGAATTCAACACTTCTCAAAACCTTCGGTATCCTCAAACTACAATAATAAATAACCCAACTCCACCCTCATACTAAATTTCAAAAGGTGCTTATCATTCAACAATTGAACTAAAGGATGTCATATCGGCAAAATGCCGAGACTTGAGAGTTCAGTAAACCAATTCAACCTATTACATAGAAGGTTCTTAACAGACAAAAGTAGAACAATTAAATAAATTACTTTATTTTGAGATGAAAATCAAAACAGCTGCTAACATCGGTTCCACATAGTTAAAATTTCTGAGGGCACAACCAAAATAAAATGTTTCAATTAAACGTGCACCACGGGGTGAGCTCCCATGCATATTTGACAAAAAAAATGGTTACCTCATAGACCCCTGCATTCATGAGTAAGAGGTCACGACTGCCAGAGATTAACTGCCAGACGAGTCCTCTTAGACATCGGGAATACCTTTCCGTATTCTCCTTTTCACTGCTTCAGGTTTTCTCCTAACATAATGCTTCCAATCACTTCCTCCAACCCCGATCATTTTTCTCCATTTTCTAATTCTTCTATCATCCCTGTGAATCCCATAACGATGTGATAACGGTAAATGGAAAGCATACATCTCATATTGAGGAGAAAAACTATTTTGAAACAAAAACCTCAACCAATTATTTCAGAAATAATCACTCAGACGACATGGGACGACGTGACTGTAATCTAAAGAAGTGCACAAAAGCAGTCAGCGGTACAACAAACGTCTTTAAAATATTGTCCAGTTCAAGACAGATAAATTAAGTCATGTTAGAATTCGTATTAGCTGACTTCTTTTTTCAGTGTTTCCAGAGATAATAAATTTCTTTTAGGTAGTTTTTTGCAAACTCTAAGCAGGCTCACGCATACACATACACACACACACACGGTTAGGGGAGAAACATATGCAAGCCCAAACAAGATGACTCTGGAACCAACTGAGCAGGCCCAAGATAAAAAGTCCAAGGTATATAGGGTTTATCAAAGAAGGCCTAGAATGGAAGGGGGACCACGCGCATTAGAGAGAGGACGGTTATGCAAGAAGAGGAGAATAAATCAGAGAAAGTGGGAGATCAGTAGCAGAGAAGTTTTTGGTTGAGTTGAGTGCAGGCTTCATTGCTTGGGCAAGGGAATATTTCATGTCCCTTGAGTAATAGTGAGCAAAGCGCATTTTCCTTTTCCTTCATTGTAATTTCCAATTCTAGTTGCATCTTCAAGCATTAATACAAATTTTCATTTCCTTAAATTTTGTGTGGGTTATATCGAGACTCTGATCTTGTCACTACCAACATTTGGTCCGACCTGCATCGAGCCATTGAAGCGACAACCATGACAACCACACGAGCAGATACCAAGTTTGAAGCACTGGAGAAACTAGCGGTGACCAACGAAGAAAAACACCAAGAATGGAAACATACCATAGAGTGATGGAACAAATGATGCTCACTCAAGGTGGAAAAATCGACAACCTCCACCTCAAGAACATATTCCCCGTCGCTATGCAGAACATGAACCTCCCAGGCAAAACACCTTTCGTGATGATCAGTTTTTTGAGGAAGACGTGGGGTATAGTGCATCTCATCGCAATTACGGGTTTGATGAAATGCGCCACACCGTACGCCGTATTGAGTTGCCGATTTTTAATGGGAATGATCCATGCGACTGGTTGTTAAAAGCTGAGCAATATTTTGACATCAATGCAACACGTACAAAACCGAGTTCCAATGGCATGGGTATGCATGGAGGGAGTAGCGATGAATTGGATTCGTTGGGTGAAGCTGCGGGTTCCACTCATTTCTTGGGAGGAATTAAAAATGGAAATCAACTGTTGTTTCAGTCATGACTTGGCTACAAATCCTTACCAACAACTTGCTTCTTTGTGCCAAAAATCCTTATCAGTAAAAGACTATATTGAAAAATTTGAGTTGGCCATCGGGCTACTTCCAGTATTGGAAGAATATCAATATATTGGCATTTTTCTAAGAGGTTTGCGGAAGGAGTTGCGGCATCGGGTTGAAACTCATAATCCTTTATCTGTATTGCGGGCAATGGAATTGGCCAAAGCCGTTGAACGTGAACTTGGCAGCAGTATGTCTAAACGTAAGGAGGAGGTCCAGGCGGAACAGGGGGAGAATGGCCCAGAGTTTCTCAATACATACGGACTCAATGGGCCAAGATTCTCGGGCCCTATGAAGTATCAGATGGGCTTTCACAGCCCAAATGGCCTGTTAGAAGTTCTCAAAATCAACCAGACAACAAAAACACTATATACACTGATACACACATCATTTTGTTCGAGATGATAGGAAACGTGGGTTTGCATCAGGGACCCGCAGTTGGGAAGTGTGAGGGCCCGATCCTAATCAGGTGTTTAATTATCACACACTGATTAATTTACGTAAACAGATGAAGATTTGTTTCGAATTTCTTGTCAAATGGCCAAAATTTTTCGGTTTTAGATGATACATATATATAATGATACTGAAAATATATACAGTTATGTATTCAGTTCACAGACAATACATCATTCATTATTCAACATAACATGTAAAGTCTTTGAAAATGTCAAAACTCAAATACAATATACGCGGGGCATAACCCGGTAAATTTATTTTCTTAAAAAGTTAAGTAGTACTACTGGGATTAAACACATGCATAAACCTGAGCTCGCTCGTCACGGAGCTCGGTTATCCCTAAATGCATAACCGTAAACATCAGAACATTGTCCTCCTGCAAACCCTGTCATGCCCGAACAACAAAAGACATGACAACCCCCACAACGGGGGTCAGTACCCCAGTACAAGAAATAAATAAAATCACTTCAAGAATGAAAAAGTATCATGCAATGCATACCATGTCTAAATGCGATGCATGAATGGGTACAAAGAATCGAATCTCAAGATACCAAATATCGTAGTCCAAACAAAGGTATCATCAATCAATATCAAACTCGAGCAGAGGGTGGTGGCATCGCGCGACATATCTCCTCCATCGCAGTGCCCAGCATCCCTCATGTCTAGGCCCGGCAACACGCACGTTACTACCTAAACTGTCTGTCATCGACGTGCCCAGCGTCTCATGACATATAGATCTCAATCATAATCAAAGGGTATCAAAGAAGTATAAAGATCAATATGATATGTCCAACGAATCATCTATGCATCATGTGACATATGCAACTCAATATGTCATGCAATCTCATGTGAAAGTTCACATAAGAAATCAAATATCACTTATAAATCAAGTATTGACATATAAAATCATACACTAGCATCATTACAAGTCTTTGCCAGACGTCGTGATAAAATTCATTTCTACGTACCTTAGATCAATGCTAATCTACAGAGTACTCCTCGAATCAACCCCGGAATCTATTAACATGGTCATGTAAATTCCAAATATGACATTAAGTGTTCAAGTAGTACATTAAATCAAATTCAAGTTCTAAGCATTGACCCTTAGCAATTTCCTTACATTTTCAGCCTGACCCATCTTTGTAGAAAAATCACTATAAATTCATACGACGTCAAAATGACTCGAATCCAGCGCTCAAAGTTCAAAAACTCAAAGGACTACATTTCATCTTTTATGATGTCAAGCTGGTTCATCCATCTAAAGGAGTTTGAACACTAAAAACGTAACACTTAAAAATCTATTTCCAGCTTGAGCAGTGCTGGTAAAAATATTATAACTTTTTCGTTTTAATTTCAAATTGAGTGATTCCAATGGCGAAAGATAGCAAATCAAAGCACTACAACTCCTATTTCTGGGCATGTTTTGGAATTCCAAGCAAAAAATGCTCAGGAATCAGAAGAACACACTGCATGGGTATTTCCGCCCACATGCAGGGCTCAGATTGTGCACTTTGGTATAAAAATCATAACTTCTTCAAAATAAGTCCTCTTTTTTTTTTTAAATCGAAGAGAATTCAAAGATCTACAACTTTTCTATTCACCTCTACTTCAAAATCGGAACACATTTTTGTCAATAATCCGAAAATCCTACTGCATGTGCATTACAAGTACATGCAAGACTCAAAATGAGCACAAAAAGTCAAATGAGCAAAATTCACTCATTTTTACTCTAAATCGCATGCTTTTTTTTTAAAACGCATAAAATTCGAAGATCTACAACTTTTATGTTTTGTTCAAAGTCAGATTCGAAGACTAAAAATGTCAAAAGTACGAAACAACAGACTGCTAGAACATCACTTTCTGCAGATTTCTTTTGTAACAAATTGCAATCGACATTTTCATGTTCCTACATAGATTTTCGACTCTAATCAACAAAATCCAACTAAAACTAGATTGAAAAGAAGTTATACCATTGTAGTTTCAAGTAACCATCCACCAAAGCTCAATCCAAGACTCCAACTACACAATTCCTTGAGGTTTCTTGCTTCTCACCTCAAAGCTTCTTCAAATTTGAGTTTGCATATAAGATTTGACAAACTTTCTCTATGGAATTGAGGTTGTGATTTTCGAAAATTTAGAAAAAGAACTAAGAGAAGATGAATGAACGATGATGTCTTGCTTAGATTTAAGAGAAGGGGCGATAACTCCTATACCTTGCAAGACCAAATTTTTTTTTTTTTAAATGTTGAATGTACCAAGTGTCCAATTAAATAAAAAAGTGTGCCTCTTGCATGGCACTTGGCTGTGTATGTGTTGCATGTATACACGAGTATTTTGATGTATTTTATCTCAATTAAAAACAAGTCCGAAACATCTTAATTCGTAGTTTCAACTTTTAATTATTCGGGTTTGCTTAATCGCGATGAATCCCGATTAACTAGCAATGGGGCCTTACATTTCTCCCACCCTTAAAAGATTTCGTCCTCGAAATCAGAAAAGACACGAATTCAAACATAGATTATATTCATTCGATTACAGATACATCGAATAATCGAAAGCACTAGGCATTGAATAAAAAGAGTATTTTCAAATAAATGTAGTCGTTCTTGTCTCATTTTGGCCTCTAATCATGTCGAGTCTTATGTACCATGACGACTCCATTGCACCACCAAAACCAATGGAATGATTTTATTTCGCGGCACTTTCTCCTTCCTGTTCAGAATTTTGACAGGCTGCTCAACATAGGACAAAAAACTGTCCACTTCAATTTCAATCTCTTCAGGCTGCAGAACATGAGATGAATTGTGTTCATACTTCCTTAGCATGGATACATGAAACACATCATGAATCAACGATAACTGTTGTGGCAAAGGTAAACTGTATGCCAACGAACCAATCCTCTCTAGAATCTGTTAAGGGCCGATGTATCGAGGTGACAATTTCCCTTGATCACAAAGCCCTCAAATACCTGGCCAAATTATTAGGGCATGACTTTGAGGTGATTTATAAACCTGGGACAGCAAACAAAGTGGCTGATCCTTTGTCAAGAAGGGGGTGTGAAGCTGAACTGCAGGCTGTTAGTTTATGAATGTGGGAAAAGGCCGAGGTGTTGCAAGAGGCATTAAGGCAGGATCCTGATTTTTTGAAGATAATTACAGCCTTGACAGAAGCACCGCGTCTTTCTTCTCCATACTCCCTACAGCGAGGCATGTTACTTTATAAAGGCAGGTTGGTTATTCCGCGCAACTCTATGTGAGTGGACAAATTATTACAGGAATTTCATCAGGCACCAGTTGGAGGTCATGCTGGAGCATATCGAACTTATCGGCGCATAGCATCCAATCGGTATTAGAAAGGAATGGAGAAAGATACATACACTTTTGTGGTTGAATGTGACGAGTGTCAGCGCCATAAATATCAAGCTACCTCGCCAGCTATACACATGACCACGGTTCAGAACCGCCGGTTCGACGGTTCAAAATAGCTCGACCATTAATCTTAACCTTCGTAGACGGTTCCGGTTACGGATCGTGAACCGCCGGTTACGGTTACGGTTATGGTTCAACCCTTTCATTTTAAAGAAAGTTAAATTTATATTATAAGATTTTTTAATAAAATAAAAAGTCTGAACATATTGTTTTCTAAATAATGATCGTAAGATATAAGAAAATACAGTTAAATTTTATAAATAAATAGATTTGGAATTGAGAAAATCATATTAATTTAACATATATTAAATTTTCTATAAATTATTATAATGAAGAAAATAGTATAATTGCAGAGATGTAACTGACGAGCTGATAATTGAGAACGTTGTTGAAGTGATAAAGATGATGACGTTGAGATAACATTTATATTACATAGCCTCCTTTTTCGAAAGAAAACTTTTAAAGCTTCGATAACATTAAATATTTTTTATTGGGCTATGAGAAAACTACACAGAAGTTCTTGTTATGTTAAAAATAGTCGGAAATGAGACTTAAGTGTGACTATCAATGTCAACAAGAAACAAATGACAATTAACTTATTTTTTATGACGATTTTATATATTAATCATAAAATGTACTATGTATTAAGAAATTTCTATATGAATTTTTGTTTAAATATTATCTTATAAAGTTAATGAATTCTTAATTCAATACGTTGTTCCTAAGTTATGATAAGCCAAATTATTTGAATGATTTATTAATTAATTGAGTTTCTAGCAATTAAGATATACTTATTTAATTTATTATATATATATATATCAAATAATGAACAAAAATACCTTGTAGCTTCTCAAGGTGAGGTCATGGGTTCGAATGCTTACATTTTTCAGCCCATGAACCATCAAAAGGTTTTGATGCAATAATGGTGGTGGTGGACCGATTATCTAAGTATGCACATTTTATTTTGATCAAGCATCCTTACTCGGCACGAGGCGTGGCAGAAGTATTTGCTAGAGAGGTGGTTCGGCTTCATGGGGTTCCAATTGTGAGCGATCGGGATTCTACCTTCCTTAGTCATTTCTGGACCGAGTACTTCATACTACAAGGGACTCGACCTAAAATGAGTTCGGCTATCATCCTTAAACAGATGGGTAATCCGAAGTGTTAAATCATTGTTTAGAGACATATTTGAGATGCTTTGTCTCGGAGCAGCCGAAATTATGGGCCGTTAGGTGCATTGGACCAAGTTTTGGTACAATACGAGTTTTCACTCGCCTTCTAAATCCACACCGTATGAAATTGTGTATGGAAGACCACCTCCATCCTTATTATCTTCCAGGCGAGACGAAAGCAATAGTAATTGAATTGGGAGAAAAGGATGAAGTCTTGAAGCAATTGAAATTCAATCATAGAGGGCCCAACAACGCACGGAGAAATTTGCCAATGTAAAAAGAAGGGATGAAGCATGGGAACCAGACCACTGGGTAGTTCAAAATTAAGACCAAATTGGCAGCAGTCTGTGATAAGGCGTGTGCATCAGAAATTAGCTGCAAGGTTTTATAGGGCCTTTCCAAGTATTACAAAACATTGGAGCTGTAGCATACAAACTTAAGCTTATAGAGGGTACCAGAATACATCCGTGTTATCTGAAAATTTTCTATGGTCGGGTCACGCCACTTTTTTTTCAGAAGATCCCCTCTTTTCTTTTCTTTTTTTGGAAGTCTTATACTTCTTTCTTTTTCCTCGTTTTCCTCCCAGTATGTTCACTCTGTCAGATCATAATTATTGTTTCTTTAATTAGTGATTTTCCTCCTATTACGGGAAACATTGCGTGCAAGTCATTTTATGTAATGATGATAGTAGGCTCCCCCTTTTTAACCTCTAGGATTTGGACACCTCACGTTTGTTTTTCCGAGACATTATTAATCGTTATCTCCACAGGTGATATAATCTTCCATACAACCCTTCAATCATTCTGAGATATCTTATACTTTATTCCGTGATTCCAGGGATCTTGTTGTTTGCACCTTCATCTCCATACTTAAAAGAAGGATATTTCTTCTCGGGATTAGGCTTTATCCCCTCTCGAATACGCCTCATATTCTTCTTGGAACCAGGCCTTATGCCCTTCTCGGGATTAGGTTTTTTCGCCCTTCTCGGGACTGGGCCTTCTGCCTTCTCGGGACATGCCTTATGCCCTTCTCGGTACTAGGTCTTCTGCCTTCTCGGGACATGTCTTATGCCCTTCTCAGGACTAGGATTTCCCCCCTTCTCGGGGCATGCCTTATTCCCTTCTAGGGACTAGGCATTCTCCCTTCTCGGGACATGCCTTATGCCCTTTCGAGACTAGGCTTTATCCCTTCTCGGGATGCGCCTCATATTATCTTGGAACCAGGCCTTATGCCCTTCTCGGGATTAGGTTTTTCGCCCTTCTCGAGATTAGGTTTTTCGCCCTTCTCGGGACATGCCTTATGCCATTCTCAGGACTAGGCTTTTCCCCCTTCTCTGGGCATGCCTTATGCTCGTCTCGGGACTAGGCTTTTCACCCTTCTCGGGGCATGCCTTATGCCCTTTTCGGGACTAGGCCTTCTGCCTTATCTGGACATGCCTTATGCCCTTCTTGGGACTAGGCTTTACCCCTTATCAGGGCATGCCTTATGCCCTTCTCGGGACTAGGCCTTTTCTTGTAATTTGAAAAAGATTGCAGTTTAGCCCCAGTTTTATTCCTGAATTTATTCAAGGTATAACAATCATGTATTCCATGCATCTCAATTAGAGAAAGCAAAGGGTCATATCTAACTGCTCCAGACCTTCCCAAGGCATTAGGAAGTTGAAGCAGCATAGGATGCCATACCTTTACAAATTTTGGACTGAAGACACTTATAGGAAGGAGCTGAAATATTGCAGCAAGTCTTGATACAATGGAAGGACAAACCAATAGAGGAAGCTACATGGGAAGGCGTTGAAGCAATCACACAACAATATCCTAACTTTAGCCTTGATGACAAGGCTAATTCAGGAGGGGAAGATATTGTTATGGGAGAAACATATGCAAGCCCAAACAAGATAATGATGGAACCAACTGAGCAGGTCCAAGATAGAAAGCCCAAGGTATATAGGGTTAATCAAAGAAGGCCTAGAATGGAAGGGGGACCACATGCATGAGAGAGAGGACGGTTATGCAAGCAGAGGAGAATAAATCAGAGAAAGTGGGAGATCAGTAGCAGAGAAGTTTTTGGTTGAGTTTAGTGCAGGCTTCATTGCTTGGGCAAGGGAATATTTAATGTCCCTTGAGTAATAGTGAGCAGAGTGCATTTTCCTTTTCTTCTTCATTGTAATTTCCAATTCCAGTTGAATTCAAGCATTAATACAAATTTCCATTTCCTTAAGTTTTGTGTGAATTAAATCGAGACTCTGATCGCGTCACCACTAACACAGACACATATACGCACATACATACATACAAACATACATATGATAACCTTCGATGTTCACATACAAGACAAATAACAATAAATATCTTATTTCAAATAAAAACACCAGTTTCCAGAAAATATGTTCAGGCTTTTCCCTCCAAATCTTTTCAATAAATGGAGTATCTTCTCCCTATTTTCTTCACTAATGCCAAATAAACCTTTGTTTAAATATCTCAATTTTTTGTTGCCAAGCAAATATCACTATGAAACTCAAATCAGCAAAGCCTAATCTCATGTTTATCAGGGTTACAAGGTAAAATCTTGGTAGAACCCTCATCTAAATCACTAAAAATCATCAAAAAAATATTTCTTGTTTGCTGGTTTATTCAGTTCATCCTCTGAAATAGAAAGCAAGTCTTCAAAGTTCTCTCTACTGCCATATATGTGGTGTTTTTGGGCTAAAATTATAAACAGTAAAATATGACGCAGCACCAATCTAAAACTGATCCTATCATGCCAAAACTAAACATTTATCAGTTCAAACATTAATATGATTGTAACGCCCAAAACATACAAAATAGTATTTGGCATTCAATCATGTTTTTTTAGCTTTTTAACCATTCTGTTATATTCCTCTTACATTGATCTAAAATGTATGGTACAGTTTATCATGTAAAGTCATGAAAAAAATGAAATACTTTATCCTCAAGCAGAAGCCGTAACCAAAAATTTGTGGTGAGAACTAAAGAGCTGAATTCAGTACTAGTCATCAAAACAATCAGAGCAACCAAATGCAGAATAATATCTATCATGGGATCTAATAGCATCAATCCTCATAAAAGCTACAGCGATATGAATACATTACGTTAAAGTAAGAAAATCAATAAGAGAAATTACGAACTTCACGAAAAATGCACACCTCTCATGCTCAAAAGCTGATCTGCTCCTCGTTAAACCATCTGGGGAGTTATTTTCCTGCTTCAAATATCCAAACCTATCAACTTTAGGAAGAACCACCGGTCCTGCCTCACACTCATCCACTCTATTCTTGTCCATCATGCAATCTCATAAAAGCACACCCCCTAAAGCCTAGAATGGAAGTCTATTACTTCTCGCCACATTGCTGTGCAATCTCCAATTTCAACAAATCAAACAGCTGAAATTGTCCTCCATAATCGCGCAATCATTCAAGTTGTTTTCTAATGCATGTAAATTCTAGGAAATTTAACCAAATAGTAGTTATACACACACATACGTAGAAAGGAATTGGGTATAAAAAAAAGAAGCTTTATACCAAATTGAAATCAAGATAAATTAAAAATCTCAGAGAACAACACAAAGATTTCTCCGACTTAGATAAAATAACACGACATGACCTTTTTTTATTAAAAAAAAATCAAATTATGCACAAGAACATAAAGCCAGCACTAGGAAAGAGAACCTGGAACAATCAACTCCAATTTGCTATCATTTCTCGTCAAACATGACAAAAAAATAGATTTCTTCCGATCCTAAGGATGAAAAAAGAACCGCGTGATAGCGTTGGACGTGGTCAATACGTTGTCGTTATCAATACCCCCGTGTATGTCGAAAGTCCAGCACATGACATACCAACATTAAATTAAATTCTACCAGCCACCAGCCTTTGGTGGTTTGTTTGTTGCTGTCCTGAATAGCACTGCCCTTAGGGGCATCATCCACCATCCATGTAGAATTTTTTTTTTCTTTTAAAAAAAAGATTCCAAATGAACGGTGATGATGCCCCTAAGGGCACTGCCCTTAGGGCATCATCAAACAAACCTTCTTTGGCTTATGTTGACATGGCCAAGGTTACAAATTAACCGTGGTCGACCCGGAACCGTGGTCGAGTTAATTGGCGGTTACTCATTGACCTGATTCGAAGGCTGATAGGTCAGTTACGGTTCATGTGCTCATAAAACCGCGAACCTTCGGTTAATCGGCGGTTCGTGGATTTGATTTTTTTTATTCATTGTAAAATTATTAAAATTAATTGTAAGCATCCAAATTCAAACACATGAGCTTTCACGTACAAGTTTCAGTCTTTATCAATGAGCTACAAGGTATTTGTGTTCATTATTTGGTATTACGTATATAAAAATTTAATAAGTCTATCTTAATTGCTAGCTCAATAATTTAATACTCAATTAATTAATAAAATATTTCAAATAATTTAGTTTATAATGAATTAGGAACAATGTATTGAATTAATAATTCACTAGCTTTATAAGATAATATATAAATAAAAAATCATATAGACAACATGTAATATATAAATTAATAATTTTTTAATACATTTATGATTAATATATGAAATCATCATAAAAATGAAAATGACTTAATTGTCATTTGTTTATTGTTGAAATTTATAGTCACATTTAAATCTCATTTCCGACTATTTTTAACATAACAAGAACTTCTGTGTAGTTTTCTCATAGACCAATAAAAAAATATTTAATTTTATCGATACTTTAAAAGTTTTCTTTCGAAAAGGAGGCTTATAATATAATTGTTATCTCCACGTCATCATCTATATCACTTTAACAACGTTCTCAATTATCAGCTCGTCAACTACATCTTTGCAGTTATATTATTTTCTTTATTATAATAAATTTATAGAAAATTTAATATATGTAAAATTAATATTATTTTCTCAATCCCTAAATCTATTTATTTATAAAAGTTTATGTCACTCCCGAGACCCGGGCCGATAACACCGGCGTTGATTCTAAATACAATTCAAAATCAACAAGCCTCGTAATACAGAATTCTACAAAAACCAGTCTATTATTCCATAAAAATAAATAATTCTTACAAATATCGAAAAACTTCAAAATTAATGGCAGCGGCATCTTGAACAACATCAACTAAATCATTATCTCCAAAACTGATTTGATCTTCGTCTTCGATTCTTATTCGCTTCTATCTGGGGAATGGATGCAAGGGGGTGAGCGTTTTGGAAAATACTCAGCAAGTGGGGGACAATCGTATGTGACACAACATATAAATATAATAATTTTTCAGAAACATGTATCAAAAATCAGAACAGAAACTGATATGAACAGAACAAAAACTTAACAGAATTTGCTCATCGGAGCCAGAACAGAACATAAACTTTATATCAGAATCCCATACCATACCATATACTAAAGTAAGCACAATAAATCATCTAGTTTCCTCATGATACTGATATCAGTTCTCTAGACATAACTCTCCTAGAGATGAGGTCAGAACATCGGATCACCCACGAATAAAGGGTCTGGACTTCCCAGAACAACGGTTAACCACCGTATCAGGTCAGAAAAAAGGTTATAATCCCAGCGCATCAGGGTCAGAAACAGAATTCGGAATTCCTTACCAATTGGATTTCGATATTTAAAGTGCTTCAGATTTCACAGATCAGAATTTCATAGTTTGAAAATAGTTCACATAACGATTGGATTTTAAAACACGTACTTATGATTTAAAAAGGGAAAGAATAATTTTAACAAAAGCCCACTTTCAGAGATCAGAAACGATTCTTGGGTGTCAATGGTTTTGGGTGGCAAAAACATGATGAATTTTCTCTCCTTTCATTGCTGAAAATTTCACACCTTTTTTAGTGTGTGCTAGTGTATGTTTCGAAATTGTGTGAATTGTGAGAGATTTTTGAGTTGCATACTATGTAGAAGAGTCTTATATTTATAGAGCTTAAAATTCGAGAATCTCGGTTCCTACGACTTCTAAAATTCAATCGTATCTTCCAAACCTATCTTTAGATTGTGTTTTATCTTCGGATTTGGTTATATTTATATATCTAAAAGATTATCGTAATATAATTCAATATTATATCTTGTCAATATATTATATATATAATTCAATATTATCTATTATTTTTCAATATTATCTATACTTAGTATTTGGTTTGATCAAATAACATCAAGTGGTTGGATTAACTTAAGGATTCTAATTTGGCCAAAACTCTAGTTGTTTAAATAATTAGTCATTGCTTTAGCTGCAACTCTACAAGATTAAAGCGAATATGATTTATCTCATCAAGTGTTTTATTGGCTAATAGATATCAATGACATGATTACTAATTATCTAACACATTATTATTATATTGGATAAAATCTTCAATCATCTACACATTATTGTACTATCTATAAATTAAGATACAACTCTTAATTCTCTAATTACGTGTTTAGATAAGTGTTTTAGAATCTATAAGATTGATTGAAATCATGTAATTCAATATTAACTCTAATACAATTCAATATCATCTAAACACTAATTTATTGATTTAAATAAAAGGAAATATGAATATTTTGGTTGACTAAAACTTTGGGTGAAAAACCGAGTTTTCATAGTTTAATTGTACTTTCTTATATCTTATGATCATGATAGAAAAAATATGTTCAAACTCTTTATTTTATTAAAAATCTTATAATGTAGATTTAACTTTCTTTAAAATGAAATGGTCAAACCGTAACCGTAATCGTAATCGGCGGTTCACGAACTGGAATCGTCTACAAAGGTTAAGGTTAATGTTAAGGGTCGAGTTTTCTTGAACTGTCAAATCGACGGTTGCAAACCAAGTTTTTTTGAACCATCGATCGGCGATTCCGAACCGTGTAACCGGAGGTTCTAAACTATGGTCATGTCTAGGCTTGAGTGGCATGTTGTCCTCTCTTTATGGATGAGATCTCGTGTTCTCAAGATACCCCTTCCCTCCCATTAGTAATCGAGATACCCCTTTCCTCCCAAATGTGAAAGAAAAGTTGTACCATATACTAAGAAGTGCTACATACATTTTTATGTACAAAAAGTAATTGGACCATTAATCTCATTTCTTGAAATGTCTCTGTTCGAGACCCATTAGTTACAATAATTCTTTCCCCAATGTAAAAAAAAGAAAAGTAATTGGACCATTAATCTCATTTATTGGGATGTCTCGGTTCGAGACCTATTAGTTACAACAATTTCTTCCCCAATGTTAAAAAAAAAAGTAATTGGATCACATTTCATATTTTAACAATCTAACCCAATCCAATGATCCTTGTTTGACTATACTACACTGGAAATTTCATCTATTTCCATTAGCAAGTATGTACTTCCGAATTTGGATCAGAACCCAAACAAATTTGTAAAGGAAATAGGTAAATCTCAAATTTTCATTTCACAAATTTCACAACATACTCCGGTTTCTCTTCTGATAGTAGCATTAACTTTTATTTTTTTTACACCACACAGGGGATGACTATGCAACTTTGCTTGAGCACTCACCTCTTTTATCTTGTGTAACTGTGTTGAGTGGACTCTTCAATAGAGATTAGCTTCGAGGGTACTGAAAAGGGTTTTTCAAATGGGTATGCGAGTGAACATTGTCTTGTGGATTCCCTGTTTCCCTTTTAGATTGTCCGCTTAATTATCCATAAATAAATAATCTCAGCCCAATTTTCCCAACTTTTATATGTTCTGTTTAACTTCTCAACACACATCTCTGCCTGTGAATTTAATACACTTATTTCACTTGTCTTTTCATTTTTATATTTTTTATACTTTCTACAAATTCTGCCCTGATGGCTTTCAGTAAAAAATGATCCCACAAAATAGGAACTATGATTTTGGGTCGTATGATTTGGACGAGATTGCTTTAATTCTCTTATGTTTAAGGTCGACTACCATTGTTCTTGGCCTTCTCAAAATTCCAAACAGTCCACATTGTCATACAGGGGAATAACTGTGGCGTGGGTTGATTTTATTCGTGCTAACCGGGAATAACGATGTCACGTCCCGAGACCGGGGTCAATAACACCGGCATTGATTTTCAATAACAATTAAAAATCAATAAGCCTCGTAATATCTTAATAACCAAAAGCCAGTCTATTTTTCCATAAAAAAAAAGCATTGTCTTTACATTGAATTAAAACGCGAAATAAAAACTTAACAACTTAAATAGTAAAATCGTACTTAAATAAAGTCTTGGGATCTTAATTCTTAGAAATACGCAGCGGATATATCACCAACCCCAAAATTGGTGATCTTCTTCGGCTTCAACTTCTTCCTCAGCTTTATCTGGGGATGTAGAGTAAGGGGTGAGTGTTTTGGAAAACACTCAGCAAGCGGGGGCCAATCGATATGACAGTAATATATTTTTCATAATTTTCCAAACACATATATCTTAATCAAACATATATTGATATGCATGCATCTTAACATAATTG
The DNA here is from genome assembly GCA_907163345.1 of Haberlea rhodopensis. Lineage (NCBI taxonomy): Eukaryota > Viridiplantae > Streptophyta > Magnoliopsida > Lamiales > Gesneriaceae > Haberlea > Haberlea rhodopensis. Next base: position 7,896,698 of record CAJQUN010000021.1, on the reverse strand, counting down.
CTCCATCGAGCCATAAACATAACATATCAATCGTTCATAATTTTCATATACTTAAGCACGGTAAATTTCTAGTTTCCTCTTGGTACTGATATCAGTCTCTAGAATTATCCCTCCTAGAGAAGAGGTCATGCATCGGCTTACCCACGAATAAAGGGTCTGGACATTCCAGAAACAACGGTTAACCACCGTATAAGGTCATGTAAACGGTTATATCCCACCGCATCAGGGTCATAAAGGAATCCACTTCCAATCAGATTTCAAAGTTTAAAGTGCTTAAAAATTACTACTTGCATAATTTCAAAATAGATTCATATCGATTGAGATTTAAAAGCATACATACAATCATTTTTAGAAAACGAAACGAATACTAGCAAAAACCCACTTACAGCGATTATAGATGATTGAACGGTTTTAGGGTGCGAAAACGACACAAAATCCTTTCTTCCTAAGCCTTGAAGTGGTCGAATTATTGGTATAATTATTGTGTGTGTATTTCGAACTTAGGGGCTGAAGATCTTACAAAAAATCTTGGCTGGACGTGTACTAGCTATTGGAAATCATGTACTGACTTTCAGAAATTGGTGCAGAATACTTTGAAATTTTCTAATGTTGGTTGACCGAAAGTTGTTGGTTAAATATGCTGAATTTTCGAAGAGAAAAATGGTGGAGGGGAAGGTTGGTGCAAGATATACTTTAAAGGTATAATCCTATATATAACTTGGTTCAAACTTAGCAAAATAAAGGTGGAAACCTTCAAATTTATGGAATAATATATATGCAGATTTTAATTACAAAAAGGATGCATATTTTCGAAAATAAGGAGTATGAGATTCTTGAATTTATGGTATAAAATATAAGCAGATTTGTGGTGAGCATATGGTATAAAAATTGGTGCATAATTGATGCTAATATGGTATATAATTTTCGAAATAATGATGCAGAATTTTCGAAAAAATAAGGTTGAGATTCTTGATTTTTATGGTATAAAAATCTTTCCCCAAAACTCTTGATTAAATAATGAAACTTTCGATTTTTAGATGCTAGTAAAATAGGATGGAAATCTTTGAATTATTTGGCTTAAATCATGATATTTATGGATTGAGTAACTTGAGTTAATAGGTGAAGATCCTAGCAGTATTAAATCCTACAAGTAAACTAATTAATAAAGTTTAAGTCATGCTAAATCATTTAATGATAATAAAATAAATAAGGTTTTAACTTGAGCCCAAAATATTAATTTAATGAATACCTCAAATATCCGGGTCTTTACAAACGAGGTGGAGTAAACAATCACAATAACAACAATTCACTGATCAACTGAATACCATCGTTATTCTTACACATAATTGCTGAATATGACTCATTTTTGTACATCATCTTTGTAGTAGACAACACATAGATTCCTTAAATGGTATATCATACATCCTAGTCTTCTTCATATGCTTTATCAGAATCTCCAAACCAAACTACTGACCACGGAAACATGCAAGATGAAACAAAGGGGACGAACTAAAAAACAAAGACTCTCGGGTGGAAAACAAGTAGCAACAGCAGTAGCAACCAACAGTAGGGCATTATTCAGCACTTGTAAGCAACACATGAAAGGTTTAGTTTTGGCTCTTGTCCCATTTGAAGGGCTTAACAACTTCCCAAGTGAAGTCCGGGCCATCTCTTCCAAAGTGGCCATACGCTGCCGTTTTCAAGAACCTTCCGCCACTGCCCCTCTTCAAATCCAAGTTAATGGAGATCATCCCAGGCCTGAAATCAAAATTTTCTTTCACAATCTGCAAGATTTCCTTGTCCGGGATCTTACCCGTACCGTAAGTGTCGACAAAAACGGATAATGGCTCAGGCACACCAATGGCATATGATACCTGTACTATGCATCTACGGGCCAAGCCATTGGCCACAATACTTTTGGCTGCCTGACGAACTATATATGCACCACTTCGGTCGACCTTAGTTGGGTCCTTTCCAGAGAAGGCACCTCCACCATGGGCTCCCCAGCCGCCATAGGTATCGATAATGATTTTACGACCCGTGAGACCAGCATCACCGTGAGGCCCACCGATGACGAACCGACCAGAAGGGTTGAGGTGGAAAATTGTCTTTTCATCTAGGTACTTCTCGGGGATGACAGGCTTGATGACATGCTCCTTGAGATCCTTGGCAATCTCATCATTTGTAACAGTCTCATCGTGTTGAGTTGAGATGAGAACCGTGTGTACCCTAATTGGAACCATGGCACCGTTTTCATTGTAGTACTCAACAGTTACTTGAGTCTTGCCATCAGGCCGCAACCAAGGACAAGTACCATCTTTTCGAACTTCCGTGAGTCTAGCACCTAATTTGGTAGCAAGCACGTGGCTGAGAGGCATGTACTCCGGGGTTTCATCAGTTGCATAGCCAAACATGTGTCCCTGGTCTCCAGCACCGATCTCTTCAGGGCGTTTAGTCAGGTGTCCATGAACACCTTGAGCAATATCTGGGCTTTGCTGCTCGATATTAACTAGGACCTTGCACTTGTCGGCATCGAGCCCAACATCATCGGACGTGAATCCGATGTTACGGCACGTGGTGCGCACGATCTTCTCATAGTCTATATTGCCCTTTGTTGTGATCTCACCGAAGACCATCACCATGTTTGTCTTGGTACACGTTTCACAAGCAACTTTGCTGTCAGGGTCTTGTTCTAGGCAGGCATCCAATACCGCATCGGATATCTGATCACATAGCTTGTCGGGGTGGCCCTCGTTCACGGATTCAGATGTGAATAGGAAGGTGTCCATTCTCCCAACCTTCATGAGATAAAAACACATATAAGTTGTACAGACCTCCATTAATAAAACAAACACGTAGACAAAAAAAAAAAATCAATCTCCACGAACCGAAGTTTTTATCCGAAGTAATTAGAAAACTGTGAATCTTCAACGAATTCTACATTAAGAACATACAGTAGCAAGAATTTTGATGCCTGTAGACTATCAAATGTAAGAACATGCTTTAACACGTTTTTAAGCAGAAAGGAAACAAGAATATTCTCTTTACACCAAGGGAAGCATAATGAAGAATCTAATTCCGAATGTCAGCAAAAATATAGTGATTGAAAATCAAGAATCTCCACATAATGAAGGGGTAATTCTTCTCGAAAACCATTAAACAGAGCACATCAAGCATATATCTGAAAACTGGAACAAAATAGTCAACTTAATGATCAAACTAAACTGATACAAAATCATTCAAACTTTACATGACCAAATTCACCAAGAACATGCATTAACCAAAGCTGCTAGGATTTCAAAGCAAAAACCCGTTCAGATATTTCAAATTTATCTCTTTATCCCAAAATCTTAACCCAAAATCTTGAGAAATAGAAAGACATTATCCAAATCCATAGATCACGAACGGATCCCATATTTTGTCGCAGGTCTGGGATAAGAAGATCCACAAAGGTACTCAGAAGTCAGAACACACACACACACACATTAACTCAATCAATTGACCCATTTCACCACCTTCGAAAAAACAATCAAAACCAAGTCTAAGACCATCAGGTAAAAAGTTCAATTCTTAGGGAACAATCATCAATACCATCAAGAAACTCTTTAGACCGGATTGAAAGAATCAATTTTTCGCAGCTTAAACTTTCAAATACTTTCAAGAAACAATTTCAGAAGCACATCCTCAAATCTAAAGCACATAAGGGAGAAAAAAACAAAAAGCTCACTACATGATAAACCAGACACAAAAAACCCAAGATTTGCAAAACATTAGTAACAACAACATTATGTCACACATAATCCATGAACCAAAACCTAGAGAAATGCTAAAACCAGACATAAAAACCCAAGATTTGCTAAACTTTAGAACAGCAGCATTACATCCCACCAAACCCATGAACAAAAACCTTGATAAACGTTAAAACGAGAAGTTGTAGCCCAAGATTTGCTTAACTTGAGTACCTTCGCAGATGAAACCTGCTGCCGACAAAAGGGTGTTGGTATATTTTCTTTGGCTATTGGGTACTTCCTGTTGGTACACCAAATGCTTGCGAGTCTTCACGATGCAAGAAAGTGGATTATTTATAGAGAAAAAACGATAGAGTGCACAGTTAAATCTATGGTGGGGACTAGATCAAGGTGGTTGTAATATGACGATATTGAAGCGTCCGATTGGTGATTGTGCAATGTGATCCAACTGTAAAGATCGATTGTAGATTTGTAGTCGTTGAGACAGTGACATTGGTTTGTTTGGTGGAAGGTTTAGAGCAAGTGCTTTGATAGAATATGAATCAAAATCTAAATTTTTATTAATAATAAAAATATATGTTCATTAAAAACCAAGAAAAAAACGATAAACCCGTCGACTCTCTTCGTCCACCATGATACTTTTATGCGGAGAAAGGGACAAACACAAGATTTTTAGAAGTGATGCAAAAAATATTAACAGAAAAACAGATGCCAAAATTTTTTTTATGGTCAAAATATAATTTAAAAGGGCAAAAAGTAATTTTTGAAAGATAAAATATAAATTTTAGAAGGTAAAACTGAAATTTTTTTTGGGCAATCGGTGCACTTGCCCCCTTTTGCTCACACGTACGTCCGCCCATGTGTGGAGACCATGATGTTTAGTAAGATAATATAGCACAAATATATCAAACAATTGCAATTAAGTTCCCTAACATAAAATTGGATGAATTATTGTTATTTGTTTAGAAGCATGAATGATGAAATTTTGGTCACAACAGAATCTATCATATAAAAACCCCACCAATGAGTTATGTATGACGCAGATTTTGCAATAAAAGTGGATTGTCCCAATGAGAATATAAAAATAAAATAATTTATAGGTTCTGTATAAGTGGGTGGGAATGGGATTTGCATTTGGAATCACGTTCACCAACCCACTTGGTGGCCATATCTAAGTTACTAAATCTGTTTACTTCCCTGGTTGATGCTTTCTTTTATAATCTTTTTTTTTAATAAAAACAAAATATATAATAATAAAATGTAAAAATAATTATCCTTTTCAAATTTCTCTTAACCTTACTTCCGGCCCAATTATCTATTCTTTTCATCCCAAATTTATGAGTTAAACAAGATTTATGAGTATGATAAATGGTATCAGAAATATATAGTATGTCAATTTTTTTTTTTGAGCAAGTCAAGTTATATTTTAATACACCATAAATTTGCTCATAATTGCCATTTGAAATAATATATATATAGGAGAAGGGAGACTGGAACTTGAGTTTTATGTAAGAGAGAGGATGCCATGAATTATTAGGTCGCTGTCTTGATTATCAAATATTTATTTTATTTATGTTGTTTTCTGACTATTTCTAAAAAAATTAGTCATGATTAAATATATATATATATATATATATATATATATATATATATAATACATGCATGAACATGATATTATATCAGCCATAGGAAACATGAACGAAGATAAATAAAAGACTTACAAATTGAGTTTCAAACAACATTATTTTTTCTCAATTCTAACTTATTAAACTAAATTTTTACGGGGAAGGCGAGTTTTTTCCAATTTATTTATTTATGGATAAATGAGATGGAAATTATGCCTCAGAAAGTTCCCTAAGACAAGCATTTCAAAATATCCCCCAAAGCTGGAAGAATGCTTTGCCGTGAGAAAGGGATATAATTTAACATGCAATTTTATGTTTTTTAAGAAAATAATAATAATAACTAAAGTTTTAAAGTAAATAACACGAATAATTATTATAAGGGAAAATTACATAAAACATTAAATAGTTTGGTCCAAATTTCACTTTGCAACTATTGTTTGAAAAATTACAATTTACATCATGAACTTTCATGAATTGTAACATTTTGCATCCTCTTGACTCGATTTTGTATTTTTATCAAAGATTTATCGCCGCATTTGATCATCGCATTACATACTCAAACTTAGATCAATTTAAGCTAGTTATTCCAAATGTTTAAAAAATAAAAATAATATTTTTAGTATTGAAATTCTCCAGTTGATGATGTAAACTGTAATTGTTAAAACTATGGTTGATGATGTAAACTGTATTCTCAAGAGGATGCAAAGTGTTACAATTCATGAAAGTTGATGATGTAAACTGTAATTGTTAAAACTGTGGTTGCAAAGTGAAATTTAGATCAAACTATATGATGTTTTTGGTAATTTTTCCTTATTATAATAATACATCTTATATTATGGAGGCCACGTTGGTTGCAAGTCACCAAGTGATGCTGATTTCAGAGAACAGCAATACAACATATGGAAGATCATATATTTATTTATTTATATATATGAAATATGTCACGCCCCGAGACCGGGGTTAATAACACCGGCATTGATTTCCATAAACAACTTGAAATCAATAAGCCTCGTAATATCGTAATAAATAAAAACCAGTCTATATTCCATAGATAAAGAAATCATTATCTTTACAACTGAATTAAAAACGCGAAATTAAAACTTAACATCTTAAATAGTAAAATCGTACTTAAATAAAGTCTTGGGATCTTAATTCTTAGAAATACGCAGCGAATATACCACCAACCCCAAAATTGGTGATCTTCTTCGGCTTCAACTTCTTCCTCAGCTTTATCTGGGGATGTAGAGTAAGGAGTTGAGTGTTTTGGAAAACACTCAGCAAGTGGGGGACAATCGATATGATAATCATAATAAATATTCATAATTTTCCAAAACGTAATTCGTAATCAAAGCATAATCTTGATATGAATGCATCTTGACATAATTGCTCCGTCGAGCCATAACATAACATCTCATATCATTCATAATTTTTCTTATACTTAAGCACAATAAATCATCTAGTTTCCTCTTGGTACTGATATCAGTCTCTAGAATTATCCCTCCTAGAGAAGAGGTCATGCATCGGCTTACCCACGAATAAAGGGTCTGGAAACTCCAGAACCAACGGTTAACCACCGTATAAGGTCATGTAAACGGTTATTTCCCACCGCATCAGGGTCATAAAGGAATCCTTTCCAATCAGATTTCAAAGTTTAAAGTGCTTACAAATTAATACTTTTATTAGTTTCAACATAGTTTATATCGATCGAGATTTCAAAACATACTATAGTTTTTCAAAAATGAAAGGAATAAATAACAAAAACCCACTTACAGTGCTTGGATACGTGCTTGATTGATCAAAGGTATTACACGAATGGATTCAAATCCTCCTAGATTAAACGAAATCCGAACGCTACCTCTCGAACATATTCTTCAATGAACAAGATTGAATTCAGAACTTGGTTGGCTTTCGGTTCCGAAATTTGGACAGAAACTCGACGACTATTGCTCAAGTTTAACACTCAAATTGAGGGAACTTTCGAACAAGGTTGCTGGTATGGTTTCGATCACTTGATGAAACTTTCTGGACCAAAAACAATGCAGAAGGCTTCAGCTTTGGCTTCTGTTCTTATCTAACGGATTTAAGGTTTGCAAGTAGATGGTTTAAATGTTGAAACTTGGCTCGGTTATAGTTGCTGTCAATCGAACAGAAACTGGAAAAGCGAGTAACGGCTTTGGTTGAAGGAATATCGAAGAGTGATGCTTAAAAGCTTCTGAAAAAACCGGTGAACAAAAACTGAACAGATTCTGGAATAAACGTGCAGAATGTTGAAGGGATTTCTTTAGAATTGTTGGACAGAATTTTTGGAGTTCTCGGCTTCTTGAAGGCTGAGAAGGAAGGGAAATTGTGATGTAAATCTCTCAAGGTTGTCACCTATATTTATAGCTGAAGGTTGGGGCCAAATCTGGAAGAATCGGGTGTGGATTCCTTCAAGATTTAGGATTCAAATCTGCACAGATTGTTGATGTATATCGTGCAAGATTTCGTGTTGACTTTGGTAGCTTGTGGAGAGGTGGAACCAGCTGGGACTTATCAGCTTTTCTTTCGATTAGGATGCTGGAAAAGATGAGATTTTCGAACACCATGTGATGTGTAGGGTCTTCCTACCTTAACATCATATTAATAGCGTATTATGAACTAAACATATATTAGAGACATCTTAGAGTTCTGGTTGTTATGTGAGCTCAAAGTAATTACAGGCCAAAATGAAACTTCAATAGTTATTTAATTACATTCCCCAAAATGAATGTTAAGGCTAACAAAATCCTGTATCTATCTTCTTATGCTCCTTTAGCTCACCATCTCAACCCGACCCTTAGTCTCGATCCAAAAGTGTACCTACAGGAACAACCCACCGTGAGCATGTACATCATTACTTAACATCATGAGTTAATGGCATATAAATAATGCATGGAAATAATTGATAACATATACTTCCTGTTTAATAGTACTATCCTTCCTTGGTTGTCCCTGTGTCATAATTACGCATATAATCATTAGTTCAAGACATGAATGATTAACATCACATTTCGTATATAAGTTCACATCAATCCATGTTAATTAGAAATGGGACTATCCGGGTTCTATTATGACAGCGGCACAATTGGCCCCCTCGCTCGACATAACTCATCGTATGATACCCATCGCTACGCCTTGATAGCGGATGTATCTCTTATTCAGCGGATGATACCCATCGCTACGCCTTAATAGCGGATGTACCCCATCGCTCAGCGGATGATACCCATCGCTACACCTTGATAGCGGATGTACCCCATCGCTCAGTTATGTGAGCGGCAAGACCTTCCTCGCTTGCCCATAATAGTCACCGGACATTCAACCATTCTAAGTAGCATAGTCAAACATGCGTCATCATCTTATAAGCATCATCATTTCAAACATTATCATCTTATCATAATTGACATCATAACATCATATTATCTTCATTCATCACAACTTCATCATCATAAACTTATTCATCATAATCATCATAATCATCATCATCAATACTTATGCAATTAATGCAAGGTCATAGTTTAGGAATATGTTACCGTATGATGCTCGTACGTTTCTTACGTACCTTAATTCCAAAAGGAGGAGAAATTGTGGAACTTTATCTCCTTGAGGTTGTTGGTGCCTGGGATGGTTATACACAACCATACAATTCAATATTAGAAGTTAAACAATAGCCCGATACCAAAAATTCAACAAAAATCAACATTTTCAAAATTTCGAAGCTGGCGATCGATCGCTTCGCTGAGGCGATCGATCGCCTCAATTTCTTCTTCTCGGCGATCGATCGCGCCAAACATGGCGATCGATCGCCTACCCTTTGAATTGGCTACTGCCTCTCGGTGATCGGTCGCCTCTTTTAAGGCGATCGATCGCCTGCCCTGCATTTTGGCTACTGTCCATAGGCGATCGGTCGCCTCATTTCAGGCGATCGATCGCCTCGCGCAGACACGAGATTTCTCCATTTTTGAGCATTAAATCCTACACCAACTTCAACCAACATTTATACCAACAACTCCTAAACATTAAAACACTTAAAACCTTCAACACACATCATAAAACCACTAAAAAATCCAACATCCCACAAGGAATCACACTAACTCAAACAAACCCATTTCAAACCCTTTTTAAAACCCTTCAAAAACTCAATCAACACTTCAACAACATCCATAAGTGATATATAAACATCATAGGCACTAAATCTTACCAAGAAGTGCAAGAATGAAGCTTTTACAAGAATTCCTTCCCACCTTTAGGGCTAAAATCGAAAATGAGGGAAAGGGGGTTTGGGAAAGTGATTTTGGGAATTGAGTGTAAAGTGTAAAGTGAGGTAAGAATGGTGGGTTAAATATCAATTCCTTTTATTTAACTTGTACCCCAATAATCAACATGATGTATATAAAATACATCAACATGGTAAGCATTTATAAAATGAAATCAACATCCTTAAATCATGTTAATTCTTCATTTCCAAACATAACTTAATCATCGTAATAACTCATCATATAAACATAATTAATGTCCAGGTTACCATTAATTAATTTCGGGGCATCACATGATGGTTGGACTCTTAGTGTTTTTCTCAAAAAATCAGGAAACAAAAGGGTGAAGTCTTTCGGATGAAATTTTCCAGATTTTGGTCGATCCATGTTGCTGAAAAAAAAATGGTTTATTGAAGGATTTTGTGATGGCTAGGACTCCTTGGTAGTCGTCAAAACATTCTTGATATCCCTTGACTAGAGTTTTAACGAAAAGAAACATCATCTAATAAGATTTTGATTCCCACTAGGGTACTTTATTAATCCATCTTAATTAAATTAGAGTTCTAGTTAAACTCTAATACATAATAATTTTATTTAATAATAAAAGAGTTTAACTTTCAACAAGTACCTCAAATGTTGGATAACCTCAAATCCGGGTCTTTACAAAATATACCTGTCAACAAAAGATATTGTCTATATTTTATTTTACTTATAACAATTCTTTCTCTGAAAATTTGAATAAGCTTTTCATTTTTTTTTTTTTGAATGAGTTCAGTTACTTGTTACTTGAAATGGGAGCAATTGTCCAACAGATAAAATACAAGAAAGGTAATGTATGGATACAAACAAGCCTATATAGATCTGACCATGGTATGATATTGCTAGAGGATAAATTGAACAATTAAGGGGACAAATAGACATATCATAATATGTTTCCTTATAATTATGCAATCCCAAATCCAAATTAAAAATTATTTCAAAATTAACCTACAAATTAATTTAACCGAAATTGTAATTTAATTTGGACCAACAATAAAACTGAAAATTTCTTGTATGGACCGGATCTATCATACACCAACACACATACAGATATATACATATTTATGCATATTGACATATGACAGAACCCGATCTATACAAGAATTCCCTCAATAGAATCATGATTTCACTTGTAAACCTTGAATCTTTTCTATTGATATATGACATGATGCAATCAATTGCCTCCTTACAAATACCAGTCATCGTCGCCTCAGGTCCATAAACCTGCATGCGACGATGCAATTCGTGTTACTTGCAGATCCATATCTAAAGAGGCGACTTAGGTAACTTCAATTGTTTTTTGAAGGAAAAATAAAATAATTTGTGCAAGTCAAAGGAATAAATACACTTTAAAACTGATGTATAAGCGAACAAAAACATAATCAGAACTAAATACACGAATATTTCAGCAATACAAAACTTTTGTAGAAGCTAATTTGAGTGTGATTGAGATCCAACTAAAGTTCTTACATGATAAGAATCTTTACCTTTTAGGATTTGAATTACAAATATTGTCATTAAACACATCTTATAAGCTTGTGGAGCCTATTTTATCCATCATTAGTGAAATTCTTTAGAATAAAGATGTAACAATAAAGATGTAACAACTAAATGCAGCTTATATAGAACAGACATAAACTTTTACCTCAGTTGGTACTCCCAGTTCTTCTCCCAAAGCCCTCATTCTAGACAACCAGTCTGATAGTTTGGACCACCTCTACGAACATAAAGGTGCATTCTCGATGCCTGCAACTTGGATTCCTACTCAGTTGAAACAATAAAGAATGTGATGTCTTACACATAAATGCAGAAGTACAACCATCTAAATACATCAAAATACTGGAACTAAACCTTCTCTTTGAGTGCCCGGATAATTCCATTGAAAGTAGCAGCAACATCTGTAAAGTTAGCCATACCTCCCCCAATAAGAAGAGCTCGTTTATGGCCATCAGGATTCGCTGTGGCACACTGGAGGAGTGGCAAGAAAAAAAACCGAGTGAATCAGGATATAAATTTTAGATTATAAAGCTTAATATCTTACGTCAATCACTACTCTGGCATATTGCAAAACCTCTTCTTCATTCGGAGCTCCAATGTATTCGGCATAATTGTTGTTTCTTTAATTATATCGAAACATTGAATCAGTTTAACAATTGTGATAAAATTGAATTGTACTGTAATACTGTAATACAGTAAAACAGTAGAACTTAACAATTTATAAACTGTAAGGGAAGCACAACAAGAATCTGGAAATGTTTCTGGACGAGGCCACAGTAATTCATGTGCCCGGAAACTCAAATTTGCCCGTCTTAGCTTCTGGCCTCCTGGACAAGTAAGTTCTAAGGTACAACGTGTTGAGATTAATAATAATAAAGTTGGGTTTAATTGATAAAAGCCCAATAATTATTATTAATTTTGTTAATGAGAACAAAATTATGATAAGTTAATTATGAATAGTCAATTAGGCTAAAGAAATCACACATTGAGAAAATGAGACACTTATGGTTTGTTTATAATGAGATACAAATCAATAGAGTGTAGTTAAGTAGAAAAGTTGGATGCCCCTCGCGTCCGTCCGCTCCGCTCGGCTCGGCTCGTCTCGTCGCGTCGCGCCGCACGTGTCGCTGCCGCGAAGGCAGCCCTATCTTTTTACTACTCGGATTTCTGAAATGACTTTTCATCTACCTGACTTTTCATATTCTGCTGGGTATTAAGTTTGAGACTTTTCACATACATGCAGAATTGATGTCAGATTTAAGTGTAATCTGATGTTAAGTGTTGAGACTTTTCATCTACCCCATTAAACTTTACACTTAATTTCTGAGACCTTTGGAGTTGTCTGCTGCTCAGCTATATAAGCTGCTTCAGCCATATGTTTTCATTCATTCCGAAAATCTGCATACATACATATAACATTCTGCTTTGAGAGTACTGCACACTGTTAGTGTTCGAAGGAGTCTGCTCGGAGTTTTGCTTCAGTCCGAACAGAGGTGATTGTGCGTTGTACCTTGGAACTCACTTGTCCAGGAGGCCAGAAGCTAAGGCGGACAAATTTGAGTTTACGGGCACACGACTTGCTGTGGCCTCGTCCAGAATTGTTTCCAAATTCTTGTTGAATAAGTCTTCAGTTTATAACTACTACTGTAAGTCTAATGCTTTTGTAGTTTTATAGTTTGATGTTATAAGTATACTGTTTCTGTTCACAGTATATTTCTCTTTTTATTTCAATTGTTTAATCTGATTCAACTCTTTCGATTTAAATAAACAGTACCAACACAACGCCCAATCACCTCTGTTCGGATTGAAGCAGAACTCCGAACAGACCACTTCGAACACAAGTAATGTGCCGTACTCTCAAATAGTATGCAATGTATGAATGAAGAATGATTTCTGATTTTCGGATGATGAAAACATAAGGCTGAAGCAGCTTATATAGCTGAGCAGCAGACCTCTCCAAAGGTCTCAGAATTTAAGTGTAATGTTTAGTGGGGTAGATGAAAAATCTTAACACTTAACATCAGATTAATATGGATTTAAGTTTCACACTTAAATCTGACATCAATTCTGCAGGTAGATGAAAAGTCTCAAGCAGAATATGAAAAGTCAGGTAGATGAAAAGTCTTTTCAAAAATCTGAGTAGTAAAAAGATAGGGCTGCCGTCGCGGCAGCGACACGCGAGCGCGTCGCGGCGAGACTAGCGGACGGACAGAAGGACGGCGCGCGAGGGGCACCCATCTTTTCTACTTAACTACACTATTGATTTGTATCTCATTATAAACAAATCATAAGTGTCTCAACTTTTCACTATGGGATTTCTTTAGCCTAATTGATAATTCATAATTAACTTACCATAATTTTGTTCTCATTAACAAAATTAATAATAATTATTAGGCTTTTAACAATTAAACCCAATTATCCTTTTATTAATCCCAACAATAATTACCTAGCTCAGATGCACAACCCAAATCCTCAACCTTTTGACAAAGCAATTGAGAACAGAAAAAATTATAAACTTTAAATTATCACAAATATTTATGGAGAACTTGTTTGTTAGGCGGGGCAGAGGCACATGAAATAATATGGATACTTACTGTATCAGCATATATTACACTTGCACCACCTCCAGCCACCGTTGTCCAGATAGGTCCTTTGGGGTTCAAGACAGTAAATTTCAATGACGCACTGGTCTGTAACATGATACAACTGAATGAATGGAGCTAGATTTTGAAATACAGAAATCTACAAGATGTCATAAGACATAGGACACACTTTTTCATCCAATGTGTGAATGAAGCTTTCTGTTGGACTCAATACACGTCCAAAAGGCAAGGGAAACTCAATGTCACCCCATCTGAAAAAAAAATAATTATATAGAAGGCAACATAATGCATAATATAAAGCAAAAAAGATAAAAAAACAAAAAATAACCTTTCCACATATGTAAAACAACTAAGGAACCATACTTTTTAAAGTTTTTGAAGGCAGCTATGTCATCCAGCTCTCCTCTCATGTCGAGGGGATATGGCTCCCCATTTACCAGAGTAAATGGATTCATCTCAAGAAAGCTAAAATCCAGATCCGGGTGAACAGAGTACAATGAATAAGAAGTTAAAATGACAATCTTCTCAACAAACACATAAGTGCAGCACAAACTTTTTTTTAAAATGAAGTAGAAGTTCTATTTCTTCCAAAATCTTTATTTATGATGTTTTTTTCACTCTTTCAAGGAAAAGAGAATCAAAGTCAAGAAACATAGTTCATGATTGCCAAGAATTATATACCTTGAAAAAAATGTGAAAAAGCCAATTACAAAGTCACCTATCTTCCCCCTAACCTGAATTGATAACAAAAAAATCAGTATTTCTCGAGGGAAAAAGGTTAAATTCTATAGTGACTTCTGAAAATTAAACAAATTAATAAGGATAAAACCATGTGATGATTACTAAAAATGATATGTCTTCTTTCCGGTGACGAAGGGTGCTGTGAGCAACTCCAATAATGGCTCCGAGTGCTGGTGATGCCTGAAATCACGAACAAGTGTGAGAAGGGTGCCGGAAGGATGTCCCGGCGGGTCCCCTCTGACGCTCAAGTCAGAAATCGTAAAAGAAAGGGCAGAGTAACGAGATGATCTTTAAGTCATGAGTAGAGTGAATTCCTTATTCCCGTCAACAAACCTGATATTTATAGGGAACGGAGATGAGACAACATTTAACCGTGTGTCAGGGCCTAGGGGACATCTTCTGAAGCTAAGGGTGGGGACCAGGGTCCTAGAGCTGGGGACTAGTAGGTGTCACTCTCCCCGTACGATATGGAAACAGCCTTTAGGATCTGATTTATGCCGGGGACCAGAGAATGTCACTTTCCCAGTACGATATGCTTGCAGCTTTTGCAATCCGATTTGTACTTGGAGATATGGGTTATACGTTGGTTCTGATTTGTGAGGCCATGCTATGAAGTTTAGCTCGTCCATACCAACTAGGATCTTAGCTCGCCACCATGCCCACCAGGAAATTAGGTTTCTCACCGTGAGTGATACTACCCGAGGGGAACACCAGGGGACCACACTAGATGCCTTACGGAACCATCATAGGAAAATAGGTGATGAACCATTACGCGTCGTGATTTCATATCATTAATGAGGTCACTCAAGATCTTTGTCGGACCTTTAAGGCTTGTTTCCCTAGAGGAGACGTATTAACACTTGGTAGCTTTGCATGTTTGATTAGTGGGGTTGCCTGGGAAGGCTAATATGGACCAGAAAGGCCGTCGTGCAAGCTCTGAGCCCGCCTGGTAGGTGGCGCGGGCGAGCTCTGAGCTCGCCCACTAGTTTGCCTAAACCAAGTTGTTGGCTTGCTAGGAGCTAGGTATGCTTTGACCTTGACATGCTCGAATCTAGGAGCTAGGAATGCTCAAAGCCAGATATGTTGGGAGCTAGGTAAGCTATGCATGTTGGGAGCTAGGCATGCTGAGAGTTTGGCTTCTTGGGAGCTAGGCATGCTTGGAGCTTGACATGCTCGGAGCTAGGAGCTAGGCATTTTGGGAGCTATGCATGCTGGGAGCTAGGCGTGCTATGCATGTTGGGAGTTAGGCATACTGGGAGCTAGGTGTGCTATGCATGTTGGGAATTAGGCATGCTGGGAGCTACGGATGTTGGGAGCTAGGGCATGCTCGGAGCTGGTATGCTGGGAGCTACGGATGTTGGGAGTTAGGCATGATGGGAGCTACACATGTTGGGAGCTAGGCATTCTCAGAGCATGGCATGTTGAGAGCTAGGCATGCTTAGAGCTAGACAATTTTGGTAGTTTGAATGCTTGACTAGTGAGGTTGCTTGGGAATTATGGCGACTTAGCTCGGAAGGACCAACAAGTCCGAAAAATCGAGACGAGGTAGCGAGGTCGTCGGCAAGACCGCCTTGGGCGAGCTCTTGGAGCTCGCCCTCCTTGGACGAGCTTGGAGCTCGCCCAAGGTGTGTCGGGTGAGCTCCATTAGCTCGCCCTCCCCGCATGGGCGAGCTTGGAGCTCGCCCTCCTTGGACGAGCTCCCAGCTCGCCCATCTCGCCCAAGGCAACGTGGGCGAGCTCATGAAACTTGCCCAATGTGTTGATCCGGCCACTTTTCAGGTATGTCCGGATGAACTAGAGCCGATCAATGAGCTATTTTTACGGGTTTAACCCATCTGGGTATCACCATGAAATTAATAATTCTGCCAATTTGGTTTAAAAAGAACAAACAGATAAGATGTTTAGTATTAGTCCATGTTTAGAGCTTAACTACATGCTCTTTGAGCCGTATGTCTAGACTACTTGGGAACATAAAGTGATATAGGCGATATTTGATGTGTTTGAGCCTTTCAAGCTTACCATGTAAACAAAATCATATCTAGTACCCTTTTTTGAGCTACACAATAATGTGAGACAAAGTTTGTTTGTTATGAACCTATGAGCCACAAAAAAATGTAGTTTTGGTCTAATTTACTCGAGGACGAGTAAAGTTTAAGTATGTGGGTATTTGAGGTGTCTAGAAATATACATGTTTTATGTGCTTAACTACCAATGATTAGGCATGATTTAATGGATAACTTGATGTTTATAGTTCCTAATCATATATTTGGTAATATGTAGGAAAATGTTAAGAAATCGAGCTAAAATGATGGAAGAATGAAGAAAGTTGAAGAAAAGAGAAAAAAAAACCAAAATCTAAGACACATATCACTACTTTCTCCTCGATTTTCTTCATGTTTGAGACATATTTTGGGAATGCGGTCAACATAAAAGTTGTGGAACTTTCTGTTATGTTCGTGTGGACAACTAATTCGTTGAATTCGGAGATCGTATGAGAAATTTATGACCAAAATACTAAACTATGGTATACAGAAGACAAGCGGCATGGGCGCAACATTTTATGCACCCTAGGCACCTGACCTACCGTATCTTCGAGTTTCAATTTAGTTTATAATTTTTCTTTCAATTTTGTTGAAGATGGCTACAAAGATTGAAGCGAATGCGGGATTAACGACCTCAATGAGTGGAGATCGGACTAGTTTTTCTTAGTTATGTCTAGCTAATTTTTAATTCTTGGTTGAGGAAGACAAAACCTTGGATTTATTTATCTTGGGGATATTCTTACGCTTTTATTTTTCAATTTTTATAGGATGCCAATGTTTTCAGATTTTGATGATATGATTTATGTTTGATTAATGGATTGACAACCTAATAACTTGCATGTAATCTAATGTTAAATTTGATAATTGTTTGATTAATCGAA
Organism: Haberlea rhodopensis; assembly: GCA_907163345.1. Classification (NCBI taxonomy): domain Eukaryota; kingdom Viridiplantae; phylum Streptophyta; class Magnoliopsida; order Lamiales; family Gesneriaceae; genus Haberlea; species Haberlea rhodopensis. The sequence continues at coordinate 7,879,250 of CAJQUN010000021.1, read as the reverse complement.
TTTACGAAGCAACTAAGGTTGATAATTGTCTGATGTTGGTGTTATTAAATTCACAGAGAAACAATTGACTAAATTTATTTATACCGCTTGTGTTTATGTTATTTAGATTCATCATTTACTAGTTTTGAATAGTGTCATGATTTTAATCTTGAATTCGCATATATAGATTGACTAATTGATGAAAGTTAAATTAGAACTTTTGGATTAATTGATTATGAATAAGGTGGGGAATGAATTAGATTTCTAATTGATAAATATTCAAATAAAATTGAGTCTTTGTGAATCGATGAAATAAATGATAATATCCAATGTAGAGTCGATCAATACCAAGAATCGCTTTCAATAGTTTAATCTTTGTTTTGAATTTAATTGGTATAATTCAATCTTCACAACCCATCTTTTATTTTAATTGTTTTTTTTATTACCATTAACAGAAGAATTCACACCTCCTTATGGGTTCGATCTCTACTCACGCTACTACATTTTGTTATCAATCTTGAGGATTGAGTAGGGTTAATTTGGGCGTACACGATAAGCGCTATCACACTCTTATATCTGAATTACTATACTAAAATTTGACAACCGTGCACTTGCGAATTAATCATTACTGATATTTTATTGTTTAAAAAAGTGACAATCAGTAGACTAGATTTAACAAATGAGCTTGATATCATATATCGACTCATTCGAGCATGGCCATGCATATTCATTCTCACTCGATAAGGGCCCAAAACACCACTCTTGTTATATGAAGGGACAAATCATATATTGATCACTCAACACCCATCTACATAATTCGTAGTATATTCAATGATTGTCTTTATAGTTTACCCTATTATAGGTAACGCTTGACAATAGCAAGATATACAACTCCTTATGTTGGGATCTCTGGTGATATAAAGTCGTAATGATTACATACATCATTATCACTATGAGAATCGCTTATGACTTTCATATAGTAATCAATGTAGAATTTTCGTGATGGGTCGGTCCAGTACATAGTTCTCTAACATGTACACATATGTTGATTTGAGAATAAAATCAGCAATCAACATATACTAGTCTCTATGCATTATCGTTATCCTAGTTTATGATAATACTTGACTATGGACTATTTAAGAATAATATATTATTATTCTAAGGACATTATTATATATAAATTCTGATTACGCAGATAATGAAATATAATAATAATTTGCCATAAATGAAATATCATAATACAATGTATGCCAAAATCAATCATCTAACGAATGGCCTTTAGGGCATATTCTAATAGAAGGAACCGTTGAAGAAACTACCACCAAAGAGGAATGAGGACCACACAATAAATCTGGTAGTAGATGGTGACCCACATTCACAAACCATATCGGAAGGCACAAATGAAGCCACACAATATCGCCACGGGCTATACACAAGGAGCAGCCATGCAGCGTGTACATTCGTCAAGTCCTTACGGGAGGAGACTGATTTGGCTCAAGAATCCTTGAGCAAAGCCACCAAAAAGAGGAAAAAAATGGGCAAACCTTAAGCGACGAGCCCCGAGTCCAAGGAAGAGGACCTTATAATGGTGAACATACCACCCCAACAATTCAAGCCCTTGTCATCCGTGCACAAGGGGTTGATATGGAAATGTGAAAGCCCCTATATATCGTGCAACGAAAAGGTCTATTTAAGGCAGAATCCAGCTGGGATCACGAAGATCGATTGTGGCAACTTGCACACAAGATTAAGGAGTTATGCGAAATGCAGGTGACGAGGGTGTCGCCCACTTAGGTGGGGGTGAATGTCACGACCCCCAGTGTTGCACACGATCTTGCCGGCCAAGCATTACAAAGGTTCGAAATCATTCATTTCAAACTTGGGGCAAGATTGCAATTTTACATAGTTTTGTGGTTTTGGGACATTTCAGAAGCTCTTGGAAACTTGAAGAACATTTTAGAGCACACTGGAAGATTCTATGCCTCACTTGTATATCTTTTTTATATTCTAGAATCTCGTAGAAATGTACATATAATGTTGTAGAAGCTTGTAGAGGTGTAGAAGCTCTTCTCCAACCATTAGATCAAATCGACTACCACCGTCCATTGAGGATGTGGATAGGGGCGGAGCAAGAAAAATAAATTAGGAGGGATGAAAATAAAATTTTCAAATAATTAAATATCAAAAAATATATAAGTATTTAATTGACATTGATGCATAAAATAAAACCAATATTATAATTGTACATATATTTTGATTACAAAAAAAAATAATTTAATAGAGAAAAATTATAACATAAAATAAAGTATCTAAAAATAAGAGTAATAAAATATGATACCAAAGTATTGAATATTTCCTCCGCATATATAGCAATCAAATTTTCAGAAAAGAATAAAAAATAATACCTTAATCATAGTAATTAAATTATTGATATCTAAATTTGAGTAAATAAAATATAAATTCATTATTGATCAGCTCATTTATCATGTTTAATAGTTGAATTAAAAAAAATAAGCTTATTTAACATGTATAATAGTTTTAATAAAAAAATAAGCTTATTATATAATTTTTCACTTAACTCTTTATAATAAAAATAATAATAAATAAGCTTATTATATCATTTTTCACTTAACTTTTTATAAAAAATAAGGTGTGTGTTGTGTAATTGACATGTTTTGAACTTGTATCACTCACTTGACAATTAAGAGTTCCAACCGCTATTCTACAATGATTTTGATGAAAGAATAATATATCATGTATAGTAAAAACACTTTAGCTGTCCCCGCGCCCCTGGATGTGGATATGTATATATAGGAGATAGGTGTTTATTTGTAATTATATAAGTTTCAATCGATCATTCAAGCAATAAACACTCTTCAAAGCATTCTATCCGACTCTCTTTATGTTCTTTCTCTTTCTTGCACTTTAGCAATCAACTCGAGATGAATGCTGACTTGCTAGCTAACACGGGGTTCCTAGTCGAGTGTCACACGGGTTTGAGAAATTTGGATGAAACTTCTTATCCCGTGACATTTGGAACACTTTAAAATGTTATTTTATATATTAGATTGGGATTTTTTAAGCTTTTGAATGCGATTTGACAAATAATTTTTTGTAAGAAATTGTGTAAAAAATTGTGCTTTTTAAGTATTTTTTTTCCATGCTCGATAACTTTTAAAGTTTCTTTTAGTGTTGATAATGCAAAAAAAAAAAAATTAAATTTTAAAAGCTCAATAATTAATTTTGGTGCTCATGTTATCTTTAAAGTCGAGCTCAAAATTTATTATTTCCTTGGTGATATTTAATTGATTATCGATTTTTTTATTAAAAAAAAATTCAGGCTTTAACAGTTTACATGATATAGCATAAATTTTAAAATATAGTGAAATATTTTGAAAAAATTATGATTTAATCGAATAAGAGGGCACGATTGTGTACATTTAAATAAATAATTGATTTTAAATCTAATGTATATGTTTCCCATTAAAATTAATTGAACAAGTTTAGATTATTTTTCTAAAAAATACAAAGTAAGATACAAAAATGAATGCATAGCGAACACCAAAACAGGTTAGGTTGATGTATAAAATCAATTTAAACCAAAATTATTACGGAACTTTTTGCTGTAATTTTGAAAATTTTGAGATAATGTTTCCATTTAAATTTGAAATTTGATGTGATATATAGAAAACAATTAACATAATAATTAAGTAAAAAAAATATGTAGATGATAAAAAAGATAATGGTTGTCAAATAATTATTATGTTTTGCTTGAAAAATCCATACTCATATAAAAATGTGGATCAAAGGGCAAAATTTTAATTATGAATTAACAACTTTGCCATTTTTTCTATACTATTCTATACAAATAAAAACATAGTTAGAGTTATATAAATGTAAAAATAAAATATTATCCCAGGACATAAAAGAGAAAACGGATAATAGAGTTATTAACATTAAAATGCCACTAATAATTCTCACACCACTTCATTTTCCATATTTTTAAGTTAAATGATTATTATCTTAAATCGTACCTTCTAATTACTAATTAAATAAAATAATAATAATAATAATAATAGTAGGAAAATAATGAAGCTACGTGATGAGAAGATACATGTGACATTGTTTTGGAGTAATCAAATTTTACTTAATGTTTTTCCATATACATAACTTCTAAGAATAAATTAAATGAATTTAGCAATTAATTGTATCTATTCATCTTCTATAATTTCCACTTTAATTGACCAAGTTAAACTTATAACGTACCATAATAACAATTTTAATAATAATCTTATTATGACCAATGTCTTGTCCTCCTTGAGTCTCCCAATTCTTTCTTACAGCCTTTAATTTAATTTTTGTAAATATTTTAAAAAAATTATTTTTGTCACAAATACTCTGTCATATGACAAGTCATATAAAATAAATAAATGATTTTAATAAGTATTAAAATAATAAAATAATAAATTGTATTATATATAGAATTTGACAAATTCTATATATAAGATTTAAAGTAATGAATAATAAAAAAAAATCCAAACATCTCATTTATTTATTATGTTGATTTAGTTCAAAAGTTTACTACAAAAAGTATATCATGGAAATTTGTTAATAATACTGTATTAGTTCAATTAATTTTGATCATTGGTTATGTGAATTTATGTTCTTATCATTCTAGGGTTTATTTAATAAGGAACAAATAATTATCGATATTACTTAACAAAGACCCATTATAATATAAACATAACACTCATATTATAGAATTCAAAGAGAGATAAAATACATAGGAGTGGTAAAAGAATTAGCAAATCATTAACTATTATATAAATTAATGAAATAATAACTTTACTGGTTTTGTTTTAATATCAATTTGACAATTTTATTATGTATCACAGTTTTTCTATCACTTAGTTATGTGAATTTTTGTTTGATGATTAATTGTCAATACATCTATTCTATCTATATAAATTGTGGTTTAAGCCTTCTAAAATCATTATTTTGTTGATTCTTTGGTTACTTTTCTTAATGCGTATTTGGATAGATAAAGATTTTTTTAGAAAAAACATATCTAACTCATGTTATTTTATATGTTATGACATGTATAACATATGATTTTGAGATTGTATTTGTAACTCTATTTTTTTTAGTTTTTATTATATGTAATTGATATCTACGTGCATCGCACGTAATTTTTCATAGTTATAAAAAGGGACTAGGACTCGAAAATATCTGAGGATTATCGATAATAAAGTTTTATATTAAGTCGTATGAATAGTGTTTTTCTTGCTCAAAATTGTAGTTTCACACCATTACATAATCAATGCACATGTATAAGTTCATACAAGCAATTTATATTCACTTGAAAAATTGAATATGAAGACTAGGTCTGAAGAACAAGGCTCTTTCCTAGGATAATGTCATCTGTTGAGAAATCTGCTGCTTTCCTGAATGTCCCCCTACCAAAATCCAGGTTGTGGGAATCTGTAAGACCTTCCACTAGATCGAATTCCGGTTCCAATCCCAGCACGCTCTTCGCCTTTTCAACCGATGCAAAGAAATGCTGCATTCACATTACCACGAAACCAAGATTTAAGTGCGTTCAAAATCAAGAAATATTTGGCAGATTATTAGTTTGATTATGATCAGAATACCTGGTCACGGAATGGAAAAGCTTTCTTTTTACCAAAATCAAACTCCTTGGGGTTGTAGTGAATAATCTCAGGTTCTGTGAATCCACCAGCCTGTTTACAAAAAAAAAAAAACTGCATGGAAATCAATTCTTGATAGTATAATCTATTTTGACAGGCAGAAATTTTACCTTGGCACATGCTCTTGCTAATCCATCGAAAGTAATGTATTTCGCTCCAGAGATGTTGAAAACTTCTTCGCTTGCTTTTTCATTGCCAAGAACGCGAAGAAAAGCAGTAGCAAGATCCTGGGAGTGTAAGTCATCGAACGGCATAAAAGTCATTTCAGAATAATTTGTCTTAATTCTCGTCAAATTTGAAGTGATTTTTGCTAACCTTTACATGACCAAGTTGTGTGACTTGCATTCCCGAATTGGGAATTGGAATTGGTCTACCGGCTTTCAATCGGTGGAAGAACCACTCTTCGACTGGATTATAGTTCAATGGTCCATATATGTATACTGGCCTGATAGAAGTCCAATTTACGCCCCGCGATTTTAATAAGCTCTCTGTCTCTAGCTTTCCCTTGTGTCTGCTCTTTGGATCAACTGCATCAGTCTTAAATTATATCAAGACAAGAAAAGATAAGTCAGAACAGATACCAAAAAAGACAGATGATAATGAAGTACAGACAAAGGGTGGTTGTCAGGAAATTTCGAACTAAAATTCGGCATTTCTCAATATTTCAACATTACTAAACTCAATTCTCTATTAGATTCTGGCTAGGAAAAACCTCAGCTTTTTGTACCGCTTTTGTTTCTGAATACTTGAAGAGTATATATTATATATTAATGCTGACCTCAAAATGTGGTAGATATTCAGATTTGAGGTATACTCCGGCTGAAGAGCAGTAAATGTACCTATGAATTTAGTCAAACCAGATAGAATCATACATTAGTGATACGTTCTATGGCAAAATAACAGAAAAGTAAAGCTGGTGCAAAGTTTTACTGTTCAAGGTTTGGTAACGCGTCTAAAATTGGCTCCACTTCATTCGCTTCACGACCTGAGAAAGGGCAGGATCAACTTTTCGGGGTAAATTATGTTTCTGTAGCATCCAATCAAGAACTTAAAAAAAGAAATCTTAACCAAACAAACATAACTTGCAAGATTGGATATAAAAGAAATATTCGAAGGTTTCACGCGCACCATTGATATCGTATACAACATCAAATCCTTCTGCTGAAAGGCTGCTCTTTACGAATTCAAAATCCATTCTGTCTCCCTTCTTGTGTAAGATCTACAAAAAGGAAACTTTGGGTGCTCCTTCATCCTGCACTTGGTGGAATATATATACAAAATACCCGATGTGTGGAACAAAAAGTGGGATTCATGGCAATTGATCCAACACACCTTGGATGCAAAATCGTTAAAATCTGCATCTGATTCACCAGGCAACTGTGAGGCAATGGGTGCTTTTCCTCTGGTGAACAGAGTTACCTGAAAGAGTAACAAGTACTTACATCTTTTGGGAGGGAATTTCGAGCAAAAAAGACTCAAATATTGGTTATAAACACAAATTAGAGTGAAACATGATCTGGGAATATGTTTGCTTAACCTGATGGCCCTCTTTGACAAGGAGTCTGGACAAAAATATACCAATGAATCTGGTGCCTCCCATTATAAGAATTTTCTTGACACTTGATGCAGTAACACGCAATGCTCCTTTTGGCTGCCATGGTTTCTTTTTATACTGCAGAAACCATTGATTAGCTACATTCCGTTTACTAAGGGTCGAACATGCAAATATATCTGATTAATTTATCTTCACAACATTAAACAGAGTAACAACCATTTTCCCAACATTCCATGATCACAACTATTTCATCTGGCTGTAACACAAGACTGGTAAAAGCACAGGGGGCAGGGTAAACAAGCTAACTCAATCTTGATTAAAAAATTCAATTTATTAAAAGTCTCTAACATTGTATTTATCCGAAAACTACCACAAGTATATATATACTAGTTTTTGTTGGCACCGCACAATGCGCGTGCCAGATACGAGCATGTTGGCTATTTTTTTCTAATTCGATCGAAAATAACATTTTAAATGATTGACTTCAACAAACTTTGTTAAAAAAATGATCATGTTACTATAATTGAATGGAAAAAAATAACCAAAGGATCGACTCATATTTTTTTTAAAAAAAATGATGTCCATCTTATTATAAACTGAAAAAAATATTTAAAGTTACGTGCATCAACAATTACTGATTAAGATATATTTTTTCCTAGTTGATTGAGCCTAAAACCCACGCATCAAAAAAATTTATTTAACAAAAAAAATTTGAAAAAACAATTTCTAAAAAATAAAAAGTTACTTTTTTTAAAAAAATGAAAAATAAGTTACTATTCATTACAACTTCTTGCTCTCTTATATACATAGGTAATATATATGTATATATATATATATATATATATATATATATATAGACGTGTGTGTGTGTGTGTGAAGGGGTGGTTAGTAGTGATGATACCTGGAGTGAGGCAGCAGGAAGTCTGGTGCCACTGAAGTCGGAGAATGAAGAAGGGACTACAGCATAAGATGGTTGTTTTGGTTGCACAACCACCATTGATGCCATATGGTTCTAAGTTTTTAGCTTTGCAAAATTTGAAAGGGGTGCGCGAAATTGGCCGTTATAATTTATGGTTCTCTCTCATTCTTACAAATGGGATAAGACAATGGCACTGGTTATATCCACTTTTCCCCTCAGCCTCTTGTTTCTGTTGATGATTTATGACGCTTTTGCCCCTACATAACAAGTGATGGCGACAATGGAGAATTAGTAAAGGTATATAAACATTCATTTCTACAAGGAATTTTTCATTGACATGGTTCGAAATTTCTCACACGTGTTTTTCAATGAAATATGGATAGGTTACTCTCTGCTATTTTTATTTTCAAATATGTAGTTTAGAAAATTTTAATTAATTTTTAAGGTTTGGTTCGACTAACCCTCGTATCCACACATTTTTAGAAGTATAGATATACCGAAGCCACTAGTGACAGCATATATCAATGGACTATCAAATATGATCCAATCATGAACAAGACTCGTGCATTCATGAATTAACACCAATTATATTATAAAACTTATAGAGATCCTTCTAACAAAGCTAGAGATCCATAAAGCTAAGCAAATCCTTGAGAGAGGAATAACCCAAAAAAAATACAGAAACTTCGATTGTTAAAAGGGCAAAAACAAGGAAAGAAAAATGGAAAGTAGCCTTCCAAAAAGATCAGTATCAAGCAACCACTTTCTTCACCCTGAAAGAATCCATAATCGAGCGAAGATCATTTTCCTCTTCCGCGAATGCTTTTTCGGGTGTCTGTGATCGTAATTCATATAATTGATTGTTCTCAACTCCAAGAACTGAAAGATATCTTCGATCCCATTCCATACGAACCACCCTGTCCTGTGGCATGACTGCCAATTCATTGTTGCTTGCGTATGACTTAATGTTTGCCTGTTATATAGAGAATGTCACATAGTTCGATCTATGATATGTAAGAGGCATGTTAATCGTTGATGGTAGTGAAGCAAATTATATGAGAAAAAGAAGGGTGAATAACATTTTACCATCTATGATATGTAAGAGGCATGCATGTAAAGAAATAAATGCAAATAGAAGCCAAATCAAGTCTTTGTCAATGAAAGACAGAAAAATCTCACCTCAACTTGATAGTATAGCTTCCCATCATCAGCTACTCTAGAAGACGTTGAAAGAATACTTGATTCACGCCTGACGCCAAGTCGAGTAGACATGAACTCGGTCAAATACTGCCTAAGTACTTTCTTCCCTGCTTCTTCTGGTGAACCCAAATCTTCTATGCTCTTATACCTGGAGGATGAAGGCGATGATATCTCTACGGAAATATTTTCATCAAGAACAAAAGGGTCCCTGAAGAATATATCAGCACCGGCACCACGTACTTGAATCCAGTTCCCCGGGTACTTAAACGAGTATCCATCAAATGAATCTATGTATTCCCTGAACACTATAGGCTGTGCGAAAGCAGTATTTTGGGTATTGGAAATTGAGAGGATGTAACCTGAGAGGATCAATGCCATTGCATTTCTTCTTGGAACTGGAAAACCTTTATTCTGGTTATACAAATTAGAAAATGTCTTGTGAGAAGTAGTGCAGTTATAATGCTATGATTTGTAAATATTGACTATACTTCAATGTGTCTATTTTTGGGGATTACAGAAGGGGGAGAAAAGCTTTATCATTACAAGGCATATAGGGAGACATTAGATATAACTTAATTCCTCATGAACAAATATTGTTCCAACAACTTTCCAACTCATGTAATTTTACATTAATAGAATGACCAAACTTAAAAAAATGTTTTACTAAGACACAGGGCAGGATAGACCTTTTTGTCTAGATCTTGTTGCATCACTACGTCATTTTAATATTCTGAACATTTTCATCAATGGATAGCATGGCAAATTCTACATTATAAAGCCTACCTGGAATTAGTCCAGCTAAGAATAATCGCAACTCACCTCAACCAACTTGGATACTGATTTGGGTGTTTATGAGCATGGTTCGCAGTCGCGGGAACGGTCGTGGGCGGATGCACTAAGGGGCAAGGGGGGGCAAGTGCCTCTCCTTGCCCAAAAAAAAAAAAATTATCTTAAAAAAAATTTTTTAACAAAAAATGGTAATTTTACCCCTAAAAATTGTAATTTGCCCCTAAAAATAACTTTTTGCCCCCCCTTAAATTATATTGTAACCCCTAAAAAATTTTGGCCTAAACTTTTTATTTTAAACTTTTTTTGCCCCTCCTTCACTAAAATTCTGCGTACACCACTGGGAAAGGTGCCTGGAACGGAGGTTCCAGTTCCAATAACATTTCACGGAATTATCACGGCGATTTTTTAAAAATAATATTAAAAAATTCAAAAAAAAATGAATATTGTGCCAAAATATTTTCATCCTCTTTAATTCATAAATAAAATTTAAAAGATTACGTTTAAGAAAGTAACAAATTAATTTTTTTCCTAAATCTCATGGACACTTTATTGCAACATAAATTTATCCTCAATATTTACTAAACTTTTCACAACCATGTCAAAATTATTTTACCTTCAAATCATAATATTAATAAAAAATAAAATAAACAAACTAAATGAAATATTTTCATTTAATTTCTAATTATTTAAATTTTCAACTAATTTGTAAAATCATTAAATCTTATCATACATTTTATGAAAGCATAAATTTATCCAAAATATCAAAGAATGTTTTTTATCATTTTATTTACAAAAAATATATTATTTCACAATCATTTAATTATACATTTATTAAAATACACATAACAATTTATTTAATTAATTAAACACCAATTGGAGATGCCTAACAACTTTTATATTTTCAAATCAACCGGTCCACCGATAAATCGATGTTTCTTGTTCTTTCCACCGTTCTGTTCTATCGTTCCACCGATAAATCGCCGTTTTTTTTCCGCGGAACAATGTTCCAAAACAATCTCTTTTACTATCCGGATCTTCGGAACGGCAGGCGGCGTTCCGGAACGGGCCGTTAAGGTAATCCATGTTTATGAGTATCTTCTTTCATTCCAAGGAGACGATCACAAGGATTTTGTGAAGACCCCAAATTTATGCCCACTTTATTACCTAAACTTATTACCTAATTATTATTCTATCTTTTAAATACCTAATAATATCACCTAATTAATATCCTACCTTTTAACACACCTTAATCCTTGCCATGGAAGAACTAAAATCTTGGGACTTGCCACCCTAAACTTCCCACCCTAGCTACATATAACCCTCTTCACTTAACCATAGGCTACTACTCATCATCCTTGAAGTATTGGCACTCATCATTCACACACAAAACTTTCGAAAAACCTCAAGGTAGATAGGAGGAGTTTCTCACCACTTTCTCAACCCGGATCTCCCTTCGGTTATCCATAATTGTAAGTGGATTTTTGCTACAACTTCATTTCGTTTTCAAAATATTATTTATGATTTAAACTCTCGATTGAACAACCCTATGAAAAGTATGTTTTCAAATCAAACAAGTATGTGACATGATCATGAATGAAAGGACCTTGCGGAGCAAAGTGCTACGTGTGTATGAGACACTACTTGATTCGGCGGGGCAAAGTGCTACATGATGTGGGTGTGCCACAGGCATGGGAGTCACCTCTTGATCCTTAAGAGCAAAGTGCTATACCACGGGAGCCACCTCTTGAATCCAATAAGTCGATATGTGAATATGTGGAGATATGTTTAATGTGTTTATGTGCCAAGATCTATGGATTTGATAAAGAAATGTTTAAAATGATTTCTGCTATGAAAATATATGTGTTTTTACTATGTTCAATCGGCCCCTACTTGCTGAGTATTTTCCCAAATACTCACCCCTTACCTCCCCTCCCAGACAAAGACGAAAAGTAGAGATCAAGGAAGAATTACAAGAACAATTTTTGGAGATGATGATCCACGAAGAACCTTCAAGAATTTATTAGTTTTATTTACGCTTCCGCATATTTGATTTAATCCGAGACAATTGTATTTTGTAATATCAATTGTAAAAGACGATTATTATTTTCTATGGAATAAATAGACTGGTTTTTATCATAGATCTGTACACGAGGCTTGTTGATTTTGAATTAATATTTGGAATCAACGCCGGTGTCACGCGCTCCGGTCTCAGAGCGTGACATTTTAGTGGTATCAGAGCGAAACCAGGTTCTATGATCCCGTTGGGAAAGAATTTCTAGTTGATATAAATCAACCGGAATATAATTCCCGGATTAAATAGACCAACTGGATGAATCGAAAACAAGTTGGGAATCATGAATTAACAATCTGAAATTATAAAAAATAAAAAAAAAATCTGGAAATTTAAAAAAAAAAATACATTGGAATCTGATCTTCTTTACCGCCGCGCTGCCGCTGCCGTTCGTCGGAAATTCGACCCATCAGCAGGACCGCCTTGCTCAGACGAAGCCATGGTGCAAATTACCGGCGGAACAAACGGCGTCCGGACGGCCAATTCGACGACCGATTATCGCGAATCAAAGAAATGGAAGCCCCTCCGATTCGACGCTACAGTGGATGGAACGATGGATTGATTAAAGAAACACGAAGCCCATGACCAGACGACCAAACATTCGTGCAAAGTTCATATCGAAGACGCCGGACGACGACTAATTTCGAGAGTCGGATGACGAACCCTAGAACGTAAAGTGCTGAAATTTCGGCTATCAATTACCCCTGATTTCGAACACCGAATTTGAATCAAATCAGTGTAATTCATCGTCTGTTTATGAATAACAAAACCCCTCAATTATTATTAACTCACAAACAAAGGAAAGTGCTCCAATTCGAACCACACTCCTCTATGAACCCTAATATGGCCAAGAAAACTTGTTCATCGATTTCTTCCAAATTCGAACACCAATTTCAAATTAATTTCGGGTTAATGATCTAATTATCATCCCCAATAAAAGCCCTATGTTCTTAACGACTCCCAAACGAAGCAAGGCGTCAATTGAGGACCACGATTTACGTCCTAAGAACCCTAAATTTTCCAATTTTCCAAATCCGATTAATTAATCAATGCGAACACCATTCCGAAATTAAATCTGGGTTTTTAGTCCTTGAAACACGTCGATCCACAGCCCTCTAACAAATCGGAGTTATAAAATAAGGAAGGCCTCCGATTTTGAGCCTAAAATCACGCTCAAGAACCCTAAATTTTGCCAAATTTCAGCATTCGATTTGACAGACAATTCGAACACAAAAATCCAATTAATTTCTGGATCTTGCTCGAAATCATGCCAGTAGTAAAAGCCCTACGATTTCGTCGGATTGCAAACAAGGAAAGGATGCCAATTTGGAGCCGCAATTCACGTCCATTATAACCCTAGGTCACTAAAAAATTGGGATTTGATTTTCTCATCAATCCGAACACTAATTTCAAATTAATTCTGGGTTTATGATCCTTATATCATGTCGAACAAAAGCCCTCTATCCAATCAAAATCACAAACAAGGAAAGATGCTCAATTTCGGATCGAGATTCTCACCCAAGAACCCCTAAAATTGCGAAAATTTCGGACCTCGATTTCTCCCAAATGCATTTGTAAAATTAAATCTGGGTTATGAATCCTCATAACATGTATATTAATAGCCCTCAAACAATTTTAAATTCCAAATCTCGAGTGATCGAATTCTTGAAGCCCCAATCCGCGCCTATTAAACCCTAATATCTCAAATACTTGCCCTCGATTTTTGAATCACCGAAGCAGATTATTCCAATACGAAATTGTGTTATTTATCTTCACATCATTTCCAAGAAAAAAATCATTTGTCAATTTCAAAATTCAGCAACCGAAACGTAACCAATCGAGGATCTACTTTTTCTCCTCAAAGAACTCTCACCCACGAAATCTCATCCTTCGATTTCACCTCCACCTTAGCATACTCTTCAATACGATATAGGCTACGATGACTCACGCTCAAACCAGTTCGATCCAAATGACGGAACATGATATAACCGAATTTAAAATATTCCAAGACAAGGAGATGCGAGACAAGACCGAGTTGTTGGAGTTAATAAATCATTTCCATTACAAGGCCCAAGGGATGACCTACCACCATCATCGTGCCGAAGAGCGACTTACAAAAGCAATCGAGGACAACAAAGCACTTATGAAAGTCCACATTAATAAGTGCCAACAGTTGGAACACTTCGAGCAGGAGTTCAATGAGCATCGGGAGAACATGTGGACTCAAATTCAAGCCCTCGTGAATGAGAAGAATGAATTGGCATAGTAAGTCGCCTACAAGCAGTTTGTGATCAATTTCATGATGGAAGAGGAAGATCATATGGTACTGGAAGATGTTGAAGGGGATTTAGGAGACGGAGAAACAATAGACTAATTTTTTTGTATGCAAGGTCATAAGGATGATAAGGAATATATCTTGGGTATTTTAGTGATAAATTTTTGTTTAGGATTTCGTTGTGAACCTCTCAGTTTAATTAATAAATTTTAATTTATTCTCCGAGCGATCTCGAATTGTGTTATTTATCGGTTACGCTCCTACACAACAACTTTAAACCCTTGCTACTATTATTTTGAAAAGCTATATCCCTCTTTGTAAGTCATGATGAACTCAATCCAATTGTTTCCAATATATTACGCTCAATTCCTTGAATTTTTATTCTTGGGCTAACTTCGAGAATGTTAATTCTCAAATCACTCAATTTCGAGGAACTTCATTTCGAGCGAAATCTCGGGCTAACTCGAATAATCGATGACCTGCCCTCGTTATTCTTATTGAGATCCTTAGAACTAAGTAAAGTCATGTTATAATTTTGGGATACATAATTTAAGATACATATCATAATTTGAGTATACGTTGTGATACTTTGGGTTCTAGTTGTATGATCATTTGGTTGAAATGAGGGATAGTAGATTAGTATCTAAATATTAATAAGGAAATTAGAAATCCATTTCTCAATTTGGATATAGTAATGGAACATCGTACTCAAGCTTATAATATTTTGGTTCAAATGAGAATAGACTAGTCCCTTAGAATTTATTAAGAAAATTAGAAACCAACTTTCCGCAGTCCAATAAATCTTTTGAAATTCGATAAAATTTATTCGATTAATGAATTCATTCGTCTTCCTTCAAATTTATTATTGATATCCTTGAACTCAACTTTCATTGGAATAATGGGTTAGCATGTCATCATTGGACATTTCCCGGCTTGATTTATTTCATCCTAAACATCAATTATATCTTTTGCGCTCTATTTTATCCCTTTGATATAATCTCGTATTTAATGTGAAAGTTCATTTTTAATTCTTCTAAAATACTCGAATCATATGATTTTATCCGGACAATTATTCAATCTACTTATTGCACTATAGAGCTTCATTCGTCAATTTGAAATAGTCTCATTTGTGCAAACACTTATTCAACTATTGATTCACCCTGAAATTGTTCTTATATCCTCATCTATTTTAAATAGTTTGGACCGTTTGAAATATATCTTACTTGTGAAACAATCATTCAATCATTTGTAGTACTTCGGATCTTCATAGTATGTTTTTGCTTCATAATTACCCAAATATTCTTTGGATAATGTGGTTATCGTTCTTCATTAAAGTTCGATACATCAATTGTTTATTCACTCATTGTCGAGACTCCATGATTGCTTGAGTTTGATATGACCTTGATCTTCTTCATATCAAAAAATATTTTTCGACTATCGTCTTGCAAAACTTATTTTGAGTTGATGCGCAAAACTATATACTTTTTCCTGCTTTCCACTTTCTTGGAATTATCATTTTCTTTCTTTCATGAGATTGTATCATAGAATAACTTAAGTTATCCTTGCAAATTCTTGTAGTATTACATCACATCGTTAATTGGTTCAGCTCACAAAAAGTGATCATTCTTGGCAAAGAACATCCGTTCAAACTCGAAATTTTTTTCACTCACCTTCCTAAAATTAAGATACTTTCATTAGAGCGCGTATCGAAAGCTATAGAAGAAATACTTGTAAATATGAATGTTGATTCGATTAGGTAAGAGCTCGGTTGAAACTTTAAACTAACGAATGTAGGAAGCCAGTCCAAACAACTTCTAATATAGACTCATGATTGGTATCACGACCGTGGGAGGGCTTTCGATAACCGACAAGTACTCATGTAACTCTTAGTACCGTTTATATTACCCACAAATCGATGGCAAGACTGAAAGGACAACTCAAACCCTCGAGGATATGCTACGTGTTTGAGACTCAGACTTCAATAAGAAATTTGGAGCAAACTTTTACCCTAAGCGAGTTACTTTTAACATTGACGGTCCCAACAAAATCAAAATAGCACTCACTCCAAGCATATCCCAAATTCATAATATATTTCACATACCACAACTGAGGAGATTCATTGCCAATCCGAACCAAGTACTCGAAGTAGAACCTTTAGTTGTCGAAGGAAACATGAGTGAACCTACGAAGTATGAAGAAATTCCGATCTTGAACGTGGACTCAAAGGATCAAGTACTGAGATGAAGGATTATTCCATACGTCAAAGTCAAATGGTCAAACCGTATAGAGAGAGAAGACTCTTGGGAACCGGAAGAAAAGATGCTAGAGAAATACCCCTATCTCTTCCAACAATGAATTGACTCAAGTTTCAAGGACGAAACTTCCAATAAGGAGGGAGGGATGTGAAGACCCCAAATTTATGCCCACTTTATTACCTAAACTTATTACCTAATTATTATTCTATCTTTTAAATACCTAATAATATCACCCAATTAATATCCTACCTTTTAACACACCTTAATCCTTGCCATGGAAGAACTAAAATCTTGGGACTTGCCACCCTAAACTTCCCACCCTAGCTACATATAACCCTCTTCACTTAACCATAGGCTACTACTCATCATCCTTGAAGTATTGGCACTCATCATACACACACAAAACTTTCGAAAAACCTCAAGGTAGATAGGAGGAGTTTCTCACCACTTTCTCAACCCGGATCTCCCTTCGGTTATCCATAATTGTAAGTGGATTTTTCTACAACTTCATTTCGTTTTCAAAATATTATTTATGATTTAAACTCTCGACTGAACAACCCTATGAAAAGTATGTTTTCAAATCAAACAAGTATGTGACATGATCATGAATGAAAGGACCTTGCGGAGCAAAGTGCTACGTGTGTATGAGACACTACTTGATTCGGCGGGGCAAAGTGCTACATGATGTGGGCGTGCCACAGGCATGGGAGTCACCTCTTGATCCTTAAGAGCAAAGTGCTATACCACGGGAGCCACCTCTTGAATCCAATAAGTCGATATGTGAATATGTGGAGATATGTTTAATGTGTTTATGTGCCAAGATCTATGGATTTGATAAAGAAATGTTTAAAATGATTTCTGCTATGAAAATATATGTGTTTTTACTATGTTCAATCGGCCCCTACTTGCTGAGTATTTTCCCAAATACTCACCCCTTACCTCCCCTCCCAGACAAAGACGAAAAGTAGAGATCGAGGAAGAATTACAAGAACAATTTTTGGAGATGATGATCCACGAAGAACCTTCAAGAATTTATTAGTTTTATTCCAAGATCTATGGATTTGATAAAGAAATGTTTAAAATGATTTCTGCTATGAAAATATATGTGTTTTTACTATGTTCAATCGGCCCCTACTTGCTGAGTATTTTCCCAAATACTCACCCCTTACCTCCCCTCCCAGACAAAGACGAAAAGTAGAGATCGAGGAAGAATTACAAGAACAATTTTTGGAGATGATGATCCACGAAGAACCTTCAAGAATTTATTAGTTTTATTTACGCTTCCGCATATTTGATTTAATCCGAGACAATTGTATTTTGTAATATCAATTGTAAAAGACGATTATTATTTTCTATGGAATAAATAGACTGGTTTTTATCATAGATCTGTACACGAGGCTTGTTGATTTTGAATTAATATTTGGAATCAACGCCGGTGTCACGCACTCCGATCTCGGGGCGTGACAGATTTCCCTCGCACTACTTTTTACTCGTAAGAATTTGTATATGCATCTTATCTTGGTTACCAAGCTTGGAGAAAACTTTGTGGCGTTCTGGCTTTATCACAAGTTCAACAACTATGACAATCTGTCAGTAACCTACTCTAAAATGTTATGGTGTGTATAAAAGCAAACATGATTACTTGTTGTTTTCGTAGGAACGACATCATGATGAGGTTCTTATAGCAATTGCCCTTCTTTACACATTATTTATTCATCACTGCAATCTTTCTCTTTCATGCTTGCTTTCGTGAAACTTTTAGAAATGCATTGTTCATTTCAGGGACAGTAAACTATTTTTACCTTTCTGAGAAGTATGTGAAATCAAAAACTTGAATTTTAATAGATCTGCATCTAGTATTAGCGTATTAATCACTTGATAAAATCCAGCTTCTGATGGTTTTGGTGTAACTTTTTCACCTCTCTGACAAAATTATATCAATTTCATATACGCATTACTAATTTAGCGCGTTCAGCACCCTAATCCATGGAAAGTTTAAGCAAAATCATAAGGCGAGATAAAGCCGTTAGTGTTGATTAGACTAACCTCATTTCTTGCAACTGAATTGATGATCAATCGACGCGAATGAGCTGTGTTCAGCTTCGGAGAGTACGAGATGGTAAGAAGCGAGTGAAGAGTGGCCATTTCTGAGTGAAAGGGAATCAAGGATCCATGGCGGTGTATCCCTCTCCCTCCTGGTATGCATATTTTGGATAGAAGCGCTAGTTTTGCAATGCGATATCATGCAAATTTTCTTTTGATCGTGGGGTAGTCGCAGGACTCAAGTTGTTGAGAGGATGAAAACGTATGATGCACGATACGGATACGCCGATATGTGTATATGAATATGGTTACACGAGATTTTTAAAATTTTTAGAATACGCTATTTGTAGGAAATCAAGTTTTAAATATATATTCAACATTAAACACATAAAATCAAAATAACAAAGTTTAAACTTCATCAAATCCACAACAAATAATAGAGTTTTAAACATCAATTACTACTTAAATCAATAAAGTTACATAAAAATATTACATAATCATTTAATTAATTGCCCTATCTCGATATATTGATTCTTCATTAGCATCATTTGCAATATAATAGACTCAAACTCTGGTTCATCGAATGAGAGATTCGCGATACCACGAATGCTAATATCATCTAACGACTCAAAAGTATCTCCAGCCACATCCCACATTTTGGAGTCTCCCTTCATATATTGTGAAGATTTCCTTGAAAAAAGACATACTATTAGGGATGCTTAACGGGCCGGGTCAATTCAAACCGGCTCGCAACCGAACTGGTTAGCCTGGTTTGGAACCGGAGCCTGGCTTAACCGGTTTCGAATCACTCCAGAACCGATAATATATCGGTCTAGAGCAATTTTCCAGATCGGGACCGTAGCACCACCGGTTCCGTTAAGTTCTAAAAAAATAAAAAAAATTTAAAAGCAACGGACACGAATTTTTTTTTTAAAAAAAGGGCTGGACCGGTTCAATCCCTTAAGCATCCTTATGTACTATGAATGAAAATCAAATCTTTGGCAGGTTGTGGTATTATTTGGCTTCTCTTTGTTAAATGAATAAATGCATAAGTACTCTAATCTCTTTCACAACAAGAAGAATGAACTTTGCCAAGTACCTTCATGCAAATTGATTGGAGATTAGGAGCTCCTGAGCCATGAACTATCTCATTGTGGTGGATCTATAACCCATCTATCACATATAAAATCTTTATCGACAAAATCTTCATGGCGTATCCAATATGTATCTTGTCTGTATTCATATAACTATCTGAGATTAAAAAATAATTTTTAAATTCAGATACACCACATATCGTATCTGATACGTCGGAATTAGAAGTATCTTAACATATCTAGACAAGTATCCAAAATAAAAAATTATTTTTTAATTCAGATATGTCACATGACTTATCTGATATATATCGGGTAAGTATCTGTGAGTATCGGTATCCGAAAGTATCGGATACATGACCTTGCAAATTTTATAAATATCCATGCATCATAGGTGACAATGCATCATAGGTGACAACCAAGGGGTGTCAATTTCACAACCAACTGACTACAAACTTGGTGTCGACTTCATGCAATTTTAATATAACAAAACAAATCCAACTTCTAAATATATAATAAAATGAAAATATTTGTAGTTTTATAATGAGAACCAAAATAATAATATTATCATTATTAATAATAAAATTGATAATATGTACTGATAATAATAATTATAACGACAACAATGGTAGTGAAAACGTGAAATAATTCAATTAGTCAATTGATTTGCAAAAAAAAAAAAAAATCAGGTAAATAATAACAATAATATTAGTAACAAATAATACAATTAAGTCTTTAATCTCAATAAATTGAGGTATGTTACAGGAAAAATAGAGACAATAAAGTCTGGTATGATACGTGCGTCAATCTTCTCCAAGCGCTTTTATCGGTCATAATGTCTTCTTTAATCCCCTTGAACTACAAGTCTTTGCGTATAACTTCGAGCTATGTTTTCTTCGGTCGTGCTATTGCTCTCGTGAAATAGGCGAAATTCATGGACTCCACTCGACGCATAATTTCATTGATGGGTCTACGTCGTATGTGACAAACCAATATAAGATAATTTCTTGCATCTTCTCTTCTTATACAAACTACGTTTACTTCATAAATATTAAAGTATTTATAATAATAATATTATTATTGTTTATTATTATAATTAATAATAATATTAGCAAATATAAGTTTTTAAATTATATTTTCATAAATATTAAAAACTGGAAGTGGTGGTAACTGTGGGTTTTTATTTTATATTCTTTTGATTTAATTAGTCACTTGATATCATTGGGGGGTCAGATTCGACCCGGTTAATCGAAGTCGCGTCCAGATCCCGCCGCCCATGGTCTGGTCTGGTCCCCACACACGGTGTTGTTACCTTTTCTAATTCTCCCCCCTTTCTCACTTTGTCAATTTCCTTGTTTCCTCGAATAATTTGCGTACACTCGAGGGGGAGGGGGGAGTAGCAGGCGATTACACTTGAAATCAGAGATAATGTCGCTGCGGCCGGGAAGCAGGGCAGATGTACGGAAGAAGAGCTACAAAACTGGAGTCGACGCGGAGGAGGCTCGGCGACGGAGGGAGGATAATCTGGTGGAGATCAGGAAGAACAAGCGCGAAGATAATCTTCTCAAGAAGCGGCGTGAGGGTCTTCCCAATGGGAGTCTCCCCCAACAGCACTTTCCCCTTGATCCTTCCCAATCTCCTGCTGCAATAGAGAAAAAGGTGACGACTTTCGCTTGCATTTAGTTACTGTGTTTGTAGATCGGGATCGAGATTTTTATATCTGATTTTTAGCTGAGCTTTAATTGATTTCAAACCACCCTGGAGTGCTGGTTTAATTTTTTATTGGATTGAGTTGGATATGGGGCTTGTTGCCGGAAAAACCGTGATCTATGATTTTGGAAGTTGATAACCACAGTTGACTACTGGGTGGATTCATTAATTTTGTGATGAGTTTGTGCTGTCAAGATCCCCCCGGCCCCCTCCTGGTAACTTGGATACTGATTGTGATTTAATCGAACCTGAGTACTGCAAATAGTATGATTTTGCTGTGCTTGAAGTTGGTTCCGTTTAAGTGCTATAAATATTAGAGAAGGGAATGTTTTTTCCTCACTTTTTTTATTACTGTTGGAAATTGGCGACTAAATATTTGCTGGATCAACTGAGGTTTTATGAAAGGTTCCGCGACGCAATATGTTATTTCTTGTTGTAATTTCTTATTTTTCATTTATACGTTGCCAATGAGGTTCCTCATGGATCTAGTTTAATTATTGATCTAAATGTAAATGTGTCCAGGAAGGGTTAATATCAAAGTTTATTATTTATATATCTTTTTTTCTACATTTGGGAAGTTGATCTTGTTCTGATGTACTTTTTTAGTGCTTTACTTTGGAGTCTTTGTTGGGTTGCACAATTGTTAGTGTCATCTGAAGCTTATTTATATCACTGTAGAATGGTATCAGAGGACATTTTTTTGTTTTAATTTGAAAATGTCATTGATGCTTCCCAGCCCTCTGAATCTGATTATTCAAATGATTGTTACCTAAGCAGACTTCTACTCTCTAGTTTCTGACAATCCGTTTCTGTGCATGGGGGTTATGCTTCTCAGATGAGGGTCTGCTTATTGCTTGCCTCTGGTTTCCTATTCTATATACATATTTCTTTGATGTAGATCTTGTATTACTCAAATTAGTGGTGTTTCCCTATCTGTTGCTTTAGCTAAATTTTTTGGTTCACCTGTACTCTGGGATAAAAGCTCCTAGCACTACTTTTGTGGTGCTTACAATCAATTATTTTGACAGTTAGAAAGTATTCTTCTGATGGTGCAAGGAGTATGGTCTGATGATCCTGGTGCTCAAGTGGAGGCAACTACACAATTTAGAAAGCTTCTATCAATTGGTATTGTTGCTTCACAAAGCTTAAAATTTACTTCTTTTGGTATGTGTCCTTTTATATTTAATTTCCCAACTTTGCAGAGCGAAGCCCTCCAATTGATGAGGTGATTAAATCTGGGGTTATCCCTAGGTTTGTGGAGTTCCTTGGTAGGAATGACCTGCCTCAGCTTCAAGTAAGTTCTCCATGAGGATTTCCCATTTCATGTCTTCTACATAGTACCTTTCAACCGGTAGTTTATGAAGAATTGTTTTTCATGTTGCAGTTTGAAGCTGCATGGGCTTTGACAAATGTTGCTTCCGGGACATCAGAACATACAAGGGTTGTTATTGAACATGGTGCTGTTCCTAAGTTTGTGCACCTTCTTGGTTCTACCAGTGATGATGTCCGTGAGCAGGTTGGCACTCACTGATGGTTTATTCTTTTGGAATTTTTGTACTGTATTCTGGTGGCACTTTAATGTTTGATCTCCAATAACCTGCAAACTTGTGTTGATATTCATTACTTACCATTGGCTTGGCTAATGTATTTGCCTCATGCTATTTCTTGAGCAGGCGGTCTGGGCTCTGGGTAATGTTGCAGGTGATTCTCCAACCTGCAGGGATCTTGTTCTTGGACATGGTGCTCTTGTGCCTTTGCTAGCTCAGTTGACTGATAATTCAAAGCTTTCTATGCTGAGAAATGCTACATGGACATTATCTAATTTCTGTCGTGGCAAGCCACCCACGCCCTTTGAGCAGGCATGAGACAATTTCATGTTATGTGATGTCTTATTTTGTCAATTATTTTGGCCTTGAGCTACTGAAGAAATGCTAATGTCTATTATGATGTATTCTGGATCTGTTTTTGTGGGTAATTTGTTGAAGAAATGCTAATGTTGATTATGCCATGTTCTGGATCTGTTTTATGGGTAATTTATTGTGGCAAATGGTTTGATTCTTGGGTACTTGATCAGGTGAGGCCTGCCTTGCCCATTCTCAGGCAACTTATTCACTTGAATGATGAGGAGGTTTTGACTGATGCCTGCTGGGCTCTTTCTTATCTTTCTGACGGAACAAATGATAAAATCCAAGCTGTGATTGAGGCAGGTGTCTGTCCCCGACTTGTGGAGCTTTTTCTGTATGTTACTATTCACATTACAGGAATTTAATATTTTACATTTCTTCCTTTTCTTTTCTTGTCTTGTTTCTTCTGTCTCCAGATTCCATTCAGATTTCCTCCCTACTTATGCTAAAGGAATGTTAAAATTTGTGCATCTTACGCTGCTGATGAAATTTTGTTTTTAATGAAGCCATCCATCGCCTACTGTTCTTGTACCTGCTCTTCGAACCGTGGGGAATATTGTCACCGGCGATGATGCTCAGACACAGGTATTAGGATCCTTTTTTGTTTTGTTTTTTGTTTTTGTTTTTATTTTTGTTTTGTTTTTTTTTTTATTTTTGTGATGTTCCTTTTATTGATACACAGGTAGTTGGACTTCTTATTGAAAATGACTTTTCTCATATGATAAATAGTTTTTCTTCGAGATTCTCATGGCAGAGTTATATATTTCGTGGGCATTAATTGACGTAACCCTTTTTTTGTGATGACCTTTTATGAATTTCCATCCAAGGGATTGATATTGAAAAAATTGTGAAGGATTTGATATTGTTAGTCCATCTGAAAAATCAATTTGATTTAG
This sequence comes from Haberlea rhodopensis, assembly GCA_907163345.1. Taxonomy (NCBI): domain Eukaryota; kingdom Viridiplantae; phylum Streptophyta; class Magnoliopsida; order Lamiales; family Gesneriaceae; genus Haberlea; species Haberlea rhodopensis. Next base: position 7,854,855 of record CAJQUN010000021.1, on the reverse strand, counting down.
TTTGTTTAAGGGCAAAATGTTACCATTTCTGGAATCTGTTATGCATCAATATTTTCTGAACTCTTTTATGGAATGATGATGAAGTCTGGAAGTAGGAACCAGACAAAAACACATGCACAGAGGCATGTACACACACACACTCACGTATACACCCCATTGAGATAACTTCTAAGAATCTATTGTGGCTGTTAGAACACGAACACTTACATCATCACCATTTTGTTCTTAATTACTTCAAAATGTTTTTTATTTCTACAGTTTGTAATTGACAACCAAGTTCTCCCACTCCTCTACCAACTTCTCACACAAAATCATAAGAAAAGCATTAAAAAAGAAGCTTGCTGGACAATTTCGAATATCACTGCTGGAAATAACGCTCAAATACAGGTAAACTATTTTTTTGTTTTTTTTTGTTTTTTTTTGTTTTTTTGTTGTAATTAGATATTACCGACTAGTTGAAGTGAATTGTTTCATGTATCAGTTTATGATAGAAACAATAACTTGTAGAATCAATTAGTCTGAAGAATGCACCTGGATTGAACGCTCATATTTTTTGCGTGCATCTGTCTTCATTTCTTTCTATTTCTTAGAATTTTTGTCGTTGACTTGTTCTTGTTAAGATTAAGATGGAATGTCTAAGAATTTTGTTAGGCTTGCTGTGTTATATGAAGTTTTCGATCTTTTAGCCTAAAATGGTGTGGCTGACAGAATGGGATTAATGATTGTAAAATAGAAGATATAGAGCAAGGAATGCATGTCTCAGGTCAATATATTAACTGGGCAGAAATTTTGATTAGAATAAGATGCCCTTGGCATTTCCAGCGAAATCGGAGCAAGGTGACTGAGCGAAAGTAGTGATGGCAATCAATGTAATGGAAAATTTAAGGGAAAGCTCAAACTCCATAAAGCAGAGGTACCTAACATCAAATGTAAGATAGTAACTGGGAGGACTGGGATCTCTATCGTTTAAGTTTGTGTGATGACCTTAATAATTCAGAGTAGAAAAGTGGATGCATGTGGCTCACTCTAAATGTATGTGAGAAGCTCTTTGATGTTGAAAATGATTCTGTTAAACCCTCCGTTCTTGATTAGGTTTTATCTCTTTAACTCCATCCATTCGTCATATCCCTCTTCTGAAAAAGAATATGAAAGTTCAGTTGACCAAGATTTTTTTGGTTTGGGTGAACTTTTTTAATTGTTGGATATACATACGATCTACTCCAAGGGCACATGTTTCTATGCTGGAGGCACATGCTTTAATGCTGTTTTTAATGTGCTTGTGACTACAGAACTGTACTCTATAGTGACCAGTTAAGTTAGGATCATCTTTTGCTCTTTTATGCTGGCATCATAAGAGCTGCAGTCAGAGTTACAACCTATTGTAATTCTTGTTATAAAAGTTTATATTCTGTATTCGGCTGAAGATTCTGAAGGCTTCAGTTTCAAGCTATTAACCAGTTGCTTACTAGTTCACCACCATTTTTGTTAACTCAGTCCAATTAATCTGAATGAGTCAACATCTGTAAATTTTAGAAAAGGTGGTAGAAGATGCTGTCAATGGTGTCTTTCTTCTTGAGAGCTATAAGTTACTATTTGCCTGTTTGTGTGGAGCATTCCTTTCATAATTTTCTTGAATTTCATTGTAACAGGCCGTCATTGAGGCTAATATCCTTCTTCCCTTGGTGCAACTTCTCCAACATGGAGAGTTTGAAATTAAGAAAGAGGCTGCATGGGCAATATCAAATGCCACCTCTGGTGGATCTCAAGAGCAGATTAGGTATTTATGATGTTTCAACTATCTTCATGAGGTGTCAGTAGCGCTTAAATTAAATTCAACTCTATATTTCAATTCAAGGGAAGTTGAATAAAATATGATTTGTCATCTTTCTTGAATATCTTGAGAAAATGGAATTGATAGCTACCAGATTGTTTCATTTTTTTGTAAAGAAGTTAGGTTAGGACTATGTCCTGTGATATGTTGTAACATGTTCTCAATAAAATATTCAAATCCAGTTGAGTACGAATAGTGTTTTGATTTCCATAGTCTCTAACAGATTCTCGAACACTTTTGATGTCTCAATATTGATTTGTATACCTTTTATTTTCTACCTTTATCAAGTTGTAGTTGGTTTTGCATAATTTCTTTGTGTTATTTTTTCCATGTGCATTCTCGTAGGTGGGACTAGTCGGTGACAGTGATTTTTTTAATTATTTAGGAGTTATAGAAACTAGCAGACAGAGTAATATAGTACACAAACATGTTTGAACAGAATGGATTCTCACATAATAATTACTGTTGCAGATTCTTGGCAAGCCAAGGTTGCATTAAGCCGCTATGCGATCTCTTAATCTGTCCGGACCCAAGGATCATTACCGTGTGCCTGGAGGGCCTTGAAAACATTTTGAAGGCAGGTGAGACAGATAAAGAAAATGGCATGAATGATGGAATCAATATATATGCACAAATGATTGATGAATGTGAAGGACTAGACAAAATAGAAAATCTCCAGAGCCATGACAACACGGAAATATACGAAAAAGCCGTAAAAATTTTGGAGAAGTACTGGGCTGAAGAAGAGGAGGATCAAAATCTCGTTGATCGTGTAGATGGAAATCATCAAGGTTTCAACTTCGGCAACAATCAACAAAATATTCCTGCCGGCGGCTTCAAATTCGGTTGAATGGTTTTCTGGAATCTGGTCTGCTTTCTGTTCAGTTATATTTTTATTATTTCTAAGTTATATAGTATTTGGTGTCTGTTTGTGTTTCTTATTGCCAATCATCATGGTTTTCGGAAGTTTAAGCCTTGAGTTTATTTTTATCATATGATATTTTCTTTTATCAATGGATTACAGAGACAACGTTCTTTCTGGATTGTTGAAACCGTAATTATGATTACAAGTCTGTTGAGTCTTGGATATATAAGGTTCTCTGTGAATTGTATTTCCTCATGGCAATGATGATATAGCAAGTTCACAAAGTCGGTAATTTTATTCATAATTGGCATTTGTTGATGCATTTGGATGTACTGTGGTTAGAAATAGCAGACTTTGTGGCGTCTAGATTTGTCTCTTAAGTATGTTTTCAATGATTTTATTAAAAAATGCAACATTTCGTTGTACAAATCTCACTTGCTTAACTATAATTGAATTCTGGTTTCTTGGCGTTTCATCTAAAGTTTGTAAATGCATTACTCGTTGATTTTAATTAATTTTTATCTCTTATTATTTGATTTAAGTTTAAAGTAAATGTTTTCTGCACTCAGAGATCTTGGTTTCCGTATTTAGTTAAACGAATCTTTATGTGTCGATAGTTTTTCGAGCTTTGATTTCGATAGTTGTATCGAAAGGGTTAGTGGATGGAAAATGATATCAAATAGAATGTGGATCACCGTGATCCACGGACACTCCTAAAAATCACTCGGTATAGTGTCGGACACTTCTAAGACTCGAACATGTGTTGGACATGCCGCCCTTAAATTTTTTGAAGAAAAAAAATCGGACACTCATGTTGAATACTTCTCTCAAAATCGGACCCCCGTGTCGAACATGGCCGACACAAAAAGGATACTTTAAGGGGTTAATTGTACAAGTTTTAAAAAAAATTGGGCTAAGATAAAATTTGAATGTGTTAGTGAAACTTTATGTTAATTGAAGTAATATACATTTGGTGTTTGTATGGGTTATACTATGATATTTGAGTTACATGTATTTATTTATATGTTTTTTTTTGTAAGTATATTTTTGGTGTTATATTTTATTTGACGTGTTTGTTAAATTTTATGTTAATTGAATTAATATGTATTTGATGTTAGTATGATTGTTATAATAACAAGCATTTATTTATATGCTTCTTGAATTTAGTAAGAATATTTTTGTTGCTTTTACATGGTTTTAGAATTTTAAAAATGTGAATTTTAGTATTTTGTAATACAATACATGTATATATATATATATATATATATCCACAACCATGTCGTATCGTGAAAATTTTGAAAATCTGTGTTGTGTCTATGTCGTGTCGTGTCGTGTCAAATCAGTATTGTCATTTCATTGTCTGTGCATGGCAGGGCTCACCTAAAGTATGTGCGGAGAGAGTTAATTGTATGTTTATGCTAAAAATAAAAAAATAAAAAATAAAAACGTTTGTCATGATATTCACGCCAACTCATAAATCAACTTAATAAAAATATATACAAATCCAATATTTGTATGGACTTTGTTTGCGCACAACTCATAAATCAACTCAATATGATCAGTCTTCAAACAGAATGATTTATTATTTTATGTTTTTTTCTTTAAAATAAGTTTGTTTTGAGTTGTTGTATAAGTTGAACCAAACCAGGAATATAAAAGCATTTTCGGCTGTAGGGGATGTTGCCTGTTTGAAGACACTGATCCAGTTAAAATTGTGTTGTCGGTTGGAGATTTCCTAATTCTTGAATTGAATAAAAATATAAACCACCATAAAAGCATTTCCCGGCATGGCAATCGCGGAATATTTGTAAAAAAATTTAACATAAAATTTATATAATTACCTCGTCACCTTCCTCGTAACAATGTGAAACACAGCACATGATTCAACTTCAAACCAACGAACGGATGCAGCATCCCCGTAACGAGGCATTACTCTAATTCGAAAAAGGTAGATTTAGAGTAATGCCTCGTTTTTTGGATGCTGCAACCGTTTGAAGACACTGACCCAGTTAAAATTAAATTTTTATATTTTAAGTTATTTTATTATATATTTTTAAATTGAGGTTATTTAAATAAATAACCCATCAAATCTCTATAACCTAAAATTTAAATTAAAAGGGCTCTGAAAATAATCGATCTATCTTCCTTGATTTTAAAATATTTGGGTTCCTGACACGATTTAATGTATTAAAAGAGAGTGAAATTTTATTTTTTTTAAAAAAATATATATATTTTATTCTAAATTTTTTATATTTTAAATTCAAATATTTATATCATGCTACAATTTTTTATAATTATAATTATCGTAACCTTTACATTGAGAGGTATTGGTCTAGTCTCACTCTCATGTATTTTTTTTACTGCTTTGAATAAACAGGTAGGGGTCCACATGACCCCTGTCATAACAAGCGGTTTTCTTTATATATAAAAAAAACAAACAAATTGTTCAATCACTCTAAAAGCTCAGGCTTTTAGATGAGACGATAATTTAACATTGTATTAGAACATATAGCTAACGTCGAGGTCATTGATTCAAAACTCATAAAACAACAAATCCACCCACATTAAATAACCATTTGATCCGCCCCACAAGTAAGGGTAAATATTAAAGAATAAATAACAACTTGTTCAATCTTAGTCCTTTATGTGATTCTGTCATCAACTGCTCGTTACTACTGTAAGTGTAACTATGTTGCGTGTATATTAGTCTTTTATGTGATTCTGTCATCAACTTCTCGTTACTACTGTCCAGGTTCCTTGTCGAAGATTCCTGAGTGCTAGTCCTAGGGGAACTTCCGAGCATAAGCAGGAGCATCTCAGATACCCATTCTTCCCCGGTGCTTCTCCCTCGATTGTTTTTGTTCAATGAGACATCATGATTGTGTTGGCATGCTCTCATTTCTCGATTTTCTCACGGTTGACAGGAGATATCTTACTGAAGCATATATTTGTCTATTGAAACGAGCTGGCAGAACAGTGTGCTAAGGAAGGGACTTTATATTTCTATGATCCACTGGAATCGGGATCGCTGAATATCGTTTTATTAGCTGATTTTGAATGAACTGTGGGTTTAGATATCGAAGGGATTATAGAGGTCGCATCTTCAGGTGAAACTACTACCTTTTGCACTTTTATCTCTACTGACCTTCCATTCTGCCGGAGTTAGGAAAATAGGCCCTGATCAGTGCGCGAGGAAGGAATGACAGATCAAGGTCTCATCCACTAATACAGTACATAACTTTTTGAGGCCTTTCTTGGTGTTGTTCACAGTACGCTTCAGGATCGCATTTCCTGTTGAGATCCCAAGTCTCCAAGTGGGTCATCTTGGCCACCCACGACCTTGGCTTCAAGCCTAGAGAGCAAGAGAGATCTATTTATCCATGTGGATGAAGTCAGACATATTATCTTACATGATGTTCGAAATCGATGTTCTTTGCCCCTCATTTAAGCAACAATTTACCTGACGTCTTATTAGACTTCACGAACTATAAATAAAGAAGAGCTCAATTTCAAAGCGGTTTCGAAGCGCGAAAGGATTCATACCCAGACTAGCCCTACCCGGCCGCTCGGCTCCGCGTTTCAAGTTTGTTATCCTAACTGTCTCCTCTCCTCCACAATCCCTAGTCTTCCATAAATAAAAAGTCTTTGACTTCTCTTTCTTCCTCCTCGAAGATGATGGATCCAGGGGGTCATGGAGAAAGACCAACTTCCCTCTAGTCTGATAGATCGCTTTCTCTCGTATCGTATGGTATGCTCGGCTCTGCCTTCATCAACAACAGCTGGTGTTATTGTAGATTCCAAACTTTGAAAGCGATATATAGTTCTGTTTTAAAGAAAATTCCATGGACATTTCCAAAACAAAAATTTGCCCGTCAAAACGCTGACTTGCTTTTTGTCTTTTTAAAAATATGAAGTAGGTATTCTCAAAGAAATTCGAAATATTTTCGCTTAGTCCCAAAATACATTTATTTTATCATATGATAAAATACTATTAAAATTTCATATTTAAATATATCGATCTGAAATAAACTAGAAATAACTGAAATTTTCTGAGCATTCACCAAAGTGTACCAAATGACTACACTTTGTCCTTTTTTTGAGAGGAGATTCGAAAATGATGAGGCCTGTGCCTCTGTAGCGATCCTGCTTCAGATGAAATTATACTTGTCTATTGTCATTTAAACACTAATTTAAAGGTGACGCACAATGGGCAAAAGCAAAATATTAATTTCCTGAAAAATAAACCATTTCAGCGGTAAAAAATCTGAATTTATTTCACTCGTTCATAAAAATTATACCCTCAATCCTACTGATTTTCAAATACTTACAACGCAAGGCTTTCTATCCCTATTTTGTAATACAAGCCATTGCCATGTAAACCATCCCACCAAAAAGCTTTCACAAACAAGACAATCAGCAAATATATATAATTTAGAAAACCCAATCAACTAAGGATGTTTCTTGGAATATCCAGAAATGGAAATCCTTGAAAATGCAACAGTTCGATTCAAACACGAGCCTTGTTACCCTAGGGCAAAGGCATCAAGATGAGAACACAATAATTTTAAAGCCACACAATAGTTCAGGTCTGTCATGCTTGGCAGACTCCAACAACGTAGATTGCTGCTCAAACTTACAGTCACAGTTTCCAACTTAACATAGTAAGACACCTATGACCGATTTCGTGGCATCCTCTCTGATCCATGCCTATGGCGAAAACCACTGGATCGCATTCCAATTTCGATCCACCATCAACCGGATTCAAGGGGAAGGAAGACTGATAATCCAGGTCCCAAGCATGGAATTGATCCTGACGGGTATTTTCAGGTTCTTCCAGATGAGTTTTGAAGAAAAGTAGTAAAATCCACTTGGCTGCACAGATGATGAAGTGATAGGCACAACTTGCGCCAAACCTCTATTGCTGCCGGATCTTCTCCCGGTGGATACAAGAGGAGAGTGTGCCATTGGGTTATTGTTGGATTGCGGAAAATATGCTTGAAGTGATGGGGCACGGTCACGAGGCCGAGCTACAACACTAGGGTAAGGTGGAAGCATTGATGTGGTAACAGAGCTTGGAGCTCTACTAGCAGAACCGTAGGAGTATTTCAACATTAATAACTCAAGCAACGTATAAACCATGCAGTAATAAATTTAACCCATACAAAACTTTTAATAGCATTTCTACAAAATATCAAAGCATAACCCATTTCACCCACTTTATTTCATAATCCATCTTTTCTAAATGCTTATTCGTGTGGGTACAATGGAGGTTGTCGAGATGCATTGTGGAGTCTCCCTGCATGATCACGTGCTTCGATTAACTCTTCAACTAAACATAGAAACCCAGGTTAAGCATGCTAGTATCAGATTAGTCCTATAATTACTTCTATATTACTCTTTCTGTAATGAATCACATGTAAAAGGGTGCACTCCAGGTCTTGGGATATCAGAACCATTCCTAGCAGCTCTCTGATTTACAAATGGAACTGAAGGTTGATCTGCAGCACCAATGCGGCTACTGGTAGCAAAAGGAGGAGAATAGGCCCAACCGTGGTAGTGTACATCCATGGAAGGGAAACCATAGGAACCAGGGACTTCGCTTTGAACTGATGGGTCACTCAGAGACACTCCCACTGGATGTAGAAGATGGATGGATTGGCCCAAAATAAGCAACGTATGGGCAAGGATGAGCTGAGGATGACATGGATGTATGTTCAGCAAAGATGGCGTGATGCCCAAGAAAATTGTGAAGCATGAAACAGTAAGTACCATTATTAATAGGTTTGGTGAAACCTTACTAAGATGGGGAATGAAATCTTACATGCACTCGATGAAAATTCTCCTTCACTGCAAAAAAATAAATAAATAAATCAAAGCATCATTAGCTGAATGCCTTTCAAATGAAACGATTCAATTATATCATGCTAATAGTAATTTAACCACATAATCCAATCTTGTGTAGTAATTGCTATGGACTACATCATCAAGCTTCAGGACGAACCGAAAATATTTTCCACCCCGCATGCTATATTGTTAAACCAAATGCGTTAATCAAGCACTAAACTTATCTTCTTTTCATCATATATTCATACTGTCAACCCCAGTATCCAGCTATAAATGAACTACTCGCACACAACCAATATCACTTAAAGAATGCGAACCCCCAGTATCCAGCTATAAATGAACTATTCGCACACAGCCAATATCACTTAAAGAATGTGAAATGGCAGTTACAATATATACTGTTTGATCCATGTTAGAATCATGAAAAGAAGACAGAAGTTTACGAATAGTTTGGGAACTATCTCCTAATCCCCTTTACCCTTATCTCTGGAACTTACATTTTGCAGTTTGGGAAATTTCTTTCGTTTCTATTACATGTCTTCCGATTTTCCATTGTCGACGAATAGTTTCAGTTGCTGTGCCTTCCAGAATTCTCATCAGTAATTTAGTTTGGTTTCATTGTGGTCAATTTCGGAAAAGATTTTTCCAGTTGCAAATTAACGCCTCTCTTATAGTGGTAATTATTTGAGATTTAGAAGCATTGTTAGGCGATCGGTTTCACAAATTATACCAGTAGCCAGTAGCTATCTTGAACATATTCACTGCATCCAAAGAATTGTATAGGTAACAGTAAAAATAAGATTATTTCATCAGATTTTACATGCATTGTGGGCTTCTCTTTTTGGATTTCTAAGAGGCTCTTTGTTATCTTCAACTGGGCTTGTTACAGATTCGTTCGTACGAAGCATCAAATTTGCCCAAGCCACCAGTACCCAGTGAAATGGTGTAGAAAGTGTCTAAAGACTTTCAATTCGTTATGTGCACCCATCATGTGTGCCAACCTGCTAGTAAACAAAGGAAACAATAATATATTTTTCTTTCAGCATCTGAAAGTAAATTGACAAGGAAATTGTATATTGGTACTGTTTTCAGAAATATATTTCAAATAAGTCTTAGAGAAAATAATGTTTACAACAAAATACACTTAGGAGATAATTATATTCACAAGTCCATTTTTTAAAGAGTTAGTTTGCAAAGGTTTTTTATAGTTCCCAAAATACCATTCAAGTTATAAAAAACTCTAAACACAATTTATTAACTCTTTGCGTAATAACCTTTCCTCCTCTTGCAAAATCTACCACCTTTGATTGCGATTTTTTCGAACACTCGAATCGAAGCAGCTAACTTTTTTGTAATTTGAAATTTCTTTGAATCGAAGAAAAGGAAGCGATATACGTTTCTTTGGAGCGTATAAAATTGATGGCATCGATCGATTCAGGGAAATGAAGGTAAGTTATTTTGGTAGATGTAATAGATTCCTCTCTAAATTTATGCTAGTCCGTGTCATTGGTTGGAAGCGATGGATTTTGGAATTATGATTTTGTTGAAATTTAGAGAGGAAACACAAGTTTTTAACATAACTTCCAGCTTTTCTTTCATAGAGTTAAAATCTTCTGCAATTTGTAAATGGAGTGATTACAACTTTGACGGGATATCCTTTAAATATTCTATACCTGGACACCCTAAATGTTGTTTGACTAATGAAGATGATATAAATATGTTTGTTCTGTGTAAGATTATAGACGTCCGGTTGTCGACAGTTGATGTTGATGATGAAAGAATTGCATACCCTGGAGTTTCTTCAGGAAGTAGGAATTGGCAGACATCACTTGTTGATGTTGAGGATATGCACCGTTACATTTTGGTGGTGCATGCGAGGCAACTGACCTTATAAATAGTAGGGAAAATAATGTTGCAGGTGCACGTGATGAAATTGAACAAGCATGTCATTCATCTCCAGAATTTGATTCTACCACCGGAGACTTAATGTTAAAGGCAAAGAGAAGTTATTGTTATGTTCAAGTTGGTCATCAATTATTAGTAGGGTTGGTCAAAAGTTTAGTGGTGGCGTAGAAGAGTTTCGCTATGAATTGAGTAAATATTCGGTGGAGGTTGGTTTTGATTTCAACTATGTAAAAAACAATAAGGTTAGGGTAGTTGCCGAGTGTGGGAGAAAGCATGATGAAGGATGTGGTTGGTTTGTGAATGCAAGTATCTCAAGAGTGGATATGTCTTTTTATATAAAGAAATTGAACAACATACACACTTGTGTGCTCAGAATGATCAAAGACAAATCTAAAAGGATGAGTTCTGTTTTAATATCTGAAATTATTGCTGATCGAGTGTCTTCAAATCCTAAGTTTTCTGCAACTGATGTATCGGAGTTAATAGAAAGAGATTATGGCTTGGATATCACTTATAGTAAGGCGATAAGTGTGGAAAATGCTAGATCTATTGCTTTTGGAAATTATGATGAGTCGTTCCAGGAATTGAATTTGTACGTTGATGCGGTGAGAACGATATGTTGGAAGTTTTATTGAGCTTGAAGTTGATGGCAGCAACCGATTTTGTCGTTTGTTCATTTCATTTCGTGCCAGCATTGACGGGTTTAAACATTGTCGTCAAATGTTATTCCTTGATGGAACGTTTTTGAAATCTCGATCCAAGGGCACCCTTCTGTCAGTGACAACGAAGGATGGGAATCAAGGTACTACACTACAATAAGTGATGCACGAACAGAAATCTTCACTGGTGCACGAACATAACCTAGCTAGTGCACGAATCTTATTACAAAATAAGATTCGTGCACCAAATATTTATAAAGTCCTGCATCATTGTAGTTATGTAAGTTTCGTGCATCACCAGTCTTTTTCGTGCATCAATATATTATTTTCGTGCATCAGTTAATTTATGTAAATTTCGTGCATCAGTTACTTTTATATTAGTTTTGTGCATCATTATATTATTATTATTTCGTGCATCATTTAATTTATGTAAGTTCCGTGCATCAGTTATTTTTATATATGTTTCGTGCATCAGTTACTTTATTATTTTTATATAAGTTTCGTGCATCAGTTACTTTTTTATAAGGTTCGTGCATCATTATATTATTTTCGTGCATTAGTTAATTTATGTAAGTTTTGTGCATCACAGAATCAATTATTTTTTGAAAAAGTTTTGTGCATCTGCTACTTTTATATAAGTTTCGTGTATTAGTTACTTTTAATAAGTTTCGTGCGCCCATTATACATCACCAACCTCCTTCGTGCATCAATATATTATTTTTGTGCATCATTGTAATTTGAGTTCGTGCATCAGTGTTATTATTTTCGTGCAACCCTTATAATTGGGATTTCTGGTGAACGAAAATCTATTGCAATTAACGTAGTGATGTTTTTTTTTTTTTGCAAGGTTTGTTCCCTTTGGCTTCGCTATTGTGGACTCCGAGAACTACGATAATTGGCTTTGGTTTTTATCTTATTTGAGCAAAATTTTAGACAATGGTGAAGATGCATATATATCCGATCGTAATATTGGTTTGATGGAGGCGCTATCTGTTGTGTTTGGAGTTTCTCTGAAACTCTTTTTTTGTTTATATCATTTAAAGTGCAACCTACGTAATCGATATGCTGGTAAACACATTTCAAATAAGTTTCGAGAGAGATTATGTTTTTTGCTCGATGAATGTGCTTACTCGCCGACAATGGCTATTTTAATGAAAAGCTAGTTGTTTTCAAACGAGATGGTGGGTCAATTTTGGAAGATTTCTTACAGGGACTTTCTTTGGATAAGTGGACTAATGCATACTCTACTGGGATACTCTACTGGGATGAGATATGGAGAGATGTATTACAATGCAGCCGAGTCATTCAATTCATGGATATTAGAGGCAAGGGGTCTTCCTATTACACATATGATTGATTCTATTAGGGTTAAGTTGATGTGCTTTACTCTTAAACAAGATACGCAACTCCAAATCTCCCTTCACATGATCATAGAGTTATCGCCATACACCAGTCGGAATATCAACAGAATCAACAGGTACCTCCGAGAATGTTGTTGAGAAGTATGGATGGACTGGAAAATGGTGGCGCTCAGGTTGGATCGTGTGGGTTATTGTTGCTTCAGTTTGGTCCACATGTAAAGATGGCGGCCCCTCATTCTATTGGGATAGGGTCTCCAACATGACATCAATTGTTATATCTTCATCGTTATCATCATCAACATGGACGTTAAGTTCTGACTCGTCTGGTTTAGAATCGTCATGATTCTGAGGCCCGAAAAAAACCAGCATTAGCATACTCATCTCTAATCCTCCTCTATTTCATCATTATCTTCCACTTCAGTTATATTAATATTGTGGACTTCTACTCCTGCATCAGGTAAACCATGTACTCTCATACTTGCTAGTCCTTAGGTGACAACCAGTATGTTCACGGTTTGATCATCAGTAAGAATTGACATGTATGGGCCCCACTCTTGACTATATTGGACGTTTGACGTATTACTATGATGGATCTGTTCTAATTCAATATACAAGTTGACACCAGTATTTCCAACATCAGAGTCAAAGAAAAACCAAATATGCACGACTCGCCCACAAATATTATTGAATATATGCTTAGTCCACACTTTAAGTGAATATTGTTGGTTATCGACACCTATTTGCTCGTACAGTTTCAATAACATCTCAGACATTGTAATAGTTCGAGGCATTCGCATGTATCTTTGTGGATGTCGATCATAATTTACGGTAATCCCATCGTGTGATATGCGACCTCCATAGTATAACAAAATATCAATTTCACTTCGAATCGATATATTATCTACGGAAAAAGAATTTAAACTCATAAGTTTAAAATATTGTATTTTGTATCAAACATCAATTTACAAACTAATATGCTAAAAAAATTTATATTCTTTCGATTTCAATATAATTCATTCTTTTCATATCTAATATTTGTTACATTTAAAAAAAAAACAATTAAGTTATACAAAATGCACTATAAATTGTTTTAAAGTTTGGAGAATAAAATTTATATATGAATTTATAAATTTTTTAGAATTAATTTTGTCCATGAGCGTTTCTCATGAAATAGGGAAAATATCTTTCCACGTTTTATATTTTTTTAACTAATACAATGTTGAATATTTACAATATGATAATTATATCATAACAATTCAAAATTTAATTCTAATGACATAAACGAAAAAAATTAAAAAAATGTACCTCAAAAATCAAGATTCTAAAACATACACGAAATAACTCTATGTAAAATCATATACAATAAAAAATTCAAATTTTTATGAAAAAATTAGTAAAACATACCTTTAAGGTGGGATAAAAGGATGGAAATGAGAATCGTTTAAGCAAGCGAAAGACGGAATGATATTCTGCGGAGGAAGATTTCTTTTTAAAAATTTTAAAGAAGAAAAAGCCAAATTTTAAAAAAAAAATTATTTATTTTCAATGGGTCAACAGACCAATTAATGGTCTGTTGACCCATTGATTATCTGCAACCGCGTGCGTCTGTCAGACCAATTAATGGGTCTGTTACCCCTTTTTTTATTTTATAAAACTTAAGAAAATCTTAAAAAGCATACATCGGGTGCGTTTATTAAAACGCATTGCCAGTGTGTGTTTTTAAAAACGCATTTGGAGAGTGCGTTTCACCTTAGTTCATTAAAAAAAAAAACCCACCTTATTATTGTAATTTTGTTTTTTATTAACAATATTATTTTAAATTAGTCTGAAAAATGTGTCCGCTGGAAAATGTATTTTTTTTTTGTTGTGGCAAGAATGTCTATTCATTTGCTCTATACTTTGCCTATTATATCATTTCTCGAATTATATAACTATAAAATTATAAAATTTCTACCTATTTATTGGATCAAAATCTAATATCTCTAAACAAAAAATTTAAATAAAAGAAGTTAGAATTCTAATATATTAATTGTGATATATTTATAGGGACATTGAGTCACTAATAAACTTTGGGTGCATAAAACCGAACATGCCAACATTTGGCTTGTTGGGCATATATTATGCTAACAAGTTCTAGCCCAGAGTATGTCTTGTTCGTGCATTAATTTCCATCCACACTTTCCTATTAAGGCCAAGTTAAAGTAATTTATGTCTCAATCCACCCCTACCCCCATCAAAATACGTTTGTGGAAATTTATCTTCAACCCCGAGACCAATTCATAGCTACCCCATATCTTGTCCCATGTAGCCTTTCCAGCAAAAATTGCATCTTCGGCAGATTGGAGATTCGAGATTGCCACACTCCCATTTGCTATGTCTATGCCATTGTTCAAATTCAAAGTGCAAGCTCTTTTCATCAATACACTTAATCCTTCTTCCGCAATCAAGAATAGGAAATTTGAATTATTTATATGATAAGTTTGTGCCGTGTAACAGTATCTATAATCTTCATTTCATAATAAAACTTAACTTTATTTCATTGATCCTCAGTCAAGACTAATGCATGGATACCAAGTCATGGACTATATTTGTGTAGAAAGATGGCTTCTATTCTGCCATATTCTGCAAGTGCTTATGTTCCACATGCAGGTTGGTTCTCGATTTGTCATGAGGGAAGCCGATAGTTTTTTGATGGTGGTGACCCAGAAAATGTATTTGCGTGATGTCCCGAGATCTTTCATTTGCCTGTCTATTTATAGTTTTTTGAGTCATTTTATCATTCGCAACAGCCTCTGTCCATTATTTTTTGGTTAACCATGTATGGTTTTAAGTGATTTAATCAAATTGGTGTCTAAGCCTTGGCCTCCTTCTGGTGCTTTTTAAGAGATTCTTGGCCTCCTTGTGACTTTATTGGTACAGGATCGGACATTAGAGCCGAGATTCTGGCCATTCTTTAAGGATTAAAAATATGTATAGAGCATAACTTTTTTTGTCTTTGTGGGTAGAAACTGACTCGCTGGTTTCTATTTCTATCATTCGAGTTGGTATTGTTTATTGGAGTCTATGCCGGTCATTAGCCGGATTAGGATGTTTTTTGCCGATGCAATTGATAATCTAGCTTTGGAGGATCGTCGTGTTCATACCTTCTTGTACCTTTTATTATCATATATATATATTACTTTACTACTATATATATATATATATATATATATATTTATTATATATATAAGTGACTAAGGATCACTATTGTAAGGAACAGTATAACAGTTCCAAATAGCGTCTTGCTCTTGCTCTCTTTCTCATAAAATGAACTGTTCATCTGCTTTCCCTCGTAAACGATGGTTTAGGTGAGCATTTAATGTTAAAAAACATTTTGCCCTACCAAATACGCCATATTTCTTCTCTTCAATCTGCACTGCTCTTCTTCTCCCACTCCCACCGTCTCCAACACCGTATCTTCGCCCGACGACCATAAGAAGATAAGACAACTACACAATATTACCAAGTCGCGTGACTGCTGGACGGAGCCAGAGCGAAGGGCGGAGTATGTACAGGGTATATTGGTCCTAACCTGGGCTGTAGGCGGAGGTATGTACATGGTATATTGCCGACACTCCTTAACCCTGCCGTGAAACACGAAAGGCCAGCTCAACACAGTGTGTTATTGGATTCATGGTTACAATTATTACTGGAATATATCAATTTCTAGGTTTTGAATTTTGTTGGATAATTTCTCTCTTTTTTTATTTTTAAAAAAGGATAATTTCTATTTTTTTATCAAGATAATTTCTAATTCTGATCTGGATTTGATGGTTTAGTCTTATCACACAATTATATTCAAGAAAGTGACTAATAGATTTAAAATCATAGCAGAAATTTATTTGGCTTGAAGTGATAAGGGTGAAATCTTTGTTTGCCTCTATGAAGTTTCCATAATCTGCATTAGCAATTCAGTTAACTTTGAAGGGGAAATATTTAGAAGGTCGGAGGGGAAATAATTATTGAGTAATGTGTATTAGTTAGCATATTATCAATGTCACGTACATTGATTGTCATCTTATGTTAATCTCCCAATTATAAGCATAATATTTTGTCATTTTCAAGGTCTTTAAAATTAGGATAAGCTACTGGACAAAAAAAAATGAAAAGCTTTGATGGACCATGTTAAAAGTGCTCCGGCCTCAAAGTGTATATTTTGACTATCAGAATTATGTAATCCGACTTGAGACTGTGTATGTCCAGAAAATTTAGAATGATCTTTTCAAATGCAAACAACCCCACTAAATTTTACGTAATTTTTGGGTTACATCTTTGTTTACAGTTGTGACCTTCGTGCCTTTGATTAAAAGCATGATTTCAAGATCAAAAGTAAAGATAATCCAGTTGTCGAGGAAGCTGGTGTTTGGAAAAGGGTTCTCTGTATGCTTCTACTTCTTTTGCTTTGCTTCACATATTAGTTCTGAATTGGGTTGGTTCAAGAGGATCTCTTTTTTCTTTCCCTTTGTCATTCTATTCGTTCTCTGAATGATATTAGAACACGGATAAAGGTTCAATTCTTTTGATATTGTCGATTATAACTCGCCCAAGTAAAATTGTAAACAAACTTGTTTTGCCGCACCTATCTTTCTTTACCTAGAGTATGCAGTTGTGAATCAGTTTATCATTATTGCATTGCATGCATGCTTGTTCTATATTAAGCTTTGGTTGTTTCTAATCTTTCTACTCTTGAACGTCACATAACTGTGTTGCTTATTGGTGGATGCTACGTTCAATTTTGGTATAATTTAAGCTTATGCAGATAAGTGGCACAACAAACTCCATCACTTGGACGTGTGATTTATTATGATGAAGAGCTTTTACTGTTGTAAATATATGTTTTGAAACATTGAAAATGATATCAGGTTGATATACATGAATTCCTAAATGCTCCAAATGGGAAGCAGTCGTGTTCTCTCAGTGAGAGACAAGACACAAACCCTTCACTGTCCCCATTAGGTGGAAGAGCGGTAAATAAGAGTTTGGAAAAAGAGTATTATTTTTTTTGTATGCAGCTTAACTGCCTTAATAGTCAATTAAGGTTTATTTTCATTTGTTTCAGGACATGTTTGATCAGCCTCTTCACATGGCTAGAGATCAAATAGAAGAAAGTCTCCGAACAAAAACCACTTCTATTAAGGTTGATTTGATTGCAATCTTGTAGATTAACTGCTAATTTGATATTGTGGAAAATAATTCTTGGAATAGCTAAAAATTTGTATGTTGTACTATTTCAAATTCAAAGGAGTGCATGTTTCAACTCCAAGATGCGCAAAGCGTTGCACAACTCACTTCAGAGGTAACCAAGAGATAACTTGAGCTAGAAGCTCAAGTTATTGAGGCAAGGAGTATCATTCAAATGCATGTATTGTGCATTTCAGATATTTTTGACTGAAAATGAGGATTTGATTCCCTGAAACGATATACATGATGCCCAACATATATAGCATATGTTTTGGCCCTGCATTCATGGGCCAACATGATATTTGGCTCTGCTCCTAAAAAAAGGAGCAATAACAATACTCAATTTCCCATAGAGCATGATAGGTTACTTTTAGATTGTAGTGCTCTTATAGTTTAGGTGACAAGATTGCTTGTGCTACTTCTGGTGATGCCTAGAAATGGATGTAAGCATTTGATCAGACCAATAACAAGTCAGGTGGTAAGTACTTAAGAATAAGAAGACTAAGTTTGGTTCTCGTGTATATATATTTGTTCCTCTTTATCACTCCAATTTTTAGCACCTTGTGTTGAAAATTGTTTACATCGGAGGAAGTTCATAGTGGATTCTTGATTAGAATTTGTGAAGACTTGTGACAAAAACATCAAAAGGTAGAGAAAAATCAGGAAAAGAAGAGCTAATATTTGAATCAATAATATATGATATACCTGTTGCTCAAATGTAAACAAAGAATTTATCCTAAGACGTTCCAATTTCTGTGGTTTATACTCTTTTAAATTTTAATCGAGATTTGATTCCGTCTTGATGGCTGTAGGATTCGTCTTGAACTGGATGCACAGTAGGACATCTGCTTCACAAATTTGGAAAAGTGACGACGTGTTAGGTACCATCATACATCCAACATTATAAATATATGTGCATCAGCTAGACTATAACATTGTTGACTGACATGCCTTAGTGGAACTTGAAATAACAAAACAGTTTATGGATAAGTCTGCATGTATTATTGTTAAACATGACGAGTTATCTATCCAGTGCAGAAAGCAATTTTAAAAGTCACATCATTTGTTCACTTGCACCGTGTCTTACACGGTGCCAATTGAACTAGTATATATATATATGAACAGTAACCATACTTTTTTTTCTTTTTTTATTTTTTTTCCGCGGATGGTTACTGTTCATGAACAGTAACCATAGGTTTTTTTCTTTTTTTATTTTCTTTTTGTTTTGTTTTGTTTTTTTCTTTTATTTTTGTTATTTATTATTATTTTTTGCATCGGGTGCTGTTCCTATGAACAATAAGCGTCCATCATATTTTTTTTTTGTTATTTATTATTATTTTGTATAAATACGGATTTGTTTGGAAAGATTTGATCTTTGCCCCAATAGTGCATCCCTCTTATCTCAAATTTTTTTTCTTTTATTTTTTTCTTTTATTTTTGTTATTTATTATTATTTTGTATAAATTTGTTTGGAAAGATTTGATCTTTGCCCCAATAGTGTATCCCTCATCTTAATTGTTTTAAATTTAAAATGTTTTCTTTTTTTTTAGAAAAAACCTTGTTGATTTTGTCAAGTATGAATTGATTTTAAAAAAAATAGAGAGTTTAAAATAAATATGTTTTCGTCGTGACAAACTTTAATAATAATTTTTTATATGAGCTGACTTCAAAAAAACAGAGTTCAAAATATGTTTTCGTCGTGACAAACTTTAATAATTATTTTTATAAATATTCGGCATGATGAATTTTTGGATTACAGGTCGTTAGTTTTGCTTGTTTGTATACATTTTGATTTTTGGCTTACCTATGACATATTGTTAATATGTGCTTGTTCTCGACTACCTTTATTCTGATGTTTGGCATCAAATTTTCCCTTCATGTATAAGGAGATAATATCAAAAAATTTAGAAAATATTAAATTATTAATAAGTATACATTACTTGTTTGATAATGATTTGGGACGTCACATTTATATTCATTATTTGTGAGAAAGTATATAAATAATTATAAAAGTAGAATAATTCATTAATCATGATGTCATAGCAAGTAATATAAGAGCAATATCCTAAAATAACAATGCAACTACAATAATAAACATAAACTATAATTCATCTTATGTGCTGCTCGCTCCTGCTATGAGATACCGAACACATATCTGCACTATTAAATGAACCATCGTCATTTTGAAAACTCTTGCGAGTAACTTTTGATTGGTTTTGGAGTTTGTTGATAATAACATTTGTTGTGATATCTGATGTTATCTACTACTGTAGTACGCTTTTGTGGATGACTTTTGTTTAGTGGTCTATTGGGCCCTACTAGGATATCATATACCAACTCTTGCTATGGTGAATCGTCGCGAATGATTTTTGTTTGGTACAACCTATTTTGTGTTATATACGTACGATTATGTATGTTCAATGCGTATGAACCATCTTTTTATTCTCGCGAACTGTCTGTTCAACTTGTGTCGGACGTTTTGTTGAACTTATGAGGTTACTGTTCCAATGAACAGTAACCTCACGCCACTTTTTTTTTTAGCTTTTTTACACTTTTTTATTTGCTTTTTTTTTAATTTTTCTTTTATTTTTGTTAGTTTTTATTTTTTTCATCGTGTTTCCGTGAGCAGTAAACGTCCATCCTATTTCCTTTTATTTTTATTATTTATTATTTTTTTGCATAAATACTAATTTATTTGGAAAGCTTTGACCATTGATCCAATAGTGCATCCCTCTTATCTCCATTTTTAAAATTTAAAATGTTTTCTTTATTTTTTTAAGAAAAAAACTTGTTATTTTGTCAAGTATGAATTGATTTTAAAAAAAAATAAGAAGTTCAAAATAGATTTTAGTCATTGCAAACTTTAATAATAATTTTTATATGAATTGATCTTAAAAAAACAGATAGTTCAAAATAGGTTTTCGTTTTGGCAACTTTAATAATGATTTTTTTATAAAATATTCGGCATGATGAATTTCTGGTAGATTACAGGTCGTCGGTTTTGCTTGTTTATGTGCATTTTGATTTTCGGCTTACCTACGACCCATTGCTAATATGTGGTATTACCTTTGTTCTGATGTTTGACATCAAATTTTCCCTTAATGTATGAGGAGATTATATCAAACCCTTGACCCAACGGTGCATCACTCTTATCTCAATTTTTTTAATTTAAAATGTTTTTTTTATTTTAGAAAAAAACTTGTTGATTTTGTCAAGTATGAATTAAAAAAAAACATATAGTTCAAAGTAGATTTTTGTCGTGGCAAACTTTAATAATAATTTTTTATATGAACTTATTTAAAAAAAAGAGTTAAAAATAAGTTTTCATTGTGGCAAACTTTAATAATATTTTTTTATAAAATATTCGGCATGGTGAATTTTTGGTAGATTACAGGTCATCAGTTTTGCTTGTCTGTATACATTTTCAGTTTTGGCTTACCTACGACCCGTTGCTAATATGTGCTTGTTCTCGATTACCTTTGTTCTGATGTTTGGCATATATAAGGAGATTATATCAAAAAAATTAGAAAATATTAAATTATGATAATTATATATTACTTGTTTATAATAATTTGGGACGTCACATTTACATTCATTATTTGTCAGAAAGTATATAAATAATTATAAAAGTAAGATGATTCATTAATCATGAGGTCGTAGCAAGTAATATAATAGCAATATCCTAAAATAACAATGCAACTACAACAATAAATATAAACTATAATTCCTCTTATGCGATGCTCGCTACTGCTATGAGAAACCGAAAATATATCTACATTATGAAATGAACCATCGTCATTTTGAAAACTCTTGCAAACAACTTTTGATTGGTTTTGGTGTTTGTTGAGAATAACTTTTACTGTGATATCTGATGTCATCTACTACTGCGCTTTCATAGACGACTTTTGTTTAGAGAGTTTATTGGGCCCTACAAGGATATCATATGCCAACTCTTGCTATGGTGTACTGTTGGGGAAGACTTTTGTTTACTCCAACCTATTTGATTTTCTATACGAACGATTACGTATGTTCAATGCGTATGAACCATCTTTTTATTCTCTTGAACTGTCTGTTGAACTTGTGTCGAACGTTTTGTTGGACATATAGGCAAGGTTATAAACTCACTGGCACCGCGCCTTGCGCGGTGCCAATTAACTAGTATATATATATATTATAAAGTGTAAACCCCTTATAATAACTATTTTGGCCCGTCCTAAATAAATCAATGTCAAATTACTTATATGTCCAAACAAATTACTTGGCTTTTTATTATTAAGGGGCAAAAAGGTAAAACAAAAAAACATCATATCTCTCCCTCCATGTTCCAAAACTGCTTCAGTTTTTTTAAAAAAGGAAACATTCATCGATTTTAAAAAATTGTGATATGATGCGCAAAGTATTACACATATCCAATACAAAATATTTATTTGTTACGTTACACACGCAACGCGTGTGCGTCGTCGGCTAGTATATATGATGCGTGAGGACCTCAGTGGTTCGACCATTTCAGACCAATATCTAACTACACTCATGCCCCTGACAATTTAAAATATTAATTCACAACTGTCATCTATGTATCCACCAATTTATGTTATGCACTTCTCAGTCTTACAAATTAACATCATACCTATCATATAAATTACCATATTATCCTAAAAAATTTAAAATTCAAATAAATTAAATATAAAAATACTA
Organism: Haberlea rhodopensis; assembly: GCA_907163345.1. NCBI lineage: Eukaryota > Viridiplantae > Streptophyta > Magnoliopsida > Lamiales > Gesneriaceae > Haberlea > Haberlea rhodopensis. The sequence continues at coordinate 7,832,475 of CAJQUN010000021.1, read as the reverse complement.
TATAATCATTTCATAATTTAAATTTTAAAAAAAAACTAAAACCAAAATAAAAAATAGACATTACAATTATCACATTATTTTACAAAAAATATGTATATATTCACACAATCCACATAGAAGAAAACTAGTATATATATAGAGAGCACAGAGCAGAGCACTTTGCAATCCCCAACCATCGTGTCCTCTCTTCAAATCTTTTTAAGTGGGTATTCCGAGTATTGCAAATGGGCCAAGATAAAGGGCTGTGATGATTTCGCCCATGGGCCATTGCTGGTTTTTTTTTATTTAAGAAAATTGAATCCCACATCGGAAATTTGATTAGTTTGGGATGCTCGCACTTAATATTTAATAGGGGATCAACCCTTCGTTTGCTTATCCGTCCTGCCGGGGGTGTGAGGCGGCTTGTCAATGATCGTATAGAGACGGCGAGTCGTGCCAACACCTACGCAACGAACACATCTTCAATTAAGGCGTGTGAGTTCTCTGCCCTACATATGGTGTGAACTTGCTCGTCAATTTTTGGAAGCCCTCTATTTATACGAGGGCTCATGAAAAGGAGACTAAATAATTTTGTTTTAAATAACCTAATCTGCAACTCTGAACTAATCAGTGGTTCTGATCACACTCGTCAAACATCATACCCCCTCTGATGGCTCCCAATAATCACCCTTGTTCCTGAAGGAATACAAATTTCGTGTTCCTCCTTTTTAATTTATTATTAGTATTTATTTATTTATACTTATAATTTATAATTTTAATAATAAATCGTTTGGATTAGTATATTTTTAATAATTAAATTAAATAATTTTTTTTAAAAAAATATGAATTTTGAAGAGTTAAAAGTGGGACCAAAAACATAAGTTCATACAATTCCAATTTCCATTTTGTTAGTCAAATTATGATCAAAATCTCTTGTGTGCTCTGTAAATGGCAAAATTATAACCACATTTTCAACTTGATATTTTTGAATTTCAAATTGAAGGGGACAAAAAACTTATAATAAGATTAACATTAAAGAAAAGCTAAAATGAATAGAAATTAGAAACTAAATGTTATATATATGGAAGTAACACACTTCAATTCGTCAAAGTACATGCAAGCTGGCCCATCTTCATAACAATTTCCAAAGGACACCTACCTAATTAAGCTAATGTGGTGGCGGCTCAAACTTTCCCAACACCTTAGACAAATTATAAAAATGAGGTCATTAAGCATGCATTATCTCGTAATATGGGTGCTTATCGGGCTGGGTCAATCTGGATCCGACTCAGAATCGGACCAGTTAGTCCGGTCCGAAACCGGAACCGATTTAACCCGATTCTGGTTCGCCCAGGAACCGGTATCAAATCGATCTGGGGCGGTTCTCGGGTTCCAAACAGGTAGCACCGTCGATTTCAGTGCTACCGGTTTGGAACCGGTTCCTGGCCGGAACTGGTTGATTTAAAAAAAAAATGTGTGTTTTGTCAGCATGGCAACGACTTTATAGCCGTTGCCATGCTGAATGTTGGCAACGGCTAAGAGCCGTTGCCAACGTTCATTTCTTTTTTTTTTTATTTTGTTTTTTTAAAAAAAAAATCTATAAATATGTCTGATTTTTTTTTTATAACCTCACAATTCATTCTTCTAACAATTCATTCTTGCAAAGTTGTATAGTTCAATCTCATATTTTCCTGTCAATTGTGCTATCTATAATTTACTTATATAATAATGGCATCTTCATCTAGCAGCGGCGCTGGTCGTAGCCAGGGTCGCAGTCGGGGTCTCGTCCCGAGTCGTCTATCACCGAGTTCATCTTCGGCAATGAATTTACCAGTGCCAATACCTGAGTTAAATGAAAGTTATGATTTTTTTGCTGACCTCAATGTTGGTGGTTCCTCTATGAATGTCGAACCGCAACAACCCGAACAACCTGCCGAACCTCCTGCTGCCCAAGCTCAAGAGAGACAACAAGTGGAGTCATCCGGAGCCACTACAGCAGCGAGTAGACAACCGACTCGTGCCAAAAGAAGTAAGATATGGGATCACTTTGAACTCGCTCAAAAAGAAGGTACTAATGAATCTGTTGCAATATGTGAATTATGTAAAATACAATATTCATATAAAGCTGGTGGTTCTAGTGGAGGCACTGGAACATTTAAAAAACACTTAGTAAAAAAACATAATTTTGATGAGACAACATTACAACCATTAGGTCGAGAAGCAACACTTACGAATTTTATTTTAACTGCTGAAATTAACCGTATATCACTTGTTAGATAAGTGATTAGATGTTAACTACATTTAATACAAGCTGACACATGCTAGTTTTATTGAATTTGCTTTGTCTATACAACCCATGTTTAAACATATTTCTAGGCACACACTAAAAAGAAATTGTATGGACGTATTTGTTGAATATAGAAATACATTGTTTCAACATCTTTCTAGTTTGCCTTGTAGGGTTAGCTTAACAACCGATATTTGGACAAATGTAAATTCAGATTCATATCTTGTTGTCACTTGTCATTGGATTGATGATAATTGGTGTATTCAAAAACTGATTTTGTCTTTAGATGAGTTAGATTGTGCACATACTGGTTATGTAATTGCTAAATATGTATTCAACACTTGTAGACATTATGAAATTCATGATAAGGTATTTTCAATCACATTAGACAATGCTGCGAATAACAATGCTGCGATTAGGGGTGGGAAACGGGTTCGGGAATTCGGGTCCCGACCCGTCGGGATAATCGGGTTTTTCGGGATAATCGGGTATTACCCGATCGGGTAGTGGCGGGTTCGGGAAGGGATTCAGGTAGGGGTTTGAGAGAAAATTTGTTCGGGTTCGGGTACCCGAACCCGATTTCCTATTAAAAATAAAAAAAATATTTTTTTTAGGTTTAAATCTAAAGAGCGTTTCTTTAAAAAAAATAAAAAATTCAAGGTTCGGGTACCCGAAACCCGAATTTCGGGTACCCGACATATTCAGGTTTGGGTATGCCTTTAGTAATCCCGATACCCGAACCCGAATATCCCGAATACCCGAAACCCGTCCCGATTCCCACCTCTAGCTGCGATGCGTGATTTAAAGACCTATCTGAAACCAATGTTTGATGGTGTTTTTTTTTTCATGTTAGATGTGCATGTCATGTGATTAATTTGGCTGTTAAAGTTGGTTATGAGGACAATCACTCAGCATGTATTGAGAAAATGAAATACTGCGCTAAATGGTTACGCACGAGCCGTGTTAAGCGCGATTGGAAACAATTATGTTTATCTAATGGTTTAAAGCATCTTCTTTTTCCATCACCAATAGAAACTAGGTGGAATTCGTTGTACAATATGTTGAATGCTATGTTACCTTACAAATATATTTTAACTCCATTTTATAATTCATATCAAATGCCTGATAGCGATGAAAGTATTTATTTGACTAATGAGGATTGAGAATTTGTTGAAAATTGTGTATCATTGTTAGGTACTTTCAAAGAAGCGACGAAACGCTTCTCCGGTGATACTTATCCAACTTTCGTTATTTTCTTCCTTTAGAATTTAATATGTTTGATAAGTTTATAGAATTTAGAGATGACTATGACTTGCATGCTTTTGTTAGTGCAATTGAAACTAAATTTATAAAGTGTTGGGAACAAATCTCACACGTACACTGCATCGCAACATTGCTAGATCCTAGTCAATGTTTATCTTCATTTGAGATATTTTTTGAATATTATGCTAAATTTTTGGGGAAGGTTGTTGACGATCAAAAGACGTCTACAATGCAATCTCTCCAAAATATGTTTCAAATGTATTATAATCAACATGCAAGTGAATCATCGCAACAAAGGCCTGCTGAAGAACAACCCCAAGCTCAAACTAAAGGTGGGAGCATCAATTTGCTTAGGATGCTGGGCAAGGAAAAACTTAAGGGAAAATGACCTTCTACTAGCACGTCGACTGAGTTGCAATTTTATCTGAATTATCAATTTGTAAAGGAAGACAACTTCGACGTCTTACAATGGTGGAAGTCAAATGCAGCACAATTCCCTATCTTAGCCAAAATGGCTAGAGACGTGTATGCGGTACAAGCTTCAAGCGTCGCTTCTGAATCGGCATTCTCAACATGTGTCCGAATTATTGGAGAATACAGAAGTAGTCTATATGCTGATTCGTTATGCATGCTCACGTTACTTAAATATTGGTTTGAAGCAAAATGTAAGAATAGAAGAGATGAGCGGTTGACGAATTCGTAAATCATTATGACGAGCAAGAAGAAGAGAACGCAAAAACAATACTTATCAATTACGAAGAGTGCTAAATAGTAATATTTTTTTATTTAGATTTTCAATTGCCATATCTTTACAATTATTTGTATGCATCTATATTATGAAATGAAGAAGAGATATATTGAATTTGTGATGAATATCGTTTTAAACATTTACAACATTAAAAAAAAATATTAATTTTTTTTTTAAAAAAAAAGCTTAAATTTTTTTAAAACAAATTTCGAAAAATAAAATAAAATAAAATAGTCCGGTCCGGATCGATCGGGAACCGGAATCGGGTCCGACCCGGTCCCTTAACGGACCAGACCGATTCCGTGCTTAACGGATCAGGAACCGGCCGGTTCCGGACCGGACCGATCCGTTAAGCACCCCTATCTCGTAAGCTAATATTGATCAACTCAACAAATACACATGCAATACCTTAAAATACAGTATAAATTGATAGTTGTATTAACTTCACAATGACATTTTCATTTATAGGGCTACATTATATGACAATTACTTGCTTTTCAGCATACAATGTTGGTCGCTGCAAATTCTTGTGATCATTAATTTGAAAAACATTTTCGCAATAATTAAAACACACGATAAATAAATGAAACAAAGATATGTAATCATAGCTAAAAATTTTGATGAATATTAAACTAAAATATTAAAATTTAACTTAAAAAACATCTTCATAATATGGATTTTAATTTTTTTTATAACATAATTAATATATTTAAAAATACTAAAATAATAGACCTTATTATGGAAGGGAGCCTAGGCAAAAGCCTTAGTGACCTACATCTATGAGTCGACCGTGTGGTGGCTGAACAAAAGGGAAAGACAATTCCAGTCATATCAACTTTCTGCTGAGAACAAAGATGAAAAAACCATATTTGTTCTTGTTGTGCACGATTTCGATGCTTCTCTAGAAAATATTTTCCTCCTTCAAGTGGTTTTGTTCACGTATGATAGAAAAACAATGTAACACATCAATTATGGTGAAGATTATATTGGATTAAATCTTGTATGTTTTTCCCGAGGGTTTTTTACATAAAGATTATATGTCTCATTTAATATCTTTTCTACTATGGAACATTTTTTGAGAGAACGTTAAAAAAGAAAAAAAATGAAGTGATTGCATTTCTCACTAGCATCTAGCGAGACCAATTTTTTCTCCGAGCACCTCAAATTCTACCTATAAATACTCTCTCTCTCTCTCTCACTGTATATATATACACACACGCACATTATATGTTTTTACCCTCTCCGAGTTCTCTCTCTCTCATTTTTGTCGCAGCTTTTCTTTTCCTTTCGTCTCGTGTTTAGAGAAACCCTAGAAGAAAAAGACAAAACATCTGGCTTCGTCGGTTTTCGGTTGAGAGGAGTTTGTGGGGATTAGATCTGGTTTTTACTTTCGGAATTTGTGGAATTGGGGGGTGGAAATGTCTTCACTGAGCAGAGAATTAGTTTTTCTCATACTTCAGTTCCTCAAGGAGGAGAAATTTAAGGAGTCTATGTGAAGATGGAGTTGGAGTCAACCAACACAGTGCAGATGATCTTCTATCATAACATAAAAGATGAGAGTTCAATTTGTAATTGTATCTTAGATTAACCGTTAGATAACTAGCCGTTAGATAACTAACTATTTGTCTGTTAGGATTACTTAAATAGGTGAAGAAAGAGTTTTAACAAATATATTAATTTTCATTCAATAGATACAAGTTTATGTAAACTGATCAATGTTCATTTGGATTAAATTCTTCTTTAGTCTTGGTTTATATCCAATTCTTGATATTGAATCATCATCTTAACATGGTATCATTCGCTCAGGAATGATCGATCCTCGTTCCACTCTTCCGCACAGTTTTTTAAATTTTTTGAACGTTCAACCCTGAAATTGCTCTTCAATGGTGTTGACAATTTTTTTCTTTCAATTATGATGAAGCGACTGCTTCCTTGGAATATCTGCTCACTCCGGTAGATGACTCCGATTACTTTCTTGATATATAGCGATGGCACTTCTGCACTCAGCCAGTTATGAAAATCTTGATTCAAGACTTCTTATGCTTAATCCGGCAGATGATATATTTTCTCTTTTTTATCGAGATCTGAGAAACTATCCAGGTGATTTACTTTACGGTACCTTCTTCAATGGCACGAACCACGATTCTTGGTCGAATTTGGTTCATATGGTTTTTAATGTGAAGAATAAAAGTGTCTTTCTTGATGGTTCTATGCCATATCCGTCTCCTTCTTCAAGATTCATCTATCTTGTATGGGTTCGATCCGAAAATTTTGTATTGTTGTGGTTGCTGAATTCGATTTCAAAAGATATACGGCAAAGTTTGATCTCTTTTCGTTCTGTTCAAGAAATTTATATCGGACAGACATTGTTTCATTTTACTTGGGATCATGACGTATGGATGGATTCACATACCAGATTTGCCAAAAGTAAAGGTCACATTGGTCTTATTGCTTTGACCAACTTTCTTGCTGGACCACCTATAAAAAATTTCAGGATATTTCTAATCAGTTTCCTGCTTATACTGAATCCCAATCTCATCAGCACACAAATCAAATTATCTCTACCAACACTTCTCACATAGCAGTCCCTATTGTCACAGATAACAAAACAGGTTGTAATGCTGTTAGTTGTTGTCGTGTTTCATCATCTCAACAATTGTGGATCCTCGATACAGGAGCAACTGATCATATGATATGTGATTTTTCCTTTACTTTGCTAATGTGCTTTATGAGGCTGTCAGTGGTTTTTTCTTGTTCAACTTAGCTGTGCTTATTTTGCCATCTTTGTTGAATTTTTATTGTTATTGTTTTTGTGTGTTGCTTCAAATTTTAGATTAACTGTATTGTTTTTGTAATTGATTGGTGAAAAGCTAATAATAAGAAAGGATGAGTAGTCTGTTATCATGTTTTTGAAACGAGTAGTCTTTAGTTATATAATTTATTATCTGGGACTTAATTTGGGTTCAGAAAATTGTCGGATCTATGGGTAGTTTACTGTTTCTGTTTTTATCTTTTTAAAAGTCTTTTTAAAAGTTAGTTGTTTAATGATACTGTCGAGTCCAGTTCAGATTATGTGTGGGATTGAATAGATGGAGGTAAAATGGAAATACGAGGGTAAGAAAATAGAGAGAGCTATTAGTGAGTGGCAATTTTTGATACTACCCCCGAGCTAAGGGTAGGGACACCGTCTAACTAACCGACCGAGTGAGTGAATGGATATACTTGATACCTGGTGGAGCTGGTGTTTGAAAAGGAAAAAGTGGAACACATGAATCCTGTTGAAGTTAGACTAGTACAGATTTGCATGCATTTGAGTAGGTCTTTTGGTTGCTTGCCGATTGACTAGATTTAACTGTTCCATTTTTTACGAGTTCTGATTGAAATAAATGTGGGTGGACATTTGCTTATGTACTCGCTTGAGGATGCCTTGCCTTAGAGTTGTCTCTATACACATTCTGTTGTAGGCTTGAGCAAGATTCCGGGTATTTCTTTAACTTGAAATACTTTGAGGAGAAAGTACATGCTGGTGAATGGGAAGAAGTTGAGAAGTACTTGTCCGGTTTTACAAAAGTTGATGATAATAGATACTCGATGAAGATATTTTTCGAAGTAAGAAAACAGAAGTATCTTGAAGCTCTTGACCGGTATGCATAAATGAACATATGTTGATATTATTTGCATTCTTTGTAACGATGAATGTGTAACTTAAGAATCTGTTTTTTCATTTATGATTTTGATTGGTATCAACAGGCAAGACAAAGCCAAGGCAGTTGAGATTCTTGTTAATGACTTGAAAGTGTTCTCAACATTTAATGAAGATTTATACAAAGAAATCACCCAGCTTTTGACTCTTGGCAATTTCAGGTAGTATGTTTTCCTCTTGCTAGGTTCAAGGGGCATCGATATATCAACACAAAGTAATGCATAGTTTTTCTCCTTAGTTATTTCCCAAACTTGTCTTCTGGATTATATATCTCTTTCGCTTCCAAATTGGGATCTGATTTTACCTAAATATTTTAGGGATAATATTGAAAAATAAGGAGATGTTTTTTGTGTACATATATAGGGTGATAGTTATTTGAAAGGGCTAAATCAACATCTATGTGTAGAAAATAGGAAGGTACACTACGTCAAGCTTCACCAGATTTACTGCGGCCTATGTGTCTGAGCGACCAGCTGGAAAATTAGTTAAATAAAATGTTCCTGATTCATGGGAATATAATGGGTACTGTGTTGGAAGTTATACGCCAGAATATCTTATAAAGGGTTTGAAATTGAACTTTGCATTCATATCATCGATTGGTTGAAGGCTTATTGGTAAGTGTCTGTTGCTTTCTTGTGAGTGTTTTGCTGACTGCATCAGCAGATCAAATGTATTAGAAAACAAAAATTTGAATGATATGCAACATTAAAAGTTCTCACGCTTGAACTTAGACAATTGTGGACTCTATGTGCACTGACTAGTTGGATGGAATATGGAAGATGGGATATCCCATCTTTTCTGATTGAAAAGGCCAAGATGCTTTTTGATTGGAATGTGTTGAAATGAGAGATTTGACGCAGAAAAGAAGAAAGATAGTAAATCTATCATGGAGAAACTGTGTCCTAATCTGGAGCAGAACTATTTTGGATCAAAGGGAATTTGTGATCATGATAGGAATTATAGTGATGGGTAACTTCATTTAATATTCAACCAATCGTTATCATATGTAGTACAGTACAGCATAGAACGCACCATGATGAACCATAATGCCTTAAGTATTCAATCTGGTTGTCCTTGTTTAGCAACCCAAAAAAAGCTCTCTTTTGGTGTGAAAGTTTCCATAGCTTGAATTTGCATTTGGTGTAATGACAATTTGTTCAATTTCTGAATACGTCTTCTGAAATACTTTGGACAAATTAAATGTTCATCAAAGCTTATAAATGTTCTTTGATGACAGGGAGAATGAGCAGCTTTCCAAATATGGTGACACGAAGACTGCCTGTAGCATAATGTTGATAGAGCTTAAAAAGTTGATTGAAGCAAATCCTCTTTTCCGTGAAAAAAACTTGTTTTCTCTGTTTTGAACTCATCTAGATTGAGAACCCTTATTAATCAAAGGTATTGTTGGCTCTCTGATTGGACATAATGTTGCTTGGTATCATGTTTAATCTTGTCATCTACCTGCTTTCTGATTTTTTCCTACTGTGTTCCATATCTCTTTGTTTTTTTGTTCACATGTCTTATGATCGTTGACCCCTTTATTGTCATCAATTGCAAACTTTTATTTTGTCACCCTCGCAGTCTGAATTGGCAGCACCAAGTCCTGTCAATCTTCCTGCAGCGGCAGTTGCAAAGCCTGCTGTTTACATGTCACTTGGAGCACATGGGGTTAATTATGATCAACACTTTTCTATTATTTTCTTTTTTATCTTCCCATCATCAACATTTACTATATCATCAACATTTACCGCAAGGATTCTGTAATGGTCCCGAGTTATGGATCTCATTATGAGGCGGTTTATTGTGAATTTGAGGCTCGTGGTTTTGAGGCTCGTTTGGAAAGAACCTCAAATCTCGTGACAACTATTATTGTGAATAAATTTTCTCGTTCTCTTCTCATTATCAATTGGATTCAATATAAATACAAGAAAATACTCTATCTATCATTCAAGAAAAAAGAAATCCTTAACTAACAACTAATAACATTTATTTGATCGAAAGATAAAATTGCAGAAAGTTAAAAAGAAGAAATTAAAACTTTATTTCTAGATCTCCCTTGGGTGAATATTTGATAAACCATATCTCCATTCTTTTCTGAATCATTGTTGGATTTGGGCTTCGTAACATCACTTCCCCCTTGAGAAACGTGCCACGAAGGAGGGGTGTTGGGACGACAAGTCGGAGGCATTTGGATTTCTTTAAGAATATAAGTTGTTCTTGGAGTAGTGCAAAGATTAAGCACAGTGGCGGTGTTCTTAAATTCCTCCTCCAGGCCTTGATGTCTAAAAATGCTCAAATCGCTAAGCCATCATAGTGGATCGGATAGTTCGTCATGCCTTGGAAATTCTCGTTTGAAGTATTTGGGTTTGCGCACACCTGTGCTACCATATGATGATTTGTGGCTACACAACCTCTTGTTCGCTGACATGCATGCCTTTCGTACAACTGCCACTATCCTTGCTTGCCCGTGTATTTGGTCTGCTTGCAACAATGGACAATGACAATGTACAGCCATCTGCGGTGCCCCGTTGATTGTTATTGCCTTTACGTTGATCTTGTTGATGCGAGCACATGGTTGGCAGACAATTAGATATCTTCTCCAAGTTGTTATAAAGAGCTTGTTGTCATTTATCGGCTACCCCCATAACGATCGGCTATGGTATCAATTTGTTATGGTTGAATTTATCCTCTCAGGTTATTCTCTTGTGGAACAGGCAAAGATGGGGACTCTTTTCTGGTGGAGTGGAATGAAAGTGAAGGCGCAATAAAGAGAACATATACCGGTTTCAGAAAGAAATCAGCTGGTGTGGTGCAATTCGATACGACTCAAAATCACTTCCTGGCTGTTGGTGAAGATAGCCAAATAAAATTTTGGGACATGGATAATATTAAGAAGCAGAGGGAGGTCTCCCGCTGAGTTGTCTGTGGTATTTTGCGATGTGAGACTGAAGATAACAGATAACAAGTACATTGTCAAACATCTCATACTATCTTGACTACTTCTTTTATATTTTAAATAATAAACTTAGATAATGTTTGGTATGTGATATGGGATGATCAAAGGATATGGATGTGTAATATGAGTGATACAAATTTGATTAGAAATAGGTCATTTATGTAGTTTAATTAGTTATATGATGTGTTGAATGATAGAGTTTTACTTATCAAGAACTCTAGATAAATATTTTTATATTCATAGGAGTGTTGATAAGTTTGCTAGGAGTTTTAGTTTATCTAAAATAATATATTATTTTATCTTTTTATTTAATTAGATTTATCTTCCTAGATTTTAGGATTATGAGTCTTCTATAAATAGAAGAGACATATGGTTGTATTTATTAAAAAAAAGATTGGAATAATCAATAAGAGAAGACTAGATTGAGTCTCTCAAATAATTCCTTTCTTCAAACTTACATGGTATCAGAGCTTTAGGTTTGAAAAAAACTAAGGTTAAAAGTTTATCAAACCCTACCCGCCGGCGAGTTGTTCTATGTCAACTCAACCGCTGGCGGCTAGGCCTTCAAATAGTAGCCGTAAAGCAAATCCTAGCAGCAGCCAATCGCATACACTATTAACTTCGCGACTTTCGCTACAGTAACTTCCGCTACAGTAACTTCGTGACTTTTGCTACAGTAACTTCGCTACAGTAATTTCGCGACTTTGCTACAGTACTTCGCGATTTTTTTCCCTTGTTTTCACGGCGTCGTCGGGTGTTTTTTCATCATCTGTTTTAGGGCAGTTGTGAGGATTCTCATGTGCCTACATCTCACCGGCAAGCTTGGTCTCATAAACATCTATAGCCAAGCTTGAGGGGGAGTAGATAATATCAAATCTATTGTTGAAGACTAAGTCTCTCAAAAGATGAACAGACGCAGACTCCCAAACTAAAGGAGGAGACGTAGACTAGCAGACGCAAACTCCAAAAAGAGGAGGAGACGTAGACTAGCAGACGCAAACTCAAAAAAGAGCAGGAGACGTAGACTAGCAGACGCAAACTCCAAAAAGAGGAGGAGACGTAGAATAGCAGACGCAGACTCGCAAAAAAGGAGCAGACGTAGACTCGCAAAAGAGGAGCAGACGCAGACTCCAAGAAAAAGGAGCAGACACAGACTCACAAAAGAGGAGCATCAATGTTTATCTTCATTTGAGATATTTTTTGAATATTATGCTAAATTTTTGGGGAAGGTTGTTGACGATCAAAAGACGTCTACAATGCAATCTCTCCAAAATATGTTTCAAATGTATTATAATCAACATGCAAGTGAATCATCGCAACAAAGGCCTGCTGAAGAACAACCCCAAGCTCAAACTAAAGGTGGGAGCATCAATTTGCTTAGGATGCTGGGCAAGGAAAAACTTAAGGGAAAATGACCTTCTACTAGCACGTCGACTGAGTTGCAATTTTATCTGAATTATCAATTTGTAAAGGAAGACAACTTCGACGTCTTACAATGGTGGAAGTCAAATGCAGCACAATTCCCTATCTTAGCCAAAATGGCTAGAGACGTGTATGCGGTACAAGCTTCAAGCGTCGCTTCTGAATCGGCATTCTCAACATGTGTCCGAATTATTGGAGAATACAGAAGTAGTCTATATGCTGATTCGTTATGCATGCTCACGTTACTTAAATATTGGTTTGAAGCAAAATGTAAGAATAGAAGAGATGAGCGGTTGACGAATTCGTAAATCATTATGACGAGCAAGAAGAAGAGAACGCAAAAACAATACTTATCAATTACGAAGAGTGCTAAATAGTAATATTTTTTTATTTAGATTTTCAATTGCCATATCTTTACAATTATTTGTATGCATCTATATTATGAAATGAAGAAGAGATATATTGAATTTGTGATGAATATCGTTTTAAACATTTACAACATTAAAAAAAAATATTAATTTTTTTTTAAAAAAAAAGCTTAAATTTTTTTAAAACAAATTTCGAAAAATAAAATAAAATAAAATAGTCCGGTCCGGATCGATCGGGAACCGGAATCGGGTCCGACCCGGTCCCTTAACGGACCAGACCGATTCCGTGCTTAACGGATCAGGAACCGGCCGGTTCCGGACCGGACCGATCCGTTAAGCACCCCTATCTCGTAAGCTAATATTGATCAACTCAACAAATACACATGCAATACCTTAAAATACAGTATAAATTGATAGTTGTATTAACTTCACAATGACATTTTCATTTATAGGGCTACATTATATGACAATTACTTGCTTTTCAGCATACAATGTTGGTCGCTGCAAATTCTTGTGATCATTAATTTGAAAAACATTTTCGCAATAATTAAAACACACGATAAATAAATGAAACAAAGATATGTAATCATAGCTAAAAATTTTGATGAATATTAAACTAAAATATTAAAATTTAACTTAAAAAACATCTTCATAATATGGATTTTAATTTTTTTTATAACATAATTAATATATTTAAAAATACTAAAATAATAGACCTTATTATGGAAGGGAGCCTAGGCAAAAGCCTTAGTGACCTACATCTATGAGTCGACCGTGTGGTGGCTGAACAAAAGGGAAAGACAATTCCAGTCATATCAACTTTCTGCTGAGAACAAAGATGAAAAAACCATATTTGTTCTTGTTGTGCACGATTTCGATGCTTCTCTAGAAAATATTTTCCTCCTTCAAGTGGTTTTGTTCACGTATGATAGAAAAACAATGTAACACATCAATTATGGTGAAGATTATATTGGATTAAATCTTGTATGTTTTTCCCTTATTTTGAGGGTTTTTTACATAAAGATTATATGTCTCATTTAATATCTTTTCTACTATGGAACATTTTTTGAGAGAACGTTAAAAAAGAAAAAAAAATGAAGTGATTGCATTTCTCACTAGCATCTAGCGAGACCAATTTTTTCTCCGAGCACCTCAAATTCTACCTATAAATACTCTCTCTCTCTCTCTCACTGTATATATATACACACACGCACATTATATGTTTTTACCCTCTCCGAGTTCTCTCTCTCTCATTTTTGTCGCAGCTTTTCTTTTCCTTTCGTCTCGTGTTTAGAGAAACCCTAGAAGAAAAAGACAAAACATCTGGCTTCGTCGGTTTTCGGTTGAGAGGAGTTTGTGGGGATTAGATCTGGTTTTTACTTTCGGAATTTGTGGAATTGGGGGGTGGAAATGTCTTCACTGAGCAGAGAATTAGTTTTTTCTCATACTTCAGTTCCTCAAGGAGGAGAAATTTAAGGAGTCTATGTGAAGATGGAGTTGGAGTCAACCAACACAGTGCAGATGATCTTCTATCATAACATAAAAGATGAGAGTTCAATTTGTAATTGTATCTTAGATTAACCGTTAGATAACTAGCCGTTAGATAACTAACTATTTGTCTGTTAGGATTACTTAAATAGGTGAAGAAAGAGTTTTAACAAATATATTAATTTTCATTCAATAGATACAAGTTTATGTAAACTGATCAATGTTCATTTGGATTAAATTCTTCTTTAGTCTTGGTTTATATCCAATTCTTGATATTGAATCATCATCTTAACATGGTATCATTCGCTCAGGAATGATCGATCCTCGTTCCACTCTTCCGCACAGTTTTTTAAATTTTTTGAACGTTCAACCCTGAAATTGCTCTTCAATGGTGTTGACAATTTTTTTCTTTCAATTATGATGAAGCGACTGCTTCCTTGGAATATCTGCTCACTCCGGTAGATGACTCCGATTACTTTCTTGATATATAGCGATGGCACTTCTGCACTCAGCCAGTTATGAAAATCTTGATTCAAGACTTCTTATGCTTAATCCGGCAGATGATATATTTTCTCTTTTTTATCGAGATCTGAGAAACTATCCAGGTGATTTACTTTACGGTACCTTCTTCAATGGCACGAACCACGATTCTTGGTCGAATTTGGTTCATATGGTTTTTAATGTGAAGAATAAAAGTGTCTTTCTTGATGGTTCTATGCCATATCCGTCTCCTTCTTCAAGATTCATCTATCTTGTATGGGTTCGATCCGAAAATTTTGTATTGTTGTGGTTGCTGAATTCGATTTCAAAAGATATACGGCAAAGTTTGATCTCTTTTCGTTCTGTTCAAGAAATTTATATCGGACAGACATTGTTTCATTTTACTTGGGATCATGACGTATGGATGGATTCACATACCAGATTTGCCAAAAGTAAAGGTCACATTGGTCTTATTGCTTTGACCAACTTTCTTGCTGGACCACCTATAAAAAATTTCAGGATATTTCTAATCAGTTTCCTGCTTATACTGAATCCCAATCTCATCAGCACACAAATCAAATTATCTCTACCAACACTTCTCACATAGCAGTCCCTATTGTCACAGATAACAAAACAGGTTGTAATGCTGTTAGTTGTTGTCGTGTTTCATCATCTCAACAATTGTGGATCCTCGATACAGGAGCAACTGATCATATGATATGTGATTTTTCCTTTACTTTGCTAATGTGCTTTATGAGGCTGTCAGTGGTTTTTTCTTGTTCAACTTAGCTGTGCTTATTTTGCCATCTTTGTTGAATTTTTATTGTTATTGTTTTTGTGTGTTGCTTCAAATTTTAGATTAACTGTATTGTTTTTGTAATTGATTGGTGAAAAGCTAATAATAAGAAAGGATGAGTAGTCTGTTATCATGTTTTTGAAACGAGTAGTCTTTAGTTATATAATTTATTATCTGGGACTTAATTTGGGTTCAGAAAATTGTCGGATCTATGGGTAGTTTACTGTTTCTGTTTTTATCTTTTTAAAAGTCTTTTTAAAAGTTAGTTGTTTAATGATACTGTCGAGTCCAGTTCAGATTATGTGTGGGATTGAATAGATGGAGGTAAAATGGAAATACGAGGGTAAGAAAATAGAGAGAGCTATTAGTGAGTGGCAATTTTTGATACTACCCCCGAGCTAAGGGTAGGGACACCGTCTAACTAACCGACCGAGTGAGTGAATGGATATACTTGATACCTGGTGGAGCTGGTGTTTGAAAAGGAAAAAGTGGAACACATGAATCCTGTTGAAGTTAGACTAGTACAGATTTGCATGCATTTGAGTAGGTCTTTTGGTTGCTTGCCGATTGACTAGATTTAACTGTTCCATTTTTTACGAGTTCTGATTGAAATAAATGTGGGTGGACATTTGCTTATGTACTCGCTTGAGGATGCCTTGCCTTAGAGTTGTCTCTATACACATTCTGTTGTAGGCTTGAGCAAGATTCCGGGTATTTCTTTAACTTGAAATACTTTGAGGAGAAAGTACATGCTGGTGAATGGGAAGAAGTTGAGAAGTACTTGTCCGGTTTTACAAAAGTTGATGATAATAGATACTCGATGAAGATATTTTTCGAAGTAAGAAAACAGAAGTATCTTGAAGCTCTTGACCGGTATGCATAAATGAACATATGTTGATATTATTTGCATTCTTTGTAACGATGAATGTGTAACTTAAGAATCTGTTTTTTCATTTATGATTTTGATTGGTATCAACAGGCAAGACAAAGCCAAGGCAGTTGAGATTCTTGTTAATGACTTGAAAGTGTTCTCAACATTTAATGAAGATTTATACAAAGAAATCACCCAGCTTTTGACTCTTGGCAATTTCAGGTAGTATGTTTTCCTCTTGCTAGGTTCAAGGGGCATCGATATATCAACACAAAGTAATGCATAGTTTTTCTCCTTAGTTATTTCCCAAACTTGTCTTCTGGATTATATATCTCTTTCGCTTCCAAATTGGGATCTGATTTTACCTAAATATTTTAGGGATAATATTGAAAAATAAGGAGATGTTTTTTGTGTACATATATAGGGTGATAGTTATTTGAAAGGGCTAAATCAACATCTATGTGTAGAAAATAGGAAGGTACACTACGTCAAGCTTCACCAGATTTACTGCGGCCTATGTGTCTGAGCGACCAGCTGGAAAATTAGTTAAATAAAATGTTCCTGATTCATGGGAATATAATGGGTACTGTGTTGGAAGTTATACGCCAGAATATCTTATAAAGGGTTTGAAATTGAACTTTGCATTCATATCATCGATTGGTTGAAGGCTTATTGGTAAGTGTCTGTTGCTTTCTTGTGAGTGTTTTGCTGACTGCATCAGCAGATCAAATGTATTAGAAAACAAAAATTTGAATGATATGCAACATTAAAAGTTCTCACGCTTGAACTTAGACAATTGTGGACTCTATGTGCACTGACTAGTTGGATGGAATATGGAAGATGGGATATCCCATCTTTTCTGATTGAAAAGGCCAAGATGCTTTTTGATTGGAATGTGTTGAAATGAGAGATTTGACGCAGAAAAGAAGAAAGATAGTAAATCTATCATGGAGAAACTGTGTCCTAATCTGGAGCAGAACTATTTTGGATCAAAGGGAATTTGTGATCATGATAGGAATTATAGTGATGGGTAACTTCATTTAATATTCAACCAATCGTTATCATATGTAGTACAGTACAGCATAGAACGCACCATGATGAACCATAATGCCTTAAGTATTCAATCTGGTTGTCCTTGTTTAGCAACCCAAAAAAAGCTCTCTTTTGGTGTGAAAGTTTCCATAGCTTGAATTTGCATTTGGTGTAATGACAATTTGTTCAATTTCTGAATACGTCTTCTGAAATACTTTGGACAAATTAAATGTTCATCAAAGCTTATAAATGTTCTTTGATGACAGGGAGAATGAGCAGCTTTCCAAATATGGTGACACGAAGACTGCCTGTAGCATAATGTTGATAGAGCTTAAAAAGTTGATTGAAGCAAATCCTCTTTTCCGTGAAAAAAACTTGTTTTCTCTGTTTTGAACTCATCTAGATTGAGAACCCTTATTAATCAAAGGTATTGTTGGCTCTCTGATTGGACATAATGTTGCTTGGTATCATGTTTAATCTTGTCATCTACCTGCTTTCTGATTTTTTCCTACTGTGTTCCATATCTCTTTGTTTTTTTGTTCACATGTCTTATGATCGTTGACCCCTTTATTGTCATCAATTGCAAACTTTTATTTTGTCACCCTCGCAGTCTGAATTGGCAGCACCAAGTCCTGTCAATCTTCCTGCAGCGGCAGTTGCAAAGCCTGCTGTTTACATGTCACTTGGAGCACATGGGGTTAATTATGATCAACACTTTTCTATTATTTTCTTTTTTATCTTCCCATCATCAACATTTACTATATCATCAACATTTACCGCAAGGATTCTGTAATGGTCCCGAGTTATGGATCTCATTATGAGGCGGTTTATTGTGAATTTGAGGCTCGTGGTTTTGAGGCTCGTTTGGAAAGAACCTCAAATCTCGTGACAACTATTATTGTGAATAAATTTTCTCGTTCTCTTCTCATTATCAATTGGATTCAATATAAATACAAGAAAATACTCTATCTATCATTCAAGAAAAAAGAAATCCTTAACTAACAACTAATAACATTTATTTGATCGAAAGATAAAATTGCAGAAAGTTAAAAAGAAGAAATTAAAACTTTATTTCTAGATCTCCCTTGGGTGAATATTTGATAAACCATATCTCCATTCTTTTCTGAATCATTGTTGGATTTGGGCTTCGTAACATCACTTCCCCCTTGAGAAACGTGCCACGAAGGAGGGGTGTTGGGACGACAAGTCGGAGGCATTTGGATTTCTTTAAGAATATAAGTTGTTCTTGGAGTAGTGCAAAGATTAAGCACAGTGGCGGTGTTCTTAAATTCCTCCTCCAGGCCTTGATGTCTAAAAATGCTCAAATCGCTAAGCCATCATAGTGGATCGGATAGTTCGTCATGCCTTGGAAATTCTCGTTTGAAGTATTTGGGTTTGCGCACACCTGTGCTACCATATGATGATTTGTGGCTACACAACCTCTTGTTCGCTGACATGCATGCCTTTCGTACAACTGCCACTATCCTTGCTTGCCCGTGTATTTGGTCTGCTTGCAACAATGGACAATGACAATGTACAGCCATCTGCGGTGCCCCGTTGATTGTTATTGCCTTTACGTTGATCTTGTTGATGCGAGCACATGGTTGGCAGACAATTAGATATCTTCTCCAAGTTGTTATAAAGAGCTTGTTGTCATTTATCGGCTACCCCCATAACGATCGGCTATGGTATCAATTTGTTATGGTTGAATTTATCCTCTCAGGTTATTCTCTTGTGGAACAGGCAAAGATGGGGACTCTTTTCTGGTGGAGTGGAATGAAAGTGAAGGCGCAATAAAGAGAACATATACCGGTTTCAGAAAGAAATCAGCTGGTGTGGTGCAATTCGATACGACTCAAAATCACTTCCTGGCTGTTGGTGAAGATAGCCAAATAAAATTTTGGGACATGGATAATATTAAGAAGCAGAGGGAGGTCTCCCGCTGAGTTGTCTGTGGTATTTTGCGATGTGAGACTGAAGATAACAGATAACAAGTACATTGTCAAACATCTCATACTATCTTGACTACTTCTTTTATATTTTAAATAATAAACTTAGATAATGTTTGGTATGTGATATGGGATGATCAAAGGATATGGATGTGTAATATGAGTGATACAAATTTGATTAGAAATAGGTCATTTATGTAGTTTAATTAGTTATATGATGTGTTGAATGATAGAGTTTTACTTATCAAGAACTCTAGATAAATATTTTTATATTCATAGGAGTGTTGATAAGTTTGCTAGGAGTTTTAGTTTATCTAAAATAATATATTATTTTATCTTTTTATTTAATTAGATTTATCTTCCTAGATTTTAGGATTATGAGTCTTCTATAAATAGAAGAGACATATGGTTGTATTTATTAAAAAAAAGATTGGAATAATCAATAAAGAGAAGACTAGATTGAGTCTCTCAAATAATTCCTTTCTTCAAACTTACATGGTATCAGAGCTTTAGGTTTGAAAAAAACTAAGGTTAAAAGTTTATCAAACCCTACCCGCCGGCGAGTTGTTCTATGTCAACTCAACCGCTGGCGGCTAGGCCTTCAAATAGTAGCCGTAAAGCAAATCCTAGCAGCAGCCAATCGCATACACTATTAACTTCGCGACTTTCGCTACAGTAACTTCCGCTACAGTAACTTCGTGACTTTTGCTACAGTAACTTCGCTACAGTAATTTCGCGACTTTGCTACAGTACTTCGCGATTTTTTTCCCTTGTTTTCACGGCGTCGTCGGGTGTTTTTTCATCATCTGTTTTAGGGCAGTTGTGAGGATTCTCATGTGCCTACATCTCACCGGCAAGCTTGGTCTCATAAACATCTATAGCCAAGCTTGAGGGGGAGTAGATAATATCAAATCTATTGTTGAAGACTAAGTCTCTCAAAAGATGAACAGACGCAGACTCCCAAACTAAAGGAGGAGACGTAGACTAGCAGACGCAAACTCCAAAAAGAGGAGGAGACGTAGACTAGCAGACGCAAACTCAAAAAAGAGCAGGAGACGTAGACTAGCAGACGCAAACTCCAAAAAGAGGAGGAGACGTAGAATAGCAGACGCAGACTCGCAAAAAAGGAGCAGACGTAGACTCGCAAAAGAGGAGCAGACGCAGACTCCAAGAAAAAGGAGCAGACACAGACTCACAAAAGAGGAGCAGACGCAGACTCCAAGAAAAAGGAGCAGACGCAGACTCACGAAAGAGGAGCAGACGCAGACTCCAAGAAAAGGAGCATGACTCTGAGAAAGAGAAGGAAGTCTCAAACAAAAGTTGATAACATCTTGACAAAGGCTCTTCACTATCAAAATTTGAAGACCGGAGTTCCAAGCTGAGCATGATAAACATATATGACTCAGCTTGAGGGGGAGTGTTGAATGATAGAGTTTTACTTATCAAGAACTCTAGATAAATATTTTATATTCATAGGAGTGTTGATAAGTTTTCTAGGAGTTTTAGTTTATCTAAAATAGTATACTATTTTATCTTTTATTTAATTAGATTTATCTTCCTAGATTTTAGGATTATGAGTCTTCTATAAATAGAAGATACATATGGTTGTATTTATTAAAAAAAGATTGGAATAATCAATAAAAGAAGACTAGATTGAGTCTCTCAAATAATTCATTTCTTCAAACTTACATGGTGTTTGGTGTGTAGGTTGAGCGATCAATAGATCTCTTATCAACCACACCAACCAGTATCTTAGCGTTGAATATATCTTGATGCAGAGTCTTCCACGTTTGAGATTTAACAAGGAAATCTGCTCGCTGTTACCACCATTGACAATGGTATCAAGATATTAGCCAGTGCCGCTGGCATGCGATCCTTAAGATCAGTTGAAGGTCCATCTTTTGAAGCATTAAAACCCCCCCACCGAACCAGCTGCTATCAAGGTACCCTTTTATCTTGTTCTTTTTTTTTTTGAATTACCATCTCATTACATGTTAAATTTGTTGTCCGAACGAACAGGTTTCAGGCTCTTCTGTTGCTATTGTTGCTCCTGTAAATTGCAAAACCGAAAGAAGCTCCCCATCTAAGCCATCTCCTATCCTTGTATGTCAAACTTTCATGCGTTTAGGGTGTCTTAGGTGTTGTGAACTGTATGATCAAGTTCTGAAGGACTTCTTACAAGTTTTTTCCTTTCTGTTAGTGATAAAGATACTTATTAATCTTGGTCAATCATTAATATTGTGGTATTTTTCTCCGGTGGTATAGAATAAATTGTTCCTCTCAAAGGGCATTTCTGTAATTTATTGCAGATCACGTTTTTTTACCTTTTGAGCAAGAACTTCAAATTTACTTTTCTTCTTCAGAATGGTGTTGATTCCATGTCTAGAAGCATCGAGAAGCCGATAACTTTGGATGATGTTAACGATAGAGTAAAACCTTGGCAGTTGAGTGAAATTGTTGACCCTGTTCGGTGCCATGTGATAACTATGCTTGATAGCACCGACGGAGCGCACAAGGTATTTTGGTTAACGTAGAATAATTATATTCGTTGCTTGATTTTTCTTGTGTATGGTGATTTATCCTTTTCTGTACAGGTTGCTAGACTTCTTTACACGAATTGTGGTGTTGGCTTGTTGGCACTTGGATCAAATGGTATCCAGCAGCTGTGGAAGTGGGCACGAGATGAGCAAAACCCAAGTGGAAAGGTGGAGGAATAAATTGACAAATTTAGCTTTCTTTGCTTGCCACCTTTGGTCCTATACTTTCTTGCTCTGCTAGTGGGTTTGTTCTCCGAATTTATATCTGAAATGTTTTGTTTCTCCAAGGTCACTGCCAATGTCTTTCCACTGCATTGACAGCCAAACAGTGGCCTTCTTATGACTAATGACATCTCGGGTGTCAAACTTGAGGAAGCAGTTCCATGCACCGATCTGTCAAAAAATGACTCTTATGCCATGTCCGCTACTGGTGGAAAGGTTTCATTGTTCAACATGATGACATTTAAGGTAAATGTTTTTATTTTGTTGGCTCACTGTTTGACCTATACTAACCTTTACATACAAAAAGTTGGAAGGAATGGGCAAACTATATGGCTTGCAGTGATATGGAAGATTTGCTTGGAAAGGAACATAAGAGTTTTTAGAGCCTCAGATGATTAGAGGGATAACTTGTTGGACCTAGTTAAATACAGGACTTGGATCTGGATCAAGAGTAGAAGGAGAAAGAATTTTAGTTACTCATTTTCGGATTGGATTAGGGAACCAGTAGTTTGCTTATTAGCTTGAGAGTTTCAAGGATTTATGTTTGTTTATTTGCTTATGTATATGTAACTTTTGTGGGTACTTCTTTTACTTTTTAATAATATTTTGCCTGATAAAAAAAAAAAAACCGTATAACCTAAAGAATACTTCCTGAAAATCGAAATTCTTGATCAAGGGTATGTTGATGTGTGTTGTTGAGAATTTTATACTATGACAGGTGATGACAATATTTATGCCACGCCTTGGCATTTCACCCACAAGATAACAACATCATAGCAATTGGAATGGAGGATTCAACAATTCACATTTACAATGTTAGGATAGATGAGGTAAATTTTGTCATCCTTCTTTGATGTCACGGAAAAGGTGTGTTTTTCTTTGCTTGTGAAACGTGCCTTTCAGTTCAAAATTAAATTTTATTAATGGTGAATTCGATAGGTGAAATCTAAACTGAAAGGCCACCAGAAGCACATTACTGGTTTGGCATTTTTGTCCAACCTTAACATATTGGTGTCATCTGGCGCCGATGCTCAAGTAAGTTTTCACTTCTGTCATCCTAAAATTTGTGGAAGTGGACTAACAAATTGCTTTATGTTTCTGTCGGGACTCTGTGTTGAAATATATAGTTCTTTTCCATCATTTGTCATATGAGGGAATCCGGGTTTCTCACTCGACCATTGGCCTTTTTTGCAGCTTTGCATTTGGAGCATTGACACATGGGAGAAGAGAAAATCGGTTCCAATACAACTTCCTGCTGGTAAAGCACCTAATGGCGACACTAGGGTCCAATTCCATTCAGACCAAGTTCGCTTGCTTGTATCCCACGAGACTCTGTTAGCAATATATGATGCTTCCAAGATGGAATGTACACGCCAGGTTAACCACACACCTCGGTTATGTCTTTCTCAACTACTTTCTTGTAACAAGTGTCTTAGGGAGTTCAATCTTTTGTAGTGGGTTCCACAAGACGCCCTTTCTTCTCTTATATCATATGCGGCATACTCCTGCAACAGTCAGCTCGTTTATGCTTCCTTTTGCAATGGAAGCATTGAAGTCTTTGATGTTGATACCCTTGCACTAAGATGTCGTGTTGCCCCTTCCGCTTATTTGTCCCGGACAGTATTGAATGGGTGAGAACGACTCATGCCTTGTAATTTTTCTTTCGAGTACTTAGTAGTTGGTACCTTCATTCTAGCATAATATCTTACCCAAATTCATGAAATTTCCGTCTAACATTAATTCCTTAGTTTAGGAGGTGCTTAACGGATCGAACCGTCCGGAAACGACAACTTCCGGATCCGTTAAGCATGGATCCGGTCCGGTTAAGCACGGATCCGGTCTGATCCGTTAAGGAACCGGATCGGATCCGGATCCGGTTCCGGATCGATCTAGTCCGATTCGTTGCTTTAAATTTTTATTTTTATTTTTTGTTAAAAAAATACCGATTCCAGTTCAGAAACCGGAACCGGTGGTGCTACCGGTTCCAAAGCACGTAACCGCTCCAGATCGGTTTTTTACCGGTTCCGGAGCGGGTTGGAACCGGTTCCGATTTCGAACCGGGCTAATCGGTTGGGTTCCAGGGCGGGTCCGGATTGACCCGGCCCGATAAGCACACCTAGTTTAGGTGCATGAACTGGTAAAATGTCTACCTGAATGAATCTACTCGTATTTTGCTTCATAATAATGCTCATCGTTCAAGTTGTTAGGATATGCTCTAAGACAACTCATTAGATGATTGATTTTGGTATACAATATAATATGATTTTATTAATGACAAATTCGTTATTATATATTATTCCAGTATCTGTGTAATATGAATAAATATATATATTAATGTCCTTGAATAAAATTGTATTATTCTTAAAGATTGTCCATAGTCAAGTATTATCATGAATTAGGATAATGATAATGCATTGAGACTAGTATGTATTGATTGATGAATTTGTTCATGGATATGAAATAGCTAATCAACACATGGGTACATGTTAGAGAACTATGTACTGGACAGACCCACCATGAGAATGCTACATGGATAGTTATATGAATGTCATAAGCAATTCTCATAGTGATTATAGTGTATGTAATCCTTACGACTTGACACCAGAGATCCCAACGTAAGGAGTCGTGTATCTTGATATTGTCAAACGTTACCTGTAACATGGTAAACTATAAAGGCAATCATTGGATACACTACAAATTATGTAGATGGATGTTGAGTGATCAAGATATGATTTGTCCCTCCTTTATAACAAGAGAAGTGTTTGGGCCCTTGATCAAATGAGACTAAAATGCATGACCATGCTCGAATGAGTCGATATGTGAGATATCGAACTTATTCGTTTATTCTAATCTACTTGGGGATCAAGAAATATAAGATTGAACTATACGGGTATGACTTATTACATGACTCGTGTTTAATCTAAACACATAGCACAAAGGGATTAAGTTACATGGTGAATATTATCACAACCAATATGTAATGTCGAGTCAATGACATTCTTGTAATTTGGGTAGCCTTGATGTGTTGTTAGATACCGCTCATTGCTTGTGACATAAAATTTGTCACTGCCAACGTTACAAGATCCTAACGGGTCGCACAAGAGATTAAATCGATAAAGGGAGTTAAATTCATTGGATGAATTAAGTTTATTAAGAGTCCTAAGCATGAATTAAGGGTCGATTATATATATAGAGATATATATATCAGATATGCTCTATATACATAGATAGATATAATATTGATATGGGCCATAGGGTTTTTCGAAAACCCATTCAGTAGTCACCTCATGTTATGTCTATATATACGTGCATATTAGGTTAATAAAGGACAACGTCTGATTAACAAAAGGTCTAACACTTAAACCTACGAAAGGACAACATCACCTTCGTCTCTTTCTTCCGGTTGATTTATCAAGTCATTCAACATCCCTTTCGATTTGATCGTGTGGATACCGTAGAGGCAAAACTGAAAAGTTTTGCTCGTGACTCGTGGACGTCTTGCTTCGAGGATTCTGCATCAAACACGCTACAAAGGTATAACTATCGACACCCGATATGATAGCTTCGTATAGTTCCTCGGTGGGAATCCGATTTTTTTATTCCGCTGCTTTGTATGCTTGTCAGATTCCTTACAGTGGTATCAGAGACGTGTACGAAGCTCATATCGGGGTTATATGACAAATTGTTTTATCAGATTATGAGTTATTGTTTAATTCAAAACTGTAAGAACATATATGATATGTTATAATCAAG
Source organism: Haberlea rhodopensis (assembly GCA_907163345.1). Taxonomy (NCBI): domain Eukaryota; kingdom Viridiplantae; phylum Streptophyta; class Magnoliopsida; order Lamiales; family Gesneriaceae; genus Haberlea; species Haberlea rhodopensis. The sequence goes on along the minus strand of CAJQUN010000021.1, from coordinate 7,806,621 downwards.
TATGTGGAAATCATCGTAAAATATATATGATATATTAACGTGTATTTATGTATAAGATACATATGTGTGCACGCAACTGACCCTAGCAAAGCGGGCGAACGTAGCTCGATAGTCGGGCGAACGTAGCTCGTAAAAGGGCGACCGCGCTGCGCAAGGGCGGACGACCGCGCCGTGCAAGGGCGGACGACCGCGCCGCGCAAGGGCGGGCGACCGCCTAGCACAATGGTGGGCGACCGCGCCCCTCGCGCGGGCGGGCAATCGGAGAGCAAGGTCGGGCGACCGACTTGCTTGGAAAGGCGACCGTGCCAAGCGTGTGGGCGGGCGTCCAAGCCACCACGGCGTCTGACCCGAGCGTGCAATATTTTTCCCTTTTTTTTACAGTTTATTGACCTAGAATTAAATTTTAAAGTGTGTAGAATTTATTTAATTGATTCTTAGGTACTGGCATGTTTTATGTGTTGTTTGAGCATGGTGCATGGTAATAGCCCTATGACCTATTAGATTGGTAATTTTGTGAATGATTGTAATTTTAAATACGGCATGCATGTCGTGTCGTGCCTTCTCTATTTTTCTGAATGTATTACCTCCCCTATGATCCCATCGGATGTAACTCGAGGTATTCTCTATATCATGTAACTATTATATAATATAATTTTAGCTTTTGTTGATGGAGATCAATAAAGTTGGACCATAGTGCCAAGACAAGGTCATTCATAAATAGGCCGAAGAGGTGCTTGGAGAAGTTACCCTTAGGTTGACCATTTAGATTCTCTCATTGGCTTGAGAAAATCAGTAGTTCGGGCTATAATTATGTCATGTTTGCATGTTTATCATTTGATGTTTAATATATATATATATATATATATATATATATATATATATATATATATATATATATATATATATATATATATATATATATTTTCATTATCAATATTAATAAAATCGTGAGATCTTTAAATCCCTCTAATAATATTAAGTCAAGTTAGATGCCTTTCAATTAAAAGTACTCGTCAAGACTTCGATTGAACATGCGTAGGCTTGCCAAAGCAAAGTACCGTGATAATCTTTGTTGAGCCTTAAACGCATGGTTGCGTTTAATACGTTAATTTATCCCCGGTTTATCTTTGAGTTTTGATGATCAACAAAACTTGTGTTTGTTATACTAATGTGTGTACTTAGTGTGCAGATTAAGTGATTAAAAGTGGATTGGAATGAAGAAAATCATGTGCACATTTTGGCCTGGATCGCCCCAGGCGATGGTGACCATCACCTCAGGCGATGGCAGCCATGCGGGACTTCGCCCCGCACATCGACAGAGGCGACGCCGAGGCATGCGCGGGCATGCGCGCAGGGGGAGATCGTTTGACGCGATGGGCTGATCGCCCGAGGCGATGCGTTGAACGCCTGAGGCGATCTGAACTTCGCCCGAGGCGATGCAAGATTTTAGGCTGCTGAGGCTACGGCATTGGATTTTAATTTGGATCGCCTGAGGCGATCGGGACATCGCCTGAGGCGATGCGTGATTTATGCTGACCGTTGGGGCGCAGCGATGGAGATCGCCTGAGGCGATGTCCGAGGCGATCGAGGAGTGATTTCAGCCTTTTGTGTAGCAACGGCTAGTAGGAGCCTAGGGGGCCTCCTACACTATAAATATTGATGCTTTGGAGCATTTTGAAGCCAAGAAACAAGTCTACAAACTTCTACAAAGCCTTGATCATTTTGAATTCATATTGCATTGCAATCTCCATACATTGTTGTTGTATTGGAGCTTGTAATTCTTTTCTTTGTTAGAGTCTTGTGTTTCTTCGTGTGAGTACACCGTGAAGGTGTTTGTTGGTTTTATTGTAAAGGTTCTCCAACACCAAAGCAAGTTGGAAAATTGTAAAGTCGCCAACAAGTGAAGTTGGTGCATGTGTTGTGGCTATCCTTGGAGCCCTTAAGGCCTAGAAGACTCGTGAAGAGTGTTGGTAGCTCGGGAAGAGCTTGTGTACTCGGGAAGTGTATTGTGCTCGGGAAGAGCTTGTGTACTCGAAAAGAGTAGTGTGCTCGGGAAGAGCTTTGTAAACTCGGGAAGAGTTGTTGTGTGACTAACTTGGAGCCCTCAAGGCCAAGACCAATTGTTCTAGTGGAACCTCGGTTGGAGGTTATCTAACCGGGAAGAGGAGACGTAGGCGATTCATCGCCGAACTTCTATAACAAATCTCTTGTCTTTTATTGCTTTAATTCTTTTACGCATTTATTTATTTTGTTCTTTTTATTTATCGATTGACTCAAGGCTTCCGCAAGCGCAAAACTCTTTTATTTTTCAAACTCATTTTAAAACGCTTAAGTAGCCAAGGAATCTCATTCACCCCCCCTCTTCGATTCCAACAAGTGGTATCAGAGCCATTTGATTATTGTTTTTAAATCAAAATTTTTATATGGCTAATCTAGCAAATGAGTTTGCTCAATGTCAATCGACAAATAGACCTCCGCTTTTCACGGGTGATAACTATGGGTATTGGAAAAATAGAATTTGTCTATACATCCAATCCGTAGATTATGATCTATGGAAAATTATTGTGAAAGATCCACACATTCCTTTAAAGGAAGTTGGGGGAATAAGTGTTCTCAAAGAAATGGACGATTTCACAAGAGCGGACATGATTTTAATATCTCAAAAAGCTAAAGCTATTAATATTTTGCATTGTGCTTTAGATATGAAGGAGTGCAACCGGATCTCGATGTGCTCAACCGCAAAGGAGATATGGGACAAATTACAAATTTGTCATGAAGACACTAATCAAGTGAAGGAGACCAAGATTGATCTATTGCAACTCAAATATGAGACATTTGAGATGGAGTCCGGAGAAGAGGTTGATTCAATGTTTAGGAGGTCACTCAAATCATAAACGAGCTCGCCCAACTGGGTTTTTCGTTGGACCAAGAGTTGGCCACTGACGTGATCTTGCAATCATTGCCTGATAGCTATAGTCAATTTGTTTTGAATTACAATATGATTGAAATTGAAAAGACTCTATCACAGTTGCTTGGTATGTTGAGAACTTACGAGGCAAACACAAAGAAGTCTAAGCCCACAAATGTTATTATTGTGAATAAGGGCAAGGGAAAGGCTAAAGCAAAGGGCTTTAGAAAAGACAAGAAAGTTTCTGTCAAATCTAAGCCTCATGCTATTGCATTTAGCCAAAGGGAGGAGTGGTTAAGGAAGGAAATTGCTTCCATTGCGGTGAGACCGGAAATTGGAAGAGAAACTGCAGGTTATACCTGGAAGATCTTAAGAAGACGAAATGAAGTGTGACTTCTACTTCAGGTATTTTTTTGTTATAGAAGTTAATCTATCTACTTCATCATCATGGGTATTAGATACTGGATGTGGTTCTCACATTTGTGTTAATTTGCAAGAACTCAAAAGGAATAGAGTGTTGGCAAAAGGCGAAGTTGACCTAAGAGTGGGAAATGGAGCAAGAGTTGTTGCATTAACTATATGATACTATTCATTAACTTTGCCTTCTGGTTTAATTTTTGATTTACAAGACTGTTATTTTGTGTCATCGATTACTAGAAAACATCATTTCAATTTCTTGTTTAGATAAGATGGATTTTTCATTTATTATAAAGGACAAATATTGGTCCATTTATTTGAATGAGACGTTTTATGCTAATGCACAATTGATTAATGGTCTCTATGTTCTAAATCTTGATATGTCTGTCTATAACATATAACATAAATACTAAAGAGGATTAAGACTAATGATTCTAATCCAACTTATCTCTGGCATTGTCGCTTGGCCATATAAACGAGAATCGCATATCAAAACTTCATAAGAATGGAGTTTTAGATTCATTTGATTTTGAATCATATGAAACATATGAATCTTGTTTAATGGGCAAGATGACTAAAGCCCCTTTCAATGGACATGTTGAAAGGGCAAGTGATTTATTGAGTCTCATGCATAGTGATGTATGTGACCCAATAAACATACAAGCTAGAGGTGGTTTTCAATACTTCGTTACATTTACTGATGACTTCAGTAGATATGGGTATGTGTACCTAATGAAACATAAATATAAAACCTTTGAAAAGTTCAAGGATTTCAAGAATGAAGTACAAAACCAGCTTGACAAAAGTATCAAAATCCTCCGATCAGATCGATGAGGTGAATACTTAAGCCAATGGTTTCATGACTATCTAAAGGAGTATGGTATAGTCCCCCAACTCACACCTTCGTATACTCCACAATGGAATGGTGTATCTGAAAGGAGGAATCGAACTTTGTTGGACATGGTTCGATCTATGATGAGTTATGTAGATCTTTCGATTTCCTTTGGGGGACATGCTTTAGAAACAACAATATTTATATTGAACCGTGTTCCATCTAAATCAGTTGAAAAGACACCATATGAGATATGGAGTAGGAAACGTCCTAGTATGTCTTTTATGAAGATTTGGGGTTGTGAGGCTTACGAGAGACGTCACGCCTCCAATAAACTTGGACCCAAATCTGATAAGTGTTTATTTGTGGGGTATCCTAAGGAAACAAAATGATAATATTTCTATTATCCCACCGAGAACAAAGTGGTGGTTGCTCGGACATTTGTCTTTCTTGAAAGAGAATTTATTTCTAGAAGAACCAGTGGGAGACAAGTAGAACTTAGTGAAGTACAACCACAACAAAACATTGAACATGATATTGAGATGGAAACAGAGCAGTCACCACAAGTTGTTGTGGATGAAATGCCTGCTCAAGAGACGCAAGCCCATCGTAGGTCTGTAAGAGTACACCGGAGCCACAAAGATAGGATGAACTTTCGTCCTATCAAGAAGCTATAATGGACCATAATTCTGAGAAATGGTGTAAGGACTCCCGTGCCCTTAACCCGTGATTAGTGTATTAACCCATGCAATTAGTGCATACAATCATATTATCATAGGGGAAAAGCCATATGCAAGTGGGACGCCATATGACCCAGAAAATTTCTTGCACTTGATCCACATAATATTCAAATCCCCCAACCAAGATCACTTACATAGCATGCACCCTTATAATACAATAACATGCTCTCAGTTCATTTAGCAATTCCATATTTAATTGCATGCAGACAATAAATGAAAGAGAGGAAATCATTGCCCATTTATACATCCCATATACACGTAAAATGTACTCACATGAGAGCACCCAATAAATGAGCGTGTATCTAATGTATAAGGATAGTATACCAGATACCATGACTGATACTTCAATCCTTGAAGCACCTCCCAAGCACAGTTCGATCTCAACACTTGATCTGTGTACTTATTCAATCAGCTCTGGTACCTCGATCCTGGAAGTACTTCAAATCAACAGCTCGAGCTCAACTCCAAAGCTGCTGCTACACCTGTACCACCTGCCCCAACAGAGACAGCCCCCACATGGGTTGAGCATACCAATACCACCAATCCAACAACCAAAATATTACAATTCATAATTTACAGAATGTAAATGCCATGAATTTAAATGATACTCCCTGGATGGTATCATCATCATCCGGGATCCCCTGTATTGTCTCTGTTCTCAAAATAACCAAACTCATCAAATTCCCAAAGCCAGTTAATCGCCACGTAGATTAACTAATACCATTTCTATTATGCCAGTCCCATAATCAATATGGTAAAATCATTATATATATAAGACCGTAGATATCACACATATCTAACCAATGATTCCATATTCTTATTTCATTGCTCGCTTCACAATAGCGGCATTTCAAACCCTACGCACGCTCAACAATAGCGGCGTCACAACCAATGATCGCTCAACGGCGATAACATCTCAATCGTTGCTCGCTCAAAGCGGCATCATATAATTCTCATCGTATTTCCATTTATCACAATTACCATATACTATACATTTCACTATTCATTTATTGCTAGTGCCGTAGTCCATGTATTTCAATATGCATTTATTGCAAATACCATACACATGCATTTCACAGTTGCAATATTATAATAGGCTATGCTCGTACGTTATACGTACCTTATAATTCCGTAGCTCGAGTCTAACCTCGTCTGAGTCCCACGACCCGATGAGTCAAGTGCTAACATGCAAATAACTCCCAATCAAAAACAAGCATGCAACCACGTGCCTAAGCACGTTCAAAACTTCCAACTTATCGTCTATCCATGACGATTACTAGTATAAAAGCCACCCGGCTAAGCATGCATAGTACTCAAAATATACTATTCAACAAGTTTAAAAGATAGCCAAGAATTTATCCGAGAATTCCATTTAATTAATCTTGGCTCCAACCAAACCATTCAAAAGTCTAGCATTCCCATTGGAATGTGAACATTGCCCCGGAAGCCGACCATTTAATTTGAAATTCCAAAATCCCACGAAAAAGCCAAGAAAACCACAAATCACATGCTGGCGACCGATCGCTAGCCCCTTGGCGATCGATCGCTCGATATAGCGATCGATCGCCAGACCTTACTGGCGCGAGGCGATCGATCGCTCAAAAGTGACGATCGATCGCCACAATGCTGAAAAGCCTACTGCCTGCATGCGATCGGTCGCCTGCTTCGGGCGATCGATCGCCATGCCCTGCAACTCGAAAACCTCCATTTTTAAAAGCTTGAAACCTCCACAAATCATACCCCAACTCCTCCCAACTCAAAACCACAACAAAACAACACCCAAGAACCTCCAACAAGGGTGTTAAACTCAATTTAAAACAAACCCAAAAGATTTTATGATTTCACCAAAATCACCCAAACCAAATTAAACCCAACACTCAACCAAATCCAACAAAATTACTATCAAATCAAAGCTACAAGGGAGGAGAAAGAGATTACCAGCTTTTCTTCAAGAAATCTGGCCCCTAAATCGTGTTCTCAACGATTTCCATTGAAGGGGAAAGAAGGGAAGGGTTTTGGGGTAAAGGGGGAGAGAGCGATGAGAGAGAGAGATGATTCCGGAAAAAATGACGGAATCCCGAGTCCATCTGGTATATATAGCAAAAATGCTCCAAAATACCAATACCTTCACAAATACATCATGATTCATTAAAAATCATCTGTTTTCAAAAACTCTCTCTCCAACATCAAATCCCCACACTGGCCCCAACATAAAGCACCCCGGACTCCAAGTCCCACTAAAAACCCAACTCATAGGTTTTCCACCAAAATGAGAATACAATCTCTACCTTTGGATCCAACGATCCCAAATGCCCGATTTAACAATCCCGGGAGACGCAAAACCGCAATTAATTCTTAATTGCCACAATTAAAAAACCATCAAGGATTAATACCACACCGGGATTAACACCATTAATCCCCGGACATCACAATTATCCCCCACTAATAAAATTTCGTCCTCGAAATTGCACCGGTGTACTCAGCGTAACACCAGGACTACACAAACAAAACAAAGTCAAAACCCCGATTCTGGACCGCATTAGAATCGAATTATCGACTGTGAGAACCCCAATCTCGCACCAAGCTCCAAAATAGAGCAGACGCCAAAACCAATATAAACCCGAAAGATAACAACATACCTCGACGTGAATCGTCCTAGAAGTCAGTCCACCACGACTGCAAATCAACCAAATCTCCCTTGGTTCTGACATAGATATCACTCCATGATATCCATCACTTGCCCACGATGCTTGACACGCATCGTCATGACGTGGACCACTAGTATACAACAGTATACTCACAGAAAATCCGGTTTTCGCTTCCCAGTCCATCTCCTCCAAAGGAGTAGTTGCACCACTTGCAACCCGGATCGGGTAACCCACGGTCACTAATCCACACAAAACACATCACTACAGATGTCTACAACCATGTGTTCCAAGAAATCCCATCTTGGTCCAAAACACACTATCGAGACTCCACAAAGTCTCAAGTTCCACAGAGGTCATGCAAGACAACAATTGCATTCCTGCCATACGTGTCAATCCACGACACTAAAAAAATCCGAATCCTTGTCATCCCTCGTTCATCCTTGGATCCAACAATACTAAAACAGGAAGGCTATCGAATTATCCAACAAGAATTACCATGGTTCCAAAACACGACGATCCCTCCTCAGGGGAAGTCAAACAACCCTCACGATCATTCATCAGAATGCATCGTGCCATCGAGATTGCCGATCTCGAGGTTCCACAATCTCACACCGGAGATTTACCAAACCAAGCATACAAACTCGACGTTCAACAAGGAACGAAATAGAGTTGGCATTCGTATACACACACGGCATACATGCCCATACACCAACACAACCTGCATACACAATGCAATGGACTCGGGTATCTCCAAGCATACCCAAAGTCTCAAAACCTACTGCCAAACCTCGATTATTCTCACTTCACGGAGAATGATGGTTGACAAACCAAAACCAAATGGTGTGATTTCAACATCAACACCACACGAACCAAAACAATGAATCTCTTAAAAGATTCAATCGACAGGCATATCAACACCGCCTTTCCCACAAGGATAGTGTCATGAATCCATGACCCTCCAAATCTCGAACCTCCGTCCGGAAAGCTGGATATATACATACCAACATAGATCCCGGAGCCAAAATATGCAACTGGTTCAGAATAGTGCATCGAAGCCACTATTATCAAATCGAAACTCGTATACGCCATGTATACTCGACTAACGATGCCCTGTACTATTGTCATAGTACTCCACAAACTCAAGCATCGTCCCGGAGACGTCTCCTCGAACGTCTCACTGGAAGTACGAAGCCATCACATAGTCCAACACTAGTAGGGCTTACCCCGGTTGATTCACAATCAACCCTCAACCAATACCAGCTGTCTCCACGACAGTATAATCCAAGTCTCTCCAAGAGATAAAACTAGTATAGTAGTGTTACCCCACTAGCTATATCTCATAAATCCAATCGTGACTCCCGTTGCATTCCATATGCAAGGATGCTCAACCAGAGCTAACCACGACTTGTCGACACTCACGTTGGCATTACCAACAAAATTGAGTTGTCCTAATACAAGTCCCTCAAAACAAAAGACGTACAAACATTCTCATGAGGTGTCACATGCCTCAAACATCATGCTACAAAGGGACAATCAAAAGCCTGCCAAAAGTCTTCATCGTATCATCATACGATTCACCAGACTCGGTCCCAACGTGCAGTATAATGGCTCCAACAAGCACATTATATCATTACCACGATATCTGGCTAGCAAAGCGCTGCCTCCATAGGCTCATATCAAGCCCACCAACAAGCCATATGTTCCATCTCGGTATGCCCTACCGTACAAACCGTTAGAGTAGTGGGTCATCGCCCAACATATCTCTAAAACACCAAGCATAATGGACAACCCGGTGTCCTTGCTCAACTATGATGCAATCATAATCCGTTAAGACTTATCCCACACCCTCAGGGTGGGTGTAATCATGCCTACCCTACATCACAACACAAGCGAGTAGTTTCCTCAATGACTACTCTTACCACCAATCACTTGGCCCTAGCCAATCCAACGAGCATACCCAAGGGTATCATTGCTCGACAAATAATTACCTCTATAACATGATGCGGTACACTTACCGGTACAATGCATCCAATGCTCCATCGAGCAAACCTGCTCGGCAAAAAGGTCTCGTCAACTAGTGACCCAGACTCTACCATGTGCTCACCATCGGCACTCAAACCATACAACCAAATACATAAACATGAATGTATTATTCACCAAAACGACGCCACGCGTCCACATAGACATCCCAAATAACATCGTCAAACATATGACGGTAATTAACAACACACCATATTCACAATACTGATAACAAAAGTAATGCCACACCTCATCGCTATCAAGATAGCGGAATGCCTGTATCCATCGTCCACCAGCGGTACATAAGCAGCATCCATCGCTCGTAGGCGGCATAATCCAGTGCTGCATAATCCAGTGCTACACACATAGCGGTATAATCCATCGCTATAGAATCAGCGGCATGATCCCTCGCCATGGAGTCGGCGGCATAAAACATCGCTATAGGTGCCTGGCGGCATGAACCATCGCCATAGGTGTAGCGGAATGTACCATCGCTATGAATACCCGGCGGCATAAACCATCGCCAATAGAATAGCGGAATGAACCGTCGCTATAAATACCCGGCGGCATAAACCATCGCCAATAGAATAGCGGAATGAACCATCGCTATGAATACCCGGCGACATAAACCATCGCCAATAGAATAGCGGAATGAACCATCGCTATGAATACCCGGCGGCATAAACCATTGCCAATAGAATAGCGGAATGACCCATCACTATGAATACCCGGCGGCATAAACCATCGCCAATAGAATAGCGGAATGAACCATCGCTATGAATACCCGGCGGCATAAACCATTGCCAATAGAATAGCAGAATGACCCATCGCTATGAATACCCGGCGGCATAAACCATCGCCAATAGAATAGCGGAATGAACCATCGCTATGAATACCCGATCCCTAGTCATTGTTACGGTAGTGTATTTTAATGCCACTCGCTCAAATGCGACATGCGGTACTCCCACCCCTCGCTTTACATATAGGCGGCATAGAATAACCTCGTTTCAATGGACATGCGGCGCTTCCACCCCTCGCTTCACATTTTAGCGGCAAATATTCTTTCCTCGCCTCATATGATAACCACGCTTCAATGTGACATGCGGCGCTCCCACCCCTCGCTTCACATTTTAGCGGCACAAAACAAACAAATAGCGGCAAGCATTTAAAATCATCACTCATCCATAACAATGACTCATGGGATATTCACCAAGTAGTCCATCGATACCTGCAACACAAAGCATATTTCATATCCCAACATACATCATCATGGGTGTATTTTAATGCACCTCGCTCAAATGCGACATGCGGTACTCCCACCCCTCGCTTCAACATTTGGCGGCAGAGCATTAAAATCATCACTCCATTGTACACATGCAACCACAATGCATAATCCACGATGTATATAAACGCAGGCTACCGTTCCGTGTCTTTCAACCCTGGCCTTAGCCTTTCGCGTCATAGTGTTCCCACATGAACAATCTCAAACCATGAGCATACGATAATCCATATTAACCACAATATGATTATAATGAGTAAATGCATAAACTATGAGTACAAAGTACTTCCTGTATCCCAATGCATTTCAAAATGCTCCATTCGGTTGTTCCTATGTCACGACTCACAATCATAATTGACAGATTATATTATGATTCCATAGATGTCAAGCCACATAATTGTTTCACTATGATCACATATCACAAATGCACATAAGCAAAATAGTTGTGTCACACAACACTAACTACTATCATGCATAAAATATGTGCTACCCATCTCTATCAGCATGTTACAGGCCTTCAACAGCCCCAAAGAGCTAACCACTGCTCTGATACCACTAATGTAAGGACCCCCGTGCCTTTAACCCGTGATTAGTGTATTAACCCATGCAATTAGTGCATACAATCATATTACCATAGGGGAAAAGCCATATGCAAGTGGGACGCCATATGACCCAGAAACTTTCTTGCACTTGATCCACATAATATTCAAATCCCACAACCAAGATCACTTACATAGCATGCACCCTTACAATACACTAACATGCTCTCAGTTCATTTAGCAATTCCACATTTAATTGCATGCAGACAATAAATGAAAGAGAGGAAACCATTGCCCATTTATACATCCCATATACACGTAAAATGTACTCACATGAGAGCACCCAATGAATGAGCGTGTATCTAATGTATAAGGATGGATAGTCTACCAGATACCATGACTGATACTTCAATCCTTGAAGCACCTCCCAAGCACAGTTCGATCTCAACACTGGATCTGTGTACTTATTCAATCAGCTCTGGTACCTCAATCCTGGAAGTACTTCAAATCAACAGCCCGAGCTCAACTCCAAAGCTGCTGCTACACCTGTACCACCTGCCCCAACAGAGACAGCCCCCACACGGGGTGAGCATACAAATACCACCAATCCAACAACCAAAATATTACAATTCTTAATTTACAGAATGTAAATGCCATGAAGTTAAATGATACTCCCTGGATGGTATCATCATCATCCGGGATCCCATGTATTGTCCATGTTCTCAAAATAACCAAACTCATCAAATTCCCAAAGCCAGTTAATCGCCATATAGATTAACTAATACCATTTCTATTATGTCAGTCCCATAATCAATATGGTAAAATCATTATATATATAAGACCGTTGATATCACACATATCTAACCAATGATTCCATATTCTTATTTCATTGCTCGCTTCACAATAGCGGCATTTCAAACCCTACGCACGCTCAACAATAGCGGCGTCACAACCAATGATCGCTCAACGGCGATAACATCTCAATCGTTGCTCGCTCAAAGCGGCACCATATAATTCTCATCGTATTTCCATTTATCACAATTACCATATACTATACATTTCACTATTCATTTATTGCTAGTGCCGTAGTCCATGTATTTCAATATGCATTTATTGCAAATACCATACACATGCATTTCACAGTTGCAATATTATAATAGGCTATGCTCGTACGTTATACGTACCTTATAATTCCGTAGCTCGAGTCCAACCTCGCCTGAGTCCCACGACCCGATGAGTCAAGTGCTAACATGCAAATAACTCCCAATCAAAAACAAGCATGCAACCACGTGCCTAAGCACGTTCAAAACTTCCAACTTATCGTCTATCCATGACGATTACTAGTATAAAAGCCACCCGGCTAAGCATGCATAGTACTCAAAATATACTATTCAACAAGTTTAAAAGATAGCCAAGAATTCATCCGAGAATTCCATTTAATTAATCTTGGCTCCAACCAAACCATTCAAAAGTCTAGCATTCCCATTGGAATGTGAACATTGCCCCGGAAGCCGACCATTTAAGTCGAAATTCCAAAATCCCACGAAAAAGCCAAGAAAACCACAAATCACATGCTGGCGACCGATCGCTAGCCCCTTGGCGATCGATCGCTCGATATAGCGATCGATCGCCAGACCTTACTGGCGCGAGGCGATCGATCGCTCAAAAGTGGCGATCGATCTTCACAATGCTGAAAAGCCTACTGCCTGCATGCGATCGGTCGCCTGCTTCGGGCGATCGATCGCCATGCCCTGCAACTCGAAAACCTCCATTTTTAAAAGCTTGAAACCTCCACAAATCATACCCCAACTCCTCCCAACTCAAAACCACAACAAAACAACACCCAAGAACCTCCAACAAGGGTGTTAAACTCAATTTAAAACAAACCCAAAAGATTTTATGATTTCACCAAAATCACCCAAACCAAATTAAACCCAAAACTCAACCAAATCCAACCAAATTACTATCAAATCAAAGCTACAAGGGAGGAGAAAGAGATTACCACTTATGGTATTTAAGGAAAACAAAAAAACTTCTTAATTAATGGGGAAAGAGAATTGGACTTATTTTATTAAAGTTTTTTGAAATGTGAATTTTGTTGAAGAATGGTTTGAAAAGTAGCACTTATATGCAATTTCTCTTAACATTATGACATGCATCTAATTGATTGTGTACTTTCTTGTGTGCTTTGATTATATAGTATATATAAACTATGAATCGTTATTTTTATTTATTTCAAAGAATTATTTATTAAATATTTGAACTATAATCTAGTTTTTATATTTATAACCATAAGCTGACCTGCAATTCGAAATATACAATTTTTGTAGTGGAGTTTCGTTCTTATTAGAATTCGAATTCGAGTTTAGCTATTGACTCTATCTACTAAACAAAAGCAAGAAAGGTGGGAATGAGTATGTTAGTATTTAAAATACTACTAAATATACATTTCCAAAAAAAACAAAAAACACACTACTAAATATGTTAAATTTGCCGACTTGCAAGATATGGAACATTATAATTTGGTAATGGCCGGGTCTAAACCCGTACCCGTATTGAATCCGTCCTGTCAGGACTGATTCAATACACGCTTCAATCGGGTTTTAAAGCGTGGCAGAACGGATCCCGAGTTTTGGCCGAACCCGCCCCACTATACATATATTAAAATTTTTAAAAAAATTTAATATTAAATGTACATTTTATTTCTTTGGTTGAATAATAAAGTGTCATTATTTAAGTTTTTATCAAAACTCATGTGTTCATATTAAAGAAGTGTGACATTTTGAAGGGAATGAGAACAAACTAATAAATATTTGGTTGCTTAAAAAATAGTTTTACAAAGCTTATTATAAATATTTACTAGAGAAAAACACGACATTCAATAATAAAATTCTAGCTAAAATTTTTATTTTTAAAAAAAGCTGGTTTCTGGAGCTGGGCGTGAACCCGTCGGGTCTGCGGGAAGAGGTGGGTTTGGTTTGGCTTTTTTTGTTAGCTGGGCGGTTCTTGGGTTTGACCAAACCCGTCCGTTGCCATCCCTAATTATAATTTAACTTACATGCCACAAATAATAATATTAAAAAGGAAAATATTATTGAAAACAGTCATAATTTTCATGAATTTAAAATAAAAATTTATCTAAAAATAACATTAATTATGCTAATAATATCATAATACTGTTGATAAGAATGCAATTTTTTCGAAACGGCTATAAAAGAACCTGAAACCATGTTATGGGCCTAAACATGGACCGGGCTTCTGGTAGGAAACTGCAACAATGAGAGATTATTAAACACTTCTTTTTCATACCTCACCTTTCCCAAAATTCTTCTGTTCGCAATCAACTTCCTTTATATTATTTACTCGTATGAATTATACATGGTCTCACGACCAGAATTCACCCAAATTTCAAGAGTGGTATTTTAGTGAACGCTTTGTGGTACCCCGCGGGAGAAATATATTACTTCACCTTATTATATTTGACCGATCTATCGACCTTAGTAGGTCAAAGCAATCACCTCATCGCTAAATATATGTCCGATCTCCTTATCTAACGAGTCACTCAACTAGTTATTGATTCAAAAACACCGAAATGTCGAGCTCCCGACCTAATCACCATATTGTCTTCGGGAATGTCATATCTTAAAGGTCAGAAGACCCAGTGCTACGAGCTCCCGTCTGGCTAATCGGCGAGGGTGTCCACCAGTCTTAGCAATCTCAGACCTCCTACCTCTAAGAATATGTTGACTAACTCCATGTTGAGCGTGCACATCCCGAGATTTCAGGGAGTGGGAGTGAGTAATGGCCTTGGGAGTTGGCAGACGTGTTCTGAAATCCCAGGAATCATGTGGATCGTAGCCTTAGTGCTCCAAGCTGCACATCCGAGGTAAACCCTATAATAGTAAACCAATACAGGATTCGCTGACAGATTTTTCCAATATCTCCCGTCGACTAACATGAGCGTCGGAGGATTCGCTGACAGATTTTTCCAATATCTCCCGTCGACTGACTTGAGCGTCGGAGGGGACTCGCCAGAAAAATCTTCCCCCACCCTTCTAACATTGATTCAGATCTTAGCAGGTCATTCATGATTTGCTCCTTGTTATTTGGTCCATTGAAATACTTAGAGATCATCACTGTTTTTGATGTTTTTGGGAGGCGATATCAGGCATGCCTTTTTCCGTCTATTTTAACTTTTCTTTTTGTTTTTGCATTTCTTTGGGTTTTTTTATCCATTGTGTGATATCTGATTATTGGTTCTGCTTTTTCATGCTCTCTTATCAGCTAAATTTTTTTGTTTTGTTTTTTTCATGTGTTCAGTTAGATTCGTGTCTGGTGTGGGAGAAGAGCTTATTTTTTGACGGATTTGGGTGGAAGTTATAGGTTGCTATCGGTATTGTTACTGATTGTATAGTTTTCCGTGCACATTTCAGTTGTTAGTGCAATTTTGTTTTTCTTCTCAGCGTGACGTAATGGAATCGTGAAAAAAGTTAAGTCTTTAATGTCAAATTTTGTTTCTAAATAGAGATACTGTTTAAGGCATTTTTAAGAGTTCAGGTCGATTAATGGGTTTGGTTTCATAGGGTCAGTGCTACTGTTCCATTTCTAAAGTAATCTTTTTTGGTTTTCGTAAAGTATCTTCGAAGTCATGGTTATTGATCCGTTGAATTTGTTAAATAGTCCATTAAGAATGTTCCTGAATGTTAGTTTTTGCTTTAGTTGAATGACATAATCTAAGAAGTTATTACACTGAAGGAGTTCAACGTTATGCCTTGTTTGAGGATTTTATTATTTAAGTTTCATGTGGATTTACATTATTTTTCAACATTGTCACTCTTCATGAACGTAATTCCATACCATGTTTTTTGGTTTGGCAGCGGAGTATTTGCATTATTTACTCGAGGCAAAATGCATTTTTTGCGAACTGTATGATAAAGTCTCGAAGCTGCTTGAAGAGTTTTTAATAGAGTTACTTTTTGATACATAAGGGGAGTTTGAGGATGTGGATGTGTTATAAATATTGGATTTGCAAATGACATGTATTTCATGGTTTTATCGCGTTGAAGAATTCAAAGAAGGAAACTTCATGGGTTTCCCATTTTTAGCTTAGCTTCCTCAATTCTCTATCCAACGGTTGGTAGGTATAGAGTAAAAAACTGTGAACAGTGAGTTGATATGGTTCTTTGACGCAGAACATTTATATTCCAGATGTTCTGTTCTGAGCCATTGGTGACTTTCCCCTTGTTTCAAATAAGTTTAATTTCAAGGATATTCATAATTTTATGTCCTGAGAGTGTATGTTGTTTACTATTCTCTTCTGCTGAACTCTTAATACTCTGATTTTGCTTTATTCAATTTATGGGGTTGGTCACTCACCGCCTCAAATGCCCACAAGATAATTGTTGATGGAGCTCAGGCCCTGCAATCTTATGCTTAGGTTTATGTATTAACATGTGAGGGGTTGGGTTTCAATTGAGGATTGTCTACTTGTACTGTGATAGTTGGCACGATTCACTTAAGTATACAAGTCCCCGTTACATGCATTGCATGAAAGATGTAAAACAGTTTATTATCAGGGATGTATGACTAGTACTTCTAAATCTAATATATAGCCAGTATAATTTGGTCATGTTCTATCTATTTATCCATTGTGAAATGATTTTACTAATTATGATCATATGGTTGTATCCATTATTTATGACTTCGTCGAGAAATTATTGTGTTTCTTATTCTTAGCATACTACAGATTCATGTTTTCAGAGGAATTGAGATTTGTTGCTGGAAATTTAACTGCACGAGTTGGATCGAGTTGGCAATTTCATGTTTTTCTGATTAGCTTTTTCTAAGAAGTATTATTTTTTTATCATCTTAAATATTTTACAGCTGATACAGTGTAGCCTAGATAAAGCAGACCAAGATCCAGACTTGTAAAACAGGATTGAACATCAACTTAAGTATCCGGGGTTGATGCACCGATACATGTATCATATGCAGTGTATGGTTTTTTGACTGACATTTTATGTCCATCTTTTCTCGAATTCCTTATAGTTGAACGTGAAGTTTTCTTGACATGTATTGAACATCTATCTTGAGGTTTGCTCAATAAATCAGATGCCCTGAGAAATCTCTATATTTTCCATCGCAAAAGCTTCCTGAATTTGTGTTGTAAAGTTGCTGTTCATGGTGCTCCATGTTCATGTTATATTAGTTTCCAAGACGAAGAAAATATCACATTAAGATTAAATGTTTTTATCATTATAGCAAGCTGAAGATCACACGTATGATATGTTAGTTGTGGCGTCCTCTGCAGGTTAAGCCATTTTATTTATTTACCAGTTTGACTCTGGCCCTGTTGGATGAGAACAGTTGCCATGTGCTTCTCTTTGTTGCAATTGCCCCGATGCAGAATTCAAACTTTCGCTAATTCTTGGTGGGGAAGCTTTTATAAATTAAGTAGGAACGCCAGCGGCACAAGAGTTCTTTGCACAGACAAATATGAGCTTGAAAGAGGGCAGACACCAGTCGCCCGACTATGGACCAGACGAACCATAAATACAGAAACAACAGGAAGCAAGGAGAAGGTAACCCGGAAAACGAGTATAAGAAACGAGATAATATCTGAAAGTAAAAGCACTAAGTTTAATACTTGTAAAGTAGAAAATAATAAACTTGAAACAGATCATTACTACAATGACTTGGCCAAGACTGCGACTACTATCTGTTTTGACATTGAGACCACTGGGTTGAACAGAGAGTCAGATCGGATAGTTGGATAGCAGTTCAAGATCTTCGAGGGGATGAAAACAGTACTTTTCAGACTCTTGTAAATCCAGAACGTGATGTGACAAATGCACATTTTCATGGCATTTCTACCCACATGGTGAACAGATCAAATGTACCCAGGTACTTTACAAAACGTTCATTTCTAGACTATTGCATAAAAATGTTTCTGTTTCCTAATGTAATATGGCCAAATAATTGACTTGCAAGCATAGATTATTATGCCGCTAAATGAATTTAGACAGTCTCTCTTTCTCAGCATGCATAATTTATTCATTCTTACCATCCATTTTTTCTTTCTTTCTGGTCTTACCGCTTTTAACCAGATTTGAAATTTCTCTTCATGATTCAGTCTCTATCACTTTTGTTCAAGCTCATTTTCTGAAAAACCGTGGACAATGTTTATTTATATTTCCGCTATTCTCGGCAAAAATGGTCTCTAAGAATGTGGTCATGAAGATTATATTAAAAAATGTGGTTTGTGTTTGGTTCTGTCTTCCAAAGAAGACTGTTTTTACTTATATGAATCCAAACCATCCTTCTGGTAAGGAAGGTCTGGTATCTACCACTTTTTAGCTGAAAAAGTATAGATTTTCTCTGATCAAACTATGGCTCAAGTCTTACTCTAGCTTGCTTGCTTTGTAGGATGAAGGACCTTATTCCTATCATAATCCAGTATGTTAGAAGCCGCCAAATCCCTTTTGGAGTTGTGTTGTTTGTAGCTCATAACAGCCGCACTTTTGACGTCCCTTTTCTGAAAAATGAGTTGTTCGCTGACTCTCTTCCACTGGATCGTGCATTGATGAAGTCCGAAGGTTTTTTTCTCACTTGTCTCTCTTGGTGCATATTATCATCAGATAAAATTATTGAATGTTACGTCGTTTTATTGCTAGGATCGAAGGTCCCTTCAAAGATATCATTGCAAGCCCTTAGGGAACACTATAACATTCCATTGGTTGGATCAGCTCATAGAGCTCTATCAGATGTGCACTCGTTAGCATTAGTTCTACAAAGGTTGACTTATGACCTTAAAGTTCCATCTGACCTGATCCATGGGTCATTTAAGTAGGAGATTAACAGCCCATATTAAAGGTGAGCCTTGACGCAACGGTTAAAGTTGCTGCCATGCGACATTGGAGGTCACGGGTTAGACCCCTTCCCCCACCCCGCGCATAGCGTGAGCTTCGTGAACACGAGTTTGCCCTTTTTATTAACGGCCCCACCCTTATTGTTGGGGCTGTTGATGGAGATTTATTTTGAGTTGGAATGATAGAAAGACCAACCAAACCCCACCAAATTTACACAATCTCATATCCTCAAGAATATGATAGTTCTACCTATGTACTCTCTTTTCTGTAGTGCTCATTCTCTTTCAAATGATTAAATTGACCAATAGTAGATTTGTTTGTTGTAAAGTGAGCCTTCCGAAATGTACTTAAGAACAGGTTCCATTTTCAGGAAGCAGCAATTAACATTGCCCTTGTGTATCCAAATCTTTTGTTTCATGTTCAGAATATCTAAATAAAATGATCGTTTTTTTTGTAGTCAACACACTTTATATACATGAAAACCTAAGATTTTTGAATGAGGGATAAATTTATGTTAATCTTGGGTTTCATAAGAATTGTTTATTACACTCAATTGAATCAGTCTTACGCTAGAAATACATGATATCTGCTTTGAGTACCCGTTTTCAAGTATATTGACTGGATATTATCATGAGTTTTGACACTTATTATGCATGTGGCGAATGTTTTGTCTGGTTTACTAAAAAAATGCTTCGAGCACCGATGCGGATCTACCATAATCTCAACCTGGGTCAAGTTGCATGTCGGTAGGCTACAACCCAGGGTCAAGTTACATAATAATCCGATATGTATCTTCTTTCACTTCACAGAAAAAAATTGGCCTCATCCCCTGAAATCATGATGAGCATGTAAGACACAGGATGTAAATTGACTTGGATTATTTTCGAGCTTGCTCGGGTTTTTTTTTTCCTTCCAAAAAGCTTCTTACTGTTACTTTTATTTATTTATATTATATATTGAATAATAACATATACTGATTAAAAAGTATAATAACTACAAAGTAACAGATTAATTTGCATATATAATGGCATTTTTCTTTGAAAATTGATTTGCATATATAAGAAACGAGATAATATCTGAAAGTAAAAGCACTAAGTTTAATACTTGTAAAGTAGAAAATAATAAACTTGAAACAGATCATTACTACAATGACTTGGCCAAGACTGCGACTACTATCTGTTTTGACATTGAGACCACTGGGTTGAACAGAGAGTCAGATCGGATAGTTGGATAGCAGTTCAAGATCTTCGAGGGGATGAAAACAGTACTTTTCAGACTCTTGTAAATCCAGAACGTGATGTGACAAATGCACGTTTTCATGGCATTTCTACCCACATGGTGAACAGATCAAATGTACCCAGGTACTTTACAAAACGTTCATTTCTAGACTATTGCATAAAAATGTTTCTGTTTCCTAATGTAATATGGCCAAATAATTGACTTGCAAGCATAGATTATTATGCCGCTAAATGAATTTAGACAGTCTCTCTTTCTCAGCATGCATAATTTATTCATTCTTACCATCCATTTTTTCTTTCTTTCTGGTCTTACCGCTTTTAACCAGATTTGAAATTTCTCTTCATGATTCAGTCTCTATCACTTTTGTTCAAGCTCATTTTCTGAAAAACCGTGGACAATGTTTATTTATATTTCCGCTATTCTCGGCAAAAATGGTCTCTAAGAATGTGGTCATGAAGATTATATTAAAAAATGTGGTTTGTGTTTGGTTCTGTCTTCCAAAGAAGACTGTTTTTACTTATATGAATCCAAACCATCCTTCTGGTAAGGAAGGTCTGGTATCTACCACTTTTTAGCTGAAAAAGTATAGATTTTCTCTGATCAAACTATGGCTCAAGTCTTACTCTAGCTTGCTTGCTTTGTAGGATGAAGGACCTTATTCCTATCATAATCCAGTATGTTAGAAGCCGCCAAATCCCTTTTGGAGTTGTGTTGTTTGTAGCTCATAACAGCCGCACTTTTGACGTCCCTTTTCTGAAAAATGAGTTGTTCGCTGACTCTCTTCCACTGGATCGTGCATTGATGAAGTCCGAAGGTTTTTTTCTCACTTGTCTCTCTTGGTGCATATTATCATCAGATAAAATTATTGAATGTTACGTCGTTTTATTGCTAGGATCGAAGGTCCCTTCAAAGATATCATTGCAAGCCCTTAGGGAACACTATAACATTCCATTGGTTGGATCAGCTCATAGAGCTCTATCAGATGTGCACTCGTTAGCATTAGTTCTACAAAGGTTGACTTATGACCTTAAAGTTCCATCTGACCTGATCCATGGGTCATTTAAGTAGGAGATTAACAGCCCATATTAAAGGTGAGCCTTGACGCAACGGTTAAAGTTGCTGCCATGCGACATTGGAGGTCACGGGTTAGACCCATTCCCCCACCCCGCGCATAGCGTGAGCTTCGTGAACACGAGTTTGCCCTTTTTATTAACGGCCCCACCCTTATTGTTGGGGCTGTTGATGGAGATTTATTTTGAGTTGGAATGATAGAAAGACCAACCAAACCCCACCAAATTTACACAATCTCATATCCTCAAGAATATGATAGTTCTACCTATGTACTCTCTTTTCTGTAGTGCTCATTCTCTTTCAAATGATTAAATTGACCAATAGTAGATTTGTTTGTTGTAAAGTGAGCCTTCCGAAATGTACTTAAGAACAGGTTCCATTTTCAGGAAGCAGCAATTAACATTTCCCTTGTGTATCCAAATCTTTTGTTTCATGTTCAGAATATCTAAATAAAATGATCGTTTTTTTTGTAGTCAACACACTTTATATACATGAAACCTAAGATTTTTGAATGAGGGATAAATTTATGTTAATCTTGGGTTTCATAAGAATTGTTTATTACACTCAATTGAATCTGTCTTACGCTAGAAATACATGATATCTGCTTTGAGTACCCGTTTCAAGTATATTGACTGGATATTATCATGAGTTTTGACACTTATTATGCATGTGGCGAATGTTTTGTCTGGTTTACTAAAAAAATGCTTCGAGCACCGATGCGGATCTACCATAATCTCAACCTGGGTCAAGTTGCATGTCGGTAGGCTACAACCCAGGGTCAAGTTACATAATAATCCGATATGTATCTTCTCTCACTTCACAGAAAAAAATTGGCCTCATCCCCTGAAATCATGATGAGCATGTAAGACACAGGATGTAAATTGACTTGGATTATTTTCGAGCTTGCTCGGGGTTTTTTTTTCCTTCCAAAAAGCTTCTTACTGTTACTTTTATTTATTTATATTATATATTTAATAATAACATATACTGATTAAAAAGTATAATAACTACAAAGTAACAGATTAATTTGCATATATAATGGCATTTTTCTTTGAAAATTGATTTCTTATTAATGCAATGTGTGATTTTTAATTAATACTCAGTTTTAGATAAATAAGAAAAAGTTTTATATTCAACCTTTGTTTCACTTATATTTTAAAATATGACTTAATTTTTAAACATTATTATCAAACTCTAGTTTCATTTTTCGTAGTTTAGGTGGTTACTTTGAAATAATGCATGAAAACAGAGTGTATAACAATCAAATCTTTGTCGAACAATTATTTTTTAATACTATCCAGACATTTTAAAATATAGAATGCTATATTAGAATACAATATAATAATAAAATATTTTAGGATAAAATGTAAAAAAATAAAAAGCAAATAAAAGTATATTATTTTTATTCTTAAATAAATGGATTTGTTTTTTCAGAAAATGAAATTAAACAAAGTTGTTCCCCACCCAAAGAAGTCGATGAATCTTTTGGATTTATTTCTTATTCCTTCCTTTCTATCATATAAATTATTTTTACGAAGCCAGTAATCTTTGACCTGGAAAATAAGTAACTTTTTTTTTTTAGAAAAAGGAAAAAATCAACTTTTTAATCCTTGCAACAATCATAAACTGTTTATATGATATTCCTCCCAAAAACATAATTATTACAATATTTTTATATCCATTCAACAACAAAAAAGTAACCAGCAACAGAACCTTAAACTGTTTTTTCAGTGCATCGTTAAGAAAAGGATGTCATTTAGAAGAATAAATAATTTGTGTATGAATAAAACAAATTAAAAAAAAAAAAAAAACAGACGTTGTAAAGAAATACTGGTAAAATAGCATGGAAACCAATCTTAAGTTTTCCTCTTCCAAGTTTTCAGCTATTCAACAACAAATGGTACCAGCAGCTCTTCACTCACGGCTATTATGAACATTAATGGAAGAAACTCCCCTTCTATCTGGAAGTAGCAATTTTCAGTTCCAACTTCTGTTCTAAATGATTTCTAATTCTTGTTCCTTGTATGCAAATGAATGTCTTGAATCTGTAAAACAAATTCAAAAATGATTTAGTTAACATTTATCAGTCACAGAACACGTAGTGGAACGTGTTTGTAGCTCATGTGAGCCAGGCTCAATTCTGCTGCTGCCTGCATAGAAACTATAATCCTTTCACGAGAGAGGAAGAAGCTAGGATCGGAGTTATTTTGCTAACTCCATTTCTGATAAACCAATCGATACAAGATGAACATGGTCACAGATTACGTGTCTGCATTCGGTATACCACTTTGGTGCTCAAGAACATGCGCAGCTAAAACGGGGTGTGCAGAGGTCCTTCCTTGCAATGTCCTTGAAGATACTGGAGCCTGTAATTAAAATAATAATAATAAGACAGGTTCCAAAAATCTATGCAAGAGAAATCCATGGTCGGAACTCGGAAATGAAACACGTAGAAGTCCACCATAACATCAAAGTATTACTAATGTAAACATTCTTTCTCGAAGGGAAACATGTTCACCTCTCTAAATTGAAAGGGCGATATCCTAGCTTCGGACCCAGTGTTTGGTGTACTGCTGCAAGGATAAAGTTGCTGATGACTTATATCCCGACCGATTCTTTCATTGATCCCAACAAATTCACCATGTGACAGTCCATTAAAAGAGTGATTCGTGGATGTAGAAGCTTGATTATGAAGTACATGCCCCCTCAAACTGCTTAATCTTGGCGACATAGCTTCCCTACGATACAACAAAGGCATGGAATTGTCTGGCAACCTTCCCTGGCGATGGATGCTTTGTGGTGCCATTCTTGATTGTGAAACTGTGTGTTGAGGTGTTAATACCCCATCGTGGGTAATTTGAGAACCAAAAAGGCTAATAGCAGTCACAGGGGAAACAGTATCATTTCCGTCTAATTGTCTATTCCTGTTATTTAGAAGTTGGTGGATTTGTCGCTGAATTCGTCGTCTTTCAAACAAGGTAAATGCACCTGATCCAGAACCAGGTGAAGTAGCTTGATTATCTCCAATAGAATGTCTAGGGGATGGAGAAGGTACAGGTACTTGAGTCACAGGGGTTTCCGGCACGTATAGTTCATTGAGATCAAAAGTTTCACGAACAGTGGCAACAGGTGATGAGATAACAGGCAAATTGTTACTTGCTCCAAGATCAGGAGTAGGATTCATATGTTGAGCATTCAAGGAAGCAAGAGCAGTTGGCCTACAGCCATCGCAGTACCAATTTCCTTCAGGAACTTCGCGTCCAAGGCCAACACAATAAGAATGTGCGGGAGAATCACAGATGTCACATAGAAGCATGAGAGCATCATCCCCACCTTGCAGGCATTCAGTACAAAGAACACTCTCATATGGATCAAGGTAACCCCGAAGCTCTTCATCCGACGGTTGATACACCTGTAAGTATCATAAAATTGCAGCTAAACAGTTTTATATTTCCTAAACTTAAAAAGATGGTTTTAATCCAATACCTGATCTCGCTCAGGAACTTGAACTAAATCCCTTAAATCATGACTACCGTCATCTCGAGCAGTCCTACAAACAGTTGCAAACCTTTGCTTGCAGAGGGGGCATCGTGATTCTACCTTTGACCACTCCATGATGCAAGTAAAACAAAAGTAATGACTGCAACAATTTAATATTCCCCGGACAGTCCTCTTCCCCTCTTCAGATAGGCAAATCCCACAAACCTGCTTTCCTACTGCAACGTTCATGTCTACAAACTTCTCCTTGCCCTTCCTTCCTGGGCATTTTCTTTGCAGAGGCAAAAATTCTTCTTCTTTAATCACCTTCAAAGCATTTGAACTCCTCAAACTAGTGGCCACACTTCCGCAAAATTGATTAGCCTCTCTAATTAGTTCTCTCTCGTCATCAGAGACTGTGTAAACCAAACTCGTTTTTCTTCTCCTATCCCGAACCGATTTAGGGAACTTGCTCTTCTTCGGTGTTGCAGGGTTCTTAACTGTAAACTCACCATGATCAGATCTTCTTCTTTTCCTCGAACCTTTTTCTTTCATCGGTTCCTTCTTTTTAGACTTCTTCAAGACCTCAATATTCCTCTTTCTCCTTTTCCCTTTGGCAATCTGAGTCTCCTGCATACTGAGCCTGCCAACCTTATTATTCTTTGTGACAGATAAATCTTCCTCATCAAACTCATCTGGTGTAAATTCCTCATCATCATCTTCATACGAATCATCATAATCATATTCTTCCTCTTCTTCTCGATATGAAACTTTAGTTCTCTTTCTAGGCTTCTCCTTATAACCACCATTCTTTTTTTCAATACTCTTTCTCCGTATTTTGACATCAAAATCATTCGGTTCCTGTCCATATAAAAGTTCGACATCATCATCTTCCTCTTCTTGACATGACATCTTATGGTTTATTTTCGGCTTAGACACAAAAAAATCACCGTCGCAGTCATCATCATCTTCTTCACTATAAGCCACCTTTTTCTTTCTTCCCTTTGCAAGCTCATTGTTCTTTCTTACTTGACAACATTTTCCACCTCCAGGTTTCCTAACCTTCTGTTTCCTCCTATCCTCCTCCTCTTCCTCTAACATAAATTCTCCTAAACTATCGTCCGATTCATCCTCAGCAAGAGAACAATATTCATCCTCTGAATCATTAAACTCCTCATCTTCATCCACTGTGTAATCTTCATCCGACTCATCTGAACAGTTTTTATTCAATGGAATGTTGTTCCTGGCCTCCAGCTTCAATCCAAAATTTCCTCCCCTAGCCATCTGGTTATGCACCGACAAAATCAGAAGAAAAGATTGAAGTATCGAGTACACAAAAATCTATAAATTAAAACATTATAGCAATCCAATAAACAGCCAGAATTCACTTACTATTTCTCTCTCATAAGCACTCCAACCACATACTTATCCAGATTCCTAATATTCCCACATACTAAATTCATCATTGATTTCTGTATCAAGGATCCCACCCCGCCAAAAAAAAAAAAACCCACAAAAATATAACAATAAGACAATGAACAAATAAGTAAACCAATGGTCGGAGAGCAGCAAATCTACAATAAATGTTCAAAATTTGTAATCTACATTTACTAACCTGAACCCGGAAATCATTCAATCGAGATACTCAACAAAACACCAAAAAGAGAAAAAAAGAAAACATCCAAAATAAGCAAAAACAGCTCCCAAAAATGTTCATCTGCAAGCTCCTTCTCCTAATGAATATCCAAACTAACCAAAATCATCAGCTTCTCCCAAAATATTAAATCCCCATAAGAACCCTAAATCGAAATAGCACGATTTTTCATCCTCTGGTCAACGATCAGATTCCAATCAAACAATAACATTCAACAACCAATAAAAACGTCAGAATTACTGGCGGAACAATCTTCAACATAGCACATATACAAATTTTAATCAGGAATTGAAAAATAAATAAATCAATATCATTTCCAGGGATAGACAAAATACCTTAAAGCTCAAATGATCACGTTGCGATATTATCCACAAAAGAACAGTGGGAATTGCATGCACGGATTAAACGCAAAAAATAGATAAGAAATAAAAATTAGGGGAAAATTACAAGTTCTAGAGAGAGAAAGAAGGGGTTGAGGGTCGATGTCGAAATTGCATATATGCATCCTCCCTCTCTATTTATCAATAATTCCCACCGCATATATATATATATATATATATATATATATATATATATATATATATATATATATTTTTCCTCCCTCTCTATTTATCAATAATTCCCACCGCATATACATATACATATATATATATATATATATATATTAACCCCATGTATTTTGGTAAATATGTACAAAATACCATATGTTAACAAAAATAAGAAAAAAAACCCTTTATTTTTTAAATTTGGCATGAAACATTCACGTGTTATAATCAAAAAAGCCACTATGTTTTTTTTTGAAACCTTGCACGACACCCATATGTTAAACAAAATAGGTAAAAAAACACATATCTATTTCCTTAAATCATGCACAAAACCCCATAGATTTTCACAAATAAATAGATTTTGTTTAATCTCGTTAAAACTATATGCAAGTTTTATGAAAACAAACTCATAAATGTTCATATATACTATATAGGGTTATATGTAACTTATTTTTTTGTTTATATATATGTTTATTATTGTACAAACATATTTTATGATTTTTGTGAAAAATATGCATATTTTTTATATATGCAGTTGTTGCTTACTCCATATATCTAAACCTCGGAAAAAAGTAATTAAATTGGTCAATAAACATGAATATACTTAAAATTTATTCACTTTAAATTTCTGAATATTGTTCGTTTTAAAACTAAAAGAGTCAATCATTACAGAAAAGAAGAAAATAATGTAGATGTAGAAAGTTGAAGAGCATATTAGACAATTGATAGGGTTTTGTGTAGGATTTACGAAAACATAAGGTTTTTTTGCCTAATTTATTTAACATGGGGATTTCATGAAAGGTTTCAAAAAACATAATGGGTTTTGTGCCTTTTTATAGCACATGGGGATTTGTCGAGTTTAAGAAAGTAGAGGGCATTTTTTGTGCCTATTTTGTTAACATATTGGGGTTTTGTGCATATTTACCAAATTACGGGGAGGTTTTATGCAATTTACCCTATATTTAATTTGATAATTATTTTATATTATTATCTACTATAATTAAAATATTAGCTTTAGTCTTTACTATATTTCATGGTCAACTAAAAAACGATCAATCATGGTCGACTTTCTGCAACCCTTAACTTATCAAATAATTAATAATTAATCAATTTGACTAGATTATTAAAATAAATCACATACTTTAAAATTATAAATATATATTTATGTTTTATATTACACACATGCAAATTAACTAGATATATGATATGATTACATAAATATTTCTTTTTAATTATTTATTACACACATGTAAATTAAATAAATATATGATATGATTATATAAATATTTCTTTTTAATTATTTATTTGTTCTCTTCACTATTTACATTTATGGATTGATAGACATGGCTTTATTAGGGTAATTAATTTACCTTAATTCCTCGTGTTTATCGTATTCTGAAAAATATAATAATTGAGATTTACTGTATAATTAATATGATTCCCATTAATTATATAGATTGTGCTCCTATTAGAAATAGTAAATAATAATGAAAACAAAGTCCAAACATATTGTCTTTTTATCTCTCAATATTAAAAATTAAACCAAATCCCTTTTTTAGATTTTCTTAAAAAGAAGAAAAAGGCTGAAAAAGATATACTTCTACGATTGGTTCTTGATTTTTTAAATATTAATACATTATTGACCCGTTTAGTGCTGTTCTTATGTTACCAAATAAACTAGAATTTTATGATATAAAAAAATTACATTCATGAATGATATTGTAAATTCAAGAATATTATTTATATCTCATAAATAAATTTTAATGAACACATGCATGCAGGGCGAATCGAATTTTGTCGAGGGGGCAAAATTAGTTACAGAAAATTAAGCAAAAATATCATGATAAAAGTCATAGTTTAAAGACTAAGTATAAAACGTTTAGATAAATAATTACAATGTGATTATTTAAAGAAAGAGACTTGCTTAATTTCAAGAAATAATATGCTGATCGAGTTTAATTGTAATAATAAAATTGTTAAAATGCTCGGTTCATTGACGTTCGAGAAAGGAGCTTGCTCGATTTTATAAAAGAACACTAAAACTGCATTGTTTCATATGGAAAATAATTTGTTTTTAGAGATTTTTGTTGCGAATATTGATCCATCTTTGCGAAAGAGTAAATGACAATAGATGTATCCTTGCAAAGGAGGAAATAACAAAAGGATGAAAATAACAAATATTTAGATTCGCCCTAGGGGTGCTTATTGGCTTGAACCGGTCCGGTCTGGTCCGGAACCGGCCGGTTCCTGGGCCGTTAAGGTCGGAACCGGTCCGGTAAGAAACCGGATCGGTTCCGGTTCCGGTTCCGATTCCAATCGGTTCGGCCCGGTTCCGGGCCGAACCAGTCCGTTTTCTTTTTTTTCGTATGTTTTTTTTTAAAAAAAAAAATTCAAAAACGTTTATTTATTTTTTATTTAATATTGTAAATGTTTCCCCAATATTCATCACAATTCAATATATTCATTCTTCATTTCATAATATAGATGCATACAAATAATTGTAAAGAGATAGCAATAAAAAAATCAAAATAAAAAAATATTGCTGTTTAGCACTCTTCATAATTGATAAGTATTGTTTTTTGCGTTCTCTTCTTCTTGCTCGTCATAATGGTTTACGAATTCGTCAACCGCCCCATCTCTTCTATTCTTACATTCTGCTTCAAACCAATCTTTAAGTAACGTGAGCATGCATAACGAATCAGCAGAGAGACTACTTCTGTATTCTCCAATAATTCGGCCACATGTTGAGAATGCAGATTTAGAAGCGACGCTTGAAGCTTGTACCGCATACACGTCTCTAGCCATTTTGGCTAAGATGGGAAATTGTGCCGCATTTGACTTCCACCATTGTAAGACGTCGAAGTTGTCTTCGGTTAGAAATTGATAATTCAGATAAATTTGCAACTCAGTCGACGTGCTAATAGAAGCTCATTTTCCCTTAAGTTTTTTCCGACCCAGCAGTCTAAGCAAATTGATGCCCCCACCTTTAGTTTGAGCTTGGGGTTGTTCTTCAGCAGGCCTTTGTTGCGATGATTCACTTTCCTGTTGATTATAATACAATTGAAACATATTTTGGAGAGATTGCATTGTAGATGTCTTTTGATCGTCAACAACCTTCCCCAAAAATTTAGCATAATATTCAAAAAAGATCTCAAATGAAGATAAACATTGACTAGGATCTAGCAATGTTGCGATGCAGTGCACGTGTGGGATTTGTTCCCAATATTTTATAAATTTAGTTTCCATTGCACTAACAAAAGCATGCAAGTCATAGTCATCTCTAAATTTTATAAACTTATCAAACATGTTAAATACTAAAGGAAGGAAATAAACGGAAGTTGGATAAGTAACACCGGAGAAGCGTTCCGTCGCTTCTTTGAAAGTACCTAACAATGATACACAATTTTCAACAAATTCACAATCCTCATTAGTCAAATAAATACTATCATCGTTATCAGGCATTTGATATGAATTATAAAATGGAGTTAAAACATCTTTGTAAGGTAACATAGCATTCAACAAATTGTACAATGAATTCCACCTAGTTTCTATTGGTGATGGAAAAAGAAGATGCTTTAAAACATTAGATAAACATAATTGTTTCCAATCGCGCTTTACACGGCTCGTGCGTAACCATTTAGCGCAGTATTTCATTTTGTCAATACATGCTGAGTGATTGTCCTCATAACCAACTTTAACAGCCAAATTAATCACATGACATGCACATCTAACATGAAAAAAAACACCATCAAGCATTGGTTTCAGATAGGTCTTTAAATCACGCATCGCAGCATTGTTATTCGCTGCATTGTCTAATGTGATCGAAAATACCTTATCCTGAATTCCATAATGTCTACAAGTGTTGAATACATATTTAGCAATTACATAACCAGTATGTGCACAATCTAACTCATCTAAAGACAAAATCCGTTTTTGCGTACACCAATTATCATCAATCCAATGACAAGTGACAACAATATATGAATCTGAATTTACAATTGTCCAAATATCGGTTGTTAAACTAACCCTACAAGGCAAACTAGAAAGATGTTGAAACAATGTATTTCTATATTCAACAAATACGTCCATACAATTTCTTTTTAGTGTGTGCCTGGAAATATGTTTAAACATGGGTTGTATAGACGAAGGAAATTCAATAAAACCAGCATGTTCAGCTTGTATAAAAGGTAGTTCACATCTAATCACATATCTAACAAGTGACTACGGTTAATTTCAGCAGTTAAAAT
Source organism: Haberlea rhodopensis (assembly GCA_907163345.1). Lineage (NCBI taxonomy): Eukaryota > Viridiplantae > Streptophyta > Magnoliopsida > Lamiales > Gesneriaceae > Haberlea > Haberlea rhodopensis. The sequence continues at coordinate 7,775,138 of CAJQUN010000021.1, read as the reverse complement.
AAAATTCGTGCCAGTGAGAACATTAATTTGTGCTTGTATTGCTTCTCGACCTAATGGTTGTAATATTGTCTCATCAAAATTATGTTTTTTTACTAAGTGTTTTTTAAATGTTCCAGTGCCTCCACTGGAACCACCATCTTTATATGAATATTGTATTTTACATAATTTACATATTGCAACAGATTCATTAGTACCTTCTTTTTGACCGAGTTCAAAGTGATCCCATATCTTACTTCTTTTGGCACGAGTCGGTTGTCTACTCGCTGCTGTAGTGGCTCCGGATGACTCCACTTCTTGTCTCTCTTGGGCTTGGGCAGCAGGAGGTTCGACAGGTTGCTCAGGTTGTTGTGGTTCGACATTCATAGAGGAACCACCAACATTGAGGTCAGCAAAAAAATCATAACTTTCATTTAACTCAGGTATTGGTACGGGCAAATTCATTGCCGAAGATGAACTCAGTGATAGACGACCCGGGACGAGACCCCGACTACGACCCCGGCTACGACCAGCGCCGCTGCTAGAAGAAGATGCCATTATTATATATAAATTGTAGATAGCACAATTGAGAGGAAAATATGAGATTGAAGTATAGAATTGTGAAAAGAATGGATTGTGAGAAGAATGAATTATGAGGAAAAGAATGAAAAATATGCACATATTTATAGATTTCAAAAAAAAATAAAATAAAATAAAATAAAATTTTAAAAAAAAAGAATTTGAACGTTGGCAACCGCTTTATAGCCGTTGCCAACGTTCAGTATGGCAACGGCTATAAAGCCGTTGCCATGCTGAACAAAAATTTTTTTTTTTTTTTTAAAAATGTAACCGGTTCCAAACCGGTAGCACCGGAACTGGTGGTGCTACCGGTTTAAATATAAAAAAAGCCCCGGATCGGTTCGATACCGGTTCCGGGGCGAACCGTAACCGGTTAGTCCGGTTCCGGTTTCGGACCGGACTAACCGGTCCGATTTCGGATCGGGTCCGGATCGACCCGGTTCGATAAACACCCCTAATTCGCCCCCTGCATACATACACATATTATAACTACTAGGAAGAATTATGTGCGATGCACGTAGATACCAATACGGTTCAACTAAGTAATTCTAAAATTTAAGAAAAGTTTGATAAAAAAAATAATTAAGAAAAATAACAAAAGATCAACAAAATAATGATTTTGCAACGGCTTAAACCACAATTTACATAGATAGAATAGACGTCAAACAAAAAATTTCATAACTAAGTGATAGAAAAACTGTGCTAGATAATAAAATTGTCAAAATGATATTAAAACAAAACCAGTAATTATTTCATTAATTTATATATTAGTTAATGGTTTGCTAAATCTTTTACCACTCTTATGTATTCTTATCTCTCTTCTGAATTCTATAATATGAATGGTTATGTTTATATTAGAATGGATTTTGTTAACTAATATCGATAATTATGTGTTCCTGATTATAATACAACCCATTTTCTCTTTTATGTCATTTGATGATATTTATTTTGACATTTATAATATTAACTATATTTTTATTTGTATAGAATAGTATAGAAAAAAAATGGCAAAGTTGTTATTTCACAATTAAAAACTTTACCATCGTTGACCAATATATGTAAAGTAATGGGCTGTTTTAATAATTTTGGGTTACAACCGAATTTGAGAAAATTATATCAGGATATATATAAAAAACATTAAATTGAACAATGGCTAATATCAGCTTGTCTATCTCAAAGCCTAAAGCAAAAACACGATTCACTTTAGGTATAGTTCAAATTCATTTTAATCTAAAAAGGTTCCACATCTGGTAAAACTAGAGCAATGAAAATTTGTCGATAAGATCTCACTGGCCAACAAGCATCCTATAATTCGTCCTGCACATATAAAATCGAAACATTCAAAGTTTATTCTACACAAATTCTGTTTAATAGCATAGAAGGAAGTTTCAGACAAAGAAAACAAAGTAATAAATACTCTTACATGTACGTCGTCATCCACATCAGCATCAGGGTCATTGTGTTCCTTAGAGTCCGGTTTGACATCTGCTTCGTGGGGTTTTGAGTCTGCATCAGAATCCTCGGCCTGTAAAACGAAGAGGGAAGACATGAGGATTTGGGATATACAAAAGATTATAAAAGCATCATTCAGCCTGTGTTTTGAAGAAAGAATATGTTGCTTACATCAGAATCAATGCCATCACTCTTCGATTCCTGAATGGAAAAACCGAAAAAAAAAATGGATTGATTTGCAAATCAGAATTAGTTTTGTTCCGGTAAAAGTATATAATAAAAGGTAAAAATTGCACTTGGTGAAAGGATACATAAACTATAAAATAAGAAATGAAAAGGTATGTGTCCTTACCTCCTCTTCTTTCTTCTTTTCTGCCTCGTCAAAAGCAGCCTTTTCAGCCTGCAGTTTCAACTGTTGGAAATTTGAATCAAATTAAATGGTGTGTCCATTTATGTTGGGGTGCCTTTTTTCATGATTAGTTGCTTCAAAATTAAATGGTGTGTCCATTCATGTTGGGATGCAATTTTTCATGATGAATGCTTCCAAATTGTGTCTCTTGATGATAAATGGTGTGTCCATTCATGTTGGGGTGTATTTTTTCATGATTAGTTGCTTCAAAATTAAATGGTGTGTCCATTCATGTTGGGATGTAAATTTTCATGATGGATGCTTCCAAATTGTGTCTCTTGATGACACCACTTGATATACTATATAAGAAACAACCCTTGAATGAATTAGACATGGAATTTTGGAAATTCACATCATATTTGAAGATCAAAATTTGAGTAATTTTGTGAGTCTTCATGATTGTTATGGTTGAGCATTTTTAGACCTTTGTGGTTTAAAGGATTTGTGATTTGGAGTGCTCCTATCACAAATCATAGTCGTTGTATCTTGGGAGACAAATTGCCAAAAGTAAACCGTTAGCACCATAGCGGGGCAATATTGTCTTAAGGACAGAGATTCCAAATCTCGCCTCGACATTTCTAATACAAAGCCATTTGTTGGTTTTGCTTGCTACTTTCCTAAGATACACACCAATAAATTAAATACAACATCAACATTCATTCATGCATCAGTAAACATGCAACTTTTTTGTCACTCTTGAATGTGGATGTTTTTGTTTAGAAAATAGAAGTGATAACACCAAACCAAGTAAACATACATCCTTTTGTTTGCCCCATGTTTCTTCAGCTAGTTTCTTAGCATACTCGGGGTCATCAGATACCAAGACATTGTCAAACAAGGTTCCAGATTTCACCTGTAACATTTCATTGTCACCGAACCAACGGCTAAATTAATAAAATAATGTAACTTAAAAAATTAATTAATAAATTACAGTAAAAAAACTAAGTATTAAAAAAGTAGTGTGAAACGCATGAGGGGTATGCGTTTCAAAAAACGCATATCCCCCCATGCGTTTCTTCAAACAATCTTAAAAAAAATTTAATTTTAAAAAAATTAAAAAAAGATAAGTTTTATTTTAAATATTAATGTTATCACTACTAAAATACTAATTCTTATCTGTATAAGAGCTGTGAAATTATTTAATATAATATATTATATTTTGATATATTTGAGACATGGTAGAATTTTTAATGATTATTTGGTTTTTAAAAATATAGTAAAAAAATTTACAAAAATTAGTTAAAAAACCCATTTTTTCTAAATTTTGAAATTATTAATAGTACATTTTGATATACAATCAGTTCTTTAAAAAAAGTATATATCAAAGAAAATTAGAGCAGATAAATAAGAAATTATCATATTTTAATTAGTTTATAAGTTGTACCAAATACCATCTAAATATTAATTAGAAAATTTATACAATAATAAGTTCAATTTAAAATATTGGAGGCATAAACTTTGTTAAAATTGTGATTTTGTTTTGTATAAGTTCGTCATTTCGAAAATATGTTGCTCAAATATATGGAATCAATATGAACTAAAAATAATTAATAGTAATAGCAATAATATTTGAAATAAAAAGTACATAATATTAATAGTAATAATAATACTTAATAATAAATCTTATGATTATGATAAAAAAGTTATAACGATAATTATAATTTAAATTATATAAATAATAATAAATTGTTTTATTGTTTTTTATTATTATTGTTATTATTAAAAATTATTTTATTATTAAATATTATAGTTAATATTTAATATAATATTAATTTGCTTCAAAGACTAAATATTTTAGTTGAGTAAAATAATTTAGGTGAGTAGAGGACTAATATTTGAGAGAGATGAATTATGATAGTTTGAAATTTATCTATGACAGTCGATTATTGAGTAGCAATATTAAATTTTTCTAAATAATTTTTGAACATTAAATAAATTTTGGGATACAAGAATTGTTCTTGCTGGAAGAGCGATCAGAACGTGGCACTTGGATTGATGTATGATTAATTTTTGGTAAAGCGGCAAGCGTTTGATCATACAGTTGATATAAGAGTCAATGTCACGTGTTCGATTCGCATGAGTTGCAATGTAGTGAAATTATTGGGAAGATGATTGTTAGGGTGTAACATTGCCTTGATAGAAGAGCGATCGAAACGTGGCGTTTTATGCTGCTGTATAGTTTAAAAGATTTAAGTTACACCGTTACCACAACTATAGCTTTTGGGAAGATGATTGTTAGGGTGTAACTATATTTTTAAAAACCAAATAATCATTAAAAATTCTACCATATCTCAAATATATCAAAATATAATATATTATATTAAATAATTTCACAGCTGTTATACAGATAAGAATTAGTACTTTAGTAGTAATAACATTAATATTTAAAATAAAACTTGTCTTTTTTTTAATTTTTTTAAAATTAATTTTTTTTTTAGATTGTTTGAAGAAACGCATGGGGGGTATGCGTTTTTTGAAACGCATACCCCCCATGCGTTTCACACTACTTTTTTCATATTTAGGTTTTTTTTACTATAATTTATTAATTAATTTTTTAAGTTACATTATTTTATTAATTTAGCCCCGAACCAACACACGTTATAGTCAAATTCAATTACAAGAAATATGAACCCACACAAGAAAAGCGGTGATTCCTGTACCTGCCACAACTCAATGCCTACATACTTCAAATTCGGAAAAACATAGAGATCTGGGTCATCTTTGAAGTCTGCAATCACATCAATATTGAAATTAAACAAATTTAACATTATGCACTAGTGAAATGCACCTGGCCAAATGCTCAAAAAATAGTAAATAACCTGGGTTATCAATCATTGGTGCCTTCCATTTGCCACTGTAGTTGGGGTTCTTAATTTTCTGGTGATACAGAAGAGAGTAATTAGCAGTCCATTTAATATCAAAATAAAATAAACCTGAACTGAGATTCCACACCTTTGCATTCCATGGACCCTTGTACTCAGGGTTGGGAATCGTTGGTGCTGTCCACTCTCCGTCCTCCTCGTCATCCCAATCTTCATGCTGCAGAAAAGCGAAGTAGTTTACACAAGTCATTAGCTACTAATCTCTGATATACATTCGAGTATTGAGAAGGAGTGCAGAATTTGATTCAGTTACCTTTTTGGCATCGGCTTCCGGAATCGCCTTTGGAATGTCATCATATCCCTGTGGGAGAAAAACATTGATATTTGTAATGTCACGAAATACAAAGAACTGACATAAAAAATTGGGACATTAATTTACCTCTGGTTTCTTGTCTTCAGGATCAGGAATGTACTCCTTATCATCCCAATCTTCAGGCTATCATCAAAATGTAGAAAGGATAGCATCAGAATCATCTAAAGAACTAGAGCATTTATGGTTGGTAAAAAGTGATGTCCAGCTGAAGTGAACCAACACACCTTCTTGGCATCAGGGTCCTTGATTTTCTTTGGAGGGAGAAGATTCCAGTCAGAATACAAGCTACCAGCTTGCTTCTCAACATTGTCAATGAAGATGCTGTAAGTAGCATCAGGTCGGAGGATGAAAGTATATACATGAGTCAGTTGGTCAGTCTCGCACGGCACATCTTTCTTGATCAAGTGGTTAGTATCATTGTAGGTGAGAATTGTATGGACTTTCTTGGTACTGTAGCCACAGATGTCTGGTCCAAACATGATGCTGCAGTCAACCGCAAAGTACAACAAATCAGAGGTAATGATTAAGATATTTAGTAAAGAAAATATCTCATTATGAAAGAGTGCGGGATTCATAACCTGTAAGGGGTATCATCACCGAATTTCGTTTGATCAACTTCACCACCGAGCAATTTCATATATCCACCACCGCAGTCAAGCTTCTGTTCATGCTTCACGGAGAACTGGAAAACTAAGGTCTTATCCTTGTTGCTAAGTTCAGGGGACTCCGCCGAGATGGCATAAAACCTATGAACTTCACTGGTCTGGATACCTACAGAGGCATGTCATAAAAGTACCTCTTTTAAACACACAAGGCTACACAGCAAGCAATCACATACACGAGATTACTACCTTTGTCATTAGGATCTCCATTCCATCTGCCAGAGGTGTAATTCCAATCTCCAGCCATACTCTCATCTTTCTTCCAGTCAGATTTGACCCACCGATTCTCCCATCCATCTTAAACATTCAAACAAACCATAATCAAAACCACCACAAGGAAATACAAATTTCATGAAGGACGTAATGATCTCTTGTCTTTTTCTTATTTAGGAAAAAAACACTTATCTTTTATCAGATATAAGGGAACTGAATAATGGATTGACACTTGTTAGATGTAGTATGATAGCTCCAAGTTCTGAAGTATTCAACAAGCTCGCGCAGTTATTTGATCTCACACATCCACACATCCAAATCATTCCCTATTTAAATTCTGGAAACTTTTCCAGTACCATTAAATTAAGTTGGGTAGTGTTGATCGAGTTAACAAGTCACCATCCTATACACATGCCTAATTGGATAAGTACCACATTTAAGTGAATTGGGAAATACAGTAGCTGAGTTTCCTTTGTGTATAAAACTTAAAGATTTAGCTTGTTCCTCCTATTTACATAATGATCAAATTTAGCTGTTGAAAATAATTAATCTCTCGCATAATTGTCATAAAATTCTAATAGTCATCTATATCAACTGGAAAGATTCTATTTGTCAGTGTGTAAACGTTTAGAAGACAAAGTCCATTAAAGTGTGGATAAACAAAAGATTTGTTGACAAGTTGGATGTAAATAAAGAAAAAATAATTTTCATTACTTAATCAACCATCCACTCCAACCAACCAAATCTACACATGATCTACTCCGTGTAAGCAGCGGCAATTGACAGTGTACCAATTAAATAGCGGTAAGATGCAATTTAAGAGGCCCACAAGGCTACGACATCCATCACAATTTTACAATAGCATCAGAAAGGAACACCTTGCATACAGTTCTAAGCCTGTTCAAACGGATTAGATAATACCTCAAATTAGAACAATAAGCCTAACCATTTACGGGGTAGTGCTTCATTCAATGCATATAATCGCAAGAAGAAGCTTTAATAGGCAGCTAGAGAACCCACCGTTCGAGAATAACCTGCAATAACGTCGAAGGAATAAAGGTTTATTTAGGGTTGCCCCTGCTCGAGAGGAAGAGGAAGGAAAGACAGAGCTCAAGTCAGTGGCAGGAGAAGGTTGTCATGCAGAGGTTGCAAAACACATCGACGGCTCAATGCTGTTCTATAAAATTATCAAATGAAGACTTGTTGTTGGGGACTAAGTTGCACAACCGACCTTCAAATATTGATGAATACTCAAGTACTACTTTATCCAATGCGGACTTTGACTCTTTGGGAAAGGAGTTCGCTAAGAAGTATTGGGTGAGAGGAATCCAAAAGGATCTCTCCCCGATATCAATGATACGGGCTCTACTCACAGTTAGGTCGACACTGGGCCTCACGCAGCTAGGGGATCTATATAAGATATATAATCTGAATGTCTTATTTTGGTTAGCTGGTGCAGGTTACCGAGTGAGATCTCGTCTATACTCTTCTCGTCGTTCTCCGTGATGGGAGAGATTATGGATTGCCGCTACGATGCCCTTCTTTCTTCGATCAGAATACAAATGAGATCGAAAAAGGCCATCATTAATGCGAACAAGGCAATTGCTAGTGGATCCCTGAATGCTCATCGATTTCTTCTTATTTCATCTCATAGCTTAATCAATATATTTAGCATTTTCAGAACAAGATGAGCAATCCGTGAAATAAACCATGCGAAGACCATCATAGATCTAATCCAAGTCATACAATGAAATCCACATGAACATAAAACTGATTTCTTGCATCAAAATAATAAGGTCAAAGCAATAATTGTAAACCAAATCCAATAAATTATAAAGGGAACATATTACAATCGAAACGCTCTTCGAAGAATACTTCAGCAGAAGAACTGACGAGGAGAAGAGAGAAAGCAGTGGCTAGAGAGAGAAAATTAGGTTTCATGATCTGAACCCTTCTTTGTGTAGCTGCCATGGCTGATTGTTAAGAGCGACTGTGAAATGCAGGCTGATGTTTATATAGGTGGGTTCGTAGTCAGTTTGGGATTAATGGTTAGTTTTTACAGTAGGATAAAATGAAATATACCAAATACCAATTTTTATTGAAGAAAAGAATAAAAAATAAAACTTGAATTTAATTTATGTAGATCAAGTGAGTTAGAAAATTTCCAGAAGCGAATTTTTTTCTTCAACTCACGCTTACAAAACACATCATCTTTCGATGGAACGACTACCACCACGGTTTTCCGGCACAAAGCCTTCGACGTGGATATCTCGAATGCAAATGTATTTTTGATTACTACAACCAGTAGGATTCAAAGCGATTAAACGCTTCTTATTACTTGGATGGTGAAGCGTTGGATTGGATGCGCGGAAGTCATTTGCTCACTACTTTTAGCGGCATTAGAAACAAGATTTGGTGTATCTGACTCATCTTTTGGCACTGATCATTGTCCCGAAGGTAATGTCGTCGTTCTTGAGAAATCGGATGATGTTGTTGTTGTCCAGGAACCTCTGAATTTTAGTTAGAAGGCCCTTTCATTTGAAACTAAACTGGAGTCGAATCTCAAATTGCGGAAAGAAATTATTGCTGGTTCCGAGAGGATTGAGATAGAAAGAGCAGAATTGCTTATCCATCAGCACATGCTAAAACAGATGAGCTTCAAATTACTGATGAGCATCACAATGTTAATAATGGTGTTGAGAATCATGATTTGATTGTACCAAAAACATGCTGAAGCAGAGATATGAAAGTGGTAATGGTGGAAAAGAGGATGAAAATTGCTTGCAATAGGTGATGAAACTTTCAAGCTTTCATCATCCCAAATTACATGCTAAGCATTCTGCTGCATGTGATGTGGGAGAATGTGTTTTCTATGGTGTTGACAAAGAGCAGAAATCTGACTTTTTACATGGACAAGAGATGGCAGCTATTGTTTTGCAAAACTCATGTCAAAAGTTTAATCTTTGTGTTAAAGGCAAATACCGAAACAATATACTTGCTTTCCACTTGGAAGAATTCAGAAATAGATTTTACAAACTTGAGTTGGATTTCTCAAGAAATGCATATCTGGGTGGATTGCTCAAATATTGGTTTACCGACATGGGGGGACACATTCCTAGCCTACCACCTTGAGGACAAGGTGTTTTCTGATGGGAAAGATAATGATACGTTAATGAGTATGAAGCTGGAACAGTTAGCATTGATGAATAAAGTTGAAGAAAGACAGCATGGACAATCAAAAAAGCTTCCAAGAAACTTAGCATATTGTATAGTTGGTTAGTTAAAAGCATTAATAAGCATGTAAAGTGGAAGTTAGTATAAGAAGAGCTGTAAGTAGTTACCAGACATGAGGTATAAATAGAGGTTGGGACCATTGTAATGAGAATAAGATTGCATATGAAATATTTCCTCTGCTGTTCTTCTTCTTTATTCTAGTTCGGCTCAATTTCTCTCGTTTCTCTTCTTTCTTCTTAATTCTTGGGAGAACGACGACCCTTGAACTCGTCTTACTCGACGATCTCGATTTCAGTTTCAATTTGTATTCGAACATAACCATGTTAATGTCTCGTTTTCCAAATGTTGATATTGTCAATATTATCCGTTATATTTTAAATGTTTCACTTTATCCAAAAAATATATATTAACTAGATTGGTGAAATTTAACTTCTTTTTTATTTACGATTTAAAAACACCGTAGGAAGGGGGCTGACAGAAACAACATTTTTACTTCTCTTTATGTCACAACTAGCTCCAACGTTCAATTGCTTGAACACAATGCTTCACTCAATTCAAAAATTAGTTATCAATTCAAATTCTGTTAAGTTTGATGCCAATGCGAAGACCCTGTCTGAACCTTGTAATCTTGTTGTTCTCAGATTACAAATATAGAGGACAAAACCTTCCCAACTTTTGGAACTTCCTAAGGTATTCAAGCACAGTCATATTATCGGTTTGTCTCAGCCTGAAAAAGTCATATTCTTTAGCCATTCGGTTCGTCAGGGAAATATTGTTGCGGAAATTGCTCTCTGAAACTCGTCCAGGTGAGTGATGGGATTTTGTCCCATACTTGTTTTCACCGAGGTCCACCAGTGCTTTGCATTTCCTACTAGGAATGGGATCACCACTATAACTTTTTCTCCATCGGCAATGTTTATAGCTATAAGTAATTCCTCGGTCTTAGTCAGACATTCTTCAGCTTTCAAGGGATCAGTCTCATTTCCAAAGTACGGTGGTCGGAGTGCTCTAAATCTCTCAAATTCGGTACTTCTCTGTTGTTCCGGAGGAGGCGGTGCTGCAACAACATTTTGTTGCAGCACTCCGGTTATAATGTGGCATATATTCGAGATGTCTGCCTCATTCATCGTTCCAAAATTTGCACTTGGATTCCCCCCTTGATTTTGGTTCGAGTTTTGATTTTGTCCTTCACCTAGGTCTTGATTTGAGCATTGATCCTGATTACACTTTGATTATTACTGGATCTTCCTCTGGAATATTAAAACAATAGTGGAGATTTATTGTAAGATTCGTAAGCAAGAAAGATAAACAGTCAGAAATAAATAAATTATTCTTAAAACAACAGTGGAGATTTATTGTAAGATTCGTAAGCAAGAAAGATAAACAGTCGAAAATAAATAAATTATTCTTAAGACAAATGAGTAAACTAAATATAAGCTACCGCTCTGATACCAACTATTACGGCCAACCCCAGTGGGTCACCCGTCGTATTCAATTGTTTGAACACAAGACTTCACTCAATTCAAAAATTAGTTATCAATTCGAAATTCTTTTTAGCAGAAATGTTCCAAATTTCATAATTGCATCCTGTGATAAACCAAAACACTTCATTCAACAACAATAACCACCCAAAAACAATACTAAACCACAATCCTCAAAATCAAGCTAAAATATAATAAAACTAAATTTATGTCCTCAATGGATAAACTTAGAATTCTCAAAATCATTAAACTTTATCATCCTTCTAAATACACTCATCGTCCGTCTCATCTATATCATCGACACTATCTGTAATATGTCACATTACATGTAAAGGTGGGTCTCTGCATTTTATAGTAAACACAGTAAAATATTTAGCAAAAGCATTAAAGTCGTCATTTTTACATAATGTGACGAAAAATAATACATTTTCATATCAAAATAACTTTCACACATATATAGGTTAATTTGAGCAGTTAACAGAGTTAACTTTCACAAAGTAAAATCATAACGAAAATAACTACATAAATAACCAACAAATAACAAACAAAATCATATAAAAACTACATAATATCAACACAATAGCCATGTAGTAGCAATGCTATAATGAAACAAATGCATACTCAAATAAGAAGATAACACAATGATATCATTCAGACTATACCCGTTGGAATGGTATCGCCAGATATTATACCTCATCCACCTTCAGACAAAACAAAATGCGTTTATTTATTCTCGTCGCCAACGAGCCGAAAGTGTGCATGTTTTTACCCTCGTCGCAAGCGAGACAGACAAAACAAAGAATGTCCTCAGTTTACAACCTCAAATCATATTAATCGAATCAAAACAAATATGACATCTCAAAATAAATTTTCACACACAATAAAAAGATATTCAAAAACTCATTTTCAGAAAATCATATTTCTATCAAAAAATCATTTTTCAAAAGTATTTTGTATGCTTACTATTTCAAAACATTACAAAATTAACTAATATAAAATACTTAAAATAGTTTGGGGAAATGCAACTCCCTTTTACTTACCTCAAAGATTCCTAAGATTATTCAAGCTACAAACTATCCCTGAAAGTCTTCAAATGTATCAATGATTTCCTACCGCATTATTCACTATTATTAAGCGTAAATTCTTAACAATGTTTAATTTAACTTGATTTAGTGTTTAGTAAATTTCTAAAAAACCACATTGGAGATTAATTAATAATTATTTTCCAACCTAGATTCCCACAAATAACACCCCCCTCCCCCCTTTTTAACTGCAGATTATTAATGAAAAAATGTTTCCCAGCTTCCAAATGATTTGTAAAATTTTACATTCCAAACGTAAAGCCACGAGCCCAAAATCTTGAAACGAAAAGAACAATCTTTTCTATTTCTTTCTTCTGTCATTCAACAATTTACTAAAATAAAGTGGGCTCTCTGTCATCATTTTCAAAACAAGAGCAGAATCGTGTTTCTCCTCAACATTTAAACTATCGTTTACCGGCATGACCTATATCTTTTAGCACAAACCAGAAACTTAAAATCAATTTCAGAAATAAAATTACCATTTAAAACCAAAACTTTGAACAGAAACATGCTCGCAGCTGCTGCCCAGATTTCAAAACAAAAATACAAAATGGTGGTTTCCCCAAAAATCATTCTAATATTTTATAGACATGGTCCTATTTCAATTAACACAAAATCATATCTTAATTATATGCCCAGACACACTATATATTATGGGGTTGGACAAGCAGTTAGTTCCAAAGGGCCAGAGAGTAAGTCTGTGTTCTTCTCTGACTTATCTGGGGATGTTTTAATTACTTTCTTTTTCCTTTTCTATTACTTTGGGCTCCTGTGTTCTGGGTTGAGGACAACGTTCTATCTTTTATGTCACCTTGTCTCTGGATCCATCCATCGTCACAAGGTTGGGATTTTCTGTTGACGTGGAAATATGGATTCCATTGGCTCCAATTCCCTCAGTTGGGCAGTTCGAATGGTAATGAAAAACCTGATTGATATAAATCTCTAGGATACCCCTCAATAACAGCTTACCATGACATATTCAAGATATATTTTTAATGGTGAATGAAATTTATTTCAATAAGTGCTAATTTTTAATCATTCTCAAGTGACCTTTCAGCCTGAATAAAACTTTTATGACTTCTCTTCTTACATTTTGTAGTTGCTTCTCATATTTGAAGTCAAGAACAACACAAAACAAATCAGAAATTTAGTTTAGAGAAATACGAATAAGATGAAACTGTTAAGTCTCCCATGAAACCGTCTCCTGTTTACATTCTATATCTCATATTAAGTTACTGAAGAACTTTACCTTCTGTCATTGTTCTTTAATGCGTAGCAACTTTATTATGACAGGTGGGTTGCGAAGTCCTTGGACTTTAACAAGAACTACGATGCCAACGTGTTTGAGACAACCATAAGGTTGCTTTATAAGGTTTAATATGTCTTTTTTATTCCTTAGTTGTTTGGCACACCTGAGTTTACATACAATTTTGTTAATAAGGTTCGGTTGTTTCAACTGGGAGGAACCTTTCAAGCTCTTTGCTTACAGTTCTAGTTTTTTGTTACAATCCAGAGTGGTAGGTGGACTTCTCAGCTCATATGATCTCTCTGGTGATAAAGTTTTCCTTGAAAAAGCTAAAGATATTGCTGACAGACTTCTGCCTGCATGGGATACTCCTTCTGGCATCCCATATAATGTTATTAACTTGGCTCATGGGAATCCGCATAATCCTGGGTGGTCGGGGGTAAGCTTTCCAAGATGCAATTAAGGATTTGTTTGTTCCTAGATGTATGCTTTACATGATCTGTTAAGCTTTTGTTATACTTTATTTGTTTTAGAACGAGTTGTCTTGGAAATTTAATTCAGTGGTTCTTTTATGCATGGACTATTTTTCTTTAGGTGACCTCTTGCTCTTGCTCTTATGGCTTACCTACCGTGAAACTAGCATATTTATAATAATGGCTTAAAGAATTTTATTAACTTACCACTTTTTCTTATCCAATAACATCCACACCTTTTTCTTCCCCCGCCAAATTAAGGGCACAACATTGCTGTCACCCAAAAAATGGGCTGTTTGCAACTTTCAATATTTTCTCTAAATTTTTCCTAGAGATCAACGCTTTTGAGGTTCTTTTCCTTCTCGTCAGTATGCAGCATGAGAAGTGCATGGAGGAGCACATTCCTTTTTTTTTTCCCTAGCTCCTAAACTAGAGCCATATTAGCATAAAATTTTAAATTATTCTGACTTGGTTAATGGAATGTACCTTTTTTTTTGTTGAAATCACCTATTTGAATTATCCACAGCATTCTCTAAACTACAGTGTGAAATATTTTCAAAAATAAAGTCACTTCTTACATGTATAGATTTAATCAGATTCTCTTTAAACATTCACACCAAATTTTGTTCTGTTTTAGCATGTATGAATGCAGAGATAATATTTCTTTTCATTTAGGGTGACAGGATCCTGGCAGATTCTGGCACTGAGCAGCTGGAATTTATTGCTCTTTCCCAAAGGACAGGAGACAAGTATCAGCAGAAGGTATTTTTGTCTAAAAGTTTTATTTTTCGACAGGCGACAAAATGCTCGCAAAGAACTGAAAGTAACTTCATGAAGCATGATGAGTGACGGAGCATGTATATTGTCTACATGGATCTACATATAGATGATGAGGATTTTAATGCTGATTGTCTTTAAACCCAAACAATACCATAACACAAAATAAGAGTGATGAATCAAACTTGAGATGAATTGATTCCCTGAATTTTGTATATATAAAATATGGGAATATGACTTCCTTCGTGTTACCGAAGAAAAAAGCCGCTCTCACGAGAAAAAAGAGCTCATCTCTCGACTCCTCTCCCCCTAGCACAAACAAGCCACAGAATTCAAATAACAGAATGACAGACACACAAACAGAGCAGAGCCACATGTGCTGCCTCTCTATTCCCCCCTTTCCGGACTCTTCTCTTGTAAACCATGTAAATGATGGCTTATCCAGCTTTGGCCCTTATCCTGTTTCACACAGTCTTTTACAAGTCACTTGGAATCGTCACAATGACCAGTTAGATTGTGATTTTATTTCTCTGCTAATTTCTATGATTTGTCTTTCCTCAATGTAATTAAATCCAAACCTAAATGTTTCAGGTGGAAAATGTTATTTTGGAGCTTAATAAAACCTTTCCACCTGATGGTTTGCTTCCAATATATATTAATCCACACAAAGGAACGAGATCTCACTCAACCATAACCTTCGGAGCCATGGGGGGCAGGTGTTAATGTATCTGAAATATTTAATATTCTGATGGTCTGAACTCTGAAATATTTGAATACTGATCAAGCTTATCTAGCATTTAATGGAAGTAAACCAATTTCAGCTTTTAGGAGTATCTACTCAAGGTGTGGATTCAAGGAAACAAGACCACTGCAGTGAACCATTATCGGCAAGTAGCACACAGACACTCAGATATGCTCATGCACTCTATAGGTTATGGAAGTACATTGAAGGTCTTTGCCTCTTTGATTATTATGTGTTTATGTTCATTTTGCTATTATCCTATCGTCTTCTCCATGCTTCACTTACACTTTATAATTTACTCTTACACATGTCTTAGTAAAATTTGTTTTTTATTTATCATTCCAGCATTACTGAATTCTTGTGAGAGTTATTTTTCCTGCTATTTTCAAACAACCGTCACGCTATCTGTTCCTAACAGGGAAATGTGGGAGAGATCGATGAAATGTCTTCTTACCTTGGTTCGGAGAACTACACCTTCTTCCTTTGCTTATCTCTGCGAGAAGAGTGGATCTTCGTTGATAGACAAGGTGATTTATCTTTGGTGGAAAATGAGTGCTGAAATATATTATTCTAAGTGTTTTGAACGTTTTCTCTAATTCATTAGGACAATTGCAGATGGATGAACTTGCATGTTTTGCTCCAGGAATGTTAGCATTGGGGTCTACTGATTATGCTCCTGATGACGCTAAAAAGTTTTTATCTCTGGCCGAGGAGGTATGTGTACCAGTTTCCTCAGGTCAAACTTTCATGAGCTGATATGCTGTGAAGTTGGTGGCCATTTACTGATCTGAGTGGATAAGTTTGACCTCTTTGTGTAGCTAGCTTGGACGCACTATAATTTCTACCTATCAACACCTACAAAATTAGCTGGAGAAAATTACTTTTTTTAATTCAGGACAAGTAATTCTTTTCCTTCCATCCTCCGCACATGTATTGTGGAACATATCTTGTGCAAAAAAAAAATGCTACTTTTTACTGCTTGATCAGTTCGTCATCATACAGGATATGAGCGTTGGAACTTCATGGAACATATTGAGGCCAGAAACAGTTGAGTTACTCTTTTATCTCTGGCGTTTAACCGGTAACAAGACATATCAAGAATGGGGATGAAATATCTTTCTGGCATTCGAGAAGAACTCCCGCACAGAGACCAGATATGTTGGTTAAAAGATGTGAGCTTCTTTACTTTTGGTCTGTTTTCTGGTTCTCAGGTTTTTTTATTGTGATGTGGGAAGATTACCTTATTACGATGCTTTTCATTGGCACTTAATGATCTTCTAATGGACGTTGCAACACAATTCTCTAATATCATTCTTAGTTGTGGTACAGGTTCTTCGTGCTTGCACTTGGTAATTTTCTTTGAAACACATGAAATTCATGCAATGAAATTCATTTTTATGAATCTTTCTATCGAGGATTCAGGGATGAAGGTGTGAGAATTATTTGCTAATTGTTAGGTTAATACTGGTGTGAAAGACAACATGATGCAAAGATTTTTTCTGGCAGAGACGCTTAAATATCTGTACCTTCTTTTCTCACCATCTTCGATCATTTCACTGGATGAATGGGTTTTCAACACAGAAGCACACCCTATTAGAATAATAACTAGATATGACAATGATGAGTATCAGTTGGAAAACATAAACCAGAAACTCGATCACGTGCCAGGAAAGAAGGCAGATTCGGTGAGAACTAGGTGAACTATTTGAGGCTCCATTGAAGAAATATATAGAGGCTTGTGGATGATGCTATATGGGAGCTGGAATATCCCATGTCTCTTTTGATTTGTGACATTTGACCAATACTAGGTGTAGAAATAATAAATTATGTTGAGGAGAAACTATGGAGTTTCTGAATTAATAAAAAATATACTTAGGTTTAATATATATAGACTCCTTAATATCAAAGACTCCTAGAAATATAAAATCTTATAAGATTTGAAATACAAATCTTTTATCTACTTATCTTATCAGATAAACTCTATCTCATATTCAACACTAGGTTACTGTTGTATTTTAGTGGGAATTTTTTCATACCAAGGAAAAGTTCCATATCAGTTTTTGGAACGGGGGATGGCTAGACAAATGCAAGTTTGTATTACTTGGATGAATTTGATTACATGAAGCCGTGAAAATGGTGAGGAGTATCCGAAGACTGTTGAGAAGAGCCCTTTCCAGGCGGTCCTAGATCAAGAACTGTTGGAGATAGTAAAATCCACTCGAACAACAAGTTTTGTGTCTCAGATACGTATATCTACTTTGGCTTTGTGGATGACAGAAGATCCCACGGATTTTGACCTTCTCGGCGTTTTCCCCCTTTTCCAATATCTACTTTGGCTTGCAAATTTTAGATTAAAAGTAAATCAGATGGCTTTGGCGTTGAATATGTCCAACTTTGCTATTACAGACACCTTACTTGGGGCGAAGATCAATCATGTTGATGCTATGAGCAGAACAACTGGCCTTGACAACTATGGCATTGTTGGTCTCCAGAGACAAATAATGAAAGGATGGTTGTTGTGGCTTTAGTCTTGAATTTTATTTGTTTTTCTTACCTTGATATACCTTCTTTGTTATTTTCCATCTTTATTAGAGTTTTTCTCTCTAGAACAGGATGAGAGCCTTGAGAGACTGGAGGAGACGGTGATAAGTACCAAGCATATTGCATTGGCAGTTAAAGAATATCTACTAAATTTGCGTACCAGGCTAATAGTCTCCCATGTACATCCAAAAAATATAAGGTATCTCGGTGGGACACTATGGACTTCAGATTCAAATTCATAGTCTTTATATCACTCCCTGTGTCACCCATGATTACTATCATGGATTTACTGCACCACTAGCATTTCTGGGCTTTAAGAACATAATTAAACGCCAAATTACTGGCCAAAACTTCTTTGACACCATGGAAGTGGAACAAAATGTTGTGTTGAAAAATTAGAATACTACTCGTCAACTGCCATAGTGGGGACAATTTTGTACCGGATCCGACTCATGTTTCTTTACCTATTTAATTACCGACATTTTTCAAGATGTAGCCAACAATGTTTACCTGCTGGAAAATGGTTGATATGGTTCTATTGCAATTAAAGAAGCTGAATATCATTTACGTTAGAACAAAGCTCAATATATATAGATCTTAATTTCTCTATTCATTGGTATTGATCTACTTTAATCTTATTTTCTTGTGGCAAATAACCTCTTACATGTAAATATGTCATTTAGTTGGATGAAAGTGATATGAACGAAGTTATGAACAAGCTTTTCAAGAACTACAAGAAGTGGTGCAAGTATTTAGATCATAAAAGTAGCCTTTGCTATGTGTATATTCAAAAGATGGGGTTTTTCATTTATTTTTGTTTCGTATCAGAAAGTTGGAATGGTAGGATCAAAGAGGCTTGATATTATTGCTGTCCATATACTTGATGTTAAGTTATTTAAGTTTGACTTTGTATTGTAAATCATAAGTATGCTATTTGAAATGAAAATGACCTTTATATCATGGTCTCAAAGGGAAATGTTTCTCCCATGCCCATGGCGCAATCTCTTTTTCTGGCTCTATTACAACAACATTGACCTGCACGTACTGTATATGTTCAACTAAACATGGTTTCTGATTGTTGCTACTTATATATATTGTAGGTTACCCACTATACAACAGGAAGTACAACAACATAAATTATTGTTCATGGGACTGTATCTTCTTCTATGGGGAGAAGCTGCCAATTTAAGATTCATGCCAGAGTGTCTCTGCTACATCTATCATCATGTAAACTTTCACATATTTATTTATTTCAAGCTAATGAAGATTAACACTGAGATTGATTCCCTCAATTGACATGTAGCTTTGAAAAAACTGATAAGTGTAACCAAAACGTTCTAATTGTGTTGTACGAGTTTGAATGTTTTTCTGATGCTTAATTTAAGAACGGAGCAGACTGATGAAGAATATTACTTGCTCTTCTCTACGTTAATGGTGCTTGGACAGAGAGAAATGAATTAACAGAAAGATAATTCAAAATTTCATTGTCTTAATTGTGCTCTATGAATTTAATGATAGTCTGATGCTTAAAATAAGAATAAAGCAAAGAAGATCAATTTCCGTCTCCTTGTTTATATATTTATATTTCTCTTAGTTGTTCTCTGATTATTGGGATTGTAATTCATGCAAATATTATTGTTATGTATTTATGCATTTTTCCTTGCATATTCCAACTAAAGCTTTATGTTCCTTCGTTACATATGGCAATATCATTATGAGATGTCATCTTGCAGTCAACGCTTTTCCGATGGGCTTATCTTTATACGTGACAATATATTACTGATGCATTTCCTAACTGGATGTTAATAATCTTTTCGTTTTTTGTGGACTCTGGACAGATGGCTTTTGAACTTTATGGTATGCTAGTTGGAAACGTTAGCCCCATGACCGATGAAAATGTGAAACCAGCCTATGGTGGAGAAGAAGAGGCTTTCCTAAAAGAAGTTGTTACACCTATTTATGAAGTGATTGCTCTGGTATAATCGGCTATATTTGTTTTTTGAATCTGTTTCCAACTATTTTTCCCGGCCCTATATTATTTAGAGCGAATTAATAGTCATGTAAAAAAACTTCCTCCTTTGTTCTTCCGAATTGCTTGGCAACCATGCTTTTTTCAATAACATGGAATTGAGTTTTTCGAGTTTTGCAGGTCAATTGAACTGCAGAATAAAACAAACTTGAGGGTATAATTGAACTCTTGCAAAGAACCCAAAGGTAAAAACATAAATCAAGAAACAAGCATATAGATTATATAACTTCTTCTATGTTCCCATGTTCCCACTAATCAATTCCACATGGCACCTGAAATTTCAGATCCTTTTATGATTTTGGTCAAAAGTTCAGTGGTTTAAAAGAAGTTTTACTCAAATTAGCATTTAGGGGTACTGAGATTCCAAGTAACTGAATGGACCAACCATCTAAATCTTGTTTTGTTGGAAGAAGTTTTCATGCTAATGCAAAGTGAATTATGAGTAATGGGTTGAAAGTAGGACTATAATACGTTTCAGATACGAGATCATATGTTCTTTTCACAGCAACTGCAGTAAGATTTACACTACTAACTTGTGGAAATGTCAATTAATGTCAGTTTAAAAATCAAAATTGTATCTTCTTTGGAAATCTAAGAAATGATAGTGTCTTTGGAAATATAATGATATTGTATGTGAAATAGATAGCTTGTAAAGGTTTCAGAAATAAGGATTTCTCGATGATAGAAATTCGGAAAGAATTAAAGAGAAGGTGGAAAATATGGTTCTTGAATCAATATATTCTTCAATCTCTCTTCATCGTTTTGCAAATAGTTCAGGTACAAGTGGACATCGAATGAATTGCTTGGAAGCTGGCTCAGTTCATTTGTATCACCATCTTATGATATGTGTGTCTGATAACATATTACCATATATATAAGTGGCGTGAGGTTACTGTTCCAATGAACAGTAACCTCACGCCACTTTTTTTAGCTTTTTAAAGTTTTTTTATTTGCCTTTTCTTTTACTTTTTCTTTTATTTTTGTTAGTTTTTATTTTTTTCATCGTGTTTTCGTGAACAGTAAACATCCATCATATTTCCTTTTATTTTTGTTATTTATTATTTTTTTGCATAAATACTGATTTATTTGGAAAGATTTGACCATTGATCCAATAGTGCATCCCTCTTATCTCAATTTTAAAAATTTAAAATGTTTTCTTTATTTTTTTAAGAAAAAAACTTGTTATTTTGTCAAGTATGAATTGATTTTAAAAAAAAAATAGGAAGTTCAAAATAGATTTTCGTCATTGCAAACTTTAATAATAATTTTTATATGAATTGATCTTAAAAAAACATATAGTTCAAAATAGGTTTTCGTTTTGGCAAACTTTAATAATGATTTTTTTATAAAATATTCGGCATGATGAATTTCTGGTAGATTACAGGTAGTCGTTTTTGCTAGTTTATGTGCATTTTGATTTTCGGCTTACCTACGACCCATTGCTAATATGTGGTATTACCTTTGTGCTGATGTTTAGCATCAAATTATACCATATAATGAACAGTAACCTCACGCCACTTTTTTAGCTTTTTTAAATTTTTTTATTTGCCTTTTCTTTTAATTTTTCTTTTATTTTTGTTAGATTTTATTTTTTCATCGTGTTTCCGTGAACAGTAAACGTCCATCATATTTCCTTTTATTTTTGTTATTTATTATTTATTTGCATAAATACTGATTTATTTGGAAAGATTTGACCATTGATCCAATAGTGCATCCCTCTTATCTCAATTTTTAAAATTTAAAATGTTTTCTTTATTTTTTTAAGAAAAAAACTTGTTATTTTGTCAAGTATGAATTGATTTTAAAAAAAATAGGAAGTTCAAAATAGATTTTCGTCATTGCAAAATTTAATAATAATTTTTATATGAATTGATCTTAAAAAAACATATAGTTCAAAATAGGTTTCCGTTTTGGCAAACTTTAATAATGATTTTTTATAAAATATTCGGCATGATGGATTTCTGGTAGATTACAGGTCTTCGGTTTTGCTTGTTTATGTGCATTTTGATTTTTGGCTTACCTACGACTCATTGCTAATATGTGGTATTACCTTTGTTCTGATGTTTGGCATCAAATTTTCCCTTAATGTATAAGGAGATTATATCAAAATCCTTGACCCAACGGTGCATCACTCTTATCTCAATTTTTAAAATTTAAAATGTTTTCTTTTTTTCTGTTTAGAAAAAAACTTGTTGATTTTGTCAAGTATGAATTAAAAAAAAACATATAGTTCAAAATAGATTTTTGTCGTGACAAACTTTAATAATAATTTTTTATATGAACTTATTTTAAAAATAAGTCTTCATTGTGGCAAACTTTAATAATAATTTTTTATAAAATATTCGGCATGATGAATTTTTGGTAGATTACAGGTCATCAGTTTTACTTATATGTATACATTTTCAGTTTTGGCTTACCTACGACCCGTTGCTAATATGTGCGTGTTCTCGATTACCTTTGTTCTGATGTTTGTCATCAAATTTTTCCTTAATGTATAATGAGATTATATCAAAAAAATTAGAAAATATTAAATTATGATAATTATATATTACTTGTTTGATAATAATTTGGGACGTCACATTTACATTCATTATTTGTCAGAAAGTATATAAATAATTATAAAAGTAAGATGATTCATTAATAATGAGGCCGTAGCAAGTAATATAATAACAATATCCTAAAATAACAATGCAACTACAACAATAAATATAAACTATAATTCCTCTTATGTGATGCTCGCTATTGCTATGAGAAACCGAAAATATATCTACATTATAAAATGAACCATTGTCAATTTGAAAACTTTTGCAAACTACTTTTGATTGGTTTTGGAGTTTGTTGAGAATAACTTTTATTGTGATATCTGATGTCATCTACTACTGCACTTTCATAGATGACTTTTGTTTAGAGAGTCTATTGGGCCCTACAAGGATATCA
Source organism: Haberlea rhodopensis (assembly GCA_907163345.1). Classification (NCBI taxonomy): domain Eukaryota; kingdom Viridiplantae; phylum Streptophyta; class Magnoliopsida; order Lamiales; family Gesneriaceae; genus Haberlea; species Haberlea rhodopensis. Next base: position 7,752,110 of record CAJQUN010000021.1, on the reverse strand, counting down.
TATGCCAACTCTTGCTATGGTGTACGGTTGGGGAAGACTTTTGTTTACTCCAACCTATTTAATTTTCTATACGAACGATTATGTATGTTCAATGCGTATGAACCATCTTTTTATTCTCTTGAACTGTCTGTTGAACTTGTGTCGAACGTTTTGTTGGCCATATAGACCAGTTTATAAGCTCACTGGCACCGCGCCTTGCGCGGCGCCAATTAACTAGTAGAGATATATGAGCTCGTCTTTTCGTTTCAGCCTTTATTTTCAATTAATAAGCTTATGTTTATCCCCTTTAAAGTCAAAAATATTTGCTCAAGCAAGCAAATATTGAGAAATGTGATGCCTTGAAACATATTGGTCTATTGAGAAATTCTAAGGGCATAAGTGGAGTTATTTTAGAACTACTTTGACAATTTGTTAAATTTCAGGTACACCAAGATATGACTGCTCCATTGCAACATTAATTCATATATATTGGTCACAAATCCTACTTAACTGGAAACTAATTAAGCAGTGATTGTAGTGAACTCTCAATCATTAAATCTCTGAAAAATGGTGTGAGGGGAATAGGACTCGACTTATGGCCAAATTCTGCGAAAGATCAAGTGCATGTTCTTCATGGAAGGTATGATAAGATCCTATAATCTCGTCCATTTCACTTGTTATTCAGCAGAAAGAAGCACAACCCATGAACATTACCTTTAAATGAAATTTGATTATTCGAATTAAGTCACATGTACTTCTGTAAACATCTTTGTTTGCAATACCCGACTAATTTTCTCTATTCCACGCTATTATTTTTTTTATTTCTTTCATGTCACTGGCACCGCATCTTGCAGCCATCAAGAGTCATGCATTATACTTTTATCATATTATACAAAAATTAATATTAATCGTAATAAGCAAATTTATGTCTAGTTTGAGAAATTTGAGAAAACCTCTAGTTTTTGATTGAAAAATCTATGATTATCATGCATGTATTCAAACATCATTTCTTAAACTCAATTTAAATCTATGTATGTAATACAATATCATCTCTCAAATCTAAATCACAATATATAAAATCAATTAAAAACGACCAAACTTTTGCAACATCAGACATGCGCTCAGAAATCATATGATTAGATTGATTAGTTCAGTCAAAAGAAAATAAGGAAGAAGAATCAGATTAGCAAAACCCGAGGATAAGGGATGGAAAAACTTATCCCGTGAATTTGATAGTCCATTTCAACTATATACCAATTATATGTGTTGAAATAATTTTGGAATATATTCCTGCATACGCATCATGACCTTAATATATGGGGGCCAAATATTCACATATACATGTACTAGTTTTTGTTGGCATCGTACAAGACGTGATGCTAGGTACCAATATATAGGTTATTTTTTTCCTAATTTGATGTCCATCTTATTGTAAACTGAAAAAAAATAAAAATTAACATTTGAAATTGCTAAATATTAGAGTATGTAAAATACTTTTAGGATGTATGTATTCAAATACATTTTTCGCAATATTCGTAATACTAATAACAGTTAAAAATACTTATTTAGTTGGGTTAGCCAACAGGATAATGTTGTATTCACTTAACCAATAGAATCAATTTAGTCAAAACCTGCGCATCAACAACCGATTAAGATATTATTTTTTCCTAGTCGTTTGAGACCATACCAGCGTATCAACAAAAAAAAATTCTAACAAAAAAAATACATATTTAACAAATAAAAAAAAATTAGAAAAAAAAAATTCATTTAACAAAAAAATTATTTAAGCATTACTATTTATTATAATAGTAATACTTAGCCTATATAATAATAAGTATAGGTAATATATATATATACTAGTTTTTTTGGGCACCGCACACATGTTGGTCAATTTTTTTCCTGATTTGATCGAAAAATATAACAATTCAAATGATCGATTTTAAAATTTTTTTTTTAAAAACGACTATGCTATAATAATTGAATGAGAAAAAATAACTAAATGACTACTCTATCTTTTTTAAAAAAACAATAATATTCATCTTATTATATAAACTGAAAAAATAACATTTGAAGTTGCGTACATAAATCGATTAAAATATATTTTTTCCTAATCGGTTCAGGCCAAACACAAGCATCCACAATATTTAAAAACAAAAAAGAATTTTATTAAAAACAAAATTGAAAAACGAAAATAAAAAAAAACAAAATTGAAAAATAAAAAAAAAATTGCGCGGTGCAAGGTACCAGCATGTTGGTCAATTTTTTCCTGATTTGATCGAAAAAAATTACAATTCAAATGACTGATTTTAACAAAAAAAAATTAAAAAACGGCTATGCTATAATAATTTAATGGGAAAAAAATAACCAAATGACTACTCTATCTTTTTTTAAAAAAAATAATGTTCATCTTATTATATAAACTGAAAAAATAACATTTGAAGTTGCGTACATAAATCGATTAAAATATATTTTTTCCTAATCGGTTCAGGCCAAACATAAGCATCCACAATATTTAAAAACAAAAAAGAATTTTATTATAAAAAAATTGAAAAACAAAAATAAAAAATAAAAAAAAAACAAAATTGAAAAACAAAAAAAATTTGTGTGGTGCCAGGTACCAGCATATTGGTCAATTTTTTCCTGATTTGATCGAAAAATATAACAATTCAAATGACTGATTTTAACAAATTTTTTTTTAAAAAACGACTATGCTATAATAATTGAATTGGAAAAAAATAACCAAATGACTACTCTATCTTTTTTTAAAAAAAATAATGTTCATCTTATTATATAAACTGAAAAAATAACATTTTAAGTTGCGTACAGAAATCGATTAAGATATATAATCGGTTCAGGCCAAACACAAGCATCAACAATATTTAAAAACAAAAAAAAAATTTATTAAAAAAAATTTGAAAAACGAAAATAATAAAAAAACAAAAAAACAAAAAATTGAAAAAAAAAAAAAGAATAGTATTTTACTATTTATTACTATTCATTACAATAGTAATAAATAGTAAAACTTAGCCACTTATTATATATAATAATAATAATCATAATATATATATATATATATGTGTATATATATACTAGTTTTTTTTGGGCACCGCACAATGTGCGGTGCCAGGTACCAACATGTTGGTCAATTTTTTCCTGATTTGATCGAAAAATATAACAATTCAAATGATCGATTTTAACAATTTTTTTAAAAAAAACGACTATGCTATAATAATTGAATGAGAAAAAATAATCAAATGACTACTCTATCTTTTTTTAAAAAAAAATAATGTTCATCTTATTACATAAACTGAAAAAATAACATTTGAAGTTGCGTACATAAATCGATTAAAATATATTTTTCCTAATCGGTTCAGGCCAAACACAAGCATCCACAATATTTAAAAACAAAAAAGAATTTTATTAAAAACAAAATTGAAAAACGAAAAAAAAAAAAACAAACTTGAAAAACAAAAAAAATTGTCCGCTGCCAGGTACCAGTATGTTGGTCAATTTTTTCCTGATTTGATCGAAAAATATTACAATTCAAATGACTGATTTTAACAAAAAAAATTTGAAACACGACTATGCTATAATAATTGAATGGGAAAAAAAATAACCAAATGACTACTCTATCTTTTTTTAAAAAAAATAATGTTAATCTTATTATATAAACTGAAAAAATAACATTTTAAGTTGCGTACATAAATCGATTAAAATATATTTTTTCCTAATCGGTTCAGGCCAAACACAATCATCCATAATATTTAAATACAAAAAGAATTTTATTAAAAAAAAATTGAAAAACGAAAATAAAAAAAAAAAAAAAAACAAAGTTGAAAAACAAAAAAAAAATTGTGCAGTGTCAGGTACCACATGTTGGTCAATTTTTTCCTGATTTGATCGAAAAATATAACAATTCAAATGACTGATTTTAACAATTTTTTTAAAAAAAACGACTATGCTATAATAATTGAATGGGAAAAAAATAACCAAATGACTACTCTATCTTTTTTAAAAAAATAATGTTCATCTTATTATATAAACTGAAAAAATAACATTTGAAGTTGCGTACATAAATCGATTAAATTATATTTTTTCCTATTCGGTTCAGGCCAAACACAAACATCAACAATATTTAAAAACAAAAAAGAATTTTATTAAAAAAATAATTGAAAAAACGAAAATAAAAAAAAAAAAAAATAGGAAAAAAAAAGAATAGTACTTTACTATTCATTACAATAGTAATGAATAGTAAATCTTAGCCACCTATTATATAGGTATAATATATATATTCCAGATAATGATGCTATGACAAGAAATAATGAAAAGCATATGTACAGGTTGAAACAAAGTAAAAAAGCAAATCTGCACATAATGAGAAGAATAAAAGTTTATCTACGGGGAATGATCAAAATTGGGATGATGTCTTAGCATTAACGAACACCTATCCCCGAAGAAGTTTCCCCAACCCTCGTTCTCAAATCTTTATTCATTGTACTTGCCCGTCAGATAAGTATGTTTGATCAAGATTTTGAATAAAAAGCGACCTTTCATCGACGAGCAGACTGTTTGAGTTAACCGCCACTTGTGGCATAGCCATCCATTGACCAGACTCTTGAGAAGTCATCCTATTGATAGCATTCCACTTTTCTATTTCCGGTGAGCATGCATCATCCGCACTCTGCACACCTATACCATCATAGGCTATCTGATGAGTAGCTGCTAAATAATTTGCACCATTCAATGATTCAGCGTTTGCATAAAGGGTCCTTTCGTCAGTGTATACAATTTCAGAACCTCCCAGCAAATGATTCTGCAGATTGTCGAGCAATCCCGTGCTTGATTGATAATTTGAGTAAGGAATAATGGGGTCGCTCTGAATTACTGATGAGATATATGGTGACCCTTGCATATTACCATTTTCCCAAGAAAAGTCTGTCTCTTGATTCCACAACACTTGGCCTTGAGGCGGATATTGATGGTTGATTACTAAGACAATATTTGAAGAGCAACTGATTAAGTACTAGTACAGACAACAAATTCAAAGTTCAAAATTAGAAACTCCCTGTAAAAAAACTGTGTGTTGGATTACCAAGCGTTTTGTAAAAAATAGATGTATTTAGTTACAACCAAGTATTGGAAACATTAAGGCTGTGATGTGTGACATATGCCATCAAAGTTGCAATCATGGATTCGCTTATAAGAAGTGAATATAATAGAAGTTGGTTTCTAAATGCATATTGAAAGCATCAAGGTTATCCTTCCATTCATTTTTTTATGTGGGGGGATGCTTTCCTTGTTCATGTTTTGAATATGGTACTTTGCAATGATCGATGGAAATTATTGTGCTTATCACGTACCTGGTGACACAGTTGAATTTTGAGGTAACTCAACGGGAAAATCCCCAGCTATCGTAGGATAAGTAAGATCTTGTGGTTCAGGGGAAAATCTTGTTTCTTGTCCGTTGATTTCGTGAGATGCTTGTAAAACTATTGGGTCGAAATACGGAGATTCTTGACTTGGAAATGGTCTTTGGCTCAACGCAAAAAGTCGTTCATCACATTGCAAAAGCTGTGTATAGTTCTTGTCAAGGGCTTTGGGAGGGAATACCAAAGAATGTATCCTGAAAAAAGCACAACAATTATCATCTACTAAAAGATGAGAATAACGTATATATTTTGGGACACAAATACTAAAGAATAAACCAACATTGAAGAAGGACACAAAGACATAATAAAACTACATTGCCTGTAGCATAATGATGATGATGATGTTCGCCTTGATAAAAAGCTTATAAACAATTACATCATATGACAAACTAGTGAACTTCTGAAAACAGAATAAGAATTGTCCATTTTTTTATTAAAAATATTTGTATTTCGGAAACGTCGTAACAAACCGTTTCCTCAAATTTACATGATCTTAGCATACTAGAATCACAATCTGTACACAAAATGGTAGCATATTCTGAACTATGAACACAAGTTTAAATATCATTATCATACAATCTATTGTTGGAAATTTTATTTTAAACTACAACCAAAATATATAATTATAACAGTGTTCCTAAAACCCATTCCACCGATAATTACAATCAAGAACAATTTATAAGCAAATCTAGAAAATTGTTAAAGATCTAGGCAGATTAAACATTCACAAAAATAGCATATTATGACCACATATTGACAAAAAAATATAGCTAGGAATGAATGAGCTTGCTTGCTGCATGATAATTGAATATCAAAATACAGTATACCAAACATTTTTTGCTCTTAACATTTTCAAGAGCCCTTCTCAAATATCGTATGTAATAATTTCTCAAACTCCATCACTCAAGGAGTATGCAAATCCCATAATGTGTGATTAGCAATTGAACCACAAAATGAACAATAGTAAAATAGGATGAAAAGTATGACCAGATACCTCCATCGAAGGGCATGTCCCCCGGTAAAATCATATGACGGTACCCAATTGGTATGCTTTCGCGGTTGGGGCTCGGTTTCTCCAAAAAATGAAGGGGGTTGATTCAACTGCAAAAGATTTGTGGCGTTAAGCTAACTGTTTATCAAAATTATGTTCATATATATCAAGTAAACTGTCTGTTAAAAAAGGTAAAACTCTTTTCTTCAAGGAGCTTAAGGTCTGATCTAGCACGATACTCCCTAGAAAACAAAAGACATCTATTGTTAACAAGTAGAAACAAGAATATGCTTTTGCCAACTGATCTTATTCACATGGACTGTTATAATTTTTGACTTTTCAATTCCAGAAAATTACTTGGCGTAGTCAAGAACTTTAGGTGCTAAGGATATAGATATATCGACAAGGTTTATTGATTATATTGGTGTGACTGGACCGAGTCGAGTTTCACAACATGGACAAACTGCAAAGGAAAATTAAAACACAAAACAAAAGGCATAACCATAACCTCAATTTCCAAGATTCCGCGTCCCTGATCGTCCAAAGTGGCTTGAATGGCAGTAATATCAGACCATTTTATTTCAATCTTCCACTTCAATGGTCCATTCAAAACCTCCCAAACCAATCTGCGTTTGGCATAGTATATTTTGGCCATCAAGTCTCCAGAATTCAAAGTTTCTAACTGCCCCCAATTGCAATAATCGAAGTTAGCCCAAAAGATATCATGTTTTTCTTCCAACAAATCAATCAAGAAAGGGAATCATACCTTCCAATTTCCAATTATTATGCTATTTACAGGGAAATTCGAAGCCTTCACTTTATTAGACAAAGATCGAGGCACATCTTCTATTTTTGAATCCTCGTCTACCAGCATTGAAATTTCTGATTTCTTCTCCCGAAAAAGGAACGCTTCAACTGACCTTCTTGTTAAATTCAACCCAAGACGCCTATGAGGCAGAGCGCAACAACTCATAACTTCTTGCTGCAGAAAAAAAACTTTTAATCAAACGAAAACCAATTCATCAATCTTAAAGAGAGGGATTTTTATAAGATTTGATAAGTGGAAAGGGAAGATAGTTTTATATCCTGGCGCGAGATTTGGTTCGAAAATTTCGAGTTCAATGGACGGTCCAGTTGTCTGGTTTGATTCCGAATCTTGAAAATTCCGATGATATTTGTAATATATAATCTTCGAACCGTTCAAACAAATCCCAAGTCAACACATAATATAGAAGGGATAAAAAAAAAACACATAATGTAGAATCTGACTTGGTTCAAACACTAACCATAAAAAAATTTAATCCTATTTTAAAAAATAACTAAATTATTATTCTAATATTTTTTTATAAATAGATGCAGTCATATACAAAGAATGAAGCAACAAGATCAGTTACAAAGTTACATAGCTAAATCCAGTGCGGACGTACTCATGGGTAAGAGGGCCTTGTCCAAAAAAAAAAATTTATTTTAAATTTTTTTAATTAAAAAAATTGAAATTTTACCGTAAAATAATTGTAGTTTTCTTGTTAAAAATTACATTTTGTCCCCCTAAAATTATATTTTGATCCCTAAAATTTTGTTTTGTAAAAAAATAATTTATTTTAAAAAATTTTATCATCCCTTCCCAAAAATCATGTATCCGTCCCTCCATGTAGTATATTCCATATAGAGAGGAATAGATGGTTGGATTGGGTTTATTTGATACTGCTCTTCAGGGCAGCATGTACATTGGATTGGCACACTCAATATTTGGGTGTGCCAATCCAATGATTGAGGGTGTCCAAAAGGTAATGCCCTTAAGGGCACCCCCAATATAAGCGTTGGATTCTCCAACCAAAACACTAAACATCAATAACAAGCGAATTATTCTTAGCTAGAATCACATCATTCTGCATATTGACTTTCTAGCCACAAATCTAGGGATGATGGAAGTAAGGGAACAATAAATTGGTTTGTTTGATAATGCTCTTAAGGGTAGCGTCCTTAGGAGCATCATCAACATTCATTTGGAATCTTTTTTTAAAAAAAAAGATTCCACATGGATGGTGGATGATGTCCCTGAGGGCAGTGTCTTTCAGAACAGCAACAATGTTTCCCAACAAATTATACAAGCATCCCAGGAACAGATGATCCATGTTATAATGATTGAACAAAGTATATTTCACAATCTTTAGAATACGAAATAAAAGCAAGTACTGTCATTTTTATCTGTGATGTAATCAAAACTACCATTCGGGTACATGATACTATAATATTTGCCTTCTGTTTTTATGAAAGTTAAAACCTATATATCCTAATATCAGTCACAGATTAGGTATTAACATTAAGAACCTAATTGACATATATCTATGGCAACAAACCCATCGGGTCAACCCCAAAGATTTTAAAAGCCTTTACCAAACAATCAAATCCAATGGAATTCAAACCCTTGAAGCTTATTTGAGTGAGAAGTTCAACAATCAGTCGAAAAAAAAGAAAAGGAACTAATCTGCATCAGAAGCACAAGGAAAATTAAGTGACATGAACAAGAAAATCATGCGTAGATCAAGGCATTGTCCAGTTGGAGTCGTTTTGAGTTCGAGTCATCCCTCTCCCCAAAAAATATTTTAAAAAAAAATGTAAGAACATGCGAGAGTGCATAAAAATGAGCTTTGGATAGTAGTCGTCTATTTCAAAGTGCATTCATAAATGAAGTTCGTCTTTCATTCAAATATATTATCAGTTAGAACAAAAAAAAATTTCAAATTTGTCATGTACATTGATACAGCTGTAGGGGAGGATACAGAGCAGCAGCAGCAACAAAAGAGAGCGAGAAGAAGGCCGCAGCACTAACAGTTCGAGGAATATATTGTTCGCTATAACTAGAAGTGATGTGACTAAGTAAAGCAGCTAGTGAAAGACAGAACTTATAGCAGAATGTGAAAATAGGAGGAGTTAGTGATGGACAGACATTATGAATGTATATGTATTCGAATTTTCTAGGAAATAAAAGTTCTTCAATTCAATTATCAATCTCGTTTCTTCTCTCGTTCTTATTTTTTTCAGGAGATTTAGCTCTCTCGAAGCAACTAGCTATCATACATCTATTTGGGTCAATATCATATTTTTTTACAGTGACAAAGTAATAGAGGTCCACAAGGGTTCGTTTGAAATGTCAGAGGTGATAAATATGATATTGATTAGAAAATAAGATATGAATATAAATAATATAGTGTAATAAATTATATGATTTTTGGTATGATTTTGAAGTGATGAATTAATTTTATTGTTTGTTATAAAGACTAAAATACCCTTTGTGGCATTATTTATTTAATTTGATTAAGTAAAATTGAAATTAGAGTTAATATAGAAATATAAATTAGTTTTTATATTTTGCTAATTAATAAAGTTAACTATCTTTGAAAACAAATATTTTGAAATAAACTTCACCATCAAATAATATTTTCAAGTAAATTTCACCATCAAATAATATTAATAATTAGTTTGTAAATAACTGGAAAAATAATTAAATATTTATAAACATACTTTATTAAAAATAATTTATTTTAAGTATATAAATAAACAAATTTAAAGATGTTATATTAATCATTAAATAGAAATAAATTAAAACTTATAAACAACTTATTTTCATCATAAAATTAACTAATAAAAATAAAAATTCTAAAAATAATTTTAAACTTATATTTGTATTATATTATTTATTTTATTTACATATTATATTATATTTATTTTATTGATTGCAAGTAAAATTTAAATTAATTTCGAACAAAGTAAAATATAATAAATTTATATAGAGTGATTAATGGAGGGAATTTCAATTTTTTTAAATTAAGTAAGTTTAAACTTTTTGAGGTAATTTCAAATTTTGTAATTGTTAAAAAAATAGAAAGAACGTGTATATCATTTTTGTTATAAAGTTGGAATAAATATTATGAAGTTAATTTTTTAATAAAAAACCATATATTGATAACTTTTGTAGTCAATTCCTACCTAATCACCCAACTCAGAGATACCCTTGAACATAGAAAAATCATACACGAATATTCAATGACAATAAAACAAGTTCACCCAACCTCAACACTGTTAGGGGTTTGTTTGATGATGCCTTTAAGGGTGATGCCCTTAAGGGTATCATCACTATTCATTTGGAATCTTTTTTTTAAAAGAAAAAAAAAAGATTTCACTTGGATGGTGGATGTTGTTCCTGACGGCAGCGCCCTTAAATGTAGCAATAAAGTTTTTAGTGTTAGGAGTTAGGACAATAGCTCACTTGATCATACTAGGTGAACGACTCCATGCCATGTCGGGGACGCATTTAATGTCAAAATAATTCGTATTGACCACAATTTTCAAACAAAAACCAATAAACATATGTGTTTCTTTCTGAGAATTTTTGCTTGATATTACACCAGTTTTCATAAAATATTCGAAGTTTCTTAGTTAATTCCAATGTAGATATAGAAATCTTCAACTCAGTTCAATTGAAATTAGTTATGTTGTATATTTTGTTATAAATAATTTATTTAATTAAACAAAAAAACAATAAAATGACGGTGGGTAGAAATCAATTAAAGAAAACATATAGCTAATTTTTAAATTGGCGTTTCGCTTTTCCCTTTTCGCCACGAATTCCAACTCCTCCAGGCCCTCTTGGACCGTCGTAGCTCTGCCGAAGTATTCCCCCGCCACACGAGCACACATACCCGTGGCATACAGTGATATCAAGTATTCTTTTTTTTTAATGTGTTTTGGTTGTTTTTTTTGTTTTTTCCATCAGATTATGATGAGTGTAACGCGGATGCCATTTTACTTTATTTGCTTGAATGAGTAGATTCAAGTCTTACTCCACATTTTTGGAGTAAACTCAGTCTTTCTCTCTTTTTCTTTGTAAGATCAAATAATTATTTGGTTAAATTTTGCAGCTTTAGTTAGTTTTTTTTTTTGTCCGTATGCATTTGGTTTTTTGCATGTGTTATTCTTCCCACATCACGCCCAATATTAACTACTGGGGAGGAGTTCGAAATGGGAATTTTGATTATGTTTCTGTTGATGCATGTGGGCTTGATCTGTGTGTAGATAAAGGGGATTGTGCACTTGCATTGCTTTAATTTCTGCTTGGCGACAAGTGCTACGCTTTTCTTACTGACATGATATATCTTGAAATAGAGCGTGGGTAGACTAATTTGGGATGTAAAAATATTGTTTTGTAGATGAAAATGGATGCTTCTAACACTCCCATGAATACTGTATCGAGGCGAACCAGAAGTCACTGGGATATATTTTACAGAAATCTTTATAATGGGGTGAAGGGGAAGACACAAGAAAGTGGGGGAACGAGTGTGGAGAAACAAGATTTTGGGATAAATGGTGGAAACACTGGTGGTCTGGAGATAATTGCACAGGATGAGGGTTCTGGGACGAAGGATGTGAAGAGAATTAGGAAAAAAGGTTCAAAAAAACCTGGTTCAGGTAACATTGGGGAAAGTGCAAAAAAAATTATTGCTGAGAATGAGAAGAATAATAATTTGTCTGGGGTATGGACGAGGCTGAGGAGCAGGAAGGAATTTGATATAAGGACTAAGAATGATGATGATGATGATGAGAAGGGTGATGATGAAGTTATATATGTGGGTGAAGAGGTTGGCTCAAATGGGCTTAGTTCGAAAGTGGGGTCTGAGTCAAGATCTGGGTTGGGTTCAAAGCCGACTAGCGCGGATGACGTTGTCTCGTGTAGCTCGAGGCCAGTAGAGAATACAAGCCCAAGTACTGATCAAGTGAAGAATAGTCTTGTGCATGGTAGAGGAAGACCGGGAATCAAACATCTGAATGAGGGCAGGCATGATGATGCTTCAATCGATTTGGAGAATGTGGTGGATTCGAACAATGCAGCTATGAAATCAGATGGATCAGAAACTTCTGCTGATTCATGGCTTTATGGAAAAGACTTCAGTAGCAAGGATGATGCATCCGATGATGACTATAAAGCGGTTAAGTCGTTGAGTTCTGATGGTTCACATGTTTCATACTGTAGCAGTGATGCTGTGCAAAAAGAGGATGCTGATTGTGAAGCGGTTGATGATGATAATAGTTCAATTAAAATATTTGCTGATCCGGGAGAAGAGAACAGTTCAGTTTCCGCAGAAAACAAGAAAGCATTTATCTTTGTGGAAGGGAAGAAAAAAATTGATGTCGACATAGTGAAAGATGATGAGAATAACGGGGGTTATACTGGCGATGGTAATGATGATAGTTGTATTAAAATACATTCTAACCTGAAAAAAACAGAGGACGTAACAATTATCATGGATGCTGAGGAGCCCAATGATAGAAAGAGAACAAGAGTGAAGGGGAAGAAAGATGGTGAACTGACTAGGATAAATAGATTGCGCAAACAGTGCTCAAATATTACTAGTATGGATGGGGCCAGGAAACATGGAGATAGCAGTGGCATTTTGGGGCCAACAAGTGTGAGTGAGCAAGAAGATGACTCTGTCATTCTGACTGATTTAAAGAAAAGAAAAACTTCGGAATATGTTAGCTTTGATTTTGACAAACATAACAAGAACAAGTGTGGAAAATTAAATTGCCCTGTCATTGTACTAGAAAGTGATGAATCTGCTTCTTCCAGTGATGGGGAGTTTGAATTTTTGATGAAGGAGGATGCCTTCCACATAAAACATATGCTCAAAAGGCGTCATAAACTCACCAAGAAAAAGACTCGTCTCCGAAGAAATCTTGATATGATCAAGATGTTGGAAGATTCAATTGATGCACTCGGTGAAAGTGTATCTCCAATTGAAGAGAGTGTTTGGACTCAAATAAACCTGCCTTTGAAATTTAGGTTTGAGGATGAGGTGAGGCCTCCACCAGAGAGATCGGAATGGGAGAAGGAAATTGATTCTCTCTTCAGTGATCTGGATATGGGTCTACGGGAATGTGAGATTGGCTGCCCTAAATCTTCTGAGGTACGTGCCTGTTTCTTGGTTTCAGGGTTTTTTGATTTAGGTTGTTTTAAACTATTAATCTTTCTCATATCGGTAGGTATTGGTTGATCAGCTTTTTCTCTTTTTATTTCAAAAAACTAACCAATTGTGCTGAACTTTAACTTCTTTCATTTACTTTCCTTCCATCATTTGATTTTGGAGCCCATAGTACTAAATTTTTGTGATGTAGTAATCTAATCCATTTCATTTCCTAAGAATGCTAATGACTGCTATTATTATATTTTAATTCCAAAAGTGTACACTGATCAAGATTGAAATAATTCTTTGCACTGATGCTGCTCAACTAGAAAAGAGGAAATCACTGGGCAATATGTATAAGTTTTCAATTGAGGCTGCATTTACATGGTCTTGGGTTGAAATTGAGAAAAAAAAACCAATTGGATTGACTTAATAACCACATCGACTTATACTTAGTTTTATCCTTCTGCTGGAATTGGGGAATGGTCAGAAATTTGTATTCATCCTTCCTGGCATCATTTTACAATTTTGAAATGTCTGGCCATATCTTCGTATTGCCATTTATCTTTGTATTGCCGTTTCAAGAAATTTAAATAATTTCACAATAAGTGTTTGTGTCATTATTTCATAGACCTTCTCTACACACGGCTACTGATAAGTCATGGTCCTACCTTTCTTTTGATAGCCTTTTCTAAAATGGCCTGTTAGAACAGAAACCAAATTAAAAATCATGTTATTCAAGTTCCGTTCCATGCATAACTTATATAATGATTGCTAACTACATCTATGCTGATGTTTAGATTGATAATGATGAAATAATCTCTCCAGAGATTGATCAAAGTCCAGCAGTTAGCTGTCAAAGAGGGGAGCATTATCATATTCTTGATGAAGAGATAGGCATTAGATGTAAATACTGCGAGATTGTGCTTCTCGAGATAAAATATGTCTTGCCAACTTTTGTAAGTGTATTGATTTAATTATTCCATTCTATTATGTTGTGATATGTTGTGTTGCTGCTTTTTCTTTTTGTTTAAATTTTATTCATATTTCAGGTCAATTTATTCCTATGTGCTTGAGCACAGCTGATATTTAGCTTTAGCTCTGCACATACTAAATCCATTCATGATAACCATGTTGCCTGCTTATTAGTTACATACCTCAATTTCAATATTTCGGTGCTTTTCCTTGTCAAAAACATAATAATTCTTTTAAGATAAAAGAGGTTACTGACATTTTGAATTTGAGGTTCTATTAAGAATTGATGGTGTCATCGTCTGCTTTGTTCCTCTTACCTATAATCTGAACAATCTGGTTAGTTTTTTTTTTCAATTGCATTCGCGTTCTTTGCAGTACACCCCCCCTTTACGGGTAAAGGACAGGAAAGAATTTGCCGAGTCACAAAGCTTTATCCCTGTTCAAATTCAGTTGCAGCATCCTGCTTATGGAATCCCCGATCACGTTGTTCTAACCAAAGGAACCATATGGGAATTGCTTGCTGGCATTGAAAATGAACTTTATCCCCATCAACGTGAGGGTTTGGAATTTATATGGAAAAACGTAGCTGGAGATATTAATATTGAGAAACTTAAAAGCCCTCTTTCTGATGGTGGAAGGGGATGCATAATTTCACATGCCCCTGGTACAGGCAAAACCCGTCTCACTATAGCATTTCTCTTGACATTTATGAAGCTATATCCAACCTGTCGGCCCGTGGTCATAGCTCCTTGTGGCATGCTTTTCACGTGGGAAGATGAATTATCAAAATGGCAAGTTGACGTACCATTTCACAACATGAACATAGACGAGTTATCTGATAATGAAAATGACATTTCTTCTAAAATTCTTGGGCGAGTAGGAGGTGGTGGAATCAGCTTAAAACATAGTCGACTGGCAAAGCTGTATTCTTGGATGAAGAGCAAAAGTATCCTAGGAATCAGCTACAGGCTTTTTGAAAAGCTTGCCGGAGACAAAGAGCAAGGACGACAAAACGAGCAAATTAGGAGGCAATTGCTCGAATCACCAGGAGTTTTAGTGCTCGATGAAGGGCATACAGCTCGAAATAGCAAAAGCCTCGTGTGGAAGGCTTTGAAAAAAGTCACAACACAACGCCGCATAATGCTAACAGGGACTCCTTTCCAGAACAACTTTACCGAGTTATACAACACACTCTGCTTGGTCAATCCAAAATTTGCAAATCATTTCAAGTCTGATGAAACTCATCACACTTTTCGCAGAAAACGTGGGAGGAAGAGTGATGAAGCGAGAAGCAAATTTATGGATTTTACTAGTTCGATCTTCAATGATACTGATGAAGAGCTAAAGAAGCTGCGAGCCATGCTTGATCCATTTGTTCATTTGCACAAAGGATCTATACTTCAAGAAAGTCTCCCCGGACTGAGTAACACTCTCGTTTTTCTGCATCCGACCGAACTGCAGAAGACCCTTCTGGAAACTGCTTCCGACGAACGGAACATTTTCAACAGGATTCAATTGGTGTCCTTGATCTCTGTCCACCCGTCTCTTGTGTCTGAATCAAAGGGGTTCTCCGTTCATAAAAAAAAGCTAGAAGAGATTGAATTGAATATTGACGCAGGAGTAAAGATAAAATTTATTATGAATCTGATATCGCTAGCTGATGCACTTGGTGAAAGGGTTTTAATCTTCAGTCAGTTTCTTGATCCTTTGGTCTTTATCAAGAAACAACTTGAATCCCATTTTTCTTGGAATGAAGGCAAGCAAGTGCTTTACATGGACGGCCAATCTGACGTGAAACATCGCCAAGAAAAAATATTCTCTTTTAACGATCATTCAAGTAAAGCCAAGGTGCTTCTTGCATCACAAAGAGCATGTTCGGAAGGGATTAGTTTGATAGGAGCTTCTCGAGTTGTATTGATCGATACGGTTTGGAATCCTTCTGTCGAGAGACAAGCCATAAGCCGAGCTTTCCGGCTCGGGCAGAAAAGAGTTGTGTTTGTGTATCGTTTGATGACATCTGGAACGGAGTTCATGCAGTACGCCCAACAAGCTGAAAAAGATCGCCTGTCTCAGTTGATATTTTCTCCAGTCGATGAAGATACTTATAGCAGTGAAACATCTTGTACGGTATCGGATGACAAAGTTTTGGATGCTTTGGTTAATCTTGAAAACTTCAGCCATAGCTTTGCAAAGATAATTCACCAGCCAAAGGAATCTGATCTGATTGAAATCTTGAAGTCTGTGGATCTGATGAGGTAATAATAGTCTGCAAAACTTTTGCTTCTTATCTTTTGCTTTGCATTATAAATTTGCTTTTCGGTTTTACTGTGGTTGTGAATGGATTATACCACGAATATTGCTGAAGCCTCAAATTTTGTTAAATTTATAATTTTGACTTTACTGCAATATCATCTCATATAATTATTATTGGTGACATCACACCCAATACGTGTGTGCTATAAATTATTTTTTATTCAAATCTTGTATGTAATTAAATCTAATGAAATAGATTAAAGGTTTAAAAAAAATTAGTATACTTATTGGATATATATATATGTATGTATAAGTACAAGAAAACAAGTCCTCCAAAGCGCCAACCTCTCCTTGTTTGGGCTTCTAAACGCAAAAAATCATAGTTTTATGAATACATATAAAATGTTATTCAACATATCTTAATTTTACATTTCAAGTTTATTATTATTCAGATTTAATCATTACAAAACCACCTTTTCCAAACAATCCTTGAGACGAGGCCCTGAAATGCCATTATATAAAAATAAAATCGTAAACTTGTAATCAGTAAGGGTATCGTCAGGTCCGATTTTGAAAACACAGACGGTACAATCCCTATATTGACATTATATAAGAATAAAATTGTGAATCTGGTGATAGCCATAATTTTAGCGCTTAATTATATCATATTATTGAAAATCATGTAAACTTTCAAAAATTACTACGTTCGTAACGTTTGAGCTGACCGCCCAAATGCCACATAATATATGCACAAGTCTTTAGTCATGCCATAATTAATAGGAAAATTCTTGCCATGGAGTGTGTGCCTCGTTGCATACACCACACACAAATATATACATCAGTCAGCTATATATAACCTCATTGAAGCCTTCGAAGGAATCATAGTGCTATTTTATTTAATTTTAGATAGACATATCAAGATTGTTATTGAATCATAACTTCTACTTAACACTAAGGAGAGGGGTAGGAAACACATAAGGATTCTTGGCTAATAAACTAGATAATTCTATAACATTGCAATTGATCAATGAAGAAGCATAATTGACAATTAAGTGAAATCGAACCTCTAGAATTCTTTTCATATTAATTCTCTCGGAATTTACAATTGTCTACTTAGTAGTATATGTTAATTGACAACCAACACTTCTAATTGATTTATAAATAAAGTTAAGATTAGTATAATATACTACATAGTTTAAACTGTGTACCAATCCATATAGGTTCGACATTCGTATTCAAATCATATTCTAAAACTGACACCGTATTATTTTGATGAAGCTTTGATACCTGGAGAATGTGATATTGTTGTATATGCTATGGGCAATTTATCGCATGATCCTTCATCTGTGAGATATGACTTCTGCCTATCAAATTGTCCATGATACCACGTACAATAATGGACACGTTGAGCTTGACATGCCTGCTTATAGGCCAGCGCAATCACAGTACATATCGCATATTTCATAAAGTGATAAGATGTCAGCATATTAAAGATGTAACACAATCCACTTCATTATTGAGTCGGAATGAAAAAAATGCGGATGGGGATCTAGATACAAATGTTAGTCCTCAGTTATCGGTCGGAGAGTTAGAGGATGCAGAATTAGACTACCGCGTGGATGTGGCACTTGAGAGAATTTATGCGGAAACCGTTTGTTCTACTTTTAAAACTTTTTGTAAAAGAAATTGTTTTCTATAAACGAATTCTTTAAATTTTATTTTTTTAAAAAAAAATAATCAACACTTCATTTTTCCATAATTACACTTCGATTGTCCGTGTAACATTCTACAAAACCCTTTATTGTAAAAGTTTTATATGGTAAAACAAATTAAAAAAATACGTACGAAGAGGAATAATTTTGTCCCCTGACAAAATACCATATAATTAAACCCATACCCTCATATTTAATAATGCAATAAATATAGATATTATTGATTTACAACTCAAACATAGAATTAATCCAAAATTTACTACTCAATTTGGACCCAGTTGGATACGAGTTATTCCTTACTAGCATATAGACACTACCACAATATTAAATCCAAGAGCTAAGAATTTATTTGGGTATGTGGGATCCATACAAAATATAGACCCCATATACCCAAATCAATTCTGGATCATTTGATCTTTTGTCGAGATAATGCTCATATGCTAGCATCTCATTTTCCGATGAATACAAGCAGGTTGGAGATCGAAAGACAGATAAATAATTAAATTGTATGCATTAAAACCATAATATGCTAAAAATAATAATTATTACACCATAATTAATCAAATTTAAAAATATATTAAACCTTAATCACATTGAAAATTTATAACTTAAATTATATTTGATGCATAATAAACATATCTACCGCGACACCATTTTAGTTAATAATATTTATATGTACAAACACACGATATATATATATATATATATATATATAAAGTAAAATTAATGGAGAAAATACAAGAAATATTCTATAGTACACGAATGAAATCGCCATTATAATATTTAGAAAATGTTGATAAAATTCCAAAAAATAAATTAAAGAATTTTAACAATACAAATCATAAATTTATTACACAAAGGGTTATTTATTTAAATAACCCAAATAAAACAAATAATTACAAAAATAACCCGAATTCTGAAAACATTTAAAAACTAACCTTACCCGCCAACTCAGTTGGCGGGTCCAGTAGGTCACGCCAACTGAGTTGGCGTGACCATATAAAATATTGGTCACGCCAACTCAGTTGGCGTGACCATCGTTGAATAGTAGTCACGCCAACTGAGTTGGCGTGACCTTTGTTTTATAGAGTCACGCCAACTCAGTTGGCGTGACATTATTTTAATAGTGCCGCCAACTGAGTTGGCGGCACTAAATGGCTATAAATAAAGCCGTCCGCCTCTTAGTTTTCTCACCAATTCACAACTTCTCTTTTAATATTTTTAACTTCTCTTTTAATATTTTTATTATATGATAAATTCTGATTATGCTCTGTAGTTGCAGCTTTAGCTGATCTTCTACATCAGAAAAGATTTTATTAGCTACTAGTAATAGTTTTCTGTAGTTATCAAAATATGTCTATTCAAGTTTTATTTTATTGGGGGGGTAATATTATACAAGATTCTGAGTTCGTCCGATATGATCGTGGTCCATCAAGAGGTACAACTATACGGCGTACAATTAATTTTCTACAATTATTAGATAAAATATATGATATCACTGGGTTCGATCGCAACCAGTTTCTTTTGAAATTATATGCTAGGCATATGTTCAAAGATTTTTCGGGGTTACGTCAGACTGTTTTACCCATAGATGATGATTACAATTTAGCATGGCTACTTGATTCAGAACAGGGTCATAGTTGCTTGGAATTTTATATACAAGCAGAACCAAGGAATTATGATTATGTTCCAGAAATGCCAATGAGTGGCAGTTTTTCAGAAGGATTGACGACATCTGTTATTCCAGAGACGTCTGTTGCTCGACATCAAGCTGAGGGTTCATATAGTGGTGGAGACCGAGATGATCATCCAGTAGATGTTGATAATGTTGCCGCTGAGCCACGAGCAGACAGTTTTGCTGATTTTGGTGATCAAATTAATTCTGAACCAGAGGGGATTCCATCTGATGATGAGACTGATGCTGATGATGATGAAGTTGATATTGGTGTGATGGCAGAAGCAGTTGAAAACCAAGAGGAGGGGGCACCAACCATGACAAATGATCATAATCTTTATCCAACAATCCCATTCTTTTCCATGACACATCCAGAAGTTTTTGGAGATTCGATTGACAATCCAACAGGCCGTTGGGGGAGTTTTTATGATTACTCCAAAGGTGAAATCCATCGCAACATGGTCTTCAAAGATAAATTTCATCTGCAGGCAGCTGTGAAGGATTATTCAGTACGTGTTGCAAAACGTGAGTACCATGTTGTTAAGAGTACAAAAACATTGTGGAAAGTAATATGCAAACACGGTACAGAGGATATACCTTGCAGATGGTACCTGCGTGCATGTTTGGATAAAAAAGTTGGGTTATTCAAAATAACCAAATATGGTGGTCCTCACACTTGTCTGCTGAGTGAGCTGTCGCTTGATCATTCGAACTTGGATAAGAATATGATTGCTAGCTTGTTATTGGGAATCGTTCGTCGTGATCCAGCTTATGAAATCAAGTATGTGATTCAAACGGTGAAAGATAAGTATGGCTTTGAAATATCATATGCAAAAGGCTGGCATAGTTTGAAACGTGCAATACGGAATGTGTATGGAACCTGGGAGAGCTCGGTCAACAAATTACCTTTCTATATGGGAGCTTTGAAAAAATGGAACCCAGGCACAGTCGTGGAGTGGGATCATCTTGATAATGCAAGACCGAGAGAAAAAACTTTGAGTTATGTTTTCTGGGCCTTCCAACCGTGCATAGATGGTTTCCGCCACTGTCGGCAAGTTATTACAGTGGATGGCACACATCTGTATGTAAAATATCAGCATAAGATGTTGATTGCTGTCTCCATGGACGCGAATAATCAAGTGTTACCGCTGGCATTTTCAATTGTCGATGAAGAGAACTTTTTGTCATGGAAATGGTTCTTGGAGATGGTTAGCAAACACGTTATTGGAGAATCTGGCGGCGTGTGTTTGATTTCTGATCGACATCCGGGCCTTATTGCAGCAGCCGACTGTATCCCCGACTTTAAACCCCCCCGTGGAGTGCATCGATTTTGTTTGAGACATCTTTGCTCAAACTTTAATAGTCGTTTCAAAAACGTGCACTTAAAAGACTTGTGTTGGAAAGCTGGATCAGAAAATCAACTGATAAAATTTGAGCGTACGATGGAAGAGATCAAAACCATTGAACCAAGGGCTTTTGATTACCTGAATCGGATTGATAAGTCTCAGTGGACACTTGCTCATGATGAAGGATGGCGTTGTGGTATCCTAACAACAAATATGTCGGAGTGCATAAATGGAGTCATGAAAGGTGCACGTCGCCTTCCAATCACTGCCATTGTACAGTTAACATTCGATCGTTGTGTGCATTATTTTTTGGAGCGAGTGAAAAAAGCTGATAGAATGATCGAAAATAATCAAGAATGGCCGGATTATGCTTTTGAAAAATATGCTCGGGCTGATCTTCACTCCATTCATCATGAAGTTCAGATGTTTGATCGAAGGCATTTAACAGCCTCAGTTATCACAAGGATGCAAGTTGGACGTGGGGGTAATACTCATGTTGTGAAGCTCAAATCAAGGGAATGTTCTTGTGGGAAGTGGAAAGAATTTGGGATTCCTTGCTCACATGTGATACAAGTATGTCGAGCTTATGGCATAAACGCAAAAACATTTGTCAAGGAGTATTATAATATGCAAGAATATTGGAGCACATATCAAGGTGAATTTGAGCCATTATGGGGAGAGCAGTATTGGGAAACCCCGTCATTCGAACTGTACCACAATTCCACCTTGCGTACTATAAGAAGACGAGGTCGAGACCGAACAACACGCATGCAAAATGAGATGGATTGGCCTGAAGCCCGGGCAAGACGACATATGGCATCGAGTTCCCAAAACCGATAAAGTTGTAATTGTTTTTTGATATTGTTATTGTTATTGTTTTTGATATTGTTCTTGTTATTGTTATTGTTATTGTTATTGTGTTATTGTTATTATTATTGTTATTGTGTTATTGTTATTGTCACATATCAAATAAGACATTCATATGGAAGTACATTCATTACATTTAATACTAAGATTCACAATAGGCAAACATGACTACATATATGAAGGCTAAAACTCTATAATGCCCCGCCAGTACCACAACGACGTGGCTGTTTCCGTCTCTGACCGCGTCCTTCCTGAATGGGTGGGTCTTCTTGCACTACAGGTACATCGTCCAGCTGAACATCAGGTGACAAATTAGGGAACACAACCGGTGACACGGCAAATTGTGGTGACATCGATGCATATATCTCGGGGAATCTAATATTCACATCTGGGCTGGTTTGTTCTTGTGAGTACATGGGTTGATGAGGCGTGAAATGCGTTTGGTCATACAACTGATGCTGTGGTCGAGGAGTATAATAATCAGCGTACATGTCACTGGCATATGATGAAGAGGGACCTGGCATATATGTCGGGACATAGCTTGAAGGGCCAGCATCTCCAAAACCCGCATGCATCGACTGTACTTGTTCTTCATCACTCACATGCATCGGCTGTACTTGTTCACCTTGAGTCGCATGTCCCTCTTCGTAGGGCGGAAAGTTTCTATCGCGTCGTTCCTGCGCGACATGCAACACATTTTGTATGACATTTCTGACATCACTAAATGCATCCATGTACGCCCCTACGGATTGTTCCTCAGCGATATTACGGTCGCAGGTAACTGTTAATTGCGACAGCTGATCAATCTGAAATGAGTGAACATTTATTAAGTATTTAAATCTAAACACAATTTTCAAATATGTAATACATATTTCATAAAGCAACATACCACATGTTGCCATGCCGGGCCATCTCCATGTTGATAACCAGCCTCCACAAATTGTCGTTGATGGCCAATGAATCTACGTGTTACTCGTCCATACCAGTCATTGTACCCGACAATTACACCCTGTCCAGCTGACTCATATCGCGGGCTGTCCACGGTATGAGCATGTGCATTTCCCCATATAGTCGTGTACCGCCTATGGTGTGCAGACCAGTCATTATTTGTTTTACCCCTGCGGTTAACTACATGTAATATATCATCCCCTGACCGTGGATCTGGTGGGATGTTTTGTACCATGCCGAACTGACGGAAAACCCGCTCAGGACGATGCATCTCAACTATGTCATACAAAATGAGTGGCCCGCTGTATGTCCATAACTCAGTATGCAGTCCTTCAATATAATCATCAGGGTACGGCTGCCAATTAAACTACAAATATAGTATTACATTAAAATAATGTTCAAAGACTATTATGTTTTATACATGAATATAAAAAATAAAATTACTTGGCTTAATGGCTGCTGGTCAAGGATGTCTCTAATAATTCGTAATGAATGTGTGCCAGTTTCTGTAAATCTTACTTTACATGTCCACCTGTGTACTCATAATCATCATAAAAAAACATAAATTATATAACAAAATATTAAATATAATATTATACATTGCAAAATAATTTGTGATACATAACCTTGCACCATATGGAGCAACAGGTAAGTAATTGTCCTCATCGATTGGTATTGGCCCAATATCAATTCTCAGGCGTCCGAGTCGAGGAGCTAAACTTTCGAGCCGGGACCATGCCCAAATCTAAAACATTAACATGAAGAATATAAATTAAATATGCAAGATATATTTTTTCAGTATTTTAACATAAAGGTAACGATTACCTGTAGGAGTTGTAATGCACCACATATTACTTTTTTCTCTCTCTCCGCTGAAGTGCACAACTCACGATATAAGAATGCCAGCACAGCACTACCCCAGCTAAAATTACCAACAGAACTGATATCTTCTAATTTCTGTATGTACAATAATTTTACAGTATTGCCGGAGCTATCGGGGCACATAATCCCACCTATCATTAATAATGCACAACCTCGTGCATATTTAGCAACCTCATCCGCCGTACTATGCAAATGGATCCGATTTACTATTAAATGATGACTCAACGCAGACATTAACAAACATGCACCTTTAAAGTGACCCGGATCTGGTGTAAATCCCAAATGACGATAACAATATTCTTGCCACTCGGGTATTGTCTTATCAAAATTGGCACCTGACACTGCAAGACCATTTATTGGCAGACCCCAAATAACTGCAATGTCTTGCAGTGTAATAGTCGCCTCTCCAGATCTCAGATGGAATGTATGCGTTTCACGATGCCATCTCTCTACTAACGCCGTGATTAGATGAGGGTCAATGGTAATCTTATTACACCTATATACACCATAAAACCCAAACTCATGTAACATACTTACAACACGTGTGTCTAATGGGCAAAGATCCCAAAAATAGCTGCTCGGATTTCTCACACGCAAGGGCCGATCAATATCACCTGCCCATACATCTTCAGAACGATGACATGACTGCAATACCAACAGATGATCATCGATCGGGCCTGGTACATTCATCGGATCCATCCTATTATATGAAACAAAAAATACATTAGTACATATAAACAACATAAAGTAAACAAAATAAATTAAAACTGATAAAACATGACGATGCTACCGCCGACAACCACCAGCCATCAGCAACCGGCGGCGGCGGCGGCCGACGGCGGCCGACGGCGGCAGCAGACGGCGGCAACAGACGGCGGGGGGCGGCGGCCGGCAGCGAAAAAGTGTGACAGAAATTAATTCACAGCGATATGATTTTTACCTCTAAATTCTGAATCTGAAACTACGAAGAGACTGGAAGCAAAATGAGAAAAAAAACGATAGTAACTTGGAGGTCAAACGCGAGGAAGAATTTAGACTGTAAATCGCCGAACTTGTTGCCGAAGAAGAAGGGCTGCGGAAATTTTATAACTCCAAGTCACGCCAACTCAGTTGGCGTGACCTTTAATGGGTCACGCCAACTGAGTTGGCGTGACACATGATATTTATTGGTCACGCCAACTGAGTTGGCGTGACCAATAATTATTCCCACCAACTTGCACACCAACTTGCAGCTCCAGTTGGCGTGAATAATGGTCACGCCAACTGGGTTGGCGTGACCGTAAAAAACAAAGGTCACGCCAACTCAGTTGGCGTGACTAATATATTTTAAATTGGTCACGCCAACTCAGTTGGCGTGACCAAAATTTTTTTAGGTGACGCCAACTGAGTTGGCGTGACCAATTGGTCACGCCAACCCAGTTGGCGGTTTAGGTTACTTTTGAAATGTTTTTATTTTTTGGGTTATTTGTGAAATTATTTATTTTATTAAGGTTATTTAATTAATAAACCCCATGAAACTTAGTAAAAAAAAATAAAAATATTACAAGAGTTTTTAAAACGTAACACAAATAACCATAAAGCCGTACTCCATTAGAATTAAAATAGGCTAAATCACATTATATAATCTGCCTCAAAGATACAATCTTTATGATCTAGTAATAATAAAGGAACAATTGTGCTAGAATTCTAACTATGCCTGCCTCCTTCCATTACAACCCTTTTGGCAGTTTCCCATGACAAACAAGAATCCGAAAGTAATTTAATTATTTTTTCCTCGTCACGCTCTGTTCACTCCCTCCTCGGATCACAACAGCAACCGCACAGGTAACCACTCTCAGTTATGTGTTGATTTTGTGTGTATGTGTCGATTCTTGATTGTGAATTTTGAACTGTAATTGCAGTGAGGAATTTTGAAGCGGTAGATTTGATGTTATTGCTTGCCGATCTCTACGTACAGAAACACGATGATTGCTTCACAACATAAAGGCAATCTTGTTATTTTCCTTTGTTTCTTGTTCTTGTTAAACAAATTTAGGATTTTTCGGTTTGGGATTTGAGATGGGACCACGTTTCTCGGGTTTCTTGATTTGATTTTTTCGGTTTGAAGTTGTATACTAGTGAATTTTGTTAGCGGTGCTGAGTTTGCTTAAAATTAATGGAGCTCATTTTGAAGAAAGAGAATTAGTGAGTTCTTGTTTGAAAATTAGTAGTTGGAATAGTGATTTAATGATATGTCGGCATTTGTAGCCTTTGATTTATATGATTCTAGTATTGACCTTAACAAGGTTTTTGTCAAAATTCTGTTTGAGAGAAGAATCAAAAGGACCACTTTATTTATAAAGAAGATGCTTATGGAAACAAGATGTAACAGGCCTAAAACATACTTAATCAATGGATTAACTGATAGGGTGTAAAGAATGCAAATTGCAATGAATGTTGTGAGAAGAATTTGAGACGAATACAGTGTCCAATGTCAAGTCTAGCATATCAAAATTCACGTATCTATCTTTGTTTTGAGTGTGTACATATGTATATATATATATATGTGTGCATGTGTAGTTTAATGCATATACATATATGTAAATGTATTTATGCATATACACATAAATGAACATTCACGTTGATGCATTTGGTTGAATGGAACCTAAGATTGATTCCTTTAGAACATAAATCAGAAGATGTTGGATTATTTTATCGGAAAGAGTCTCTAAGTGTTAAATAGAAGATGAAATGTTGGAGGCGCACATATGTTGGGCTGTTGGCTGTAAAACAACGGTCCTATTATATTATTTTCGCATCTCTCTCAAGAAGAACCTGCTCCGGCCTTTAACGGAATACCTGAGAAGCAGTTGTAAATACGCCCATCATTTGCCAAACAATACAATGTTGCTGGTCCAGACTTCTTCAACCATTCCAAGTCCTAACATTTTTCATCGTCTGACCCAGGTTCCTTTTCTGCGATATACATCTAGAAGGTGTCTGCAGTAGATATATCTGCATTTACACATGGCTCGTGTTACTAAGATGGGTCATAAGATATAAGTTTCGACCACCAATCTTCTCGTTGTTTTGGAGTAGAGCTACATTATAGCAAGAATATGTATCGGTTACTTAAAAATCTCTAGAACATGCATCTAAATCTTACTTTTAAAAAAAAAAAATCGAATTATTATCATCTCAAAACTCATCAAGAAGAATTGATTTTTTTTTAATATGTGATCATTCTGATCACTATCATGCTTGTATTGTGAATTCCTAAATTTGTATTTAATTTAATTTGAAACAGCTGAATCAAACTTGTACCTCATTTCTTTTGATGAACAGATGCTTGGCAGGGGGACTGTGTTGCATCGCTTTACCCCCTGCAGTTGAACAGTACCAACGTTGAAGGCTTCATCGAGCACCAGGACATCACTTATGCTCAACCAGGAGTGAATCTCATTTCTCAAGATCACTCATCGAATTATGAACCTCCAGAATCTCAACGCCGCATCTACCATCACGACTTCGGTGTGTGGTCGGCATATCCTCGCCATAATACAGTGCCACAGAACCAACTGAATGCCTTCCAGAGCCAGTTCAACCCTTCTGCTTTGGAATATAGCTTTCAGGGACGATTCCTTCGAAATTTTCGATATGATCACAATTCACAGGATTTTCAATATTTCGTCGTGATCGATTTTGAGGCGACTTGTGATAAAGATACGAATCTTCATCCACAAGAGATAATAGAGTTCCCATCTGTAATAGTCAACAGCTCGACTGGGCAGTTGGAAGCTTGCTTTCAGGCATACGTTCGACCAACGTGCAACCAGTTACTGAGTGATTTCTGCAAGGATCTAACCGGCATCCAGCAAATCCAGGTTTATATCAGTCAAGTTTTTTCTGTTTACGTGCTTCATGAAATTTTTTCAGATCAGGGGAAGACTCCGCTTTATGGTGATTAATTATTGGAAGATATTACTTCAAACTTGTATTCTTCCACAATTGTAAAAATATCATCCTTTTGTCACACCAACTATTCACAATTTCATTTTAGGTGATCCAGGTCCATTTTTTTGTATATATTTTGTTCACTTATCACACTCGCTTGTTTTTGTAGGTGGACAGGGGAATTACACTGGCTGAAGCTCTCCTTAGGCATGACGAATGGCTTGAAAATAAAGGGATAAAGAATACCAATTTTTCTGTGGTGACATGGTCCAACTGGGATTGCCAGGTGATGTTGGAATCCGAATGTAGTCTCAAAAATATTAGAAAGCCACCATATTTCAATCGGTATGTCACTAACTCCATCTCATTCATTTCTTAACTTCGATTTCTGACCAATTCAATTGTCAATAAACATTTTATCTTTAAATTTACAATTTTATTGGCCAGATGGATCAACTTGAGGGTTCCTTTCTATGAGGTTTTTGGCGGTGAAAGGTGCAGTTTGAAAGAGGCAGTGGAGAAATCTGGCCTCACATGGCAAGGCCGTGCCCACTGTGGTTTGGACGATGCAAAAAACACAGCTCGTCTACTTGCCTTGCTCATGCACAATGGCTTTAAGTTTTCAATTACCAACTCACTCACTGATCAGTCCATCGATGATCCTTTCGCACGGAAGCCGACACGTGAAAACCCTCCTCCCACTTTGCATCAACCTCAGAATTTGAGGCGATCACAAGCTCCACCACTTCAGAATTATCATTACTGTCATTGTGGGGTGACGAGTAGTAGAGGTGTTATTCGGAAACCGGGTCCTAAGAAAGGAAGCCTTTTTTTCGGATGTGGAAACTGGACTGCTGCTAGAGGTGCTCGTTGCCTTTACTTTGAATGGGATTCTCCCTGACTTGAAGACGGAAAAAGGAAAGTTACCCTTTTATCCGTCCTGACGTAGTAGCGAATGCATTATTATTACCATTTGTAAAAAAGAATTATTCGGGTTTGAATTATCTCCAAATGTCGATTCTACTTCATTATCAGGTTTGTGTAGATAGTTGGCTGTGGTATTTTAGATTTAACAATTTAGTTATTTGAGTAATGATTTGGTTATTGTGATGCTTAGACATATTTGAATGTGTGTATAAATTTATGTGAAATAGAGACATTTTGGGATCCTGCGTGTTTATTTACAATGAGGAAGATTGAGTGGTTTGGATCAAAACTTGTTTGGTAGTTTTACTGATAAATGATTCTAATATCGTCTTTGATTTTAAGTGTTAGATTTCTTACTTGCAAAGGGATAGTCTTTCTTTTGCCCCCTCAATTAGGTTTATTATTGTTGTCGAAAAGTAATTTTTTCTGTTAATTCTAATTCATGCTCATTAATCACCAGCTATAGGTGCATCATTTTATTCTTTAGTTGATACTTTGTACCTAGGAGTGTTACTGGACCGATTTGGACTGGTTGCAATTTCGGACTTCTTAGAACTGGACCATTTTGGTTGGAAACCGGCCCATAGGTTCTGGGTAAATTTAAAAAAAAATATATGGCACGCGATTGATCGGTGTCCTGTGGTTGATCGATCGCGTGTGATAGAGTTAATATAAGAGAGTTAATATGATGAGCAATTCATTAGAATTCGACTACGACCCGACCTTCGTCGCCTCGACTCATTTCCAAATATATATAATTATCATTGTCGTGATCGATGGTGAGGCCTCAAAATTTCAAAAGAAAGTTTGTCGCTCGCGATCGATTGGCCTGAAGCTCGCGATCGATCACGAACTCTAGAATTGTTTGGCTCGCCTTATCATGATCGATCGCGGCTCATGTTCATCGTCTTCTCCATTCGATTTTTCAACAATTTTTGAGCCAAAATACCATATTTTTTACCCAAATCAACACCAAAACTCAAACCCAACATCAACAACCTTTAATCAAGCTAAAGCCTTCAAAAATAACAATGAAGTTCTACCAAAATCGAAACTACAACTCAACCCAAAACTTGATTTCCCATTTTCGAAAATAGTAAGATTTAAACCCCCAAAATGGCTTCAAATTGAGCCCACATAACAACAAACTCGATAATATAAATAATCGATAATAACTTGCAACTCAACACCATTTCAACCCAAACCCTTCTCCCAACTTTTCTCAAATCAACTCAAACAACAACAATAATTAAGGGAGAAGCAAGATAGGCTTACCACCACACTTTTAACCCCCCAAAAAAATGAGCTTGAATCTAGCTCCAAGGTTCGCCCAAGAATCGCTTGAACGAGGAGAAAAGAGCGGATGAAAAATGAGGGAGAAAGAGAGAAAACTCTCTTAATATAATATCCCAAATCTCCAATTGCACATATGCCCCTCCTCTCTATCTGTTCGATGGTTTCATCCCACACTAAAATAATTTGAATCACGCACTTCGAATTTTATTCCCAATTCGGATATAATTTCCAAGAAATCCAGTTCAGTAATTATCTCACAATTACTATCACAATGGTGGAATTCCTCCATGGGCCATTGCGCATCTTCCAATCCCATCCCCTGCATCGTCCGCTCCTATCAATTCGATCTCCTGCACCCCTATCCCTTTTCTGGACTTTGGCGCCATGTAAGAGTGAGGTAATAACGTATTGAGCTTATTATTAATAAAGCCCATACTCCAGTACTTAGCTACAGCCGCCTCCCAGCAGATCCAACACTCCCCAAGTGTCACGCCCCCAACACCCCGCCTCCATCTCAGGAAGCTATTTGTTGTGGCTATGTCTTCCCTCCGAATTCCATCTCCGAACCCATCAACTCTGCAGCCCGTGTATTGTTCCTCATCTGGGTATGTTTGCTCCAACAAAAACGCACCCCCACTCAGTGTTCACGCACTCATTCATCCCCGCTTGCCTCACTGAAGCACGACGCAAATTCCCTCTCTCTTCAGGTCCCGAAATTTTTCTCATGTAACTTGTTTATGATCCTCCATAAACTCTGAAAACTCCATTGATCCTTCCTCAACCATTTCCGGATTTATAATTCCTAAATCTAGCTTGTCTGCAGAATTTTGAAAAACCTCATGTACCAATTTCTTTGCATTTGACAAATCTTTCCCGTCATTCTTTTTATGGAAGCCAAAATGGATTGAGTAGAGCTGTTGATATAGTCACTCTCTTCTAAAATAAGTCATAATTTTCACCATGGATTCAAAAATAATTCCTGAGCAAGGAACCCTTACGACCCTCAGAAAGTGCTAGAACATCTCATTAATCAAGTGACTGCATTCTAAATCCAACATGATAACACAATACCTTAGCCATGGTTTCGAGAATAGTTACCTTCTTAGAATAAGATCTGCTTGTCGTGTCTGGGAAGTCCTCAAAAACCGATATTGAAAAACCTCCTTCATTCTGTCATCATCATAAAGAGCATCAGGTGCTGTAATTCGAATAACCTCACTGATGCAAGAAGCCACTCCTATATTCACATCAACTTCAGAATGTTTCAAGAAAACTTATGTTATCAATATCCCCATTAGCTGTGAAAGGGCGTTTAGCATGGGTTTTGTCAGGTGCTTGCTCTTCTTTGGATAGAAGTCCCTCCGCTTGATCAAGAAGATGCAGAAGCTCAACCATAGATGAGGAGACTGACAAAGAGTCTTTCTAGTTGCTAGTAATTCTTCAAGGACCATATCTGCACGGGGTGTTTCTCCTCCTCGCTTTACGCTGCGAGATTGCTGATTTCCATCTCGAGATCCGGCAGGTCAGACCATTGATGTTTTTCCAAAAATTGCAATGAGATAACAATATGAGAAAAAGTAGCAACAAGATCAAAAGGTAATTGTATTGCTGTGATTTACACTTAACCGAATGGAAAAAAAGAATTGAAAAACACCCGGGAGAATTTCTCTTGTATTCCTTAGCAAGATGCTGGTATTTTTCTCAACAAAATATCTCAATATCCCCATTACCCAACCCACTCCACTTTTATGCCCCTCACTCACGTTTGTTTCCCAAAAACCCGTTATAAATTATAGGGGTAATCTGCCAAAAACCCGTTATAAATTACACAAAAAATACAATCACAAATTAGGTCACCTTTTGACAACTCGCACGGTAAAAGAGTTGCATTACCGAAATATACAGATCCATCAAAACAAAACTAGGGAGAGCTTTTTATGCCAATAGTCGAACTGAAAACTACAGAAGAACATCAAGACTCAAATAGATATTTTGTGCTCCCCAGCTCTTTGACAGGAGAATTTCCCACCGTCCCTTTCAACTGTTGTGGATGATCCTTGGATTTTCCTTTCCAGTTCGAATCAACTTTCGCACACCAATTTGCTCCTTACTTATTGGAGTATTGGAAGAGTTTTTACCTTCTTTATAAACACCCGCGCTATGACCAGTTGCTCGTCCACAAAGTCCTTTTTCCAATTGAGATGATTCCACTGCATCTCCAAAGCTCTTTCTCCGGGTTAGGTTTGGTGATTTTGGGCGGGTCACTGGAAGCTGCATTCGGTACAACTGTCACATAACTTGTTATAGATAGGTAAAAGAATGAAAGATATAGTGGGCTTGTTTACCATTGGAAAATAGGTAACATGAAAGGCCAAATTTTTTTCCCCAAGAACTCATATCTTAAGGTTCTGGCTATATATACTCTATATGGATATTACAAAAAAGGATATTTATGTTGTGCTAACAAATTACAATGCAATCTGCGTAATATCCTATTAGGTATCCAGTTCATCAGGATATTCCTTTACTTGCTCAATATTTTTACTTGGTCCAGATTCCATATGAGAATTTGGCGTGTTACGCTTACATACAGGCTCATATACCTTTTTAAGCTCAACTTTCAGGGGAGGTCAACTTGGAACTGGGTTTGCTTTGTACGTCACGATCTTTCTCAGCTGCTAGTTCTTCATCCTAAAGTCAGGGAGAACATAAATAACATTTGAATAAAGAGGGCATGGATAACATTTGAACATAGAGGACGCATTGTGTACAACACCACGAGACAAAAAATTCATGCCACAAAATAAAGCTGCACCTTAGTTCTAGCTTCATATTCAAGTTTCTCTTGCTCCAAAGCTGTGTGATTTTCTGCCAACTTAGCATAAAACTGAAAATGGAGGGTGGAGCCAAAAATAAGGAAAATTTTGTTAAACAAAAAAGTAAACTCTGGCTATAAAGCTCAATGAACTTACCGTAAAACTAAAAAAAAGGAGGGTAAAGACAAAAATACGAGAACATTTTTAAAAGAATAAATGAGAACGATGACAACAATAAGTAAAGATCTTCAGTTCTTAATCAGAAGTACCTGCTTACGTCTCTCTGCACGGTCAACGCAAACAAATGATGGAGCCACTGCCACGGTGACTAGGGATTTAATTGTCCGTGATGTAGCAGTGCTGCCAATGCTAAGGAAATTAACATTGCAAGAACAAGAAATAAAGAGAAATACAAATTTGAAGACAAAAAAGGAAAATTCATGATGAAAAAGAAGAGGAAGCACTCGGCAAAGGATACGAAGATGCCAAAGACCAATTATCATCTTCCTCATAAAATTTAGTGTCATGAGGTTGCAGCTGCTTCCTTGACATCACAGGAAAGTTTGTCTGGATAAAAAAAGACTAGCATCAGAACCAAGTGGAAATTTCCACTTAAGCCAACGCGAAAATCAAAATACCATGAAATCAAAATCTGAAATGATCTTTCTTCTTCCTGTTTTTTGTAAGATATTCGGTGCAACCGATCCAGTATTATCATAATAATTGATCCAGCCACGATAAAATGCTAGCAAACAGCCAACGATAGCTGAGTATGAAGTTAAAAACACACAGCCGTTAGAAAGGGTGATTAGCTCAGTAACTCCTTATCTCAAGAGTTCATGCACTGATAGTCTCTTATGCTATTTCTCCTGAACCCAGGTCAGTCATAGAAGAATTATAGCCCCCTTGTGAACCCAGGTCAGTGATAGAAAAACGGGGAAGAGATACAACATGGTATTTAAAGCATTTACCTGTGACTTCTTATAGTTGCTCTTGGAGAATGCATATCAGCAGATTTTGGTGAGTATTTTTCACCAGAATCATTAGTTTCACCTTCAGGGCTAGGTGCCAGAGTTTCAAAAGAATTTGAATTATTTGACCCATTGACAGCAGAACCTGACGCAAGCTTTATTGGAGAGCTCAAGTTTTTGTTGGTTGAATTTTGAGGCTCATCCATCACAATTTTCTCCCGAGGCTTGTGGTTGGTGCTTTTGATGCCTTTTGAAGTATGATCCTCTAGCTCGTAATCCTTTGTATCAACATTTTCTGGTGTGACTTTTGGTGCAGTGCATTTGACTTCAAATTGAAAGCACTTTGGCTTCTTGTCAATCCGTAAACCTGAGACATCCCTCCCCATCTTCCTGCTTGGAAATATCTCCAAAGAATCAAAGAACAATGGGTTTTTTGATAATTCAGATATATTTTCTTGTGGAGAAAGACGATCATTCCATGGAATGAGAACGAGTTTTTCGTTCCACGGTAAAATAAAGCAGGGTCACAGCCTTAGGGAACAGTAAATTGGAGATCTTAAAATGTTATGCTGTAGGAAATAGATAAAGCCTAAGAACTTCAACTGAATAGCATAATATAAAATATAATATTCATCCATGGTCTTTTAGGTGTATTTCTGCATGGAGATATTACAAAAACCAATAAAACTCTCTTTTTTTGAGAAGGAACATTATTGAACCAATATAGGAAAATTCAATAAGCTTAATAATCTATAGATAGCATTCGTTAGTTCAATCCAATCAACTTTAAATTTATTGATATTACAGAATAATTCACCATTCTCTAGGAAAGAAATACATGATCCTCATTGAAATGAAATTAAAATAGTAACGACCAACTCTTCCCGTAGATTTAAATACTTATTAAAAATAGATCACGATCTTAGCATATCATTATCACAAGATTTTCTCCAAGGGCATCGAGCAAAAGAAACTCGGCCCAGCATTCAAATTTACATGAATTTTGCAACCTTTTTTTAAAGCCATATAATTTCTAATCATGAAAATGGTTAAGAAATGCAGCAAATTCCACGTCCGGTCGTCCCTAAACCAAAGATTACTCCTTTCAATTGAACACTCATACATTCAGAATTCCAATTCCATCAAATGGTTAAGAAATGCAGCAAACTCCTCGCCCCTAAACATAAAATTACTCCTTTCAATTGAGAACTCATACTTTCAGAATTCCAATCAATGAATAAGGAAACAAAACCCAGAAAAAAAGGGCATAAATCAAATGAAAAACGACCCAATCACCCAAAATTCCCCTCATTGCTATAACAAATTTCTCCAAGTAAAGGTAATTAAAAATAAGGAAAAAGATTCAAAACCACCTTCTAAATATGCGTCTCAAAACCCAGACGCTGACCGGTAGAAAAATCTAATTTTATGCAAAAAAAAATTATCAAAATATAAGTTTCAAAATCACCCTTTCAAAGGCCCTCATCCCAAACCGTTCCAGATAACAGATTACCATGAAAATACAAAACACTACCTAAAACAATATTACTCACAGACACGTATACGCAAGCAGAAAATGAGGTCAACAGAAGCCAACAGTCCACAAAGAAAATGTAGATCCAGCAAACCACCGCAAAAGAACGCCTAAAAATAAAAGAAACCCAGATAAAACTTATCGATAAACCCAAGAAAAACTCTTTACAGTTGGGCTTTTTTCCTTCTCTGTTTCCTGTCTGAGCAACAAATTCTCCCAACAACACCACCACCGCTGACTAAAACAAAAATAAACGTGGCCCAACTCTTTTCTTTTTCTCTCTCTAACCAAGAGATTTTTCATTTTTTTTTTTCAATGATGATTTTGATAGCCACAATTTTTCTCCTTTCTTGTTTTGTTTTCACCTTTTTCTCCTTTCTTTGGTTCTATGGTTCGTCTCGAATCATGCTGGGGCAGCTCCTTTATTATTTTGATTAACCAAAAAAAAGGACAGGTTATTTTAGAAACAAATTGAACCAAAAAAATCGAAAGTGGGCTACTCCAATAGAATTCTTATATAATGTATCGTATCATCGTATACGTATTAAAAAGGGAAAATTGACTTATGATAATTGTTCGAGTTCTACATAAATTGAAATACAAAACAATATTATAAAAATTTTACAAAAGAAAGAAAGAAAGAAATTATTATCAATCTATGAAAGTTGAAATATTATAAAGTTTGGAGACTGCAATTTTATTCTCAGAAAACTATGTATAATTTTCGATGTCCTTAGTGTCCTGAATGAGTGCCTTTATATAGGTATGAATCCAGACTTCAACTTCGGATTTGAAATCTTGATAATTGTTGAGTGCGCCCGTGAGTGCTAAGGACCTTAGCTTTCAAGTGGTCTGGCATCTTTGTCTGAGTGTGACAACTTTTCTCGTGAGTGGTCCATTATTTTTGTCCGAGTGCGTTGAACAGTTACCGCACTATCTTTTAATTGTCCATGCCTTTTCCTTTGTCAGGGAATCTTTACATTATTGATTTTTGTGATCCCTGAGCTTTAGAAAAACAGCCTCTCTTGTCAGCAGGTCATTTGTCTTTTCCAGCCTCTGACCTGTCGGGTTTGGATCGGAATCCTTTCCCGAATTCTGGTTCTTTCTACTCCAGGCATGCTTGGCAAATCCGATCTTTCCACAGGCCAATATGTTCCATATTGCAGAATTTTCGGTAAGTTTCTTTGCTTGCCGGAATCTTGTTCTCCCAAAGAAATCTTCTTTTTGTTTTGAATAGCTCTTCGGCAAATCCTGTTATTATTCTTGTCATGGAATTCAGCATGGAAGTTCCATTGGTTGAATTTTGAAAGAACTTGAATGAGTATTTGACTTTGTCCATTTATGTTAGACAAACCCAAAGACCGCACGCTCGTCTGGTTGAAGGTTCATTTCGGTGATGGCTCCAACTAATAATGGTGCGTCTTCTGATAGCGTCGTTTCCATATTTTTTAAGGCGTTCCCATCTGACCGTCTGAGCTTGATAAAATGAAAAGCTTCAATAAAGCCTTTCTTTGTTGGTTCTGGAGCGGCACTGAAAAAATACAACTCCAAAATATCTCCTCGAACCAAATGTGGATTATTGGCCCATGTATCGTGAACAGCTTCTCTGATCCACTTTGATAATTTGGAGATTTCAGAGAATGCTGGTGCAACAGTATAAACCAAAGCCAGAGCTCCGAACTTATACCATTCTTGTACCTCGTTTGGATGGCTACCTGGTTTCATCCAAACCCTTGGATATTTTCCGAAGATATCAACAATTGTTTTGTTTGGGTTGATAGCCCGTCTGGTAATCAGTTTCTCACAAGTACGTTGGTAATCCTGCATAGGAGAATAAACTAAATCCTCGTTAAATTGAATCAAAGAAGTGTATGTCTATGGCCTAAGGTTCAACTCTCCCTCTTTTACCATAGAGGCGATGAGTTGACTTGAAGGTTCACATCTGATGACACCTGACCCTCAACATTCGCTACAGCTTGTACATCCCCATGGAATGCATCATCTGCAGCACCTGTGACAGGGGGTATGTGAATCTCTTGCCCCTGGGTTAGATGAGCTTCGTTCTCTAAACACCCTTTTTTACACCATTGGAGATGCGGCCTGGAGCATAGACCCCCTCAAAACTCCGAACAAGCGTTCTTGGGCCTGAAGGCATCCTCGTATATGACCAGAAACTAAGTCCCGATATGCCTGTCGTAATCATCATGCGACTTCAGTATTGAGACAAAGAGTCCCAAAATCTCGTTCCTGGGTCTCCAGGTTTTCCTGAGATGCCTAACTTGTTTGAGGGTATAGCTAGCAATGTGTCCCTTCATCTCGTGTTAGGAAATCTGCAAGGATATTTTTATCAGATTTCACAATGACAATATCATAATCATAATATTGGCATTCAGCTTGCCATCTTAAAAGTCTAGCATTTTCTGATTTTGATTCAATTTAATTTTTCAGAAAAGACTTAACACTAGTATTATTTATTTTCAAGATAAATTTCTTTGCGAGTAAAAATAGTGGCCATTTTTAAAAGCCTTTCGAACTGCAAAGAACTCATTCTCGTTGATGTGACATCTGATAACTTCGCTGACGTCGAATAGACTGCTGCAATATGTGCATGACACTTCTCTATCTCGTGTGGCCTTCATAAGAACTGCAGCTCACCAATGATCACTGGCATCTATGTATAATACCAGTTCATCATTGTCGTGTGGACTTGCAAGCTTTGGTAGTTGCTTCCAAACTTCTTTAAGCTGCTTGACATCTTGTTTGTGATCTTCATTCCACTCGAACTTAACATCTTTTTTGAGTAGTGGATTGAACACTTTCATGTGGTTTGCTAGGTTATTGATGAACATCCCAGCAAAATTAACAACATTCAGAAAACTCTGAAAATGCTTTAAATCACTTGAGGTCATCCGGATATCCTTGCACTTTCTCAACAATATAATTCTGCAAGATGATTCCCGATTCGCCGATCTCAATTCCAAGGAACTAGATTTGTCTTGTGGCAATTATTGTCTTCCTTTCGGAGAGTACTAATCATTCCTTGTAACAAACGTCTGAAAAGGTTTCCAGATGTTTAAGATGTTCTTTCATGTTTCTTGACACAATGAGAACATCGTCAATATACACGAACATGAAGCTGAAGTAATCCTTGATAAGATTATTCATCTTCCTTTGATATATCTGGAGAGCATTTGTCAATCTCATTTGCATGACATTCCAGATATAGTGTCCTTGTGATGTGGAGAATGCTATGAACATTTTGCTCGCTTCCTCCATCTTAGTCTTGTACAATCGAACTTAGAAAACACTTTAGCATTCTTGATATTATTTACCATATATTCTCTGCTTGGGATATAATATACATCGAATTCCAAGATCTCGTTGATACTTTTTTAATGGATCACTAATCTTGGTTTTCCTCTTTTAATTTATACATGATTCCGTAAGAGAAATCTCGGACTGCTGTATAGAGAAACACCTGCTGAGATTCACTTAAGGTCAAGATGTTCCTTAAGTATCATCTGCATATCTTTCTGATCTTCCTGGTTCATGGGGATCGGCTTGTACCTCGCGAACTCATACTCTCTTCCGATTTTCACCTTCAAAGATGTTGCAAGCTCGTTTCTGTCCCACCATTCCCGAGGATCCTCATTGTAGTACCTCTTGATCCTCCTTTTTACTTCCTATAGAGTAATCTGCTCTTCGAGGGTAGCTTCAGGTTGCATGGACTCCGCATGTAATGCCTTTTTCAGTAACAGTAGAATGCCTGTAATAACATCTTCTTCATCTTCATCCACATCTTCATTATGTTCTCTGAATGACATAACATTTATACCATCAAAAGTCATTTTACAATTTTGACCAGTTCCTTGTTGTCTAAGTTGAAGAATCGCATCGCCGAATTTCCGCTGATCCTTCATCTTTGGGTGTCGAAGTCTCCCTTCATCACCACGATTGCTGCAAAAACTAATGAGAAATTTACTGTGAAATGCTTCCCTTAGTCGCTGGACAATAATCTTATGATCACAAAGGGTTGTGGAAATAAGCCTCATTGTCTCGTTCTACTGTGCAAACCGCTTGAATGTCTATAGAAAATTGTTTCCTAGCAGCAGATCAACTCATGTATCATGGAAATAAATAGGTGGAGTCTTGACTTTGTATCGGGGGTACCGCCTGCTCCTCCAATTATTATTTCCGTCGCTTGGACTCCTTCATTAAGAATAAGAATCCGCTTGGAAAAGTCTCTTCCGACAGTGACTGGTAATTTCTCCCCAACTGCTTGAGGGAAGATGTCTCTTCTGCCCGTGCATATTCCAGCTGCTGAATCAATATATGTCGCAAAATATTCTGCACGATATTTCTCGTATAATATCCCAACTGAGATGTATATTGAGAATGGACTGGTGGTCATCAGATTCTGTATTTTTCGCGTCCACAATGAATTCCATTCCATCCTGCAATCTTTCCCAAGGTTTGTGTTCCTCAAGAAACTCAATCCCAATAATGAGCTGTTATGGGATCATACCTGCAGTTCCTTGAATTGTTAGATCAATTTCACCAATATGAAGGTTTCCTTGATACTTGCCAACTGTATGTTGTTGCAAATATTATAGGACATCGCAAGGGAAGATATTGTTCTTCTAATGTCGAAGATTATATGCACTTCTTTCCAGCCTTCTGGACATTTCAGCATTCGCGTTGTTTTGAATACATCAGGGATTTTCTGAATCATGCCTGAGACGACCTTTTGTTTTTTCCCCGGGATAGTTACTGATCAATCTATTCTGTTGGAAATACATTCTTCTTGGCACGATCATAAGACTCCTGCTTCTGTTCAAAACAGACTGGTCTTGTATCCTCATTTCGATCTCTCCCATTGTCGGAGTATCAATAATGTCCGGCAATACGGCTTTGGCGAAATCTTTGAATATTCTGGGGACCTCGATGAATTCCTTTCGCAAGAATACCCTTGAAAGATGAGTATTTGAGAGCACGTATGACACCTTGTAGGTGATCGAGTAAGGCATGTTCCCTTCTTTCATCAAATCACTTCTTTTAAAATCTTGAAGAAGAGTACAAACTTGTTGAAGTCTCGATCTCCTAAATTGTATGCAATTCTTGGATAGATGTTAAAGTAATCTTTCCTACATACAGATTTCCTGCAACTGCTCCCAAACAAGAACCTTTGAGGTTAGGAATTCTTTTGTCAAAGATCGCTAGGTTGAGGGGTGAATCAATTCTTTCTTTGAAAGCTGCCTTGATTGTAATTCTAATGGCTCCAATATGAATCCATGAGAGCGTGTAAGCAACTTCTCTTTTAACCTTGTTCTTAATTTCCTGAATTTCTCTAGAGGGGATTAACTGCATCTCAATTTGATTTCCCATGAGTTACATCGGGATCGCAAAAATTCTTATATTGTCACCCTATGGATAATCTGATGCTTCCTACTTCAAAGGCCAATCATATCCATGTCTTTTTCCATTGCTCCAATTGTAAATTCATCTTATATTTGAGGCTTTGGCTCTTCTTTCATGATCCTCATAAAAGTTTTATGAGAAACAGTGGTTGTGAGAAAACCTCCGACGGCTCTTCTCTGATCAAGTGTTGATGGAACTCTCCTTCACTAAAATTCTGAACTAAATTCACCTCCGTTATCAGAATAGATCTCTTCTTCGTAGATGCTTTCCACTGAGGGATATCCTCAAATTGATAGACCTGCATCAAGTCTTGGAAGTAAACAACATCCTCGAACTCCTTGCTATGCTCGAACTGTCTCACTCATCGGTTTTGATTTTCTGGACAATCTGTAGAAATATGTCTTCTTGCACCGCACGTCCAACAACTACAATCTCTGAAACTCTCATTCACACGAGTATGAGTGCATCTCAAAGTCCTCTTCGTTGATGCTCTGCTAGACTACTAGTACTTGCTTGATTAGAACCTGCTGACGAGGTTCTACTCATTGTTGGTCCTGATCTTTGCCCAGATCTATAACTCCGGGATTTCTGTTTTGACAAGAACTTTCTAGTCTCCATGAAGACTTATTTCCTCTGTTACTACTTCCTCGGGCATATGGATGAGCTCTGTGCTTTTTCATCTTCCGCCTCTGGTGGTAGTTTCCGATGATTGTAGGGATATCATTCCCTCTACAGCAAAGAGGAGCTGTTTTGTTGATTTCTCTAAATTTTTTGTAATTCTTTTGGAGTTTCACTTGATAGCACCACTCCGGAAGCTTCATTTTAAGAACTGACATTCTCCTGGACACCGCCTCTATATTGCTTGTGGTGTATATTCCTGGATAAACATTTCTCTCCATGGACTCAGTATTTTGGCAAAGAACAGTTCTGCTGCATCTTTTTCTACCATCTTTGCCTTTCCATCTATACTCTGTGAAGGGTTTGATGTACTCGTCTACATAACAGATATCATGTAGTTCCAGGCTATATAGAGCTTGTCTATATTTTTCGCATTCTGTTCCTCCATTCCTTCGAAGTAACCCACTCTAATGAAACAAATTTTAAAGAATTTTGTCATATTGTCCACGATTTCTTTTAGGGACTCTCCGGGTAAAACATCTTCCTTGGTACCTGAGTCTCCGAGTTCCCAGACAATTTTGGCTTATCCTTCTAGACTCATATTAAGGAATAACATGAATCCTTCTTTGTTGACATCAAGCATTCCTGCTGC
Organism: Haberlea rhodopensis; assembly: GCA_907163345.1. Classification (NCBI taxonomy): domain Eukaryota; kingdom Viridiplantae; phylum Streptophyta; class Magnoliopsida; order Lamiales; family Gesneriaceae; genus Haberlea; species Haberlea rhodopensis. Next base: position 7,709,926 of record CAJQUN010000021.1, on the reverse strand, counting down.
TATTCTCATTGCTTAAGACTATTCATCAATAAGAACTCTATTTTTAAAATACAAGATATCCATGTTGAGCATAAGTCCATATGGATGTATCACAGATCTAACTGAGATTTCCCGTAAGGCGTTTGGTGTAGGTCTGGCCTGCGGGAATGACTTCTTGTTCCAACTGGGAGATCTAAAGTTGCTCCAGTAGTAAAATCATCCTGATGGGGCATTCTTTGATCTCTTTCGGGTGGTGGATTGTTTGACCTGAAACTCTCTTGTGTTGGTAGTCGAGGAAATCCGCCAACTTGATTTGTTTTAAAGTCTACAAGATTCAATCCTACAAACGAATCAGCAAGACCCCATAGATCTTCCGGGTTGATTATTTTCATTACTTTGTAAGAAGTACTAGATCTCCTCATATGACTGCAATCATTTTTTCAGTCTCCGTCAAAGGTTTTGAGACCTCCATCGCTTTCTCTTTTTGATGTAAAAGGGTTCTGTTCTATAGGACGGTGGTAACCACCATCATTTTCTTATTTCTGAAGAACTTGACCATGACTCCAACTTCTTAACTCGGGTTTGAACATCTCTAAGGTTTTCAATAATTTCATCATGATGTTTAATCATGATCTTCATCTGACTTTGAATCTGATGGATCTGTGTAGGGACATGGTATTGTAAGTATCCATATCTTTGCACTGTCTTCTAAATACTCTCTAAGATCTTGAGATATCTTAGAAGTATCCGGCTCAATTTCTCGAAAGGTGGGTTCACCCATCCCATTCGTCTGGTTCGAATCCGGTTAAGCTGTTGGGATATGAAATCATGTGGTTATGCTCAGGATGATCTTTCTTCTGGGCCTCGGCTATCTCGAATTGTAGCTTGATGTTCATCCTGTAAAGGTTCCTTGCTACATTCTCATGTTCTTGATACTGGTATATGCTATAGCAGGGCTAGCACAAATTTCCAGTAAAATATTCCATTTATGGTTGAATTGTTTAGCTTCGGCCATATATATTGATTTAGTTCTTCCAATTTCTGGAAGTACCACATGTATGAGTTGACCTCGAACATACGTTCGGATCCATAATTTTTCTTGAATCGTCTCCTTCGTATAGGTTACAAATTAATATTCAAGATATTATTATAATATTTCCAGAATAAACATAGGTTGTGATACCATTTTGTGCCAAGATGACAAATAGTGGGGACTCGTAAAAAGACGAAGTTAAATGTAACTTTTTTTATAAACATAAGGATATAAAAGATAGTTACATATTATATAGTGGCTTCTTTATAATTGTTAGGATCGATTTCGGGTGGGTTGCCATTCCCACACCCGAGTTCAACCAAATTGAGCTTCAATAGCTCATGTTCTTGAAATAATTGCATCTAGAGATTATATCGAGTTCGGTTACAAAACCGAGCGGAAGACACTCTAAATAACCTGCTCTATAACTGATTAACCATTTGAAAGACATTTTAAAGATATGCAAGTAAATTAATAAACAATCATTTGTTTATGGAAGTTCGAAGGTGGTGTAATCCTTCTACTTCTCCCCTTCTTCCACCTCATGGAAGGATTCCACTAGAAGACTTTGATTTATAAAATCCCGTTGTACAAACCCGATCCAGTTGGGAATTCCCCATCCAACTAGAACTCCTAGCAACTCAACTATGTATGTTCTTTAACGCCTCACATACAAAGACCTCTGAATCGGTTGTGATGAATCATCAACAATTACAATGATATTCATTCATCTATATTAGCTCACAAATACAATGAATAGAGTGAATACAAAGGCACAAATGATTCCATAATGAATCTGATACATCAAGGTAAGAGGTGCCAAAGGTTTGGGGAGTGCTCTTCATTTAACAGCTTTTGTCTTTGAAGTTCCCCAATTGAATCCCAAGTGAGTTTGCTTTGGAAGGTTTGGATTGATTTTCAATCAACTGTTATTGAGCTTCCAAATCATATATATATAGCCCCAAGTCATGATATATACGTTAGACACAAGAATATGCCCGTTGGAAAAGGTTCTGCATCATTCCCGAGTTTGCAACAGTCATATTCTGGTTTCTGGACTCTTTGTATTTACGATCGGACTGGCCGGATCAGTATTGTACAGATCAGTCTGGTCGGATCAGCTTGGACAGATCAGTCTTCTGGACAGATCAGTCTGGTGCAAGACAAGCTTGATACAAAAACAGCTTGATAAATTTGCTCTTCAGATCCGTTGCTTATAGCTCTTGATTCTTTGATTTTTGGGCAAAGTGATCTACATGAAAGTTGTAGCCCTTTCTCTTAGCTTCCAAGGAATCAAGAATCTCTCGATTTCGAGTTTGTATGAGAGAGTTATGCTCGAAATACGAGGCGATGGTCCTGCTGTATGTTTGCTGGATGCAGCAGCACATGGCGTGACTTGCAGAAGCTTTTTGGCCATTTTAACGTCCGATTCAGTCTTTGACTTCCAAAGATGACTTGTAGATCTTTGTCTTAGCTTTCCAACCCATACTGAATCATCTCGTTCCGATAAGCGAGCTAAGAGTTATGCTCAACAGACTGACAGTTGCTTGCTGTAACAGCTTGATGTTTCTTCGCGGTACAGCTCGATCTTGCAGGCGTCTTTTCTCCTTGATAACATTCGAACTAGCCAATATGTTGTGAAATATGACTTTTAGTATTTTTAGTTGGCTGTTCAACCTCTTTGGAAGCACGCCATTTCGATATCCGAGCTATGAGATATGATCGAAACAATCCGCTCTGTCAGGATTTCAGTCTTGGTCCAGCTTGATATTTTCAAGCTACTTCTTTGTAATTCATCAAGCTCTTAATTATGATCTATGAACTGCACACTTGATGAAATATGTCAGGAAAACAATAACAAGTTTTGTTAACATCAAAACCAATATTATTCGGGTTTCCAAAACCCAACATAAATAAAACAAAAGCCTAGAGAGTAGAATGCAACTTACCAAACCATTGAGGGGTAAAAGAGTCAAAATAAAACAACCAATTGTATTTTGGAATTGGATCTATTTGAATAAAAAAATTTAAATTTGGATTTTTCTGCACTATTATTTTTTTCCCCAGACTTAAGTGAATTATGTTTAACAAAAGGGTACCTTTTGCAATCCCCCTATTAAAAGCGCAAATTTCATCAGAAAACGCTTAGTTATGAGAATTTAATGTAGTATCAGACTTTGAAAATATTGACATTCATTCACCCATTAACATATTTGGATTTTGGTGGTTGTCTTTACTTTTACGACTCGTGGAGGTTGGCATCTGAATCTGAACTTATTAGTGAAAGAGAAGCGGCATAATTCCATTCCGTATGGCCCATTTAGAAGGGCTCATTTACCGGAGCCCACATCCTTAGTTAAAGAGAACATTTCGGACCGGTGCCATTATGTAAAAGATTTTTCGGCCCAGTCACAAAAAAAAAAATCTTTCAACTAGGTCTAATTTTGGTCAAATGACAAAAATAGTCTTTTGTCTTCCTTGAATCATCTCCTTCAACCTCAAAACCCTAGTGTCCAACCCTCACATTAGCCACTTGTCTCAACCACCAATGCCAATAATAAGAAGTTGTCGCTCATTCCATGGCGTCGGAGCTGAGCTACGAATGGATTCACGGAAGAATTGGGTAGAGGTGCTTGCTCAATAGTGTATAAAGGCACTCTTAAGGTTGAAAATGTCAAGGTGGTTGCTTTGAAATAGTTGGACAAGACACCCACATAAGCTTAACAAGAAATCAATTCACCAAAAATAAATGTTTTCAAGTGGTGGTGCATGTATATTACATCTACCAGTTTTGATGGAGATCGAAGGATCTTGTCCCAAAAATATTAACAATTTGTCCATGAAAATCCATAAAAGGGAAATGGGTATACAGACTGTAAGAAGAGATATGATTGAAGCATAGGTTCTAAGCTTTTCGTATTGCTCTGCTCCAGAAGCTTGACCACACAAAGTCTCCAATGCACTAGCCATTCTGTTTCAATAAACTTCAATACTTAAAACACTCATATGTTTGTTGAAGAAATCATATGATTGAAACCCTCATTACCACTATGTTTTTTTGTTAAATACACTACCTGAGTCTATCGGTGCATGTAATTTACATGCACCAATAGACTATATTTTATTGTTAAATACAGTACATGAGTCTGTCGGTGCATGTGATTTACAATTTTACATGCAACGATAGACTCAGACGGTGCATGTAATTTACATGCACTGTTAGACTATATAACCATTACATGCACTGTTATACTATATTTTTGGTTAAAGAGTCTATCAGTGCATGTAATAAACATGCACTGATAGACTCGGGCTTGATTAAAAATTAAGATTTAAAAAATTAATGAGGAAAAAGTATTCCATATTCAAAATTATATATAAAAAGACTATGATTTTTGTTAAATACAGTATAAGTCTATCTGTTCATGTAATTGACATGCATCAATAGACTCAGAGGTGCTTATAATTCATACGCACCGTCTTACTAAAATCTATCGATACATGTAATTTACATGCATCGATAAGCGGTGATGCACTAATATACTATGTTTTTTTGTCTATTTACTAAATAACAATGATAAAAACATAAAAATGTGAATTATTTTTTCATTTTATAATTTTTATAATTGATCGTATAATAAAGTGAAGATACGATATATTATTTTAGAAAAAAAATTTATATTATGGATGAGCATATAATATGTGATAAGTTATTAAATAATTTCATAACGAAAGTATCTTATTTTACAAATGATAATCTATTACACACATGTGCCTTAATTTTAAATGTTATATGCGATGGTTTTTAAGACATACCATATGATATAATTATTATTTAATTTGAGGACTGATAAGTGTATTTTATACACTTATATTTCTTCTTATTTTGCATGATTTAGTGTTGGTATTCGAGCAGAATTACGTCTTTTGTTGTTGTTCTGTGTTGGTTTGCAGGAATCCAAGGAATTAAGCATTTTATTACTAAAAGATGATGAGAAATGCATAAATGTGACAAGAATTCAAATTGGGTCTCAAGAGTTGAAATAATCATGTACCGGGACATGTCAAATGGCAAGATTATATTATATTATATTATATTATAATATAATATAATATATATACATGAGATTTGGGAATAAATTATAAAAGGAAGAGGGGATTCACGTGAAAGGAAATTCAGAATAAAGGAAGGAAAATATATTAACAAAAAGGAGGGAGATAAAAAAGGGAAAATCACGTACAAAGAAAGGGATATTTTTGATACAGATTCACGCAGGGAGGAGAGGACGCACGGAGGATTGATCACGTAAGAAGAAAGAAGAAGGGCAGTAGACACACATAGGAGGGGGAGACGCACACGTAGACGTACGCAGGAGGCAGAAGACCGAGAGCTAAAGAGAAGGGGAGGAGATCATTCGAGGCGGCGTGCTTACACCGAAGAGGAGTATTGCAAATACATAATTGACAGGAAGTTGTTTATATTGTATTGATGCATTATTGTGATGCCCCGAAATTAATTAATTGCAATTAAGGGATTAATCATGTTTATATGATGAATCATGTGATAATTGATTTATGTGTTGGGTATTAAGATGTTAACATGATTTAATTGTGTTGATTATTAAATATGAGGAAGATGTGATTTTAGATGAAGTTTAGAGCATTTTTGTAAAACGCTTTCAAAGTACCATGTTGGAGTGTTTTATACATCATGTTAAGTTTGGGGTACAAGTTTTAAATTAACTTTGCACAACCCCTTTTAATCCCCACTACCCATCTTTTCCTATACTTCACTTCACTTTACCTTTACGCTTTTAAAACCCCCCAAATCATCCTCAACCCTAAACTATCCCACATTTTCGAAATTCTTCAAAGGAGGAAGGAGGAAGCTCCACAAAACTTGAGTTTGTGTGATTTTTATCAAGATTTGGAGTCTTCAAGAGGTTTTGGACTCTCCCTAAAGTTTTGATGATGTTTGGATTTGAAATGTGGTGATTATGTGGGTTGTTTTGGGGTATGTGTTATATATGTTTGGGGTATGATTTTTGAAGTGTTTTATGTGGGTTTTAGTGGGTTATGATGTTATTGTTATTGTTGGGAAGTTTGGTTTTGAAAGGTATGAGGATGAGCTTGGAAAGTGCACACAAAAAATGGTGAAATCGCGGCCACTGGTTGTGGCGATCGATCGCTACAAAAGCAGCGATCGATCGCCGAAAGACAGTACGCAAAAACGAAGGTAGGCGATCGATCGCCTCAAATGACGCGATCGATCGCCAACGTCCAGTAGCGAAATATGCATCAGGCGATCGATCGCCTCATTTTAAGCGATCGATCGCCGCTAAGTGAAAAATCAGGCGACCGATCGCCATGTTTTGAGCGATCGATCGCCACTGTTCAAAAGTAGGAAAATGATGATTTTTGTTAAATTTTTGGTATTTGGCTATTGTTTAGCTTCTAATATCAATTTGTATGGTTATGTAGAACCGTCCCAGGTACCCACAACTTCAAGGAGATAAAGTTCTGCAATTTCTCCTTCTTTTGGAATTAAGGTACGTAAGAAACGTACGAGCATCGGACGGTAAACCATACTCCTACATTTAATGATGATGCTTATGATGATGATGTTTATGATGATGTTTATGATGATGTTTATGATGACGATGATTATGATGATGATTATGATGATGTGTACGATGATGATGTTTATGATGACGTTTATGATGATGATGTTTACGATAAGTAAGTTTATGATAAGGTCATACGACGTATATGATTGGGTAAGACGCCCATGTGGTAAGATGCCACCCAATGTATGTGAGTGGGTAAGATGCCCATGTGGTAAGATGCCACACAATGTTATGATATGGCAAGACGCCATATGATTGGGTAAGATGCCCATGTGGTAAGATGTCACACGACGGTTATGTTATGGTAAGATGCCATACAATGGGGGTAAGATGCCCTTATACATGAATAAGAATCAGGGATAACAAAAGAAGTTGAAGAACGACCAATAACTTTTACTTAACTAAGATGTTATGCATTACTGTATGTCTTTTAATATCATGTTAAGTAAATATGTTAATTAAATAGCTTTTGCAAATTTTATTTTGGCCTGTAATCTTCTTAGCTCAAGCTACAACCGGAACCCTTAAGAGGTTATAAATGCATGGTTAGTCCATTATATGTGTACTATTTGATATTAAGGTAGGAAGACCCTACAATTATATTGATGTTATTGTGAACACCATTTCAATAAATTTCAATACTCATGTTTTGTATGGTTCTTCTGTAGGACTCATAGCGGGGGAGAGCCTGGATTGTGAGTCTACCTTCTGCTGCTAGACGTGAAACTGAGCGAGATTTGTTGATTTGTACTACGTAAATGATATATAAGATGTAATGTATATGAATAATGTAAGTGAAAGACATAGTGAAAAATCTCAATCAGTAGCAATAACATATTAATCATGTTTACGTAGAATGCGATTTACGTAATTGAACACTTAATTAAGGATTAATGTGACGATGCCCTACAGTAAACATCGGTGTTAATATGTGTATTAGGAATTGACAACTGAATGGAGTATATGAGGATTTCATTTGCAGCATATAAATTTCTTTTGTCAATTCCGGCTATAACTCAAGGTTTTTTGGAATTTCACATAATGCTCATTTCATTGGTTATTATGCAGCATTCATCTTAGAATAAAATAAGTATTCGATTTTCCATCATCAAAAAATTGATGCGGTTGGATTCGTAGAGGAATTTATTTATTTTATAGAATGCATATTTAATTATTAAGACTAGTTATTTTCTAGGATTCAAATTTTAATATTTTAAAATTATGTTTTACTTTGGATTCGGTATATTAATAAGAGTTAATATGATTTATATGACACATATGTTTTATTTTAGCTGTATATATAATTGACAATATTTATTAATTTATGAATTTTTTTAAGTTTTTAATAAAGAGAATAATATGGTTTAAAAAAATATTTAAAAGATACTAAAAATATTATTTTAATAAATATTAAAATTTTCAAATTCAAATATATTTGTCAAAAAAAAAAAAAGATTTGTACATACTGTTTTAAATGTTTAACCAAATATCCGGAGCTAGTGGCATATAACCCCATGTGGTTTGTCAAATATGCAAATTACTCCATGTGGTTTGAAAATAGACATTTTACACCCATGTGGTTTATTAAATAGACAGTTTACCCCCATGATTTGTGAAAATAACCATTTTACCCCCTTATAGTTTGTGAATAAGTGTGAAATACACCCTACATATAGGGGGGTAAACAGCCTATTTTGTAAATCACATGGGGTAAAATGCCTATTTTTACGAATCACAAGGAGGTAAAATGCTCATTTTCAAACCATAAGGGGTAAACTACCTATTTTGTAAACCACATGAGGTAAAATGTATATTTTCAAATCACATGGAGGTAATCCGCCAATTTGAAAAACCACGTAATCCGCCAAAACCCAAATATCCGATTCTAATTTTGGTTCCAAATCCCATTTTTTTGTTGCACTGAATAGTCGTTAACGACCATATACAAACTTTGGCGCCTTTTCCATCCATCATTCTCCATTCCCCCACTTTAATCGTAAAGAAACCCTAGCATCACTTCAATTTCTTCACTCAATAATGCTTCCCCGAAAACGTCGTCCTAACAGTAACTTCATTCCCCCATTCGCTGCGCAGCCCAGCAAACTCCTCAAACCCTCGGCGGAGAACGATGCCGCTGCCGCAACAGAAACAAACGCGGAACCGCTACCCCAAACTGCAAGTCCAGTTGACAAAATGGTGTCAGTTCTAGCAGACGCTGGGTGTACGGTAATCAATCCGGCGGGCCCACCGTTCCTGCCTGGTGATCTCTACAAGCTACGTCGCCACCTTGATGGAGCATTCTCCAATGATTCATCTCTTCGCTCCCAATTTCTCAAAGGTTTCTCAGCTTATATTTCTTCCAGCAGTAATTTCCGCCGGTTAGTATCATGAGTTTTTCAGACTTTTATTTGCATCATCATCATCATCATAAATGTTAATTTATCAACTGACGTTTGCTAAAAAAATTGTAAGGATATAGAGATGGAGTTTATAAAATATTAAAATACAATGCGAGTTATGCCTCATATGCAAAGTGTGCGTCTACTGCTATTATATTGGAACAAGTATTGTGATGATTTGTTATGCAAATAAATATCTGATGGTTGATTCCGACTATTTCCGTTATTAATATACATCATGGGCGAGGATGTAACAACTTTGACCAGTGTCATAAATTCTTTAGTATGATTTAGTTCTGCTGTTCTAAATGAATTGAGATCACTCCTGCGATTTTTTAATAATACAGGGTCTTGTTGCCTTGCCAACGTGAAGGCTTTGTCTCTATAAAAAGTGAGAGCCTAGTTCGAGTACTATTATTGGTTAACTCCATCCAGGGAGAACTTCAAGATGTGTTGCTTGAGAAGCTTCCAGAGTATTTTGACATGAATCGTGCTGCAGGGAGTCACGGGATTTCATCAACTCCATGTCCTGATGAGGATGTAGTGAGGCTGATACTCTACCATTTTAGATGGCTAGACTTCCTGGTGGATTCTGAGGGTTTCACTGAGAAACTGCTACAAGTCTTGTCTATCTGCCCCCATGAGTTGAAAAAGGAGATTATAGGGTCTCTGCCTGAGATCATTGGCGATCAGAATAATAAGACCATGGTTGATTCACTTCAGCGAATGCTCCAAGAAGACTCTTCTCTTATTGTTCCGGTGCTTGATTCCTTTTCCAACCTTAATTTGGATGAACTGCTGCAAGATCAGGTAAATTGTGTTACTTGTGGCCTGTAGTTGGCTAGCTTAGGTAATATATGACTTTGCCGACTGTTTCCTTAATATTACCATGTTTCATATTTATTTTAACCGGTCTTTGAAGGTAATCATGACTGCTTTATCCTGCATACGGACAATTGATGTCGAGCACATGCCTTATCTAGTCAGATTTTTGCTGCTTTCAGCGACGCCATCAAATGCTGGGCGAATAATCTCACAGATAAGGAAACAATTGAAATTTGTAGGAGCCTGTCACGTCCAAACCTCACAGCATTGTAAGGGTAAAGGAAAATCAATAATTTATACTACAGAAGCTTCAATTCTTGATGCTATGAGATCTAGTCTTCGTTTTAAAAAGGTTGTTTTGATATTTTGCTATTGTATTTATTGTTTATCTATCTACCTGCTAGACATGTCGTGAAAAGCACTCTGTTTTGCTCGCTGTTTGTAGATTTTGTGCCAAGAGATATTAAAAGAACTGAAAAACTATGAGGAACCTCATCAACATAAGGTGATTGACATATTGTTACTTGTGTTGACACACATGAATAACGAATCCTTGCAAAAGAGTGTTGAAAAGTTATGGAAGAAGAAAGTCATGGAAGGTTGTATTCAACATAATATGTTTGATCAGGGCATCCATGTCATCAAGGATTTTTCAATGGTAGTGGAGTTTTCTAATTATTTTTATGTTTGAGGGCCTATTAAAGTTATTGATCATTTGTTGCTTCCATGAACTAGGATTATCTTCCCACATTTCTATCAATATCTTCAAACCTATTGCTGTGCAAAGAACAAAGAGCGCGAGAATTTGGAATTCACATGTACACAAGTCTATTTGACAAGTTCAGCGAGCCCTACTCAAGACAAGAAGTGCGTTTTTTTTACAATATATTTTGGAAAATAGTTTTTCAATCAGTAATTTTCAAGAAGCATAAGATAGCTTCCTTCATGCTCAGAGTCTAACTGGTGGCAGTTTTTAAAAGGTTGTAGGAGCATTGTTAACTCATGTGGGTTCTGGCATCAGCCACGAAGTAAGTGCTGCTTTAGATTCTTTGGTTAAGCTGGCATCCAAGAGGTCTCGAGAGTTGATATCAGTTTCTTCTCATATGACTGGTATGATCAAACCCCCATTTTTTTGCCCCCTCAAAATAATTATTTAAAACTTGCCACTATTTGTGTTACTATTTACAGGTCTCTTGGATTACTTGGAGGGCTTTAGCATTGAGAGCCTTCACAAGGTGTTTACATAACCTTTTTTATGCTGTCATAGACCTAACTTCACACTTTTTGTCGGTCTGTTTTTCATCAGTTCCTTTTAATATGCAGGTGTATGAAGTTTTCATCCTTCTTGCAGTTTCAGCTCAAGCTAGCTCACTAACTTATGGATGTTCCATGACGAATGAACTTCTCATGATTTGGAGAAAACAAGTTTAGTTGAAACATGATTCTATTTGAATCTATCTAATGCTATTTAGATATCTGAAACCACCATCTTTTGCTAATGTGGACCCTTCTTTTATATGGACAGATCAATAATTCTGATATGATGTACAAGAAGATGGGCTTAATTGGAATTATTAAGATAGTTTCATATCTTGCTGACATTGATAGCACTTCTTTTTTACTTTCGTCCCAGGTAATGCACTTCTCGTTTTCGGGTTCAGCTTTTAGCTTTCTTTTGTAAGATGTTGCAGTGTCTATCCTTATTTTGAAGATATATTATCCTGATTTAATCGTATTTAAAATTTGATTTTTTGTAATTATGTTATTGTTTAGATTGATTTATATTCTCGAAGATTTAGGTATTTCAACTAATAAACTTGATTGTATCCGTTACATATCTAGAAATACTTGTAACTTATACTCATGGATTATTTATTCGTCACATGGCATTAGAGTTATAAGTGTCTGATAAGAAATGAAAAAGGTTTGAATCCTATTGCCAGGGCGCACTACCTTTGAGTTATTGCTGTGACGGCCAATCTAGCCGAATGTGTAGCTTTTTAGCAAAGGTTTTCATTTTATTACTGTGAACCAAACATTTCCCTCTCCAATCAAATACTTGCCTCAAGCCATTGCTGTTTATGTAGCCATCACCTCTGCTCTGGTAGTTATTCACTCTCAATGCAAATCTGGTGAAAAAATCCTTTGCCTTAACGCTTTTCCATTTGTTTGAAGAAAGAATAAAATTAAAGAAACAAAGCTATTTTGATTGTTTATGTCATGTCTTTTCTAAATATCATCAACATTTTATAAGATTTTGATATTATGTATGCTAATCCTGAAAATTTATTGTAGAAGTCAAATTGTGAGGAAGCTGTGGATCTCTTAAAATCATCATTGGACGCTTGCAAGCACTCCCCTTTACCATTGATCATGTTTTATGAAGAATTGGTTTCTACATTGAAAACAAAGGTTCTTCACCCTACTATTGTTGAATGGTGAGTGACACAACATAAGCTACATTTTAAATTGTAAGAGATGACAAGATTTGTTTGCCATAACCTTCCTTGTAGGTTAAGATATAAATGCTTCATTTTTTCCTCACCTACGCTGCTGGATTGTGGGAGTCGGGGTTGCATAAACCCTTGTAAGGGACATCAGAATTTTATCTCTAATTTAGATGCTTATGAAATTTCTAACTTATATATTTTAAGCGCAAAACCCATGCTAAGTGTTAGGAGCTTGGATATTTTGCCAAGTGTGGGCAAAATTATCTTTTATTTTATTATTTTAATTATGTTATTTTAATCATGTTAGACCAAGTCTTTTAGTTAAAGGGTGGGTAGTTAATTAGTGGGGTAGTGGCTTGGTAGAATCAGTTATTTCTTTGTAACTTATTATTTAAGGATTATTATGTGGGAATAAAGACAACAAGAAAATTCTATTCATTGCTGAGAGCACTTGGAGGATTTGGCACCTCGAATGCCAATTAATTTCTGAAGAATTATTCCAGTCATAACAACTTGGTATCAGAGCCGGCGTTCTTGCGAAATGGCGGAAGGAACACGTTTTTCACAACTATCGGAAAAGGTTCACAACATGCATGAAGAAGTTGCTGTACTAAAGGAAGAACAATTGAGGCAGGGAAGATTAATTGAAGGGGTGTTACAACAGCTCAACAATTTAGCCTCAAGTTATGATAGCTTGGTGCAGATTACTACCAAAAACAATTTTGGTGAAGGATCTTCAAATAATATAAAAACAAATAATAATTCTCTTTTTGAAGGGAATGGTGGAATCCAAGCCCGATCTCTCAGATTGGATTTTCCTCGGTTCGACGGAGGAGAACCCAGTGAATGGATCTTGAAGGCGCAACAATTCTTTAAATATTTTGACACTCCAGAAATTCATAAGCTGGAGATTGCTTTTTTCCATATGGAAGGGAAGGCACTTACATGGTATTCATGGTGGAAAGAGTCCAATCCAGATGGCATGTGGGATGAATTCTTGACAGATCTTCGCATCAGATTTGGTCCGTCAGCATACGAGGATCCTGTGGGGGCATTCACCAAGTTGAGGCAGACAGGGAATGTGGAAGAATATCAATCTGCATTTGAAATTTTATCCAACAAAGTGAGTGGGGTAAGTGAAGATTTTCGTATAAGTACCTTCCTAAGTGGATTAAAAGATGAGTTAAGGATTATTGTTACCATGTTCAAACCAAATACATTATCAGCTGCTTTTGGCTTAGCACGGTTACAAGAAGAGGAGGTTTCCCTGAAACAAGCCCAGTACCGAAATACCCCAGCCCCAAATAATTTTCATCCAGCTTCATTCAAGACTCCCCATCTTCGAATATCATCACAAAATCCACCACCCAGACTACTCGCTCCTAACCCAATAAATAGACTTCAAGTTCCTCCAAACCCAAGACCGAACCCATCATTTCCCAGAAGATTAAATTATCCAATTAAACACATAAGCCCTAATCAAATGCAAGAAAGGAGAGAAAAAGGCCTATGTTATTTTTGTGATGAAAAATATCATCCGGGGCATAAATGTGGCAGGCCCAAACTGTACCTATTAGAGGGACTAGAATTTGAAGAAGATGAAGAGGAATTGGAGACAGAAGATTATCTTAATCAATCTAATATGCCCATCTTACCTGCAGATCAGCAAGCTGAGTTATTGCGTATATCTTTACACGCCATTGCAGGAGCACCTTCGCCAAAGACTATGAGGATAGTAGGCAAAATTGGCACCTGTTCAGTTATTGTTCTCATTGATACGGGTAGTACACACAGTTTCATTGATATAAATGTAGCAAGGAGAACCAACCTACCAGTGGACGAAGGCCACCTGGCAGTCCAGGTTGCAAATGGAGATACCCTCCCTTGCCATGGTTGTTGTAAGGCAGTGCAATTAAAAATTCAAAGTTGTAATATTATAGCCAATTTATTTCTATTAACTTTGGGGGGATGTGATATTGTACTCGGGGTAGATTGGTTAAGAAGTTTAGGAACTATTCAGTGGAATTTTGTTAATTTAAGTATGAGTTTCTTTGTGGAAGGGGAACAATTATTTTTACAGGGGTTGAAGCTGCCAGAGAAGGCTATAGAAGAAGAGCACTGCCTAAACAAAGCTGCTGTAAAGGAAGAAAGAGGAATATGGCTGCAGATAATGGAGTTCAAGGATCACACCAAAAGTAAAATAACAGAGCCAGCCATACAAGCTGTTGTGGATAATTTCAAAACAGTATTTGATGAACCTAGTGGACTTCCACCTCCCAGGAGTCAGGATCACCAAATTCAACTCCAAGAAGCAGCTAAACCCACATGTGTGCGACCATACAGGTATCCCTATTACCAGAAAGAAGAGATTGAAAGATTGGTCAAAGAAATGCTGCAGGCTGGCATCATACAGCCTAGCCAAAGCCCATACTCTTCTCCAGTTCTCTTGGTAAGAAAGGCTGATGGTAGTTGGCGTATGTGCATTGATTATAGAGCTCTAAACAAAGACACTATCAAAGATAAGTTCCCTATTCCTAATATAGATGAATTATTGGATGAGCTCAATGGGGTTGAATTATTTTCTAAACTTGACCTACGGTCGGGCTACCATCAAATCAGGATGAAACCTGGTGATGTGCCCAAAACTGCCTTTCGCACACATGAGGGGCATTATGAGTTTTTAGTAATGCCTTTTGGGCTTACCAACGCTCCATCAACCTTCCAAGGGCTGATGAACCAAATATTCAGACCATATTTGAGGAAATTTGTATTGGTTTTCTTTGATGATATACTGGTATACAGCAAATCTGTGGAGGACCACGCTGGACACCTAAAGGCTGTATTAGAAATTCTGAAACAGCACCAGCTCTATGCAAAGGCTTCCAAATGTGTTTTCGGATGCCAAGAAGTGGAGTATTTGGGCCATGTTATATCCAAAGAGGGAGTCAAGGCCGATCCATCAAAGATTGCAGCGATAATGAAATGGCCTGAACCTAGAAATCCTAAAGCTTTAAGGGGATTCTTGGGTCTAACAGGTTATTACAGGAAATTCGTACAGGGATATGGTAGTATCGCTGCTCCCTTAACTGTTTTATTAAAGAAAAATTCTTTTCAATGGAATGAGAAGGCCAGTCAAGCTTTTGTAACTTTAAAGAAAGCTATGGTAACTCCCCCTGTCCTTGGGCTTCCGGATTTCTCAAAAATATTCGTGGTGGAGTGTGATGCATCCGGAACAGGGTTGGGAGCTGTCCTCATGCAAGAAGGGAGGCCAATAGCCTACATAAGCCAGGCATTGAAAGGTAAAAATTTATTTTTATCTACTTATGAAAAAGAATTGTTAGCTTTGGTTCTAGCTATTAGAAAATGGAGGCACTATCTCCTGGGGCACAGATTTAAAGTCAGAACTGATCAGCAAGCCCTTAAGCATCTGCTGGAACAAAAGATTGGAACTCCATTCCAACAAAAATGGATCTCCAAACTGCTGGGTTTCGATTTCAGTGTGGAATACAGGAGCGGAAAAGGAAACAAGGCGGCAGATGCTCTTTCTAGGTTAACCAATAACCCAGAACCAGAAGGAGACCATGCTGATTGTGGAGAAGCAAATGCCATCAGTCTGGTGACAGTCAATTGGTGGAATGAGCTTCGTCAAGTATACCAACAAGATTCCCAAATCAGGCAGCTGTTGAATCACCTACAACAAGAGGTACTTGATCCTCTCAAATACCAGCTTAAAGGGGGGTTATTGTTTTTCAAAGGAAGAGTACACTTGGGGACCCTGAAGGAACAACAGGAGCAGATTATCCAACAATTCCATAGCAGCCCCATGGGAGGACATACAGGATCATTAAAGACACACTCCAGGATCAAAAAAGAATTTTTCTGGCAAGGCATGAGGAAGGATATCAGGAAATTCATAAGAGAATGCGATGTATGCCAAAGGAATAAAACGGAGAACATCAAACCAGCAGGTACTCTTCAACCTCTACCAATTCCAAACAAAGCTTGGGTGGATATTAGTATGGATTTTATAGAGGGGTTACCCTTATCTAAAGGGTACAATGTTATCATGGTAATAGTAGACAGGTTCAGCAAGTACAGCCATTTTATACCATTATCGCATCCATACACAGCATCAATTGTGGCAAAAGCATTTATGGACAATATTTTCAAGTTACATGGCATACCACAGAGCATAGTAAGTGATAGAGATGCGATATTTACTAGTTACTTTTGGAAAGAACTCTTTAAATTATGTGGAACTAACCTACTAATGAGCTCTGCATACCACCCTCAAACGGATGGCCAAACAGAGGTGATGAATAAATGGCTAGAAGGTTACCTCAGGTGCTTCACAAGTGACAGACCCAAAGATTGGGCCATTTGGCTAACCATAGCCGAATGGACATATAATACCTCAGAGCATTCTTCAACGAGATTAACACCTTTTGAGGTAGTTTATGGGCATCCACCTCCAAGACTTCTTCCCTTTGAGCATGGCACAACAGCAGTACAATCAGTGGAGGACACAATGAGGAGTAGAGATTTCATCCTCACCCTAACTCGCGAAAATCTACAAGAAGCCCAAGTAAGAATGAAGTATTATGCTGATAAAAAGAGAACCGAAAGGGAGTACAATTTAGGGGACTGGGTTTACCTGAGATTGAAACCCTACAGACAGATGACCGTAGCCGCAAGGAGAAGTTTGAAGCTTTCACCCAGGTACTTCGGACCCTTCAAGATCATCAAAAAAATTGGGAATGTAGCGTACAAGTTAGAGCTACCAGAAGAATCCAAGATCCACCCAGTTTTTCACATCTCTTGCCTCAAAAAGAAGATAGGAACCCAAGTTAATTCTTATCCTAAGCTACCGGCGGTGATGGAAGATGGAACCCTAATGCCCGAACCAGAAAGAATAATCGATCGAAGATTGAAGAGAAAAGGAAATCGAGCTGGGGTTGAGTTGTTGATTCAATGGAAGGGGACCAACGTGGAAGACGCTATTTGGATGGATGCCGACAATTTCCAAGAAAAATATCCCGAACTCGTGGGCGAGTTCTTCTAAAGAAGAGGGTTCTGTTAGGAGCTTGGATATTTTGCCAAGTGTGGGCAAAATTATCTTTTATTTTATTATTTTAATTATGTTATTTTAATCATGTTAGACCAAGTCTTTTAGTTAAAGGGTGGGTAGTTAATTAGTGGGGTAGTGGCTTGGTAGAATCAGTTATTTCTTTGTAACTTATTATTTAAGGATTATTATGTGGGAATAAAGACAACAAGAAAATTCTATTCATTGCTGAGAGCACTTGGAGGATTTGGCACCTCGAATGCCAATTAATTTCTGAAGAATTATTCCAGTCATAACACTAAGATGGTATAACTTACTCACTTGTCTTACGTCCTCTCTGGATTATTTTCATGCACTTTGGTGCGCTCACCATAGTCAATTAGAATTGTTAAACCGTCTTATCCCATACCCAAACAACTCCGATATCAAGTTATCCACACCACCACAGTTGGTTAGTGACACTCCCAGCCTCCACTTCCCTTTTCTACATAACACTTCCCGAAAGACGAGAACTACCTATTCCCTTATTCTTTTCTAATTTAAGCTCTAGCATGTACACATTTGGATTGCAAATCTCAATTCACATGCACACATTTGCAGTTCTCAATTCACATGCACAAGCAAACGCTATATATCTGAGAAACATAGAATGGGACCCACAAGATGAATATGTAAGCGATTGTAATCACTTATGCATGGCGTTGTATCATAGTAAATCCAAAGGTTATGTACAACCTGATAGTATGATAAACACCAACTGTATTTGTGGGGCCTCGTCACCTTAATCCTCAGTTATACATTTAATTAAGTAAATCACATATCTTTACTTATCAGGATTAAGATACTAGTACTACTGATCTAGAGTTTTTCACTATATCTTTTGCTTACATAGTTTATATACATCACATTTTGCAGATCATTTATACATCACAACTCATGCATTTCACTCTTGACCAGTATAACTTCTAGCAACAGAAGGTAGACTCACAATCCCGGCTTTTCCCCAGCTATGAGTCTCTACAGAACAACCACACCAAAACATGAGTATCGAAATGATGTTCAATGCATCAATACAATATAAACAACTTCTTGTAATTCATGCATTACTCCTCTCTGATTGTTCCTGTACATACTCTCTTTACATACCTCAAACACAATATACAACATAATTCAATTGGCCAAATATGTCATCACATATTTCATTCAACATCCTGTTATAACGGGACCGATATGATATGCCTCTCAGCTTAATATGTCAGTGGACCAGCCTTCACATCCCATCTTAGCAGCACATATCATATTACCGTCCTCACACGTTATAACAGCCCAAAGCATATGCCCAACAATGGCATACCTCTCATCACGTCATCAACATGCCTCATCCTGTTATAACGGGACCGATATGATATGCCTCTCAGCTTAATATGTTAGTGGCTCAGCCTTCACGTCCCATATTAGCAGCACATATCATATAACCGTCCTCACACGTTATAACAGCCAAATCATATGTCCAACAATGGCATACCTCTCATATACAACATGCCCAACAATGGCATACTAAGTATGACATCAACTGTATGCCTCAATAACATCGTGCCTCACAACACCAATCACATGCCGCAACAGCATGAATATACAACATGCCCAACAATGGCATACTCAGTATGGTATCAACTGCATGCCTCAACAGCATCGTGCCTCATAGCACCAATCACATCTGATATTCACAATAATCTCATAACTCGATAAACAATATATCATCATCACATATAATGATCAGAAATGGAAGATCAATACTCTTGCGTCAACACGTACCTGTTGTGCTGTACAACATATATAAGTGTAGGCGTCAATGATTAACCGCCTCTCTGTCCTGTCCCCTGTGATGGTACTACATGAATATCAATAATATACCATGTTAACATAGGCTTCACCCTCAAACTTTCCACAAAATATAACATTTTCAGCAAATTCATCCTAGCGATCGATCAGTCGTTTCTAGCGATCGATCGCTTCAATTTTATAACCCTAGCGATGGATCGGTCACTGTTAGCGATCGATCGCTATTTAAGTTTAATTTTCACAAAATGCGATCGATCGGTATTCGTTAGCGATCGATCGCTAACCACTTTTACTTCGAGCGAGCGATCGCTACATTCCTAGCGATCGATTGCTACATCGCTATGCTCTGTAAAATTCAGAATATGGCGATTTTGATGTCTATCCACATGGTTCTCCACCTACATCACATAATAATCTACCAAACTTCATGAACCATTTGTTAATCATGATATGAACATGTTTTCATCATATTAAACTCAAGTTTTGACATTAAAACTCATATCAAAGCAAAAACTATTAATTGACATGATTCAACCCCAACTCATTATATACCAACATCAAACAAGTATACAAAGCAAATAATTCTTACCAAGAAGCTATGAATTCACTTCACATAACTTTATCTCTTGATTTCCATGTTGAAATCTAAGAAAACTAACAACCATAAGCAAGGAGAGGAACGAGGAGTGATGTTGAGATTTTTAGTAAGTGTAATATGGTGTTTTATGCTTTTCCAATATGATATGTATGCATATATACTTAAGTTTAAGCTTACTTAAGTCATATCATGGCAAATGGAGTTTATGTAGTCTAGCATGCATCAACTCCATGCCTTCAGCGCAAAGAAACCACTATACCAATGCATAATTAAGCATGTATGACACGAATACCATATCATGGTTCCCACCTTACTACAAATTTCATATTATTTTACCCACTTGATTATCTTTACTCACATAAATATGTCCATTTTTGCCATTTCACTACACAATATATCATTTCTCATACTTGTTTCAACTCGAACTCGAGTCCACGTCATACCGTAATTATCACATAATTACGCAATAATCAAATAACACATGCATGCGTAATATCGAGGCATTACAATTCTCCCATACTTATTGAATTTCGTCCTCGAAATTGAATCATGAACTCATCACATCGTGTCACAAGACACATATATGCATTTAAATTGGCAACAACTAACACATACTCGTTACTATTGCAAGTATAAGCATACCTTCCATCCAAATCATATACTTACCAGCATTGCAGTAATGTAAAATAAACATACCAGAGTACCAGACAATAACTTAGGATATTGCAGTATCATATGCTGACTATGTCTCACATATCAGCTCCATCAAACCGTGAGTAGAGAGCTTATGTTCCGGTATAACTGACAATCTGTTCTCGTTAAACTCTGAACTGGTCGTGTCATACACATGCAATACATTTGTATTTCCCAGTACAATATGATTCATACATCTGTCATCCAACACAGTACATACACCCATCAATCTCTAACGGTATGCCAATGTTCTAACGGGATGCCAATGTACTAACACAATGGACTATAACATCATGTCCATATATTTTAACGATATTTGTCCTCTCATACAAGTTTCACCCCTGACCGTTTCACGCAAGGTGAACAATCTACCAAATTGGACCAGACCTCTGCACAAGATGATGTCCCATAATACATTGTCAAAACAATGACTATGCATGAGATCGACACTGTGTAGATATATAAACTCCCATTTCTCGTACAATACTATTTAACAACATTCCAAAACAAGAATGACTGATGTCCTTGACCATAAACCACCATCGTACCTTGTGCCATCGATATGTCACAACTTCACCATTCAACGCATTTGCAGCTTGCACACATGTAGTCAATATGCCACGCAAACCATTGAATTGTACAACAATACACGGTAGTGCGTCATTGATACATCATAAACAAAACAGCAATTCCGAAGATTGCATCCTCATACCAATCTCGTATATGCAGAGAGTCTCCTTAATAATGATGTACTCTTGATCTCACTCAAGTCAAGTAATGCATTACGTTCCAACTCCTATCTCTTCAAATTAGATGTGAACATAGCTGCACTGCGATAACATCTCAACAACGTGCACTTTACAATAACATAACGTGTTAAATGACACGTTCCATCTATCGTCGTATGTCAAACCTGAACATAGTTCTACATCTCCAATTTCATAACAACTCATGGAAACATCAAGAGATAAGGTACATCGGTTGCTAACTCAATCGAGCAACCCTAAATCAGACAGACAACACAAAGACACTTTTACTCCACTGTCATCACAGTGTAGTCCAACATATGAGATCGTGGTTTCAACTTTTACCGTCACCATATCAACACGGTGTACCAGACATGTAGTGTCCATCCGAACTCATGCACACTACTCTGGTATATATCCACCATATATAGTACCATCAATTACCAAATGATATCTCATAAGTCATGCTTCATTGATCTCTGTGATTTATTAAGTCATTCACAATGATCACTCTGACATAATATTTCTTAACACAGTTGACATGATTCGATATCACAGTTACCCAGAGATGCTTCACCAACACTTCCCACAAATCAACACGGCACAAACAGCTTTACAGCTGAAATCAAACTAAATCGATTATGACAAGCATACGCACTCCACCTTGGATATTGCCAACAAGGCTTACACGTCTTAGCACAAGACTGTAGACAAATCGATACCATAATAACTCAACACATGGAAAACCATCATGCATCCACCACTTCCAAATTCGAACTCTTCTTCGACTAATCACATTATATGCCTCTCCAATTCTATCCTTACACCCATATTACAAAACGACCTCATAAGAATGTATTCATTCCATTATTACTATCAAACTATTTGTACATCCAACGATGCTATATTGTTCTCAATCATATGCCAAACGAGGGATGTCTTCTCATACCTTTCACACTGAATCTTTCCAATGCCTCCATATTCCAAAGTTGCCACGGTAGCACGCAAAGCAGTTACTGCGCTAATCAGTTGCCACAGTAACACGCAAAACAGGTACTGCGCTAATCACATGCAATCAATCATATAATGGCTCTACGTCAGATATCATTCCTCAGTCAAAACTCAACGGTATAGTGTGATCAAACCAGTTCGGATCCACAACGCTGCTTACAATTCACCAACACTTCCTCAGTGTATAATCAATCCAATGAGGAGCATAATCCCCATCACAATGACTCATCCGATTGACAATCTCAATCATACTCACGACCATCCGAGACTCGTCAAGTACAACACACATCAGTACATGAAACATCGGTCGTACCAACAACACTGCCTTGTGAACAATATATTTTGGCAATGTCAAAAAGCCAAACATACAAACTCTGACTTGAGAAAACTCTCATCTCAAGTACAAACATGTTATCGTGACTATACCACTTGGACAAGAAGCTCTTGTTGTCACCTCATACAAGTCATCATACCTCGGTACCCACATGCTATCGAATGGTATAACCAATTCACTTTCTTACCATAAAATGTTCTCATCTGACGAATATACCTTGCCTACATAAGGTGTTAGCATCACCACCAACAGGTGATACAGTCAATGATAAGATCACATTTCACACACTGTCCCATTCGACCCTACACAGACCATTTGTTATGGATAAAATATCACCAATAGAATCTCAATCTCCAGAGAAGGAGTCCACACCATCCATGCCAGAGTCCACGCCATCCATGCCAGTGGATATCGTATATCAAAGATTTGAACACGGGAGATTTAAGAATCAAGGATAGGCATGATCCCATAAGATAATTAGATTTAGTGTTATCTCTTTGTGGATTAGGATTATAATGATTTTCTTATTTTTGAAATTATCTTTTAGAATTTGGTTTTTTATTTTTGTTGCTATCTTTTTAGGATTTGGTTATCTCTTTGTGGATTAGGATTAGAATGATTTTCTTATTTTTGAAATTATCTTTTAGAATTTGGTTTTTTATTTTTGTTGCTATCTTTTTAGGATTTGGTTTTGTTTGTTATTTAAGGGACACGAAGAGATGAATAAAAGGGAAGTTTTTTTGCTCAATTAAATTGTTATATTAGATCGGAGGTTCTCAAATCGAGCCTCAATTCTCTATCAACACCATAGGTCGCCGATGCCGTAAATCAAATAAGATTAGTACGTCCGAGTTGAAGGATTTTTCGATTCAAGGACCCATAACGAGATCCAAGGCGAAGATACTTAACACCATTCCTGACTCCCATCATGAAGTCATCATGATAATACAACAATAAAAGAAGAGAGCATTCTCTTCTCAATCTCATTTCCAGATACCGATAATCACATATGCCCAAGTCGTCAACCAGTACATCTCAAGTATCACTAATGAGATTTTCGTGACATGGTATTCAACATGCGAGCATCTCTGTTCTTTCCTACATTGCTATAAACACGCAATGGCTATATCAATCAACTCACTACATAGCACATACCAATATCCTACTTTGCAGTCCTCAAAACCAGATGCCATAACTAGACATCTCCCAAGTAAACATACCCAACTGAGTTTTCTCGTGTCAATCTAAGACACACAATCGTATGCCCCTCATGTCATTCTGTTCACAGGCTCCCATAAAGAATGTCCTCTTCATACATAAAAGTTTCACAACATATATATTATCACGTGCATTCTCTTTATGCAATAGATGTACAAGGGCGTGAAATTGAGAATAAATTCCATAACAAAAAGTTTGAATAGTTGGAATGGATTTCCATTAGAAATAGTGTTGAAAGAAATAATTTGGGAATTAGAAATATTCTCCATTTTCTCATAAAAAAATTAATACATCTCGATCCTATAAGTAGACAATTATAAGTATTAATTAAGGGAACTACCTAACTAACCTCCTATGAATCTGCCTTATCTAAATATATACAAGATTTATGACCGCTATTATTTTAATCAGTATTTTCCAGTTTAGTGATTATGTACCGCAGGTGCACGGTGTCAAGTTTTAGTATAATGATATTAAAATACGAATGTCGAACCCACGAGGACTAGGAAATAAGTACCAAATTCAACTAGTTTAACTATATTTAGTCTACAAAAATTGGTTATGATTACTTAACTAAATTGACTATTTAACTCAATAATTAACCTAAACAAACAGTAGTGAATAAGAATAATATCAATAGAGACAACTATCAAGACTTTCGGTTCACCTATGTAATCCCCCATAATTCGCCTATTAGTTAATAATTGAATTCAAACATTCTAAGGTGACGAGTTTTCCTAATGCACTTGTTATATCTTGGTACAGTTATAACAAATCTAATACTATCGTTACATTAAGCCACTCTCGTATCCTTATTGATCAATTAATATTATATGTCGATCTATGAAAACTTCTAGCCTTCGATTGCTATCACACATGTATTTGACTTTATCTCTCGATCGCAGTCTGAAATCCATGGCATAAATTACTATATCGCATTGCAATGTTATCTCTCGATCTTAATTACAATTAATTATCATTCAACGATGACCAAACCCTCAAAAGCATGAAGAACAATAATCTATTCACTTAGAAATATAAGAATCAATCAAAAACATTAAATTTGAATTATGGATTCATACAAAGGATCCCCTAAGTCTTGACAACAAACTTAGCCAACAATCTCCATCAAATAATAATGCATCATATTGTTTTGCAACATTCTAAACATCAAAATCTAATGAAAATATAGAACTAAAGTTAGAAACACGGAAATAACGAGAGGCATTGACTCCTTGCGCTGCTCTGTCGTCCCGTCTCTTCCGATACGTATCTTCTTCAATGGAATTGTGATGTATGGATGATGGTGGTTGAATGAGAGTGAAGGAGGCTGATTGTTTAGGGTTTAATATCAGTCAAAAAGTCTGAAAAACGTCCAAGATAGTTCTATATATAGTTGTGGAGGAGTTTGGTAGTTATTGGACTCAAAATAGCTTGATAACGAATACAATTAGGATAGCGATTTTACCTTTTTTGTGAGTGTTTGTAAAACATGTTGTGATCTACTTGGCTTTGTTTGTAGCCATGATTCTTGAAAACCTTTCCAAAGCGTTCAAACCACGCTCTTGGAGATTGCTCAAGACCATATAGAGATTTTCTTAATTTGCACACTTTGTATTCACAAAATTATTTTTCAAAACCTGGAGTGAGGGCCATGAACACTTTTTTTCAAGGTCGCAGTTCAAAAATAGATTCTTCACATCTAATTTATGTAGGAGCCGGTTGTGATTCAATGCTAGAGATAAAAGAACTTGAATTGTGTTCATTTTGGCAACCAGAGCAAATGTTTCTTGGTAATCAACTCCAAGAGTTTGCGTAAACTCCTTTGCCACAAGTCTTGCCTTATTCCTCTCTACCCTCCCATCGGCTTTGCATTTAATGGTGAACACCCATTTGCAGCCTAATACTTTCTTTCCCTCCGGAAGTCTCACCAAATCCCAAGTATGGTTTTCTCCAAGTGCATTCATCTCTTCCATAACTGTTAACTTCCAATTCGGGTTATCCAATCCTTCCTTAATAGTTCTTGGAACAAACATGTTAGTCATAAACACTTTATAATGGTCGGAAATATTATCATAAGATAGATAGTGGGAGTGGCGTTGGGATTGGAGAAGAGAGTTATTGGACAGGGAAATTGCTTTAATTCATGATTTAGTTTCTTTGTTGGACAGGTATCTTTTGACACAGGGACAAGATGATTTGTGGATCTGGCAATCTGATGAATCCAAACGATACTTCGTTCAATCAGCATATGCCACAATTTTGGAGGACACACCGATTGATGTAAATTTATCGGAGAAATATGAGTCGATTTGGAAAACTTTGGCAAATTCCAAGGTGGCGGCATTTACATGGAGGGTTATTCGAGACCGAATACCGACAAGATCAAATCTCCGTAAAAGAAACATACTCACGGGAGACGAAGCTGGGAATTGCGTGACATGCCTCTTAACGGTGGAGACAACTCAGCACCTGTTTTTCTGCTGCTCGGAGTCATATGCCTTATGGATGAGATGCTATCGTTGGCTGGGATTCTCTACGGTATTGTCTTCGGAGTCAGTGCCCCATCATCTGCATCACCAAGGGTTATGGCCAAGAAAAAAAGGGGAGGAAAGCTTGGATGACGATATGGAGCACAGTGCTCTGGACGATATGGCTTCATCGAAACAATTCGTGTTTCCAAGGCCGAGAGAATAAGGAGGAAGATTTATTGGAAATCGTTATCTACAGATCTTGGTTTTGGATCACAAATCGAGGAAAACAAATTTTTATGTACTCATTTGTTGATTGGAGACGGGAACCGTTAGTTTGTTTGTTAGCAGTTTAGTTTTCTAGAATAACACTTGGGTCTAACTATTTTACTTTTCGCTACATCTTGTAGTAACTTTATCGTGCCTTTGGCACCGCCTTTTATATTATATATTATTTGTCTGATAAAAAAAAAATCATAAGATAGATAGTTTGAAATGGAGTGTTGGGTACATTCTCGGACTCCCTTTCTAACTGCAATAGGTAGACAATCAGTGGGCTCATTAGTTGAAGGAATAAGATAAGAATTACTTGGATTATTCGGACTTTCTTCCAGGGAATCTGATTGACTTGTCAGGACAGTTGATTGATCTTTATTCCTGTGTTTTTTTCGAGTATAAACAACTTACTCAAGTTCTGGAAATTGTGTTCCTTATGCACTGTTGCTTCCCCTGCTTGTGAGTTATCTAAGTTTAGCGAGTTCACATTAGGATTTCCTTCATTCTCCATGTTTTGATTTTACTCTTCATTTTCAGAGGAAGATGAGAGAATGAGGTTTGAGACTGGGTTCAAATTTGTTTCCCAAAAATTGTCTCCACTTTCAATCTCCCCCTGTAAAATAGGATTGATTTTCCATAAAAGAACGTTCATACTTACAAACACTATTTTGTTAGAGGACCTTTCTTATTGGAAGCATATCTTATGAAAACACATTTTTCAGCTCTGGGATCTAGTTTAGATAAAAAAATGTTAGGATATGCTACACCCTTGAATTACTTTAGATTTGTCATTCATCAAATATACCCAACAAAAGCCAATATGATCGTCTATGAAAAGTGACAAACCATTTTTTTCCTGTCGTAGATGTGATCCGAGAGGGATCCCATACATCAGTATGAACTAATTAGAAAGGTTTAGATACATGATATGGTTTTTTTCAAATACGTAGCACTTCGACTTTTGGATAATGAACAACTTTCACAATTAAAAGAATAACAGTCCAAAGTTTTAAACAAATTAGGAAATAAATGTTTCAAGTATGAAAAACTAGGATGTCCAAGTTGAAGATGCCAAAGTATTATTTGTCACGAGTAGATGCTGAACTAACACTACTGAAGCCGCGAGAAGTTCTTAAAGTAATAAATACTGTTGATCATCTTAGCATTGCCAACCGTCTTCCCCGAATTCCGGTCCTGAGATTCACAGTGAGAGTCAAAGAAAATAACACTAATCTGACTGATAATAAATTTACAAGCCAATTTCGGGACATAAAGGACCGAAGAAGTGATATATTGTTTGAGAGTTTGACTTGACCATTTCCGGTGATGGGTGTGAAACTAACATCAGCAATTCGAACCTTTTCTGTGTTAAACAAGCATGAGTGTTCATAGAGTATTGATGGCAAGGGGAAATTGGGACATCTCACAGGCGATGTAGCAGCTCCTGCATCTACTGATACGACATATGGGGAATGGAGATCTGAGAATTCCATGATTATGGCATGGCTCATTAACTCTATGGACCCAACTATTGGGAAACCATTCATGTTTCTCCCTACGGCCCGCAATGTGTGGGAAGCTATTCGAGACACTTATTCTGATTTGGAGAATTATTCTCAAATGTATGATTTGACCACTCGTATGTGGCAAATTCATCCAGGTATTAGGGATGTAACTACATACTACAATGACCTGATGGTTATTTGGCAAGAGTTGGATCCACTGGACGTCGATGAATGGGAAAATCCCAAGGATAGTGCATGCTACAAGAAAAAAATTGAGTGTAACAGAGTATTTGTATTCCTAGCAGGACTTAACAAGGAACTGGACGAGGTTTGAGGACGTATACTGGGACACATACATTTACCCAGTATTCGAGAGGTGTTTTATGAGGTTCGGCGTGAAGAAGCACGACGCCATGTTATGTTTAAACAAGATGACCGCTACTAGACATAGAAGAATCAGCGCTAGCTAGCACGAGATGGCAAGAAGAAACCATGGTCTGAGAAGTCTAAAAAAACATGGCATACAATTGAGACTTTCTTGGAGATTCAAGGAGTACCAACGCATATCAAGAAAAAATTAGGCAACAACAACAAGCCTAATGCAGGAAGTCAAGCCTTTCAATCAAGTGTAGACGGCTCTGGACCTCTACCATCTCCTGCTGAGTGTCTCCCATTCACAAAGGACCAGCTAGCTGTACAAGTTGTTTGACACACGCATGGGTAAATCCAGCCAGCCTATCTTGCTCTTCAACCCAAACAGGTACATTATTTGCGAATGTGGTCAGCACCGTCTCCAATAGCATCTGGATATTAGATTCAGGTGCTACTGACCAAATGACAAGCTCTTCTCAATTCTTCTCTTCATATATACCTTGCGCTGGGAACCAAAGGGGTGAGATTGCTGATGGGTCTCTGCTCCGATGGCAGGAAAAGGAACAATTTATGTTTCCCACTCTTGTTCACTTAAAATGTTTTACATGTTCCCCGGTAATCTTACAATCTCTTGTCTATAAGCAAACTAACCCATCATCTTAGTATCGGGGAATATGATTGGCCATGCTAGGCAAGACAATGGCCTCTACCTCTTCGAAACTCAATCCTCCCTGGCGAAACATGATAGGAATATTTGCCTCAACTCGGTTTCTTCTTCTAATGTCAGTGATATTATGTTATGGCACTATCGTTTAGGTCATCCAAATTTTGCTTAATTACAAATATTGTTTCCCAAGTTATTCATCAGTAATAATTTCTCTACTTTATGTTGTGAATCATGTTCCCATCCCAACAATATAAAAGATCTGCTCCTTTTACATTGATTCATAGTGATTTTTGGGGTCCTTGCAAAATTAAAACCCTTTCAGAAAAGCGGTGGTTCATAACATTTATTGATGACCATACTCGAATGACCTGGATATTTCTTTTAAAGATAAGTCTGATGCAGGAACCATATTTCAAATTTTTTACAAAATGGTTCAGAATCAATTTCAGAATAATAACCAGATTTTTCGTAGTGATAATGGCAAAGAGTACTTTAATCGGATGTTAAGAAACTTTTTTAAGCAGCATGGCATTATCCTCACATACCTCAACAGAACGACATAGCTGAATGGAAAAATAAACACCTTCTCGAAGTTACTAGGGCTGTTAGTTTCCACACGACAGTCCCATGTTATCTTTGGGGAGAGGTCATCTTAACATTAATTAATAGATTACCTACACGTATTCTGAATTTTCAAACTCCTCTGTCCATATTTCAGAAATGTTTTCCTACGCCGCGCCTCATTGCTGATGCTCCAAGTTGGGAGTGTGGCCTTTGTCCATAATCATGATTCCAAAATTTCCAAACTGGAGCATAAAGCCATTAAGTGTATCTTTGTTGGATATCCTGCAAACCACCGTGGGTACAAATGCTTTGATCCCATTTCAAAAAGAATTTTTAGTTATATGGATGTCACATTCTTTGAGGGCCAATCCTATTACTCGTCTCATCTTCAGTGGGAGAAGTGTAGCACTCATGAAGATAAGCAGTTAACCACTTTGAGTTTTAGTCTGGAATTTGAAAATCATAAATCTGAGAATGGTATGCACGACCATAAATCTACTGTTACAGGAGAGATGAGTAAAACATATGATATAAGTTATACCAGGAGAGGAAACATGAAGAGAGAGGGAGACACTGTCGTGCTAACAAGCCATGAATCAACTTCGGTGCCTGATCTTGAAAAGCACGATGACATCTCAACAATCCAAGGAACCGAAACTCAAGGTACTCCCATAACCATTTCTCCTGATATTAGTGATCTACCCATCACTCACAGAAAAGGTGTTAGAATGTGCACTAAACACCCACTCTCAAATTTCATGTCCTATAAAAATTTGTCATCTTCCTATTCCACTTTACCTCACAGTTGGATACCATTAGTGTACCTAACAATGTACATGAGGCTCTTAAGATACCAGAGTGAAATGAGGCAATTCAAGAGGAGATGAGAGCTCTAGAAAAGAAAACAACTTGGGAGAAGAGTGATCTTCCTAGTGGTAAGCCTGTGGTAGGATGTAAGTGTGTCTTCACTACGAAATACAACTTTGATGGGTCCCTAGAAAGATACAAAGCTCGCCTGGTTGCCAAAGGATTTACCCAGACATATGGAGTTAGACTACAGTGAGACATTCTCACAAGTAGCAAAACTTAACACAGTTCGAGTCATTCTTTCTATTGCTGCTAATCTAGATTGGCCTCTCAGTCAACTCGACGTAAATAATGCATCGAGTCATTCTTTCTATTGCTGCTAATCTAAATTGGTCTCTCAGTCAACTAGATGTAAATAATGCATTCTTAAATGGAGAACTAGAAGAAGAAATATATATGGAACCACCACCTTGTTTTGATGATGTATTTGGATCTAGATTGTGCAGGTTAAAAAATCACTCTATGGACTAAAACAATCTCGCAGAGCGTGGTTTGAAAGATTCACAAGATTTGTCAAAAGTCAGGGCTATCACCGGGGACAATCTGATCATACTCTCATCACGAAAAAATCTGATTCCAACAAAATCTCTATTCTAATCGTTTATGTTGATGATATTATATTATCAGGAGATGACACAGAAGAAATGAACAGATTGAAGAGATAGTTAGCAAAGGAATTTGAGATGAAAGACTTGGGACAACTCAAATATTTGCTTGGAATGGAGGTGGCAAGGGCTAAAAGAGGAATAATGGTGTCTCAAAGGAAGTACATTCTGGATCTTCTGAAAGAGACATGAATGAAGTGTAAACCATCAGACACATGCTAAGTTAGGAGATATCAAAGATGGAGTAACAATAGACCTTTCTCACACTCGACCTGCATTGCCTTCGTTGTAAGTTTGGTAAGCCAGTTCATGCACTCACCTGCTGCAGAACACCTTGAAGCTGTATATCACGTTCTTAGATATTTGAAAGGAACTCCTGGTAAAGGGCTGTTGTTTGAAAGAAATGAAAAAAGAGGAATATAAGTCTTATACTGACGCAGACTGGGCAGGATCAATCACTGATCGGAGATCCACCTCTGGCTATTGCACCTTCGTATGAGGTAACTTGGTGGCTTGAAAAAGCAAAAAAACAAGATGTTGTGGCTAGAAGTAGTGCAGAAGCAGAATTCAGGTCCATGGCTCAAGGAGTATGTGAAGTATTGTGGCTAAAAAGAGTTATGAAAGAACTCAATAGGACACTGAATTTCCCAATGAAACTATATTGTGATAACAAGGCGGCTACCAACATTGTTCATAATCCAGTTTTACATGAGATAACCAAACACATTGAAATTGACAAACACTTCATCAAAGAAAAACTTGAAGATGGAGAAATCTGCATTCCATTTGTTCCTAGCAAATTACAAGTCGCAGATGCCTTAACTAAAGGATTGTCAAAGCAAGTTTTTGAAGAGCAGTTCAACAAGTTGGGAATGATAGATATTTTTTCACCAACTTGAGGGGGAGTGTAGATAATTTGATAAAGATTTGATAAGATATGATCATTTCTTAGTATGTGTAGTAAGATAATATTTAGTTTACCGATTTTGTGGGATTTGATTTGTATTTCTCTATCTATATAGAGTGTAAATATTGGCACAATAATATTATGATGGAATGAATTATTCTTCATCTCCAATTCACCGTTTTTTCTAAAATTCACAGCATATGTTGCTCCTTTGTAAGGCTTGCCGCTTTTCCAGTTTGCAGGTTTCCCATGAATCCTCCAACAAGTTGCTTGAGTGTGATTTGGTTTGTTGCAGAATTCACATAGTATTTCAGTCTTTCCATTTTTCCTTCGTTGATTGAAAGTTTGTTTCCAGTGTGATTTGGTTTGTTGCAGAATTCCACTCGTAGTCATTAAATAGGCCGAGATCTTGCCACAACCTCTTTAGGGAATTGAAATATTTGGTGATATTATCCCCTGCTTGACGGATTTGCCAATTGTTATTGTCAATTCATAAATTTGTGATTGATTTCCCAAATCTGAATAAATTTGGTTGACATTATCCCAAAGTTCTTTGGTTGTTGAATAGCACAAATAATTTGAACTGATATCATCTTCCATGGAATTAACCAACCAGGTCATGACCATGAAATTTTCAGCATCCCATGTCATATAGGTCGGGTCATTTTTTTTGGGTTCTGGTTTTTCTTCAGTTACATAACCCATTCTTCCACGCCCCCGAATGTACATGCATATGGATTGGGGCCATCGTAGGAAGTTGTCACCGTTCAATTTCATATGGTGATTTGCACGGAATGCGGATTGATATTAGGGTTAGAGGAAAGAAGTTCTGAAGTTTTCTTAGAATCTTCATAAGTGATTTCGGAAGACATCGTGTTCGTATGGGCAGGGATAAAGAACACTTGGAAGGAAATAAACTGTATTGGATGCTGAAATGAACTCAACGATTACAGTGGAAGAAAATTGCCCAATGTAACTCAAGAGGAAATCCTTTTGCCCAAGCCTATTGCTCGACACTTACTCACTGACAAAATTCAGGTATTCCTTCACTCCTCACTCCCCACTCTTTTTATCCCCACTAACAGACTCCATTCTTCTCTCTCCTATGCTAATAACTAACCATCTCTCCCTCCCCCACCATTTCCCGTGTCTTGCTTCCTCATCTGCTAAAATAATTTCATAAATCACGGGCGTCTCTTTATGGGCCGTGGCTGCTGGCCCATTTATCTCTTGGTTTATGGTTGGGTAACTTTGGTCCGTAACTATACCTCCCCTGTCAGAACACATTGTCCTCAAGGCTGAGACTTGAACCTCGGTCATCCCTGAAATCATCATCTAAACACCTAACATCAAATACAACTATCACAAACCCAACAGTGAAGAACACGTTACCAAAATACGGGAAATCATATAGAAAGTCTCCAATACATGTTGTAGACATCGACAACAACCCATTTCCTTCAACATCTACACCACAACCCAAACAACCTTAACCAGCTAATTGAGAACATTTAAGGATTGAAGTGAAGCCACAATACAATTCACCTCATCTTTACACTTTCCAAGCCTAACAAAAACAAAAATTGCCCCTTCCTCCTTCATAAACCTCTTAATTTCTTCAATCCCATCAAGAATTTTCAACACCCCACATGTCAAACCAAGCAATTCATTTACACCAACAATACTATTACCACCAATCTTTAACAGATATGTTATTCTACCATAAAAACATACCATACATTATCTGAGTTTTCTGTCATATTCCTTATATACTTTGCTGTAAATTCTTTGCTCCCTCCGACAAAAATTCTAGCCCTTGGAGCAATTAAGGGAACCCCAAAAGCACGACCCACTGCGATCAAGTCCTTCAGCTGCTCTCCTGTTCTTTGTCCTTTGCCTTTCCTCCGGTCTGTACACGTTGATCGATCCCCTTGCCTCTGTGACTCGTCTCTTTCGTCCCGATGATTGTGTGTTTGGAACGCTGGTCTTCTCCTCCTCGCCTGCCTTCATAGATGAATTCACGATTCCATTTGAAAAGCCCAAAAATTGTAATTGGGTCATGAGCCCATTCTCTTGTCCCATTAATAATTCTAGGTCCATGGACTCCCCTTTCCCAATCATCAATTTTAGGCCTAAAAAAAGAATAAGCCATCTTCTTTTCTTCGATGAGAGCCCTTATCGTCACCCTCTTTATCATTGCATCCTCAATATGTTGAAATTCGGAAATTTGTCTGACTCCGCTTCCTACCGCCGCCGACTCACTGGTCGTCCTGCCGTCCGCCGGCAACACTTCGACTTCCCTCCTTGGAACGAGCCGATCCTTCCATTCTCTTGCATTTTTCTCTTCCCCATCTTTCTCTCTGAATTGTGTCGTGAAGAAGTGAAGAAGGACAAGGGCCGATTTGTTCTTGTTGAATAATTTCTTTGGGCCCTAGCTCAAAATTGCTCCCCCTACCTAGTTTTCAATTATAATGACTAATTCTAAGGCCCAATTGAGGGTAGAATTTCCCATGGGCTTTCATTCTCCACCATGTCTTCTTCAAGCTCTTTAACCACGCGTTGCAATTTGTCGGTTATCGATACCTCTAGCTGCCGATACACCACAACAACACCATGCTCCCATACCCTCTCTTTCATCGACATAGATTCCATGTTTTTCGACCACAGTACCTTGCGATCAACTCTTGTGTGAGCCCTTTCCATATTACAACTAGAGTTTTATTTTCAATGTCATTGATCCATTCGTATTTTTACTGAACATAAACCATAGTCCACCATTTCGTCCACTCTGGTCGATTATGTTTGAACCCAAGAAAATTCGATCCATTCGTATTTTCTCTGAACATAAACCAGAGGCCACCATTTCGATCCACTCTGGTCTATCATGTTGAACCCAAGGAAATTTTCTTGCCTCATACTCAATATCACCACATTATTTGTCCCAATGCCCAAATGTTTTGTTGGTTCTTCGATATCCCGGCTTACAATCTGCTCCGTCATCCCTTCCCCCTCATCCGTGGAATCTAAGGGGTTTGCCATCCCGTGAAGCTTCTCTCCATTGTAGTGCAATTTCCTTTGAGAGCTCACATCTGAACTCTATTTCTTCGAAGCTTTGGTGTTTATCGCCTTGCAATTCATCTCCAACCCGTGTTTCTCGTGTTTCACTGGAATTTATAACCTTCTCTCCTTTTTACAGTGCATTCTTCTTCATTTGTTCGTTATCCCCACTCCGTTGCAGCCCATGTTTATTCCACTCCCCAAATCGCTGCATCATTTCCCGAGTTAATTGCTCCCATGTAAGATCGAGGCAGCAGAGTGTAAGCCAATAAAACCATATATCAGCCACTACTTCCATCGACATAAATGCAATATGCATTCGATAATGCCATGGCGTCGAATTGATCATGAAATAAAGCTCAGAATCCGTCAACTGGGATTAACGCAGGTGCCGGAAAAAAGTTTTTCTCGGTTGAATGCCATATTGTTGTATCTCCTCAGGACGAGTGTCGTTGGCACGTTCTCACATTGGATCCTCATACAATACTTGATGAGACTCTTTTCTTCATCAAAGTCTACCATAATATCTTCTTTGGCATTTTATCGTAAGCCTTGTCCAAGTCGATAAAAAACTAGATGTAGATCTTTACTCGTTTCACGATTGCGTTCTATAAGTTGGTGAAGTAAATGAATTTGTTGCCCGCCCCGGCATGAACCCAAATTGGTTTTGTGAAGTTTTAACCTCTCTCCTTACCCGAAAGTCAATTATTCTCTTCCAGATGTTCATTGTAAGACACATGAGTTTTGTACTACGATAGTTGAAGCAACTATTAATTTTCACCCTTACTATTACAGATAGGGACAAGAGTAATTTTTTTAATTTATTTGGAATTTTGTTACTTCTCCAAATCTTGTAAATATATCTGTTAGCCATTTAGCCCCACTGTCCTAAGCATCTCCATATTTCCATAGGGATTCTATCGAGACCAACTGCTCTTCGTGCTTTAATTTTGTTCAAAGTTTCTTTAACATCAGATTCTGCATAACTTTAACATTAACTTTAATTGTTCTACCACTTTGTTAACTTTTATATCGTTCATATCCTCTTTTTATTTGCTTCTAAACAGTATATAAACGTTACAAATTCAATGGGAAGAAGTGAGTTATTTATACTTCCTATGGAACTAAAGTTTAGACATTTAACTTAGTTGGCCTAACTTGATCTCAATCGTGTTTTACATCACTATTTAAACATATATTTAACTTAGTTAGCCTAACTTGATCTCAATCGTGTTTCACATCACATTTTAACCATATAAAGTTATATTATAATAATATAATCATCCCAAATACAATAAATTAATCATTAGAACATTAAGGAGGAAGATACCTTGATTAATAATGGAATTAGACTTCAAAATCAAGGATTTCAAGCATGAAGGTGGCAAGAACTTGTTCTAGTTTGTGTTCTATGAGTTTCTATTGGTTGTATTCTATTTTATAAGCATGAATGCATAAAAGAAATGGGAAAGCTATGGAGAATAAAGGGGGCTGGAGTGGGTTAGGGGGAGGAGAAGATAAATGAAGGTAAAACTATGAATTTCCCACCATGTTGACTTTTCAAACAACATTGAGTATTATTGTAATTGGTTGGTCTTTCTACTATGTGTTATTATAAAATCCATGTGTATAAGCTAATGAGAAGACAAGTGATTCTATACATGCACTAAAGTCATGTATAATCAAATTTACAAGGAATCGATACTCAATTAACCAATCAAAACACATCCTTTTGCATACTTTTAGTTCTAGTCAAACATGAACTATTTGTATGATTAGAGAGATAATTAATCATTTTAAAGTTTAATAAGTATGTAAGAGTATGATTAATTTATTTTATAACCATTGAGCACATCGATCTTCTTCCACAATCTAGAAATCACAATTTTCATTGCAAACAAACATATAGGTTGTATAAAAAAATGCTTGATTTCGTATCACATATACCAATGCATGTTAAAGCATAAGTATGACACAAAAGAAAGAATTTATGTCGATGTAGTCATTCTACTTATATTCCATGATCGGATAATTCTTACCAAATATATGCATTATGGTGCAAGATGTTCATTAGTGGTAAGTAGGAGAATATTGGATATTGGAGAAACGCCATCGGAGTTTTATGCGATTGTAACATCCCGCTGAAATTGAAGGGAGACTTTTATATAACCGACATTAGACCTGCAAGGTTGTATGAGACGGAATGCTGGGCACCAAGAGGAATCACATCCAAAAGCTGAGTGTGACAGAGATGCGTATGCTTCGTTGGATGTGCGGTAAGACCATTGGTCACGTACCAATGGATAGAAGCGCTTGGAGAAGACTGACGCACGTGCCCGACCCAACTTGATTCTCTCTATTGTTCATGTAGCCTACCCCAATTTATTGGGATTAAATTAGTTGTTGCATGAAAGATATAAACACCGTGATACTGGCTCAATACCCAAACTTATAAGAAAACAAATCGTACTTGCATCTTTACACTATTAGACTGATCTAACCGAATCAAACAAAACTACGACACTGCATTCCAAGCTGTAGTAATAAATTTCTTCGAATAAATTATAGGAATATTTCAGAATCATTTGGATCTCTCTCTTTTCCGCCTAACTTAAACTTGATAACGAGCTTAACAAATTTAATACATGTTGCGCTTTTACCCGTTTCAATTCATTAATGATCAATAATTTTTCTGCTTCTGTAGGGTTGGTAAACAAGTTGGTGAGTTTGAGTCGATATATTTATTTGATCTTGATGGTGGATGTTTACTTGTTCAAGACTCGTGTCATGGTTTAGAAGGTAAGATTAAATAAAAAAACTATTTTGTTGGAAAATAAAGAATTGATGTATTTCTTCTATTTGATGAAAACAAACTTCTATGTTTTTAGGACCCCTCTTGGCACCAATTTCATATAGGGCTTCCACTAATTTATGGTTGAGAACCTTTTCACTCTTAGCCGTTTTGGATTTTCAAAAAGTTTGACCAATGCTCCAAGCTACTTGGTCCTAGATGACATGCCACTTCACTTCATGGTTTTTGTATGATATGGTGAATCGGAGGGTCAAAATATTGGAGATGAAAACCTATGGGCTAATGTAAAATTGACAAATGAGCTATGAAGGTGCATGGGGGGTTAATTCCTTCAGCTAAAAAAAAAAGCAACTTGAATTTTTTCATCTTTTTTCGTTTTTTATTTTTTTAGTTTCTTGATAAACCGACAGCACACTAGGAGGTACTATTGGTTGACGGTGAATAAAATTGAAAACTTAATGTTGATAGCTTTGTTAGACTGCCGCGGCAGCGGCTCAAACATAGGGTCACCCAAGTGGCTAGGGTTTTTTTGTGTTATTTTTTTCACTCAGAGAATTGATGGCCCTAATACCATGTTGGAAAATAAAGAAATGATATATTTCTTCTAATTGATGAAAACAAACTTACAATCAAACAAAAAAAAGGAAAAATCTGATTGGATTATCATAGCTACAAATCAGGAATTTTTTATTGACCAACCGTATGGATTTGATTGGGTTTTCCAACATATTTGATGGCTGTCATGCTATTTGACAAGTTAGGGTTAGTATTATATTGAAACCTATCTCTTTCTTAATGGCTGGTGCAGGTGAATTATGGATGAACCTTGATGGAAATATCTCCCCCATATGCCTGAACATTTTACCTCTTG
Source organism: Haberlea rhodopensis (assembly GCA_907163345.1). Lineage (NCBI taxonomy): Eukaryota > Viridiplantae > Streptophyta > Magnoliopsida > Lamiales > Gesneriaceae > Haberlea > Haberlea rhodopensis. The sequence goes on along the minus strand of CAJQUN010000021.1, from coordinate 7,671,132 downwards.
TTTTCCCTTCATTGAGGTAATGTTTGTTTTTTTATTTGGATTATCATATTGTTCTAAGTTTTAACTGGAATATGATTATTTATTTAGTTAATCAAATTGTTAGGTAAAATAGAACATAAAGAATGACAACTTGCGGAAAAATTAATCAGTGGTACATTTCTTCTGAACCAGATATCAAAGAAAATTGATTGAAGTAAGGACTAAATGTGACTAGGAAACTAAGGTGGTTTGAGATGAAGTATATTTAATGTTTTATAATGATTCTCACACTCATTAATGAGTTGCACTTTAAAGAACTACTCAGTGCCATCTCATCCACTTCCAAATATTTGTGGCCGAAACTTGATTGACCTGTATAATAGCCATTTTAAAATCGTTTCAGTCCAGTTCTTTATTTTCTTCTCAATAATATCTTTATAAGATAACAAACATTTAAAACTTTTCATTAGCCCCACAGAAATTCGATCATATAAGTTTGGTTTGGCTTTGATCCTTTAGTACTGTTCCATCAGACAAACACAGTTTATACCTCTTTAGTTTATTTGTTCTCATCGATGGTATAAAGTTGGCAGTTGAAGACTGATGTTTTTTTTCTTTCAGATCCACTTCACCATTGCAAGTTCTTCCTGCAAACTTTCTCTTGCTTTCTGTTGTAAGTGCACCATCTCCTTCAAATAGTAAGATATGATGTGGGATAATTCTACTTTATTCATGCAAAATTCTGCCAGGTAGAGAGATTGACCAACCAGGAGTCGCTTGGAGGTATTGATGCACTTCTTGGTTGTCCTTTTAACCTTCCTTCTTCCAAGGTTTGGGCAATATCTGGTGCTAATAGACATTTCATTACATAATCAAAGCTAATACTTACATTTTCTGAAGCTTATAGCCTCATCCACATGTAGTACTCTTGCTTTTGCTTCGTCTTACGAGTTTATTTTCTCTCAGAAGTTTGTTTTTAATGCGAATAAGTTTCCCTATTTGTAAATTGCATGCTGGTACTTACTAACTTGAATTGCAATAATTGCCACTGATACTGTTACGGGCCAAAGTTGCCCAACCCAAACCAATGATGTGCGCTAATAGAAGCCCAAGAAAGTTACAAGTTGAAACACGTGAAGCATGGAGTGCAGTTTGTTAGGACTTTAGGAGGGAAAATAATTAATAAAAAGGGGAAAATAGTGGTAGTTGAGGGGCAGATTTTATGTGAAGGATTGAGGACAAGCATAGGCTTGGGGCATTGGAGAGTGTTCTTTTTTGAGTATGTGTGTTCTTGTAATTCTTATTTAATTTCCTTTTGCAATTCCTTTCATTCTGCAGATTATATCAATATATTTCCATTTAGTTTTTCATTCCAGAAAATTGCAACGAAGAGTGATTATTACATGTTTCTGCTTAAACCTTTTTGTTGAGATTTTGTGGTCGTAACAATTGGTCAGGTTTGCTACTAACCTCTAAGGTGTCGATATAATGGCAACCACATACTCGGATTCCAAATTTTCCTGGATGCTGTCGGACATGCCGAAGTTCAATGGGGCAGATCCAAGGGGCTGGATTCCATCAGCGGAGCAACAATTTGTGATCCATTCTACACCGTGGCAAGATCGTCTACAACACGGCATGTCTATGGAAGATGCGGCGGATTTGTGGTTCTATGAGCTCACACTGAAATATCCATATCTGCCATGGGAATTGTTCAACCATGAGTTGCTGCGGCAATTTGGAGAGGAGAATAGGGAAACACCGATGGAAATCAACAGTGTTGTGGAAGAACATGCTGAGGAAAAAACTTACATAACGGCTTGGGAGAACACTAGGGAAGAAGATAACAACCGAGAAGATTCGGACCTCGGGTGCAATTGGGAAAAGCAAATTCGCAGCCTAGCAAGCCTATCGGACGTGGAAGTGGAAGACCAGAAAAGAAGCTGGTAACAAACCAAACGTGGCTGAACAACACATGAACATCGTGATTTATCAATTCCGTGCAAAATCAATGAATTATAATGGTTCAACAATCCTTTGGAACCATATAATTGACGGGAATATTCTACGCAGGAATGGGGAAATGACGACGGAGGAATTGATCAGGTGGTATTGTGGGCGTAAAGCGGCGAAGATCGGCTGCAAAGTGGAGCAGCGAGTGTGTTGCGATCGGGTGGAGGTGTTTGAATTCCTCGATGCAGGATTTGATGATAGGCTTCACGATGAGAGGCTGACAGAGGCGATGTTGGGATATAGTGCGGATGCGGTGTTGAGGTGGATTATGCAGAGGGAGGTTTGGATGAAAATTTGGATGTTTAACGATGATCACCAATTTGTTTTGTTGTGGCCCAGAGATGAAATAAGGTGTGGGATGAAGACCCATGGGCCAATCAATTTTAATCCGGTCTTAGAATTGGATCAGCTAGTTAGGAAGCTAACTTGTGTGGGTTATTGGGTTACCATTTTGCCACAAAATTGGGCCCAACAAAAGCTTGTGGACCGACCAAAAGAGTGGGAATCAAACCTGGAGTCGGGAACTGCGAATTGGAACGAGGAAGAAGGCGTTGCTGGACGGTGGGTACTAGGTTTCCGCCATGCACCGCTGGCGGGTCACCGGTAGTCGGCGATTAGGGCGTCGGGACGCCGGAGGGAAACAACAGGGTTGAAAAATTGGCAGGGCAGCAGGTGCAGATGTTGAACGCACAAAATTTCAAAACCAGAAGTGCTGAATTGGGGGATCGTGGTTAGTGGACGATACAATTTTTGGGTCAAATTATCGGTATTGGGGGGTGGGGAAAATTGCCGGAAAGTCGCCTGGGTAAAATGGGAGGTGGTCTGCAAGTCTAAGCAATTGGGGGGGTTTGGGGGTTCGTAACCTGGATTTGTTCAATAAAGCTTTGTTAGGAATATGGGGGTGGGATATTATTAAGGGGGAGTTTTTTTGTGGTTACAGGTGTTGTCATCTAAATATGGTAAGCTTACTTGCCAAGACATAGTGTCAGGGAGAGGGGGGGCGAGGGGTTTGCAGTCGGTGTGGTGGAGAGATCTTATGAAATACGCTTTCATGGATCATTCGGGGTGGTTTCTGGGGGGCTTGTTTCGAAGGGTGGGCAATGGGCTAGGCACAAAATTCTGGAAGGATATTTGGGTGGGGGAGGGAAGTTTGGAAGAAAAGTTTCCCAGGTTAGCATCGATTGCCCGGGATAGAGAGATCTTAGTAGGGAATATGGGTGGGTGGGTGGACGGACCGTGGATTTGGAGATGGGGTTGGAGACGAGAGTTATTCGACTGGGAGAGGGATGTTTTTGTTTTGTTGCTTAATGTTCTTGACAGGTCAGCTTTGGATCAAGGTAAGGAAGACACCTGGGAGTGGAGCCTCGAAGATAATAATTGCTACTCTGCTAGATCGGCATACGGAACCTTAGTAGATGATGATGGTTTTGATGACGACTCTTTGATGGTTTATCACGACATTTGGCACACTTTGGCTCCGAAAAAGGTTGGAGCTTTCGCATGGCGGGTGCTTAAAGACAGAATTTCGACCTAGGAAAACCTCAGGAAGCGTAATGTTATATTAGGAGCGGTCCAAGATCTTTGTGTTCTTTGTCAACAGGTGGAGGAGACTACATTACATCTTTTGTTCAGCTGCTCGGAATCATACGAGTTATGGATGCTTTGCTACAAGTGGTTAGGAACCACTATTGTGCTTCCTGGTAATCCGGGGATTCACTTACTGCAGCACAAAGGACTTTGGGAGCAAAAAAGAGGGAGAAAGGGCTGGTTAACTATATGGTTCGCGATAATATGGACCATATGGTTGGGCAGAAATGAAAGAATATTCAGGGGGAGCGACGACCCAGATGATGACCTTTTGAACCTAGTTCAATATAGATCTTGGTTTTGGATTCGGCATAGAAGTAGTTCTAGATTCTCTTATGTTCTTTCTGATTGAGTGAATGAACCTAGATGTTTGTTAGCATCTTGATTTACATTTTCCGGATCGACGACTATTTGTAACTTATGTAGTACCTCTGGTACTCTTATATATATTATGCCTATTTTCCGACCAAAAAAAAAACATTTGGCATCAATTTATTATATAAAGGGGACCATGATTTTGAGGGACGAATGGCAACGTTTCAATTTTTGTGATAGAAAATCCCAAAACTCTGAATTTGAGGATCGGGAAATGTGGGACATCATGAAAGTTAAGATCACCGACGGTACATCAAGGTCGAAGCTATTTTCTCATCTTGGTTTCCGTCATCGCTATGAAGCAACTGATACTATATGGAATAATGTTTATGGGCAAGTGGATGCTCTTCGCTTTGACATGGGTATAACAGATGGATGAGGATTTTTGGGGTTTGTGATAGTTGTATTCGATGTAGGGTGGACAGGTGGTGATTTTCGAGGTGACCGAGGTTCATATCTCAGCCTTGAGGACAAGGCTTTTCTGACGGGGGTGATATTGTTACGAGCCAAAGTTACCCAACTCAAACCAATGATGGGCCATAATAGAAGCCCAAGAAAGTTACAAGTTGAAACACGTGAAGCATGGAGTGTAGCTTGTTAGGACTTTGGCAAGGAAATAATTAATAAAAAGGGGGGAGGGTAGTGGTAGTTGAGGGGCAGATTTTATGTGAAGGATTTTTTTTTGAAAAGGCAAAACACAATATATTAAAAGAAGTACCAGAGGTACTCAAATAGTTACAAAAAAGGCAGAAATAACAAAACAAAATAAGCGTTACTGCCCAACCTAAGCTTAATCACTACTAAGAAAGAGCTAACTAACAAATTATTGGCTCATGTCGCCAATCCAAAAACGAGGTCCCCAATCTATTTCGTCCTCTGTTACTAATCCAAAACCACGAACGAAAGATGATCAATTCTAATAAATCTCCCTTGATCTCCTCCGGTCCCTTGAAAATCAAATTGTTGCGAAGTAGCCAAATGGTCCAAATGATCGCCTCCCAAATAGTCATCCACTCATTCTGCCCCTTCGAATGGTTCCACAGGCCCTTGTGTTGCCACAAACGATCCACGGGGTCCGCCGATAAGACTGTTGTGACTCCTAGCCAATTGTAACATTGCATCCACAACTTATAAGATTCCGGACAAATGAAAAGCACATGTTGTGTCGTCTCTTGATTTTGTTTGCAAAGAACACATTCTGCCGCCTCCGATCCAGCACATATATTCCTTCGACGCAGATTTGTTATTGTAGAAATTTGGTCTCTAATGACTCTCCACATGAAAGCCGTCACTTTTGTTGGTGCATACGTCCGCCAAATTGAATTGTAAGTGTTCGCCATAGTACTTTCCGCACCTGATTCGCCTTGTATCCGTGCATAAGCCGACCTCACCGTATATATTTTAGCCACGTCCGCTGTCCAGGTCCAGAAATCTTCGGATTTTATGTGAAGGATTGATGACAAGCATATGCTTGGGGCATTGTAGAGTGTTCTCCTTGAGTGTGTGTGAGTTGTGTGTTCTTGTAATTCTCATTTCATTTCCTTTTGCAATTCCTTTCATTCTGCAGATCATATCAATATATTTCCATTTAGTTTTTCATTTCAAAAAATTGCAATAAAGAGTGATTATTACCTGTTTATGCTTAAACCTTGTCGTTGAGATTTTGTGGTCGTATCATATACTTGGTTATGAAGTTTAAAACGTTGCACAAATATAATAAACCATATGATTAATTACCGAGTTTGTCTCCTTTTTGTTTATTATAAGGCTGATGTTAGACTTCATTTGAACTATTTCGAAAGATTGGTATCAAGATGTATTAGCATCTTCTGCAAATTTATGACCAAATTCATACATCAAGGGTCTTAAAAGTGGTTTCTTTATCTATAATCTGTACGTATGTAATAATAAGTTAAAGAAGCAAGCTCCCAATCAAGTATCCTTTGTTCGAAAACAAGTGAATAAAATGTTTCTTAATGGAAGTTGTTTGCTAATTTCTTTCTAACGCTCTTAACATTTCTCTTTCCATAAGATGCGAAAGTTACATATTTGAGTTGTGTTTCAAATTCGTTGATCATTATGCCTTCACTTGTACAAGTACCTAGAAAGCATTTTTCGTCATACTTTAGTCCATATACCAAACTAAAGTGGCCATATATTGCCAGATCATATTGAAATTACCGAATTATTTGTGGTCTTCGTTGCCTTTCTACGCTACAAGCAATCAATATAAGCTATATCGGAATACAAAAAGTATTCTTGAATTTCACTTAAACTCCAATAGATTTTAATGTGCGTAGAACATTTTATTTAACTCACGGCGAATGGTTTATGTCGTTTGAGTTTAAACTTGAGATGAAAAATTATATTTCTTGTTCTTAGAGATGAGGTGAGATTTTATGAATGGGAAATAATAAGAAAATAATTCTTGATGTTAGGAATTGGAATGAAGAAACATGTGCCAGTCCGGTCAATGACCACACATCGGTCAATGACAACACATCACTTGGCCTCACTCAACTTCTAAAATCACCCGGCTTTACGTTAAATAGCTTAGGACAGTAAATGTGTTGTTATATATGGTATAACTATGGTGTAGGATAGTCGATGTACTTTCCAATTGTAGGAACTAATGCCAAGGCTGTATGCTGTACAAATTGGGTTATATTACGTGTCTATATTACATCCTATAATGCATATTTGCCATATATACATTAGATGCGGAAAGCCAGAGTGATGAGAGGAGATTGTGGGTTGAATGAGTTGAGCGGATTGACACTGCCCTCAAATTGATGCTGGTTTATTTAGGAGCATCAATTTGCCAACTAAGAATTGATGGCACTATCGACTCATTGCCTTGGTATGTCAGCAAGTTGGAGATTGGTAAAAACATGTGTCCACGACTTCGCAAATAGAATGACAATCGACCTCGATATGCTTCGTGCGTTCGTGAAAGACAGGATTTGTCACAATTTGAATAGCACTCGTGTTATCACCATGTAGAGCAGTGGGATTGAGTTGGGAGAAGCCAAGCTCATCTAATAGACCCACTCAACAAGAGAGTCTCAGAGCAAGCAACAGACATGGCACGATATCAGATTCTGTAGAGGAGTTTGATACACGAGCCTGTTTATTACTTTTCCAGGAGATTAACGATTGACCCAAAAACATGCATCAACTTGTGACAAAATGGCGAGTGTTGGGACATCTCGGCATCACTAAAGGTGGCAAGTAAGAGGATTGTCCACGGGAAAAAATAGACCACAAGATGGCGAACCATGTAGACATCGAACTGCTGCGAGATATAAGTGTCTAGGAGATTGCATAAATTGGCTAACTTTATTGTGCTTATTCCAAAGAAGGAAAACCCCACTAATATTGAAGAATTTCGACCAATTGCAATCATTGGATGTATGTACAAAGTTATTTCTAAAGTACTTACTAATCGACTGAGTCAAGTTCTTGATAGGATCATTTCTCAAACACAGACAACCTTTATTGGCCATCGACATATTCTTGATGTGATTTTGATTATTAATGAGGTGATTGATGAAATGGCAAAGAAGAAGAAAAAGGGGATGATCTTTAAGGTGGATTTTGAGAAAGCATATGATTCGGTGAATTGGAAATTTCTTGAACATGTAATGACCTTGATGAATTTTGATGTAAAATGGAGAAAATGGATAATGGAATGTATTTCAAGTGCAACAACTTCTGTGTTAATTAATGGGAGCCCAACCAAGGAATTTCAGTTACAGAGAGGATTAACACAAGGAGATCCTTTAAAGGGGGGCTTAGTAGGAAAGTTGAGAATGTGATGGGGACGAAATTTTGGAGAGATGTATGGTAGGGTGATGGGAGTTTACAGGATAGATTTCCTAGGCTGGCTTTGCTAGCTAGAGATGGGGAGATTCTTATAGGCAATATGGGGGTTTGGGTAGAGGGAATTTGGTTCTGGAGATGGGATTGGAGAATAGATTTATTTGATAGGGAGAATGTTTTATTTCATGATCTTGTTTCTTTTTTGGACTGGATTAATTTGACACAGGAGCATGAAGATTGGTGGCTATGGAACTCCGATTCGTCTAATCGATACTCAGTTCAATCAGCATATGCTACAATTTTGGAGGAATCAACATTGGACGCAAATCTATCAGAGACCTATGTCTCGATTTGGAATACTTTGGCACCCTCAAAAGTTGCTGCTTTTACTTGGAAGGTGATTAGAGACTGAATCTCAACAAAACAAATTTAAGAAGAAAAAATATTCACACATGAGCTGAATCAGCGTTGTGCACTCTTTGTACCTTAGCAGAGGAAACAACTCAACACTTGATTTTCTGTTGTTCAGAGTCGTATGACTTATGGATGAGATGTTATCAGTGGCTAGGTTTCTCTACAGTTCTGTGTTCAGACTCTGTGGGACATCATCTACAACACATAAGGTTATGGGTTCACAAAATGGGCAAGAAGGCATGGATGGCAGTTTGGCGCGCAGTTGTTTGGACTATATGGCTTTATCGCAACCTTTTGATTTTCAAAGGAAAAGAAGAGGAGGAAGATTTATTAGAATTAATTATTTATAGATCTTGGTTCTGGATTAGCAATAGAGGAAACAAGAAATTTGTGTACTCTTTTGTAGATTGAAGGAAAGAACCGATTATATGTTTGCTAGCAATTTAGCTTATTAGGGTATCGTTGGTTTTTGAGTTTCGACTTAGTTTATAGTTTGTTTAGTACCACTAATACTTTTTTATATATTAGTATTATTTGCTTGATAAAAAAAATGTCTTGGATGCTAACCTCGGTTGATCCCGCCATTGTGCTGAATCTGCCACCATATAAAATATCCAAAGCCATGTGGCCTATCTCCAACAAGTTTATTGTCAAAATAATGTGGCTAGGCGGTTTCAACTTGAATATGAGATTGCTAATTACACGCATGGAAACCTTTCTGTTCAAGAATACTTCACAGGGTTCCAAATTCTTTGGACTGAATTCGCTGACATTATTTATGCGAAAGTCCCTGTGGATTCGTTGTTCAAACAATCCATGAACAAAGCAAATGAGATAAATTTCTAATGAAGTTGCGTCCCGAGTTTGAGATTGCTCGTTCCACTTTGATGAACCGTGACCCATCTCCATCCCTCGATGTCTGACTCAGTGAACTGATGCGTGAGGAGCAATGCCTGGCTACACAAATCAGTGTCTAGCAACACACTGCTTTGACCAATGAAGTAGCTTATATCTATCTCGCATGTGAAAGGGAAACCGAAGAACCTCCACCAAGTACAATGCTACACCTGCAACGAAATTAGCATATTGCAAAAGATTGCTCAACAAAAAGGTGCAATTATTGCAAGAAGCCCGGACATCTTATTCCGGAATGTCCAACTCGTCCACAAAATCGCAAGGCTACGGCCCATCATGCTGCCATCAGCTCTTCCTCCTATATTGCTGGTGCATCCTCCCCTGTCACACCTGAGACGATCCAGCAGATGATTATATCTGTACTTTCTGCAGTGGGTATTCAAAGTAACACTTTAGCTTCATTAAAATCTTGGCTTGTTGACTCAGGGACATCCAATCACATGTCTAAATCTGTTGCCACCCTTCACAACGTACGGCCATATTCGGGTACCTTACAAATTACCATTGCGAATGGCACTCAATTACCCATCCATGCGGTAGTCGATGTTAATTCAACTTTCCAAGACGTGTTTGTATCTCCACAACTATCTACCAACCTTATTTCGTTGGACAGTTAGTGGATAATAACTTTAACGTTTCATTCTCTCGATCTGGTTGTCTTATGCATGATCAGGTGTCGGGGAAGATATCCGCGAAGGGGCCTATAATTGGACTTTTGTTTTTTCTACATTTCCCCATTCATTCAGCTGTTTCTATGGTTTGTGATACGGTCAATAACTCTCGTGCTTTATGGCACAAACGTTTGGGTCATCCTAATTCTACTGTTTTATCTCATGTAATAAATTCTGGTTTGTTGGGTAATAAAATTCAATTTTCATCCCACCTTCCCCCGATTGTGAGACATGCATACTCGGTAAAAGTAAATCTCTTTCATTTCCTAGTGATGGTATTCGTGCTCAACATTGTTTTGACTTAATTCATACTGATGTTTGGGGCATATCTCCAGTTATATCTCATCCAAATATAAATATTTTGTTACTTTCATCGTTGATTACAGTAGATACACATGTGTTTATTTTCTCCGGGCTAAATCTGAGGTACTTTCTATTTTCCAGCAGTATGTGGCCTTTATTCAAACCCAGCTCTCTCGCCATATTAAAATTCAGAGATCTGACTCGGGTGGTGAATATATGTCTAATGACTTTCATGTCTTCCTGCATCAAAAAAGGCATTATCTCTCAACGTTCTTGTCCATATACACCTCAGTAAAACAGTTTCGCTGAACGAAAGAATCGCCATTTACTCGATATTACCCGTACCTTGTTGCTTGAATCCTCTGCTCCTCCAAAATTTTGGGTGGAAGCATTATCCACGGCCGTGCATCTTATTAATAGGTTATCATCACGTACCTTAGAGTTTGCCTCTCCTTATTACTGTCAACACCAAAAACACCCACTATACCTTGACTTATATACATTTGACTGCGTTTGTTTCGTCCATATTCCTAGTCCCGGACGTCACAAATTGTCCTCTCAGTCTGTCAAATGCGCTTTTATGGGGTATAGTATTTCTCACAAAGGATATGTTTGCTATGATCCTACCTCTAAGCGCTCTCGTGTTTCACGTCATGTAGTTTTCTTTGAGAATCAATATTTTTTTCCAAGTCATGTTTCACAGGAACCCGAGACTATTGTACTTCCATCCTTCGATAACTTGCTGCCATCCATTTAAGCCTGGATGTGTGTATCAAAGGCAACGTCCAACTCAGCCACTTCTTGAGCCTGAACCACCACCTGGCCCTGCCCTGAATCTGCATTGGACACTGCCCTCCTCTACGATGCTCTACTCGAACTTCTCATCCTCCTGCTCGGTATGGTTTATCTCATACTTCATTTAATGCTACTTTGTCAACTAACCCGATTCCCAAGTCTTCTCGGAGGCAATTAAACATGAATGTTGGAGGAATGCTGTGGACACTGAATTGAAAGCTCTTCATGATAATACATGGGATACCTTGTCCGCCTCATGTCAAACCCATCGGCTGCAAATGGGTCTACTCTATCAAACTTCAGTCCGATGGCACACTAGATCGATATAAATAATTGACTGTGAGAAATTTCTTGCTCCTGTTGCCAAAATGACCACCGTTCGCACTGTTATTTCAATTGCAGCTTCACAGGGTTGGCCACTTCGTCAAATGAATGTTAAGAACGCTTTTCTTCATGGTGATCTTAATGAGGATGTTTACATGAAAATGCCGCCTGGTCTCACTCATGATTCATCGTCACCCGTTTGCAAACTACGACATTCCTTATATGGATTGAAGCAAGCTCCTCGGGCATGGTTCGACAAGTTCCGAACCACATTACTTGCGTTCTCTTTTCAGCAGAGTAAGTATGGCTCCTCACTCTTCCTTTACAAGACTAAACTGAAATTGTTCTACTACTTGTCAATGTAGATGATATCATCATCAGTGGGACGACTCGGTTCTGATTTTGCGCCTACAACAGCATCTACGGACTTCATGTCATATGAAAGACCTTGGCCCTCTTAGCTACTTCTTAGGGCTGGAAATACACAATAAACCATCGGGAATCTTCATCAATCAACAAATATATACACATGATCTCATTACATTGGCCAATTTCAGGCTTCACCTTCGGTAGACACTCCTTTGGAAGTTAAAGTCAAATACCACCATGAGGAAAGTGATCTTCTTCCTGATCCCGCTATGTATTGTCAACTCATTGGGAGCTTAAACTATCCGACTATCACCCGGCCTGACATTTTGTTTGCTGTCCAACAAGTTAGCCAATTTATGCAATCTCCTAGACATTTACATCTTGCTGCAGTCCGTCAAGTTATTCGATATCTCTGTGGTTCACCTTCGTGGAGGTTATTTTTTCCATCAGCGACTCCTATCAATCCGGTGGCATTTAGTAATGCAGATTGGGCCGGATGTCCGGACACGCTTCGCTATGTAACAGGCTGGTGTATGTTTCTAAGCCCATCATTAATCTCTTGGAAAAGTAAGAAACAAGCATGTGCATCCAAATCATCTACCGAATCTGAATATCGTGCAATGTCTGCGGCTTGTTATGAACTTCTTTGGCTACGCGGACTTCTGGCATAACTTGGTTTCTTTCAAAAACATCCCATTTCTCTTCATGCCGACGACACGAGTGCAATACAAATGGCCACCAACCCAATTTTTCACGAACGCACAAAACATATTGAGGTGAACGTCATTCTATTCGCGAGGCCGTGGACAACAAGTCTATCACTCTCCCACATATTTCGACTGACATTCAAATTGCTGACATTTTCACTAAAGCTATGACTCGACGTCATCAATTTCTAGTCAGCAAATTAATTCTTCTAGACAAACCAGCATCAATTTGAGGGGGTATGACAACCCAGTCAACAATCATCATCCAATCAATAAATCTCCCCACCAATCATTCACATGGAAGCCTCAATCTTGCACAGTCAGATCCACCGTTCTAGACACTTTACATACTGAATAAATTAGATTACGGAGCTAATTAAGCTGTGTATATACTTACCATAATTACAGGCTAGAGAAACATGTAAATGTACTTCATATAGAAGATTACTGGATCAAAGAACATTCATTCAGCAGAAAATGTTTTGCATTTTAACAATTCATGACAAAAGAGTTAACATCTCCAATCTCGTGTATGGACAGATAACTACCATGTGATGAGATGCCCCAGAGTCGGCAACGGTGATGTGTAAATGACCGTATATGAGCGAATATTGTGGAGATGGTCAGCCGTACATGTCATGTGATTAGATGCCCCAGAGTCGGCAAGCCAAGATCGAAAATTATTAAGACCGCCTTGAATTCGTAAGGCGGAGAGAGATTAAATTATCATATGTCGAACAGTCTCACGAGTGACATGTGGAGAGCATCAGGTGCAGAAGATGAGGAATCGATGCTTGCGTGATAACCATTGATCTGCCGATTTTGAGGACGAGTAGGACACTCAGGGATAAGGTGGCCTGATTTTTTGCAGTAATTGCAGCGCGTTGTTTCACACCGGATGGCCATAGTCCTTGCAACTATAGCGTTGAACCTTGCTCAAGTCCCGTCATTTCCAACGTGCGAAGCATAGGCGACCATGTTAGTTTGGCCCGAGTGTTGTTGGATGGTTCCTTGAGTGGTAATTCGTTGTTCTTCAAGAAGCTTTTTTTTTCTGGTAAGGCAAAATTATATTAAGAAAGGAGTACTAGTTGTACTCGAAAAAGTACAAAGTTAAATATAAAACAAAAAACAGAAAAACGAAGTATAAAGTGCTAATAAACAAGTTAACGGTTCCTTTTCCCATTCCGAGAAAGTATAAAAGAACCTAATAGTGCTCCTATTCGCCGAGGCTCACATCTAAGGATGGAGAGGGTCCACGATCCATTAGTCAAGCATGAACAGCTTCAAAGTCAGATTGTAATTTCATCAGGAACTGATCTCTCTTGCTTTCTTCAGGCACCGAAGAACAACAAGAAAAAATACGGAACAGTGACATAAACGATGTCCATGAATTCTGCCAGTAGTGTTTGAAATCCAATGAAGTATTTTTGAATGAAGCGATCTCCCCGAGTATAAATTCCAATTTCATATTCTAATTGGAATATGCGTGCAAAATTGTTTTTGGAATAAACTTTCTGCAGAGACTCCCACATATAGTTGGTTGTCTTATATGGCCAGAAATTGAGAACAATAAGAGGATCAATCGAGGCTAACATCTATGTCATGATGCGAGCGTCCTCAAGCTTCCATGCTGCCAATTTTTGAATCATCAGTAGGAATGGGTTACTGCCATCAATGTGTCCCAATAGTTCTTTACCCATCACGAAAAGTAAAACTCCCATGCCGAGTAGTTTTTACGTGTCACACCAAAAGATTCAAAATTGCTCATGATTATGAACGAGAATTGCAGTACCATTTACAACTCAAAATCGCGATGAAACTAGCCAACAGTTTGACGAAGAAACAAATCGCAGATTAATCGCGAGCAAAACCAGATGAGCAGCAGCAATCACAAAAGTTTCGAGATGGCTAGAAAGTAGGCTGAACACAGATGGGCCCAGCGAACAAAGTGAAGCCAGCTTCATCGTAAAATCGCGATGAAATGAACCAACAATTTGACGAAAAACAAATCACAGATTCACGATTTGTTTGAGCAAAAATGAGTTGAACAACAACTGTTGAATAATTAGATAAAGATTTAGTATTTAAATCTTTGTGTTTAAACTTGGTAGGATAATATTATAAGTTTGGTAGGATAATATTATCTAGAGATTTGATTTGATTTGATTTAGATAGAGATAAATCAGGTAGTTTACTTCTATTAATCTTTATATTCACCTATAAATAGATAGTCATTGTAACTCTTTTATTATTCAATTCAATTAATAAAGAGTATTTTCAACTCTCAGATTATTTATTTTCTACATGGTATCAGAGCTTTATGTTTGAAAAAACTAAGTTAAAAGTTTATCAAACCCTAGCCGCCGGCGAGTTGTTGCTATCTCAACTCAACCGCTGGCGGCTAGACCTTCAAATAGTAGCCGTAAAGCAAATCCTAGCAGCAGCCAATCGCATACACTGTTAACTTCGCGACTTCGCTACAGTAACTTCCGCTACAGTAACTTCGCGACTTTTGCTACAGTAAATTCGCTACATTGCTACAGTACTTCGCGATTTTTTTTCCCCTTGTTTTCGCGGCATCGTCGGGTGTTTTTTCATAATCTGTTTTAGGGCAATTGTGAGGATTCCCATGTGCCTACATCTCATCAGCAAGCTTGGTCTGATAAACATCTATAGCCAAGCTTGAGGGGGAGTAGATAATATCAAATCTATTGTTGAAGACTCAGACTCCCAAAAGAGGAGGAAATGTAGACTAGCAAACGCAAACTCCCAAAAGAAGAGGAGACATAGACTAGCAGACGCAGACTCACAAAAGAGGAGCAGACGCAGACTCCAAGAAAAGGAGCAGACGCAGACTCACAAACTAGGAGCAGACGCAGACTCTAAGAAAAGGAGCATGACTCTGAGAAAGAGGAGGAGGTCTCAAACAAAATTTGATAAAATCTTGACAAAGGATCTTCACAATCCTAAATTTGAAGACCTGAGTTCCAAGCTGAGCATGATAAACATATATGACTCAGCTTGAGGGGGAGTGTTGAATAATTAGATAAAGATTTAGTATTTAAATCTTTGTGTTTAAACTTGGTAGGATAATATTATAAGTTTGGTAGGATAATATTATCTAGAGATTTGATTTGATTTGATTTAGATAGAGATAAATCATGTAGTTTACTTCTATTAATCTTTATATTCACCTATAGATAGATAATCATTGTAACTCCTTTATTATTCAATTAATAAAGAGTATTTTCAACTCTCAGATTATTTATTTTCTACAACAACAATTCACAAAGTTTTGAGATGGCCAGAAATCAGCCGAGCGCAGATGTAGCACGCGTCCCAGCGCGCGACAAAAGCTGTCCAGCGGCTGTTAGCGCGAAACCAGACAGCCTGCGTGAATCCAGTATGGCGTCTTCTTCATCATCTTCAGCCGTCACTTCTAATCCCACCATGTCGACGATTACTCCTGGAATTACCGACTCCACAAACTTGTCAATCACATGCCATAAATTGAATGGCCAAAATTATCTCCAATGGTCCCAGTCCGTCATGATGTTTATCTACGGGAAAGGAAAGGATGATCACCTATCGGGTACTTCAACACCACCCGAAATCACCGATCCTAAATTCAAGGGTTGGAAATCTGAGAATAATATGGTCATGTCGTGGTTAATCAATTCCATGACCATGGAAATTGGTGAAAATTTCCTTCTTTATACTACAGCTAAAGACATCTGGGAAGCAGCACGAGATACTTATTCTTCCAAAGAAAACACCTCTGAATTGTTTCAAACAGAAGGTCTGCTACACGATCTGCAACAAGGGGATGGATCAGTTACAACCTATTTCACGACTCTTACACGATATTGGCAACAACTTGATCTATTTGAAATCTATGACTGGAAATGTCCTGATGATGCGAGCCGATATAAGTCAATTGTGGAGAAGAAACGCATCTTCAAGTTTTTGTTGGGTTTAAACAGTAGCCTTGATGAGGTACGAGGGCGCATTCTCGCTTCCAATCCTTTGCCCAGTCTTCGTGCAGTTTTTTCTGCCGTCCGACATGAAGAAAGCAGAAGAAAATTGATGCTTGGATCGTCGACCGGAGTATTCCAACCCGACAACTCTGCTTTTGCCACTCACAGGCCGCCGTCTTACTCTTTCGAAGATCCAGCAGTCAGGCAGCAACAAAAATATCCAACCAATAATCGCCAACGACAGGGACATCCCTGGTGTGAAAAATGCAAAAAACCCACTCATACGCTTGAGACTTGCTGGAAGATTCATGGTAAGCCAGCAAATTGGAAACCAGCCCGTGAAAGACGTGCCAATACAGCCTCGACAGATCCTAACGCTTCCAGTCCTCAGCCCTTCACAAAGGAACAACTTGACATACTCCAAAAATTGATCATTCATGGCCCTCCAGCACCTAATCCCTCCATTGTCGGCACTGGCAGTATAGTCCAACGAGGTGATTTACCTTATGCACTTCTTTCCCAGCATGAGTTATCCACTTCTTGGATAATCGACTCCGGTGCTTCTGATCACATGACTGGGAATTTGTCATTGTTTGACACTTATAATTCTTGGAAAGATTCACACTCTGTCAGAATTGCGAATGGATTTTGCTCGAAAGTCTTTGGTTCCGGAGTTGTTCATTTGTCTCAAGATATTCGTTTAAATTCCGTCTTATTTGTCCCTAATCTCAATTGTAACTTGTTGTCTGTTAGCAAACTGACTCGTGATCTCAAGTGCACTACTAAATTTTTTGATGATACTTGTGTTTTTCAGGAATTGACTTCGGGGAGGACGATTGGCAGTGCTGATCTTTGTGCAGGCCTCTATCTTCTAAAGATGAATGCTTCCTCGGGATGTTTGACAAGGAGTACACCCAGCTTGTTATTTTCAAATTCTGTTTCAAGTTTAGGTTCTCTTAGTGATAGGAAAATTTTGTTATGGCATTATCGATTAGGGCATCCGAATTTTTCGTATCTTGAAAAATTGTTTCCGATTTTATTCATTAATAAAACGATTAAGTTTTTCAAGTGTGATATTTGTCAACTCTCTAAACATACACGGAGCACATTCAACCCCCATCCCTACAAACCGTCTCGACCTTTTTCACTCATTCATAGTGACATATGGGGCCCTACAAATGTCAATAATATCACAGGTGCTCGTTGGTTCTTTTTATTTGTGGATGATCATACGAGAACTTTGTGGGTCTTCTTAATGAAAAATAAATCGGAAACATCAACAATATTTAGACACTTCAATGCCATGGTTCAAACCCAATTTTCTACCCATATCCAAGTCCTCAGATCTGATAGAGCTAGAGACTATTTCAATTCTGTGTTAGGAGATTATCTCCAAAACCAGGGTATTATTCACCAAAAGCTCTTGTGTTGATACCCCTCAGCAGAATGGAGTTTCTGAGCGAAAGAACCGTCACCTTCTCGAGGTTGCGCGTTCCTTATTGTTTACAACAAATGTTCCAAAACATTACTGGGGTGAAGCTGTCCTTACAGCAACCTATCTCATCAATAGGATGCCTTCTAGGGTCCTTGGTTACAAAACACCAATGCAAGCCCTTCTTGAATTTTACCCTGATACACATCTTTTTTCCAATCTCTCTCTCAAACTCTTTGGGTGTTCAGCCTTTGTTCATATCCATTCTCAACATCGGGGGAAACTTGAACCACGGGCAGTGAAATGTATTTTTCTTGGATATTCTCCAAATCAGAAAGGGTATAAGTGTTATTGTCCGGTTACCAAACGGTTTTTTACTTCCATGGATGTTACTTTCTTTGAGCATCAGCCTTTTCACACCAATTCCTCGATTCAGGGGGAGATTATGAATGATTCTCAAAATTGGGAACCAACTGTAACACATTTCGAACCAATACCTTCCCCAAATCCTGTGCCGGAACTATCTTCAACATCTGATACTTGCTCCGAATATACTATCCCACCAAATCCACCGACAGACAATCCACCACTCCAAGTCTACTCTCGACGGAAGCATCTTCATCACGGAAGTCAGCAAGAACCTGTGCCAGCTCAACCTGCTAATGACTCTTCTTCGGGGCCAAGTTCCAATGAAAATAAGCAAGGTACGCCAGTAATTGATCATGATGATATTGATGAAAGACCTATTGCGTTGAGAAAGGGAATTAGATCTTGTACACAACATCCGATAAATAAGTTTGTATCCTTTGAGCATTTATCACCAGTATATAGAGCGTTTGTGACAGGTTTGGATCAGGTACAAATTCCGTCAACCATTGGAAAAGCACTTGAAGACCCTAACTGGAAAGCTGCTGCTTTCGATGAAATAAGGGCACTTGAGAAAAATAATACTTGGGAGGTTACTGAACTACCTTCTGGAAAACAAACAGTTGGATGCAAATGGATCTTCACTGTTAAATACAAAGCGGATGGAAGCATCGAACGATTTAAAGCACGCCTCGTGGCAAAAAGGTATACACAGTCTTATGAGATTGACTATCAAGAGACATTTGCTCCTGTGGCTAGACTGAACACCATACGAGTTCTCCTATCAGTTGCTTCGAACTTAGACTGGCCGTTATATCAACTAGATGTGAAAAATGCATTTCTGAATGGGGACTTAGAGGAAGAAGTCTATATGGATATACCACCAGGATTTGAATCAGAGACGACGATCAACAAGGTATGTAGGTTAAGAAAGTCACTGTATGGGCTAAAACAGTCACCCCGGGCATGGTTCTATCGATTTGCAAATGTACTAAAAGAAGATGGTTATACACAGTGTCAGTCTGATCACACTCTGTTTGTAAAGCACTCAAGAGAAGGAAAGATCTCCGTTCTTATAGTTTATGTTGATGATATTGTTCTTACTGGGGATTATGTTGAAGAAATGACGCGTGTAAAAACCTTGCTCTCAAAGGAATTTGAAATGAAGGATCTTGGTCATCTTAAATATTTTCTGGGAATGGAAGTGGCTAGATCGTCTCGAGGAATTTCAATTTCACGAAGGAAATATGTCCTAGATCTTCTGAAAGAAACAGGGATGTTGGGGTGCAAACCGAGTGATACACCAATGGATCCTAACGTAAAGATAGGAATGAAAAATGATTGTCCTTTAGTGGACAAAGAAAGATATCAAAGGCTAGTCGACGAACTGATATACTTGTCACACACCCGACCAGATATTTGTTTTGCTGTTAGTGTTATTAGTCAATTCATGAATAATCCAACTGAAGAACACATGGATGCAGCATATAGGGTATTGAGATACCTAAAAAGAACTCCTGGGAAAGGGTTACTCTTTAGGAAAACTTCAGCCAAAAACATTAAAGTATACAGTGATGCTGATTGGGCAGGTTCTCCTACTGATAGACGGTCTACATCTGGATATTGTTCATTTGTGTGGGGAAATTTGGTAACCTGGCGAAGCAAGAAACAATCCGTAGTGGCACGAAGCAGCGCTGAAGCAGAATATCGAGCCTTAGCTCATGGAATATGTGAAAGGATATGGCTTATGAGACTGCTCAGCGAATTGAAATTGGATGGGGACAGATCTATTGAACTAATGTGTGACAATCAGGCCACAATCAGTATAGCAAAAAATCCTGTCCATCATGATCGTACCAAACATATTGAAGTGGATCGACATTTTATCAGTGAAAAAATTGAGAAGAAGATTGTGGACTTGAGATATATCCCCTCTAAAATGCAAGTTGCTGACATTTTGACAAAAGCTCTGTTTCGACCTCTTTTTGAAGACATCAATTCCAAGCTAGGCATGACTGACATATATCACCCAGCTTGAGGGGGAGTGTTGAAGATTGATATTAGATAATTAGATAAAGCACTATCCTAGTTTGAATATTTTGATTAGTTTAAATCTTAGATTGTGTTTCTTAGTTTAGGGAAACTAGGTCTTCATTAACTCTATAAATACTTCATACTATATTCATCAATAAGATGAAGAATTCCAAACTACAGCCATATATACATTAGATCAATGAGGAAAGCCAGAGTGATGAGAGGAGAGTGGGTTGATTGAGTTGACAGGATTGGCATTGGCCACAACATTACCTTGATCATAAATATGCGAATGAGAACTGGATAATGCAATATGGTGGAAGTGTTAGCAGTATATGCATTTTTCTCTGCAGTTTGTCCGGTTCTTAAAAACATGCAGAGGTATCAGCTTCTGCTCATCCTTTTGTTGGTTATGTACTTTTGCTAGCGGTTACATTTTCCCCATGTCCCGTGCCCTCAAACTATGGCCAACTTGTGAAGAAACATGGCTCTTGATGAAAATCATCAATCATTTTAAAATTGTGACCTTTTTGACCAATTACCCCAGAAACTGGCTATCAAAAAATTTATAATAGCCTCTCCTATGCTCTTATCGATAAGTGGGAAGTCATGTTGTCAACTAGTACCTGCAGTCAGATGCTGACTCTCTATCATTTTTTGTGCTTGACAGCTGTTCTCTGAATGTTCCTGGCAGTCTTTGACGGCAAAGCAAAAGCAGGTTGTTATTCTCTCTCTATATTATGCTGCTAACTGGATAAGAGAACTGGTGAGTGGTGCCTTCCATGGTTTTGATTGGACAGTAATGAATTGTATTTATTTTGTAAAATTTCCCTAATTCTTGACATGCAGCTAAATGCGTTCTCTACTCAAGTTGCTGGGAGATGTGGCACTATAAGCCAAGAAACCCATGAAGGGATAATTCTTAAGCTATTAAAGCGCTTGAGAAACCTTGTGTAAGTTTCCAAAATCTTTTTCTTAAGAAAATTCTATTGAATATATGTTCAACGAACATCACAATATTTGCTGGCATGTGATATGTTCGCTCAAATTATTTTAATATGGGCAAGTAAACAGCAAAACAGTGATATATATATCTTTGACAATGCATAATATTTTCACAAGAATCCTTCAAAAAATTGGTTTTTATGATGAACTTGGCTATAATTTATATGATATGTCCATTCTATCATATGCCTGAATGGCCCACACAAGCGATAGGTGGATGGTTGTCCCCTCACCCCTATAGGGCACAAAGACAAATATCTCATATTTCTTGCATTTTATATTCTCAGATTTTTAGTTTGTTTCTTGTGTTATATAAACATATTTTAGCATCTTTTAACAACTGAAAGCAATTCCCAAGTTAACCCACTTTGCAAAATCGATGTTTGAAAATCTATTAGTTACATATCGCCAGGTTTTACATAATTTCTATATGCAAATAGTATCATTCTGTAATGTCTTTCTGAACTTATTTTCTTATATTTGAATGATTCTCTCCCAGATGGTTTATTTACGAAAATCATAGAGTTCCATCGAAAGCTTTTAGCTTAGTAACCACTTGGAATTTGATGGATAGTTCTTTTTTTCTTGTTCATGCATCATTTTTCCTCTTCTATCTTCAGTAACTCCATGCGTACATGAGAATTCATGATTAATCCCCCCTTTGGATTTTCAGTGACACTTTTGATTTGTTCTTTTGTTGCAATCGACTAATTTATGAAATTTAGCCCCTTTGTCTGTTGTTTCACCTGCAATGTCGGATTGTCGCTGTATAACAGTATTGTATTCTCACATTTTTAATGTGAATGCTATTTCAAGCCTTTTTTTATGCTAGTGCAGTATGAAAGCTTTACGGTTTATCTCAAGGCTCCACCTTTGCACAGTGCTTGATCTCTATTTTGGCCCTCTACCATTTTTTTCGCCTTTGTCGCTATCTCCTATTTGCAGCCCTTCCACTTCCCTTCTTATGTTTTCAGACTTCATGATTTTTTGCTTTTCAAAGTTCTCTTCTTGAAACCTGTAACAAAATAAAATACACTTCGGGGGTTCCAAAATCCCCAGGTCATTGTTAAAGCTACATGTATTAGTATTGGATTCATATAACGTGGATGTATACATCAAGCTTGACTAGGATTGAACCTGAATATTGTACCTGACCCTACTTTGTGCTCTTTTGAGTTGGTTAAGAGGAAAATTTCTTTGTGGTTAACATATTGAATGGTTGTTTGTTTAAGAACATGATGGTGTAATGGCTTACAAGAGTTTGATGATGCAGATTTATAGAGAGTTTATTAAACCATTGCCTTAAGCAGCACCATGCAAATTTACCCGAGCTCTATCCTCAGTTGGAGCACTTAAAAGTTATTGGGCTTGATCATGCTGGAAACTTTGAGAAGACGAGTCAGCGTCTTAGAGGGAGTCAAAGCACCTCGCAAAACAAGAAGAAAAACACAAGAAATTCGTTATTACCTTCAGCTGGTTCAAAATTAGTGAATAAACTTAGGCAGCCAAAATTAGTTGATGTATGGAGGACAGCAGGTGCTACGGCCAACCAAGAAAATCTTAATGAGGACCTCCCTGCCCTTCAGTCAAAGAGCAGACAATCTGAGTCAGCAGGAAATCAAACCAACAACTCGAATTTACTGCAAAATATTGAAGTTTCTGCACCCGCTCCATGTTTAGAAGCACAGCTATACAAGTTCAGGCCTCTTTCATTGGATTGTCTTCGCATGATCTCATTTTTAGAGGTATGTATCTGTTTTACTTTGCTGTCTCAATCTTGCACAAAAAATTTTAAGCTTTAGATTTCATCTGTATATATTGAATATTGACTCTCTTGTTTATGAGTTTAATATATTCAAATATTTTGCATTTATTCCTGAAATTGCCAGTAAGAAGAAACAAACACTATGTAAGTGGAGAAGTTGTGTACTTTCATAATTTGCAAATGGAAGTTTCACCTTTACGGCGTAGAAGAAAGATTAATATAATTCAGTGATGTGATGCAAGAAATTGGATGTTATTTGGTGATATTTGGTTATTCTAAATGAGGGATTTCTAGAATTGCATTATGTCAACATCAAGCGGAAGCTCAACACAGGAAATCTAAGTTACGCCCTTGTTAACTATAATTTTGTTGGCATAATGGGGGTTGGTGGAAAACGCGTTTCTTACGTCTTATGCATTTTGGACGAGTTTTGGACGCGTTAGAGCTCCCTATAAATATGTCTCCCCTGATTTCATTTCAAGAGTGTGCCCTCGTATCTCTATATTTCTATAATATTTATGATGCAGTTTTCTCTTATATTGAGAATGTTATTCTCCTTTAAAGAGAGCGAGATGTTTCAAGCTACAAATATTATAGTGGAATCTTTTCATTTTGCCCGTGGTTTTTACCCTAATAATTTTTGGGGATTTTCCACGTAAATTGTGATGTCCATTTTATTCCACATGTATACAACTTCTTAAATATAATTTACAAGATAAATCAAAAAATGAAAATAAAAATCCTAACATAATTAAGATATATTTTCTATATTTTGTATCAATTAGATCTCTTGAATAAATTAATAAACTTCTATACAATTAAGTATATAATATTCAACACTCTCTCTCAAGCTGGCTTGTAGATATCTTCCATAGCTAGCTTGCTCCTTAACGCTTCAAATTACCCTTTGTTCAACCCTTTGGTAAGTATGTCTGCAGTTCGTTCCATGGTAGTAATATAGGGAATAAAAATCATACCACTGCCAAGTTTTTCTTTCATAAAGTGTTTGCCAACCTCAACATGTTTTGTTCTATCGTGTAGAACTGAATTATGAGCAATTAAATGGCAGCCTTATTATCACAATAGACCTTAAGGAGGGACATTCACTTTTAATTCTTCAAGAAGCCTTTTCAACCAGATAGCTTCGCATATCCCATGAGCAAGTGCTCTGAATTCAGCTTCTGCGCTGCTCCTTGCAACTACATTCTTGCTCCGCCAAGTGACTAAGTTTCCTCCAACAAATGTACAATATCCTGAAGTAGACCGTTTATTAACTGTACTACCTGCCCAATCATCATCTGTATAAACCTCCACATTTAAATGATCTCGTTTCTTGAACATAAGCCCCCTACCTGGTGAGCCCTTTTAAGTATCTCAGAATTCTGTTCAATGCATCGAAGTTTTCCTGTCCAGGAGAATGCATAAACTGACTTACCATACTTACTGCAAATGCTATATCAAGACGTCTATGAGATAAGTAAATTAATCTTCCTACCAGTCTTTGATATTAAATTAATCTTCCTATCAGTCTTTGATATCTCTCTCGATCAACCATGTTCTCGGGTTTGGCAGCCTCTAACTTTAAGTTAACTTCAATTGGAGCATTTGCTTTACACCAAGTTGTCCAAACTCTTCTAATAGATCAAGTACATACTCTCGTTGGTTCACAAAGATTCTGTTAGGATCTAAAATTCCTAATCAGCTAGAATGGACAGAAACCAGGAAACTATAATGACAAATGGCAGCACAATATCAAACTCAGAAATATTCAATTGCAATCTGGAAAAGGAAAGGTAACGACACTAGTTACAAAGCAAAACACACACACACACTCTCAAGGAGAGACTCCTCCTTGCCCCCAAGCCAAAGCTTGTCCCAAGCATAAGCTTGTATACAAATTCTCAACATCAAATCTGAATCCCCACTACCCACTACCCTCCCCTCTATTTATTAATTATTTTCCCTCCCAAAATCTTAACAAACTTCCCCCCCATACTTCACGTGTTTCCTCCTTCCTTGGGCTTCTAGAACGGGCCATAATTGTCATAGATTGGGCTTAATTCTTCCCGTAACAATACCGCCCTCTTGAAAACAGCCTTGTCCGCAAGGCTGAAATCATCCATCCACGCCACACGAAAAATCCACCCTACATCAAAAACAATAATCTCAAAACCAAACTCCCAGTACTCACAACGCTTTAATCCAACTGCACTGATTAATTCATGTAAGCCTTTTGCTTCTTCATCTTCATCCATAACCCATGCCTGTAAATTTGGTAACACCGCAGTCATATCAACAGGAAACCCCCATTCCTCCGGTGCAACTTTAGGACTAAGTTCTGAACTCTCAACCATGTCCTCCCATAACAATAGATTAGTTCCATCAACCATGTAAATGAATTTCTTAAAATTCAGGAAATGAATAGTGGTCATTATTTCATGAATTATAAGAAAAACCGTATTGTTTGCTAATGTGAAAGTGGTACACCAACCCAACAAATTTGCCACGCCATCAAATTGAAAAATTCTCCCCGATGTTGCGCCGCTCAAGTCACCAATACCACGCCACGCCGCCGTGTCCCCTCGTTTTGTAATGTCACCGACCTCCCAATTTCTGAAACATAGTACACAGTGTGATGCGCACTTAATAATGTGAGTAAATCTTTGGACCACACCAACTTTGGCCCAAAAAATAACAAAATCTGAGCAGCCCTCTAAAGCCCATTCTTGGGTTACCCAATCCACCAACCCAATTTCTTGTTTTTGAAGAGATAAATCTGCTTCATTTTGCCGACCAGCCCAAACCCTACCAACTTCTCCCTCAATTTCACGTCTCCCTCCCAGACCATTCATACAAACCCTAGTCCCAACCACCCAAGTTTTAGCCCTCAAAATTGTTCCACTCATGCCACCAACTTCTCGGCCGCCCGCCGCTGTCCCTTCAGCCCCCACACGTTGGTCGATCCCCGCGCTCCTGATACGCAGCGATCTATTTCGGGAATTTGTTGATCGTCTATGTCCCATTTCTGTGTCACCCACCAGCACTCCTGCAACCCAACTTCCGTCTGCCGCTGGCCATTCGATTGTCCCCCGTCGGACTGTAAACTCATTGTCTCGTCCCCAATTGCTGAATTTTGACGCATGATGTGTGAATTGGTTTGGTCGATCCCTAATATCTCTTTGGGCCCAACTTTGGTTTTTTATAGAAGCCCAATACCCAACTTTAATTATCTCCACAATGAAGCCATCTGATTTAAAAGCCCAATTGAAAGAGGATGGCCCATGAGTTTTCATTTTTTGCCATGTTTCTTCTTCGTGGAATTTTTTTAGCAGCTGCTCTCCGTCGACTTCCATCGTCATCTCTAACTGTCGATACACCGTCACGGTATCGTACCCCCACACCTTCTCCATCATCCACGTAGCAACTATATTGTAGGGATTCCATGCTTTCCGACCACAATACCTTGTGAGCAACTCTTGTGCGAGCCCCCACCAATTTATGTACGGAAACCGTTTTTCAATTTCCTGGAACCAAAAGATTTTCATATTTATCCTCTCATTGGACAAGTGTGGAGCATCGCTGCTAGTCTGTAAGGATTGCTCGACCATAGATTTACATCTGCGCAATTCTATTCCTATCAAACGCGGTAATTCCATTTGGCTCTTAATTTGCTGCACCTTGTGTTGTTCTGGCCTCATTTCCTGATCAACATGTTCTTCAGCAACAGTGTTAATCTCCTTCGTACCACTGGAAAACTTCTTGTCACTGGTTGCCTGAAGTTCTTCACCGAACAAACCCAACACAGGCTCGGTTGGTTTCCTCTCCCTCATTTCTGTGTCTAGTTTAGCTTTTGTTTTGTCAACACTTGTGGAAACAGTGTTCTCCGCCAGTGACTTCTGCCCACCAAATTTCAGTTGCAACTCCTGGTTGAAACGATGCCATGTGAGATCGGGAAAGCGTAGAGTGAGCTCATAGAACCAAAAATCAGCCTCACCTTCCATGCTCATGAAAACGAGCTGGAGTCGGGCCTGAAACGATATAAGGTTGGTCTCAAAGTAATTCGCTGCTTGCAGCAACCACTGCTCGGAATTTCTACCATCAAACTTTGGCATGTCCCATCCAAAGCACTTCGTATCCATCCTTAGTGTCGATCCGGCAGGTCGGACCAATTGTTAGGATCTAAAATTCCTAATCAGCTAGAATGGACAGAAACCAGGAAACTATAATGACAAATGGCAGCACAATATCAAACTCAGAAATATTCAATTGCAATCTGGAAAAGGAAAGGTAACGACACTAGTTACAAAGCAAAACACACACACACACTCTCAAGGAGAGACTCCTCCTTGCCCCCAAGCCAAAGCTTGTCCCAAGCATAAGCTTGTATACAAATTCTCAACATCAAATCTGAATCCCCACTACCCACTACCCTCCCCTCTATTTATTAATTATTTTCCCTCCCAAAATCTTAACAAACTTCCCCCCCATACTTCACGTGTTTCCTCCTTCCTTGGGCTTCTAGAACGGGCCATAATTGTCATAGATTGGGCTTAATTCTTCCCGTAACAGATTCCCTCTCTTGACCTAGCGAATTCCATTCCAAGAAAGTATTTTGAAGTTCCTAAATCTTTAACTTCAAAATTTTAAGCAAGTTTCTTATTTAGTCTTGTCAATTCTTCAAGGTCATCGCCTGTCAAAATTATGTCATCAACATATACAATTAATACATCAATTCTTCCTTTCTCACCGTGTTTATAAAACATAGTATGATCTGCCTGACTTGAGAATACCCTTGAGCTTTCACAGCCTTTCCAAAGCGTCAAAACCAAGCTCTTGGATATTGTTTTAAACCATATAAGGACTTTCTGAGTCTAAATACTTTGTTGTGATCGTGTTTCCCCTCAAGCCCATGCGGTAAGCTCATAAACACTTCTTTCTCCAAGTCTCCATTTAAAAATACATTTTTTTATATACAAGTTGTAAAGCCCAATTAGAATTGACAGCCAAGGATAACAAAACTCGGATATAATTTATATTTGCCACAGGAGCAAAGGTCTCCTGGTAGTCAATGCCATAGGTTTTCATAAAACCCTTGGCCACAAGTGTCGTCTTGTATCGCTCCACACTTCCATCAACTTTACACTTAATATTGAACACCCTTTTACACCCAACTGTCCTTTTCCTTTAGGTTAGTTGACTATCTCCCATGCTTTATTCCTTTTAAGTGCAATCATTTCTTCCATCACCGCCGATTTCCAATTCTGATCATCTGGTGCTTCTTGCATGTTTCTTGGAACAAACAATTTAGCTATATTATAAGTAAAAGCTCTATGATTAGAGCCAAGTTTGTCGTATGACAAGTATTTGCCAATAGTTGGGTGCAGTGCAAGGTTCGAGTTCCTTTTCTAATAGCTATAGGAATATTGTGGTCTGAAGGAAGTGTATTGGGAGCTTAGTATGATTAGAATTATCGAGGGAATGTACGGGAAAAGTAGAGTTTAATGTACACCTTGAATATTTAGTGAATTATCCCTCGGGTCCTCTAATTGGTCATGCTCTTTCACAACAGTAGGCTATTTACCTCTTTGACAAGTCTTTTGTCTACTATAAACCAGAAGCTCAGGACTTGGTTGCTTTAAATGATGGCTAGGGACACCTAGTTTTCCTGTTTCCACAACCTAGTTTTCCTGATCAAAGTTTTTTTCAAGTGGTACAATAGGTTTGGTAAGGAAGGTGTAGGAGAAATCTGTCAAAATTTTTGTTCCTCGTCATCTTTCTCCCCCTCAAGAAAATTTTTCTGAAAGTAAGGATGACTTTCAACAAAAGTGACATCCATACTAACAAAATATTATTTTGTTGTGGGGCTGAAGCATTTAAAACCCTTTTTATGAGGAGCATAGCCAACAAAAATACATTTTTCAGCACGAGGGTCCAATTTAGACCTAAGTCTACTAGGTGGATGGACACAAACAGTGCAACCAAATACTCCTAAATGGAGGTTGGAATAAATTCGTGTCGGGAAAAAATGCTTTGAGACAATCAAGGAGTATTACATGGTTAATGACACAAGTAGGCATTCTGTTAATCAAATATGATGCTGTTAAAACCGCATCACCCCACAAATACTTGGGAACATTTATGGAAAACATAATGGCAAGAGAAACTTCAAATATTTAATTTTCTTTCACAATTCCATTTTGTTGAGGGGTATCAACACAATTGGATTGGTGAATATTCCTTTTCCTTTAGAAAACTTCCCAAATTTCCTTTAAAGTATTCTATGCCATCGTCATTACAAAGGATCCCAATTTTCGTTTGAAATTGATTTTCAATCATCATATAAATATCCTTGAACAAATTTCCAACCTCTGATTTGTCATTAATTAAGTATACCCAACACAAACGAGTGTGGTCATCAATAAAAGTCACAAACCATTTTTTTCCAGAAATTGTTGTGACCCTACAGGGGTCCCAAACATCACCATGGATTAAATAAATGGTTTTGATGCTTGGTAAGGTCTAGAGAGATAAGTAGCACGATGACTTTTTGATAAAAAACAATATTCATAGTAAAAAGATGAGCAATTCAATCTTTTAAACGAAATAGGAAATGATTATTTCAAATAAGGAAACTTGGGTGCCCTGCTATAACATAATTTGTTCTTTAACAATGTTAAAACTAGTAAGGTTCACTCCTTGAGTTGTTTTATTGCTTGAAATGTCATTATCAAAGTAGTAGAGGCCATCTATCATCTTAGCACTGCCAATCATATTCCCCGAGTTTTGTTCCTGAAATTCACAATGAGATTCAAAGAAGACAACAAGACTATTATAATCTTTTGATAATTTACTTACTGACAGAAGGTTAAAAGTAAGCTTAGGAACATGAAGGACTGATGTGAGTCTAATAACATTAGAAAGCTTAATCAACCCTTTGTCTGCAATAGCGGAATAAAACCCATTTGCTATCCTAATTTTTCAGGACCAGACATGGAGAATAAGTTTGAAATAACTGGGAACAACTTGTCATGTGATCTGAAGCTCCAGGAGTACCAAGAAATTTGGAATGACAAGTCGAGGCTTTAGGTTTGCTACCTGTTTGAGCCAGAGAAGCCTTATGAGTACCAGATGAAGGATTGAATTTCAACAGCTTTAGAAGATAATCCACTTGATCTTTGTTGAAGGGAGAAACCTATGCCTCATGAGTTGTTGGGTTCGATTGAATCTGCCCTTTTGCTTATTCTTCCAATTTGCTGGTTTACCGTGACTTTTCCAGCATGTTTCACGGGTATGCCAAGGCTTGTCACATGCATCACACTGAATATGAGGTTTTTAATCAATTTTCTTCCCTGCATATGCCTCGGGTGTGACAACGGCAGAAGTCTCTGCAAAATGATTGCACAATGATCAGATACAGATCGTTTGAAACCCCATTGAGGTTGGCCACTCATGAATCCAATCGGCCGAAAGAAGAAATCGATCCAAACGACTTACGCACGTACCATCTGGCCTGCACCAAGTAAATTTTCAACCAATCAAAGGCAGGTCAATCAGACCAGAGTTATTGATAAATGAATCAAATTCTCTCATGCCATTTAAGTTTTGGGCTAGGGATCATCCTCGCCTTTCAGAAATGTGGTTAACCTCATTAAAATCTCCACAAATGCACAAATTTTCCTCTTCTTGCCTCTCTAATTTCGAAAGCAAGACATTCCACAAAACTCTTTTCGATTGTAGT
The DNA here is from genome assembly GCA_907163345.1 of Haberlea rhodopensis. Classification (NCBI taxonomy): domain Eukaryota; kingdom Viridiplantae; phylum Streptophyta; class Magnoliopsida; order Lamiales; family Gesneriaceae; genus Haberlea; species Haberlea rhodopensis. Next base: position 7,640,541 of record CAJQUN010000021.1, on the reverse strand, counting down.
ACCCCTGAATAATAGATGTTAATAATGTTGCATCTGACCTTTTTTGGACCCCAATAACCTTCCACTCCTAAAATGCCATCTTCTCCCCAGCAACTGTCCATCACAAACATGTTCTCATTCCAAATACACAGAAGACCTCATGCCGCTCCCTCTACTCCTTTGTATGCCCAATTAAAATTATCTTGTCTCCAAATTGTTTTGCAAAACTTCTTTGTCATGAACTCTTTTTTTGTTTCTTGTTAACACAAAAAATCTACCTTTTCTTTCATGATTAGCTTCCTCAATTCTCTTTTCTTCACCCGGCCACCTAGCCCTCGAATGTTAAAACTCACAATTATAATTGGTTTACATCGACATCTCCTGTATCCTCATAGCAGTTCCTCTGACTTTGAATGTGATGGCCCAATCCTAATCATGTGATTAATGATCACACAATAATAATTAGAGCGTAAACAACGGAAGATTAATGTAAAATTTATCAATATGTGGCCCTAAAAATTTCAGCATGACCTCATCGTACGAGGAACATACCACCATTATCAATAAACATATACTCGAAATATATATATATAGATACCATCAGTTTCATATCCATCAACACAAATCAAACTATGAAACACATATCCATACTGGGCTAAAATAAACTAAATATACATAAACTCCTCACACTCCAAGGACACACCCTGGTCCATATACTACTGGAATAAGTAGGAAAATAAACCTCTCAAGTGTGGCTTCCACTGGATGTACCATGTCTGGGATCCTGGCCACATGTACTACCTGTCATTTTTCACACACAAAGACAACAACAGCTCCATTGGGGATGAGCAAAGCCCAATATGGAACGATCAAATATATACAACATTTATCTATAAAATGAGATATATGATGTAATGCAATGCAATGCATGTCGTGTCGGTATCAGGTCAATCACCCATCCAATGGGTGTCAGAATCAATCAAATCACCATCAAATCATAGTAGCTCGAGCCTGCCAAGCATAAGGGATAATCAGTGATGCGTCGTCAAAGCGTCATCACATCCCAAGTCTCGACATAGTCAGGGACATACACGGGATGACATTAGCAAGGTGCCACCAATCCCTCGTCTCAACAAATCATGGTAATCAGAGGAGACCACGATTCCTTATACCTCTCGGGCCATTTAATGCCGGTCATAGTATCGCGGTACCAATCTCCAATGATTATCCCAGAATCCAAAAATAAACAGTGTATTTAAGGATCATAGCTCAACGTGCATGTCACGCAACGATGTGTGTTAACAAAATATTTATTTTCATACACCGATGTACCAATCGAAATGCCTTGAATGTCACATAATTTAATAAAATCACGTAGCCATATAATCTCACACAATTCACATAATTCAACAAATCATATATCAAATAATACAGATACCTGTCGTATGTTACACGATCGCAACATACCTTATTTCTTTGATTCCGATCAAATTGAACTGATATGTTTCCAAGAGTTAACTATAAAGAATTAAGCAACACACAATTTTATTAATTCTATGAATACATTTACCTCATCTTACCATTATGAGATTGAAGCCATTATTCAGCTTGCTAAGACATCATAACAATTGAAATTGTTTTAAGCTATTTCACCTAATTTAAATTCCTTACACACACACATAATAGCTCACTGTACCTTTGTTTATATGGCATAAGCATGTCAAATATCTAGATATTAAATTGAATAAGAAGTGTAATTTCTTAATCAATTCAGAATTTCAATTAGTTCCTTGAATTCATCTTCATAATGCCACTGCTTAGGATAAAATTAGCACATTTTTCTCAGTAACATTATTATTTATTTCATTTGTTAAGGACAATCAACAAAACCCACTCGTTTTTGACACACTAATTAAGAAACTCACTACTTTAAGATATTAAAGCTCAATAATAGCACAATTCTTCACTAACAGTACAAATTTCATTTTACAATGCATTTATCATATGATAAACAGATAGTGTAAGAATGCTTTCATTTTACTAATCTGACGAACATACACTGACAGATGCAATCTATGTGCATCTTACCTCAGTATACGAAGGTCAACACCTCATTTCGTTAAGAATTTACCAACAATTACAGTACATCAATCTTTCTTTTATTGTTCTTTATTAAAACTACAAAAGAAGATAAGATAAAAGCTAAAGAATGTGTTTTCAGTATTATTCAAGAAACCAAACTTTGCAAAACTCTCAATAATGCAAGAACACACAAGAAACTAACCTTGAATATGAGCTAGAGTACATAGATGGAAATTTTGTGACTAACTAATAATTATACAGAACTTTGAGCTTCAAGTCATGACACAGACTTGAGTAATCAGGTGTTGATGTGTTCCGTTTCTTGCTTTCTTTACCTTGCTCTTAAGCCAACAGCTGATAAAATACACGGTGCACAAAGACACGTTTCATTCTCTCAACCACATAAAAGTTTTATTTTCATATTTTACACTTTGGAAAACAACAGATATTTTGTTAAGTGCATTTATCGGTCCTTAATTGTATTATTTTATAATAATTTATTACTCTTATTATTATTTAAATATTTGTCTCATTAATTTTGAATTGTTCCATCTATCGCAAATGCCTTTAAGATGTTAACTATTTTTAGCATTTAATCACTATTTTCGATTTCTACATTTCAAAAAAATTATTTAAAACTTATAATGACCTTATTAACATTAATCAAGTCGTAGAACCTTACATTAATGGCTTCCACATTTATTTTCTCCAAAACCATGAGGTGTTTAAGAATTTCTTGATCATTTCCTTGACCCATAATCCCCAAATTCTGTCCAATACTCCATAACCGAGTAGCTTTTTCCAAAAATTCCTCATCCACCAACTGTTTAATACCACCGCATATTCCATTCTCTTCAATGAAACACTTTTGATCCTCCTCCGTCCTCTTCTTCCTTTGATAGGTGTTTGTGAAACTTATTATTTTGACTGAATCTTCTTCTACACGCCTTAGCAAAACTTTCGCACAGTTCTCCCTTCCGACTACAAGATCATTTTCTGCCATCGGTGATTCACATATGGGACTAACATTTCATAATCTTTTCCAAATCCTTCTGTCCATTCTGATCAAACTGTTCTGATTCCACAACCTGATTAACAGTTCATGTCGCTTCGTTCATAGATCCTTTGTGTAATAGTCAATTCTTATTAATTCAGAAACATGATACATAATCTTATAGGGTACTTGTGGTACGACAAACTCCATAAAATTAGAGAAAATGTATGATCTTACTCATTTTACAAGATCTAATATTTTCCTATTAGATACAACTAAATCTCTACAAGTGACCAAGTCATATAATCTTCTTGATTGATCTACACTCTCCCTCAAGCTTTGCAATAGATTTTGATTAGTGAAAACTTGCCAACAAAGAATTCATGATTTTGTTCCGATGATCCCTTTGTGAGTAGATTGAGTTGATTTGATGTGGATACATACTCACTACTGATAATTCTTTCATCTAGCTTCTTTTTTATGAAATGTCGATCCCACTAACTGAACCTTCAATTAAGTGTTTGATATCTAGTAGCTCAAGGATAGATAAACTCAACTTGTTCACAACGCTGAAGAAACAAAATTTTCCTTTCTTTCGGTATGCTTTATTATTCCTTAATGAGAACTTGAAACAACAAATGAAAGAATTTTCCTATAACTCTTTCCACTTACTGCTGTAAATGTGCATGCATCAAATTGTTAAGAGATGAAATGCTTGCCAAGTTTCAGAAGCTATACAGGTCAACATGGATTGCCACTTAGTCATCAGCAGAATCTTTAATTTTTCTAATGTTCTCTCTTTCATTTGGTTTTCTCTTGCAGAATAGTCAAGGTTCTTGTTGTGCTGATCCACTTGCTGAGGTCTCTCTTTCTCTCGCCCCCCCACATACCCCACCCCCACCCCATCACCCCTCATGCACACAGGCACTAGAGAAATTTCAGGGAATGACTATGCGGCTAGTAATGAGCCGAAGCCATCGAAAGTATGATTTTTTATTAAATATAACTGCTTAGATGACTTAGTTTAAATGAAAATTACATTCTAGAACAAACAAGTAAATCTTTGCATTGAATTCATGATTCTTAATTCATCGAGGTTTTTGATATCTTAGATCAAGTGCTTTGTTTTGCTTGTTGTTCAATCCCATATATATGGTCAAATACTATGCTCTACCCTGCAGGTTCAAGCTTTGTCTTAGCACATGCATTAAAAATCCAAGGGGAATACATACCAATACTACTCTGATTAACACCTATGCATTTCTCACAAACGAATTAGATTTATTGACTTTTGAACCACACTTTAAGAAAACCTTGACCATGCTTGCTGTTAAAAATATATTTAATGAAGAATGATTTATTCTCATCACGGCTTTTACAATACAATTATATAAAGTAGAACTACAAAAGCAAAGAGATCAATTAGCCTACTGATTTTATTCAATTATAAGAAATCCGGTACGTTCCATAAAGAAGAAATACTTTATTTTTGTAACACTCACCAAATTGGTGCATAGATATTGATCATTGTCAAATATTGAAAAGGACAGAAAATGCCATAGATCTCAGGCAACTTTTGGTTCTGAATGGATGATGTATTTCACTATTGATCTCAGTATATAGGTATACAATCAAGTATTATGCCACATTTAAAGCTACTGCCCTATCTAGAATTGGCTTATATTAGGAATGCCAATTATACAAAATCTTGCCATTTATGCTTAACAAAACACACGCTTATTTCCTTGTAACATCCATCCTCAAATTGATGTTGGGCGGTCTTGAAGCATCAATTTGGTGATAAGAAATTGGTGAAGATATCAGTTGTCTGAATATGCGATGGAGTATATGGAAGAGTGATGGCATTGCCATCATAAGCCTCACGAATGTAGTGACAGTCCACCTCAATGTGTTTAGTTCTTTCCTGGTACACGGGATTAGACGTGATCCGAATCGCACTTGTATTGTCAACATGAAGTGGTGTAGGAGACATAATATAGGAACCAAGTTCAGTCAAGAGGCGACGCAACCACATTATCTCAGAACAGGCCGTGGACATAGAGCGATATTCTGATTCAGATGAGGACTTAGATACACGATCCCGGTTCTTACTTTTCCAAGATATAAAAGCCAAGCCAAGAAACATAAAACAGCTCGATACGGAACGCCTGGTGTTGGGACATCCTGCCCAATCCCCATCACTCTATGCAATAAGTTCAAGCGGTGAGTTGGCAGGGAAGAAAAGGCCACGCGGGGGAGTACCATTGACATAGCGAATAATCCGGCGTACATCTGCAAGATGAAGGTGGCGTGGGGTGTGCATGAATTGGCTCACTTGTGCAAGATATCAGGGCGAGTAATGGTGAGATAGTTGAGACTTCCAACCAATTGACGATATAATGATGGATCAGTCAAGAATTCACCAACATCATTATAATATTTAACATTGACTTCCAAAGGAGTCTCAGAAGTTTTTGCCATCTTGAAGACCAGCCAAAGTACAAGTCTTGAATGTATTTATGCTGGTTCAAAAACAGTCCTTCCGGGGTTGATAGCACCTCAAGACCCAAGAATTATGTCAAAAGGCCCAAATCTTTCATATGAAACGACTTTTGAAGATGCTTTTGTAGCCGATAAATAAAGGCCGAGTCAGTTCCAGTGATCACAATGTCATCTACATACACCATAAGTAGAACAAGCCATTAGTAGTTTTGCACAAAAATAATGAAGAGTCATACTGTCTTTTGAACAAAAGAGAAACCAAGGAGAGTGCTCCGAAATTTGTCAAACCAATCGCGTGGAGCTTGCTTCAAGCCAATAAAGAGAACGCCGAAGTTTACACACATCCGAAGAGGATGTAGCAAACATCCCAGGAGGAGGTGTCTTATAAATATCTTCCTTAAGCTTGCTATGGAGAAATGCCTTTTTGACATCCATCTGATGCAAAGGCCACTGCTTAGATGCGGCAATAGCAAGAATAAGCCGAACAATGGTCAGCTTGGCATCTGGAGCAAAAGTTTCATCGTAATCCACCCCATACTCTTGATGATAAAACCAGTCGGCTTAACATCCTTAGGACAAGTCACAATGTCCCAAGTGTGATTATCGAGCAAAGCGTTTAGCTCATCATGCATGGCTTTCACCCAACAAGGATAAGATTTTGGAATACAGTATCGGTTAAGGTGGCCGAGAGTCCATACCTATTTGGCGGACGAATAGAGCAGGAAGAACGTCGTGGAGCAGCTTGTCCTGGTGGTGGATCAGGGTCGCAGGGAGGTGAAGAGGCGTGGGGCCTTCGGCGCGTATAATCAAAACCTGGAGTGAACGTTCAACAGAAGAAAAAAATATCATCAAAATGAGGAAGCAATGCACGATCAGAAGTAGTGCTGTGCCGAGGAAAATAATATTGATTTTCGAAGAAAATGACATTTCTAGAGACAAGCATTCGTTGAGACACCGCATCGTAACATACATATCCCTTGTGAGCGGTATTATAGCCCAAAAAAGCACACGTAACATATTGAGCAAAAAGTTTATGACGTTCTACCAAATGTGCGAAGGTGATGATAGTTAGGATGAATCTTATGAAGACGAATGTAAGGAGACTCAAAATTTAAAGGCTGAGATGGTAGTCGATTTATGGTGTAAACTGCGGTGGATAACGCCTCAACCCAAAACGTTGAAGGCATCGAGGATTCCAAGAGTAAGGTGCGAACCATATCCAACAAGTGACTCTTTTTACGTTCAGCCACGCCATTTTGTTGAGGTGTATAGGGACAAGAGCGTTGAGACAATCCCTTTTTGTTTTAAGAAAGTTTGAAAATCATGAGACATATATTCACCTCCATTGACTTAATTGTGGTAGGGAATTGTGTTTCAACATATGCAACAAAGGCTCTGAAAACAGTAAACAATTCTGCTTTAGAACGAAGGAGATAAACCCAAGTAAAACGAGTATAGTCATTAATAAACGTCGCAAAGTATTTATAATTAGCATGTGAAGGAAGATGAGCAATTCCCCAAATATCACTGTGAATCAAGTGAAAGCATGCATTAGTATGACTACCATGATTCTAGAAAGGTAAGATCTTACTTTTCTCAAGTTTACAAGTAGAGCAATCAAGAGGTAAAGAAGAAGTAATGGGAGTCCCCAAAAAACCATTCTTCAATAAAAGGGATAAGATTATATTATTAGGATGGCACAAGCGTTTATGCCAATTAACAATCTTATTTGGAATAGTAAAACAAGACAGAGAAATACCGGGGGAGGGTGCAAAATGAAGAGGAAACAATCGTCCCACTTTAGGCCCCCTCACTATCACCTTCCCCGATACATGATCTTGCACAAGACAACCATCATGCGAGAAGTTGACATTGCAGTGATTGCCAACTACTTGACCAACAAAAATCAAACGAGTAGATAACCCATGAGATACATACAACATCTTTAAATGAAGGGTGGGTTGATATCACCAACATGCGTAATTGGAAGAGTATTGTCATTAGCAATCTGGATATGTTGAGTACCAATATACTTACGAATCTTGCTCAAACAATCACAAGAACCTGTCATGTGGTTAGATGCACCAGAATCAACAAAACAAGGTGATTGAACATGCTTACCACTGCCTTGAAGCCCAAGAGCAGAAAATGCCGAAATAATCATCTGCTGAACCATTTCTGTTGTGAGACTGGGCGAACTGGTAGCTGGAGACAAAGTGGTTGAAGTAGAGGGACCTGAGGGAGGCGCGGAAGTCGTGGCATGAAATGTCTTAACACGACGATTCTGGTACCGTGTATGGTACTCAGCAATAATGTGATCTTTTTGTTTACAATACAACAACAACTAAGCCTTTAATCCCAATGAATTGAGGTAGGCTACATGAACAATAGAGAGAATCAAGTCGGGTCGAACACATGCATCAGTCTTCTCCAAACGCTTCTATCGGTCAACATATCTTCTGTAATCCCCTTGCACTCCAAGTCTTTGCGTATAACTTCGAGCCATGTCTTATTCGGTCGTCCTCTCGCTCTCGTGAATTGGCCGAAATCCATGGACTCCACTCGACGCACAGGTGCACTGCTGGGCCTATGTCGAACATGACCAAACCAACGTAAGCGACTTTCTTGCATCTTCTCTTCTAGACAAGCTACACCTACTTCAGCTTGAATATTTTCGTTCCTTATTTTATTTCTTCTAGTCTTACCGAACATCCAACGAAGCATACGCGTATCTGCCACTCTCATCTTTTGGATGTGATTCCTCTTGGGTGCCTAGCATTTCGTCCCATACAACATTGCGGGTCTAATGGCGGTTCTATAATACTTTCCCTTCAATTTCAGCTGAATATTACGATCACATAGAACTTCGGTGGCATTTTTCCATTTCAACCAGCCAGCCAACCTGAATCCTGTGGTTAACGTCATTGTCAATCTCTCAATCCTTTTGGATAATTGACCCTAGGTATCGAAACTTGTTGCTCGTCGATACCTCTTGACCACCGAGTGCTACAACACCGGAATCCCGAAAGATACGACCACTAAATCTACACTCCATATACTTCGTTTTAGACCTACTTAATCTAAACCTTTTTGATTCCAACGTCTCTCTCTATAACTCTAATTTGGCATTTACCCCTACCATTGTCTCGTCGATTAACACAACATCGTCAGCAAAATGTATGTTCCAAGGTAATTCAGTCTGTATGTGTTACGGGAAGAAATTAAGAAGCCCAATCTATGACAATTGTGGGCAGAAGCCCACGAGGAAGGCAAAACATATGAAGTATGGGGTGGGGGGAGTTTGTCATGATTTAGGAGGGAAATCAGTGAATAAAAGGGGGGAAAGAGTGTAGGGTGGATTATTTTAGATATTATGTTGAAAGATTGAGTTGCTAGCTTTGCTAGGGGAAGGGTTTCTCTCCTTTGAGTGTGTGTGAGTGTGTTTCCTTTTGTATTTCCTTGTGTATTTCGGTGAATCATTTCCAGTATCAATATAATCACATTTCTGTCTATTCCATTGTGTTGGTGTTTCCAACATCTATTAAATTTTGTGAGTGCATATTGTTCTATAACCACAGAGCAAATTTGATCCTAGCAATTGGTCCGACCTGCCGTCGCCGACGCGACTGCATGACCACCATATAATTCCATAGTTGGGTCAGGAGGGAGAAGCAGAAGGAGGCGCAAGAGGCTGAAGAAGTGGTGAAGGAAAGGATATCTGACGGATTAAACAAGATTTTGGAGAGAGTGGTAGCGCGTAGGGAGGCGTGAATTCATCCAGTTAGACAACGGACTTTCGAAGAGCAGTTGGATTTGGTGCAGAAATCTCTGCGGACACTGGAGGCGAGATGGGGACGACCAACCGAGCCGGAGACAGGAAGATTCATTGGAGTTTCTCATTCTGCTAGTGACGATAAAACTCTCCACAACACTGAAATGGAGATCGACAGTGTTAAAAAGGAAAACAAGGAAGAAGAATATATCCAAGAGAACTCGGAGAACATGATGTCGGTTGTTGAAAGGGAAGAACAAGTTTGGTGTGGTTCGACTCTTCATGGAGTTTCAACATAAAATTTCGACAGAAATGAAGGTGATGAACCAAAAGAAAATTCTGGAACATAGACAGCCAAAATTTTGGAGGAATTCAATGTTGCCTTGGTTGATGAAAAATCAGCGGAATCGATGGAATTAATCAATGGTAATGACCGATATGCTGATAAAGATGATGAATGAATTCACATCGTGCATAAGGAGAATGAGAGAAAGTGGGTTGAGGAAAAAAATCAGAAATGGGTCTGGCGAGCTTCTGATGGGTGACAGAGAGATTGTGCTGCAGCTGAATCAGATCGCTGAAAATTGTTGAGTGAAAAGCCAGTGGCGTACAGTTCCCTTTTACTCCAATCAATATTCCGGTAAGTCTTGTGGATTTATTTTTTCTGCAGCAAATGAGCGGAAAGGATAGAGGGAAGAAAAATCGGAGATGAGGAAGCATGGTCTTCCAACTGTGGAGGAGTGCAAGCGGGGACTGAGTAATACGGGGTGGTTGATGTTCTCTGTGGGGAATATAACGCAATAGGAGTTGGTGTCGGGGAGTGGCGATGTATGTGGAGCACATGAATTAACAATAATTAATAGTGGGATGAGTTTGAACTTTGTATCTGAATTGATGGTGACCAAATTTAAATTTCCAGAGACTCAGAAGATGGGAGTTGGGGAATCTTTTGAGTATGACCGTCCAGGGAAACAACAGAGGACGGGCAAGGGATCGAGAGTAAAATGGGAATGATTGGGAATTGGCAGCTGAAATGAAAATTCCATACTTAGTTGGGGAATGGCTCACATATGATTTGATACACATATATTGTGGTCGAAAAACAACAAATTCCTATAAACTTATTGCTAAGTCCATAAAGGAGAGAATGTGGCTGCTGGGAAAAAGTTGTATGTCTTAAGTGTTCAGTGTATGAGTTTACTAATAACGGAAGAGTAGTTCGTGTAGTGGGTGTTATGGGTGAGGACCTCCCAATTAACAAGAACAGAAGGCATTATATTGCATGGGCTGAAGAATATTATCTTGAAATGTATTTTGGTAATGAGTATTGCGACCTTGAGTTTGAAATAGTTGTCTTTGACGTGGGGTGGTCGGATGATGATTTTGAATGGGCAAGGCTCAAGTCTCAGCCTTGAGGACAAGACTGAATTTAAAGATGGCTCAAGTCTCAGCCGTGAGGACAAGACTGAATTTAAAGATGGCGGTATTGTTACGGGAAGAAATTAAAAAGCCCAATCTATGACAATTATGGGCCCATTCTAGAAGCCCACGAGGAAGGCAAAACACGTGAAGTATTGGGGTGGGGGGTAGTTTGTCAGGAGTTAGGAGGGAAAACAGTGAATAAAAAGGGGGGGAAGAGTGTAGGGTAGATCATTCCGGATTTTATGTTGAAAGATTAAGTTGGTAGTTGTGTTAGGGCAATGGAGAGTTTCTCTCCTTTGAGTGTGTGTGAGTGTGTTTCCTTTTGTATTTCCTTGTGTATTTCAGTGAATCATTTCCAGTATCAATATAAGCACATTTCTGGCTATTCCATTGTGTTGGTGTTTCCAATTTCTATTAAATTTTGTAACTGCAAATTGTTCTATAACCACATGGCAGATTTGATCCTAACAGTATGTCTTTTGTTAACTCATCCATCCCCAGGGCGAACAGGAAAGAACTCAACTCAGACCTTGAAGCAATCCAATAGTGATCTAGAACTCACTTGTCATCTTGCACCTTCTCACATTGGATGTTACTTCGTCGTACATGTCCTTGATTATATTGACATAATATCTTACGTGGTACTTTCTATAAAGATCATATGCCGATCTTTACTCCGCTAACGATGGCGCTCGACAAGTTGACGAAGTAAATGGATAGCTTTCGTAGTTGACCGTCCTGGCATGAACCCAAATTGGTTCTCTGATATCTTAACCTCCCTCCTTAAATGACATTCAATTATCCTATCCCAAAGCTTCATTGTGTGACACATGAGTTTTATACCACGATAGTTGGTGCAACTCTGAATGTCACCCTTGTTCTTATATATAGGGATTAGAGTACCATTTCTCCAGTCATTTGGTGTTAATCCTTTAAATCTTGTTAAATAGATATGTTTGACATTTTATTCCCGTCTCCATACTTCATTAGGATTCCATCAGGACCAACTGCTCTTATTGTTTTCATTTTGTTCAAAGCTTCTTTAACCTCAGATTCTCTAATTCTGCGAGTAAACCCACGGTTTACATCATGTTGATGGATGTTGAGATCACCTAAATCTTGGCTAAAGCCACCGTTGAACAAGCCGTTAAAATAATTCTTCCATCTTATTTTGATGTCGTCATCTCTAACCAAGACTTTATGGTTATCATCTTTTATGCATTTCACTGTACATAAGTCTTTTGTCTTCCTCTCCCTCGCTCGGACAATCCTGTAGGTATCTTTTTCTGCCTCCTTGATGTCCAATTTATCGTACACTTCTTTGTAGACTTTAGCTCTAGCATCTCGAACCACTGTCTTCGCTTCTTTTTTCGCAAGCTTATACCTTCCGAAGGTTGCCCCATTGTTCTTCTTCAGCTCTCTGTAAGCATCCCTCTTGATTCAGATAGCCTTCTTTACGTCTTCATTTCACCATGATGCGTTCTTACCTGGCGGAGCATATCATCTTAACTCACCAAGGAGCTCTTTAGCTACCATCTTAATGCCACGAGCCATTTTCTTCCAGGTGGTATCTGGATCATCTCTTGGCGTCCAATTAACTTCCTCGACTACCTTTTCTACAAAAGCTCCAAAGTTTCATTCTTTTAACTGCCACCACTTAATTCTTGGTTCTAACTTATTCTTAATTCTAGTAGCCCTATTCTTAATCCTAACATCTAGTACTAAAAGTCGGTGCTGGGTAACCACATTCTCTCCTGAAATTACTAGCTCTATCTATCCTTCTAGCCAAAAAGTAATCTATTTGGAATGCACTAGACCCACTTCTAAAAGTAACTAGATGAGAGGACCTCTTCTTGAACCAGGTGTTCGTTAGGACTGTCATATGACATGGCAAAATCCAAAAGTGAATTACCTACGTTCCTGTCCCCAATGCCATAGCCTTCATGAATACTCTCATAACCATCCCGATCAGAATCTACGTGCTCATTGAAATCTTCCCCTTGAAGATTTTCTCATTAAGGGGTATTCCTTGCACCACGTCGTCTAGATCTTCCCAAAATTTCCGTTTAATAGCCTCATCTAGACCAATTTGGGGTGCATAGGCGCTAATGATATTAAAAATATTGTTGCCTAAAACTAGCTTAACTAATATTATCCTATCTCCATTCCTCCCAACTTCAACTACATACTCGAGTAGTTTATTTCTACGATTACACCTATTCCATTACGATTCTTATCCTTACCTATGTACCGAAGTTTATAGTCTCAAGGAGCTATAGTTTGGGCTTTCTCACCTACCCATTTGGTCTCCTGCATACACATAATACTAATTTTCTTCTACTCATAGTCTCTATTAACTCTGCTAATCTACCGGTAAGGGAACCTATATTCCAAGAGGCTAACGAATCATATGGTCTTGGTTTCGAGCTAACTTCTTTACCCCCATTCGCTTGAGGCGAGGGAACCTTTGCTCATTTGACACCACACCCAGGCGTCGATGTGGCTCTTGCCCACTTATCACTACCACCACCCTCATCCTTTACCCTGGCTTGGGACATGCAGTGATACACTGAATGGAACTCTTTCTTGTTTTCCTTTGGCTGCATAGGCAATATTGACAATTTCAGAATTTGGCATAGATGAACCAAAAGCAACATAAGTGGCCAATCGTGGTTCTTCGCGCACAAGCTCACCAAAACACACATCTAATGATGGAACAGGGTCTCGGTTCAATAAAACAGCCCTTGTAGACTCATATTCAGGGCGGAGTTTCATGAGGAATTGATCGTGTTTGCTAACTGCATCAACCCGTGGACGGCAGGAAGAGTCTCTTTGGACACATGAGCATAGATAATGTCCGTATATTCACTCCAGAGACTGAGAAACCCGTAGTAATATTGTTCCATAGTCAGATTTCCATGAGAGTAATTTGCAATCTCCAATTTTAGTTGAAATCGGCGGGCTGTGTTGTCATGACAATAGACCCGCTTAATATAGTCCCACATTGTCTTTGCGGTGGTGAAGTAGCGGAGATTGTTCACCATGTTGGCATCAATTGAGCCAAGAATCCAAGAGATTATGCGAGCATCATTTGTCTCCCATTTGGTTAGCTCCTTGTCCGTGTCAGGCGCAACACTAGAGTCCGTGATGTGGCCCCAAAGTTCCTTCCCTTTGGGTAACATCCTAAATTGAAATTTTCAGGCAGCATAATTTTTCCCATTGAATTTAATGGAGAAAACATCGGTAGTCATGATGCAAACAAACAAGAAAATCACAATCACAAACAAAACCAACAACCCAAGAACGAGAAAGCCCAGGAATGAGAACCAAAAAACAAATGTCTATCGTGTAACACAGTAGATGACGAGAGACCCACTCAAAGTCTAAGTCTAAGGCAAAGAGCAGGATTAGCGGGAAAAAAAATCACTAAGCGCTCACTACAGAAGAGCGAAGACCAAGAACCCACACGAAGAGCGAAGACAACGATGATGATTATTGGAGCAAAATCCATAAACGCCAACAAGGAAGCAAAAAAAAATACAGTCGCAGAACACCCAAATTCACAATCCACCGAGAACAAAATAGATCCACCGAACCCAAATTCACAATCCACCAATAACAAAATAGATCCACCAGAAACCAAAACAAATCCAGAATGCACTAGCAATTTGATCCACAGAGACAGATGATCCTTGGATTGTGAATGTCCAGAGAGCACCGAGATTGGGAATTGGAAAACAAATCGCGATCCATAGAGGCCCAAGAACAGAAATCGTAAAATTTTCACAACCCACAAGATTCTGCGAAACTCACTATCGAACAAATCTACGGATTTGCAAGATAACAAACAGAAGGCCTAGCAATGGGAAAACAAATGAGAGACTTTCACAATACTCAACAGATTTGTGAAGAACGAAGATTCACCAGCGACGGGAAAAAAATCAAAATCTCAAAAAAATTCAAACTGACGAAGAACGAAGATGCGCTAGTGGCTGGGGAAAAAATGATAACAAAGTTGTGGCTAGGGTACAATGTCAAATATTGAAAAGGATAGAAAATGCCATAGATTTCAGGCAACTTTTGGTTCTGAATTGATGATGTATTTCACTATTGATCTCAGAACATATAGGTATACAATCATGTATTATGCCTAATTTACAGCCTATCTAGAATTGGCTTATATTAGGAATGCGAATTATACAAAATCTTGCCATTTATGCCTAACAAAACACATGCTTATTTCCTTGTAACGATCATGCCCAACTTATTGATTAACCATTCATAGTGAGGTCTTGAGAGCCTTTTTCAAAATGTAAGTTGTTTGTTGATTTGTCGGTATGAAGGGCAGACATATAGTTCTTGCTTCAATTTTCCTTATTAAAATGTTGATCAATCTCTATACTCTTCGTCCTATTATGCTGAACAGGGTTGTGAGTATAATCTCAATGGTTCCTCGCTATTCTTTTCAATTCTTCTAAAACACATTATGACCAAAGAATTCAGCTTTTGAATTGCTTCTTGACACGACACGTTGCTTCTTTCCCCACCAAGTCACCGAATTTCCCCAAACAAAAGTGCAATATCCTGAGGTAGATCTTCTGTCACATAAGGAACTACCCCAATTTGCATCAGTGAATACTTCCATAGACCTATGATTATTTTTCTTGAAATATAGACCCTACCCAATAGCCTTTAAATATCTCAACATAAGATAGACGGCTTCAATGTGTTCTTCACAGGGGGCATGCATAAACTGGCTGACAGCATTAACCGAGAATGTAATATGTGGACGTGTATGAGACAAATAGATTAATTTACCTACTAATTTTTGTACCTGCCAGTGTCCACCGGAGCTCTCTGCCTGTCATCCCACACTTTCACATTAGAATCTGTAGGTTTTTTAGATGGTCTGCACCCACTCATGCCAATTTCCTCCAAAAGACCGGGTATGCATTTTCGTTGGGTAACAACAATGCCTTGTTTTGACCGAGCAACTTGGATTTCCAAGAAATATCTCAAGTGTCCCAAGCTCCTTGATTTCAAATTTAGTTGCTAGGCATTTCTTCATTCTATTCGTTTCAACTAAATCATCTTATGTAAGAATAATGTCATCACAACATACCCAATTAATGTAACATTCTTTCCATTGGAGGAAAATTTGAAGAATAAGGTATGGTCAATTTGTCCTTGTTGCTATCCTTGCTTTTTCATATAATTGGTGAATTTCTCGAACCAGGCTCTCGAGGATTATTTAAGTCCATATAAAGATTTTTTTATTTTGCACATTTTTGTACCTAACTTTCCTTCGAACCCAGATGGACTATCCATATACACTTCTTCTTCTTCTAAATCACTATTGAGTAAGGCATTCTTTACATCCAATTGTTGGAGGGGCCAGTCGGGTTTAGTTGCAATAGACAAAAGGACTCGAACAGTGTTTAGCTTTGCAATTGGGGCAAATGTTTCAGAATAGTCTACTTCATATGTTGTGTGTATCCTTTAGCTACAAGTCTTGCCTTATGCCTCTCCAAAGTTCCATCTGAATTGTATTTGATTGTGAACATTCATTTACACCACAATCATCTTTCCAGTTGGTAAGGTCGCCACATTCCATGTTTTTTTTGTCTCAAGAGCTCTCATATCTTCAAGCATTGGTTCCTTCCACTTTGGAATTTTAAGAGCCTCCTGTACATTCTTAGAATTTCTGCATTGGATATTTGTGAGGTAAAGGCAGCAAGAGAGCGAGATAATTTTTCATAGGAAACAAATTTCAATATGGGATGTTTGGTACAATACCTAGTACCTTTCCTAAGATCAATATGACTTTCAAGGTCATTTGGTTCACAGTGATCAATTTTGGATGACATAGTAGTACCTGATACATGTTTCAATTGTTGATTTGATTTTGGCTCTTTATTCAAGACAGTGTGGCAGAGTAAAGTCTTCTTTCCTTTTTGGATGGTTCCGTTTTGAGTAAACAATACATTTCCACTTTTTGTTACTTCCCTTGTCTTTGCTTATTTCGTTTGATTGTGATGTTTTTGATGTAGGCATAGGATCTTGAGAGACATTAACCACATTTTGATGCATATTGATCATTAGGTCATTTGATATGGGTTCAGACACACTAGGGAGGAGATCAAGGTTTAAAAAACATCATATTCTTCTACTATCTCCTCTTGAAGATGATTGGACATAAAATAAGGTTGTTTTTCAACATCCATAACGACAAACATCTTCCTAACCGTAAAGTCAAAGCACTTGTAGGCCTTTTGAGACGGAGAATATCCAATGAAGACACATTTAATAGCTCGAGCTTCAAGTTTGTATGTATTCCAATGATTGTGAACAGGCTCAAAAAAACTGATTATGGACAAAGGTTATGCAACCAAAACCTTCGGAGGTAGCTTGACTGACATTCGATTTCTTGGAAAAAGTTTTTCGAAAGTTTGGAGAAGAGTTTGAAAGTTCAAATTTTTTTATGGCAAGCTGTTGATGAGATATGCAGCTGTTAAAATGGCTTCTCCCCATTAATATTTAGGAACCTTTACTGAAAATAACAATGATCCGGTACCAAAAGGTGTTTATTCTTAATCTTAGCTATTCCGTTCTGCTTAGTGGTATGCGCGCAAGAACATTGGTGTATTATTCATTTTTCACGAAAAAATTCTCGATATTGAGTTAAAATACTCTTTTCCCATTATCACTTCGAAAAATTGGTAATTGTGTTTGAAATTGTGTATGTACCATTTGGTAAAAGTCTTTAAAAACTATGCTTGCTTCAGATTTGTCATTAATTAAATTAACATAGCAAAGTCTAGTATGATCATCTGTGAACGTGATAAACCACTTCTTATTTGACAGTGTACTGATTCGTTTAGGGCCCGATACATCGGTGTGTATAATGATGGTGTTTCACATATTCACACACTTCACATTGAAGAGAAGACACATCTTTATTTGAAAATAACTTTGGAATCAATTGTTTTAAATATGTAAAGCTAGGATGTCCAAGTCTAAAGTGTCATAACATAACATCATTATCTAAAGAAACAACCATAGATTCAAGACAAGTACTTAAAGGTTGGGAATGTTGCCTCAAACTTGACCCATCCTCGAAGAAGTATGTTCCTCCACTCTGCCTAGCATTGCCAATCTTTTTCCCTGTCATCAAACCCTGAAAGGTGCATTGAGAAGAGGAGAATTTAGCTTGACAGTTTAGATAATGAGCAAGACAGCTTTTGAACATGAAGGACATCATGGAGGGTAAGGAATACAATGATAAACCCTTTTCCGGCAATGGTTGACCCTTTTCCGGCAATGGTTGAGAAAGCCATAAGTGATTTTTACTTTCTGGTTCCTGCACACAAATTATAGGTCAGAATATTTTTCTTACAATCCTGTCATGTGATAACTCGTACCTGAATCAATAATCCAAGAATTGTTAGAATTATTATTTTGGTCAGGAGTAATAGACAAGGTGTTACCTTTGGCTGTAGAACAAGATTGTTTGGGATTTAAGAAATTTGTACAGTTGGTCTATCTTTTCCTTGGTGAAAGGAAAAGAACCTGAGGGAGACTGCTTCTCCTGATTCGATCCTTCAGCCTGAAATGCATGGCCTTCACCCTGGTTGAATGCACGACCTTCACCCTTAGGTTTCTTCTTCCAGTTAGGTGGTTTGTCGTGGTTTTTCCAGCAGGTCTCCCGAGAATTAGTCTTGTTTTTGTAGACATCATCACACCACAGTTTTCCTTCCTTTTTGGCTGAGTCTTGACATTTCTTTGTTGCAAGTGCAGAACTTTCTTTTTGGGTGTAGGAGTGCTGAGCATAACCCTTCACCTACCTTTGTCTCTTCAGATTTCTGAGAAAACTTCACGCATGGATGAAAGTGGTTTCTTACCAATGATTTGACCCCAGCTTCATCCAGATCTTTATTGAGACCAGCCAAAAGCATGAAAACTTGTCGTTCTCTTTTTAAGTTTTGTAATCGGACATTCCCACACATCGTCATAGTGGAGGTCCAGTTCTTGCCATAACAACATCATCTCATTGTAGAATGTTGTGACATCGTGATCTCCTTGCCTTGCCTGCCACAATTTGGATTTTAATCCAAATATGTATAGGTGTTTTCAAAATCTGAATATGTGTCACGAACGGCTTACCAAACTTCCTTGGCTGTTGGGAAAACATAAATGGATTTCCGGTCCCTGGTTCTATTGAGTTTACTAACCAAGCAATCATCAAAGAGTTCTCTTCCTTCCAAGTTTTCCCGGATGGGTCATCAAGCATAGGTTGTTTAATTTCAGCTGTTAAGCAACCAAACTTTCCCTTGCCATTGAGGAGCGGTCGAACATATTGAGCCCATCGAGCACAGGTTGATTAATTTCATATGTTAGGTAACCAAACTTTCCCTTGCCGTTGAGAACCAGTCGAACATATTGAGCTCACATGGAAGATTGAATATAGGTGGGGAAAAGTGCCATCACAGGATAAAGAAATCCATCTATCGAGTTGTTCCGATGGACTCATCCGAGTTGCAGCTTGATTAGTAATCCTGTCTCCATACGTTTATTCCATAGTCTATTGACCAAGCTAGATCTGCATCCTGTGACGATAACTAGTCTTTGGATTTTACAGATAAAAAGTCAATTTTGACTAATTTAAACCTTTTAGTTTCTTCCATTTTGTGACTTCACTTATCCTTCTGTATGCTTGATGTGGTTTAGAGCTGGATTTTGTGCTTTGGAAGAATGCAGTCATTTGCTTATAATAGCAATCTCTAGAGGAATGTATGTTATTGTCATTTCATGTCATGCCATCTGTGGGATCCCCAGCGTTGATAGGTTTTCCCCTTAATTTAGCTTATGCATGTGTAATTCTTTGTATTTATCTGTTTACCTCTGTTTGTAACAGTTACCTCTTCATTTGTATCTCTTGTACGATCTTCACAAGAAGCTGGACCACTTGAGTCCTACAAAACAAGCTTTAGCAAGATGTTCAAAGTTTTCAGCTGGATATACAGGGATAAAAGCAACTGATTTTTTAAGCAAGATACATCCTCTATTTCCTTATCTAAGAAGAAACTTTGATCGTGCATTACACATACTTGGAGAAGGTTACATTTGCTTTGGTATACATGCAGAATTGGTGCCTTGTAGTTTCTACATCTGACTGAACACAACTGTAGGTGCCAAAACTTGTCAAGATCATTGGGCATCTCAGTCTATTGTAGATGCAAATCCAGAGATAACCAGCCCAACCATTTCTGCATCACCAGCTCAAACTTCTATTTCAGTTTGCAAAGAGACACTTTGCTGCTTTGGCAAGGTGATTTGCTATTCGTACTGTCCTTTCAGAAGGCTTCTCTTGTTCTTAATAGTTTTTATTTTTCCACTAGACTGGTTGTAGTATTACAGCCTCTGTTTCCCGAATGCAGATGTTAAATCTTCCAGATTTGCTGAAGGATACGATGTTCCTCTCTGGTCTTCTCCAGGCCTTCCAACCTAGGGAAATATCTGGTTGCTTTTTCCAAGATATGAATCTAATTCCTTTGCCAGGAGGTATGGATCATCTGTATTCTGGAGCTTTTATTTTCCTGGAAGGTATCTTTGAAGTGGGTATGTTTTCAACACGTATTTTATATCTTTTTTTTTTTTTGTTTTATACAGTTTAACCAAAAAATATTTACTAGAATATAAATTTGATTATCCTTCTTGGCAGCAATTACCTTCTCATTTGTACTGGCTTCAGAAGTCTTGCTGTCTTTAGAGTTCCTGATTACATCCATGCACGTGTTCCTTCATCAATCTCTATATCAGAATGAAAAAGATACAGGCAAAATATCTAGCAAGAAAATTCTTCCTTCTCTTTGCAACAAACTGGGGATTCATGCTCAGAAACTATTGATGTATAAATGTGATGATGGTAGTTCAAAATTGAAGGTGCCTTTAATGTTTTAAATCTCAAAATCTATGGCGTATATTCTTGTCAGTTTTAAATCTCAAAATCTATGGCGTATATTCTTGTCAATGTGACATATTTTCTCACTAAATTGAAATGTTCAGATGAATGATAACTTTATCTTCCTAATGTTTGCAGGGGGAAATGGTCCAGAAGATACTCGAGATTTATTTGAAAAATTTCCAGTCGACCTCTAATTTACTAAATGAGATTGCCTGTTCTGTTCTGCCTCAGGTGAACTGAGTATTAAACTTTCTTACAGTTGATATTGCAGTAGCATGTAACTGATCCTATTCTGCTGTACTATGATATTATAAAGAACAGCATTGATGTTACTTGTTGGTCTCTTCTAGATGAAAATACTAGATTTCAATTTTATAGGTACCTTTGTCCAGAACTGCAGTAGATGATGATATTCAGACTTTTCCTACCCTCTGTTATGCAACATTTGTTATCTGGTATCGTGTGATGGTGAGCTCTACTCGTTTTTTATTTCTGTATGTTATATTGTGTAATGGAGATGCTAATAGAAGGTTATTCCATGCAGCATGAAGTTAACCTTTCTACAATTAACAATTTGGTAAGTAGCTGGCCGTGCTATCGTTTCCTTAAAAAAATGGGCTTCGCTTGGTTTCTCAATTTGACAGGGTTTCAGAATTTGTTTTTGACGTTTTCTGTTTAGGTGAAGGAAATTGGCCTTTTAGAGAAGCCAAGAGCTGGTGCTAAAGTGGATAATGCACAGAGCCTTCTCAACACGATATTGCAGTCTGTAAATGTGGTTGTGTCTCTCATTAACATCTGCAGGACTAATGACAGAGTATTTTTCTCAACCACTTTACATTTTTGAAGTCTAAAGCAAATGGAGTTTCTGACTTTATATGTGAATTAGATGAGTGTTCGAGCAATGGCTGTCAAGTATGGTGGCAAGTTCATTGACTCCTTTCTTAAAGGTAAATACTTCTGATTGTCTAATGGATTGCTCCCTGTTTCCAAACCCTTGCGATGTGGACATGGAGAACCATAGACTTGTAAAATGTCATGCTCTATGCATTAGATGGAGCTGTGTTTGCAAACATGGAATTTCATTCTGTCATTCTGTGCATGGAAGTTATTGGACTTGCTTTTGCGTATCTCACTAGTGTGCTTATTTCTGTTTTTCCTCCTTTTCTCCTTTTGTTTTATTATCCTGGATAATGCAAAAGGTATTCAAAGTGGAAATGTTGAACTGAGGCCAGAAGCAAAAGATCAAACTCAATGGATGAAAACTGAAACTATGAAGCAATAGCAAAACATGTTAGAAAACACCGAACAATGTTTCTTTTTCCAAAGGAAGGTGATAGAACACCCAAGAAACCTTTATTTTGTTGGCCTTAAGATGCTATGAAACTAACTATAAACTAGCGAAAGTAGTTAAGGCACTAAAGTTATACTTCAATCACACGTTCAAACCACTCTAACTAGTAACATACCAAAAACATTGTAGGAAATATTTGGTCAACTGTTTAGTAATAATATCTAGCTTGATTCTTGGTTGAGATTTATCCCTTAGATGTGATTAGATTAGATCACAATCTATAATTTAGGAGACTAGTAGAACAGATCTCTATAAATTGAGACTGTATATTCTCATTAAAAAAAAGCAGATAAAATTATGATATTTCTACGTCTTCTGGTCCCTTTTTAAACGACATGGTATCAAAGCCAACAAATAAGTAAGGTTTGCAATTAAGGTTTGCACAGTAAACGTGAACCCTAGTCACCACTGACTCACGTCTTTCCTGTGCTAACCCTAGCTGTCAGCAGCCTCTTCGCGTGTTTCCTGCGCTGATGTACTTATCTTCCAGTAGCTTTCCTGTGTTACTGAAGTTTACGTTTCCCCCAGTTTTTTATTTTTTACAGGCTCAGTTTGAGATGCACAAGGAACTCATACTTCAAATGGTGAGATTTTTCAATAGATTGATTTAGAAGAGCAATGGTGAGCTACCACTACTATAATGATTTTCTGGCATAAATTGTCACACAGATTAAAGAACTTCAAAAAGCGACAAGAATCATACAGACACTATGTTCTGAAGCAAAGGTTAGTTCTATAAATGCGCTTGTTTGCCTACTT
Organism: Haberlea rhodopensis; assembly: GCA_907163345.1. NCBI lineage: Eukaryota > Viridiplantae > Streptophyta > Magnoliopsida > Lamiales > Gesneriaceae > Haberlea > Haberlea rhodopensis. The sequence continues at coordinate 7,617,716 of CAJQUN010000021.1, read as the reverse complement.
AACATCTTTGGCATTTTTAACAGACAATCATGGCTTTACTGAAGGGCTCAAAGCAAACTGCTATCGCCAGCAAAATTCCTGCCACAAAGAGGTCCTTGGAACGATTTTTATTCCACGTCAAGTCTCTTCTTTGCAGAGCACCAAGTGGAGGCACTTTCTGGATGGGTAAACTTAGAATTGGAATTTCACAATTTTTAATCATGACACAGGATCTTATAGCATGAGACTGGAACATATATATATCTACCAGTCATGTTCTTTGAATTTCTCAGGCAATCTGAAGCATAAAGATCTAATGGGACATGTAGTGAGCTCTCAAGCATACTTAGGCGATTATAATGATGACATTAATGATGATTCTGCTGAACCCGTAGTTGATGATCAACCAATGGAACGTCCTTAGATGATTTGTCCGAGAGCATTTTGTATTGGCTGTCGATGGGGACAGGTTGATTGAGGTCAGAACTGGAGCCACCGTGTTAAATCCAATTGTTGAATCTTGATATCAAATCAAAGTGTTAGAATCTCATAGCTAGATTAAACATTTTATAGATAAATTTATTAAGGGCAATTTTTATTTTATTGGTAAAATAAATTCATTGATTGAGTACTACATAAATACGTTGGATAAATTGCAAAGGTCTAGGAATCTCCATTAATTCTCCTATATTAACAACACATCATATCATGCAAAAGGAAGCTTTATCCTAACAAGAAACATCATTTTGGAAAACACACCCTCAAGCACACAAGAATTTCGAACACATCAAAGCAAGGGAGAAGAACTAATGTGCTATCTTTCAACCAATGATGTATTCCACTACGCTTGTATATTTAAGTATTGTAAGTGGTTTTTGTTACGAATGTCATTTCGTTTTTGAAACTCTATATATGCTTTCAAGTTTCGACTGAACATAAAATGTGAAGAATATGTTTTAGATCTAACAAGTATATAACAGGATTATGAACGAAAGGACTTTGTTGTGCAAAGTGCTACATGTGTAGAAGCCACCACTTGAATCGGAGGAGCAAAGTGCTATGTTTTGTGGGAGCCACCTCTTGAACCTACGGGGCAAAGTGCTACACATGGGCAGAGGCGGAGCCAGGAAAATAAATTGAGGGTGAAAATAAATTTTTCAGATAATTATTTATTTAAGAATATATAAATATTTAATTGGCATAGATGCAAAGTAGAGTAGCCAATATTATATTTATACATATGTTCTAATACAAAAATGATTATAAAACGATATTAATTTAATACAGTAAGGGTTCGTTTGATTTGAAGGATGTGATTATTGAATGATTAGTAAATATAGTTATAAAAATGGTGACTAAAAAAATAGAATTTTTTATGTTAGAATAATAATAAGTTTGGTATGTTTTTTATGGGTAAGATAAAGTTAAGGATATATTGTGTTATACCGAAAATACCCCTCTTGTTACTTTATCAAATTCAACTCGTTCACCACGTTCTCACTTCTCACCACACTCTGAACACATCCAAAACTTCATCCCTTCGAACACTTGTACGAAGCCGAAGGAATCATTCATCTATTTGAAAAATTAACGGCATAGAGCACTTTATGTGGCTTATAGATCGAAAAGACTTGAAGCACTGGTTCATTTAATCCTTTGTATCACTGCCCATTTTGTGTAACAATGTTAGACATCAACAGAGATGGCTTCAGCCCGGTTTTATGTGCTAAGATCTGTGACAACAAAATTATATGGGCTTATGCTTTTCAAAAAGATATGGCTTCATCTGCACATTTTTGTTTTCTGTTTTTTTTTTTTTTTTGCACAATATTATTAAGCTTTTCCATTTATGTGCTCAAATTTGCATATACTTTGTTCAAAGAATTGATGGGTTTATGTATTTGACTTGGAGATGGGTTTAGGAAAATGAATCTGAAATTGCCTTCGAACATTTCTGTAAAATTGTGTGGTCCTCAACAGGAACGACAAGATATCTCTTATTTATGTCAAATTCGAACGGGGCTTGCACAAAGACGGGGAGTTATTTTCGATTGAAATGTAGCAGCATACATGTTTGGAGGATTTTGTGTTGTCGGCTTTTAATATAAAACAAAGTTGGGTTCTTTTTGTTTATATGGCAAAGGGCATTTTAGACTATTTCAGCATTTATCATCTCTACTGTACAAGCACCATTATCTAGTCAAGGGGGGTGTGAGTGGTATTGAAATCCAGAATTTAAACCAGCATTATCACGGGCTTGCAGGAATTTGAGGGATTGTAAAAAACCAACCAAACACATTACTAAAAAATCAGTCCTTTACTAAACCTACTTAATCACTCATACCAAACATAGCATAAAAATATAATTTAAAATAAATTATCTAAATCGATAAGTTATCTAGTTGATTTTGTTTTTATTTTTGTTTGAAAGATGGCGGGAAATTTGATTAACTCTAGTTTACTGCCGTTAATTTTAACTCTAGTTTATTGGTAATGACCATTTTTTATTTTTTGAAAATATTAAGGACTAAAATCATCCAATAAAATATTGATTGAACACTAAAATTGTCCAAGTCCTAAAGTATAAGGACTAAAAATCATGATTTTCCAAAATGATGCTAAAGTTGTCCTAGTCCTAAATATAAGGACTAAAAATCATGATTTTCCAAATGTTGCGGCAAGCACAATCAAACCTGAATCTGTCCCATTAGAAGCTGCGAAACTAACCACTACACTATAGACTTCCTTCTAAACACACACACACACACACACACATATATATATATATATATATATATATATATATATATATATATTTAAGAAAACCCTTTTGGTGATGTGGCTTGCCCCTGCGCACCCCCATCCCTCTGCCCCTGCATATGAGAGCCACATCTTGAATTCAAATAGCAAAGTGCTATGCACACAAGAGTCACCTCTAGAACCCAAATAGCAAAGTGTTATGCACACGGGAACCACATCTAGAACCCAATATGTCACCATGTGAATATGTGAATGGTATGAGTTTATGTGCCAAGTATTATGTGATTTGATAAAAGAATTTATGTATGATTATATGTACATGTTCAATCGGGCCATATTTGCTGGATGTTTTCTCAAACACTCATTCCCCTTATCTTCCCTCCCAGATAAGGACAAAGACAAATCGAGGAAGAGGTGATGTGACTAAAAATAGACACATCTTGTATGCTTAATTATCTATGATTATGTATATCTTAATGGTTAAATTGATACATATGTTACCTACTCAAATAATTGTTTGAATGTAGGGAAATATGAAGATATTAGGCTAAAACGATGGAAGAATGAAGAAAGTTAAAGAAAAGAGGAAAAAACTGGAATCCAAAGACACATGTCACGTCTTTCTCATCAAATTTCTTTATGTTCAAGCCAAATTTTGGGAATGTGGTCAACGTAAAATTGTAGAACTTTCTGTTATCTTCGAGTGGACAGCTGATTCGCTTAATTCGGAGTTCGTATGAGAAAGTTACAGCCAAAATACGAAACTCGCCAGAAAAATGAAAGACATGCGTAAATATGTCATTCTGAGGCTTAAATACGCCAATGCTACAGCAAGTGCAAAATCTGAAGAATTAAAGTAGGCGTAGCTACGCCTGATCCAAGGCGTAAATACGCCAGCTACGATGGAAGGCAGAAATTGAACACGTCATCAGGCGTAGATACGCCTGATCTAAGGTGTAAGTATGCCAGCAGAGTTTTGGAAAGTTTGGATTCTTGATTCAATTTTGTTGAAGACGGCTACGAAGATCGAAGCGAAGGTGGGATTGACACCTCGACGAGCGGAGATTGGATTAGTTTTCTTTCCTTTGTTTTTATTTATCGTTTTTCTTAGATTATGTCTAGCTAGTTTTTAATTTTTTGTTGAGGAAGAAATTCTTATATTTATTAATCTTGGGGATCCTCATGTTTTAATTATCAATTTTATTGGATTAACAGACCAAAAAAGGCTGCTGCATTGATCGAGGTGTGAAGACAGATTGAGATCGGTCTTCAAGTGGGAGATTGTTAGTCAAAGTGGAGTACCCCATAGAAGAAAAAAAACGTCCGACTTATTTTTGTTAAATTCAATGTTGAATTTTGAAAAAGTTGGCAGCCCACTTCTGTTGAAAAAGAACCGAAAGAATCTTGCCAAATTTTCAAAGAAAAGGCTGGCACCGGGTGAAGACTTTTGCACCGAAAATTTCCTATAAATTGTTGTGCAATTTCATTCAGTTTTATATCATCACAGACAACACCCTAAATTGTAAAGGAGAAATACAACACAGTGCAATCAGAGTAAAAATACTAGTGATAGAAAATTGCTGTATAATTTTCTGAGTGTTTTTTAGATTGAGTGTTATCAGTGTTTGTAAATACTTGTATTATTTTTCTTCAATAAAAAATCTGCAGCAGCCCCGTGGATGTAGGCTTATTTTTGTCGAACCACGTAAACCTTGTGTGCTTTTATTCCGCAATTATTTTTTTTGCTCTCACATACCTGACCAAAAAATATGACGTTATTTTCCAAATATTTCATACTCGCTATATTAATCTAATTCCTTATCCAACTATATCATCCCAACATAATGACAAGTTTTTCTTAACATATGAAATATTACGTAAATTGTACATTAAGTACTTACCATGACAAGCTTTCTTTATTTCAACCGTCATTAGCAGGAGTTGTATTATTAACATTAATAGGTATTTATCATAGTTTGATTATGACAGCCTCCCTATTCACATGTAAAACATCTCAATACTTCAACTATATATTCTCATGGTTGCATCTATATAGAACAACACCAAATTAAGATTTCATTTAAACACCAGTACCATCGTCCTTGTCCAACAACGTTACTTCAACTCAAAAGCTGAAAGGTAGGAAAGCTCGCCTAATCAAGAAGTTGCCAACACAAATAGTAGCAATACCCAAATGGTCTAAGAAATTACACAATTTGTTAGGTTCGAATTCTATGAAGAAGATTGAAGAGAATGAATTTACTTTCTTCGATTTAGGCAAATATGATAAGGATTGGGAATATTATATACTTTAGTTACTAAATAGGTAAGAGACAAGTTTTCACCCAAATTTACTTCTCATGGATTTACATGAGTGTTTATGCATGTATCACACGTATAAAGTAACTATGCATATGAATCCAATCATATTTCTTGTTAAAGAATTTATCCTGTCAATGAAAATTTAACATATGCACTTCTTTTTTTCTTTTAGGGAGGAAAAGGGAAGGAGTTAGACTAGAACCTTAGACCAACTTCGAGGGAAGAGGATGGCAAACTGTCCTGGTTGTCTTAACATATGCACTTCTTCTTTATATATAGTTTATATAAGTAAAATATAAACTATAATACACAAACCCACGTTTCCATCTCTTTTTCGAAATGGTTGTTTCCAACACAACTATACACATAGAATATTAGTGTTTATTGGTTATTTCGATTTTTTTTTTTTTTACTAGGCAAGTCTACTATTCGAGACAATACATATTTAGACATAGTTAATTATGTATACGTTCTCGTTTTTAATTGTTTGATTTGACTAAGTAATGTCTGTAGTTATAATAACATCAATAACAATAATCAAGTCTTAGGGCATATGTTTGGTTGGAGCCTGGAGGAGAGGGGGGTATGTGGGTGTTGATCTTTATACAATTAGATCAGATTGTTTTATATTTGATATGTTTCTTTCTTTTTTTTCTATTTGATGGCATATGTTTCTTTTACTGCTCAATTCTTCTAATAGGGTATCACTCATACGGGTTTTTTTAAAATTTATTGTTAATTTTTTTTTTTGGTAAAAATACCTTAAACTGATGTCACCTACAACATGAGCTAATTTTTTTTAGGTTCTGCTGCTAGCTGCAGCTGACAGGTCCCCGCTGCCAGCTCCAAGCCTCTGCTGCGGAGGCTTTGACATATTTAACCAAGCGAAACTTGGCCACACTGCACATTTTCCTACTGTGGTATTTGGGATAATACATGATATGGTCCATCTTGTTTGCACTCATTCCCGATTTAGTCCATATTGTTCGTATTGACCCGATTTAGTCCATTTAGTTTTCTAATTTGTCAGAAATCAGTCATAAACGTTAAATGCACCGTTAAAACTAACGGAAAGGGACTGAATCGAGTCACTTAAAACTTCAGGACTTAATCGAGAATTGACGCAAACATTAGGGGCTGATTCGGGTAATTTAAAAAGATTGGATACTTAAATCTTTAAATTTTTAATTATTATAGTAATTAATATTGTTACATTATATATAATTTTGGAAAAATTTATTAATTATTTTTATTTAAATAATGATATAATATATTAAATCCTACGTAAAACTATTTTTTCACTCAAATAAATAAAAGAAAAATCAATAACATATTGATATACAAAATATATTTCGATGGCTAGTTTACTTATTAAACAAGATATATTTCGATTTCATAAAATTATGTCTGTCAGATATGCCATCAATTTATAACACAATTATTTTATTTTTGATAAATTAAATAAATTTTTGATAAATTAAATAAATTTTTTGATAAACTAAATTGCTTGGATATCCAAGGTACTAATATTTTTTTTTTTGTATAACTGATATAATTGCCCATAAATTAGAATTTATTATCATTAAATTAAATAGAAATCAGATGTTAGAAGCTAAAAATGTATTCAGTTAGTAACAACTTAATAATGAAATTAAAGTAGCTAGTGAAATTTGTTAACTAAATATACAAAATATGTACAATACAGCGCTTACCGCTTTACCAATAACTATAGTTAAGGGTAATGTCGCAACATCAATCTTTTCAATAATACACTAGCACAAGTGCCACGTGTTCGATCGGTAACAAAGCAGAAGCAATTGTTGAACCCTAACAAAATATATATTGGAAAATATTCCAGATATATGTAGCCAAAAACATTATAAATTTTACGAAAATTTAATTTATAAAAAAAATTAATTCAATATCAAATTACCTGAATCAGTCCTTAATGTTTGCGTCAATTCCTGATTCAGTCCCTGAAGTTTTAAGTGGCCCGATTCAGTCGAATTCCGTTAGTTTTAACGCTATATTTAACGTTTATGATTGATATGAGATAAATTAGAAAAATAAAGGGACTAAATCGGGTCAGTGTAAACAATATGGACTAAATCGGGAATGTGTACAATATCAAGGAGCTTAAACTTTTCCTTGGGTTATGTAGGAAATTATGTCAACTGTTCTAATAACCGAAAAAATCTTATAAAAAAGAAAAAATTACACATAGGTACCACTTTCTAAAATATGTTTCAACTAAATCTATCAAAATATTTTCTTTTCAACTAATATACCTTTTAGAAAACTTAATTCAACTAAGTCCAATTTTTTTTTTTATTTTCCCTACTTATAAGTCTTTCATCCTTCCCAAATTAACCCTACCTATTTTAATCCTTCCCAAAATTCCTGAACTTGTTTTTCCTTTAAACACTCTTTGAGTGAATGTTCCCCATATACAAGATTTGTAGAGTAGAATCGGCAGGCGGTTGATTGAAGTGGGATCGAATCCACGTGGTGGAGGAGGTGGCGCGTGATGGATCGGGATGAAGGGAGGTGGCGGGCGATGGCAGACGCGGCGGCAGGCCCATCTGGCAGAGAGGAAGAAGAGCGTGATTGCGATTATAATGGAGAAGAGAACGAGGATGAAGTATAGGGCGCGGCCATGGATTTGGAAGTTGATGTCGTCGAACTCGGTATAGTGCATCGGAACGGTGACTCTGATGACAAGAAATTTTTCATTACGAGTAAATTCCGTTGATTTTGTTGTGTTTTTCGTTCAATTTTCTCTATTCGAATTACCATCGGTGTTTTGTGTCAATTTTTTGTTGATTTACGCTTGAATTATGCAAAAACAAATCAGTAATCATGCCCCGAAAATTGATCAACACTGACGTTCGCTCTTATGAATTGCTCAATTTTTTTGTCTCCGTCGTATGTTACGTTGTGCAATCCAATTTCCGTACATGAATTCCAGATTAATAACGTTTGAGTGCACATCATTGCTTGCAAATTGTTGCTTTTGTGTGGGATTCTTGTGAAAAAAGTTGCTTTTGTGCTTTAATTTGATCGAATTCTCTTCGTCGATCTCATGAAATTTGAACCGTCGATCGTATTTTTACTGTGAGATACTCGATGATTGTAGATTGTGATCAAAGAACGTGATAAAAAAATAATATACATGCACCACATGACTCTAGAGGTGCATGTAAATTACATGCACCTATAGACACATATGGTGCATGTGAGGCATGCGGTGCATGCACTTTACATGCACTCATGCACTGCTAGTCTATTAGTGCGTGTAAATTACATGCACCGATAGACTCAGGCACTGTCTTTAACCAAAATATAGTATATTGGTGCATGTAAATTACATGCACCGCAAGGTAATTTCTTGTTAGTCTCATGCGGTGCATGTAAAGTACATGCACCACATGACTCACATACACCATATGAGTTTATAAGTGCATGTAATTTACAACTAAAAATAATAATTAACCCATATTATTTGAGTATTTTATTGTGTTTAAGTGATTTTTCACATATAACTCTTGATCAAAATATATTAATGTGATCATGCAAAGGTTTTTTTAATATTAAGTCAAATTAAATTCACGAGTCTTGGTCACCATGCCGAGAGCAGAAGAATAGAAGGTTTTATTTTCTTCATCAATACAAGGAATATCAGTGCGAGTAAAAAAAACAAGGAATATCGGTGCATGTAAAAATTTACTCATGCGGTGCATGTAAAAATTACTCATGCGGTGCATGTAAAATTACTCATGCACCTAAAATTGAGTCATGCGGTGCATGTAAAAATTTACTCATGCGCTGCATGTAAAATTACTCATGCGTTGCATGTAAAATTGAGTCATGCGGTACATGTAAAAATTTACTCATGCGGTGCATGTAATAATAACTCACGCAGTGCAGAGTATTTTCATAAGTATGGTTAGTTTGGTCATTGTAGTAAAAATGGAGTTAGTTGAAAGAATATTTTTGGGGAAATTACAAAGAAGTACACTTTTGTGACAAAATCTATTAAGTCTTGGGAAAAAATCTTAGTGCATAAAAAGCCAAATTGGAAACAATTTTGTTGAGGTAGGTCCAATTTTCAAATTTTCAAATCAATTGGGTGTTTTATGATGACTCTTTTACCCCTCAATAATTTGATATATTGCATTCTATCATTTATGCTTTTGTTTAAATTACAAAGAAGTCCATATATAATTATCTTTTATATCCTTATATTTATAGAAAAGTAACATTTAACGGCGTCTTTTTACAAGTCCCCGTTTTTTGCGATCCTTGACATTCAAGAAAATCATGGACCCGAACGATTGTTCGAAGTGTCATTCTTACAGGTGGTATTTCCAGAAATTGGAAAAACTAAATCAGAAGCATATGGCAGAAGCTCAACGCTTCAGCCATAAGTGGAAACTTTTACGAGGAACAGGTTTAGACACACCAGGTATAAACCATTACAAGAAACTCGAAAGGATGGCTAAGAGGCTCCATCAAGTGAACCTCAAACTACAGTTCGGGTTAGCAGAACTTCATGAAGACGATCATCCTGAACATGAAGATGTGGTTCCAGCCGCCAATGATCCAACAGGGTCTGGAGGGAGAACCAACCTTTCGAGAAATCGAGCCAGATTCTTCTAAGATATCCCAAGATCTTAGAGAGATTCAGAAGACGGTGCAGCGTTATGGCTACCTTCAATACCATGTCCCTGCACAGATCCATCAGATTCAAAGTCAGATGGAGATTATGATTAAACATCAGAAGGAGATTCTTGAAAACCTTCAAGATGTTCAATCCCGAGTTAAGGAATTGGAGTCAAGGCCAAGTCCGACAGGAAGAAGGAACGGAGGATGGTTGCCACCATCTTACGGAACAGAACCCCTTTTACACCAAAAAGGGAAAGCAGAAGAGGTCCGAAGGTCTTTGTCAGAGACTGAAAAAATGATTGCAGTCTTATGAGGAGAGACATTACATCCCACAAAGTAATGGAAAGAATCAACTTGGAAGATCTACGTGATCTTGCTGATTCATTTGCGGGAATAAATCTCGTAGAATTCAAGACAGGAGAGCTGGTACAAAGACCTCCACCACAAGAGAGTTTTGGGTCACACAACCCACCCGAAGGTGATCAAAGAATGCCACACAGGGAAGATTTCTCTTCAGCATCTTTAGATCCCCCAGTTGGAACAAGGAACCATTCCCGAAGGTGAGATATACATCAGACGCCCTACGGGAAATCTCAGTTAGATCCAATCCATCCATATGGACTTATGCTCAACATGGATATCTTGGATTTCAAAAACAGAGAAGTTCTTATTGATGAATGGGCTTCAGCAATGAGAATAGTAGCAGGAACCCTTGATTTAAGCAAAGAAGGATTCATTTTACTTCTTAAAATGAGTCTGGAAGGACCAGTCAAGATTACCTGGGATATGGGAGACCCAGGTACCAAGGAAGAAGTTTTAACCGGAGAGTCCCTGAAAGAGACCGTGGACAAGATGACAAAATTCTTTAAATCTGTTTCATTGGAGTAAGTTACTTCGAAGGAATGGAGGAAGAGAAGGCTAAGAAATATAGACAAGCTCTAATTAGCCTGGAACTACATGATATATGTTATGTAGACGAGTACATCAAACTCTTTACAGAGTATCGATGGAAGGCAAAGATAGAGGAAAAGAATGCAGCAGAATTGTTCTTTGCCAAAATTCCGAGCCCATGGAGAGAAATGCTTATCCATGAGTATACACCTCATGCAATCGAGACGGTGTCCAGGAGAATGTCATTTCTCAAAGTAAAGCTTGCGGAGTTGTGCTACCAAGCAAAGCTCCAGAAGAAATTCAAGAAGCTCAGAGGAATCAACAAAATGGCTCCTCTTTGTTGTACGAGAAATGATATCCCTACAATCATTGGAAACTACCCACAAAGGCGAAAGATGAAAAAACACAAAAGTCATCCATATGCCCGAAGAAGTGTGTCAAGAAGAAGTAGGTCTTCATGGAGACCTAGAAAGTTCTGGTCAAAGCAGAAAGCTCGAAGCTACAGATCGGGGCAAATATCAGGACCAACAAGGAGTAGAATCTCGTCGACAGGTTCTAATCAAGCTAGTTCTAGCAAGACACCAATGAAAAGAACTTTCAGATGCACGCATACTCGTGCAAATGAGAGTTTCAAAGATTATAACTGTTGGACATGTGGAGCAAGAGGACATATCTCTACATATTGTCCAGAGAACCAAAGCCAATGAGTAAGACAGTTCGAGCATAACAAAGAATTTGAGGATACTGTCTATTTTCAGGATTTGGTACAGGTATATCAATTTGAGGATATTCCCTCAGATGAAAACATTTACGAAGAAGAGATCTATTCTGATGGAGGTGAATCCATCTCGGATCAGAGTGTAGGAGAGTTCCTTCAACACATGATCAGAGAAGAGCCGTCAGGGTTTTTCTCTCATACCACTGTTTCTCATAAAACTCTTATGAAGATCATGAAGGAAGAACCAAAGCTTCAAATATGATGGATTTACAATTGGAGCAATGGGGAAAGCCATGGATATGATTGGTCTTCGAAGCAGGAACATCAGATTATCCATAGGGTTACAACATGTGAATTTGCTATCCCGGTGGAATTCACGGGAAACCAAATTGAGATGCAGCTAATCCCCTATAGAGAAATCCAGGATATTAAGAACAAGGTCAAAAGAGAAGTTGCTAACACGCTCTCATGGATTCATATTTGAGCCATAGTAATCATCAAGGCAACTTTCAAGGAAGGAATTGATTTGCCCCTCAACCTGGCAATCTGTGACAAGGGAATCCTGAACCTCAAATATTCTTGTTTGGGAGCAGTGGCAGGAAATCTGTATGCAGGAAAGATGGCCTTCAACATCTATCCGAGGATTGCATACAATTTAGGAGATCGAGACTTCAACAAAGTTCTCACTCTTCATCAAGATTTTAAAAGAGGAGATTTAATGAAAGAAGGAACCAGGCCTTACTCGATCACCTACAAGGTATTATACGCACTCTCGAATACTCATCATTCTGAGGTATCTTGAGAAAGGAATTTGTCCCCAGAATCTTTGAAGATTTCGCCAAAGCAGTATTGCCGGACATCATTTATACTCCGACAATAGGAGAGATCGACATGAGGATACAAGATCAACCTGTTCTGAACAGAAGCAGGAGCCTTATGATCGAGCCAAGAAGGATGTCTTTCCAACCGGATAGGTTAATCAGCAACTATCCCGGGGAAAAACAGAAGGCAGCCTCAAGCAGAATTCAGAAAATTCCTGATGTATTAAAAATAATAAGAAAACTGAAATGCCTAGAAGGCTGGAGAGAAGTGCAGATAGTTTTTCGACATAACCGAGAAGAACAATATCTTCCCCTACGATGTTCTATATTATTTGCAACAACCTACAGTTGGCAAATTTCAAGGAAACCTTCAAATTGTTTAAATTGATCTCACAATTGAAGGAGTTGCCGGAAGGATCCAGAACAGCTTATTCTAGGGATTGAATTTCTCGAGGAACATAAACCTTGGGAAAGATTGCAAGATGGAATGGAATTCACGGTCAACGGAAAGAGATACCGAATTCGATGACCACCAGTCCATTCTCAATATACATCTTTGTTGGGATGTTATATGAGAAGTACCGGGTAGAATATTTTGCAGCCTACATAGATTCAGTAGCTGGGATATGTACTGTCAGACGAGATATCTTCCCCAAAGAAGTTGGTGAGAAATTACCAGCTATTACCGGAAGAGACTTTTCCAAGAGGATCCTTATTCTTAATGAAGGAATCCAAGGAGCGAAAATCATTATCGGCGGAGCAGACGGTACCCCATGGTACAAAGTCAAAACTCCACCTATTTATTTCCATGATAATGGATCAGATATGTTGTTAGGAAACAATTTCCTACAGACATTCAAACGGTTCACACAGGAAAACGAGACCATGAGACTTATTTTCACAACCCTTTGTGATCATAAGATTATTGTGCAACGACTACGGGAGGCGTTCCATAGAAAATTCCCTATTAGTTTTTGCAGCAAGCGTGGTGATGAAGGAAAACTTCGACACCCAAAGATGAAGGATCAACGGAAATTTGGAGAAGCAATTCTTCAGTTTCGACAACAAGGTCCTAGTGAAAACGATTCTCAAACTTTTGACTGGGTTAACATTATGTATTTCAGGGAACAAGATGAGGAAGAAGTGACTCCAGAAACCCTGTTGCTATTAAAAAGGAAAATTCGGAGGAACTACAACGAGGATCCACTAGCATGGTGGAACAAGAATGAGCTCAAAGCTACTTTGAAGGTGAAAGCAGGAAAAGAAAATGAGTTTGTCAAATTCAGACCAATCCCCATGAATATGGAAGATCGGATGGATATGCAGATGATACTTAAGGAACATCTTGACCTTAAGTTAATCTCAGCAGGTATTTCTCCATACAGCAGTCCAGGATTTCTTGGTCGGAATCATTGAGAAATTAAACGAGGAAAGCCGAGATTGGTGATCAACTATAAAGGATCAACGAAATCTTGGAGTTCGATGGATATTTTATCCAAAGCATAGAACATTTGGTAAATAGCATCAAGAATGCCAAAGTATTTTCTAAGTTCGATTGCAAGTCTGGGTTCTACCAGATTAAAATGGAGGAAGCAAGCAGAAAGTTTACAGCATTCTCTACACCACAAGGACATTATATCTGGAATGTTATGCCAATGTGATTGGCAAATCCCCAGATATATCAAAGAAAGATGGATAATTTGTTCAAGGATTACTTCAGCTTCATGTTCATTTATATTGACGACATCCTCATAGCGTCAAGAAACATGAAAGAACATCTTAAACATCTAGAAATCTTTTCAGACGTTTGTTACAAGGAAGGATTAGTGCTTTCTGAAAAGAAAGCAGTAATTGCTACAAGACAGATCGAGTTCCTTGGAATCGAGATCGACGAATCTGGAATCATCCTGCAGAATCATATTGTTGAAAAAGTACAAGGATATCCGGATGACCTCAAGGATTTTAAAACAACTTCAGAGTTTTTTAGGAGTTGTTAATTTTGTTGGGATGTTTATCAACAATCTAGCAAACCACAGGAAGGTGTTCAGTCCACTACTCAAGAAAGATGTTAAGTTTGAGTGGAATGAAGATCACAGAAAAGCTGTCAAACAGCTTAAGGAGGTTTGCAGGCAACTACCAAGGCTTGCAATATCAAACGACGAGGATGAACTGGTATTATACATAGATGCCAGTGATCATTGGTGGGCTGCAGTCCTCATGAAAGTCACACCAGAAGGAGAAGTGCCATGCAGATATTGCAGTGGTTTATTTGATAACATCGAAGTTATCAAATGGCACATCAACGCGAAGGAGTTCTTTGCAGTTCGAAAGGCTTTTAAAAAATGGCCATTATTTTTACTTGCAAAGAAATTTATTTTAAAAATAGATAATACTAGTGTTAAGTCTTTTCTGAAAAATAAAATTGAATCAAAACCAGAAAAGACTAGACTTTTAAGATGGCAGACTGAATGCCAATATTATGATTATGATATTGTCATTGTGAAATCTGATAAAAATATTCTTGCAGATTTCTTAAAACGAGATGGAGGGAAACATTGCTAGCGATACCCTCAAACGAGTTAGGAATCTCAGGGAAAACCTGGAGATCCTGGAACGAGATTTTGGGACTCTATGTCTCAATGCAGAGGTCGCGGGACGACTCAACGAGCAGATCATGAACTTGTTACTGATCATATACGAGCATGCTTTCGGGACCATGAAAGATTGTTTGAAGTCTTGAAAGGGCCTATCCTTCAGGCCGCACCTTCAATGGTGCAAAAAGAAGTGTTTAGAGAACGGGGCTCATCTAACCCGGAGGCAAGGGATTCAAGTACCCCTGTCACGAGTGCTGCAGATGATGCATTCCTTGAGGATGTACAAGCTGTAGCGAATGTTGAGGGTCAGGTGTCATCACAATCTGAACCTTTAAGTCAACCCATCACCTCTGGGGTAAAAGAGGGAGAGTTGAATCTTAGGCCAATGACTGGCAAGTCTAAGGTTCAAACTAATGATGATTTAGTTTCTTCACCTATGCAGGATTACCAACGCACTTGGGAGAAACTAAATACCAGACGAGGTATCAACCCAGACAAATCTATAGTTGATGTCTCAGGGAAATATCCGAGAGTTTGGATGAAACCAGGCAGTCATCCAAACGATGTCCAGGAATGGTTTCGGAGCTCTGGCATCGGTTTATACTGTGGCACCAGCCTTCTCTGAAATATCAAAATTAGCGAAATGGGTCAGAGAAGTTGTTTACGAGACTTGGGTCAATAATCCAAATTTGGCAAGAGGCAATATCTTGGAGTTGTATTTTTTTCGTGCTGCTCCAGAACCAGCGAAGAAAGGCTTCATCGAAGCTTTTCATTTTATCAAGGTTAGAAGACCAGATGGAAACGCCCTGAAAAATATAAAAATGGCGCTACCAGAAGGAATTCCAATTTTGGCTGAAACTATCACAGATGATGAAGTTTCAACCAGACGAGCATGTGGTCTTTGGGTTTGTCTAACAGAAATGGACAAAGTCAAATACTCATTCAAGTTCTTTCAGAATTCAGCCAACGAAACTTTCTTGCTGAATTCCATGACAGGAACCTCCACGAGATTTGCCGAAGAACTCTTTGAAACAAAAAGAAGAATTCTTTGGGAAAACAAGATCCCGGCAGGAAAGGAGACTTACCAAAAATTCTGCAACATGGCACACATTGGCGGATGGATAGACCATATTTGCCAAGCATGCCCGGAGCAGAAATAACCAAAATTTGGGAAAGGATTTCGCTCCAAACCCGACAGATCAGAGGTAGGAAAAGACAAAAGACCTGCTGACAAGAGAGCACGTTTTATTAAAGCTCGAGGACCACAAAAACCACTAATGTAAAGATTCCCCGACGGAGGAAAAGAGGTGGACCATTAGAAGTTAGTGCGGATACTGTTCAACGCACTCAGACAAAAATAATGGTCCACTCACGAGAAAAGTTGGCACAATCAGACAAAGATGCCAGACCACGTGAAAGTTAAGGCGCATTCACAGGCGCACTCGACAATTATCAAGATTTGGAATCCGCATTTGAAGTCCGGATTCATTCCTATATAAGGGCACCCATTCAGGAAGCTAGGGACATCGAAAATTCTCCATAGTTTTCTGAGAATAAAAATTAGAGTCTCCAAGCTTTGTAATATTTCAACTTTCGTAGCTTGGTAATCTTCTTTCTTTTCTTTCTTTTGTAATCGTTGATATTATTGTTCTGTTTGTTTATAGTTTATGCATTCTTGAGTCAAGCCTCACCTATATGAGAGGCTAAACAAGTCCGTCTCCTCCCAAAAGGAGACATTTTAATGTAAGAGATGTTATAAGTATTCCAGAATAAAAATAAGGCTGTTGCTCAGCTATCTCCCAGATTTCTTTAAATCTTTTTTATAT
This sequence comes from Haberlea rhodopensis, assembly GCA_907163345.1. Classification (NCBI taxonomy): domain Eukaryota; kingdom Viridiplantae; phylum Streptophyta; class Magnoliopsida; order Lamiales; family Gesneriaceae; genus Haberlea; species Haberlea rhodopensis. Next base: position 7,601,140 of record CAJQUN010000021.1, on the reverse strand, counting down.
CTTGATTATACCTTACGCCCTAAGGTAGGAAACGAATTAGGGTTGTGCTGTGCGGTTTCTGAAGGATTCGGATAACTGGCAGACTAACCTCGCCCGGGAGCTGAGGTTGGATGATGAGGAGCCATTCGTAAAACAGTCTGGAGGCATTAAGTTTTTGACTGGTGGCGTTGCGACCCACCTCACCTGGTGCCGTTATGGTCAAAATGGTATATTTCAGTTTGTTAAAATTTATTGTAATACAGAAGCATGTTGGGCCTTTTATTTATTTTTGACATGATCTTTATATAAACTGTGAGTCCTTTGCAAAAGTATGCTCTTGGGATTCATCATGACAGAAACTGAAGGATCTTATGTTCATATAATGATACTGTTTGGTAAATATTGGGATGAAAACGATGATAAATAGTATATAATGGCATATTTTGTTCTTTAAACATTTTCTAGGGGTTAATAATGCAATTTTATTAAAGACTGGTTAGACCGTGTGGACCACTTGGACCACATTGACCACATGGCATTATTATTGTCATTTCAACCAAGAATGGACTTAGATCAACTTTTCGCTGGATTATGATAGATTATGTTTTATGAAAGTGTACCGGCCCGTAAATTTTCTAATATTTTTTGGGGTGATTGAGCCGAAAAATCTTTCAACTAATTATATTAGCCCGAAATTTTCCCATTAAAAATGCCATTAATTAAATCCAGAAAAAAAATCCATAAAATAATTTTATGGCGGTTATAAGTGATCATTAAGGATTGAGAAATTGGCCCACATCGCTTTGCGCCATACCAACCATTTTCGATATCATTTTCTGGTCTCCATTTCTTTCCGCTCCAAAAAAATCTCGAACTCAAAATTTCCCAAATCCCATCCATCAACAATCAAACCTATCATCCATGGCCACAACCCCGACCCTAAACCTTCAATGGAACAACCCTTTATTATACCCCAGCCCCCCTAAAAACAATCATATTCAGGCTCATATGCCATTTCGCACTTTCAAGATTCGCAAAACTTTCGGCAAAGTTCGTGCCAAATGCTTCTTCATCAGTAACGACGGCGGCAGCGATTCTCCAACTGCCCATCTCGCTTTTAATACCAAAGAATCGACGAATTTGAAAATTGAGAAAATCCCAGTAGAATTTGTTGTTCAGACAATAATAAAAGCCCTCAAAGCATTCCAGAAGCCCGCGGCGGCCGCGCTGCTTGTGGGGTTGTTGTTGATGTATGATCCCGGTTCTGCAATGGCTGCTTCTGGTGGAAGAATGGGTGGGCGTTCGTTTTCTTCGCGGTCATCAATGTCGTCATCGAGGAGTTATAGTACTCCGAGGATGGGGGCGGGGTCCGGGTTCTCGTATTCTGTTCCGTATTACGCGCCGTCTCCTTTCTCCGGGGTTTATGTTGCCCCTGCAGTGGGCTTTGGGTCCAGTTTCTTTCCTATTATACTTGCGGTCGCTGCATTTGTTTTAGTCTCGGGATTCTTGACCGGGGGTTCTGAAAGTAGTGTGCTCACTGATACCGAGAAAACAACTGTCATGAAGCTGCAGGTACGGTTTAGTATTTAGACTCGGTTACCCTTGATAAAGTCTCTCTTTTTCGTTTATATTTACTTTGGTTAGTCTTCGAGCTGGTTCGAATCGATATTGAGTTTTTGTTACTAAGGTTATGCATACATCATAGTCTTTTTTATCATTAGTAGTTCTGTACTCGTAAATTTTTTTGATGCAAGATGCTGAGAAGCTTTAGTTTGTTATCTTTTTCTTACTTGAAAGGAGGAACATTATTTATGTGATCTTGAAATCTGAAATATTTTTGGTGTAGATTACAACCTCGAAATAATGTGATGTTTCTACGGTTTAAGACTGTGTTTGGACTCCAAATTGCAAATGCGACTCATGCAAGGGCATTTGGGTTCATATGGAATTGGTGTTTTAACAACCCATGACCATTTTTATGTAGTGATTGATTTTATTACTTTTCTTTGAATGAAAGGTAATATAATTTCTTCTGAAAAAGGTGTGACAAAAGCTTTTCTTGTGCATGTTGGTGTACTAAACTATAGCCGGTGGTAACAGTACAACTCTAATATTTAAATCGTATAGTAGTCCAAACTTCATGCTTCGATCACTCTCCAAGCACGGACAATTATTGCACTACAACAATCTCGCACCCAATAATTGCACTACCTTGCCACTCATGTGACGTGACCTTGGTATCAGAGTCAAGGTCACGTATTCGATTCTTATACGTTGTAAAGTAGTGTAATTATTGAGAGGGAGATCGTTGAAGTTCAATAATCGTCCCTGCTTGGAGAGTGATCGAATCATGCCGTTTGGACTGCTATACGGTTCAAAGATTAGAATTGCATCATTACCATCAGCTTTTCGTAAAGCGGCAAGCTATTGATCCCATAGAGCATATGAGTACTTGTGAAGCATCTTTTTAGTTTTTGACCAGGAATAAGTTGTATTCATGGAAGTGTTTCAGCTTGGTCAGAATGAGTGAAGGAGAAGAGAGAGAATCTTCATCAGAGTCTAGACCGCAAATATTCTTTACAATAACTAAATCGGACGTATGGGTTCTCTCTTAGATAGCTAGGATATGCATCAGGCGATCTTTGGTTCCTTGAAATTATACATATTTCGACATGTAAAAGTTGAAGAATTCATGGTTTAAGAAATGCTGAGTTGTATAAAGTTAGAATAACACGAAGGATTATATTTTTGAGGACTCGTCTGTTGTACTATTTGAATTCTATGATATAAACGGTTTCTACTTTCCAACAGTTCTCTAAACTGTTTCGAAACCTTTTTAACAGTTATGATCAGCTTTCTAAGTCTCCTTTTATTTTTCATGTATCTTCTTGATTTCATCTCTCTCTTTTCTTTTTGCTTAAGGTTGGGCTTTTGGGGATGGGGAGGTCACTCCAAAAGGATCTCAACCGGATCGCTGAAATTGCAGATACATCTACCTCAGAGGGTCTGCACTATGTGTTAACAGGTAACATGCTTAATCAAATTACCTTTTGTCCATTATTTTTGGTTTAGGAAATTGGATTTAAGGCAAACAAATTTTTAGAACGTGATATATGCCAGAAGATAATACTAATGTATACTGTTTCGAGGACATTTATTTTTTGGACTACATTCCTGGTGAATTTGGGGAAGTCTCTAATTGAACTTTCATTAATGGTCATGCCTAAATTTTTTCTAGCTGTGTTGTGTTCATCCAATGTTTGAAATACATGACTCACAATGGAATAATAAAGATTAAATAGATTGTGAATGATTTATTTTTCATGATTACCCGTATAGCCCTTGTAGAGCATATTATGTTCTCGTAACTCTTGAGGAGTCCTCCTTAAGTGAATGTGATGTGTAACAATGATCTCTTGTTTCAAAATGTGGAACTTCTTAATCATAAAGTGGAGAGTTGTGCAGATTTTATTAACATATACTTCTCTTGCCCTTTAATTGGTTTCACAAATTAATTTGAGGAAGTGAGATCTTTGGTAACGAAATAATTGATTAATGTTGTATATCCGCAGGAAATGAATATTTGGTTATTACAAAACATGAATCATATTCCTCTGTGTGATTCTTAATTATATTCTTACCCTGGAAGTTATGTGGCCCAGCATGTGGTATATGCTGAGTCATCCTTCATTTTGGCACCAATCTTAAAAGTGTGATTATTCTTCTCTTTGGGCGCATACAAGTGTCGGTGGGGGTGGATGACTTGCCATGCTCCTTGATTCATAATCACTGTCTGTTTCTTCGTAATTATTGCTATAGTTGAACAATTTTTATTTTGTTGCAGAAACGATACTCTCGTTACTTCGGCATCCTGATTATTGCATCTCAGCTTATTCATTTGTAAGTTGAAAATTTATTTTATCCACTTTATTGACATGCCATTATGTGGTTGGGGTTGGTGAGAGTAAAAAGCTCGGTTGTAAGATTGATGTGTACCCTTCTTGTTATGAATTGGAATATTGCATTATAACATTATACTTGGGATACTTCATTATTATCCAAAACATTTACTTTTTTAATTTTCACGTGCATACGAGTAAACCGTGATTTACTCGTAGAATTTGATAATCTGAGGTTAAAGAAGCCTTGACAAAATGAAAACACGAAGAGCAGTTGGTCTTGATGGAAGCCCTATTAAAGTATGGAGATGTGTAGGACCGACGGAGATAAAGTGGCTAATAGATCTATTTAACAAGATTTGGAGGAGTAACAAAATCCTAATGAGTGGAGAAAGAGTACTCTCATCCTTATCTATAAGAACAAATGTGACATCCAAAGTTGCATCAACTATCGTGGTATAAAACTCATGTGTCACACAATGAAGCTTTGAGACAGGATAATTGAATGTCGGTTAAGGAGGGATATTAAGATTTCGGAGAACCAATTCGGGTTCATGCCAGGACGGTCAACTAAGCTATACATTCACTTCGTCAATTTCTTGAGCGCTATTGTGAGAGGGGTAAAGATTTGCATATGATCTTTATAGACTTAGAGAAGGCTTACAATAAAGTCCCAAATGAGATATTATGGTGGGCTTTGATGAAGAAAAAAGTTCCCATCGAGTATGTTAATATAATCAAGAACATGTACGACGGAGTATCATCCAATGTGAGAACGTGCAGTGGGGTAACAAGTGAGTTCTCGATCAATATTGGATTGCGCCAAGGGTCTTCGTTGAGTTCTTTCCCGTCCCCCCTAGTGATGGATGAGAAAGCAAAAGGCATACAGACTGAATTACTTTGGACCATGCTATTCGCTGGCGATGTGTTAATCGATGAGACCAAGGCAGGGGTAAATGCCAACTTGGAGTTATGGAGAGAGACATTGGAACCAAAAAGTTTTAGATTAAGTAGGTCTGAAACGAAATATATGGAATGCAAATTTAGCTTTCGTATCTTTCGGGATCGCGGTGTTGTTGTACTTGATGGTCAAGAGATATCGATGAGCACCAAGTTTCGATACCTAGGTTCTGTTATCCAACAAAGATGAAGAGATTGACAGCGACGTTAACCACATGATTCAGGCTGGTTGGTTGAAATGGGGAAATGTCACCGGACTTTCTATGCGACGCTGAAATTGAAGGTAAAGTTTTATAGAACCGTCATTAGATTGCAATGTTGTATGTGACGGAATGTTGGGCACCTAAGAGGAATTACATCCAAAAGATGGGTGTAGCAGAGATGAGCGTGCTTCGCTGGATATGCGGTAAGACTAGAAGAGATAAAATAATAAATGAATATATTCGAGTTGAAGTATGTATAGCTTGTATAAAATAGAAGATGCAAGAAAGTCGCTTACGTTGGTTTGGTCATACACGAAGTAGGCCCAGCAATGCACCTGTGTGTCGAGTAGAATCCATGGATTTCGATCATTTCACGAGAGCGAGAATTGAAATTGATTTACTTGGTTGGCCCATGTTTTTTTTTTTTTTGAAAAAGAAAAAAATGTATTAAAGAGAGTACAATGGGTATTCAACCCTTTAAAGGCAGAAAAAACATTAACTCTAAATTACAGTGATTCGAGACATAAGATCGATTCCCTAAACCAACTCTGAAAATATCCAAATTCTCAACCCAATAGCATGTGTCTTTCCCATTTCCACTATCCGATCTTGAATCCCTTTTCAAAGTCTGCAACAACTCTGCAAAATACCCATCGTGCTCTGCATCGCTTTCCACCCTTCTTCCCACACCAAGGCCGATCTCCGGTAACATGCCTCATCGATCGATTTCAACCCACTGACCCCAGTGTTCTGTTATTTCACTTTTTCCTTTCCAAATTTTGGGTTTGTTGCAAGGTGTGATAAGATGAGAAAGGTTTGAATCGTATCATTCCCTTGGGCCCATTCTAATTTAAAAGCCAACTTGAAAAAACAAAAAAGCCCATAGATCTTCAACCCTATCCAAAGTTCATTGTTGGGCCACAAGGAATAACAGGCCCTGTGTGATTCTTCATTCTCAACCCAATTCTGATTTGTATGCATCTCCATCTTCACGATGCAATCCTCGGTCATCTCCCTTACTTGCAGCGATGAAGCGATATATGGATGTACTGCCTTACATCCGCTATATCTTTCTATCAGTGTTTTTGGTGAGCCATCTCCCATTTTTGTATGTAATGTCCTTTTGCTGTTCTTGAAACATCTGGTTCTTGATGTTCTTCGTTCCGAAGTACGCACATGGATTCTCGGTGATAGCCTCATTTTGTGCTGGTGTTATTTCATCACCAGCTTGTGCATTGCCTTCGTCAATAGAATCTACGTCCTTTGATTTCCTGGTGTTAGTTTCTTCTTCAGGGTGTTTTTCTTCTTCATCATTTTGTTCTTCAGCATCGTTGATCTCCTTGACCTTGTCTTCGAGGCTCTGATTTCCTCTGATGTTTTCTCCATCATTGGGTTCCTTTAATGTCTTCAAATGCGTCTAGCTCTTTCGTAAGGATTTTATCCGTCTCTTCCACTTGATTCACAGATTCTTCTCCAGTTTGGTCATTGAATTCGTCCTCTCATTTTTGTTGATTATTCTCCACTTCGAATTGCCGCATTAGTTCATGAGTCAATTGTTCCCATAACATATCAGGATTTCACTGTGTGAGCTCAAAGAATCAGAAATTCGCCACTCCATCCATAGACTTGAACGCAAACTGTAAACAGTGCTGCCACGTAAGAGAGTTGGTGGCGAAATATTGCTCCGCTGTCTGAATCCATTGCTTGGGGTCGATGCCTGAGAATATCAGCAGCGCATCATACCCAAAGTGTTAGGAATTAAATCCACACTTCACAGAAAAACAAAACAATGAACAAGAACACAATGCAATCAATAGAAATGGTATTGTATTGATTAAACTTGGAAAGAATTACAGTGAAGATAAACACTCTCGGCCTGATATTATTCAAGGAAGGCAATCCCCCCTTGCCCAAGCCAAATGCTTGCCAAACAACTTAACAACTAAAATCTGGAATGAATATTTCCCTACTGCCTTCCTCATTTTATTATTCTCTCTCCCTAACTGATTCTCCCCACTCACGTTTCTTTCCCTCTCTGATATTTGGTAATTTGTGGGCTTCAACTCTTGGGCTTCTACCATAAGATGGGCTTGATAATATTCTCGTAACACAAAGTTTCTGAAAAAAAGGATGTTCTGATCGTGTAGTGGCCACGACAGGTTGGACAATTGGTTAGAGACTGGTTCAATGACCACCGAGCTTACTGAGTGAAACAATAAATGCGAACAAGATGATAGAACAAATCACTGTATATGAACAAATATAATCTGAAATGAGAATGTATTTGATTGAATGCAACAAAAGGAAAGAACCATAAGAACAAAGACCCAGAGTTTCCTCGGTATGACCCTTCACTTGCTACTACAACTCAACAAATCAAAATAACCGAATGAATCCCCCATCTTCTCCTCGCTCATATTTTATCTACCACACTCTCAATTCTAGTTTATTCCAAGACAAATATTAGGCCCAATAGTCCTTGAGCCCAAAATATGTATTGGCCCATAATACATATTCCTTTGCAAGTTTAACTTAATTATTTTGAAATTTCTCATGTCAGAGTGTATTTGGTTTTAATTGGCTTCATTTTTGCAAAATTATATCATTGTTCTAGGTAATTTTTTGACATCATAACCAAAATTCTCCGTGCAAATAACCTCGTCTTGTCAGAGTAGTATTAGAGATAGATATTATGTTCTTTTTCATGCATTAAGTTTGCCAAATGAAATGCAGGTTGACGTAAAAAAGAGCATAGACGAAGGGGAAAGAAGATTCAACCAACTTTCAATTGAGGAACGCGGGAAGTTTGATGAGGAGACACTCGTAAATGTAAACAACATAAAGAAGCAAAGATCGACAATCCTGAGTTCAAGTGGATTCAGCAATGAATACATAGTGGTAATGAGTAGTTTCCCATTATTAGATTGATTGAAAAAGAATTGTATGCCTAGAAACATTTTCTACACTTGAGGAACTATCTTTAGGATGCATTACCCGTTTATATCATAATGTTTTTTCATATCAAGTGTTGCTCCTAGTAGTTTGTGCTGAGTTTGTCAGTTATGTGGAGAGGTTTCAGTTACTCTGTCGTTGCATCTTTGTTCATTTGTTTGTTGTAGATGATATCTAGTTAGTGTACCAATGAAAATCAAGTTGTAGCATGACTTAATGTTGAAACAGGTTATGTTTGATTAGAAACGCAATTTTTGTTCTAGTTTTTCGTTTTTAACTTCTTTCGTGTAATCAGCTGCCTTAACTTCTTTTTTCCTCCTAGTCGTTGATTAATTCTATTGTGAAATTTGAGCAACCTAGTTTGGTTTTTTTACTTTCTGGTGTATGACCTTTTTATTCTGTTGATTTTTTTCCCTTTATATTTATTATTCCAGGTTACAATCGTGGTAGCTGCTCTGGGAGTACATAAGTTGTCTTCTATCAACAGCAGTAAGGACTTAAAGGAAGCCTTGCAAAAGATAGCATCCATCCCCTCGAGTAGAACTCTGGTAAGACAAGAATTTTTATAACTAGTAACCTCTAAATTGTTTCTTTGTTTACGGCCGTGCAATGTTATATTCTTAAATGTAGGCAGTTGAGGTGTTATGGACCCCTCAAAATGAAGATGATTCGCTTTCAGAACGAGAACTACTTGAAGATTACCCCTTGTTGCGGCCTCTGTAAGAGGTGGAAAGCTTCCTGCATCTACCTTTTTTGTTGTAACTAGGGTTGTATCTGACCATTATACAATCCACTTTTGTTTCCAAATAATGATACGTAAATGTGCATGATACAGAAGGTTTTTTTTTTAAAAAAGTATTGAAGAGTTTGAGCAATATGTAGAGCACAATAAAAATGTGCAACAAAATTTTGATTCAACTTTAGATACAGGTTGTATGTAGCAGCAGCAATTTTGCTGAGGTGTGAAATTTCAGTTGTGTTGTAGCCCTTATTGGTCCCTAGGTTAATAATATAGAGGGGATGTGAATAAACATGTTTTTATGTTTAATTTTATAGTTTGCAGTTATGGTATAAACTGAGTCTACAAATTATATGGTGATCCATTGTTGCTATTTAGCTTGTGATTAGAGACCCTGGTGTCATCAGCAAGAGAGATTGATAATGTACAACACTCTTTCAACCCTATCACTATCTCATGGTTTCATATCGTGGAATGAGAAACCGATCATACCCTTTGCGAGGTAATTATATCTTCATCATATGAACATGTCATCTCAGCGAGATAATATGCGTAGCATGACAATCTCAACAAATATATACATAGCAAAAATTACATGTGGCATGGTCACCTCAACATACATCTACATAGTAAAATTTCCCGAAAGGGTGAGCATATATCAATAATAATGGCAAAATCATAAGCTATATTGAGAATGTAACAAAAATATTCTCTAAAGTCAATAATGATACGGAAATTCCTAATTATTTTTGTAACTCTATCCCCCAAATATCAAATACGAGGACTCGTTCCTAATCAAGTGTTTAATTATCACACAATGATTGTTTATTTGTAAACAGCGGAAGATTATTTAAAAGTCCTGCCAACAAGTTGCTCTAAAATTTTCGGCATGATCTCCCCAACGCCCCAACACGTCAATAATGCAATTATGACGTCATTTGAGTATGTAAATTTTTCATTCTTTAAAAGAATCATTACAAGATTAACATCATCATATAATCGCTATGACTTTTATAAAAATTTAGGCAGAGTCTCCCCATAATTTGAGCTATCCGAAAAATATATCACATCACTAAAAATAACTCCCAGCCAGGGAAAAACACAATACTACACGAAATCATCACCATAAGTAAGTTCTCAGCCAGGGAAAACACAATACTAGGAAGATATAAAAAGGACTCCCAACATTTGTGATACAATATAGTAATTAAACCGTGGATTTTAGACTAAGATCGAAAGATAAAGTCAAATATATGTGTGATAGCTATAGATATCTAGTAATCGAAGGCTAGAAGTTTTCATAAATCGTCATACAATATTGATTGTTAAATAAGTGCATGATCATTGTCTTGTTGCATCTTAGTATTAAACTTGTTATAACCGGCCAAGGTATAACAAGTGCATTAGGAGAACTCGTCACCTTAGAACGTTTGAATTTAATTCTTAACTATAGGTGAATTGTGGGGGATTGCATGGGTGAACCGAAAGTCTTGATAATTGTCTCTATTGATTCTAATCTTATTCGTTCTTGTGTGTTGGGTTAATCATTGAGTTAATTCGTCATTTTAGTTAACAATCATAACTAATTTTCGTAGGCTAAATATAGTTAAATTAATTGAGTTTGGTAATTATTTCCTAGTTCTCGTAGGATCGACAATCCGTACTTTTCATATCATTATACTAAAACTTGACACCGTGCACTTGCGGTACGCAGTCGCTACGCTAAAAAATATTGTTTAAAATAATAGCGATCAATGCACCAGACTGTTGAAATTGGATGATAGAAGTTGCACCAGAAGCAACCAAGAAGTTCACGGCAGTTAAACATCAGTTGACCGGTTCACTGGCTAATGCATGGGGTTTAACCTACTGGGCAGGTGATCAAATTCACTCTATATAAAGGAGCAGGAAGGTACGCCAGCAGATTGAGGAGTGGAAAAGGAAAAAAATAGTAGACGAAAGGGGCATGAGATACACGAGTGAGGGAGAGTGAGTGAGTAATCCTGAGAGTTTTTTGGTGAGGCAAAAGGGGAGTGAATTCATGAGTTATCCATTGTAAATAATAGAAGTGGGTTAATGTAATGAATTCATGTACTGTGAGTTTCTTGTACAGTCAAAGAAATGCAATGAAAACTCCTCCCATGGAAGTAGGCGTTCTTGGCCGAACCACGTAAACTCGGTGTCGTTTTTCTTTGTGTTTTCTTTCTAATTTCATTGATATTACTTGTGTGATCTCTTATGTGTGTGTCTATCTTTATGTGCCTTGAAATGTTACTGCCAAGATTGGTTTTTCACCTGTATCTGCTGTCAATCTATTTATATGAGAGTTCATGTCACATTTGTTCAAGTTTAGGAAGTATTCTTTTGGTTCAATTGCAATATGTCATGATCATGTTCAAATGGCTTGCAATGTAAATTCTTGATCCTGGATTGAAATGAGAAATTCATAAAAAAAAGTATTTTTAAAAAGAGAAAACATAGTTTTGAAAATAGTGGTGGGATGTGAACTTAAGGGAGTGTGTTTGGACTGCTTCTGAAAAGTGTTTTATCTGCTTTCCAGATCCAAATTAAAAAAAAAAACAGCTTTTGAGTTTTTGAATTTCTTGCTTTTGTTATTGTTTCTTAAAAAAAATAAGTAAAAGCAAAAGTAGATAAACAAGTCATGAGTGCTTCTGATTGTTTTAAGTTGAACGGTGATAAATTTTTGATGAATTGAAGTTCATTAAGCTGTTTATTTATTTTAATGAAAAACTCAATATTTTTTGTTTAAAATCACATTTTTCCAATTTTAAGAAAAAATATAATAAAAATATCTTAAATAAGCAATCTAATCTAAAGTGCCATTATGACTAAAACCCATATTATGCATTCGATTATTTGCCGAATCACATTTTGCAAAATCCAATAAATCAAATTTCTTTTTCTAGAAAATCCAATAGATAAGAATCCTCATCAAAATTGAATTAAACAAAATGAAATAAAAATTAGTTATTTCGATCGATAATTCTATTAAACGAAATTTTATAAAAAATTAAAATTTAGAAAAACCAAACTAGGACATTTTAAGGCTAGGGGGAAAGAGAAAAGATAATTGAGATTGATGATATTGCATCCTTACAGAATATTTTCAGGCCAAATATAAAGAAACCAAGTGAAAAGAATTTTGGTCTGAAATATGCTTGGGTTGTTATTTTTAAGTGTTATGCCCTTAAAGATTGAATAAAAATATTTTCATCTAACGTGGATGAAAATATTTTCATCTCATGATTGATGCATCATCAAAAAAACTACCCTTAAAGATAATATCAACCTAACTCTGAAATATATCCGAACACCACCCCATAAAAAAAAATAGAGAAAAAGAGAGCTACTCGCAAAATTAAACATCCAACGGTTGTAAATCAACAAGCCCCCACCTGGTACACTGTCCGCAGCCGCCACAAATATCGCGCACAATAGTGACCGAGAATCCGTCATTTCTAACACACGCTAGGGGTGTGACGCTAACCAGAGCAACTTCAGCCACTCTTTCTGCAGTAGAAAAACTATTGGTTACACTGATTCAAGCCCTCTCTTTCATTTTAGATGCCGTGATTGAATTTTCATTGTCCGATAGAGAAATAATTCTTTTTTCAGCTAGTTATTGGAAGTAAAAGAGGAAGCAAATCAGATATTTGGAAAGCTATATCTCGATTGCGGGTTTGCAATGGCTTGTCTTCACTTGTTGAAATCCAGCCCATCAAATTTTCTCGCGAAATTCGGATGTTCCTGCTCTCAATTTAATGCCAAATCATCCGCAAAAAGGAATTTTAGGCTCCAGAATTCGGTAATTGTATTTGATTATAGGAGGTTTAGGGTTACTTGTAAAGCTGGAGCGAGTGATGATGAAAACAAAGGTGAGAACGAGTATTTTGTTTTTCATTTGGTTGTTTGGATTTATCTCTGCTGTATATGTGATTTTGACGTGTAATTACTTGAAATGGCTCAGTTTTTGCGGCTGATTCCATGAAAGTGCTTGGCTATTTTGCTTATCTTGTATGCTGATTTTTTTTAAAAAGTAATTGTTATATATTGATTTTAAGCAAACGTGTTGTGTAATGATGGCGTCCTCCGATACCCTATCTTGATCGCAAATTCTAGATTCACAAACTATCTGTAAGGGATAGGGGAGGATTTTTGCAAAAAATTATACATAAAATTGGAAAACATTAGGAATAGTGATAGCCCTGTGTTAGTTCTATCCCTTAAAAAGTGCCTTATGGCTATATGGATAGGTGATGAAGAGCGCATGGAAGCTCGTTTTTGAATTGGCAATTGCAGAGTGCAATTCGGAGACATTTCTAGGAGGTTGGATTTGGTAGAAAAAATAGTAATAAATTAATGAGGACCAAAATTAGTATGTAAGTCATGGTGGTTTGCTTCAGTTTCCTTGAAGCTATACTTGAAGATGACAGGATTCTTTAAATCGCTCACTATGAGCTACAGACAAAAAACAAAGAGGCACATGTCTTTGTGTAAGATGCCTTACCGATTCTAATGTGACGTATTGCTTTTTTAATTGGTTATTTCCTAGTCTTGAAAAACCATCATCGATGGTATTGTATTTTATTTCTTACCTTACGAAACCAATGTTAGGCTTCAAATTTGTAGTTCTAGTGAAGCTTGTTTCAATACCAACTTGCCTTAACAATGGGAAAAATCATTGAGTCAAATATCTGTGTCATCTAGAGTACAATAAAGGATAATTTGTTAATGTAGGTGCCGGGTATAAGCCAACAATTGGCTTATTTTGTTATCTATTCTAATCACTCATGCTTAAATATCGATAAGATCTTCAAAAACGTGGTTGCACAATGGGTAGCAATCATGAAATACATTTCTTAATGACTACAATCTCTATATTTGTTCTTGGTTGGTGAATCGCCCAATAAGAACGATACTGACGTGCTTGCTAGAGACTAGCACGTGTGTTGTGTCGTTGCTAAGTTTCATCGGTGATTACATAAGGACATCTGAACACCTGAATATGTGATCATAAGATGAGTTTGGCTAACAACACTTTGTTCTAAATTCTCTAAGCGGTTCCTATTAAATATAATGTTTTTACAAATAAAACAAGTATTTGGTACTAATTGTTTCATATAGATATATTCGGTTAGTGGATCAGATAGTTGGTCATTTGCATATACCGGCAAAGTTTTGCAGATTACAATCTGATACAATACAAGATCGATATTGCATACATAATCGACGTCATAAAATGTAGATCTAAACCTTGTATAGTTCTATGAATATTTTATTTTTGTATGAATCGAAGCCACCAGTTACCTCGGGGACGTGAACCAAAACTTTTTGTTTTTACGCTACTTATCGGTTCCGGTGTCCGACGAGTACCAATGGAATTTTTTTACTAGTTTTTGTGGGTTAAAAATGTTGTGCCGAACAACTTTTATCCAATTTAACAGTTCACTTCTACCATATTTATCATTTAACATTTATTTTTAAATAAACTTATCTGGCCTTTATATTTTCCCCATAACTACCAAGCGTGATTCCTCACCGAATGTAATGCCCAACCTAAGGTCATTTTGAAGATTGTTGCTATAACTTTTTTCTTCATGAGGCAGAGTGAACTATGACCTCTTTCTTTGCACAGGGTAAATTGATATACCCTGCAGAAAGATTTGCCTTGATCTTTGTATTCCTTTGATTGTTGTCATGAATTAAGTTAAAACGGGCTCATTAGTATTTACCCTTGTAATGTTAGGTGAAGAACCTCCCGAGTCTTTATTTATGAAAGAATTGAAGAGGCGAGGGATGAATTCATCTTCTTTGCTTGAGGGAAAAAATAGAAGCATCGACAGTAACGAGGAGATAAAATTCAGGGAAGAAGATGGAGGTTGGAGTTTCAAAAGAAGAAATGGGGTGACAACTAATGATGAAAGAAGCATATCTGATCAAAGGGAAAAGTCGATGGCACTCAATAGTGAAGGCCTGGAGGTATGATGATTATCTCTCTCTTTTTTTGAAAGCTGATTTTTTTGAATTATCATTGGTTTTGTAGGATATATACTATGGTGCTGAACTTCACTTTATACTGAAATAGATATATAGTATTAAAATTTATTTCTGGGTTTTTTTCATGTATCCAATCCTTCTCTGTCTACCCCTTTTTGTTCATTTCCTTGGAAGCAGTTCAGGTTCTTTGTTTTACAATGGATTGGGGATCTGTATATAACCTTTCCCTTATGATACAGGGCTTGTTCCCACGGGCTAAACTTTTGCTTACCCTGGGAGGAACATTCTTTCTTGCATTCTGGCCATTGATTGTTGCAACGGTTGCGTTCTTCTGTGCTTTGTATCTGGTAACTTCCTTTGCTAAACTTGCGATATTTGATGTCACCATTTGCAAATAATCCATTATTACCTTTTCAATAGAATCAAATCTGGTGGGCATACTTAAGTTTTGCTTTTACCTGTAGAAAATGGCACAAGAAGTTTCTATATGAAATTCTTTGTCATTACAAAATATCTATCGGGCTTTGGATATTTGTCACATCGTAATTTTAGCCAAGTGGATTTGTTGTCAAAAGGATTGCCATTCATTATACTTAATGTTGCCCTAGGTTATGTATTATATAGTCTCTTTAGTGGTTTCTTATCCTAACATAGAATTTCACCATCATATTGTGACAATGATCTTTGGGTATCTACATTGTTGAATCACAGTAGTTTTGGTATCTATTCATTGTGATATAGTTACATTTCTTTTGATCGTATTTAGGGGTATGGATGTCCCGAAACTTAGTCGACCAGTTACATTTCTTTGATCATATTTAGGGGTATGGATATCCCGAAATTTAGTCGACCTCAACTAATTCTCCTATCTTTTCTGCAGTATTTTGGACCTGAATTTGTTCATGATGGAAGTAATACTTCAATGGCTCCACCCCCGTACGTCGATCCATATGAACTTCTTGAAGAAGAAAGGATGTCCAAAACAGCTCCACTTCTAAATTGAAGGACTGAACACATCATGTACCACTATTACCCCCAATGTAAAATTTGGCTATTACATTAATTCTTATTTTGTTACTAATGGGATTCTATTACCAGTTTGTTTCTTTTATAAGTGACTCAATCAGGACCAATGTTGCATTTTAGAACATTTTCTTGTTATATAACTTCAAGATCAGCCTCTATTTTTCACGAATATTATGCTTGGTCTACAGTGAGTGATCTTTCTAATGAAAGAAATTCGATATGAATATTAAACTTGACATTGCACATGGAAAATTAATAATATTTTATGTTTTTATCAGTTTTTTTTCCTTTCTGGATATTGGGTATATTTGTTATAAACTTTTTGTAGAATAAATGAACTTTTAAATTATTTTTATTAGAAATAGTAACCTAATCATACTTTAAATAGATGAGTTTGTATTTTTACATATTAAAAATAACTATCAATTCCAAATACAAATCTCATTGGTTTTGACTACAAATAAGGAAAATTTACATATGTTTCTTGATTTGTTCATGGCAGGGAGATGTAAACATATGTTAAAATTTTAGTACATTTTAGAAGGAGGTTAAATAAAAATTTCTTAGATTTTAGTGTAGATGTATGTAAGATTTAATTATCAGACACGTGGAGGATATTATGTAATTGTAAATACTGGTTTCAATTTTTTGGCTCAAAATAAATCAATCCAAGACACTGAACATTAGGGCTGCATAAACAATCGCTGAATTTTTTTTTAATCAACGTAACCGAAATTTATTTTTTATAACCAATAAACCGAATCAAATTTTTTAATAATCAATTTAACCGAACCTATTAAAATATCGGTTATCAAATTAACCGATATTTTACTTAAAAAATAAATAAATTAAAGTTGATTTAAAAGATAACAAAATATTATTTTAAAAAATATAAAAAATATAAAATACCTGTTAACAAATATTTTTGAAATGACTTTCTCTTTTATTTGCTTGGCGCCCGATAGGTAGGCTAAACGATTGGGTCAAAATCTCTACTGTTCTGAATAGTGAGAAAGACTTTTCAAAATTCGATCAACGAGAATCTCATCATCTCTTAGGTGGGCCAACTAAGAGATGATAACCGAACCGATTTAACTGATATTTTGAATTAACCGAACCGAACTTCGAAAGTAATACAGTTTGATTGGTCAGTTCGGTCAAACCGAACATTTATTCACCCCTAGTGAATATATCATTATTCCATGTTCACTCGTGCTGTTTTATTCCTTCTCTTGTATGAATAATAATAGGGTAGCATGGCGGCCCTGCCCCGAATAAGTGTCCGAGTTGGTCGAGTATGTTGCGCTCGGAATCATAAGAACATGAGTTCGATTCCCCTTGCCAACACTTTCTCGGTCTGAGCAAGTCGCACCAGAATTGTCTAGTGTGGTTTACCTGATTGACATGGTTTGCAGGCTACTGCGACAACAAAATTATCCAATATGCACCCCAAAGATAACGACTGCGGGTATACCTTGTCAAAAAACGGAAGTAATAAAGTAGCTAAGAAACATCAATTTGGGAAGTTAAAAAACAGTCCCGTCGCTTAAAACATAATGATAATTTGTGATGATCTTTAACAAAACTTCTTCTTTTACAGGAAATAATGTATTAATCTAGGGTTTTTTAATTATTTAACCCAAATTAAATTTTTTTTTTACATAATAACCTTTAAAAAAAAAGAATTTATCAAAATAACTCGAGTCGCCAATTGAGATGGCGACTTCATTTGAAGTCGCCATCTCAATTGGCGACTTCCGAATAATTTTTTTTTTATACAGAAGACGCCATCTGAGATGGCGTCTTCTGTAAAAAAAATTTTAAAAAATGTAATGTCTTGTACCTTATATGTCTTGTACCGAAGACTTTGAAAAAAAAAATTAAAAGAAGAGCAGGTTATTCACCGATGACCAAGTCTGTCACTGTTAACTAAAATACAACCAAAATATTTACATCTTTTTTTTCCTTCTACACCGAGTAAATGGCTCCACACAAGCCAAAGGAATCGCAGCACCCTGCGATGGACCAACATTGCCAGTATATTTCAAAAACCCATTCATCATCCGAGTTTGCTCATGGCCCATAGCACGTCCTCCGCCGTGATAGTCCTCTCGCGCTGGCACCTGTCATTGGCCTCGCTGGTGATGAAGCTGATGTACTCGAAGACACATTCTTGGATTGTTTCCTTCGCATCGTCCGAGACGAATCGATCATGATCATTTTTAGCGTTAACAAACGCTAACGCACATGTTATTTCATCAACAACTTAACAAGAACAAAACTTCAGGCAAAAAGCTAACATTAAGCGACACCTCAAATATTTCTCTTTAAATAGAAAAGCAAAAGCCCAATCCAAGATCTACCAGAGCGAGTCCTTGGTAGCTTTTGGTAGCCATGAAAATCTCCATTTTCTCTGAGTTCCATCTCTCTATATATCTGTTTTTCACTCTCACACATAGATTTTCTTTAAAAAAAATGAAAGATGGAGAGGAATAAATGGCAAGTGTCCGCATTAATATATACAGAACCAAACCTGAAAAGACGGAGAAACAAAAAGCAGAGCAGGTGTAGAAGGAAAAAAAGGATGTAAATATTTTGGTTGTATTTTAGTTAAGAGTGACAGACTTGGTCATCGATGAATAACCTGCTCCTCTTCTAAATTTTTTTTTCGAAGTCTTCAATACAAGACAAAGTAAGGTACAAGACATTACATTTTAAATTTTTTTTTTACAGAAGACGACATCTCAGATGGCGTCTTCTGTAAAAAAAAAACTTTTATTCTAAAGTCGCCAATTGAGATGGCGACTTCAAATGAAGTCGCCATCTCAATTGGCGACTCGAGTTATTTTGATAAATTTTTTTTTTTAAAGGTTATTTTGTAAATTTTTTTAAATTTAGGTTAAATAATTAAAAAACCCTATTAATCTATCTAACCACAAACTCCTCATTCAGTAAAATTATTTGCAAGGCAGATACAGATTCATAAGTAAAATTTAATAACGTTACATATACTAATGCATTATCAAATATTAATCTTGATAATTTAATATTAATATATTATTAATATAAGTAATACTATTAAATATATTATATATTATTAATAAATATAGTAATAATTTAATATATATTAATGTACTTTATATAGTATTTGTTTATTATTTAATTAAATGTTACAGTATAATATATTATTAAATTAAATAAATATTAGCAATAATAATATTATAACAAGTTAATAATATATAATAATAAGTTAAATATTACAACAGTCCACGTTACATCTCTCCTAATATACGCGGTGATAAGATGTCAACATAACGAGATGTACAACAATCCATTCATCACTGAACCGCAATACCAATGTTAGTATTGTGCCTATCGATCGAATGGTTAGACGACGTAGTATTATACGACCGCATGGATGTCGCACCGGAGGAAATTATCAAAAATATTATAAAATAATATATAATATTTATATAAAGATTATTATAGAAGTATGTAAATATTATATATATATATATAACAAAATAAATATTATTTGATACCCACTAGAAGATACCACCTGACGAGCCGACCTGGCTCCAAAGGCATGTTACTCGGCTTTCTTCGGCGAGACCTCGCCTACCCATCCGAGCTCTTTTGCGAGGCCCGACCTGTTTGGCCGACCTGTTCCGCCTTACCTGTTTCCCTCCAGTAACTCGACATGAGACCTCTTTTGAGCGCCCGAGCTGTTAGGCCGAGCTCTTCACATTTTCCCTGTTGCTACCGGCTCTCAGCAAGGAAACCAGTTCCCCAAGATATCTAGTCCTAGATATGCGGAGCAATATCAGGATTTGATTGTATTCTCAGGATCTTGACATATCTGGGTAAGATTTGGATAAACATGGAAAGAGTCCTTGTTGCAATACTACTCTTAGATCTCCGCCTATAAATACCAGGTTTGGAGTATTGATTAAGGACTAATGTTATAATTGCTTTCACTTACAGCATATATTCTCTTCATATTCTCTCGCCTGACTTGAGCGTCGGAGGGGACCCGCCGGAACAACTTCCGGCCCCTTCTCACATTTGCTTCGTATTTTCAGGTCATTGCAGAAGATATTTGCTAATATCCCGGCTGTTATATTGAGTGTTGGAGGAGAAAGAGAGGTGAACCCCCTCTCTATTGATATCAGCAAGTCATCGCAAATTTTGGTGATATCAATTGGCGCCGTCTGTGGGAACTATTTACTGAATTGAAGACGTTGATATGGCTGGACGACGTGGACGTGGGCGTGGAGTCAGGAGGAGTCAGGAAGAAAGATTAAATCCCAGTGTGGAAAATCAAGATGTTCCTCCACAGCAGGAAGATCAGGCACCTCCATCTGTTATGAAGGTGGGAGATATGACTATGAAGCAACTGGCACAATTCATCAGTCAGACCATGCAAAATACTCTTTTCCAACAACCGGTTCCGCCACCAACGGAATCTAATCAACCTCCACCGCCTTCTCGAACAAATCAGGCGCCTTCGCCTGTTCAGCCAGAACAGGTCCGTGAAAACAATAGGGTAGCCAGTGCTGTGGTAGATACACAAGTAGAGCCTCCGCTAATAGATCCAATGGAGGCTGTATGGGGAGAGATAAGGCGATTGGGTCAGCATCTTGGTGGCCGAACTCCAGTGGCTAGGAGAGAAAGTCCATTCTCCCTAATTATTCTAAGAGAGGAACTCCCGCCAAATTTCAGAAAACCTGCAGTGGGAGAATATGATGGAAGCACAGACCCTGAAGAGCATCTTGGAAGATTTGAGAATGCTGCTCTGTTGCATAGGTATTCTGATGGGATCAAATGCCGTGTTTTCCTTACCACCCTGGTTAGATCGGCGCAACAGTGGTTTAATTTACTTAAACCAAACACTGTAAGCTGCTTTGAGGAGTTCAGTTCGGCCTTTCTAAACCAGTATGCCAGCAGTAAGAGGTATCAAAAAACTTCTTTGAGCCTGTTCACTACCAAGCAGAATGAACAGGAGTCCTTGAGGGAGTTCGTACAACGCTTTAACGGGGTAGCCTTAGAGGTCCCCACTGCAACGATGGATGTCCTTATTAATGCCTTTACACAAGGGCTTAAGGCAGGAGAGTTCTTTAAATCCTTGGTAAAGAAAACTCCTAGAAGTTATGACGAACTTCTGGGAAGAGCTGAAAAGTATATCAATCTAGAAGATGCTCAGAGACAGAGAAGGGTTGATCTGCGGCCATCAGAGAAGAAGGATAAGTTAGAGTTAAGCAAGAAAAGAACTGTTGACAGGGCTGATGAAAGTGGTCGAACTAGAAGTCAATTTGCATCACGCATACCTCTATCCATGAGCTTGGAAAGAGCTATGGAAATATGTGATGATAGAAAGAAACTGGAAAGACCCAGGAAGTTGGATAATGGGTCCCGTACGCCTATTTCTGATAAGTATTGTGAATTCCACAGAGAATACGGTCATATAACGAATGAGTGCCAGAAGCTTGAAGATGAGGTAGAAAGAATCATCAGCAGAGACTCTGAAATAAAAACTCTGCTAACAAGGAAGCAGGAACCTTCTCAGAAAGGACAGGGTAGAAGCCGGTACCGAGGTAAAAGAAGAGAAAAGACACCATATAGGGGCCGAACCAGGTCCCGTGAAAGGGGTATCGCTCCTAAAGAAACAGATAATCAAAGGAGAAGGGTCGAACAGGTGGATAATAATCCTACCCGAGGAACTATTAATATGATCTCAGGGGGACCCACGGATGGAGACTCGGGCAGAGCTCGGAAAAGTCATGGTAGAAGAATGGAAAATTTCGAAGTATCAGAAGAGTTAATTGAAAGGGATGAGCCTGTCATAAGCTTCGGACCTAATGATCTGAAAGGAGTTGCAACTCCACACAACGATGCCCTAGTCGTGACTGTAACCATAGCTAATTATGACGTAGCAAGGATCTTCATTGATACTGGGAGCTCAGTCAATGTCTTATTTAAAGATACCTTAGAAAAGATGCAGATAGAGGGGTCAAAATATGAACACATTGCAACTCCTCTGTATGGGTTCACCGGGCACGCAATTCAACCGCTTGGACAGATCAACTTGCCCTTATCTCTGGGTCATGGGATGTCTCGCATAGCAAAGATGGTTAATTTCACTGTGGTAGAGGCACCTTCATCGTACAATGCAATCTTAGGCCGATCTGCAATGAAGGACTTCAAGGCGGTAGCTTCTACCTATCATCAGAAATTAAAATTCCCAGTGGGTAGAGAAGTTGGGGTTCTTTGTGGTGACCAGAAAACAGCCCGCAGATGTTACGTGGACGAAGTAAAGGAAGACGTGAAGCGAGCTCGCCGGGAGGTCGGTTGTATTGAAAGAGCTGGGTATAGTGTTCCTAAAGACAAAGGCATTCCCAACAGCTTGGATGAAGAACCTGAAATAATTGAGCTCGTCTCTACTGATCAAAAAGTAAAAATAGCCAAGGACTTGGAAATAAACATTAAAGCCGATCTCATTTCATGTTTAATTAAAAATGAGGATATCTTTGCCTGGAGTGCTCGAGATCTAAGAGGAATTAGACCAGACGTGCTTGAACATCATTTGAATGTGCTCTCGGGAGTCCAACCTGTAAAACAGAAGAAAAGACATTTTGGACCTGAAAAGGATAAGGTCATAAGAGAGCAGGTGGAGGAGCTCCTTCGGGCAGGTCAAATTCGAGAAATACAATTTCCAACATGGCTCTCAAATGTGGTCTTAGTACCAAAGAGCTCTGGAAAGTGGATGATGTGTATAGACTTCAGAGATCTTAATAAAGCATGTCCGAAGGATTGTTACCCATTACCAAGGATTGATCAGATGGTTGATTCAACAGCGGGACATCAGTACTTGTGCTTAATGGATGCCTACCAGGGATATCATCAGATTCCTCTGGCTAGAGAAGATCAAGATAAAGTCAGTTTTGTCACATCAGATGGGACTTTTTGCTATGTTGTTATGCCCTTCGGGCTGAAGAATGCAGGAGCTACTACCAGCGTTTGATGGACAAGGTGTTTTCAAAACAGCTAGGCCGCAATGTGGAAGTATATGTGGACGACATTCTTGTAAAATCAAAAAGTGGCACCGATCTCATTACCGATCTGACTGAGACTTTCTCCACCCTTAGGTCTTACGGGTTAAAGTTAAACCCTCAGAAATGTGTATTCGGGGTAAAAAGCGGGAAATTTCTAGGCTATATAGTGACAGAAAGGGGGATTGAAGCTAATCCAGAAAAGGTGAGAGCTATCTGTGAGATGTCTCCGCCGAAGAACCTTCAAGTGGTGCAACGCTTGGCTGGAAAAATCGTTTCTTTATCACGATTTATTTCTAGATCAGCTCATAGAAGTCTCCCCTTTTTTAAGATACTCCGGAAGGCTGGGAAATTTGATTGGGACGAAAAATGTGGGGAAGCATTTGAAGAATTGAAAAAATACTTAGCTGAACTTCCAATTTTGGCCAAGCCTATGCAGGCAGAGAGGCTATACGTCCTATCAGCGACTGAGGAAGCAATCAGCTCGGTTCTCGTCAAAGAAAGGGAATCAGAGCAGCAGACCCAGGGCTGGGAGGGCTTTACAAAAAAGAACTCATTTTTTCAGTCTTTGATTTTGCTAGGATAACCCCCAACAAATGCACAGCCAGGTCGGCTGGTGACATACCAGGGGCCCTCATCTGATCTCTTGATGTGAAAAAAATAAGAGAGGGTGGGGTGGTCATAAGGTAAGCCTAATGCCTTAAAGATAACTACGAGACTACACAAAATTCGGAAGGAGTTGGGAGAAAATTGGCTAATGTTTAGCTGATAAAAACTACTGAACTCCTGAAAGAATTCAGGAAGAGGAAAACGTAAACCCCCTTCTAGCTGACCGCGGTAGAAGGTAAAAAACCCCTCAGGAGGTTGGTTGGGTCGTTGAGAAGAAGAAGGGAAGATGAATTCATAATCAGAAGGGGCTTGGCTGACCTGTCGTATTCTGGCCTCATCTGACTCATCCAAGACAGGAACATAAAGTTCATACCAAGGATAATTGCCTGGAGGCGACTCGGATCTAAGACGAGGGCTGACCTCAGTCACTTGAAGGTCGGGTTCAGCTGAGGTCCCAGCTTCCTGGGGAGCCTCAGTGCGCACCACTTCTTCAAGGGGCTCAACTCCCTCAGGAAGGGCAATCCCTTCGGGATAAAATGAGCCATACTGATCTACTGCTCTAAGCTCCTCGTCAGTAAGAGGGGAAGGAATCAATTGATTAGGTGAAGACATTGTAACAAAAACAACTGAGAAAACGTAGCTAGGAGTTTTCAGAAATAAAAATGGCAAGCTAAAGAGGTCGGATCCGATCTGTTTCGAAAATGGCAAAAGTGGATAATGAGGGACCCGGAGTGGTATATATATAGGGAGACCTCAACGAATCCTGGCCGTTGGTCCTTGATGCGCTGTACGGTCTAGATTAGCCTCGGGAATCGGGAGAGGAGCCCAACGGTCACAATTTCAATTTAAAATTCAAATTTTGTAGCCGTTAGTTCCCGCCTAAATCAAGTTTTGCTATTTTCAAGAATTGGCTCGTCAGGATAACTCAGCACATACGAGCTTCTGGTCTACAACGTCAGCTCGACAGGGAGGGGGACTGTGATACCCACTAGAAGATACCACCTGACGAGCCGACCTGGCTCCAAAGGCATGTTACTCGGCTTTCTTCGGCGAGACCTCGCCTACCCATCCGAGCTCTTTTGCGAGGCCCGACCTGTTTGGCCGACCTGTTCCGCCTTACCTGTTTCCCTCCAGTAACTCGACATGAGACCTCTTTTGAGCGCCCGAGCTGTTAGGCCGAGCTCTTCACATTTTCCCTGTTGCTACCGGCTCTCAGCAAGGAAACCAGTTCCCCAAGATATCTAGTCCTAGATATGCGGAGCAATATCAGGGATTTGATTGTATTCTCAGGATCTTGACATATCTGGGTAAGATTTGGATAAACATGGAAAGAGTCCTTGTTGCAATACTACTCTTAGATCTCCGCCTATAAATACCAGGTTTGGAGTATTGATTAAGGACTAATGTTATAATTGCTTTCACTTACAGCATATATTCTCTTCATATTCTCTCGCCTGACTTGAGCGTCGGAGGGGACCCGCCGGAACAACTTCCGGCCCCTTCTCACATTTGCTTCGTATTTTCAGGTCATTGCAGAAGATATTTGCTAATATCCCGGCTGTTATATTGAGTGTTGGAGGAGAAAGAGAGGTGAACCCCCTCTCTATTGATATCAGCAAGTCATCGCAAATTTTGGTGATATCAATAAATGATTCCACTCGTAAAGACCATTTCCCCCTTCCCTTCATTGATCAGATGGTAGAAAGGTTAGCAGGGTATGATTTTTAAGGATGTCGCACCGGAGGAAATTATCAAAAATATTATAAAATAATATATAATATTTATATAAAGATTATTATAGAAGTATGTAAATATTATATATATATATAACAAAATAAATATTATTGTTATAAAATATTATACATATAAATATAAGTGATCATCTGCATTGGTAATTTGATTCCTACTTTTAAAGAAACGTATAAGAATAATTCAATCAAATGATATTTTTATATTGTTTTTAAAATTTTGTACTATAATATTTAATATAATAATTTGAGTTTTAAATATTAAAAATTTATTATACAAATATTATATTCCTATTAAAAAAATAAGTAAACAAATGAATTTATAAATCATAAAATATAAACATTTATATTAAAAAAATTAAAGTGCAAACACATTTCCACTTAATTATTAAAAAAAATATTTGTTTAGAAAATGTTTTTTAGTAAAAACGGTTTCCAAACAATTTGTTTTTTTTTTGATAAAAACATAAAAGAAGTGGAAAACGTTACAAAGTTTTCCACTAAAATTGTAAATAGGTTTTAACATACGATAAACTGATTATTTTTAATTTTTTTATAATAATTTTAAAAAAGTCAATATCATCCTTCTTATCTTCTTCTTGCTCGATTCTATACACAAGACTATGTTCTTGCTCAAGGCAGTAGGTACTATGAACCCTATTGCACTGTCTTTTCACTTTGATACTGGAGTGACTGCGAACAATTTCACCGGAAGCGCGAGAGGGGGTCGTTTAGGTGCAGGCATCTCCTTGGGTTCTACCGAGGCCTCTTCCTTCTCTTTTCTCAAGTGCGAGGAGATGAAAATGAAGATTGGCAGATGTTACAGATAATATCATGAACGATAGACCCGTAGAGAGCACAATAAGGGGAGTGTGGAATACTTACATATGGGGCATTCTTGGGAGGTGGAGTTACCGGTTAGGATGTGTTGATAGTTATGTTGGCAAACATTCAAAGTAAGATTGCCAAACTTGAATGTCCAAACTTTGAATTAGGTTCCAAATTTTAAATAGCCGAACTTTGGAATTTTGTTTGAATCTTTCGCTATAAATAGATGGCATGAAAACCATTCTCATCATCAACTCATCAAAGGTCGATCAAAGCATCAACAAGTAAGAGTTTATCCAACTTGAGTGATAAATAGTGGTGAAGTCTCTTTGTGATTAATTAATCCTTGGAATGAATATGATTGTGAGTGAAAAACAAAGTGTTTGCGTGTGTTGTCTCTGTATTCTCACATCTCCTGCTTTTCTCATTAATAAAAGAAAACATCTCCTTGAGTGCTTCAGAATGAATGTAGCCAGAGTTCTGATGAACCACTATAATTACTTGTGTTCTTATATTGAGTACTCGATTCATGTATTACTTGTGTTTATTCCGGTGCACGTGCTTCATGTATATTTACTTCCCCTTATATCACAACAATTGGTATCAGAGCGTCATGTTAATACTATAGGAAGTCGAGATATGCTCTGTGGTTGCAGCTTAGTCTAAACTTTTACATCAGAAAAGACTTTCTAGACAGCATTAGGAAAGTATTATTTGTGCTCGGGCTTTGACAATTAAATCGTTAGTAGCGGTTCACAAAGATGGAAGCAATAACAAGCAAGATGATCAGTCTCAATGGCTCCAACTTTCAACTGTGGAGGAGTAACATGAAGTACATTCTATTTGTCACCAAGTTGCACCTGACGGTGTTTGGGGAGGCCAATCCAGAAAATAAAACAGATTATGATTGGAAATTCGAGCATGAGCAAGTTTACGGTTTCATAAGGCAGTTTGTGGATGGCGGCGTGTTCAACCACATTTGCGATGAAATAAATGCAATGCCGCAATGGAATAGCTTAGAGGAGCTTTATGCTTCAAAAAGTGGTAACAACAAATTGTTTTATTTGACTAAGTTGGTTCAGACTCGTTGCAATGAAGGAACACTGGTAGCAGACTACCTCAACGAAATTCAGGGAGTAGTACACAATTATCAAGCATGTGTCTGAAGCTTGAAGATGAGATGATTGCCTTGATTGTGCTAGCTTCATTATTATAGCCTTGGGAGACTCTAAATGTATCACTCACAAACACAACCACATAAATTGTTGTGAATATGGACTTCATCAAGAGCGACATCTTGAATGATGAGATGAAGTGGATATCCAAAGGTGCTTCTACATCGCAGTGAGATGTCTTGACTACCGAGCCAAGGGGAGAAGTAAGAACAAGAGAATCACATATCAAAAGTCGAGGAGAGGCAAAGCATCTGGGAAAGGCAATGATGAACATACAAATTACATTGATGTTTTCAATGCAGTGCATGAACCTGTAAAACTGGCTACCCAGGGTACAAGTTGGGTGATTGGCAGTGGAGCAACAGTCCACATCACATCTCGCAGGGAAGACTTATCCTATACACCCAGGGGCTTTGGGGGTAGTGAGGATGAGCAATGAAGGACTATACAAGATTATTGGAAAATGAGAATTTGACTACCATGGAAGGCTTGACGCTGGTCTTAAAAGATGTCTAAGGACGCACCAGACATGCGTATATGCCTGATTTTAGTCAAAATACTGGATGAGGAAGGTTTTTGCACCACCTTCATAAAGAATTATGCAAGATTCTCAGAGGGCCACTTATTGTGTAGAAGGGATTATGTAGCGCCTCAAACGTCACCATACAAACAAACAAAATATGATGTCATTTGTATAAAATTGTTGGCATAATTTCCCAGTAATTGGACCTCCCAACAACACACAACTTGACATATATAATTCCGAAAAATATATAACGTCTACGCAACTTAAATATGACATCAGTTACATGCATCAACACATGATAACAAAATCACAGGGTAATACATACATGCCATATACAAATATACACAAGCTCACTGACGAGCCACAATTATTTTAATCGTAAGTATTATCCTATGCAACTTTTTTAAGTGACAAGGACGTATGCATCTCAAACTCAAGAGCTCATAGTCCTGTCCCAACCTAGATTACATAAGTCTGATGCGGGTGCGGGTGCAGATGCTGATGCGGATGTGCGAGTGCGTCAATTTTGAAAATTTTGATGCAAGTGCGGGTGCGCTTTAATGCGTCTATTAAAAATTAATAAATAAATATATATATATACATACACACTGATGAAATGAAGTTAAACATACATAATATACATCATATTTAACAAACTTACATCATTATTATATTATTTGCAAATTTATAATATGAAGTTCTTAACAACTTTGGTGTTTGCAGCTTTATCATTCGTTAAAAGATTAAAACTAGATTTTATTGGATGATCTAACATTTGCAGCTTTGCAAAATGTTATAGTCAGTGATGCAACATAATATGAATCTTGTATTTGATCGTTCGTCTAGTAAGGATTCTTCGAAAAATATATTTTAGAAAATGAAAAATGAAAATGAAATGAAGTATTAAAGTTTTGTTTTATTTTAATATATAAAATAACGAATTTGAAAAGTGAACCAAATTGTTCATATTTATTTCAACTTGTTTGGTAATAGTATGAATTTATTAAAATGACTTATATTATTTCGAGAGACTTATATTATTACCTTATGAAATTACTAATATAAACATTTAAATTAAGTCAATAAAACTAAAAGTTTTATTTATAAAGTTCATTTTATTAATTTTCATGCAAAAAACTAAGATATCAAAGTTATATTATTTACTCCGCAAAAATGTTACAAAATCACAGATTTATCCTACTTTCTTTTATCACATATTTTAATCTTTCATATGTTATTATGTCTTTTCATGATTCATTACATAATAGTGAATACTATCTATCTATTTACCATATAATATAATTTTTTTACCCACCCGAAGAAACCATGAAAATTCATCTAAATCCAAAATCGGAGAAATTTTTTATAATTACAAAAAAAAAATCTGAGGATTAATAAGACTTAGTAACTTAGTGCGCGACTTAGTAAATCTTAGTACGCGAATTAGGAATTCTTAGTGCACGAATTATAAAATCTTAGTGCTCGAATTAGAAATTCTTAAAGCGCGAACTAGAAATTCTTAAAGCGCGAACTAGAAATTCTTAATTTGCCTTAATGCGGCGCACGCGCACCGAATTCGCCAGTTCGCGGCCGGAGCGCCAGTGCGTAGAGGGGGGTAGGAGGATTATGTGACTTAGGTCCCAACGTCTAGGCCTGATACATGTTTCAATAGAAACAACCCCCAAAATGGGTGAGCACACACCAGCAATAATAACAACATAACCATAAACATATATTATCAACATTATAAAATACTGAAATGTAACTGAAATATTCCCTGAAATCAATAATCATAATAAGATAATTCTCTGATTGTTTCTGTAACTCGATCTCCCAAGATCAAATCAAAACCATCAATCGTCACCTCATCCCATCCGATATAAAAATCGATATAGTGGCAACACCGAGCCAACTATACCACATCGTCATCATCATCGCGACCAATCATATATATAATCAATATAGTGGCAACAACGAGCCTATTATAACACGTCGTCGCATCATCATTGCGACTCATCGTATATAATTGATATATTGGCAACACAAAGCCTACTATATCCCATCATCGCTCCCCTACTACTGCGACATCATATATAATCGATAGCGGCAACACAATGCCTATTATACCCAATCGTCACATCATCATTGCGACCCATCAAATATGTAAACGATATAGCATCAACACCTAGCCTGATATACCAAAACATCGCTCCCCTACTACTGTGACAAAATCAACAATAATAATAACAACACGTCGCTCATTCCAGCGGCCCTCAACATCATCGTTCATTTACAATCATTGATATATCATAATCAACATCAACATGAATATCAATACATGCTCGTACGTCAACGCGTACCTGATAGTCGATAATTAAGATTGGGTTATTCCTGACGTCCCGAGTCTCGTGAAGTATCTAAAACAATTTAGCAACTCAATATCAGCTTAGTACAACTCATCAACATACAATTACAGCATCTAATCACATTTTCAATAGCCTCAAAATAAATTAATCCAAATTATAAAACTTCATCAGTTGTACTTTTCAACTAGCATCATAAGTACATGTATATGTAAAACGCAGTAAATCATGTAGAGTGAATTTCCCCAAAAAATTTGATAATTATTTGAAAATTCAAAAGTCAATCATAAATCGTTTTGACTAAAACTAAACATACTAGTGCATTTAGAATTCAACAACAGCCAATAATGCACCATTTTTAACTATCAATATATCAATTGGCTAACCAAAAACTATCGCAAAAATACAAAATATTAGTGCCAGATTGTAGCTCTTACCTCGCTGATCCCGAATATAATTTATTTCACCTAAAACGGGGACAAAATGAATACAACAATTTTTTTTTATAAAAGTTAAGCCCTCGCCCTTGCATATGTCGTTCTCTGCCTTCAGACTTGAATTGTAAACTCAATTCCTACATGTATGCTTATCTACATTATATATAATATAATAATAAAAATAACCTGAATTCTCATCACTTCGCACGCGCACATTATCATCACTTCACACGTGTGCACACATATATTTTATAATATTACATTGACACATTTTGCGATGTAATAAACTCGTTTATTATTGTTGCCTTTTGTATTATCTAACTGCATTTTATCTCAATCTTATAAACATAAAACTTGTAGCTCTCGGTCTTAGCTCCGCGTGAACAACTAATTCACTTAATTTTGATATCGTATGAAAAAGTTATGACCAAAATACTAAAACTGTATTATAATGAATCATTTATTCTGGGCACATTACCCATCGATTATTCAATCGGACCACATACTTACGTCATATTTATCAGTTATAATTTATAATGTGGTTTTCTCAGGCATCTCAATCCTACCCAACTTTAACAAATTTCGACCCCGAAATTTAACACAGCAATAGGTGTAAAGAAAACATAAATACGCATATCATTAAAATAAGTCGGGGTAGAGCTCACTCATATGTCGCTCCATCTCCCATATGCCTCCTCGATACCCCTTGTACTCCCATTAATAAAATTTTGTGTATTAAAAAAATACCGCGTGCCCGAGTTCTTGATATGCCCGAGCAACGGAATAGGGGCTACCGAGTGATTCATGTGACATCAAATGATATTTGTGCATCCGAATAGAGGGCATGCTATTGAATGGTTGGTAAGCATCCGAGATCCAACATGTTACCAAATGTTAAGTAAGTAACCGAGTGATGGACATGTTATCGAATGGTGATAGGAGTGCTCCCTTGGTGGGTTGGTTTGATGTAATCGTTAAGAGTAATGTCTATGGAATATATTCCAATCTAATATGGATGAAAATGTTCTCAACTAAGAGTTGTTACCCTTTAAAGATAGTGCTAATGAGATAGCAACCAATAAACCCATGAGGAGCAGAGGCTCGGCATCCGAGGGTGGACCTGTTGGAAATCTATTAAGTATTGAATATAGACCCGACCATGGTTCAGAACCGTCGATTAGACGGTTCAAAAAATCTAGACCATTAACCTCAACCTTTCTTGATTGTTCGGGTTACGGTTCATAAACCGCTGGTTACAGTTACGGTCCGGTTAACACGAATACGGTTACAGTTTGACCTTATCTTTTTAAAAAAATTTAAAATATTACGAAAGTTTGAAAAAAAAAAGTGTAAAAAGTATTTGATTGTGTTTTCCTCCATAGATTAAACATAAAATAACGTGAAATAAATTCAAGCTCAAATAATCAAAATGTGTAAGATATATTTGTTTGATTAATATATATAAATTATAACACTCTATTTAGATCAACAAGACTCTTATAGCTTAATGATCGAATCTAATTATTTCATAAGTTCAAATCTACACCATAACATAAGTTTTAAATTTAAAAATATAAAAATAAAAATAAAAATAAACCCTTTGAACCGCCGGTTAATCGGGTTAAAAAATTATGACCCTTAATCGTGGGTTCGATCATTTGAACCGTTGACCCAATTAATCGGTCAATTAACCACGATCCAGATCTGAGCCGGTTAAGAGTCATTTATGACCTTTAATCGGGTCTATTTGAATACATGTAGCATATTTTGCCCAAGCCAAGTGGGGCCTGAGGGGTGTCCCACTCTTCAGGATCATCAATTTACTATACGAGAAAATTCTAAAATTGTTCGTGTAAAGTGTATTAACCATGATTTGAGTGATCAACAAGAAATAACAATGACGATGGATGGATTATAATTTGTTGTTTCAAGGGAATGAGTGAACAAATTAGTACGTATAAGCTAAGCAACCTAACACAATATTAATAACAATAAATAAATTATATTGACCATGATTTGAGTGATCAACAAGAAAATTAAACAATATAGAACAATCAAATTTTAAGCTAAATTTTTAATTAACGAAAAAAGATTACTTTTTTATTACTTATAGATAAGTCAGTCATACAGAAACATTAGTGCGCCAAGGTTTTAGTCTCCCTGTGAAAGAAACTAGGGTTTTACTCCACCGGCGGCGTCGAACTTCCCATTTCCTTAATTCCCGAAATGGTACTCAGCTATTTTATGGCACAAGCATATGTAGACAACGCTTTCTTTGTGTTTGATTTTGTTGATTTTCTTATCTTTTCTGTTTTTCTGTTCACCCTTTAGAGGATAGATGCAACGCCAATTCTCCGAAAGTTGTTTAATTTCCAATTTCGGAGTTTTTGGCCTTTATTTCTGTTCAAAATATTTTCTTAGGTTTGAATTTATTAAGGACTATAAATCTGGGTCTGGTTTCACTTACATTTTACCATTTTTTGGTCCGTAGGATTTTAGTGTCTGTTTATATTTTTTTATGGGATGGAGGATTTTTTAAAGAGGACTATCATTGGGTGGCGGATGTCCTGCAATCCAAACCCATTTTGTTTTGATTCAAGAAATGTAGCCGAATTAATGCATCGGTACGTGTGAACCTTGCACGTGGTGAAAAATGTGATGTTAATGGAGAAAAGTATAAATGTTTGCATTTGGTGATGAATCTATTGTAAAGCTAGAAGACATTTACATATTTATTCTTTTGTGTTCGAATGTATTGATTTACTTGATAAGTGGGTCTTATAAAACTTTTGTGTTAATTTGATAGGTTTATCTAATGAATTTTGCATGTTACTGTAATCTGCTTGACATTTACTCAAGTGTATATTTGTAAATATTTTGAAACCAATGGAGTGCGCCTACAAGAATTTCTCATATCACCCTTGTAAAAAGAGTGCCTTGGTAATCTCTCATTGGGTTTGCCAATTTGGAATTCATGAAAGCTGGTTGTATGATTATGTATATTTTTTTGTAAAACGGTATAATTGTTTTTATGTTTCCTCCTATTATTCAGTGCATTTTTTCATATCCGAGGGAAAAGCATTTCTTTTTTCTTTAAAGTTGAATTCCATAATTTAATTCATTGACTTTCGTTAAATATTTCTATATGTTTATCTAGTCATTATAATGAATGTGGCATAAAATTCAGGCATCTGCCAAGCCAAGGCAACCAGCGAAAAAATCTGCTGCAGAAGATGAGGGCATGGATCCAACGGTAGGCCCGTTGTACTGGATTCCTCTTATTACTTCGTTCTTTTGTATGTCTTTCTGTTCCGTATTATCTATTTGGCATGGATGGGAATAAATTTGTTCCTCGACCAAGGTGATCTAGATTGTTTCCCTGAATACAATGCTTTAACTCTTACATGCAGCAATACTATGAAAATAGACTGAGATTTCTCGCTGCTCAGAAGGAAACTGGAAGCAATCCGTATCCTCACAAATTTGAAGCTAAGTTGACGATCCCTGAATATGTAAAGAGATATGAGAGTTTGAATAGTGGAGATCATCTTGAGGATGTTGAAGAAAGTATAGCTGGTACTAGAGATCATATATGTGATTATTTTGAGCGTGATAATAGTTTGTTACTTTATATTAATGTTATAGATGTTTCTTTTGGAAGGGCGGCTTATGAACAAACGTTCATCATCATCAAAGCTATTCTTTTATGACTTGCACGGTGGTGGTGCTAAAGTTCAAGTTATGGCTGATGCAAGGTAGTTGCGTATCAGTTTTTCCTTACAGCAGCAGTGTTGTGGATATGGATTCCTATTATTGAAGCCCAAGCTGTGTGCTCTATTATTTTAATTTTTCCAAATTATTCTTTGACCATGTTTATAGTTGCAAAACTAATTTTCCGATGTACTTAATGTGGTAGAGCTAATGCATTAATCTATATTATAAGATGTCTAGCGTGACAAACTCAATTGGTGCTAAATGCTATCTTAATCATCGAAGAAGCATGCTGAATTTTGCATGTTCTTTCAGCCAATTCCACATCAGTGATTACTTGCATTACTAATTGTGTGAAGAGTTATTTTTCATTTCAGAAAGCTCTTACATGGCCCATTTCATAAATAGGGAAATATTTTTCATGGAACACCTCCAATGTTCCTTGTGCTTTGTAATGTTTTTAGTTTCATATTTTGATTATGTTGTGTTCCTTAATTTCCTGATTCTGGGTTCCTATTTTCTGTTGTAACAAAGAAAGAAGAAAAACTGATGAAAGTAAGCTGTTAAACATTTGCTTTTTAAAGTAAAAGTTGGTTTAAGTTCCATTAAGGTCACACTGGTTTAGCTAGGGGATGCTATGCCGATAATGTTGGAGAAATATATCAATTCATGCTGTGTTTTCTTTGCTGGAATGTCTTTATTTTTTATTTGTGGCATACGTACACTCTCTCACCATCATGTTGACTGTTCGTGTAGGAAATCCAATTTAGATGAGGAAGAGTTTTCTAGATTTCACTCTTCTGTGAAGCGAGGTGATATTGTTGGAATCATTGGGTTTCCAGGTTTGTGTCATTCTCAGATTGTGATATATGGAATGCAAAATAGTCTGCAAGTACCACTTGCATACTTCTCTTACAAATATATTTTGGGCAAAATACATTAATATCTAAAACAGTGTATTCCTTGATGTCTTTACTAAAATAAAATGATTTCCTTCCAGAAAATTTTGTTTCTTGAGATCTAGACTTGAGTTTTATAAGAACGGCACTTGGTATGTCAAAAGTTGCCTTTTGTGGAATTTACTTCAGGTGTGCAATTGAAGGTATTTCCATAGCTGCTGCATTGTTTAGATATGTAATTGTTCACTCTGAGAGAGTGTACATAGTTCATTGAAACTTTTAGGTCTTGAAATTAAGGTTTGTTGGTTTGTATGGCATGTGATGCCTGTATTGAATGATATAATGAATTGACGACTATTTGTTTTTCATGGGTATGATGTGTTTGCCTGTAATTATATTTAATATATGATTGTATATTTCCTTATAAGTGATTAATTATCTTAGTTTTGGATGCCGCTTTTCCAGATTCTTCACGTAATTCCGTCTTAGAAATCTCCTCTTATGGTACTTCATTTTGTAGGTAAAAGTAAAAGGGGGGAGTTGAGTATTTTTCCAAAAACATTTGTAGTTCTTTCTCATTGTCTACATATGATGCCACGGCCAAAAATTGGTCCCGGTTCTGACAATGCCAAGGTGACTCTAGTTTTATATCAGTTGCTGACCAATTTACATGCATCAATAATGTATGACTTAACATTGAATTATTCTGGACAGATAACTGATGTTTGGGTCCCAGGAACTGGTAGAAATCTTGATGCCTACACGTTGAAGGATCAGGTAAGGAACAAAGCAATCAATTTTTTGGACGTTCATGTACTTGGTTTTTTTAAAGTTTATCCACATGCACCACCCTATGACTCGAATCCAGAAACTAAGTCTTTGGAACCAGCTAATGCACCACTGGTCTGATTGGTTGACTGCATCATGTACCTGCTTGTTGGAGTAGGATGTGTGTAGGCAAGTTAGTACATTACCTATGCATGATGAACTACTAGACATAAACATTACCTGTTTCTCTTTGACTGTATGGTTGAGCCAGAAATGTCTGGGCGAAGATCATAACTTGATTTTTGCAGTCATCACTTCAAAGGACTCGCTCTATGGATTCAATTTTAGTAACAACGTTTTTAATAAGTTTTAATTATCTCATTTCAAGTTCTTAATGCAGAGCATTCTGGATAAAGGTGAAATGCAGAAAAAAATGGTTCAAAATAAACTTTGAGATTGCAATTGAGGTTTAGTTGATCTATATAACGTTATATGATAAAAAATGCAAGTTAGAACCTAACCATTTTCCATACTGGATATCTTTTTTTATATTGAGCCAGTAACTCCTTTCTTTTTGCTTCATAGTGAGGTCAATGGGAAAATACCGTTTCAAGACTAAGCATTATAACACTAGTACTTGGGCTTTCTTCATTGTTCACTTCGGACAAATGATCCCACGTTTTTTAAATTGCTTTTACATCTTATTTTTACACTGGTCTACCATGTTAAACTTTTCTATGCTTCAATTCATTGATCTCTGTAAGTATTTTTAAATGCATTTGATTAAATGACTCCATCTATGTCCAATCTGTTTACGAGTTATGGAAATTTCATACTAGGAAACACGATATAGGCAGCGTTACTTGGATTTGATGTTAAACATGGAGGTTCGGGAAATATTCAAGACCAGGTCTAAAATTATTTCTTACATCAGAAGTTTTCTTGATAAACAAGATTTTTTGGAGGTAAGCCTCATTCCAGTATTTCCTTTAATCTATATAATGGTTGATGTCTTATCCCTAGCTTGGTTGTATGCATTAACTCAAAACTCTTCTTGCCTACCTTGCAATGTTCTTGCATTAAGGTTGAAACACCCATGATGAACATGATCGCTGGGGGAGCTGCCGCGAGGCCCTTCGTGACCCATCACAATGATCTCAATATGAAACTTTTTATGCGTATTGCACCTGAACTATATCTCAAGGAGTTAGTTGTCGGTGGCTTAGACCGTGTATACGAAATCGGTAAACAATTTAGGAACGAGGGAATTGACCTAACACATAATCCTGAGTTTACTACATGCGAGTTTTACATGGCGTTTGCGGATTACGATGACTTGATGAAGCTGACAGAAGAAATGCTCAGTGGTGAGTGGAAGATATAGGATATAATTTTTTTAGAAGAAATATAGGATATAATTTTGACTCAATAAAAATGTTGCTTCTGCCTTGGAATTCTATGAACAAATCCTGTGTGACAGGAATGGTCAAGGAAATTACTGGTGGCTATAAAATAAAATATCACGCTAATGGGTTGGATGTAGATCCAATCGAGATTGACTTCACTCCTCCTTTCAGGTTTCTTCGTGTTCATTTGCATACCATACATTTCAATCTTAATGGCATTTAAGTCGTGACAATTCTTTTTTTACAACTACAGGAGAATTGATATGATAGATGGGTTAGAGAAGGTGGCAAATCTTAGCATACCCAAAGACCTCTCCAGTGAAGAAGCCAATAAATATCTGACGGATGCATGTTTAAAGTTTGATATCAAATGTCCCCCTCCTCAAACAACTACTAGACTGTTAGACAAAGTAAGATATTTTCTTTTCTTTAAATTTTCAAGGGCAGGAGGAAAACATAATTATTGCTTCACATCTTTGTTTAGCTGAAATATGTTCTTTGGTGGTGAGATGGGGTGTACCCTTGAAAGTCTTTATATGGGCTTGCTTTCTTTAGTGCCTGTCAATGCCTTCACTTTGTTCATAACTTGTGAATTTAAGTGCGACATTATTTTAATTTTCATATTAATCTGTTCATGTAAAATTTGAATAACATTTCATGACTTAAGATTTAAGCAAACTGCAAATACATGGAGAATAATGTTGGGCCTCTTGGCTGCTCTTGGATCCATTGATATTCTGTTTCTGTTATGTCCATCACTGCCTTACTCGACCTCTCTCTCTCTCTCCTATTAATTGTTTTAAGCTTTTACGAAATACAGCTTGTGGGCCATTTTCTTGAGGAGACATGTACGAACCCCACTTTTATCATCAATCATCCAGAGATTATGAGTCCATTGGCAAAATGGCATAGGTCAAAACCAGGCCTAACTGAAAGGTTTGAGTTGTTCATCAACAAGCATGAAGTAAGTGGTATCATGAGAGATCTCATTCTCCTGTTTCATCTTCTCTATTTATTTCTTTAATGGCTTGCATTCCCGACTTATCCCTATTTCTATATCTCATTCTTAACTTGACAGCTTTGCAATGCATACACTGAGTTGAATGATCCTGTTGTACAACGCCAGCGATTTGCTGATCAGCTGAAGGTTTTATAGTGATGAAGCCTTAAGTTTATGTAAAGTTGGCTATAATTTGATTCTGAAAGTGTGTACTCTTAAACTAGGACCGCCAATCTGGTGATGATGAAGCGATGGCCTTGGATGAAACATTTTGTACTGCTCTTGAATATGGGTTACCTCCAACTGGTGGGTGGGGATTGGGTATTGATCGATTCACAATGTTGTTGACCGACTCACAGAACATTAAGGTCAGTTCCAAGAACGATAAAATGTTTTTCGACTTCCTCATCTTTAACCTGTTATTTGTCGCCTACCATTATAAATTATTCACTTGGTCCCGATGAACAGGAAGTTTTGCTTTTCCCAGCAATGAAACCACAAGATGAACCACTGACCAAAGAAAGGTGCAAATTCAGCTCTATGATTGCATCCCTTTATTCATTAAGTTTGTTTATCATCTCCATTTCGATCCCTCTACGCCAGAACTTGATGCATACATTTTCCCTTTCTGTAATTCAATACTCCTGGTCAAGGTATTTATCATCTCTTAATTATATCAACTAATTGTGACTCTTGCAATTTTCTTCGCCAGTAACACAAAATCACAAGATGAAACTCATCTTTCTCAAGGTATGCAATCTGTTATATTTCGTAATTTAATTTCTTCGATGAAATTTGAGTTTCCTGAGAGTTTATAATTTTTATAACTAACCTCAACATTATTTTCACAAATGCAGCAGTGGAAAAGATTGTTGTCCTATCTTAAGAACGACAGACATTTAATGCAAGACAAGAACAGGCAAGACAATTCTAGGTTTGGTGGAAGAGACTACTGTATTAAATTTGTGATCTATAAGGGTTACTCTATGGACAAATCTTATGTTGTAGACGCACTCATTTTTTTTGGTGATCCCACCTATTTATGCATGTTTTTTATTTGAAACTCCTTGTGCATGCAATCCATGTACAGAGGATACCATATGATGAAAGCATGAAATTTCATTTTCATTTTTTCAGAAACCTTACCTTTACTCACCTGAAGATGCATTTATTTGTCCTTTCTTGTAAGAAATTTTGGGTTCTTCTTCGATATGTGTATACATTATTCTGCTGTCAAATATGTTATTTTGGAAGGAATATAGCTTATAATTATATTTTTATTGCGTGGATTTTATTTATAACTTGTTAGAAGTGTTCAAAATCTTGGTAAGTGTTATGTATGATTGGAATGGATTTGAAACGAAAAACTGTTGAAACGTCGCATTGGATAAAAGGGTTTGTTTGATGATGTCCTTAAGGGTAGTGTCCTTAGGGGCATTATATCCATTCATTTGGAATCTTTTTTTAAAAAAGAAAAAAAAGATTCAACGTGGATGATGCCCCTGAGGGCAGTGCCCTTCAAAGCAGCAACAATGTTTCCGGATAAAAGATAGTGTTCGAAATTTGTTGCAGTACACTGGTCTGTAAGCTTTTGATCGTGATTTACCTTGATGTTCGGTGGATAATTACTAGAGTGATCCATATTTAATCTACACTTTAGCCCCTTGATGATGATGTTCCAAGGACTAATCATCATGTAATGACATGATAATGTCAGACCAATTATTGTTGATTTTCGTGAAATTGTTTAGGCAATAACATTTCATCTGGGGTTGTACTTTGAGGTGCACCTGTTGCACCCATGATTCGAGGAGAAAAATCACATTAAACGACAATAGGGGGGAATTTATGATTTAAAAGTTGTTGGTAGAATTGGTTATGTTTTGTAAATATATTCTTTGGAAGTGTATTTATGAGAAATGAGTTGAAGAATGTATAATATATTTTATTATACTTTTAGAAGTAAATATCATTTTGTTTTGGGATAATTTATTTCGTAAATTTTATGAGTTATTTTAAATATAAAAAATATAATATATTGTGCAAAAGTATTTGCATGATATAAATTTTATTTTTAAATTATCACCTTCACTAATTTTATTCTTATTTTTCAATAACCCTCCCATAACTTTACTTTCGTTAATTGTCTAGTAAATTTTATCAATGTGTGCTGAAATTGACTAGTCTATATAAAAAAAAACATGCCTAAAATGACAGTTTTCCAAATGTGAAATGCCCTGGAACTGTGTTGTTTGTATAACATGCATGGATGGGCATATTCATTATTTGGTACATGTAATGTTACTTTTCACGATCTGCTCCTGTTTTGTGGAAATGTATATGCTCTTCTCTATTCAAATTTCTAAAACCATATGAGAAATGATTTTTTTTTTGCGATTGAATTGTTGCATCGGATTTGAGAGAAACTTGTTTGAACTTGTTGATTTATGTATACGTTCGTAATATCGGTCGCAGAATGGTCGTTCGTAAATATAACTGTCATTTCACGGTCTAGCTTAACAAAACAGCGATTTCGAGGTCTTGAACGATAATTTCATGGCCTTCACGGCCCGCAGAGTTTTTTTAATTTTTTTTCCATTAAAATTTTGTCAAAATTATCTATTTATTTTTATTTTTGATTAAAAAAATTACGCGACAGTAACCACAATTATTAAGCGAAATGTCAATATAAATGGAATAACAGTCTCCGCAATGCTCTCCGTGATTGTGTCGGTGAACCATGGCCTATAACGTCTAGTCCTTGCTGTAATCTTGCGATTTGACCCCTCGTTCACTATTTTTTGTGATAATTAATCATCGTAAAGGCTTGAATGGGGCTGTTCGTTCATATATGGGATTTATACTCCATGATAGTCAATCGGAGGACGTTGAAATAACATAAAATGTTTATTGAATCTAAAGAATCCAAAATCTGGTTGGTGTTTGTTAGTAGATCTGAAAGAAATGAGGGAGAGGAATCAACATTTAACAGAAGTTGAAAAATGAAATTATTATACCGAGTATTTGATGAAAATTTCAATGTACAGCCACTTTTATGTGACCTCACTGAATAACTAGTGGATAGTTTCTAAAATAGTTCAAGGGGTGTATGTATACTTTCTATGTTTTTATTGACTTTTTCTGATGAAGGTGATGAAGCTTCATTATCTGATTCAACTATCAGAATGACACTCCTTGAGAAAAAAAAATTGTATAATCCCGCACAAGCCAATACGATCTCTACTTGTATTGTAGTTAAAAGTGGAGGAGTCATTTGAATATTTTTTATTGAATTTTTTTCTAGCCATTGAACATGAATAATTCAACTTGAATAATTTGTTATCTATTAATATAAATGATTTTTCTTCCTTAAAAAATAAATTATTTTGATTTTTGAAAATGACGAATATCATTACTAAATTTATTGAAATCCAATCATGTGAACCAATTCAACATACATTATTAAGTAATTAATATTTTTTAAGAATATGTTACGTAAATAATAATCAGAATACTGAGAAATTTGATATATTTTCAGCATTTTTTTGTGAAACAACTATTTAACGTTTAATTTTGATAATATGTTCAAAGTCAATCTACATTTTCTTATATAATGGTAGTGCAAAGCCGCGTATTACATGACAGGTGGACTGAGGGGCCGCACTACGTGGGTCCCAATGAGTTGGACTTGTTATGTCATAGACAGTGCAGAGCCATCCTTCTACAAGTGTATATAGAAATCGCTAAGAGCCTTGCCCAGACTCTTCCCGGAAGAAGAATCCCCATAAACCTTTTCTTGGACGGCTCGAACCCATGACCTCGCTCTGATACCAATTGTTAGGATCAAACGCTTACCAATATGCCAACATGTTCAATGAAAAGATGATTTCATGGTTTCAAAATTTTGAGATTTGTTCGCACATATAGATCAATGTAAGTGCCTTTAAGAACCTACTTTGATATCAAATGATGATGATTGATACTATGGGATTCGAGTATGCTACTCTGAACTTCAAGTTCTAGCTAAGTGAGCTGCAATAGCTCTGATTCTTAAAGTGACTGCAACGAGATATTAGATCTAGTTTGGTTTCAGAGACTAAGCGGAAGACACTCGAACTAATCTGCTCTGAAACTGATTCAGTGAAGCAAAATCGGAGTAAGATAAGAAATCAAACATTGAAAGATAAATGCACAAAGATTTATTTATGAAAGTTCGAAGGTGGTGTGATCCTTATACTTCTCTCATTCTTTCACCAAATATAAGGATTTCACTAGAAGACTTAGATTTATACAAGCTAATTATATAAACCCACATCAGCAAACTTTCCCGCTTCGTTGAAACTCCTAGCTACCTGGCTTGTAGTTCCTCAAAAGCTAAACTCATCTAACTCTCAGACTTGTTCAGACAACAAGTCTGGCAGTTATACAAGTCACTCATCTACATTAAGCTTACTAGATACAATGATTTGAGTGTACGTGAAGCACAT
Organism: Haberlea rhodopensis; assembly: GCA_907163345.1. Taxonomy (NCBI): domain Eukaryota; kingdom Viridiplantae; phylum Streptophyta; class Magnoliopsida; order Lamiales; family Gesneriaceae; genus Haberlea; species Haberlea rhodopensis. Next base: position 7,558,358 of record CAJQUN010000021.1, on the reverse strand, counting down.
ATGATTCTATACTGATTGAGATGGCGAGTGCATATGGCTATACTCTCAGCTAAACTGATGCAACTTTGAAGTTTCACATTGGATCGTTCTCTCACAATATATTTACGATGAGTTGTGTGAGATGCGAGATCGTCCATATTCTTGTTCTTCAATCTTCAAATGTGTAAATAGTCTTTACAAGGATTTGTCCTTAGACTCAGTAATATGTCTATTGAGAAGTGCTTATACCATCTCGACTTCTTTGCACTTTCTTCTAACTTCCTCAATATCTATATTTGACTTGTTGGCTATCTGCAGTTTGTTCTCTGACCTTCCTTGTAATCTTCTCTAAATGAGATATTGCTGATGATAGTTTCATTAATACCTTGCTAACGATCAATTCGCTGATCTTACTCTTGTCGATTACTTTACCGATCTTTATATATATGCAGCAAGGTAGGTTTGTTAAACTCCGTTGGTCAATGAACTAGTTTTTCTTTGTCTGTTTTCATCGAGTCACTTTGCTGTCATAGCGTAGATTGATTCTGTCAATCGCAGCTGGATATAGAGATTGGTTTTGTCAATAGCTGGATATAGAGATTGGTTTTGTCAATCCTTAGCTTGACTCAGGTCAACTGGTCTGGAATGATTGATCAATGCTGCTAATCATTTTACTAGTTGTCTTAATTGAAATGATCATCTACAACTTCGCTATTGTAATTTAATCAATGAACAAGTTTGCTGCAAACTTGATAGAATCATTAAAAACAAAATGAACAAGTTTGCTAATCATCTCAATTCGGATTAGAAAGATTTTCTTAACCTAACAAAAATATTATGCACAGATAAAGAATGTGACACGTTCAACTTTTTACCTAAATTTACCATATATTCTAGAACCAACCATTTTCTAGATAAAATCTACATGGGGTTGTCCGAATTTTATTTCCTTCTTTGGTTTTCTTGTTTGACCAATCGATATAATCTCAAAAATGCCCCTCCCTTTCTAACCATTATATATTTCATTCTGATTCATTTGTATAAACTACGTCATTTTGCTTAAGAAAAACTTAAGAAGAAGCATGTCTAAGATCATCTCTCTTTCTATGACAGCCCTACTCATATTTCTTACGTTGTTCCATGTTGAATCCCGGTCCGATCGCACATTTAACGACGTTACTCCAATGGAAACTTATCGTGAGGTAAATAGATCTGGTTTACACGATTTGGTTTCCGATATTCTTTTTATCTCATAGTTATATTTATTTATTATTTCTAATGTATTGTGAATGACAGATGCTTACAAAACAGTTTGTAAGATTTGTTTCAAATATATGAACATTCATTTTCATAAATAAAAATATCAATAGTTCTGATTTGATTTATTTGAGAAACAAAATCGTGGGAATTCTCAATTTTTGGAAAATCATTTTTGTTTCTTCTAAATTCCACCAAAACTTACGTAAATTCCCTTTTTTACTCCAATTTAGAGAGTGTTTGTGTTTGAAAATGAGTTTACCTTCTTTCTTTCTTTCTTTTTTTTTCGTTCTTATTGTTTTTGTACCAAAACTAATTTGGCCCCTATTGTTTGTAATATGCCAAAACGGTTTTAATATCAAACAATAAAGACCAAAATGATTTTGGCTCCAAACAATAGGGATAAAAAATATTATGGTATATTCAAACATGATCTAATCGAATATTGATTTTTCCAATATTTGTCCAAAACTTTTAAGACTAATCAAGTTTAATCCAACAAAAAATTGTTTGATAAAAAATAATCTCAAGTAAACCTTTTTAACAAATTTAATGTCACAAAAATTATTTTTTACAAAAATAGTCTCATAATTGAACAGTGGAGTTTGATATCACTTTTGATTAAAAGCAAAAGTCTGGATGTATTTTTGATTAAAAATAATCCATGAGACTATATTCGATTAGTTCTAAAAGTTACGACTAATATGACAAAGATCCATATTTTAAGGGACCGTTTGAAATATACCCAAAATATTATTATCATGTTTAGATAAGGACCCATTTCTTATGTGGGGAAATTAAGCATTTGCGCCTTTTTCGTAATTTTTGAATTTTATGCCATTAATTAATTTTTTTAAATTTGTGGTTTAAAATATTGCAGGATAATGAAGTGCGGAAACTAGAGGTAGATAAAGATAGGTGTGATGGGCTGAGAGAAGATGAATGCATGATGAGAAGAACGCTTGAAGCTCATATTGATTATATATACACCCAAAAACAGAAGCAGCCCTGAGAAATAGTTTCTTATTTGTATTTTAGGACAATGCATTATTGGTGGTGATTTGTAAAATTTGTTTATATTATATTTTATTATTTTATAGTGCATGTAACTGACAGATTTGATGTTTTGTTAAATTAATCGAAGAAGCGATTACAATCTGCTATAACGGTAAATCCACACCACCATCATAGTCATGCACCACATCTCTAGCTAGTCTACGTGCAATATCATTACCAGCTACTAGGTACATACATATTAGAAAAAGATTGAAAGAATTTGTTTAGAAAATTGAATCTTATCTATAATAACGTTCGCTTGAGATCATGACCTTTCCTTGCGTTCAATGCCCTTTGGCGCTGTTATGCAGTCACCTTCCAGCATCACATCGGGCCAAGAGTGAGAGAGCCAAGGTTTAACCTCTGGACTACACTGTTCTCTCACTTTCCTAAGATTGAAAGAATTTGTTTAGAAAATTGAATCTTATCTATAATAACGTTCGCTTGAGATCATGACCTTTCCTTGCGTTCAATGCCCTTTGGCGCTGTTATGCAGTCACCTTCCAGCATCACATCGGGCCAAGAGTGAGAGAGCCAAGGTTTAACCTCTGGACTACACTGTTCTCTCACTTTCCTCCTCTGCCACGCAACTACCCTTTCATTGTCATCTCTTGCCACTACTCCAAGCCAACATAGGATGCTTGGTAAGGTACAACAATGTCATAGTTGATATTTATAATACTATGTGGTGGGTGGTTTAGTCCATGAAACTGCTGCTCCCTATTGTTGCCTTGGGTTACTCCTCCCATTTGCCTCATTGAACCTCATTAAAAAAACTCTTGGCAAAACGTACTTAATCCAAGGTCTCGTATTTCTCATTGTCATGTACCTTTCTATTATGGTTGTTCCAAATGGCCCTTCAAATTGATAAGTGTGATTTTTACCCTTATATTTCCTGGCAAATTCATTATCGTCTAGTTTCTTATGGACCCGTACCACCCATTCTTCAACATTCGAAACACCCTCTTGCACGGTCAATATAGATAGAAGAGATATAGCCCAACATTGTTCGTGCATACTGATGATTCTGAAACAAATGTGTACCAGTCTCCATTGGAGATGAGCAAAGGGGCAGTCTGTGAACTCTACTAGTCACTTTTTCCTTAGTTGACTCGAGTTGGATTTGCATTCCTCATAGTCTTCCACATGAACACTTTAATCTTATTTGGGACCTTTGCATTCCTCATGAACTCCCAGTTCCGAGATAAGGATTTAATGTTGTTTCCTACTCTATACTGCCCATTTTTATTGTAGTGCCACACTAGGAGATCCGAGCTATTGACACCAATAGGAATTTTGAGGATTTCTTCAATATTCTCTGCCCATAGTAAATTCTCCATCGCGCCCACATCCCATTTTCCAGTCTACATATTGATAAATGTAGCAACTATTAGTTCTTCGGATCTTGGCATCGTTGGAGTGATAATTCTGAAATTATTCGGCCGTATCAACCATTTGTTATTCCATACTTAATCTTGTGCCCATTTCCTAGTCTCCACCGTACCCCTTCCATCAACATGTTTTTACCTCACATATACTTTGCCAGGTAAAAGATGAACTTGTTTTATTTTTTGCAATGCCACACACACGATCTCTAAGCCATCGAAATACCTCTTTCTTAGATCTCCCTACTATAGTATGTAAACCTAAGTATTTTTCATGCTTATCCACCACAGTTACCAGCAATACACTTTGAATTTGTTCGACCACTTCTCTCTTGGTATTACGACGAAACACCACAGTGGATTTCTCAAGATTAATCTCCTGACCTGAGGCAATACTATAAGTACGTAATACCTCAGTCAAAGATCTAGCTGCATCATCTGTAGCTTGACAGAAAATAAGAGTGTCATCAGCGAATAATAGATGAGAAATAGTCGGAGCCTCCCTACAAACCCGTACACCCTTCAACCACCTCGTACTTCCTCCTTCGTAATGAAAGCACTAAAAGCCTCTGTACATAAAAGAAACATATTAGGAAAAAAAGGGTCTCCTGACAGATACCTCTTTCAGGATAAAACAGACCATATTTGGAGCCATTAACAATCATAGAAGAAAATAGAGTACGCACACAAGTTATGACAAGGTTCACAAATAAACGTTCAAAACCTAATCTATACAAAACACCCTCGAGAAAACCACATTCAACCATGTCGTAAGCTTTACTCATGTCCAGTTTAGAGCCATATGACCCTGTGTGCCCCAATTTTTTTTCTTGAGAAATGATTCACTTCATAGGCCACTAAAATATTGACTATAATTAACCGATTTGGCACGAAGGCTGATTGGATTTCTGCTATAATAGGTTGCATGTGAGGTCTCAACCGATTGTAAATGGTATTTGCTGAAATGTTATATGCAACATTACTAAGTGTAATTGGAGGAAAATGATTTGTATGCTCTGGTTTAGGGCATTTAGGAACAATGTTTCTACATCGCCTGGAATGAACATGACATCGCCTCAGGCGGTCCTGAATAACGCCTGAGGCATTCCTAGGAACGCATGGGGCGATGCGCTTTTGCACACACTCCTTGCCATCGCATGGGTAGATGTGAACGTGTTGAACTCGTTTGGCGCTCGCCTGAAATTTTTTTCTTTTTCGTTTACATTTCAACACTTCATTTGATCTTTAGTTTGCTTGACTTCATCAAAATTAATGCTGTACATTTAGTGAAATCATTAGAACAAAAATCATAGGTTTTGTAACCATCAAAACAAAAATTATTTTGAGATTTATTTAAATTCGAGAAATGAGAATTATAGCGTTTTAAGGCGCAACAATATTATTCTACCATATTTGAAAATTTGTTTGTAATATTATTCTCAATTGTAGTTTTTGGTAAATTGACAAAATATTAATCAGAATTGGTTACTAAACCAACATCACATATTTGATTATCATGCACGGGCGGACCATCATTGGTTCCACATTAATTCCAGTAGTTGTTGATTAAATTTATTTGGATTTAAACGAGCTAATCAATTATCGGTGGTTGGCTACAACTCATACTCTAAATATAAATTAAATCTATAATTAAACGTTCTATTATAAATAAAGATAAGATTATTTAATTATTATAATACAATTATATATCATCAAGTAAATTAATTATGTACATATGATAATAAATTGATTGGTTTTTAAATCCACAGAATGCTTAAACATACATATAAGTGACACGATTTGAACAGTGGATTAATACTTTATTTTTATAATACTGAGTGATGTTAACATAACTAAATCTAAAAATTTACATACTATAATATTATAATATTATAAATAAATTATCTATTCAAACCTGATGATTACAAAGGTGTTATATTCAACCGTGCTAATATTGAAGCAAGGCTGCTGCCAACAGAATTAAGGAATAGCAAAGTCTAGACCAGCAGACCTTGACGTCAAGCAGAGTTTGATGTACAATGCGCGGGTTGTCAACTTATCCAGATTATAGTTCATGCGAACCAGTAGAAAATGCGCGGATTTAGTTAGTATATCCACGATTACCTATATTCCGTCACGACTCTGTCTTGAGCTTGGTACCGCAGAATCCATAGAAATGTGTTACCGGCGCTACCATGACTGCACCAAAGATTATGGAGAGCGAGATCGCCTTACTGGATGGCTGGCATATCGATTTTTAATGGGAGAGAGAGTCCTTTCGATGTTTTCCATTCTGAAATTTCCAGAGGTTGTAGTAAACCTTCTGGTCGTTGGTGTTCAGTTTTTACTTGCTGATAAATTGAGCATCGAGCGACAAACTCCGCAACGTCCTTCTTCCCAAATCTTTATACATTTTTTTGCACTCTGAGGGTGGACTGAAAATTTTTACTTGTGTGCTTCAGACATCACCTCGTGTCTAAGGTTGTTAACATTTGGCACATATAACCGTCCTTTCATCCATTTGATTCCATCTTTGTCAGACAGCCAATCAGAGATCTTCCCCTCTTTGATTTGATCTTTTAACTTCATCATACTAGGATCTCGATCCTAATTTAATTTGATTGTCTCTCGCAAACATGGTTGAGCCGATAGTGAAGTCAATATCATTTTCCTCATGCCTTTTCGGCTCAATTCATCCGCCACTTTGTTCGCCTTCACAGGATGGTAGTTGATTGTGAGGACGTAATCTTTCAGCACTTTGATACATCGCATTTGCATCATGTTCAAATCTTTTTGAGTAAATAAGTATTTGAGGCTTTGGTGATCAGTGAAGACCTCACACTTAGCGTCATAGAGGTAGTGTCTCCAAATCTTCAACGCAAATATTACGGCGAATAACTCGAGATCATGCATATGATAGTGTTGCTCATAAGACTTAAGATGTCTTGACGTAGAAATAATAACCCTTCCTTCTTGCATGAGCACACATAACATTCCTTCCTTCGATGCATCACTTAAATGGTAAAATCCATATCCTTAGTCGTAGTACTAACACCGGTGTCGATGCCAGTCTTTTCTTCAAAGTCTCGAAACTTTTCTCACACTCTTCGCTCCAGATGAATTTGGAGTTCTATTGTGTGAGTCTCGTAAGGAGTACGATTATCGAGGAAATTCCTTCGACAAATTTTCGATAATAGCCAACTAATCCTCGGAAACTTCGAATCTCTGTCACAATCTTTGGTCTCGCGCAATCCATAATTGATTCCACTTTTTAGGGTCTACAAATACGCCTGCTTCCGATATGATATGCCCTAAGAAAGTGTTGCTTTCTAGCCAAAATTCACACTTCTTGAATTTTGCATAAAGCTTTTTCGTCCTTAAGGTCTAGAGAGTGAGGGGAAGGTGGTCCTCGGGTTCTTCTTTGCTCGACGAATAAACAAGAATGCCCTCGATGAATACAACAAAGAATTTGTCCAAGAACGGCTTGAATACTCGGTTCATCAGATCCATGAACGTGGCTGGAGCGTTCGTCAAACCAAATGGCATCACTGTAAACTCATAATGTTCATATCTGGTTCGGAAGGCAGTTTTCGGAATATCCTATGCCTTAATCTTGGGCTGATGATAGCCCAAACTCAAATCGAGTTTAGAGAAGACTTTGGCTTGATCGAATATGTCGTATATCCTTGGAAGGGGATACTTGTTCTTGACTATGATTTTGTTCAGTTCTCTGTAGTCTATGCATAACCTCATATTCCCATCATTTTTCTTAACAAACAACGCTGAAGCTCCCCATGGAGATGCATTTGGTCTGATTTGCTTCTTGTCCAACATCTCTTAAAGTTGTTCCTTAACTCCTTTAATTCCGCTGGGGACATGCAGTAAGGTGCCTTTGAAATTGGTGTTGCGCCAGTCCTTTAAACTAAAAGTGTCATTAGCGCTAAGTGGGTTGTATATTGTGTATTGTATAAAGCAAAGCTTTTTAGTGATACATTCCTGCAAAGGAAGAATGTGAGACGTATAAGGTTTTAGTATTCGAATTTCCATAAAATATCTTTTGTTCTTTATTTGTAGCACATTTACTTCAAGCCATTATTTAGCAAGAAGTTTAACCAGCAGATCAGCAGACTATTTCTAGCACCTATATTTCAACTTATATGTTAGTCTTGTTCATATTGAGATCCCGATTACAGTCCCTAAAAAGACCGATAATCACCTGAAAAATCCAAAAACCCTAAATGTTTATTCAAACTTCTTCTAACAAAACTATTTAAAACAAATGGAATTACTTGTTCAGCCAATCAACTTTTGAATAAATTATTTTTCAAAACAAAATTTAGCTATTAAAATATAACCTAATAATATCTATTTAAATTTAGAAAACATTAAAATGATCAAGTTTGCATAATAATACAATAAATTTTAATTTTTTTTAATTATTAGCAACATTGGTATTCAAAAAGTAAAAAAAAAAAGGGCGAAAAGATTGATATGAATATTAATAGAATAAAAGAGTAATATAATATATCTTGATCCATCCGTTTTTTATTAATGAACTTTTTCAAAAAAAATTAGTCCTCTAATCCTAGTTCCGCCATTGTTAACACGTAAGTTGACACAATTATGACGATGGAAATCGTTGACAATAATAATACGATTAAAATATTTGAGATTAAAATATTTGAGTAACATTGTCATATATATAAAATAAAAAAACTTGGACCCAAAAACAAGAATTTATTGACCGGCACTCGTACATTGAGTTGGCTGACAAAATTGACTTCTGAACATCCAAATTTAATAAAATGGATACTTTTGAACATCAAATTAATAAAATTTGACTTTTTGGGTATGAAGCTAATTTTATATTTTCTAAAAATGTTTTTATACTGGTTTTTATATTTTTTACTTTTTTTTTTTTGAAAATGAATGTGCTAAATATTTTTTCGCATATTGCTTGACTCAAACTCAAGATAAACTCTTACTAATTGTGTTATATCCATACGCTTTAGTATTTGGTACTTTCAGGCGGTGCTCAAAAGATAGAAGTTATATTATAGTTATACCTTGGAAAGTGTGGATTAAAGAAAGGAATAAATATAGAGTTTCTAGGTTCTTCAATTTTCATCCTTTTTTTTAATCAAATCAAATTAAATAAAACAAAAACTAAGAGTTTGACTTTCTCGTCGATGAATAAAGACACCTTTTTTCAGGTTGTTAAACCCAACTCGATTCAAAATACATATACAGTATTCACTCTTTTTTCTTTGAAAGTTTACAATCAGATAATATTTAACATTTCAAAATACTTATTAAAAGTCAAATTGTTTACACAATTCACCCATAATTAAATTATATTTCAAATTTGATCTTTATAAATGTATTTCGACACCTACTACTGGAATTTTTTTTTCTTTTACCAATCAAATATTATAAAATAAAATTTAAATATAAATTTAATAGAACCACTTATAACACGTTTTGAACTAAAATAATTTAGTATCAAAATAATCCAACAAGGCTCCTCCACGTTACTTGGTTGCGTGGAAATCTATAATGCATGGATATTATTTGTGCTGCATAAAAAAGAAAAAAAAAATATTATTATTGTTTTGTTTCAAAACTGAGAAGTATTTATTTACCTGTAATGTGAATATGTAAGTTTTGTTTAAATTTATGTTACACTTTGTCATAGAAAAGTAAGCTCAATCGAGTTTCTGGTATGGGTCGGGTGATTACTTGTATGGGTCGGGTGGACTTTATATATAGACCAACTTAATATGATTGTTCTGATATAATTGATATGCTAATTTATGTATTTTCATTTAAATAGTGTAATATTTTAATTGGGTTGTTGTATAAGTGTGATTCATATTTTTTTTTTTCAGTTCATAATTTTGGGCCATTGAAAGCAATATCAAGACAGTGTTGTATCATGAAATGATCCTGAATTACTCACCTTAGCAACATCAAATTAGGTATGATTCAAGTTCGAGTCGCGTTTGTGTGCGTAATATATATATATATATATATATATAACGATTCAGTCGATGTAACAAAGGGGTTAATGCAAGAAAGATAGATAGAAAAAGCAGCAAAAACCGTCAGTGGATTACTAAGTCCTACCTTTTTGTCCTTTTGTCGATGGTGGTGGTGGCTTTTCTTATGTGGTTCATTGCTGGAATGTCTGATTTTGACTAGGGTACCTTTCGATTTCGTGGGCCCCCTTCTGATCAACGTCATGTGATCTTACAATTCATCACCATCTTTTTCCCCCTGTTCGAGTGTTTTATGTTGATATTCTGGTTCTAAGTTGTCGTCTTCCATGGTTTTTTAGGTTTTTAGTATTGTCGTCTGTGGTTGTATTTATCACATTGACTATCTTTCAATTAATATATTACAGCTTTGATAAAAAAAAAACAATGGGGTTAATGCCCAAGTGTTGATCTAAGTGCTCACATGGAGCTAAATATATCTCTTATAGGTCCCACATGTGGATCCATATGAAAAAATATACGTGGCTTATCATATATCGTTGGATGTACTATAAGGTAATACCTGCCTAAAACATTGAAGAAGTCTTTATAAACTAAAAGAAAAATTAAGCATAATTCACTCTTTCCTTCCAAATCAATTCAACAAACCACAAAGACCGCTGCTCTCACAAAGCCCACTATTTTGGCGTTTTAGCTGTTACGAGATTTAAAGATTAAAATTATATAGACGGTTATAGCTATAATATTACTTGTTGACTATAACACGGTGCACTATCTATGAAATAATCAATTACTCAAATTTAACATATTGAGAGCGTGTTTGTGATTGCTTATTCAAAGCACTTCTATGTTGCTTTTGCTTAAAGTTGAAAAGGTTGATTTTAAGCAAAAGCATTGATTGTTTGTTATTTAAATAAAAAAGCAGCTTAATAAACTTAAATTAATTACGAAATTGTCACAAAACAACTTAAAGCAGTCAAAAGCATATCATGACCTGCTTCTCTGCTTCTGCTTTTTTCTGCTTATTTTTAGAGAAGCAATAGCAGAAGCAAATAAAAAAACACCCAAAAACTGTTTTTTTTAATTTGAAAAGCAGATAAACAGTTTTCATAAACAATTACAAGCATCTACTGAGTCTCATATAAAAAGTGAGATATTAATAAATTTGGGTTATTTATATAACATTTGGGCTATTTATATAACATTTGGGATAATATCGAATTTGATAGTCAAGAATAATTCTTCAACCTAAAATTAATTAATCTACACTATTAATTAAAAGACCCACCAGAAAATGAGAAAAAGAAGCAATTGAATCAACCTTTCATTTCTCACTGCTATATATCTTCTTGCTGTATACTGTGTAGTCTGTAGAGTCAGGAAAATGGCGATTCAGCTGGAGAATTTGGTGGAGTCCATAAAATCCAAGGTCCGATCGTTGAAGAAATCGAAGAAACCATATGTAAAGATGGACAAAAGTTCGAGTGTTAAGGTCGAGATCCGAAGTCGGAAAGCTCGAAAAATCATCGAGAAAAACCTCAAAGCGGCCGATCGCCCTCGCCCCGGCAAGACTTCTTACTTCGCTTGATTGATTGCGTAGTTATATTTCGCTTCTGAGATGTATCTATATCTATACATACACATATAGGTATAGATCATGATTATGTGTATAAAATTTTGGGGCAAATTGCATTCGCTTCCTCGGGAAACTCTTATCTAAAATCAGTAGTTTTTTTTTTAAATCGTGATTTTATATCTAAATTTTATCAAAAGTAACTCAACCATCGTCTCCTTCTTTACTCGTCAAACACGATTTCGTGCAATTTCTCTATTATCCTCATAAACTTAATTCAATTGCTCATGATTTGTGAACGAAAAAATAATAAGATGCTGACAAATCAAGATGATTCTTCAAATGCCATGTTGTGAAGATTGAAAAGTGGGAATGGGTGTATGATCTTTGTAAAAAACTTCTTCTTTCTTCTACTTTTCGACTGTGTTAGATTTGGTTTTATGTTTTTTTATAAATTTCAATTATGTTGTACTGACTATATTTGTAGATTTTGAATGTGAAATCCAAAACTACAGTGTATTGAGATATTCGATAAATTGTTGAATGAAAATTTTAATGCTTTTTTTAAAAAAAATTTAACAAGATAATGCACTTAATTTTAACAAATGCATTGCGCAAGACTCATCAGTACACTTACCAAAACACACACATTTTATATAATTTTTGTTTGTGATTGAGCTTTCTCATTTTTGTACATAAATATAGAATTTTATAATTGTATTCAATTAATCCTCGACGTATTACTTGTTGTCAAGTGAAATAGCTGTAGGATTATATGTTGCTCTATGCATGAAAAATAAGTTAAACCAAGAAACTCTCTTAAATTTATCAATAAAATATCATTAATGACTCTCAGATACTAGTTGTTATGCTTAATGTTTCAAAAAGTTATGTAATATCAAAATACTTGCTTTGTGCCACCTCAACTTAAATCTACGGGTTATTTATTTAAATAACCCAAATAAAACAAATAATTACAAAAATAACCCGAATTCTGAAAACATTTAAAAACTAACCTTACCCGCCAACTCAGTTGGCGGGTCCAATAGGTCACGCCAACTGAGTTGGCGTGACCATATAAAATATTGGTCACGCCAACTCAGTTGGCGTGACCACCGTTGAATAGTAGTCACGCCAACTGAGTTGGCGTGACCTTTGTTTTATAGAGTCACGCCAACTCAGTTGGCGTGACATTATTTTAATAGTGCCGCCAACTCAGTTGGCGGCACTAAATGGCTATAAATAAAGCCGTCCGCCTCTTAGTTTTCTCACCAATTCACAACTTCTCTTTTAATATTTTTAACTTCTCTTTTAATATTTTTATTATATGATAAATTCTGATTATGCTCTGTAGTTGCAGCTTTAGCTGATCTTCTACATCAGAAAAGATTTTATTAGCTACTAGTAATAGTTTTCTGTAGTTATCAAAATATGTCTATTCAAGTTTTATTTTATTGGGGGGGTAATATTATACAAGATTCTGAGTTCGTCCGATATGATCGTGGTCCATCAAGAGGTACAACTATACGGCGTACAATTAATTTTCTACAATTATTAGATAAAATATATGATATCACTGGGTGCGATCGCAACCAGTTTCTTTTGAAATTATATGCTAGGCATATGTTCAAAGATTTTTCGGGGTTACGTCAGACTGTTTTACCCATAGATGATGATTACAATTTAGCATGGCTACTTGATTCAGAACAGGGTCATAGTTGCTTGGAATTTTATATACAAGCAGAACCAAGGAATTATGATTATGTTCCAGAAATGCCAATGAGTGGCAGTTTTTCAGAAGGATTGACGACATCTGTTATTCCAGAGACGTCTGTTGCTCGACATCAAGCTGAGGGTTCATATAGTGGTGGAGACCGAGATGATCATCCAGTAGATGTTGATAATGTTGCCGCTGAGCCACGAGCAGACAGTTTTGCTGATTTTGGTGATCAAATTAATTCTGAACCAGAGGGGATTCCATCTGATGATGAGACTGATGCTGATGATGATGAAGTTGATATTGGTGTGATGGCAGAAGCAGTTGAAAACCAAGAGGAGGGGGCACCAACCATGACAAATGATCATAATCTTTATCCAACAATCCCATTCTTTTCCATGACACATCCAGAAGTTTTTGGAGATTCGATTGACAATCCAACAGGCCGTTGGGGGAGTTTTTATGATTACTCCAAAGGTGAAATCCATCGCAACATGGTCTTCAAAGATAAATTTCATCTGCAGGCAGCTGTGAAGGATTATTCAGTACGTGTTGCAAAACGTGAGTACCATGTTGTTAAGAGTACAAAAACATTGTGGAAAGTAATATGCAAACACGGTACAGAGGATATACCTTGCCAGATGGTACCTGCGTGCATGTTTGGATAAAAAAGTTGGGTTATTCAAAATAACCAAATATGGTGGTCCCTCACACTTGTCTGCTGAGTGAGCTGTCGCTTGATCATTCGACTTGGATAAGAATATGATTGCTAGCTTGTTATTGGGAATCGTTCGTCGTGATCCAGCTTATGAAATCAAGTATGTGATTCAAACGGTGAAAGATAAGTATGGCTTTGAAATATCATATGCAAAAGGCTGGCATAGTTTGAAACGTGCAATACGGAACGTGTAATGGAACCTGGAGAGCTCGGTCAACAAATTACCTTTCTATATGGGAGCTTTGAAAAAATGGAACCCAGGCACAGTCGTGGAGTGGGATCATCTTGATAATGCAAGACCGAGAGAAAAAAACTTTGAGTCATGTTTTCTGGGCCTTCCAACCGTGCATAGATGGTTTCCGCCACTGTCGTCAAGTTATTACAGTGGATGGCACACATCTGTATGTAAAATATCAGCATAAGATGTTGATTGCTGTCTCCATGGACGCGAATAATCAAGTGTTACCGCTGGCATTTTCAATTGTCGATGAAGAGAACTTTTTGCCATGGAAATGGTTCTTGGAGATGGTTAGCAAACACGTTATTGGAGAATCTGGCGGCGTGTGTTTGATTTGATCGACATCCGGGCCTTATTGCAGCAGCCGACTGTATCCCCGACTTTAAAACCCCCCCGTGGAGTGCATCGATTTTGTTTGAGACATCTTTGCTCAAACTTTAATAGTCGTTTCAAAAACGTGCACTTAAAAGACTTGTGTTGGAAAGCTGGATCAGAAAATCAACTGATAAAATTTGAGCGTACGATGGAAGAGATCAAAACCATTGAACCAAGGGCTTTTGATTACCTGAATCGGATTGATAAGTCTCAGTGGACACTTGCTCATGATGAAGGATGGCGTTGTGGTATCCTAACAACAAATATGTCGGAGTGCATAAATGGAGTCATGAAAGGTGCACGTCGCCTTCCAATCACTGCTATTGTACAGTTAACATTCGATCGTTGTGTGCATTATTTTTTGGAGCGAGTGAAAAAAGCTGATAGAATGATCGAAAATAATCAAGAATGGCCGGATTATGCTTTTGAAAAATATGCTCGGGCTGATCTTCACTCCATTCATCATGAAGTTCAGATGTTTGATCGAAGGCATTTAACAGCCTCAGTTATCACAAGGATGCAAGTTGGACGTGGGGGTAATACTCATGTTGTGAAGCTCAAATCAAAGGAATGTTCTTGTGGGGAAGTGGAAAGAATTTGGGATTCCTTGCTCACATGTGATACAAGTATGTCGAGCTTATGGCATAAACGCAAAAACATTTGTCAAGGAGTATTATAATATGCAAGAATATTGGAGCACATATCAAGGTGAATTTGAGCCATTATGGGGAGAGCAGTATTGGGAAACCCCGTCGTTCGAACTGTACCACAATTCCACCTTGCGTACTATAAGAAGACGAGGTCGAGACCGAACAACACGCATGCAAAATGAGATGGATTGGCCTGAAGCCCGGGCAAGACGACATATGGCATCGAGTTCCCAAAACCGATAAAGTTGTAATTGTTTTTTGATATTGTTATTGTTATTGTTTTTGATATTGTTCTTGTTATTGTTACTTTTATTGTTATTGTGTTATTGTTATTGTCACATATCAAATAAGACATTCATATGGAAGTACATTCATTACATTTAATACTAAGATTCACAATAGGCAAACATGACTACATATATGAAGGCTAAAACTCTATAATGCCCCGCCAGTACCACAACGACGTGGCTGTTTCCGTCTCTGACCGCGTCCTTCCTGAATGGGTGTGTCTTCTTGCACTACAGGTACAATCGTCCAGCTGAACATCAGGTGACAAATTAGGGAACACAACCGGTGACACGGCAAATTGTGGTGACATCGATGCATATATCTCGGGGAATCTAATATTCACATCTGGGCTGGTTTGTTCTTGTGAGTACATGGGTTGATGAGGCGTGAAATGCGTTTGGTCATACAACTGATGCTGTGGTCGAGGAGTATAATAATCAGCGTACATGTCACTGGCATATGATGAAGAGGGACCTGGCATATATGTCGGGACATAGCTTGAAGGGCCCAGCATCTCCAAAACCCGCATGCATCGACTGTACTTGTTCTTCATCACTCACATGCATCGGCTGTACTTGTTCACCTTGAGTCGCATGTCCCTCTTCGTAGGGCGGAAAGTTTCTATCGCGTCGTTCCTGCGCGACATGCAACACATTTTGTATGACATTTCTGACATCACTAAATGCATCCATGTACGCCCCTACGGATTGTTCCTCAGCGATATTACGGTCGCAGGTAACTGTTAATTGCGACAGCTGATCAATCTGAAATGAGTGAACATTTATTAAGTATTTAAATCTAAACACAATTTTCAAATATGTAATACATATTTCATAAAGCAACATACCACATGTTGCCATGCCGGGCCATCTCCATGTTGATAACCAGCCTCCACAAATTGTCGTTGATGGCCAATGAATCTACGTGTTACTCGTCCATACCAGTCATTGTACCCGACAATTACACCCTGTCCAGCTGACTCATATCGCGGGCTGTCCACGGTATGAGCATGTGCATTTCCCCATATAGTCATGTACCGCCTATGGTGTGCAGCCCAGTCATTATTTGTTTTACCCCTGCGGTTAACTACATGTAATATATCATCCCCTGACCGTGGATCTGGTGGGATGTTTTGTACCATGCCGAACTGACGAAAAACCCGCTCAGGACGATGCATCTCAACTATGTCATACAAAATGAGTGGCCCGCTGTATGTCCATAACTCAGTATGCAGTCCTTCAATATAATCATCAGGGTACGGCTGCCAATTAAACTACAAATATAGTATTACATTAAAATAATGTTCAAAGACTATTATGTTTTATACATGAATATAAAAAATAAAATTACTTGGCTTAATGGCTGCTGGTCAAGGATGTCTCTAATAATTCGTAATGAATGTGTGCCAGTTTCTGTAAATCTTACTTTACATGTCCACCTGTGTACTCATAATCATCATAACAAAACATAAATTATATAACAAAATATTAAATATAATATTATACATTGCAAAATAATTTGTGATACATAACCTTGCACCATATGGAGCAACAGGTAAGTAATTGTCCTCATCGATTGGTATTGGCCCAATATCAATTCTCAGGCGTCCGAGTCGAGGAGCTAAACTTTCGAGCCGGGACCATGCCCAAATCTAAAACATTAACATGAAGAATATAAATTAAATATGCAAGATATATTTTTTCAGTATTTTAACATAAAGGTAACGATTACCTGTAGGAGTTGTAATGCACCACATATTACTTTTTTCCCTCTCTCCGCTGAAGTGCACAACTCACGATATAAGAATGCCAGCACAGCACTACCCCAGCTAAAATTACCAACAGAACTGATATCTTCTAATTTCTGTATGTACAATAATTTTACAGTATTGCCGGAGCTATCGGGGCACATAATCCCACCTATCATTAATAATGCACAACCTCGTGCATATTTAGCAACCTCATCCGCCGTACTATGCAAATGGATCCGATTTACTATTAAATGATGACTCAACGCAGACATTAACAAACATGCACCTTTAAAGTGACCCGGATCTGGTGTAAATCCCAAATGACGATAACAATATTCTTGCCACTCGGGTATTGTCTTATCAAAATTGGCACCTGACACTGCAAGACCATTTATTGGCAGACCCCAAATAACTGCAATGTCTTGCAGTGTAATAGTCGCCTCTCCAGATCTCAGATGGAATGTATGCGTTTCACGACGCCATCTCTCTACTAACGCCGTGATTAGATGAGGGTCAATGGTAATCTTATTACACCTATATACACCATAAAACCCAAACTCATGTAACATACTTACAACACGTGTGTCTAATGGGCAAAG
The DNA here is from genome assembly GCA_907163345.1 of Haberlea rhodopensis. Taxonomy (NCBI): domain Eukaryota; kingdom Viridiplantae; phylum Streptophyta; class Magnoliopsida; order Lamiales; family Gesneriaceae; genus Haberlea; species Haberlea rhodopensis. Next base: position 7,540,777 of record CAJQUN010000021.1, on the reverse strand, counting down.
ATCCCAAAAATAGCTGCTCGGATTTCTCACACGCAAGGGCCGATCAATATCACCTGCCCATACATCTTCAGAACGATGACATGACTGCAATACCAACAGATGATCATCGATCGGGCCTGGTACATTCATCGGATCCATCCTATTATATGAAACAAAAAATATATTAGTACATATAAACAACATAAAGTAAACAAAATAAATTAAAACTGATAAAACATGACGATGCTACCGCCGACAACCACCAGCCATCAGCAACCGGCGGCGGCGGCGGCCGACGGCGCCCGACGGCGGCAGCAGACGGCGGCAGCAGACGGCGCCCGACGGCGGCAGCAGACGGCGGGGGGCGGCGGACGGCAGCGAAAAAGTGTGACAGAAATTAATTCACAGCGATATGATTTTTACCTCTAAATTCTGAATCTGAAACTACGAAGAGACTGGAAGCAAAATGAGAAAAAACGATAGTAACTTGGAGGTCAAACGCGAGGAAGAATTTAGACTGTAAATCGCCGAAGTTGTTGCCGAAGAAGAAGGGTTGCGGAAATTTTATAACTCCAAGTCACGCCAACTCAGTTGGCGTGACCTTTAATGGGTCACGCCAACTGAGTTGGCGTGACACATGATATTTATTGGTCACGCCAACTGAGTTGGCGTGACCAATAATTATTCCCACCAACTTGCACAATAACTTGCAGCTCCAGTTGGCGTGAATAATGGTCACGCCAACTGGGTTGGCGTGACCGTAAAAAACAAAGGTCACGCCAACTCAGTTGGCGTGACTAATATATTTTAAATTGTGGCGTGACCAAAATTTTTTTAGGTGACGCCAACTGAGTTGGCGTGACCAATTGGTCACGCCAACCCAGTTGGCGGTTTAGGTTACTTTTGAAATGTTTTTATTTTTCGGGTTATTTTTGAAATTATTTATTTTATTAAGGTTATTTAATTAATAAACCCTAAATCTACTAACAAAAAACACCAAAAAATTAGAAGAATCCAACCGTGATTGATTAAAGTTATGGGCCCTCTTTTACAATAAGATGGTACACCGTTTGAGTCTAGCGATATAAGTGGGATATGTGCACTACTAGACTCAAGCAGTGCACTTATCAAAACATATATTTTGAATATTCGAATCTCACATTTCCATCATGTAAATTTGCTATAACGGTACATTTTTTTCCGAGAACAATGCCTCGCCCTCATCCAAAGTACATAATCACCTCTCATACACAACAAAAAGCAAGCAGAAAGCTGATAAAGTGCAGGATTGGCAGTCCCAGAAAAAAAACTTACTGGACTTATCACTTGACCAATGTGGCGCATGTAATTACCAACGTGAGTGCACCGCTAGGCACGTAACAAAACACACACTATTATTATATTAAGGTTATGATGCACATGCAACGTTTGAGTCTAAGGGTGTATGTGCGGTATGTGCACTGCTAGAATCAAATTTTGCACTTATCAAAACACACTTTTTATATTAAGATGGTGGTGGTGCACCACACCGTTGTAGTCTAATGGTGCACATGTGATACGTATATCGCTAAACTCAAGCAGTGCACTTATCAAAACACTTAAACAATAAGTTTTGAATCCACAAACTTACATTAGTTTGCTTGTGTAATTTTTCGTTACATTTCTCTTTTGTTTGCTTAATATTTTCTGATTAAATCCGTTTTCGAGGAAGATTATGCAGAGTTTTGGGAAATCGATCATGCACTTGCTTATCATACTTTTAAAGCCTATCTAAACTAAAAAATTTTACTATACATATATGAATTGCTTGCCAAAGGGTACTAGTGTTGATAATTCATATTTCAGAACATGGAAATAGTGACTGTAATATTATATTTTTCCACAACAAAATTTTTTTTTAACTTTAACATATATTTTGGCAAACAGATATTGTGCACAAAAATTAAAATAACAATTCAATATTAGTTGAGGCACAAAAATCCCATAAACATATAAAAAACGTCCAAAGTTCTTTGATTAAAGCAATTATGACTGAGCTCGTGAATTCAAAGCTTTCAACGAAAGGAAAATCGAAGTCAAAGGTTTAGTCGACAGAGGCGTCACCAATATCCCTAAAATCTTCGCCCAACCTCCAAATAATCCAAATCCACCTAATCAAAACCACATTTTCCCGCTGATAAATCTCGAATCCATCCACGACGTCCCATCAAACGCAAGAACATGGTCGATGAAGTTCGATCGAATGAGAGACTTGCCAGGTGATCAATCATGGCATCTATGATGGCATTTGGCAGGAAATGATTCATGGGGTGTGCAGATTTTACAAGCAAGATGATGAAACATTTTATTGCAGACATATACCTCTTGAACTTAGTGATTGTGAAGACCCCAAATTTATGCCCACTATATTACCTAAACTTATTACCTAATTATTATTCTATCTTTTAAATACTTAATAATATCACCCAATTAATACCCTACCTTTTAAACACACCTTAATCCTTGCCATGGAAGAACTAAAATCTTGGGACTTGCCACCATATATTTCCCACCGTAGCTACATATATCCCTCTTCACTTAACCATAGGCTACTACTCATCATCCTTGAAGTATTGGCACTCACCATTCACACACAAAACTTTCGAAAAAAAACCTCAAGGTAGATAGGAGGAGTTTCTCACCATTTTCTCAACCCGGATCTCGCTTCGGTTATCCATCATATAAGTGGGTTTTTGCTACAACTTCATTTCGTTTTCAAAATATTATTTATTATTTAAACTCTCGATTGAACAACCCTATGAAAAGTATGTTTTTAAAATCTAAACAAGTATGTGACATGATCATGAATGAAAGGACCTTGCGGAGCAACGTGCTACGTGTGTATGAGACACCACTTGATTCGGTGGGGCAAAGTGCTACATGATGTGGGTGTGCCACATGCATGGGAGTCACCTCTTGATCCTTAAGAGCAAAGTGCTATACCACGGGAGCCACCTCTTGAATCCAATAAGTCGATATGTGAATATGTGGAGATATGTGTTAATGTGTTTAAGTGCCAAGATCTATGGATTTGATAAAGAAATGTTTAAAATGATTTCTGCTATGAAAATATATGTGTTTTTACTATGTTCAATCGGCCCTTACTTGCTGAGTATTTTCCCAAATACTCACCTCTTACCTCCCCTCCCAGACAAGGACGAAAAGTAGAGATCGATGAAGAATTACAAGAACAATTTTGGAGATGATGATCCACGAAGAACCTTCAAGAATTTATTAGTTTTATTTACGCTTCCGCATATTTGATTTAATCTGAGACAATTGTATTTGTAATATCAATTGTAAAAGACGATTATTATTTTCTATGGAATAAATAGACTGGTTTTTATCATAGATCTGTATACGAGGCTTGTTGATTTTGAATTAATGTTTGGAATCAACGTCGGTGTTATTGACCCCGATTTCAAGGCGTGACAGTGATAATTAAGGAATGAAAACAAAAAAACTTATAAACAATGAAGAATAAAAATGAACTTATTGGAAGAAGTTTTCCACAATGTGGATTTAGTTGGAAATAATAGTTTTTAACAAATTTAGTTGAAAAATATTTTGAAAAGTTCATCAATAATAAATTGACTTCTATTTATTTTTAATCTTTGATTCAGTTTTCATTTTCCAAATAAACCCTTTAGGGGAATAATACATCCCTATAATATTTGTATGTTAAAATCAAACTATAATAATGATATAAATAATTATTTATTTCACATGTTACTATATATATCTCTTCATATTTTTTTCAAATTTCAGAATATCATTTATTTATTGATAATATAACAAATAATAATAATTTTTTAATATGCGATTGTTGAACTTCTATATGTAAAATTAATTTAAACGCACAATAGGTGTACACATAAACAATAACACCTTGTAATAACTAAGACTGTCTGATAATTTTATATAAAATCTATTTTCAGTAATAATTTCATTAGAAGTAATTTTATTTTATTTTGAGGGATAAAGTTTTTAATGATTCTTTATGAGAATTATGTTTTTAATATGAGGAATAGATATCTTCAAACAGTAACTCAATGCTCATATATTTTTTTATACAAATTTATGATATTTCTTTTTCTTTTTCTATTCATATAATATAAATTTTCTCTATAATTATTATATAGATGAAAAACTTTAAGAATATTATTTTTTTTTTAGTTTTCCAAGAGATATTATCCTAAATTGGTGAAATAGTTTTAATCTATTTCCCTGCAATCATTTTAAGTCTAGAATATTGTTTTAATTATTTTTATCTCTATTATTTTATTAAAGTAAATCTATAATTGGTGAATCATAATGAAAACTGTAAGTATACCCTCATATCATTTGAACATCCACGCTGTCAAGATCGATTCAGGGTGTTAGTGTCTAGTCCTGTTGGAAAAAAATACTTAATGAATTGAAACTAAGTATCTAAATAAGCTTATAGCTAAGAGGTATTGACTATCTCGAAACTTTCTCCCTTGTAGGTAAGCTTGTCATGGTTCGAACTCTTCTAGCTTTGGCTGATATTCATGGTTGGTTGTTGATAAAATACATGTGAATAATACATTTCTATATGGTGATTTATCGAAGGAAGTTTTTATGTCTTTGCCTCCGGGTTATCAACAAAAATGGGAGTCTTTATCTCCTAATGCCGTGTGCAAATTAACAAATTATTATATAGCCTCAAGCAGCTTGCTTCACGCCAATGGTTTGCCAAGTTCTCCTCAACTTTACTTTTGTATTAGTTTTGTTCAGTCACATGCTGATGGCTTGTTGTGTATTGCTTCTCATGTTGATGTGTTTTTTGTCTTTACTTGTTTATGCTAATGATATAGTCATTGCTACTAACAAGGAGACTGAAACCACGTCATTCAAAGTATTTTTAAATGACCAGTTCGAGATAAAGGATCTTGGGGATTTGAAATACTTCTTAGTATTGAGGTAGCACGTTCATCTCATGGGATTTATATTTGCCAGCGTCGTTATGGCCTCCAACTACTCAATGAGACATGCCTTCTTGGTTGTAAATCATGCACAACACCTTTGGATCTCAATCTGAAAATCAACCCGATGATGGTGAGCTTCTTCCTGATCCATCAGTGTATCTAAGGCTCATAGGTAGGCTGGTATATCTCACTATCACTCGACCTATTTGACTTATTCAGTCAATAAGTTGAGTCATTATGTTGCTCATCCCCGAGATACACATTTACAAGCTGTCTATTCGATACTTAAATATGTAAAAGTTACAGTTGACCAATGATAATTTTACAGCTCTTTATCCAACGTCAAGTTGAGTTTCTTCTTGTATTCTGATTGGGCGGCTTGCCCTGATACTCGATGTTCTATTTTTGGATTTTGTATTGCTTGGAGAATCATTGATCTCCTGGAAGTCCAAGAAGCAAGATATAGTTTCAAAATCATCAAGAGAAGCATTGTATAGGTCCATGGCCAATACTATATATGAAGTTGTTGGCTACTCTCTCTGTTTAAGGACTTGAATTTGCCTCATAAAGCTCTTGTAGTATTGTTTTGTTATAGTCAGTCGGCTATACACATTCATGAAAGAACGAATTGTAAGGGAGAAAATTCAAGTTCGAATCATCCGGGTTGGTTCTACACATTGCTTCTTATCTTCAGTTGGCATACTTGCTAAAAAGTCATTATTGTTTGCTCGGTTTCGAGATTTGCTGCTTAAGATGGGCATTCAAAACATTCATGTACCATCTTAACGGGGCATTAGATATTAAAAACGTTTCTTTGTAAAATACGATTTCATTAGTTTTGCTTTAGTTAGCTAGTTCATAGTATAAATAAGGATTTAGCTCCATTTGTTTTTTAAGTTTGAGTTCATTTTTCATTTTCTAGTTGCTACTATGCACGGACACTGACACAATACAGACACGGATACAACAACACATAATTCAAAATTTTTGGGATAAGACACGGTCGTGACATGCATGTGTGGGTACATATATTATATGTAATATATTATAAAATACAAAAAATCACATTTTTAAATTTTTAAAATAATATAAAATCAACAAAAATATTCTTACCAAATTCAATAAGCATATAAATAAATGCATATAACTAGAATCATCATAATCTCATTCATATTCCAAATACATATTACTTCAATTAACTTAGAGTTTAGCAAACACGTCCAAATAAAATATAACACCAACAATATTCTTACCAAATTTTAAAAAATATATAAACAAATGTATTTTTCACATGAAACTATCGAGTATCAGCTATACTAACATCAAATGTATATTGCTTCAACTAACATAAAGTTTAACTAACACACCCAAATTTCATTTTAGCAAAAAACTTTTGAATCGTACAATTAACCCCCAAAAGTATCATTAATGTTTTGGGTACTCCCATCCGTATCCGATTTTGAGGGGGTGTCCGACACGTATGCCCAATTTTATTTGTTTCAAAAAAATTAAAGACACGTCATGTGGCGTGTCCGACCCTTGTCCGAGGAGTGTCAATATCCTAGAAGTGTATGACACTATACCGAGTGATTTTTAGGAGATCATAGCCTGGTTATAATGAATGTCGATTTAGATAAATGAATTTCCTTTCTTCCACCTTTTGCACATTTGCTAATATTATATCCATTCATGTCATAAAATTACCACATGTGGTTCCGTTCAAATATCATTAACTCGATAGTCATCGTTGCAAACAATTGTGATTAAAATATTTAGTAATATGAGATCTCCGGGTAGTCCGGCGGATAATTTCATTGTCCCAAAATTGGGACCTCTTTTGCTCGATCCTCCCTCCCTATGTATCAAAAAAAAAGTTTAGTAATAGAAGTATTAGTTATTTTTAGTTTAGATAGGCTTTAAAAGTGGATTACTTAATATAAAATGAATATATGATAATAAACCAAATAATCTAGAGATCACCGATCCATGCTCGATGTATAGTGTATGCCTAATATTTTTTAACCTTGTCTTTTAGTATGGGGAAGGGTATGTATGCCTAATTTTTCAATAGGTTTAAATTTAAATAGATTGTCATCCTCTTCTTCTTCCTATGAATAAGAGTTCGATTTTTGTTATATTCAAAAAAATATTTAGTATCGGGTAAAAATAAAATAAAGTAAAATAGATTACGCTTATCGGCTTATGTTCCTATAAATAAAAGTTCGATTCTTGTTACGTGCAAAAAAATATTTAGTATTGGGTAAAAAATAAAATAAAGTAGAATAGATTACGCTTACCGGCTTACGGTACGCGCACTCACTTCAAACTTCATTATATAACTAACGAGAAATCTTCTACTTCACTCCTATACGTCTCCCTTCCTCTCTACAAACCGATTATCCTCACTTTAAACCCTCACACGCGTGCATAAAGAAGGAGCAACCCGTAGAGAGGGGGAATTTAATACCAAATCATGAGTTACTACAACCAGAATCAACCTCCAGTCGGAGTTCCTCCACCTCAAGGTGAGTGATTAGATCGGATCTTCGATTTTTTTGTTTGATAGAAGAATTTGTATGTGATTTTTTGTGGGTTTTTTATTTACAGGATATCCTCCGGAGGGGTATCCGAAGGACGCGTATCCGCCTGCTGGTTACCCGCCTCCGGGATATCCGCCGCAGCAGGGCTACCCACCGCAGGGATATCCGCCGCAGTACGCACCTCAGTACGGCGCGCCGCCGCCTCAGAAGCAATCCGGCAGTGCGGGTTTGATGGAAGGATGGTACGTAAACGGATTTGATAATCTGAGTTTTGTTCAGTTTTCGGATTTTGTTTTCGATTGATTGCTCGATTTGATTTGTGTGTTCAGATCTAGGTTTTGATTTTGATTTTGTGGTGTTTTCTCTATTTTTTGGGGGTTTTCCGTGGAGACGGTGGAGTTGACCACTTTGCTCTAGGTTTGTTTGATGTTTGATGTTTGATGATGCCCTTAAGCGTATTGTCCTTAGTCCTTAGAGCATCATCACCACTTATTTGAAAAGCACGTAGCGACAAAGTTTCCACTTTGCTGATGGGTGAACCACCGAGGGTGGGGCCGGTGGGGTTTTGTGTTCCCTCAGTATTTGGTAATCACGTGCCTTTTCCAGACTGTCAGTGTCCCAATAATAATTTTCCTAATCTTATTATTTAAAAGATTTTATATAAACGATATAAGCAATGTTATTAAAAAACTTAACATAAATAACCTAATTTTTTAGTTTAAAATTGGCCAAATCGAAGTATTGTGATCGGGAAATTTAAAATTCATTTGAACAAGAATTTGATATATTAACTTTTCGACTTTTAACCATTATTTGATTTTTTTATTAGTCATTTGAAGGGTTGATTTGAAAAACAAAACCTGTAAGATGGTCTAAAAGAGAAGTTCGACAGAGATTACATCAAACTAGCCTGTAACTGGGGAAATTTGATGAGATACACCCCTGCCTAGTGTAGCATCTATAGTTGATCGACGTATTATTACGTATCAATGATGACGATGCCTCTAAATATAGGGCAACATCAAACTGACATGTAATGGGATATATATAATTTGCACAGCGAGAGCTTATATTTTTGAAATGAAATTTTTCCAAATTTAGATGGAAGGCAACAATTAGGAGGGTTAGATATAGTACTCAAGTCAAATAATCAAATAATTTTTTTATGTATAACTTTTCTGGGCGTTTTTCTTAGTACGATAATTATTTAGCACAATGTTTAAAAACTAAGTATATTAAAAATTGGGTTTGTCATATGTCAAAATCTTCTTAAATTGAAAGATTAAATCAATAAAGTTTCTGTATATTTTTGGTGCAGTTTGGCTGCTCTTTGCTGCTGTTGCCTCCTTGACGCATGCTTCTGAGGAAGAGAGGATTATTGGAAAATGGATGTCTTCCGATTTTACTCTCATTTAAGGTTTGTTATTGCTTGTCTTTTGTGTCAATGTGGTTACCCTTCAAAAATAATATTGGACTTGTTTCTTGAGATGCTACTCTCATTTTATTATGCTATTCTTGGGTGGTTTTGAATATATACATCGTTTGAATGTTTCTTCATGCTATTTTTTATCTCTACATATTCATTATTAACTTGGGGAACGAGGTGCAATATTTGGAAGTTTGATTTGGACCATTGGTAACTAGTTATAGTTTTTGGTACGGTGGTGTTATGTTGCAGTCCCGTTTCAAACTTTTAGTACAAGTGACCCAAACAAATTTAAAAACTTTTTAAAAATAGGATAATTTTAAAAAGTGAAACATATTTTATTGTCAAAGGAAAATTTCCAGGTTGAATAATTTGATAAATATAATAAGACGGTCATACCATATGACGAAGCATTTTTCAATCTAATCCACAAAAAAAACTTTAATTCGTATAAATTTGGTTAAATTGACCAAAATAAACATGACTTCAGTTTTTAGAAATTATGTTTTTTTTTTACTTTTTTTTTCTTCAATAGCTTATTGCAGACCCTTTTTATCCTTGATAACATTCGAATTGACTGAGCAAGCTTGATTATGACATGTAGTATTTTGAGCTGGTTGTTCAACCATTTTAGAAGCATATCATTTGAATGAGATAAGCTCTAAACAGTCTGCAGCACCATATCGTTCCAAACTGTTTTAGTTTTTGATACCTTTATTTAACTCGATTTTGATACTGAGCAGTGTTAACTTGAGGTTGAATATTATGAGTGTAAATATGATGTCGAAAATATTAAAAATTCGATTCGAATTCGACCCATCTACAAATCTAATAGTGATTTATATATATATAATAAAATTATTTTAAAATTCTAAACTACTAATTTTAAGTTATAATAGTGTGTAGTAATAAAATAAGGTTGGAAGTTTTTAAAAGTGTAATCATCAAATATAATCATTATATTGGGGACAAATACTAATATGATCTTAAAAGAAATAAGGCATCACGCAATTTTTTCTAACCTACATAATAAAGAAACAAACTTTATTCCAACATGCTCCTTCCATTTTCTTTCCTCCTCCTTCCATAGCTCCTCCCAGATTCACCTCCATAGTCGCGGTTTCGGTCTCAATAACCATCACTCCTCCCTAGCTACCAAACATCACCACCTTAATCGAAAGACTTAAAAGATGTTATTTCCACCACTGACTTTCGCAGAACTGTAACAAATTGATTGTTAGAGTAGTTGGAGGACATAAATATACCAACAACTATGTGGGTAAGATGTATATATATGATGACTTGTACCTTGTGATTATATTCCTGGATAAATAATGAGTAATCTGTGAATCATGTGCTTACTTTTCCTTTTCACCGCATACTAATACTCATTATTTATCCAGTAATATAATCACTAGTCACAAGACATCATATGTATACACCTTACCCACATAGCTGTTCGTACATTTATATCCTCTAGCACGCAGGTAGTTACAGTCCTGCAGAAGACAATGATCGGAAACTGGCATGAGATAATTTCACAAATTTTAGTTAACATACAAAAACTGAACGTTCCCAAAGTTATTTACTCCGATCAAGATACTATTGCAACCAAAAATATGAGTTAGGCCATAAGCCCAAATACGGAAGTCCGGTCTTCTAGCTCGGGAATCCTTCAAACTTATTAGACACTCCACAAGTTATTGAGCGATGTGGTTGTGGACATAACATTGGCCACACCTCGTGTTGTCAATTCCCCATTCTGGACGATTTTTCCTCACCTGTCAGTATTCGATGCAACATGTAAAATAAACATGGGTCACATTAGGAAAATACTTATGTGGACCGGATGTTTGTGACCAAGATACATAAATATGTACGTATATGTTTATATGTGTGTTGTTGTTTGTAAGATCGGATGTACAGAAGTGGGACCGGGTCACATTATAATACCAACCCAATGGTAGCTCATTATTTTTTTTTGGGTCGCTCGTATTATGTCGACCCCCGTAGTATTGTCTTCTTCACACAAACTGAAACTAGCAAACAAACAATAGTCAAGAATAGATGTGCACCCAATAATCATTACATATAACATAATTATTAATGTGCTAGACTTCTTTACTGCGAAAAAACAAGAGAAAATTACGGGCCGGTACCCTTTCCTGAAACTTAATTCATCATAGTCTTAGTTAAAAACATTAGTTCATCTATGTCCATTCTGGGTTGAACTGACTATAATAACCCCATGTGGTCCATATGGTCCAAGTGGTCCACGTGGTCCAACCAACTCTTAATAAAATAGCATTCTTAACCCTAAGAAAATGTTTAAAGAACAAATATGCATCTATATACTATTTATCATCTTCTTTATCCTAATATTCATCAAACCGTAGCATTTATGAACATAAGATCCTTCAGTTTCTTTCATCTCGGGTGAACCCAATAGCATACTTTTGCAATGGACTCACAGTTCATATAACATTCTTCTAATTATAATTCAAAACCCGATTTGAAGATCATGTTAAAAATAAATAGCAGGCTCATCATGCTTCCGTATTACAATAAAATTTTAACAAACTGAAATATACCATTTTGACCATAACGGCACCGGGTGAGGTGGGTCGCAACGCCACCAGTCGAAAACTTACTGCCTCCAGACTGTTTTACGAATGGCTCATCACCATCCAACCTCAGCTCACGGGCGAGGTTAGTCTGCCAGTTATCCAACTCCTTCAGAAACCGTACAGCACAACCCTAATTCGTTTCCTACCTTAGGGCGTAGCTTGACTCAAGAACACATAAACTAAAACAGAAAAATATTACAGATGTTTACGAAAAGAAAGAAAAGAAAAGAAATATTACCAAGCTACGAAAGTTGAAATATTACAAAGCATAGAGACTCTAATTTTTATTCTCAGAAAACTATGGTGAATTTTCGATGTCCTTAGCTTCCTGAATGCCTTGGTATTTATAGAAGTCTGGAGGTGGATGTGAAATCCAGAATTCAAATCTTGTTTATCATCAGACGTCACTGCATGCGTCTTCTTTCTTGTTTGGTATCTTGTCCTACCATTTTGTTTTCTTTTTATAATGGTAGTGGTCCTCGTCAGAGTCACATGACTCTTGTCTCCCTGTGGTCCCTAGAAATTTGGTTTTTGCAGTCCGCGTGGGAATCTTCCACGTTTGCCCGGTCCTACTTTGTCACTTTTCTTCTAGCCCCTTTTGACAGGGAATCCTTTCCCGAACAGTGGCTCTTTCCGCTCTGGGCAGCTCGGGCAGATGTAGTCCTGCCATCTTCCCACATGAGCCATGTTGCAGAACTTCCAGCTAGTTTCTTTGGTTGCCGGAATCTTGTTGTCCCATAATATTTGCCTCTGCTTTTCAAAGATGTCCTTGACAAATTTTGTAGTATGGCTTGTCATGGAGTTAACCATGAATGATCTGTTCGCTGTTTTCTGGGTCGAATGTTTTCTGGGTCGAATGACCATAACAGCACTTGGGATTTTCTATGGTTTCATGGTAGACTGCAGGGGAAGAAATGATGATCTTTCCCTAGATATTATGAATTATAGCAATGGACATATTGATGCGATTGTGAGTTGGCAGGGCGTTACCCCTTGGCGGTTTACAGGATTTTATGGTGCTCCAGATCGGAGGACCCGTGATCACTCGTGGCAACTATTTAAAAGATTGCATTCCATTTTCAACTCCAATGGCTAGTTTCTGGTGATTTTAATGCAATATTGTCATTATAAGAAAAATCATGAGGATTATGGTTCAGATCCACAAATGAGGGGTTTGTCTTGGGTGCACCCGATGTTTGGGTGCACCAAGACACATATATATAGATACATAAAATATACATACATATAGATACACATGTATGTGTCTTGGTGCACCCAAACACCGGGTGCACCCAAGACAAACCCCACAAATGAGTATATTTCGGGATAAGCTCGACCACTGCCATCTTAACGAAATGGGATTCAGTGGACCTCTGTTTACTTGGAAAAATTGTAGAGCTTATCCGGACTCTATATCTGAATGTCTTGATAGGGCGGTTGCTAATCATGAGTGTCAAATCCTGTTCACGCGTGCAGTGGTCCGTCATCTTGATTATTTTGGGTCGGATCACCGAATGCTGCATATTGAGATTTCTGAGGCCTTTGGACTGGGAGTTCAATCTCGTCATTTACCTAAATCCTTTCGATTTGAACCACATTGGAGGTTTTCAACCGAATATCAATCCACTGTTCATAATCTTTGGAGTAATAGTTGTCTATCTATATTTAATCAATTAATAATACCAACCCATTGGTAGCTCTTTTTTTTTTTGTCGACCCCCGTAGTATTGTCTTCTTCACACAAACTGAAAGTAGCAAACAAACAATAGTCAAGAATAGATGTGCACCCAACAATCATTACATTATAACATAATTATTAATGTGCTAGACTTCTTTACTGCGAAAAAACAAAGGTAACATGCAGTAAACGGCAAGAAATTCAAAAGACAAAGCTTCATTCAGCGTCTCAAAGGCCAACTCCGGAAATTCGTGTATAGACCGGGTTCTGTCATACACCAACACACATACAAACATATACATACATATAAATACATATTTACATGTGTTTGTGTATGTTAGGAGCCTGTCCATACAAGAATTTCCCTGCCAACTGCGCTATACACGCTCCCCTATGAAAATAAATAATTACTTACACTAATCCATCCATACACCCTGCCGAACATAATACAAAACAATGCACAAGAACATTAAAAACCCACTTTCAAAATTGTCATGATCACTAATTGACTACAAGTGTTAAACATCATCAGGTATATTAAACTAACATTTAAAGTTTCTCACATTCAGATTCAAATATCTTGAAACATCAAAGACCACGGTGTCAACAAATTGCGATATAAAAGGAAAATACTACGAGAAAATACATACACAAACAGAATTAACATCATCACCATATAAATTCAGCCTATTACATAGAAACAAAAAAATATATCACATCTTCATCCTAATTTATATAGGACGCAGTAGAAATAAACAAGAGAGCATCATAACTCATACACATTGATGAAATGAGTCATGACAAATATAAAATCTTAAATCCCATCAGGAAAGCAGAACACGACCTTACCATTAAAACCAGATCGTTTTGAAGCAAAGAAAGACGAAGGCTTTTCACATGGATCCTCTCATCAATCAGAATATTCTTTAAAATACTGAAGATCAGGTTCGGATTTATCCTCCGAATCAAAGATGGCTCCGAACTCTGAGGTTGGACGGATAATTCCCATATTGAACAGATATGCGACAGCGCTGCCCTAGATCAGATCGGCAGTTAGCGGCACGACGATCAGCTGCGAGGATGCTGGAAGTCGGAGATTATAGCTCCCCCACACATTTTAGCTTCACCTTTGCTTAAATATTCTGGAGAAGAGTTTTTGGTTTAACTATTGGATTTCTTCTCTACTTCTAATAGACAAACTACGTAATATACGAGAGTCCAATCCTAATTATGTGATTAATGATCACATAATAATAAATATAGAGTAAACAACAGAAGATTTGTTTAACATTTATTAACATGTGGTCCTAAAAATTTCGGCAAAATCTCGTCGTACTAGGAACGTACCACTAATATCAATAGATATATACCATCATTTTCATATCCATCAACGTAGACATACACATATCAAACTAGTAAACACATATCCATACTGGGCCAAAACAAACTAACTTATAAAAATTCATCACCCCATGGTACATAGACTACTGGTATAAACAGGAATAAAACATCAAGTGTGGCTCCCATCGGACGTGCCATCTCTGGAGTTCTGGCCACCTGTACTACCTGTCATTGTTCACACACAAAGACAACAACAACCCCATAGGGAGTGAGCAAAAGCCCAATATAGAACGATCAAAAGAAATACAACATGTATCTATAAATTGATATATGAAATGAAATGAAATGCAATGCAATGCATGTAATGTCATGTCATGCCGTTATCAGGTCAATCATTCATCCACTAGGTATATCAGAATCAATCAAATCGCTACCAAATCATAGTAGCTCGAGCCTGCCAATCATAAGGAATAATCAGTGAAGCGTCGTCATATCCAAAGTCTCGACATCACAGTGAGGGATATACACGGGTTGACATCAGCAAGGTGCCACCAATCCCTCGTCTCAACAAATCATGGTAATCAGAGTAGACCACGATTTCCTATACCTTTCAGGCCATTTAATGCCGGTCATAGTATCAAAGTACCGTTCTCCAATGATTATACCAGAGTCCAAAGATGACAGGGTATTTAAGGATCATAGTTCAACGCGCATGTCATGCATCGATGTATGTAGAAATATGATGTGTATTAACAAAACATTTACATTCATACACTGATATGCTAATTGTGCATGCTATGAATGCCACATAATTTAAATAAAATCATGTAACCACATAATCTCACGTAATTCACATAATTCATCAAATCATATATCAACTGATAAAGATATCTGTCGTATGTTACCCGATCGCAACATACATTTACTTTTCGATATATGAGGGTGGACTTGAGCTTGTAGTCAATCATTAAAAATTGGTTATCAATTTTGGTTACAACTTACCCAATTCTGGTTAATTAAATTGATGTGATTACACCATAATTTAATGTGTTAAATTATTTGTCACCAATTCAAATTATTATCTAACAATTATAGTTCAAAATAATTGGTAATTATCGCAAAGTCGAAAAAATCGAATGTCGAATTTATACCCAATTTGCGCACAATTCACGCACGTCTCTTCCCAAATTCCGGTGAGGTCCGAAGGTGGTAGAGGCGGTGGCTGGTGTAGAAAGTTTTGTCCAGGTACAAGGAAGAGAATCGGTGCCTTGGCTTTGTTCAATTTGTGGTTGAATCAAAGAAATCGAACCAAAAGCGCATAAACCCTAGCCTTCACGATTTGGTTCGTTCCAGGCCAAAATCGAACCAATTTTTGGAGCTTAAATCTTGATTATCTGATATAGAAATATGCGCCAATGAGTTGTGAACACGGTGGTAGATCGGCTAGGCGATAGGTGGTCGGACGGCGGCGAACGAAACGATTTTGTGAGCGATGGTCGGTGCTCGCGAGCAGAGTGCTTGTTTTCGCACCTTTTAGCGCTTGTCCGCTATCTGTGTGTGTTTTACCTCATACACCGATATATATTAATTCCCACCAATTATGAACATCGGGGTGTCACCGTTGTACTGGTGCATGTACATTACATGTACATCCCACACTTGACTTCATGTCCTTATTTCAATCACAAAAAATAAATCTATCGATTTAATATAAATTATATCTAAATTATTTAACAAAATTTCGGTGTTAATACAAATATTTCAAAAAATATATTTGTTCATCACCATATTCTGATCTGAATCTCACAGTTATATTGTCAATGTAATTAACAAATTAATGTACAAATTATATATAATTAACGTTAATTAAATATCGAGACATTACGTAATATACCAGTGGCAAAAACAAGAGGTGCATGTGATGAGTTGATTTGTTTAGTGATTCGCAAAGATAATTGAAAAGACACATACATAAAGCTATAATGTTTGTAATGTCTATGACAACCTATGTTGTTACTTGTTTTATTATAATATTGACTACGTTCATCAATGTTTATTAAAGTGGATTTTGACAATATTCATAATTGTCGTACCACATATCAAAAGTCAAGTCACTTAATAATAATATTAAATTATTAGATATAAATAAGCATATGAATATATATGTGTATATATATACACAAATAAAAAAGCTTAAAATCTGATTTCCAAATATTTTTTATATTTTAAAGTATAAAATAAAAATTGATACTTTAGCATTATAAGTATAATAATATTATTATATAATTACTACAAATTTTATACATTAATTGACAAATCATACTCGTTATTTGATCCGGTAATAATATATATGGAAAAATATTATGAAGTCAAATTAAACTCGAAAGCGGTTCCATGAAGCTTACTCAAAATTGAGCTTGAGGTGGATTGTTTTTTGTGGTGGGGTTGAAAATTCAGTTGATCATATTTGACAATTTAACGAGTTAATTTATTTAGATCATGAGATGTGGTTCTCATTATAAATGAGTCATAATTTCCTCTATTAGGACATTATATCCCACTTTAATCCATCGTTTTTAATTCATATTATTCTAATAAATAATAATGTATTCGTCTCTCATACCAACTTTTTTTTTTTTGAAAAATAAGACCTATAATAAAATCATATAATGAGGAGAACAAAACCAAATCATCCTTAGTACAAATAAAATAATAAAAAATTCTTTTTATATCTACATGTAAAATCATCAATGCACAAATTTATGAATCCGAATTATTTAAATTGTAAAACAACAAAAAAAGTAAATGCAAAATTCAGAAAGTCAAATCTTCATATACAATCTCATAGTTCTTGGGAGCATAGAGCTACAAAATCGGACTTGAAGGATGGGTGCAAATGGAGGCGCCTATCATCCATAGGTTTGGTTTGCGGCCTAGCTATACTAGAAAATAAAATCCTCTCTTTCCTTAAAGATAGCTTACTTTGGTTGGACTTTAGACATTTTTGTTTCTATTTTCACTGTATTGCACTCGATTAAGGCACATCGTATTTGTTTACTTTACCATAGAGGTCTTGTTTTAGTCCTCATCCCTTGTATATTTTTTTTAAATTTTTTAATATAATAAATTTTATAAAATTTCATATTTATAAAATATAACCCTATACCCTGTACCCCACACACAAAACTCGAAACCCGTAAAACCCTAAAACTCCACAACGACACTTGACGACTTTAATTTAAAAAAACCTAAATCCTAAACCTAGTCCCCTAACATTTATTTTATAGCGGACGTTTTTCATTCTTCGCCCGCTCCTTAGTAGCCTTTCCAAAGGGAGCTCAAATCATGCGGAAACTACCAATACGAAAAAATTGCAACCCTTTTCTTCTATTGTTGTTAAATAAAAAATTTCATGCGTTTAAAGAAAGTTAATATGTTAATGTTCACTCCGTAAAGCCAAATGCTAAAGCTCCACAATCTTCAAACCCAAAAGCACGACTACCTCTCAAGATCCAAGTTTTCCAAGAAATCTCAACTTTGCTGTGGCAGTGGATGTAACAAATGTTAAATCTTTTTACGTTAAGAATGCTAAATCTTATGTATCTTCTCAACCGACAGACCTACTATGCAAAATGTCCACCAATGGAGGTACTTTGCTGCACATTTAAGCAAAATGAGGTAAGAAATTTGATGTGGTCTCTTGGGTTGCAAACCATCAAAGACATCTGTTATTTATTTATTTATTTTTCAAATCCAAGCAGAGAGAACACATAGAATTTTTGAATATCTGAGCCATGAAATATTAATTGTGGTTCTAGAACGATGATTAAAGAAGACATAGATGAGTTAGAATGATAATATTTTTCTAGCAGCTTTAATTAGCTTGATGAAAGCCTTCATATATCTTCTAAAATATATGTACTCCATCAAATTATTGATTTTCACGTTATGAACTGATTAACATAACAATTAATATCAAGTAAACACCATGCTTACATACAAATTTAAATACGTTCTTTCAACTTTTTTCAATCATGTTTCATGGGTTTATTACTTATCTAAATCAACCCTACATGGGTTGATTACTTATCTAACACACATCTGCTAGCTCTAGCTCGACTTTCAGGTCTTTGTGATGTTTGTCTCACCAGCCTGGAATTTCATAAGCAGATGAACGGGGTGTTGATGACAAAAAAGGTGAAGACAGAAGCTATATTGAACAAAGGATTACCTTGAAGATTGCTTAGTTTTTTTCTCTAGCTTTTATTTTGTAAATTCTCTGTATTGTATTTTTTCTCTCCCTTGTAAAACCCCGAAACTAGTCAATTTAGATCATTTTCTACTGGCTATGTTTCTCAAGTTGGCTTTGCCATCTTAGATTGTAAACATATGATTGTTGTAGGAATTATAAATTGTAAGCACAAAACATTATATAAAAATGATATTCTTTATTAAATGTTCAGCTTGATTACTACTTGTAATCTGCTTATTTATCTAACATACTTGCTGCTCTCCACTGCTATTGTTTTAAGTCTTAACAGGTATTTGTTGTTCATCGTTCAAGCCAGAGTCTCCATTATTAAGTTTTGTCATCACCAAAAAGGGAAAATTATTGGGAAAACATTTCTAAGTTTTGGTGATAACAAACGTCTAATGCTTTAATCATCTACTGCATCGAAGAAGCCTACTGATGAAATTGAATGACTCTACAAAGGCCTACCGGGTACAAAGACTAAGAGTTATCATCTACCGGATGTAGAGAACGAACGTCTACTGGAACAAGAGTATCTTAGTCCAATATACAAATATATAGGAGATACCAGCAGACGATTAAGAAGACATTAATTGACCTTAGTCCAGCAGACTAAGTAACTAATGACTATCCAGCAGACGATGGAAAAGACGTCAGTCGATCTTTTGTAGAGCTTACACGCAGTCAAGGAGAAGCCATCAGACATATAAGGCAACAAGACAAAACACGTACAGACTCACTCCGACAAAGGTACAACAGAGCGACGCACTACCATATCAGGCCACCGATCACGTCAGATTAAACTAGCCATTGATTAATGTAATTGGAAAGAAGACAAAAAGGATTTGGAAGAAAATCAGAAAGCTGATTTTACGCGGTTCTTTCCAATTGAAAAATAGTTGTCGTTAGACTTTTACGCTTATAAATAAGTTGAAGAGAAGGACGAAGAAAGTTTTGATCTCGCTCAACATTTTGAATTCCTGAATCAACTTCATACATATACAAGCAAAATATTCTAAACGCATATTGCAAGATTCAGAAGTTTTGCAGAGCAACACAAAGAGCATTAGTGTAATGCCTCGATATGACGTATACACGTGTGATATGATTATGATGTAATTATGATTAATTACAGTACGATGTGGACTCGGGTTCGGGTTGAACCGAGCAGGATTAATGCCATGCATGAATGAAACATAGTTGGAAAAATGATGAATGGATGTGCATATGTGATAACACAAAGAGAGTGAGTTAAGTGATAGATGGACTTAACATGGTTGTGATGTGAATGAATATATCTTGATACTTTAGTAAAGAGAAAATCATGAGTGGCTTCTATTGCATTTGAATTAGGAAGAGATTTCACATGCATTTGCATGTCATGTATAAGAGATATATATATAGTTCCATATCAGCCTTGAGGCACATAGAACACCACATCTCACCCACAAATCTCTACCCAATCTCCTTTCTTAGGGTTGCTTCTTTGCTTGGATTTGCACTTGGTAATCAAGATAGAAAGTTGGGAGAAGTGAATTCCTAACATCTTGGTAAGGTTTATGTGTTTTGTATCCTTGTTTATGGTAGTAAAAGATGAATTGAAGTTGAAGCATGGAATTTGGTGGTGTTTGCTTTGATATGAGTTATAGTGTAAACACTTGAGTTCTATGATGATAGAAACATGTTTATATGATACTAGAGATTGCATGAAACATGTTTGAATGTGAATTTTTGAGTTGTAGGAGATACACCTTGAGGATAAGCTCAAAATTGTCATGTTCTGAAAATTTCAGACATCGGCGATCAATCGCGAGCCCTATGACGATCGATCGCCGAAGACAGAGTAAAAATAAGGCAGTGAAATACCTTAGCGATCGATCGGTGAAAACATGGTGATCGATCGCGAGGAAACAGAACACTTTGGCGATCGATCGTGAGATATTGGCGATCAATCGTGATGAAAACGAACATGTTGGCGATCGATCGGGACAAATGACGATCAATCGCTAGGGTGTATATTTTTCAAAATGTTAGATTTTTGTGGAATTTGATTTTGAAGCCTATTATAACATGATATATTGTTGATATTGTTGTAGCATCATCACAGGGGACAGGACAAAGAGGCGGTTAGACATTGACGCCTGATTTATATATTTTGTTTCGCAGAACAGGTACCTGTTAACGTACTAGTATATGATATGATTGTGATAATGATATGGACATTGTATCATATGAGTTGTGGTATCATATGCATGTACATTCATGATGTTCATAGTGTTGAGATGGATGCCACGATAGATATATAGCATATGCTTTGGCTGAGATCGGTGCCATGATAGGTATGCCAGTGTTGGGCATATACTTTGGCTGGGATTATTGCCACGATAGGTATGTTGTATATGCTTTGGCATGAGAGGTATACTCCGGTTGAGTATATGCTCTGGCTGTTATAACGTATGAGGACGGTGCTATGATATGTGCTGCTAATATGAAGATGTGAGGAGGTTCCACTGACATATTGAGCTGAGATAGGCATATCATATCGGTCTCTTTATAACATGATGATGGATGAGACATGTCATGACATATTTGCATTTGATGATGTATGATACAGAACAATCACAGTTGATCCCTCTAATTATTAAGCAACTAAGATTAATAAATTTTCGCTTGTGAGTTTGTTAAATTCTTAGGAAAAACGCTTGACTAGATTAAACATAGACGCTTGGATTATGTTGTTTAGCTTCATCGTTCTCACTTGTTTTTATGCTACATTCGATTTAAATCTTAATCGCTTGTATTTTGATTGATTACTTGATAAAGGTTAAACTAGAACGCTCGGGCTACTTAACAAAACAAAAGGTGAGACATGAATTTAATTATTGAATTGAATGTGCAACGATGATATTCATATGAAAGTTGTATCTTATGTGAAGATCGATAATCGAGATAGTAAACACCAATTGTAAAATCGACCGAAAACCAAGAATCGTCTTTCTCATAATTTATTTCGCTTTAATTTTAGTTTTGCTTATTAGTTAATAATTTTGTTTTAAAATTCACTAGTTTAATTCAACCTTCACAATCCCCATGTTTATTTGTTCCGCATTAATTAACACAAGAATACATCATTTCTCCAGGGATCGATCCATACTCACGCTAGTACATATTTATTGCTATTAACTTGAGATGATTTAGTTTGGGCGTACATGATAAGCGCACACCAAATTAATACTCAAATTGGGCAATTGGTGACATCAATCAACAAGATAGAGACAAGATTATCAAATAGGCTACCCTCACAGCCAGTGGTGAACCCAGGGGAGAATGTGAGTGCCATCACATTGAAGAGTAGCAACGAAGAGACCGTAAAGGTGTACTGATGCCACCCGAGCAAGAACATGTGAAAGAGGAGAAGGACACCGAGGTGGACAGCGAAGAGTCTATGTGTGGGGTCCTCGTTACTTAATCCATTATGTATTCAATCGTAAGTACATATGTGAGTTAGAATTAAGTAATTCATACACTGTTTAAGAATTTCTTACTAATAGATTGTTACCGATGTACAAAACCACAAGTACAAAAACCATATTCACATATACATCACATGTGATATATAAATAACAACCTAAGCCAGCACAACTCCTATGCAGTGGTTCACCTCGCAGCGGAATAAGACTCACGATTCCCACGTCTATGCAATCCTACAGAAACATTCACACAACGTGAGTATAGATAAACCATTATCTTAGTGCAATATCAAAACACAATATCAATGATAAAGCACAATAAACATCATATCCAATGTGAATGTTCTGTATCATGCATCAACCAATGCACCATGTCGACATGTCTCAACTATCACCCTATTATCACGAGACCAATATGATATGTCTATCTCAGCTCAATATGTCAGTGGAACCACTTCACATCTTCATATTAGCAATACATATCATAGTACCGTACTCATATGTGAAAATAGCCAGAGTATATACCCAAAACAACCGGCGTATATCTCTCATTGTAGCATACCCGAGCATATAACCAAACCAGGCGTATACCTCTAATGCTAACGTATATGTAGCATACCCGAGCATGTACCCAAACCAGGCGTATACCTCTAATGCTAACGTATATACCTCATCCTCTTCAAACACATGATATCCATGAATGTCCATGCATATGATACTACCAATCATATGATACCAACACAATACAATTCATATGATATCAATCTCATAACAACATCACACAATATTTATACTCCGTACGTCAACACGTACCTGTAAAGCGACACAAACGAGATAAATCAGTCGTCACTGGCTAATTGCCTCGTTGCCCCGTCCCCTATGATGATGCTACAACAATGCCAATAATATATCATGTTATCATAGGCATCAATATCAAAAGCTGCAAAAATAAAACATATTAAGTCTACCGATCGATCGGTCACTCTAGCGATCGATCGGTCCAAACAGACAACCCTAGCGATCGGTCGGTCAGAAGCTAGCGATCGATCGCTCAAATGTCTGAATTTCTGAAAAATGCTACGGCATTTCACCGATCGATCGGTCGCTTTCAGCGATCGATCGGTACATGAACCGCCTTACTTTCCCTTGTTTTACCGATCGATCGGTACAAGTCTAGCGATCGATCGGTCGACGACAGAATTTTTAAACCATGGCGATTTTTGATGCTTATCTTCATGGTGTACATCTTTCACCTCAATTCATCCTCTCACAACATCATAAAACAACTATATAGCATGAACTAAACATGTGTTCAACAGGTTACCACTTAGTTCATTGAATTCACCAACATATCAATTCCATCTTTCTTTCACCAATTCACATACTTCAAGTTTGATATATTATACACATATATCCATCAACTATGATAACAAAACATGGAAAGTCTACTAATCTTACCAAGTTATGCACTTCCTTGTTGTTCTTGCAAGTCCAACTCCAAAATCAACTCAAGGAGTATTAGAGAGAGCGTGTAGAGATTACTAGGTGAAAATTGGTGTGTTATGTATTTCAAATCTGATTTTTGTGATATATAACCAAATTTTCACATGCAACTCAAATGCAACTCACATGCACATTCTAATGCATATTAAATGTACTCCAAGTTCATGTCCCACTACACAATTCATGTCTCTTCCTTCTCTTGCATATAAAATAAGGCATGCATCCATATGTCAAGAACATACATATATTTGTTCACAACTCACATATCTCCTATGTTTCTTGTTTTATGTTACATCATAGTAATTCATTCTTTTATTACCTCGATCATCACTCGGTTCAACCCGAACCCGAGTCCATATCATACTGTAATTAATCATAATTACACCAATAAACATATAACACATGTATACGTCATATCGAGGCATGACATTTCTCCCATACACATTGAATTTGTCCTCGAAATTGCATATATATAACATGCATATATAGATACGCAACTCAACAATCCTACTACAAGAAGATAGGAAACATGAGCATATATGCAACAGTACAGTACTTATGTACCAACAGTATCATAAAACTGTAAAATCATACCAGTAAACTACTCAGGATACTGCTGTATCATATGCTGCTCCGTCTCCCACGTTGCCTCTTCGACACCCCTTCCGTCCCACTGGACTTTAACCATCGGAATCACCTTATGACGTAACCTACGTTCAGCTCGATCCAAGATCATAATCGGTCGTTCTACATACGACATATCTGCATCCAACTGTACATCAGGTAGTTGCAATACATGACTCGAATCTGGTTCATACTTCCTCAATAGTGAAACATGAAACACATCATGAATACTACTCAATGCAGGGGGTAGTGCCAATCGATATGCCAACGTACCAATACGTTGCAATACCTCATATAGACCAACATATCGTGGAGACAACTTTCCACGTCTACCAAATCGTACCACACCTTTAAATGGTGCAACTTTCAAGAATACACGATCACCAACTTGAAATTCAAGTGGTCTACGTCGTTTATTGGTATAAGCAGCCTGTCTGTCCTGAGCAGCTTTGAGTTTCAATCGAATCACTTTCACTTTGTCTTCCATTTCATGAATCATATCCGGTCCATGTAAGTAGAACGGATCCACATCATCCCAATACAATGGCGATCTACACCCGTTGCCCGTACAGAGCCTCAAATGGTGCCATCTGTATACTAGATGATAACTGTTATTATATGAAAATTCCACTAATGGTGACGATTCTTGCCAAGAGTTATCAAACTCTAATACACAGGCACGCAATATATCTTCAAGTGTCTGTATCAAACGCTCTGTCTGTCCATCTGTTTGAGGATGATATACTGTGCTCAACCGCACTTCAGTTCCCAACGCTGTCTGTAACCCTTCCCAAAAATGAGAAGTAGATCTCGGATCCCTATCCGACACAATGGAAACTGGTATACCATGTAGTCTCACTACATGTTGAATGTACAACTGTGCCATTCTCAGATACGTAAATGTCATACAATATGGCACGAAATGAGCTACTTTGGTGAGTCGGTCAACGATCACCCAAATGGCATCCCAACCAGAAGATGTCCGTGGCAAATGAGTCACAAAATCCATCGTGATATGTTCCCATTTCCACTGAGGAATTTCCAAACTGTGTAATTCATCTCCTGGTTTCTGTCTTTCTGTTTTTACTTGTTGACAGACTAAACACCGTTTTACAAAGTTCAACACATCCTGTTTTATGCGTTTCCACCAAAATTGGGTACGCAAATCTTTATACATTTTCTTTCCACCATGATGTATACTATATCGACTACAATGAGCACGTTGTAGTAGTTCTTGGCATAGTCCTAATATCGCAGGTACTACCCAACAATTCCTGTATTTCAGAATTCCACCACTTGCAAGTACAAACTGCGATCTTTGTCCTTGACTTATCATTTCCTTTCAATGTTGTACCTCATCATCAGTCATTTGCGCCGTTCTGATTTTCTCAAAAATGTCGGGTTCAACCAACAATGTTGATACCCGTACTGGCACTGTTTCCACATCAAATTTATAGCCCAATGTACAACACGATATCATCAACGCTGATAAATGAATCATCTCATCAGCCGTAGAATGTACTTTCCGACTCAAGGCATCTGCTGTAAGATTAGCCTTTCCTGGATGATATTCAATCTCACAATCATAATCTTTCAACATATCCATCCATCTTCTTTGCCTCATATTCAACTCTGCTTGAGTGAATAAAAACTTTAAGCTTTTATGATCTGTGTATATGGTAAACGACGTACCATATAAATAATGTCGCCATATCTTCAAGGCAAAGACAATGGCAGCCAATTCCAGATCATGCACTGGATATCGCATCTCATGTGGTTGCAATTGTCGTGATGCATAAGCCACTACATGTTTATCCTGCATCAATACACAACCCAAACCTAGTAATGATGCATCAGTATATAAGGCAAACCTGTCATGTTCCGATGGAATGATCAAAACTGGAGCTGTAGTTAATCGATGTTTCAATTCCTGAAAACTACGCTCACATGCCTCCGACCATCGAAATGATACTCCATTCTGTGTCAAATGTGTCAATGGTTTGGCAATTGTTGAAAATCCTTCAACAAAGCGTCTATAATATCCTGCCAAACCCAAGAAACTACGAATCTCTGGCACAGAAGTAGGTGCTGACCAATTCAACACTGCTTCTACTTTCTTCGGATCAACTGATATACCTTCTTCTGAAATTACATGCCCCAAAAAGCCGACACTGTTCAACCAAAACTCACACTTACTGAGTTTGGCATACAACTGATGTGTTCTCAACAATTGCAATACCATATGCAAATGTTGGGCATGTTCTACATTACTCTATGAATAGATCAATATATCATTGATAAAAACAATGACAAATCGATCAAGGTATTCCTGAAACACCCGATTCATTAAACTCATAAAGACAGCTGGAGCATTTGTCACTCCAAATGGCATCACCAGAAACTCATAATATCCATAGCGAGTTCTGAATGCTGTCTTCTGTACATCACCCTCTCACACACGTATTTGATGATAACCAGATCTCAAATCAATCTTAGAATAGATCTCTGATCCCTGTAACTGATCAAATAAATCATCAATACGAGGAA
This sequence comes from Haberlea rhodopensis, assembly GCA_907163345.1. Lineage (NCBI taxonomy): Eukaryota > Viridiplantae > Streptophyta > Magnoliopsida > Lamiales > Gesneriaceae > Haberlea > Haberlea rhodopensis. The sequence continues at coordinate 7,513,802 of CAJQUN010000021.1, read as the reverse complement.
GAGGATATTTATTCTTTATGGTTACCTTGTTCAATTGTCGATAGTCAATACACAATCGCATTGTCCCATCCTTCTTCTTAACAAATAATACCGGAGCACCCCAAGGCGATACACTAGGACGTATGTACCCCTTGTCCAATAAGTCTTGCAATTGAGTTTTCAATTCTTTCAATTCAGTTGGTGCCATCCGATAGGGAGCTCGTGAAATTGCAGAAGTACCAGGTATCAAATCAATACCAAATTCCACTTCTCGACTCGGTGGAAATCCAGGAATCTCATCTGGAAATACATCAGCATACTCTGCAACCACTGGTATCTCCTCCACTTTCCTGTCTAATTGTCGTTTAGTCACATCAAGGGCATAAATCAAATATCCCATATGCCCATGTTCTAACAAACGTGACATGCGGATAGCCGATATCAAAGGAATCCTTGCCCTCGATCCCTGACCATAAAAGAACCACTGATTTCCAGTCTCAGACTGAAATCTTACTGTCTTCTGACAACAATCCACAACAGACTGATATTTACTCAACACATCAATTCCAAAAATGCAATCAAAATCTGCCATGTTTAACACAATCAAATCGGCTTGTATCTCATATTCCATATCAAACTGACAAACACAATCGAACACACTCTGACAAGCCATCACAGTAGTTCCCATGGGTGTCGAAACATAAAGAGGCATCAACAGTGGAGACGAGCATATATGATACCGGTCAATAAAATTTTGTGCAACAAAAGAATGTGATGCACCAGTATCAATCAAAAGTAAAGCTGGATAAGTAAACAGAGTACACTTACCCGCTATCACATCATCAGGAGCTGCCTCTGCTTGCTCCCTGTTCAGTGCATATACCTGAGCCTGAGGTGGTCCTGCCCTCTGTCCTCCACCAGATTGTGGTGCATCCCGTGGTCTCTGCTGCACTGTATTCTCTGACATTGGTCCTCTCCTCTGTTGTCCACCCACTTGAGGACAATCTCTAATCATATGTCCCGCCCTCCCACAACGGAAACAAACTACTGTATTTAATTGAGGACAATCTCTTTTCAAATGTGGTCCGCCACATTTAAAACATTGCACACCACTGCCACTACTACTGCCTTGGAACTGTCCCTTGGCTCTTCGATCATCTCCTTTCCGTGGTCCAAAACGTTTCCCACCAAATCGAGATGAAGAAGCACTTCCTCGTGATGGTTTAAACGTTTCCCCCCGTGGTCTCATGCTCTCTGCTGCAGGTATCTGAGAATGTCCCACATCCTGATAAACACCAACAGCAATCTCAGCCATTTCGGCTCTCATCAACGCTTCCTCATATGAACCAGGGTTATTAGACATCACTCTATCAAATAATTCCGGCCTCAAGCCCTTTACAAATTGTTTAATCTTTACCTTGGTATTAGCAGCAATATGTGGTACATATCGTAACAATGACGAATAGTGCACCGCATACTCAGACACAGTCATACTACTCTGTTTCATATTTGTAAACTCATCCTCTTTCCTCTGCCTTGCAGCCACAGAGAAGTAGTGAGCAAGAAAACGAGTTCTGAAAACATCCCAGTCCACCGTCTGACCTTGAGCTCTCAGCTCAATCAATGTAGCTTTCCACCACATCATAGCTTTCTTTGCCAATTGGAATTCAGCCAAACGTAACCAAGCAGTCACAAATATCTGTTCAACACGCTCTAACCATTCCTCTGCCAATTTCCCTGATTCCGTACCCTCAAAGCGAGGTGGCTGATAACTCAGAAACTGTGTCAAAGTCAATTCTCCAGGCAACAATACCTGTTCCACTGGCCCTTGCCCAATTGGTGGTGGTGGCGCAGGCGCCATCCTCACACTAGCATTGCCACTCATGGCATCCCCAACCTCATCATGTGGAATTCTGTCTGCCATTATGCAAATACAGGTTACCAACAACAACAAATATAATAAAGCATGTCAGTATAACATCATATCATGACTCATAACATGCTTTCAAGTGATTAGGCAACTCCCTAATACACTTCATCTCCCCTTGTTCACCCCGTTCTCGAACTACTGCTCTGATACCACTAATGTGGGGTCCTCGTTACTTAATCCATTATGTATTCAATCGTAAGTACATATGTGAGTCAGAATTAAGTAATTCATACACTGTTTAAGAGTTTCTTACTAATAGATTGTTACCGATGTACAAAACCATAAGTACAAAAACCATATTCACATATACATCACATGTGATATATAAATAACAACCTAAGCCAGCACAACTCCTATGCAGTGGTTCACCTCGCAGTTGAATAAGACTCACGATTCCCACATCTATGCAATCTTACAGAAACATTCACACAACGTGAGTATAGATAAACCATTATCTTAGTGCAATATCAAAACACAATATCAATGATACAGCACAATAAACATCATATCCAATGTGAATGTTCTGTATCATGCATCAACCAATGCACCATGTCGACATGTCTCAACTATCACCCTATTATCACAAGACCAATATGATATGTCTATCTCAGCTCAAGATGTCAGTGGAACCACTTCACATCTTCATATTAGCAATACATATCATAGTACCGTACTCATATGTGAAAATAGCCAGAGTATATACCCAAAACAACCGGCGTATATCTCTCATTGTAGCATACCCGAGCATATAACCAAACCAGGTGTATACCTCTAATGCTAACGTATATGTAGCATACCCGAGCATATACCCAAACCAGGCGTATACCTCCAATGCTAACGTATATACCTCATCCTCTTCAAACACATGATATCCATGAATGTCCATGCATATGATACTACCAATCATATGATACCAACACAATACAATTCATATGATATCAATCTCATAACAGCATCACACAATATTTATACTCCGTACGTCAACACGTACCTGTAAAGCGACACAAACGAGATAAATCAGTCGTCACTGGCTAATTGCCTCGTTGCCCCGTCCCCTATGATGATGCTACAACAATGCCAATAATATATCATGTTATCATAGGCATCAATATCAAAAGCTGCAAAAATAAAACATATTAAGTCTACCGATCGATCGGTCACTCTAGCGATCGATCGGTCCAAACAGACAACCCTAGCGATCGGTCGGTCAGAAGCTAGCGATCGATCGCTCAAATGTCTGAATTTCTCAAAAATGCTACGGCATTTCACCGATCGATCGGTCGCTTTCAAAGTTTGAAATTTACGCCAAAAATTACAACTTATTTCCTATAACTTTATTGTAATATATTGTTTTTGTATTGTTTTATTTATTTATTATTATTATTATTATTATTATATATACATATTATTATTATTATTTCATAATAAATTTAATTATTATATATGTATATATATATTTATATTATATTATTATTATTATTATTATTTTCATGATATATTATGTATATATATTATTAACGTTATTATTAATATTATATATATATATATGATACGATATTATATCATGATTATTATATATATTATATATTATATTATATATTATTAATGTCATTATATATATACTATTATTATATTAATATTATATTATCATTATCATTATAAATATATTATTAGTATTGTATGTGTTTTATATATATATATATATTGTATTTTGATTATTATATGTATTATATTTTATTATATACATATCACATATATATTATTATTATTATTTTATAATAAAAAATATTAATTAGTATATATATATTATATTTTTATAATTATTTTCGTAATATTTATATTATTTATTTATATTATTACTATTTTATAATATAGTTATTTTATTATTATTATTATTATTTTATACAATAATAAAAGTGATTATTATATATTATTATTTATATATATACTATTATTATTATTATAACGTTAAGGGTATTTTGGTCATTATATCTAACAATAAAATTTATCAACCATCTTACCCTCAAACCAAACACCACATTACTTATCACACATTATTTTTACAATCATTTCAAAAAATTTAATCTTATATTATTTATCACATCCATCAAATCAAATGGTACATAGAAGTGTTAATCAGTGAGGAGTCAATTGTTAAAAGATGGAGTCTACTTCAATAGTTGTAAAATTGAGTTTTAGTGCATTTGATTGATCTCTGGGTGTGGCCTCATAGACATAGGTTGATTGAATTGCATGATTTGATTTAATTAACCCAGAACTGGGCAAACAAATAAAACCAAACTTGATAACAATCTTTTAGTTGGCCATAGAGTAGGGCTGGGCATTTGATTTATTCGGTCACCGACTAAACCGAATTTTCAAAAACCGAAATAACATAACTTTCTTTATGATAATTGAACCGACCGAATTTTTTTATCAAAACTGATTTAATCAAATCTCAATAAATATCGGTTAATTTGGTCGGTAACCGAATTAACCGATATTTTTTAAAAAATTTAAAAAAACTAAAAAATATGCTAATTTGATTTTAAAAATAAAAAAACAAAAGAATAAGACTAATTAATTTTTTCACACTCCCAAATTGGCAATGTCTTATCATCTCCAGCTGGTTTCTTCACACTTCCATCAATGAACCCCGGTTTATTCTTAGCTCTCAATGCAATAAGTTTTCATACGCAGTAATATACATATGATCATTCACGTCAATTTTAGTCGTCGCCGCGTATTCGAAAAAATTTGGAAAATTTTGAAGAAATTTTCCAAATTTCAACTAATTGTATTTCGGAATCAGAAGCGAAATATGGTCTTTTGTAATGTGTCTATAAAAGATGAAAATAATCTCGATCAAATCAATTGTGAAAGATCAAGAAATCAGAAACAACGAAAATGAGCTCTAATACCATGTTAAGAAATAAGCTCATGAACTAGAAAATTGAAGAACGCTTTTCATTGAGCGAAAAAACTAACATCTGCACACCACTATAACTATATATATACATTTCTATTTATAGTATAAGAAAACGTAAAGTACAAGAAAAACAACACACGACTTTTGCAAATGTTTTTCTAAATTTAATGTTAACCAATAACGAATACCAATCGAAGAAAGGAAAACAACAAGCACAATTCGCTCCATGTATTTTGTACGGCCACATTTTTTCGAATATGATTTTCCTCAATTACGTTAATTTTAAAAAATAAATAAAATTACTATTTATTCGCTTACTTGAGGCCTAGTGACATCTACAGATGTAGATTTGGGGTACTTGAACGGAAAATTCTTGTATGGATAGGGTGCCTCGTCCATGCACCAACACATATTGATAAGTATAATTTTTGTACTTAAATTTCTATGCTTTCTTGATATATTTTACTGTGATTCTTAAACAATATTATGTTTTTTGTATTAAATTACATGTTTTGTGAATTTTGGTGAAAGTAGGAGGAAAACAAGAAAATGAGCTAAAAACGAAAAAAAAGGACTAAACCGAGCCAACACGTTGAAGAATGCACAAGATATCAAGTTTGGGAGAAAAATGGCTAGCGATCGATCTTCGCTAAAGCCACCGATCGATCTTCGCTAAAGCCACCGATCGATCAGTATAAAGGTCAGCGATCGATCGATAAAGAATGAAATATGATAATAAAAGTTGAAGAATTACCGATCGATCGATAGGCGATAGAATTTTCAGATTTGTTTCCTTTTGAAGAGTTTGAGTCCAACAAGGAAGCTTATTCATCATCAACTATAAATATCACATGATGCATAAAAGTATCAGATGGCACATACTTGAACCATATTGCAAACCAGGAGTGGCCTCCACCAACTTCATCCATCATCCACAATACATCATATTTTCATCCTAAGATTTGGAACAACTTCAATAAGGAGATCAAGAGCGACGATCGGGAAGGAAGCAAGAGAGGAAGCTAGGATCAACTAACAGAGTCGACGCTGGGAGTTTCTTTTTATCTTTAAACATTAGTTGTTTAGTTTTACTCTATAATTATGAACTAAGTGTGGTTATCAAGATTAGTGAATCCTTTGTTTTGAACATATGACTTGATTATTTGTTATTGATTGAATTCCTATGTCATATGTGCATGATTTATGTTCTTAATGCTTTCAAATGAGTATATACCATTGAATTGATTTTAGTTATTATGATTTAGATCGATAGAAGATAATTATAATACGAACTAGTAAATTGTGCTGTGGATTTCAGATTGAAATCGAGAGATGAGATCAAATACGCATGTGAGCCATAGATATCTAGAATCAAAAGCTATAGGCTTTCATAGATCATAAAGCAATATTGAGTTGTTAAATAAGTATGCGATATTGACTTACTGCAATTTGATATTAGGTTTAATATAGTTCGAGAGAGTATATATATATATATATATATATATATATATATATATATATATTCAATTAAGGGTCATATGTGATTACATTGGTGAACCGACATCTTGATAATCTTCTCAAGTGAAATTTTATCGTCATTTTGGATTTGTTTGGTTGGATCATTAATAGTAGTTTATTTCTGTAATTTAGTTTCATTATTAATTCATTTTTGTAGGTTAAATATAGTTAAAAACTTCTGGTACTTACAGTTAGTCTCTATGGGTTCGACACTCTTACTTCTCAAAATCTATACTAAAACTTGACAACTGTACACTTGCGGTATAAGTCGTGCTATTTGAGTCAAAGCGTGCATTGATAAAATTTATTGTTAAATAAAGTACGATCACATATAAATATTCAACCATGATTGACACCATGGTTTATGTGTGTTGGTGTATAGATTGAGCCCACACCTATTATATGTACAAATTTCCCTACTTGAACCTCGTTCATGAGTCGTGGTCCAAAAGTCATCTGGGAAGAGCGGCCTCCGCGACCACCTCCACCTTTAACAAATCAATGACAATAAGCACTTGTACACTTATCCAAATCAATCCAGAGGGTAATGTTTTATAATTTATACAATTAAATAATGTGATTAATTGGCATGATGTAAAAAGTTAATTTCTACATATCATACTAAAAAGTTATTTTTCTAGGGAAAAATTAAAATATTTCAAGTGTTAATCCTAATTAAAAACCATTTTATGTAAAACAGCAACTTTCCAACGAATAAGGAGAGTAAATCGCACATTATATGAAAAATATGCCATTAACTTACTTAAATTTGTGTGTTGGTGGGTGCACTTTGAAACTTTTTCAATTTCTCAAGCAGTGAAGCATTTTGAAACTTTTTCAATTTCTCAAGCAGTGAAGCATTTTGAAACTTTTTCACCATCTTCAACGGCAAAAAGATACAAAGATCCAACCAGGGTTAAATGAATTGATTGAGGGCATCATCTGAAACTGTAAGGACTTTAAAGTGGCCACTGGGATGTTAGGATACTATAGTGGGTATTAGGTTGTTACCATAAAGAAAGCTCAGGCTAGCCTAGAACTGCAATTCCAAGAAATGCGGAACCGAAACCAGAACCATCTCTCAAAAATCGAAACCGAAATTTTCGGTTTCATATCCAAAATCGGAACCGGAACGGAACCGTGGACTTATGATTTGACCCTGGTTCCTAAAAATAAGAAATATGAACAATGAAGAACCAGACATTAAATTAATATTGAATTTTAAAATCTTGTAGTATATATAAACAACTTAAACTATAAAATTAAACAATATATAAATTAAATTTAACTCCTTATTTTTTATTTTTTTTATAAAAACTAAATAATATTATATATTGTTGAACAGTTAGTTTCATTACCCTAAATTACATAGCATTATTTTTTTCCTGTTCTTGTAAACTTAAAATAATAAATTATAGTTCAAATCATTTTAAAACATAATTGAAAATGTTAAAAACCAGAACTGGAACTTAATCCAAGCAGTTTGCCTCTGGTTTTATTTTTCACCGAACTGAAACCATTATTTCTGGAACCGTGATTATGCCTAGACTAGCCCTATCTTTTGCCCCTGGTCAATGGTTGACCGTTTTGGCCAAACCATTATGTTTTGTACATGTTTGACGTCTAATCTTGTTTTTTTTAAACAGAAAATAGTAATTATATTAACTTAACGACAAGAACAACAAGGAACCCGTCATCACCCACAAGACTCGACAGAAACAACAAAAACAATAACAAATATAATTGGCAATCTTGGACAATGATTAAGACAAAACCTATTAAAAAAAGCTAAAGGTAAAGTGATTCACTATGAAAACACAAGAACTTGAACGGAAAAGTGCAAAGACCACAAGAACAAAATCAGGTACCCTCAAACCATGCAACCCAGGATGAAATCGAAAAAGGGAACTTCCTTCCATTAAATCTGAAGGTACCAAATAAGATAGATCGGAGACATAAACTGATAAAAGGCAACCAAACGCGCAAGCTCTCGTATCCAAATACCTGACTGAAAGCCATTGAGACATAGCCAAGCGATGCCCCGACAGTGAAGCGGAACCGATTAGCAGCCACCAAAAAGGCAAAATAGTGTCACCACAAAAAGAAAGCAGCCTAGACAAAAATTACGAAGTTCCAACCAGGACGGCCGCCAAACCAGATCCAAAAAAATAGATAGACAGATACAGACACCACAATACAACTGTATATACAACCAAGCTACCAAATAACTCATAAACTATAGTATTAGATAGTAGGTGACGATAAAGAAACACCAAAAGGAGGAAGCACGCATGACAAGCTGGTCGCACACAAAAAATTGTACGGGATTCTCTCCAATCCCACACATATAAGCGAAAGAGCCTCATGTCGAGCAGCGAAGTTACCGCACAACTGTCGTTGGGAAATGGATAAATGCCAAAGCCGGAAAATTGTCCCCATCAGAAAACTAAAGCCTTATTTAGTGTCGTTTGTTTGGAATAATGATCCAACCACGAAAATATTATGAGAAAATATCTTTAATACCAAGTCAAAAATCTGGTGGTTAATTTCAATAAATAATATTTGTGGTCCATTACTAATTACCTAAACTTTAGAGGGTGTGAATTTATCTCTTTTCCACACAATATAAAAGCTTCCTCCTCGGACACCTATCTGGTTTGGATCTCAAGAATAAATATTTACCACGTAGCAAGAAAATTCGAAGACCAGCTTGTGGGTACTTACAGGTACTGTTTCTTCTCTCTTCAAGAATTGCAGTGATTAATTAGTTGGGATTGGTATTCAATTGCATTCTTCAAGATTTTGAGTACAGCTACTCTTTTGTTTGTCCATGGTCGATGAAAAGCAATGAGACAATATCTTGCGAAAACTATCAAATATTAACGGGTATAAAAGCACTGCACCTGTGATTGTATGAAAATTATGACTAGATTTTGGTTCTCATGCTATCACTTGATACTTGAAAACAGTCGAGATGTTTCAAGTTATGTTCTAGTTTGGTATTTTGATTTCTGGTATGGTCCCCAATCCCCCGGCTAAACTTGTTGGTTGGTTATTTTTTTCAGGACTTCTTTAGTACTATATTTATTTGTAAGTTTTGTTCCTTTTTCATTGCTTGTTATTCCATTGGTTCTGTCTTGAACTTGGGTAGATTTATAAATGGGGATCTGTGTTGCGTCGCGACTTTCACTTCGGGAACCCATTTGCATTGTTCAAGATTTTCAGTACAGCTACTCTTTTGTTTGTCCATGGTCGATGCAAAGCAATGAGACAATATCTTGCGAAAGCTATCAGATGTTACCGTTTATAAAAGCACTGGACCTGTAATTCTATGAAAATTCTTGAGTAGACTTTGGTTGTCATGCTATCACTTGATGCTTGAAAACAGTCGAGATGTTTCAATTTATGTTCTAGTTTGGTATTTTGATTTCTGGTATGGGTCCCCAGGCTAAACTTGGTTGGTAGGTTCTTTTGCAGGACCTCTTTATTGCTATATTTATTTGTAAGTTTGTTCTTTTTCATTGTTTGTTATTCCATTGGTTCTGTCTTGAAGTTGGGTAGATTTATAAATGGGCCTCTGTCTTGCGTTGCGACTTTCACTTTCAGGCCCATTTGCTTGTTTATTTTTTTAAATGTGAGAATCAGGATGATGAGGAATTTCTGGCAGAAGTGAAGCTTAGTCATAGTAGAATGTTGCCTTTCATGTCTTACAAAGTAAAGAAAGTAAGTAGAAAGTTAAGCTAATGCTAGGAGAACCTATCCTAAGAGAGCACTGTTTGAGAACGGGCATAACTCTAGCTTCCCTGGGTTTAGATCTAGAATGATCAGCATGCCTTTCGAGCCATATTGTTGTGTTGACCAAGTATAGCATGATGACAAACTGATGAGATTATGGTTGAGAAAGGACCAGCGCATTTTGTTTTAAGATGTTCTGCTACATATTCATTTTGTTGTAGGTGTTCGCTCCAGCAGAGTTGTTGCATGTGATTCCAATAATAACTTATGCTGTTAATCCCACTAGTGCTCTACATCAATGGATCGGGTTTTGGATGATTTACTCCACAAAAGGTGCGGCTTGTTAGACTGATGCATTTGGCTTCTGATTATGTTCAAGTTCTTTGATGACCAAGTATACTTTGTGAAGGGGATCAACAAGGGAGGCAGCACTCTCTTCAATAATTGACAGCTTTAATGTTAAATGCCGCCGCCAATTTGCTTGTAAAAAGTAAGCACGAGCACTGCATTCTTGCTTGGTATCTGGACTAGCATTCATTTGAGCACCTTATACTTGATGATTATGAACTTGAACAGCTGTATGATTTAATAATGGTAAACCTCTTTACCTGGATGTTGCACTGAAAAAGTCTAAATCTGTTTCTTCTCATTGAAAACATTTTTAACTTTACAAGCCTTTAAAAAATGTCTTGCCGACATACCCAGTATACTTGGTGCTGTTCTATTTACTTTCTCACTTTGTTAAAGATGCATGTGTGGCTACTTATGTGTAAAATTAAAATGTATTTATTTGTGATGCTCTACTTTTGCAGCTTCGCGACACTAATGTATCGATGCTTGAATTCTTTCAAGAAGGGGTCTTCCAAAGAGATCGTTTTAGCTTCTTGCCTCCTTGGTTAGTGTTCATTTTAGCGACTCCTTTTGGTGGAAATATTGTTTTGCAATAGCAGCTAATTACACCATGAGTTTATGCAGGACTGTTGGCAATTACAATAGGTTCTGGGGATAATGCACATGAACTTTACAAGGAGTCAATTCACATACTCGCACCAGCATTCAATGCTAGGACTGAAACAATTATATTATCTGTGTGTATGATACTCAGTGATGGATTTGCAGTCTAGAAGTTTTATAATTACTCATTTTCTTCTCAATAATATGCTGAAGGAACTGTCCCACCTTTGCCTTCATCTTTTTTTGTTTTTTATTTGGGTTATACTGTTATGTTGTCGACAGGTGATCAACTGCTTGGCAATCATCACGTTTGTCGGTGGAAACGATTTTGAGGAAACTGAAGCTTCCATGCAGATAATATGGAACTTAATTAATTCGAGACCCATTGAAAATGTACATGTTCCCTTGTGTTTATATATGTCTATGCTATGATGCATAATATTTTATTATTGCCAAATGTAGTATGTGATTCAATAGATTTACAAAAAACTTTGTCAATATCATTTATAAACTTCAGTATGCAGGTTGTTCTATTTTGTTGAGATTGATTATTGTCTTTTGACTAAATGCAATATTTCATTGACAAAAATAAGAATCTTTGTTTTGTCCACTGAAGGCATCTAATTTGCCGCAGCTTCAATGTTTTTCACAGTTGTTTATCTTATGTATTGACCGTTTATCACCGAGTGATATTCATATGGAAAACTAGACCAAAGAGAAAAGAAACCTATTGATGGGACAAATCCAATTGTGATTCTACCCTTTTTTTAATTCTTTTTGTTATACTTCATTTTTATGTAATTCTAATGAAGCCACCTCTTAAAGGTCTTGGTGATCAGACAGTAATTTACAAAAAAATGGTTTTTTTTATTTCTCTATCGCATGTATTTTATATCATGTTCTACCAGACATTTTCTCTGACATTCTTCATTGGCATTTCTAATATTTTCTTTTTCCTTTCTGTTTTAATCTCAGGTTGTTGAAAGAAAGCATTCAGATTCTGTACTTTCTGCTGCCATTTCTTCTTGGTCGCTTCTTCTTATGACAGTTGATGGCTGGAAGATTAATCACAAATACTGGCAAGGGTAAAGTAGATACTCATTAACGATTTTATGCATATAGTTGTTGGATAAAATATGTATTGATATGCGTATATTTGGGACAAGAAGACAATGATATAAAATGGCTAATATGTCGAGGAAAGAGTTCAACTCTTTGTCCTTAAAACGAAATTGACATCTCCGGTGCTTATGGTTTCGATGACAATTCGTTTCCCAAGATACTACGACTATGATTCGTGATAGTAGTATTACAAATCACAAATCTTACAAACCGCAAATGTTTAAAATACTCAACCTTGAAGAAAGAAGATGATATGCAACAAAATGCACATATTATCTTAATTTATGTTTAATCTCTAGATTGTGTGTTATAAGTCAAAGGAGGATGTTTATATACTAATACAAGAAAAATCACCAAAAGATATAATTTGGAAACAACATTTCATGAAATATCGCATTTATACGTCAAAGGGTGCAAAACCCTTTAGAAAAGCGTCACAGGTGCTGGGGCGCCTTTCATTATGTCTGGAAATTTCCAGGCAAATTGGGGGCGCTTTAGCACTTCCCATACTTCCCGGATTTTGACTTTTTCGATGGGAATCAAGAGTTGGAAGAAGACTTGTTAGATTTAGTTAAATTTAGGTCTTGGTTTTGGAGTAAAAATAGAGGCAATATCAATGTTCATTTCGCTCTCTCTCTTTCAGTTTAATCTAGGATCTACTTTTGTATCTTTTGGAGTACCTCTAGTACTCTTTCTATTAATATATATCTTTTTTTCTGATTAAAAAAAAAAAAGAAGTCTTAATTTCCAACAATTCCCCATATGAATTAAATTAATGCATGAATGCACATGATTTCAGAAGAGTACCTTATCAAATTGTTATAGCATCAGGAGAGGTGGCTTGCGGCATCGAATCTTACGTATTTGAATTCAGTCTGATTTACATGACTTAATAATGAACTTGTTGTCTTGAACTATTTAGTAGTTGGTGTAGTTCTAGACAATTGACCCCACACTACAATAATTCTAACTTTGATTGGGTTTCTCACGGTTTTGTCCATTTCGGCCTCGGACAAAACTTGGTTTCGTAAGTGCTTCCCAACTTTGAAGCGGCCACACTTTGCACTTACATAGTTGAGCTCCTAAAAAAGTATCCCGCTATACTCCAGCATATTTATATATATGTCTTAAGAATAATTAAAGGTTTGTACCTATCATCGTACCCCTTTTGCTGGCAACTCCTTTTATCATAGAACTTAGATGTAGATATCTCCAATGTGTTTCTCCAATATTTTAATTTTGTTGTTCTTTTGAACCTAGATCTTGGGATCTCCGGTCAATTAGGTAGGGTTCTACTACAAGATTTAATTTTGGGGTTTTAATCTCATTTCCCTACTTGATCTCATGGCAAACTTTTTCGTTAACATACCTGCGGATTTCTCATGTCATTAGAGATCATTTGCCACGTGGTATTATGTCTACGACGTATATGTCAAGACTTGTCATTGTACATACTGCTTTGTCCCCTTTCTATAGTAGACTATTTTTCACAATATATATTAATTGCATGCACAAGTTTTTCTCAACAAGGAATTTCTTCTAAGAAACTACGAAACCATTCGGCTTCTTTTCGACTCCGATTCCACTGTGGATCGAGCTATACAAGTTTGTTTAGAAGATTCCATAACATGGCGGCCCTAACAATGATAAAGACATTACCACTTGTGGATCATATATCCAATTTGCATAAATGTATACTTCTAACACAACAAAATATCTTGAGTTTTGAATTCTAAGCATTGCAAACATAAAAATCGAAATTCAAGGTTTTAATTCTTTTAAATTTGGATTTTAGCAATGATAAAGACATTACCACTTGTGGATAATATATCCAGTTTGCATAACTATATATTTCTAATACAACAGAGAATTTCGAGTTTCGAATTCTAAGCATTGTAAACATAAAAATCTAAATTCAAGGTTTTAATTCTTAAATTTAGATTTTAGCATCATTTCTTACAAAATTCGAAACTAGAGAAACTCCCAAATATAACTCACAATTCAAATTTTTAAGTGCATAGATTCCTAGAAAATTCAAGTTCAAGATTTTATTTCCTGCAAACATGAATTTTAAGCGCAAAAGCTTAAAATTTTGAAACTAGAATTAATCTTTTGAGATTTCATCATTCAAGTGTCTAGGAAACTTTGATTCTAATTATTAAATTTATTGCACCCATATCCGACATCTCAAAATGTGTTATCAACATTTTGTCTGTCATTTTGATGATTTCTATATTGCTTAATTATAACCATATCATCAACATACAAACATACTACTATATATATGCTTTGATAACATAGTTTTGCCAAATTTTTATGCCATTATTTTGGCGTTTGTTTTGGCTTGCTTTGGCTTTGGTGCTTCTATTTTAGCCAAGCAACACCACACTTATGATTATCTGTAAGAATTAGCGAGTTTGGTCCTGAATTTTGTGTGGTACTATGTTTAGAACGTGGCAGATTGATAGGATTGCTCCCCCCACAAGTTTGAGTAATCTCGAACTTATTAAGATTGATTTGGTATTCAAATTTTCAAGTTTCAAATTCTAAGGGTTATAGCTTAGAAATCAAAATTCAAGATTTTATATTTTGCAAAATTTTGATTTAAGCGTACTTGCTTAAAAAATTCGAAACTTGAGCAAAATTCTCGAATTTGATTCACAATTTTCATTTAGAACGTACAAAACTTAGGAAACTCGTATTCAAGATTTAATGTCTGCGATAGACGTCATCATAGTAATCATCATCGTAACATTCAGTTGCAATTCATTCATCCTCTCTTGTATACTGGTAACCACTTTCTCCAGAGCTTCGGCTTTTGTTTCCGCACGATCTTCAGACATTAACGTTCCTTAGCTTTCGGGAAATGTATCCGGCAGGTCGGACCAATGTAATGACTTAATATTTTGAAGCACGGTTAATTGAACAATAATGAGTACATGGACAGAAGTAATTGAAATCAATATGTTGTAATCAGAATTGAAGAACAAGAAATGAAAAGCAGAAGTGCCCAGAGAGAATTCTATGTGATCCCTTCCCCTTTCTGCTATAAACATATTTAATCTTGGGCTTGCTAAATGCTTTAATTTCTTGCTCGGATATCTGTGTAGTATTTGCCAATGTTCCATGCTTGGACTGGAAAACAATACCATTTCCTATAAAAACATTTTCTTTGATGTCACTTAACAGGGCAATTCCTATTTTCATGGACCTGCTTGAAGTGGACGATCAATCCATTTCTGTGGCCGCTGTGGAAGCACTAGCTTTAATATGTGAAGCGGGATGCTTAGAAAAATTTAATAGTAATACTTCTGCCGATAGCATTAGTTTTACAGGCAAAGAAAAGAAATTGTCAAATCAATATTCCTCTAAGCAAGAGTTGCAACAAATTGTATCCAATCACGCCAAGAGACTTGTCAGACAAAGTGCCCTCGACAATTCAGCTACTATAATTCTTCTGAAGATGAACTTTTCATGGGACGTTTTGAAAGTTTTAGAGGTGTTGATTTATCTCGTGCTAATCTATTGAGGATTAATGCTTCTATCGAGTATCTGATATCTTTAAGCTTTTTAGGGAGGTTGTTTCCATGAAACTACGTTGAAGATTGGAAAACATAGCCTTCAGTTACATACACTGTCCCAATTGCTGCAGGTATCTACTTTATATGTAATAGATCAAGTAAAGATTGTGCAATATCTTCTCCTAGTTAGCAATATATTTAGAGATTGTGTATCTTAGTTAACAATAAATTTGATTTTATCTTTATCCATTATCTTTGGAATTTGTATCTCTCTTTTGTGACCTTCGAATTTGTATATAAGGCTATTACCTTGTGTTAATGGAAAATACCGTTATAATATGATCTCCTATTCTTTATGCCTTTGTGCTTAGCCACTAGAATTTTATTGTGTTTTTACAGGTCAAATTTCTCAAGCATTATCTGGAACGTGGATTCACAACGCATATGATGGTTCCTATCATCTTTTGTAGTACTGTTTAATACTCTTGTTTGAGAATTCTTTGCTTTTATTATTTATGATACTAATATTTATACAGGAAAATGAGTTTCTACATGATGTTTTCAACTTCACACCAAGAAAACAAACTGCAGATCCTGAACTGTACACTTCTGAAAGAGAAGAGGTTTATGTTTTCTGTTTTTTTTTTGTGGGACTTTTTGAGTGATATGAAACAGATTGTCAACTCCATTTTTAAATTAAATTGGCTTATTTATATGATTTTAGCAAAATTTAGGTTGTTGTCCGGATTTTCGTGCCCGAACATAGACAAAGTGACATTAAAGATGATTCACCGGTGAGTTTCTCAAGCTTAATTTAACAGTATACGCTTTCTTACGCTCTCCAACTTTGTTTCATCATATGCCGTTTTCTTGTAAAAATACATTTGTTGTTACGGATTAGGTGATGTTATTTTCTTTTGCAATGCAGAGGAGTCACAGACCATCTGACTCAGCTGTCCGCAAAGCAAAGACTCGGTTATTAAACAAGCAGCGGATGCTAAAAGGTTCTACAACCTTATTCTTTTTCCAATGTTATTGAACTTTGTTGGAAACCGAGATTATGTTGGATAATTATTATTATAATTGTAGGCATAATTTGAGGGATTAGATTGTATATAATCCGTAACATATCTTTAGGATTTATTTACTGCACAATTATATGAGATAAGATAGGTAGTTTCCTTTTTCTTTGCTTTGTATTCACCTATAAATAGGTGCACAATGTATTCAGTTTTATATCAGAAAATATGAGGCAATTCGGTTCTCAAGATACCTCTTTCAACATGGCAAAGCATGTTATTAACCTTCGAAAAATTAACCCTAGCCGCCATTAACGTTCGAAATTCTTACCATACCGCGACCATGTCTTCCGTAACATCCGAAGCATCTATAAGAATTACAAAAGCCATTAATCCGACTCCTCACCCTGTGCAAATCACCAACATTAAGTTAAATGGTGATAACTTTCTGCGATGGTCTCAATCCATTCACATATACATCAGGTGCCGTGGGAAAAGTGGCTACTTGAATGGTGAAACTAAGGAACCAGAGAAGGATGATTCAACCTACAAAACTTGGGATGCCGAAAACTCTATGGTAATGACCTGGTTGGTCAATTCCATGGAAGAGGGGATAAGGTCAAACTACTTGTGCTATTCAACAGCCAAAGAACTATGGGAGAACGTTGGCCAAATGTATTCAAATTTGGGAAAACAGTCCCAAACCTATGAATTAACTATAAAACTCAGTGAAATCCGTCAAGGAGAGGATAATATCACCAAGTACTTCAACCCCCTGAAGAGGCTGTGGCAAGATTTGAGCTATTCAACGATTATGAATGGAAATTGTATGAAGAATGCAATCACAACAAGAAAATGGTGGAAGATCACCGTATTTATAAATTCCTTGCAGGTTGAAACATTGAGTTTGATGAAGTTAGGGGAAGAATCATCGGACATCAGCCATGACCACCCATTGGTGAAGTTTTTTCGAGGTTCGGAGGGAAGAAAGACGCGTGAACATAATGCTAGGAAAAAAGGTTGCTGCTTCGTTAGAGAATTCTGCCTTGACTACATCTGGTCCAACTGCAAAAAAAAGCTTTTCATCAACGAAGGCAACAAGAAAAGCCTAGGATCAAGTGTGAATTCTGCAACAAACCAAATCAGACCCAAGAGAATTGTTGGAGGATTCATGGGAAGTCCTCTAACTGGAAAAGCAACAAACCGAATCAAAGAACATTTTATGCGACGAAACCGAGACCAATCCCTTCTCGAAGGAGCAGATGGGTCATCTTCTAAGGCTGCTATCCAGTTCCTTATCCGGTACTCCTACTAGTTCTCTTGCACAAACAGGTAGCATCCCTAGTGCTTTATCTTGTAGTCAAAATCTGCCCCTTGCATCATTGATTTAGGAGCATTTGACCTCATGACTTTTCTTCCAAATCTATTCAATAAATATGCGTGCCTACCTGAGACAGAAAAAGTTAGAACTGTTGATGGTAGTTTTACCCCCATTGTAGGAAAATGCCAAATTGAACTCTCACATAATATGACACTTCAATCTGTCTTTTATGTTCCAAAACTAGCATGTAATTTATTATCGGGTAGTAAAATTTCAAAGGATTCTAATTGCCGTGTTATTTTCTTTTCATCTCACTGTGAATTACAGGACCGGAAATTGGGGAAGACGATTGGCAGTGCTAGAATGGTCAACAGTCTCTACTACTTCGATGACATCCCCGAAAATATGAATGCTCAAAACTATAATGGCAGTAGTTCTACCTCTGCTCGTAATGAAATAATGCTTTGGCACCATAGATTAGGACATCCAAGTTTTCTATATTTGAAGTATCTATTTTCTGAATTGTTCAAAACACTGGATTGCTACTCTTTCATTGTGATATTTTTTTTCTATATAAGAGTCGTAGAACTACTTATGTAACAAAACCATATCATGCATCAAAACCGTTTTATTTAATTCATAGTGATGAGGATCACTTCTAACAGGTAAAAAATGGTTTGTTACGTTCATTGACACTCATACTCAAGGTTGGGTATATCTGATGAATGATAAATTTGAAGTTAAAAATGTTTTCAAATATTTCACAAAATGGTCGATACACAATTTGGAGCCAAAATTTTTCATTCAGACAATGGGAAAGAATATTTTTAATGAATATCTAGGAATATATTTTGAAGAACATGTACATCAATCCACATGTTGTGACACGCCTCAACAAAATGGTATTGCTGAAAGAATAACAAACATTTACTTGAGGTCGTTTGTGCAGTAATGTTTTAAATGCATGTTCCCAAATACTTATGGGAGATGCTATTTTAACAGTCTCATACCTTATAAATCGAATACCCACTCGTGTTCTGCAATATGTCACCCCCTTAGTTATTTCAAAATAAAAATAAAAACTTTTCCCGATTGTAGAATTACTTCAGATTTGCCATTAAATTTTTTTGGATGTCTCACTTATGTCCATATACCCAGCATTTTTCGAACAAATTAGATCCTAGGGCTGAAAGGTGTATTTTTATTGGATATGCCTCGAACAAGAGGGGATACAAGTGTTACAATCCTCAAACAAAATATATTTTTGTAAGTATGGATATTTCACTCATTGAAAATCAGCCCTGTTTTTTTCCAAAAATCACCTTCAGGAGGAGATTGAGAGCAGAGAAAGCCCTTTACCAAATGTCATTCTCTCATCCACTGAACAAAAGGAAATGGAAAAACATATTGAAAATGAAGAGGACCCAAATTTAAACTTGCCAAATTTCGATCAATCACAATCAGGGGAGAAATAATAAAACCAAATGTTTCCGAACCTGAATACTTGGTTTATACCAGAAAGAAATACCAGAACAAATACCGGACAACCATTCTACCACAAGGCCAATCAGCATTCCCGAAGGATGATCCAAGAAATTCAGGTATTTTCGGTCCAACTCATTCCTTATTTCCTTCAGCTAATATTTCTACTGATTCTCTTCCCATAGCACTTAGAAAGGGTGTTCGAAAATGCACTCAACATCCATTGCAGATTATCTTTCTTATGAATTATAGAACATTTATTTCAAAAGCGTCTAACCTTCTTGTTCCAAACTATTAAGGAAGCACTAGATAACCCGAATTAGAAGCTAGCAGTTATACAAGAGATGAATGTACCGGAAAAGAACGAGAAGGAAAGACAACCGTAGCAAATGGGTTTTCACATTTAAATGCAGGACTGATGGAGGTGTAAAAAATGAATAAAGCAAGACATGTGGCAAAGGGGTTCACACAAACTCTTGGGATTGATTATCAGGAAATGGTCGCACCTGTGGCGAAGATGAACTCAATTCGAATCCTTTTATCCCTGGTTTGTCAATCGCAACTGGCCTCAACTTCATTTGGATGTAAGAATGCGTTCTTGAATGGAAATCTTGAGGAAGAAGTATATATGAAGCTTCCTTCAGGCTTTGAGAAGAAATTCAGTGAAAATAAAGTGTGCAAGCAAAGAAAATCCTTATATGGACTGAAACAATCTCTTTGGAAAAGTTGTTAAAACACTTGGTTACAATCAAAGTCAAGCACACCACACTATGTTTACAAACACTCAAGTGAATGTAAAATTGCAATCTTAATTGTTTGTGTAGATGACACTGCTTTGACAGCAGATGATATTGATGAATTACATAAGTTGAAGAAGGGACTGTCCAAAGATTTCGAAATCAAAGACCTAGGAACCCTCAAATACTTCCTAGGTATGGAGTTTGCACAGTCAAAGATGGTATATTTGTCACTCAACGCAAATATGCACTTGACTTACTCACTGAGACTAGAATGCTCGGATGCAGAACTTCTGAAACTCCAACCAAACCCAACCAAAAGCTTCAACATGCCAAGCCCCAGGACAGAGTTAATGTAGAGCAGTTTCAAAGTCTATTTGGAAGAATAAATTATTTGTCCCACACACGTCCTAATATAGCATTTGCAGTTTGTAGAGTAAGTCAATTATGCATTCCCCAGGACAAGGGCACTTTGAAGCAAGCATACAGAATCCTAAGGCACCTAAAAGGTACATCGGGGAAGGGGCTACTATTTAAAAAAAACAGGGAGATCTATGGATTGAAGTCTACACCGATGCAGATTGGGCTGGCTGCACCAATGATAAAAAATCCACCTCCAGCTACTGTACATTTGTGGGAATTACTTGGAGAAGTAAAAAACGAAGTGTGGTGGCAAGAAGTAAGGTGAGGCATAATTTAGATCAATGGCTCATGGAATTTGCGAAGTCTTATGGATAAAAAGACTACTAGAAGACCTAAGAGTTCAAGACACACTACCAATAAATGTGTTTTGTAATAACAAGGCAGCAATTGCAATTGCAATCGCTCACAACCTAGTTCTCAAAAAGGGGTGATCAACATGAACTACATGTCTACAACTGAACAGATTGTGGATGTTCTTACCAAAGGATTGTACAAGGGACAATTCAACTACTTAATCAACAAGCTGGACATGGAAGATATTTTCCAAATCGGCTTGAGGGAGAGTGTTGGAAACCGAGATTATGTTTGATAATTATGATTATAATTGTAGGCATAATTTGAGGGATTAGATTGTATATAATCTGTAACATATCTTTAGGATTTATTTAGCGCACAATTATATGAGATGAGATAGGTAATTTCTTTTTTCTTTGCTCTGTATTCACCTACAAATAGGTGCACAATATATTCAGTTTTATATCAGAAATATGAGAAACAATTATGTTCTCAAGATTACATCTTTCAACAAACTTTATTGGTAATTAGAAATATGAAGAACGAGTATGCAAGCATCATGTCAATGAAAAAGAGAGATTGTTAATGGTTTTCATTTCTTGAATTAAATTTTTTTTGAAGGACATATCGTGGATTAGTAGCTCGCTAGTGGTTAGTTAAAATATCGATTCTCATCAAGCTTAACTCATTTGTTTTCAATCCGAATTTGAGCGCTTATGATCCAACATGAGAGCTCAAGTTGAGTCACATATTTTGTTGATGTTACTTTTGATCAATATATCTTGTGTCCTTTCATAATTTATCTAAGTTCTAATTTCATAGGACTGACTAGCAGTTGACTGGCATTTTGAAAAATTGATTTGTTTGAGCTTAAGCTAACCTGATAAAACATGTAATGTAAGTTGAGTGTCTCAATGGGCTGCTAGATCGTTTTTGTGTCATAATAAGAATTCTCATGTATGACGTAGTGATATTAGGAGCACGACACAAACATATAATACTGAAGTTCTTTTGCAATGTCTGGCTAATTAGGCAAAGAACTTTCAACATTCGACGACTAACGTTGGGATGAAGCTGTTGCAGGCTTCGATTCTTACCTCTTTATGAGCCTCTCTTACCTTAAGATCTTCCCTTGTCTTGCATCTGTGCGAGCTTGCCTCGATTCGATTGTATACAACTTATACGCAGCTTTTTAAAGGTTTGTTCGTGTTTTCTAATTTGTATGGCTAGTATTTGAAATATGCATCACTTATTGATTGTGTCAGTTTGATGTATGAATCTTATGTTAACAATCCCACGAGAATTTTCCACAGTACGCAGTGTCTGCATCCATATTATTTTGGGCTGTATTTTACCTGTCTGGTTTACTTTGACATGATTTTCTTTGCAGAGTTGGTGTTTTTTCATTTCTTGTGTATGCTGGAAATATTACTTGACGAATGGTGAAAATAGCAACAAATAGATATTGAAAATGGGTTTCTTTAATTTTCTTTAATAGGGAATGAATTTTTTAAAAAAAATATATTTGTTTCGGGAGATATTGTGAATGATAATGCTAATGGTGATAAACTGATAATGAAAGCATAACGAACAACGCTTTTGAAACGGGATCGGAGTTCCCAAAATTGAAATCGAAATTTTTTTTTTTTAAAGTTTCAGTTCCAAAACTAAGAACTCGAACCAAAGACTTAGAGTTCGATTCCGATTCCTAAGAATGAGAAACCGAACCTAGCATCGTATAAAATTCTAATCAGAACGTGTAATGTAGAATCGTAAGTACCAATCGAAAATTAATCTCAATTTTATTAATTTTTGACGTGTATATATATATATATATATATATATATATATATATATATATATATATATATATAGATATATAATTTGAGGTGTTAATAGTATGACATAAATTGAACTTATTATATTACACTCAGATTTGTTGTCAAATAACAAAGATGTTCAATATGCTAAATGACCGCAAGGTCACTGGTAATTTGGATAACCACAATAACATTTTAAAAATACATGGAAATGTTTTAAACTACAAAATCAATTTGAAAAAAAAAGTATTACATCCCAAAAGCCAAAAAAAAAAAAAAAAAAAAGAACTTTACAATTACCACATCAGTTTACAATATATATATATATATATATATATATATATATATATATATAACGCGAGCAAAATATGACTAGTATATGATGTGTGAGGGTGTTAATGGTATGACATCATGTTCAATATGCTAAATGATCGGAAGGCCCTGCTAATTTGGATAACCACAACAAAAAAAAAAAAGACATGGGGTATTAAACTACAAAATTTATTTGAAAAAAAAAATTATTGCATTCCAAAAGCCAAAATTTAAAAATGAATTTACAATTATAACCTTAGTTTAAAAAAAATATTGAATATGCACGCAACGTGTGCAAATGATGATTAGTATATAGTAATTTATTTTTAACAAAAAAATAAATTCTCTATCATATTTTTGTAAGATATAAGTATTAAATGGGGAACGTTATTTATACCCCACCCCACCTCAGCTATTTAATTTATTTTTAACAAAATTACCCTTGTAATTACTTTCCTTTAATTATAAAATTTTAGATTTACCTTAAAAAACTCAATTCAACACTTTTTATAGAAAGCCAACTAATAAAAAAATTATATTTTAAGAAAATTGTCATATTTTATTAACATATATAAATAAAATAGAAAATAACAAATAAATCTTAAATTTAATATTATACGTATTTTATCTCAAGTTTAATAGAAGTATACAAAACATTATTATATAAAATACATAAAAAAAACATCGGGGTGAAAAAAAAATTGATTTACCATTAAAACTTGGATAAAATACAAAATATAACAAAATTTTATTAGCATGATAATTTTTATAACATAAAGATATTATTTTAAACTCTATTAATTTTACTTAGATAGACAGTACATAAAATTTTATGATAACTGATACTAGGGGTTCGACTTTCGATCTGATGCTGTTCAAATGATCAAACAAAGTAAAAACAAACAAACAGAGAGAAGTAAAAAAAAAAACAAATATTTGTTTCTGAAAGTTCGAAGGTGATGTAACCATTCCACGTCTTCCCTTTTTCCACTGAATGAAAGAATTTCACTAGAAGATTTTGATCAGTATAATAGACACATTCTGTGATGCCCGGGGATTAAGGGTGTTAATCCCGGTGTGGTAATAATCCTTAATGGATTTGTAATTGTGACAATTAGGAATTAATTGTTGTTTTGGGTTCCCGAGGTTGTTAAATCGGGCAATTAGGATCGTTGGATCCAAAGGTTGAGATTGTATTCTCATTTTGATGGAAAACCTATGAGTTGGGTTTTGGTGGGACTTGGAGTCCGGGGTGCTTTATGTTGGGGCCGCTATGGGGATTTGATGTTGGAGAGAGAGTTTTTGAAAACAGATGATTTTTAATGAATCATGATATATTTGTGAGAGAATTGTTATTTCGGAGCATTTTTTACTATATATACCGGATGGACTCGGTATTCCGTCATTTGGCACGGAACCCTCCCCCCTCTTTCCTCTCTCTTCGCTCAAGCCCCTCCCCCATTTCCCCTATTCTTCCCTTGGAAGAAAGATTGTTGGTAGCTTGGCTCGGGAGCCCGGTTTCTCGAAGATAATCAGGTATTCATCTTCCCCTCACCGTTGTCTTCGATTTGGTAGTAGTATTGTAGTTTTTGGTTGAGATTTTGGTGGGTTTTGAAATTAGGGATTTTTGGTTGGAAAATCCAAAGTTGAGTTTTTGAAGTTTTTATGGGTTTTAAATGTTGTATTTGAGGTGTGGAGGTTGTATGGGGTG
Source organism: Haberlea rhodopensis (assembly GCA_907163345.1). Classification (NCBI taxonomy): domain Eukaryota; kingdom Viridiplantae; phylum Streptophyta; class Magnoliopsida; order Lamiales; family Gesneriaceae; genus Haberlea; species Haberlea rhodopensis. Next base: position 7,488,995 of record CAJQUN010000021.1, on the reverse strand, counting down.
TTGGTTTGGAGTTTGGGTGTGAAAAACACCATTGAAGCTCGAAATTTTCGGAAACCCGCAGGTCGCGATCGATCGTGGCTTGGCGCCGATCGATCGCGACATGTTACTGATTGAGGAAGGCGATGAACAGTCTCGTCGATCGATCGCGAGAAGTAGGCGATCGATCGCGAGGGTCTTGGCGATCGATTGCGTGGTGTGGCGATCGATCGCGGAAGGCAGTGCGGTGGGCAGTGTGCTCGCGTGATCGATCGCGCCTGATGGGCGATCGATCGCGGCACTGTTTGGGTTGTTTTTTTGGAATTTTGGAAAATGTCAGGATTTTGGAATCGAGGTTTAATTAGCCCATTCTCGGGGCAATGTCTACATTCCAATAGGAATGCTATACCTTTTAAATGGATTGGTTGGAGCCAAAGTTTTATAAAACGAAATTCTCGGTTGAGTTTTTGGCAATCTTTTGAACATATAAAATGGAATATTTTGGGTATTATGCATGCTTAGACGGGGGGCTTTTATTTTGGTAATCGTCATGGATTGACGATATGTTTGGGGGTTATGAACGTGCTTGGGCACGTGGTTGCATGCTTGTGTTTAATTGTGAACTATTTATGTGTTAGCACATAATTCATCGGGTCGTGGGACTCAGGTGAAGTCGGACTTGAACTACGAAATTATAAGGTACGTGTAACGTACGAGCATGACCTTAATTATATTATTGCAATTATTGTGCATGAGATGAATGGTAAGGGTGATTAGCCGATGCTTATTATATTGTGTCTTGCAAATTGGTCAATGGAAACGGGACTGGGTTGTGTTATGTTGATCTGTCTTATGTAATGTATGGTGCCGCTTTGGAGCGAGCAATTGTCGTGATGTGGTCGCTATGGAGCGAACATCGGTAAGTGATGCCGCTACTTTTGAGTGAGCGAGGAAATGTGGCTTTTGACTAGATATCTAGGATATCTGTATTTATTCCCCTATTGATATTGAATTGAATTAGGGACATAGTTAATCAGTGTAATGATTGACTGGATATTTGGAATTTGATGATTTTGGTTGTTTTGAGAACAGGGACAATACAGTGGGATCCCGGATGAGGATGATACCATCCAGGGAGTATCATTTAAATTCTTGGCAATTACATTGTTGTAATTTACGAATTATATAATTGTGATTATTGGTTTGGTGGTATTGGTATGCTCACCCAGTGTGGGGCTGTCTCTGTTGGGGCAGGTGAAACAGGTACAATGGTAGCTCTGGAGCTGTGATCGAGCTATGAATTGGAGGTGATTCCAGGATCGAGACACCGGAGCTCAGGTGGAGCTGGATATTGTGTATGCCCTTTTTATACCTTACGTACACACAGGTTTATTCGATGCTCGTGTGTGAGCAATAATTATGTGTATATGTGTTGTATAAAGAGGCATGGGCCTTTCTCTTTTCATTATATGTGTGAGCAATCAACTATGGAATTGCTAGATGAATTGAGATTGTGATTAGTGTATTACATAGGTGCATGATGTGTTAAATGGTCTTAATTTGGGGAAATTGGATATTGCATGGAATTGAATAGATGAAGCAAGAAAATTTTATAGGTGGTATTGTGTGCCACGTTTACATGTAGTTTCCCTTTACACGTGATTAAATGAACCAAATGCATGGCTTAATGCACTAATTGTGGGTTAAGAGCACGGGGGTCCTTACACATTCCAATCGAGGTCACATTACTACTGGAACTCCTAGCACCTTATTTATTGTCGACATCAGCCTAACTCATCTTAGCTTCAACCTGTTGACACACTTGTCGTACAGTTACACAAAACACTCTTAAACATTAAAGCTCTTTCATAAGGCTTGATTGTTTGTGGCACACATGTGATCCTATACATGTATGTTATTCAACGTTGTTGCATTTTGTATGTGATTAGTGCTATCTATGAAGCATATTTATATTGTAAGCTCCTCATGGGATTGATCTCTCTGAATGATACTTGCGATGAGTTGTGAGCTATGAGATCATCCATTTTTCTCCCTTATTCAATCTGCAAGTGTTTAAATAGCCACGACAAGAATTTGTCTGTTGAGAAGCACTTGTACAATTCTGACTCCTTCGAATGAGTTCTATGCGAATCTACGGGCAGACATACATCTCTGAGCAACTTGACTACACCAAGATCATCTCCACTATCTACGTAGAGGGTATGGTTTGGCGGAGGACCAGCAAGGGCGATCCACAGCTAGCCCTCAAATCTGAGCTGAAGGAAGATGCAAGGGAATGGTTCTATTTCATGGTTAATGTTGTTGGATCGAGCGCTTACCGTTTTACCAATAACTATAGTTAAGGGTAATGGCGCAACTTCAATCTTTTCAACCATACACTGTCACAAGCGCCACGTGTTCGACCGACCACAACAAATGTTGTGCAAGGCCCATCCTTTGCTGCCTTGCCATGTACATCACTGATCATCGACATGTGCAAGAAGAATGGCATCGTCTCGACGCCGCAAAGGAGTTCCTAAAGCCTATGGCACCTATTGTGGTTGCCACCCAGCCAGCACCGAGGAGGACACCGGCCAGACCCTCAAGCAGTCGTGCTATCTCTCGACCACCTTCATCATCCACTGCTTCACGGTTTTCCATGGAGCGCGATATACACACATGCGCCTTGAGCATAGATATCTACACCGCAACCATATGGACATGCACATCAAGCATACGGAGTTCAGCACTACACTTTTGATTGGCATGCGGTCCTAGCTCAACAGTTCCATGGTGCCTCATTTTCATCGCCTCTAATCTTCCGACCATACCCACCAGCCGATAAGGATGAGGATGATGATTACTGACAACCATCATCCCAGCTATGCGGTTGTCTTGTTTTTCACGTCTAATACATTAAGGGCAATGCAATGTTTAAGTTTGGCGGAGTGTGTTACTGATGCATGCCTACTCTTGTGTTATGTCTTGCTATGTGTCGTTCTTGAGCACCAAAGAAAAATATTTCTGGAAAATGAGTTCATAACTTGAGAAAATGATGAATTAAAGTATTGGTTATTATTCCATGATGATATTGATCTCACTATGCAAGTCAAACACAATTTTGATGATTGATGAACTTATATGTGCATATCATGTGTTGAGCTAGCATGAAAATAATGAGGAATATTTTGAGCAATTTGAGTCATGGTCCTTTTGATTGCATATGAAGTAATGAAAATTTATATGAACTCAATGATTTGTTTTTTAGCATCTTAGAGTTACTCTATAACATATTTGATGACACTTTGAGGTGAAATTTTATAGTTACAAACTTGACTTGGAAATTATCTAGGTGATCTTTGGAATGTTTGATAATTTCAAGCCTATCTTGATATACATTATTCCTTAGTGTCCAATTTGATCCTACTTGAAAATAATGGTGTATATTTTACATACAACTAACCCCCATTTGACATTTTTGTTTAAATTCATTATACTTACTCTTATGAGCCTAAAATGAACTTTGTAACCTTACATTAAGTGAGTATAATGAGTTTCAAAGTACATGCTATGTCTTGAGTTATTATAAAAATATTTTGTGATGAATAAAGAAGAAAAGAATAAGAATCTCTCATAAGCCGTGCAAGTGACTTTCCATCTATTAGATATCAATCACTAGTAAGATTCCACTGAAAGAGGGTCAATGCAAGGGGAAAAAAAGAGTTGAATAGCCTTGAGAAAAGAAAGAATGAGAGAAGCTCGAGATGTGCTAACATATGAAATTTTATATGAATATCCTCTATTTTTTGAATATCCCTATTTTTTTCTTTAAAGCTTAGACATAGGGCTAACCTTACAAGCTTAAAATATATTTTAATATAAGTTATGTGTGTAATTACATTAGTCAAGAAGCGATTGAAAAGTAGCATATGGGGTGTTAAACGATAATATTAACTGTAATTGATTAGCATAGTTTGATCAATGAAGGATGCATGATATTTGAGATTGACAATAGCATATACAATAAGTTACAATTTTAAATTATGTTGCTTGATTTATGAGAAAACACGTCTTGTTCAATTTTTTGATTGATTCTTATTTGTCTGTAAGCGAGATGCGTGAGCTATATATAAGTTGCGAACTAATTCATTACAAGTATCAATGTTGAACTCGATATTTTGATTTTATTGCTTGCTCGATGACGATCAAGTGATAAGTTTGGGGGAGTTGATAAGTGTCATTTTTACACTTATATTGCTATGTTTTTCTAGTGATTTTTTAATGATTCTTGAACAATATTATGCTTTGGTGTTATTTTCGCATGTTTCAGGAATCTAGGTCCAAATGCGAGGAATTGAAAGAAGAAAAAAAAAGCTAAATAATGGTGAAAGGACTCGAATGAGCCAACACATCGAAGGAAGAACCAAAATCATGATTAGGAAGAAATCCAAGCTCGGAGGATCGATCGAGCGTAATCGGCCGATCAATCGAACAACTGCGAAAATTGAAAAAAAATATTGCTATCAGGCGATCGATCGAGCAGCCACGCAACTTGAAAAATAAAATTGGCAGATGCTCGGTCGCTCGAGCAAAACGGCCGATCGATCTAGCGGCGGTGGTTTTGATATTTTCTTTCCTTTTTAAGAGTTTCAGTTCCACAAGAAAACTGCTTCCCTCCTCCACTATACAAGGCACAAAATGGAAAACCTACAAGGACTTGACCTAGAACATAGCCTCCACTCTCATTCCAACACAAGCCATTGAAGAGCAAGATACAAAGCAAGGAATCAACACCTTGTGTTCTTCGTATTATGAACTTTGTTCTTTAGTTATTTCAGATTTTGATGTTTGTTTTGTTGCAAAACATTATTATACACTGTTATTTGATTATGTTTATAGGCTAGGTTTATTTATCAAGACCAGGGGATCAATTGTTTGAACCCATAAGTTAAATTGTAGTTTTTACTTGATTTCGTACAATTCTTTGAGTATGTTTTATGTTCTTAATGCTTTCAATGATTAGCTACCCTTTGAATTGATAATAGTTATTATAATTGAGCTTGACCATTCGATATTACAATACAAAACAATAATTCATGTCGTGAGTTTCAGATTGAGATCGACTAGTTGAAATCAAACACATGTTTGATAGCAATAGATTATCCAATCTAAGGCTAGAAGTTTTCATAGAACTCAGTGCAATATTGATTGTTCAATAAGGACACATTATTGACTTATTGCACGTAAATATTAGGTTTAATATAGCTTGACAAGAGTATAATAATTAAAATAGAAAACTCGTCACATTAGAACATAGGATTTTCAATAATAACTAATAGGACAATTATGGGGGATTGCATAGGTTAACCGAAGTCTTGATAATTATCTCTACTAATTTCTTCACTATTTATCACTTGTTTGATTTGAAGTTCATGTTCTTGGTTTAATTAGTATAATATCATGCAATACTCGCAGGCTCAATGTAGTTAAATTAATCTTAACTCGTAATTACTAAAAGTCCATATGTGATCGACAAAGTGTTCTCCATTTTCTATATTAAAACTTGACAACAGTGCACTTGTAGATATATTATACAACACTGAATTTTTATTATTTAAATAAAGTGTGACCAGATTCCCCGAAGCTATGAGCCCGCCCTATTTTCTTCATAGGGATGGCTTCTTCACAAAATGGGTAGAAGCCCTCCCTATGAAGAAAGTATAACAAAAGATATTATTGGTTTTATCAAGGAGCACATCATCCACAGATTTGGGATTTCCCAATCCAGTACTTCAGATCAAGGAAACTATGTTCAGTGGGGCAGAAGTGGGATGATTCATGGAGGATTATGGATTCAATTGATTACCTCATCCCCTCATTGTCCTCGATCAAATGGGCAGGCAGAAGCATCCAACAAATGCTAATTAAAATTCTTAGATGATGCTGGAAGGCAACCCTCGAGATTGGCATCGTGTTCTATCCAAAAACACTATGTGTTTATCGGACATAAAAAAGAAGTGCTATAGGGACAAGTCCTTTTACTTTAACCTCTGGTCAGGACACCATTTTACCGGTGGGGATGGTGTTCGAGCATTGCGGGTTGCAAGACGTAACACACTAATGTCAAAGGATTACAGTGAGGCGATGATCATGGAACTAGAGGATTTGGATGAATTAAGAATGCAGGCTTACGACGCTTTAATTCTCCAGAAGTGCAAGGTATCTAATAGTTATAACAAAATGGTGAACAAAAATAATTTTGAACAATGAGATGTTGTGTGGAAGGTGATTTTACCTTTAAGATCAAGAGACTAGGAATAAGGTAAATGGTCTCATAACTTGGAAGGAGAATTCAATGTGCACCATATTTTAGATGGAAATGCATATTGGTTATCAAGCTTGGATGTCCAACCTCACAAACGATGCATAAATGGGAGGTATTTGAAACACTTATGTCCCAGCAGTTAAGAAGGTATTGTGGATCAGCAAATCACCAAGGGTAATTAAGGAATGATAAATATGTATGTATGTAGGCTTTGAGCCACTACGATTGAAATAAATGTTTAGGGCCTAATATGCGTTTGACTTGCATTTTATGTTAATATGTTTGATTAATTTGACATAAAGTAGTCATTCATATAGTAAGCAAAGTAGATTGGGAGTGATCATTTTTAAGGGACTCAACGGTTGAGCTAACATATTTGACCATTCACGTGAGCCACAAACAAAATAAAAAACTAGTAGAAAGCAGGCCATGAGGCCATACAGTGCCCAGCAAAATACAACCAACAAAAAGAAAACATTGTTCAGAGTCTCAAAAGCGTAAATTAAAGGCAGACAAAGAAAACCACATAAGGTTGATGGTGAGCTGGTTTAGTCGAGGTTGGCCGTACGTATTTCTTCTCACTTTGCCAAACATTCCATCCGAATTTTCTCAAACTCCTGGAGAGTTTCAATCCAGGATTCATAAATACTCTTTTGTGTGACAAGCTCTAAGCCCAGGGATTGGGGCTTACGATGGATATCTTCAGTAGAAGATTGTAGTTGCTCCCCCTTCTCTAGAATGTCGAGCATTCATGATGAGCTATGTCTTCTTTCAGATTTTTCACCAATTCTTCTCTAGACATGTAGTCTTGCTTGAGTTGAGAACAGAAGCACTAAAAGTCGATGTGGCCTGGAGGACTGATAAAGCTAATAACATGGTGGTGTGATGACGATCTTTAAAGGTGCACAGACTGAGGCCTAAAATTGGTGTAATGTGGCCTTAGCTGTGGCCACTTGCTGGTTCGTCGAAAAGTGTTAATCAATGCAGTAGAGGGAAGGGATGTGGTTCAGTAAAACTCAAATCACTAGAAGGGAAATCCACACTTCCAGAAGAGCGGAACTTCTCTTACGAATAGAAACATCCTGTGTGAAGCCAAAAATGTTTGAGATTACCAGAAGCATATAATGTGTAAGAGATTTAGACTACTTACTGAAATGGGAATAGCTGGCTGTGGAGGTGTTGGAACAAACACAATATTGGGGTGAGGGTGAATACGCCGCAAGAGGTTGGATGGTTTGAACCTTCTCAATAAGAAATTCAAGGTGTTGTCAGCTCATCTTCCTCAAGGTCCAGATCAACTGGAGTGGATGGTGCATTGGTAATGTCGAAACTAGTCTGCTGGAAGAGCGAGTGTGTTTCTTTGATGTTCGTTTTTCTTTACCTTTGTGGCCAAGAGAGACAGGAATTGATGAATTTTTTACATGCTTTTTGGTTTTTGGAGCTGCAAGGTAAGAAACTTACTTGGTCAACAGATATAGTAATTCAGAAATAGGGAGAACCCCTGAATTAGAAGTTACCTGGTTCATCACTCACGATAGGAACAAACATGGCATACCGGGATGTCCATCAAGCATTATAAAAATCTATTTCGTCTGAAGTGGCAAAAGTGAATGATTGTTGAAACAACGATAGCATGGCTGACATAGCTTCCAAGTTGGTTTTGGATAACCACCTATCAGGGAGTTTGCAGGATCATATCATTGAGAGGTTTAGGAAGATAAAGCTCGTTCAAAGGAATAAGAGCGGAAAAACCCAAATTGGCGGGGCCAAAGAAAAAGATCATTAAAAATCATTTTTCATACCGACCACTAAGAAACAAGGATGCGAATAGGACGTTCGTGCTTCACAAACTTTTAGATCAAAATCCTCGGGGCTAGAAATGAGATTGTCAAGCCAAGAAAGCTGGGTTGGATCAATGTTTGTGCCTAAGTAAAAAGCATCGGCTCATTGAAATGATATATTCGAGAAGAAATAGAACACTTTAACGGTGAGTACAACAGGACATCATGGCACGACTATCATAGGGATGAGTATCCAAATGCGATGGGTCTCCGAGTTCAGGAAAATAAGAGAACAAAGCCATCCGGTTCCGTTCAATTTGGAGAAAGGAGACTCGTTCAGACTAATCCGAGGGACCAATCCCACCGTCCACTAGAAGTAGGGCAAAAAATGAATTCTAATCAAAGACCATAAAAAGAACGAGTGTTTTTCTTGGGATCACCCACGGCAGTGCTCTGTTGATAAACAACAGACTTATAGGGAGATGGGATAGCAAAAGGACTGAAAGCCTTGAACTTGTCAGACAAGGGGATCGAACATGGAATATCCTTCCCGAGTATAGCAGGCCAGTAAGGCGAAGGATATCAAATAAAGTGCGAAGGATATCAAATAAAGTGAATGACATGAGACCACTAGGAAATATAAAGGAGTTACAAGAAGGGGCCCAAAACCTTAAAGAAGTTTCAAGGAGTCCAGGTTGAAAAACCATGATTTTCTTGGTTAGGAGGATGAAGGAATAAACCCCATATTTCATCCAAATCATTTTGAAATGGGGCTCTAGGCGAGCTACCCAGGCATCCCAACCAGACAAAGGTTTAGGCCATGATTTAAAACGAGAAAAGAGTGGAGGTGAGTCAGTTTCCTTCGACAAAGTATAGAACTAGGGGAAAAGGAATGTACTGGGAATATACGGTCAGTAGCTTCCGGTGACAATAAGATCAGGACATACCTAGACGACCACTGGAAACAACAAGGATTTCGAATCACCTACAAACAAAAGGTCAAGTAATATAAAAACACGGAGAAAGAGCAAAAATAGGAAAAGGGAACGTACTCCGGAGTCAGAGAGACATCATCTGAAGAAGAGCTTGGTCTTCGAGATTGGGGGTTTCCGCCATACCTGTCAGGAGTCCAAGCTATAAGAACTGAAGATCGAAAGGGAACATCAGGGGAAATTGGTGAGAAAAATTACCTGGTATCGTTCCGGCCGTTCCGGAACCAGATCGCCCTCAACCTGTCCGGCGTTCCAGCATGTAAAGGTTCATGTCTTGTAAAGGCGTTTTTCACCCTAAAATCGGTATCGGAATGGTTTTTTAGCTCTGGAACGGTGGAACGGAACGCTTTGCTTACTCTGGAACGGCTGAATGACCATTTTGGGGTGCATCCAATAATAATTTTTTCCTAAAATATTTAATTTTTTTAATAATTTTTAAAAAAAATCCGTTCCGTTGCCGTTCCGTGAAATGTTATTCGAACTGAAACGGAGGCCTCCGTTTCTCCGTTTCGGGCATCGTTCCATGCTGGTGATTGATAATGGCTCTATAGAAGCTTGGGAAATAGTAGTCTGAAGAGGAAAGGATAGGCTTAGAGAAAATAAAGATAAAAACGAATAAGGGTTTAAACGAGATTTAAGGGGTGAGATTCGAGGAAGATGATATGATGAAATTTGAATTTCAAATTATAAGAATAAAAGATAGAGCCAAGGGTAAGGCCAAAGCCCATAGAATGAAGGCATAACAGAAATTATATGAGATTGGTCGACTTGGCCAATTGCCTACGAGGGGCATTTGTTCGCCATAATTATGATAAACAAAGTTAAGGAAGTGCATGATGGCTAGGGCTCAAGGAAAACTAAAACATTGGTTTTGGTTGAGGGAGTTGGGAATTGACCTAGTCATGATCCACTACAAATTGTAATATGGTTAAGGTTCGAAGACTGAGATATGGAAATGAACCGATTTGGGTTGGTCACCAAGACATATACAAGATTGTATCAAAGAAATTGAAAGGAGCTGGGATGGTTACAGGATAAGGAAGAGGATTGACTGAGTCAAGATCACTAACTTCACCCATCAACCCACTAACCGACGTTGAAGATAACTCATGAAGTTGATTGAGTTGTCAAGGGAGAAGAGATAAAAGTACAGTGGGGTTATGAAAAGGGCTCTCTCGAGCAATCAATCAAAAAACAGCAATACTCAAAGCCTCTAGCAAATTTAATGCAATCTTTAGTTCGTAATAGTAGTTCAATTTGCATAATTTCAAGTTTTTGACCTTTAGATCCTCAATAGTTTTCTTTCATAATCCTTTTAACTTTATTTTCGATGGTATATCATGTTTGGCTTGATCCTCAAGGACGTAATTACATATTCAAATTCATCAATGAATTTCCTTTTCCGTACAAATCCTTAGCTTAATTCATTTAGTTTCTTGAGTTTATCGAACTAATCATAACTGACGATAGAATCGAGAATCATAACTGACGATCGAATCGAGGACGTCGTTTGATTCATAAGTTAGATTTGTCACGTTTGGCATGCTTGTGTCTGGCACGCCCGCAACACAAGTTCATGCCAAACACCTATAATGATATACTTTAAAAATACTAAAATATCTTCAACATCATTAAATCGGGACAAAATGTGTAATTAGTAGTATATATTGCATTAATACAATAAGGTACCGTTTGAAGTGATGGATATGATAAGTAATGTAATGATTAAAAAGTTGTGAAATGATTGTAAAAATAGTATGTGATAAATTATATAATGTTTGATTGGAGGATAAGATTGTTGATAAGGATTATTATTTGATAAAATGACAAATACCCTCATTATTATAATAATAAAATATAACATTAATTATAATATATATACATATACTTATGTATGTATAATAATAATAATAATAATAGTATATATAATATGTAATAATATATATTATTATTACATTATAATATAATAATAAATATAATATTAATATATAATATATATATATTTATACGTATGTATGTGTATATATAATAATAATAGTATATAATATGTAATAATATATATTATTATTACATTATAATATAATAATAAAAAATATATTATAATATTAATAAAATAAATAAATAATAATAATAACCATAATAATAAAAATATATATATATTTCATATATATATATAATCATAAATATATATATATATAATATAATATTAATATAATACAGTTGATGCTCCCAAACAGAGTGATGTTTTTTAAGTATCAATAATAGGTTTAATGACTTCCCTTTATATTCCTCCCTAGACCAGATAATCAGGGACAGATCTTTGAATGACCTGCTAAGATATGAAACAAGATGTTAGAAGGGGCCGGAAGATTTTTCCGGCGTGTCCCCTCCGACGCTCAAGTCAGGTCACGGGAAATATCTGTCAAAATCTGTAAGAGAATAGGTGCTGTATATTGCGTATAGGAGAAAAATGCATACCTGAAATCTTGTATTGGTCTGCTATTTATAGAGTTTAACTCAAGAGCGTGCACTTTGGAGCAGTTAGACCACGATTCACACGATTCCCGGGATTTCGGGACATGTCAGTCAACTGACAAAACCACTACTCATTTCCACTTCCGGAAATTTCGGGACGTGCCTGATCAACGTAGACTCGGTCAACATGTTCTTAGAGGTAAGATGCTTGAAACTCAGATGGGAGCTCTGAAAATTAGGTCTTCTGGTCTTGATCCAAGTAGGTCGGTAGGTTGAGGAATTATCTTCTGGTCTTGAAGGTATGACACTCCCGAGGACAAAGTGTTGATTAGGTCGGGAGGTCGGCCCAATGGTATTTCTGAATCAATGTTGAATGATATGTAACTTGATCCAAGTAGGTCGGTAGGTCGGGAAATTATCTTCTGGTCTTGAAGGTATGACACTCCCGAGGACAAAATGTTGATTAGGTCGGGAGGTCGACTGACTAGAATAAGGTGAGGTGAGATCATCCTATTGCGGAGTATCATAATCCCTCCCCCTAAGTCGAGTTGACACCAAAGGTCAGAAACTCGTATACTTGACCGAGCATTGAAATTATAAGGGCGGGAAATAGGAAAATTTTGAATTTCAAATTGCCAACGGTAACATTCCAATTCCCGAGATTAATCCTGACCCTCTATATCGTTTTCATCCAACGGTCCCTTTTGCGCATACTTTTACTATAAATACCCTGTCTTTTTCACTCATTTCATCTTTTATTTTAGTTGCAGAAAGCTCGGACCCGACCTCTTTCTTCTTTTCGCTCATTAGGTAAGATCTATTATTTATCTTGTTCCTTTTCATCTTTTACTCCGAAAAATTTAGGAGACCTCTATATAGTCATTATGTCATCTGATAACGGTTCCACCTCTTCTACTTCGGGTGCTGTGTATAGGGAAATCGATCGTTATGAATCTTCTGAAGATTCATTTTCCCTCCCCAGTACTTCCTCCCGAAGTGAGGTCGGACGCCTTCTTCTTACTGAGGACCCAACCTTAACCACAGTTCAGGTCGGGGAACCAGTAGATTCCCTTGTAGTAGAGGATTCTCCTTGGTATGTCCATTATCGTTCTGGCCTTAACGATTCGGCTAAAAATACAATCCGTACCTTAAGCCATCTTTCTGCTGATTATGACATCATCATTCCTTCTCCTGAGGATCGGCCTCACGAGCCCCCCTCTGATTACTACACTTTTTATTTTGATCAGATTGAAGGGGGGCTTCGATTTCCCATCCCTGACTTTTTTTTACAACTTAGTAGATACTATCACTTAAACCTTAGTCAATTTGCTCCAAATGCCTTTCGCCTCCTCTGTTCTTTTGTAGTTCTATTCCGAGCTTTAGGACTAAGGTTAGACTGCTTCTCCCTTAGTCATTTCATGATTCCTAAAAGATCTAAAGAAGGACCTATTTCTTTTCTGCTCGTCCTGGATGTAAATTTTTGGATGGGTACCCCTCAAGTAACAAATATTGGAAAAACTATTATTTTTTTATTAAACCTCCTCGTCCCTGGTCAATGTTCTCCCGTTGGCGTGATCATCTCCCCCACTTACCTTCTCCACCTGATGGGTTTCGGAGGAGCCCTTTATTTACCGAGGTGAGGTCGGTGATCGGGTCGAGGTGTTTCAATATCTCTCGCCTTTTATCTGAGGATCTCTTATGTCACTGTGGTCTGAGCTTGGCAAATGTACCCTTGAAGGGAATCTTCGGTAGATAAAATAAAACTTATTTATTTTTATTATATTGTCTTCCCCTTGTTATGGTATCTAATCATGAATTCCTACATTTCTTCAATTGATAGAATCATGAATGCCTCTATCTTGAAAGCGGCTGCTAAGAAAAAAGGAAAAACCAGTTCAACTACTGCTCCCGAGTCTACTGTTCCTATTGTCACCATTGCTGTATCAGGGGAGACCGAGGCTATTGGGACTTCCTTAAAGCGTAAGAAAAAATCTGCCCTTCCAAAGGTGATTACTGACTTGACTGTGGAACAGGGAGCTTCAATTCCAGAGGAGGAACCTTTAAGGCAAGTCAAACCCCGTACTGAAGTTCCGAGGACTTCGGTGGAGAGATCAAGGGAAAAAGTTTTTGAGTCTTACCATGATGGGATGCGCCTGGTTGGTGAAGGTCCCAGTAATGTAGCTATTTCCCTATTTCGTGACTTAGCCACCCCACCAGATGCTGATTTCATGGCCGACCTGTCTTGGTCCGAGCTGGCTAAAAGGACTTGTAGCAGCGCTGCTGAGGTTTATGATACATCCTCCCTCTGCCCATATATTTACTTATTATTATTTATATTTGCTGTATTTTGAGCTGGGATCTTTTATTTTTTATTTAGACCATCCTCCTACTGGGTGAATTCTCCTCGCGAGCCAACAACTTTCGTAGGCAATCCTTGAGGGATTCTAAAACTTTTGAAGCTAATAACGCTGAGCTTCAACGTGCTTTCAATGACCTTAAAGTTATCCATGAGCAAGAAATAGCTAAGTTGAAGGAGCAATCAGACACGTTCAAGGCCCAACTTGAAGAATCTCAAAAGAATGCCAATCTTTATAGCAAGGAGTTGGAGGGAACCCGTCGAGCTCTAGAAGCATCTCGGGAGGTCGCCGAAGTGGCCACTCAAGAGATGGAAGTGTTTAAAAAGAATTGGGAAGAGGCAGAGGCAAGAGCTTCCCAATCGAAAGCCAGCTTTCAAGATGAATTCCTCAAGTCCTCTGAATTTACAGATTTATGTGGGGAGAAGGCCTATGGGTATTTGGAGATTGGGTTCAAAGGGTGTATCTCTCAATTCAAAGAGGCAGGATATCCTCCCGAAGGAACTTCTTCAGATTTTTTAGATTTTGATCGTGCTCTCCAGAACCTTCCTCCTGATGTTTGAGATTCCTTTATCTTGTAATGTTCCCTGTGAGGGCAGACGATGTTTAGATTTTCATATTTGCACTGTAATTATTTGAGACAAGTGACTTATGTTAAACTATGAACATGTTTCGTACTTATATCAATCTGAAAGTTAGGAGTTTTGTTATAAATCTGAGGTTCGAATTATAGAATGATTGGTCAAAAAACACTATCTGATTGCTAATCAAGACCTGCCACGTCCTTTTATTTAAGAGATCAATCCAGCTAGTGATATTTATTCTTGTTATCTTTGGAGATCGGACAAATCGGAAAGTTCTAATCTCAAATGTAGCTTGTAAAGCTTTATTGAAATTTATAAATTCTTTTTGTCTTCGGAGGTTGGAAGAATTTGTAAAATTCTAAACTCGTATATAACTTATAAAGTTTTATTGACTCGCAATCTTTTAACGTGGGAGGTCAGATGAGCTCGTAAAGCTCTCACCTCGGATATAGCTTGTAAAGCTTTATTGAGACTCGTAAAGTCTTTTTGTCTTGGGAGGTCGGATAAGCTCGTAAAGCTCTGACCTCGGATATAGCTTGTAAAGCTTTATTGAGACTCGTAAAGTCTTTTTGTCTTGCGAGGTCGGATGAGATCGTAAAGCTCTGACCTCGGATACAGCTCGTAAAGCTTTATTGAGACTCGTAAAGTCTTTTTGTCTTGGGAGGTCGGATGAGCTCGTAAAGCTCTGACCTCGGATTCAGCTCGGAAAGCTTTATTGAGACTCGTAAAGTCTTTTTGTCTTGGGAGGTCGGATGAGCTCGTAAAGCTCTGACCTCGGATTCAGCTCGTAAAGATTTATTGAGACTCGTAAAGTCTTTTTGTCTTGCGAGGTCGGATGAACTCGTAAAGCTCTGACCTCGGATTCAGCTCGTAAAGCTTTATTGAGACTCGTAAAGTCTTTTTGTCTTGGGAGGTCGGATGAGATCGTAAAGCTCTGACCTCGGATACAACTCGTAAAGCTTTATTGAGACTCGTAAAGTCTTTTTGTCTTGGGAGGTCGAATGAGCTCGTAAAGCTCTGACCTCGGATTCAGCTCGGAAAGCTTTATTGAGACTCGTAAAGTCTTTTTGTCTTGGGAGGTCGGATGAGCTCGTAAAGCTCTGACCTCGGATTCAGCTCGTAAAGCTTTATTGAGACTCGTAAAGTCTTTTTGTCTTGCGAGGTCGGATGAACTCGTAAAGCTCTGACCTCGGATTCAGCTCGTAAAGCTTTATTGAGACTCGTAAAGTCTTTTGTCTTGGGAGGTCGGATGAGCTCGTAAAGCCCTGACCTCGGATATAGCTTGTAAAGCTTTATTGACAATTGTTTTTTGAAGAAAATACTTCATTTTTCTTGTATTATCAAAGAAAAAGCAGGAATTTATTACATCATAAAAAGAAAAAACAACATTAAGCATAGTATTTGCGAAGATGATAAGCATTCCAGGGCCTCTTCATAACTTTTCCCTCCATGTCTTTTAAGTAGTAAGCACCTGAACTCAATTTTTCTACCACCTTGTAAGGACCTTCCCACTTTGGATCTAATTTCCTGATCTCCACATCCTGCACTTTCTTTAAAACCAAGTCCCCTACTTGAAAACTCCTTTGGATGACCCGTCGATTGTAGGCCCTTGTTACCCGACTTCGGTAAGCTTCCATCCGAAGAGCAGCTGCTTCTCTTGCTTCTTCTATGAGATCAAGGTCAATAGACCTTTTTTCATCATTTGAATCATCATAATGGATTATTCTGCATGACTGAGCTCCGATCTCTACAGGAAGGACTGCTTCATTTCCATATACTAAACTGAAAGGAGTCTCGCCAGTTCCTGTCTTGGAAGTGGTTCTGTAAGACCATAAAACACTAGGGAGTTCCTCCACCCAATTGCCCTTTGCTCTTCCCAATCTAGCTTTGAGAGATTGTACCAAAGACCTATTGGTAACTTCTACCTGGCCATTACTTTGAGGATAAGCTACTGAAGTGAAGGCCTGCTGTATCTTCATCTCTTCGCACCATGCTTTCATCAATGAGCCTTGAAATTGCCTACCATTATCGGAGATTAATTTTCTTGGTACGCCAAACCTGCAAACAATATTTTGCCATATAAAATCTAATATCTTTTGTTCTGTAATCTTAGCAACAGCTTCTGCCTCCACCCATTTAGAGAAATAGTCAATAGCTACAATTAAGAATTTCTTTTGGGCTGGTGCTATGGGGAAAGGACCAACGATGTCAATTCCCCATTGGTCAAAAGGGCAAGCAGCTACAATTGCTCTCATCATAGCAGCAGGTTGGAGTTGAAGCCTGGCATGTCGCTGACAACTATCACATGTTCTGACAAGAATTGCGGCATCTTTTTGAATGGTTGGCCAGAAATAACCAGCCAGGACAACCTTCCGAGCTAATGATAGCGACCCAAGATGATTACCACAACATCCCTCATGGATTTCCTTTAGCACGTAGCCCGAGTCCGTCGGACCCAAGCATCTGAGCAGAGGTCGGGAAAAAGATCTTTTGTACAATATTCCTTCTAGGAGCAAGAAGCGCAAACATCTTTGCTTTAACCTATATGCTTTCTTAGAATCATTGGGCACGACCCCCCTTTGTAGGAAACCCAAAATATCAGCCCTCCAATCATCTTCCTCCAAATCAGGAGCTTTAGGAATAGAGAAAGGGCTTAACTCAATTTGTGATATTATTTCCCGATCTTTCCATCTGTATAACGAGCTTGCCATTTTAGCTAAGCTATCCGCTTTATCATTCTTTTCTCTAGGAATTTGCTCAAAAATTGTTTCTACGAAGAAATCTTTAGCCTTTTCAATCACCCGAGCATATTCAACAAGCTTCTCATTTTTTATGTCGTAAACACCATTCATTTGTTGAGACACTAGCTGGGAATCAGAAAAGATATGGATCCTAGTAGCTCCCACATTTCTAGCTGCTCGCATTCCTGCTAAAACAGCTTCATACTCTGCTTCATTATTAGAAGCTCGGAATTCCAATCTGACTGCAATCTTGATTTCATCTCCTTGGGGGGATATTAAAATTACTCCCACTCCACTGCCTTCCTTAGAGGAAGATCCATCCACATAAATCTTCCAAATCTCTCCCTGCTCAGGTCTTATAGTCTCAACAATAAAATCGGCCAAAGCTTGAGCTTTAATAGCTACTCGAGGTTCATAATTTATATCATATTCTCCTAGCTCAGTTGTCCATTTCACGAGTCGTCCTGACACTTCAGCTCGATTTAATATTCTCCCCAACGGGCTGTTGGTGAGTACGGATATCGGATGCGAAAGAAAGTATGGTCTTAATCGTCGAGCGGTCATTACCAATATCAGAGCTAACTTTTCAATCTCCATATATCGTAGCTCCGCTCCTTTCAGCGCATGAGATATGTAATATATAGGTTGTTGAACATTATCCTCTTGCCTGATGAGCACCGAGCTAATAGCCTCCTCTGTTGCTGACAAATAAACAAATAAACGTTCTCCAATCTTCGGCTTGGTTAAGATCGGGAGCGCAGCCAAATATTTCTTAAGGTCTTCAAACGCAGCTCCGCATCTTTCATCCCATTCAAACTTTTTGGCCCTCCGAAGGACTTGAAAAAATGGCAGACTTCGATGAGCTGACCTGGATATAAAACGAGAAAGAGCTACAATCCGACCTGTCAATCTTTGTACCTCTTGCAGATTTTTAGGAGGTAACATGGATTGTACCGCTTGCACTTTCTCTGGATTAGCTTCAATCCCCCTTTCTGTTACGATATAACACAAAAACTTCCCACTCTTCACCCCAAAAAGACATTTTTGGGGATTCAACTTTAAATTGAACGATCATAACGTTGAAA
The DNA here is from genome assembly GCA_907163345.1 of Haberlea rhodopensis. Taxonomy (NCBI): domain Eukaryota; kingdom Viridiplantae; phylum Streptophyta; class Magnoliopsida; order Lamiales; family Gesneriaceae; genus Haberlea; species Haberlea rhodopensis. The sequence goes on along the minus strand of CAJQUN010000021.1, from coordinate 7,470,682 downwards.
AAGTTTCTGTGAGATCTGAAATGAGGTCATCACCCGACTTTGATTTTACTAAAATATCATCCACGTAAACCTCTATGTTCCTTCCTATTTGCGCCGCAAATACCTTATCCATGAGTCTTTGGTATGTAGCTCCCGCATTTTTTAATCCAAAAGGCATTACTACATAGCAAAATGTCCCATCTGAGGTAATGAAACTTACCTTATCTCGATCTTCCTGAGCCAATGGGATCTGATGATATCCCTGGTAGGCATCCATGAAACATAAGTATTGATACCCTACTGTAGAATCCACCAATTGATCAATCCGTGGCAAATGATAGCAATCCTTAGGGCAAGCCTTATTAAGATCCCTGAAGTCGACGCACATTCTCCACTTTCCTGAACTCTTGGGCACCAAGACCACATTTGATAGCCAAGTTGGGAATTGTACTTCACGGATATGGCCAGCTTGGAGTAACTCATCCACCTCCTTTCTAATTAACTTATCCTTCTCTGTAGCAAAGTGCCTCTTCTTTTGTTTTACAGGTTTTACACCAGTAAGGATGTTCAGGCGATGCTGCATAATAGTGGGATCTATTCCTCTGACCTCCCGAGCTGACCATGCGAATACATCCTCATGAGTTTTTAGGAACGCAATTAACCTGACTCGGACCTCCTGGCTTAGTTCTTTGGCAATCTTAACCATCTTTAAGGGAGAACTGAGCTCCACCAAATCAGGTTCTTCATCCGCGCATTCCAGTGTTAACTTTTCCGGGTTTTGTTCTGGAGGCTTTCCTCCTGCTATTGCATTGACCTGGAGCTTTGATCTCTTGCTCTCCTCTTTTACTTCACTCATATAGCAGTTTCGAGCAATCTTTTGATCCCCCTGTAATACACCAACTTCCGTGCCCGATGGAAATTTTAATTTTTGGTGGTAGGTGGAAGAAATGGCTCGGAAATCCTTCATAGCAGGTCGGCCAATTATACCATTGTATGAAGAAGGAGCATCTACTACTGTAAAGTCAATCATTTTTGTAACTCTCCTGGAGTCATTTCCCATTGACAAAGGGAGGGTGATTTGACCCATAGGCTTAATAGCGTGCCCGGTAAAGCCATAGAGAGGTGTTCTGATTGGTTCAAAATGAAAACCTTTTATCTGCATTTGATCCAAAGTTTCTTTGAACAACACATTGACTGAACTTCCTGTGTCCACGAATATCCGAGCTATATCATAATTTGCAATGGTAACTGTGACTACCAGGGCATCAGTATGCGGTGCAATAACTCCTCTTAAATCATTGGGTCCAAAAGATATTACTGGATCAGATTTAAGATTGACCTCCGTCACAATCTCCGAGCACTCTAATCTCCGTCCATGCATTTTGCGAGCTCGACCAGAGTCTCCATCTGTTGCTCCTCCTGAAATCATGTGTATAATTCCTCGGGTTGGATTATTGTGCTCCTGTTCCCTTCTTCCTTTGTCCGTGCTTTTTGGTGAAATTTCCCAACTCCTATGATGGGGTTGGTTATCTCGCCGAGCTTCCCGTTTACTATCTTCCCAAACTTGATTTCTTCCTCTTCTGCGTGGACTGTAGGGTTCTGACCTTGTGGTTAATATTGCTTTAATCTGGGGATCCCTTTGAATAATCCTCTCGACCTCTTCTTCCAACCTCTGACATCATTTGTAAAATGTCCATATTCCCTATGAAATCTGCAATACTTTTCAGAAGGAGGTAAGCGAGGTCCTTTTTCTGCCTTCTTCGGTCTTTCTAACCTCCTCTTTTCATCGCAAAATTCCATAGCCTTTTCTAAACTCATTGTCAAAGGAGTTCGAGTTAGAAGCTGTCCTCTAGCTCTGCCCTGATCATCCCCCCTTTCAAATAACCTCTTCTTTCCTGACTCCACCTTTTCTCTTCTCATTTCTGGTCTCATTTCTACCCTTCTTTGTTTTTGCGCATCCTCCAAGTTAACATATTTTTCGGCTCGGCCCAGTAGATCGTCATAATTCCGAGGGGGTTTTTTTACTAATGATTTAAAAAACTCCCCCGCCTTTAATCCTTGAGTGAATGCATTGATGAGGACATCAGCCGTGGCAGTAGGTACCTCCAATGCTATACTGTTGAACCTTTGCACAAACTCTCGCAAGGACTCTTGTTCCTGCTGCTTCGTAGTGAAAAGATTCAAAGAGGTCTTTTGGTACCTCTTACTACTAGCGAACTGGTTCAAGAAGACAGAACTGAAGTCTTCAAAATTGCGAATAGTATTTGGCTTGAGAAAATTGAACCATTGTTGAGCCGACCTTACCAGTGTGGTCAAAAATACTCGACACTTAACCCCATCTGAGTAACGATGTAATAACGCGGCATTTTCAAACCTCCCGAGGTGTTCCTCAGGATCCGCGCTCCCATCGTATTCTCCAATCATGGGCTGTCGGAAATTCGGAGGAAGATCTTCTCTCAAAATTGGGGGTGAAAAAGGGCTTTCACGTCGAGATGTAGATATTCTTTCTCCCCTTTGTTGTCCCAATCTTCTTATCTCTTCCCATACTAGCTCCATTTGATTTGGTAACATAGGTTCAACCATCGGTTGACCAGTAGCTAATTCCTCTGGTTCAACTGGCTGACTTCCCACATTCGTAGGGGGAGGTTGACGTGGTGGATTATTATGACAGGGTGGTATCTGGTTTCCCCTCACCGCCATATCCACTGTCTGAGCAATGTACTGAGCCAACTGCTCCAAAGTGAGATCTCCCACCCTTCTGTTTACTGTAGGCATCTGATCTCCTGATTCTGGTAAAGTATTTTCAGGATTTTCCGATAATTCAGGGGGATTTCTCCCCTCAGATGCTCTCCTTCTCCCGCGTCCTCTTCTTCCTGTTGCCATATCCACGCCTTAGCTCGAACGTTCCCACAGACGGCGCCAATTGATGCTCCCAAAAAGAGTGATGCTTTTTAAGTATCAATAATAGGTTTAATGACTTCCCTTTATATTCCTCCCTAGACCAGATAATCAGGGACAGATCTTTGAATGACCTGCTAAGATATGAAACAAGATGTTAGAAGGGGCCGGAAGATTTTTCCGGCGTGTCCCCTCCGACGCTCAAGTCAGGTCACGGGAAATATCTGTCAAAATCTGTAAGAGAATAGGTGCTGTATATTGCGTATAGGAGAAAAATGCATACCTGAAATCTTGTATTGGTCTGCTATTTATAGAGTTTAACTCAAGAGCGTGCACTTTGGAGCAGTTAGACCACGATTCACACGATTCCCGGGATTTCGGGACATGTCAGTCAACTGACAAAACCACTACTCATTTCCACTTCCGGAAATTTCGGGACGTGCCTGATCAACGTAGACTCGGTCAACATGTTCTTAGAGGTAAGATGCTTGAAACTCAGATGGGAGCTCTGAAAATTAGGTCTTCTGGTCTTGATCCAAGTAGGTCGGTAGGTTGAGGAATTATCTTCTGGTCTTGAAGGTATGACACTCCCGAGGACAAAGTGTTGATTAGGTCGGGAGGTCGGCCCAATGGTATTTCTGAATCAATGTTGAATGATATGTAACTTGATCCAAGTAGGTCGGTAGGTCGGGAAATTATTTCTGTGTCTTGAAGGTATGACACTCCCGAGGACAAAATGGTGGATTAGTCGGGAGGTCCGACTGACAGAATAAGGTGAAGGTGAGATCACTCCTATTGCGGAGTAGTCAACAGTGATCATAATATAAAATACTCATAATCATAATATAAATATATTTTATATATATAGATATAATAACATTACATTATAATAATATATATATATAGAAGATGTGGGTGTATGTATAATAGAAAAAAAGATAATAATTTAAATGTAGATAGGATATTACATTAGAATATATAATAAGAAATATATAAATAGATGAATCATAAAGTATATAGATATATAATAATAGTATATATATAATATAATATAAGATGAAATAATACATAATCATAATATAGAATAATAATAATCATAATAAAATATAGATGTATTATGTAATATAAAATAATAGTAATATATATATAATTTATATAAATTATTATAATATATATATAATCATATAGATATAAGAAACATAAGAAAACTATAGATATAATATATAAATATATATATATATATAAATATACGTGCGTGTGTATATATACATAGTATAATAGTAATAATAATAATAATAAGACTAAGAATAATATATATATAATATATATAAATTATTATATGAATAACATATTATAATAATAATTATTATTATTACATAATAATATATATATTTATGCATATATAATAATAATAATAGTAATATATATAATTATATATATATATTATTATTATTATATATATATATACACACGTGCGTGCATGTGTATATATATATATAATAGTTATAATAATAATAATAATATAAAATTATTTTTTGGCGAGAATTTCAAATTTTGAGATAGTGAAAAAGGCGGGAATGGGTATTATGTCATTTTGTTATAAAGTGGGATTAGAGTGTGATAAATATGGTGGGATAATTTGTGTTAAAAATCGAAAAAAAAAAACATGGGATATGATAAGTAATACAATGATTAAAAAGTTATACAACACTCCAAACGGAGCCTAAAAGAAAATTTTAGTAATAAACAAAACCAAATAATACTCACATTGATACACCATAAATTATACCAAGCATAACCTAAATTTTTCCTTTAGTTAATGAGACTAGAATAATAAAGCGACACTCTTTTACTTTCCCATATACAGAGTACTTGAATATTATCTGATCGAGTCTTGCTAACATCATTCCAAAAAGAGGATCGAGAAGTTGATATGGATTACAACTTAGACATCATTAACAATACACCAGCAGCCCAAATACGATGATCATCCCACAATCACGAGTATGTACTGATTCTCTGAGGCATTTCGGGTTTTCTTGTTTACCTAAATCCGGAGGGGGCTGCTTGTGGATTAAATCCAGATGCTCTTCTCATTGTTTTTGATTGAGCCAGTAGTTCTTCGTAGTTCTGATGATGACGAATAGAGTTAGAATTTACGAAAGTATGCCAGGAAGAGGCGAGAAGTATTAAATATAAAAAAAATGTAGAAAGAAATACCCGTTTCTCAAATGCAGCATCTTCGGTGTCGATAATCTTGTCAGCAATACCATAGTCGATGGCCTCCTGTGCTTGGAAATACTTTGGACGTTGGATGTCCTTCTCGAGTTCTTCTTTTGGCTTTCCAATCCCCTTCGACAAAAGCTCGAGATAGGATTCAGTGTTCGCATCTAGCTCCTTCGCCTAAGGCAGTGTAAAAAGCATAAATGTGATGTATATAGAGACCACTAGATAAATATAAACAGGAGAGAGAGAGAGAGACCTTAATCCACATATCTATGACGGCTCCACTTGACTTGCTGACTTTAGGAAGATATAATTTTGCTGCAGAATACAATTGAAACGATGAACAGCAACAATAAGTAACATAGAAAGTGCAAGCAAAACTCCCTTCGGTTTGACATCTAAGGTATAACTCTGGCCTTTTCTGGGTAAACTGCAGAAGCTTTCTGAAAATAAATTGTATCCGTTTTTATTATGCATCTAAGTGAGTAAATGGCTCGCCGTGTCTTACAACAATAAAAACTCGGATATTGGACAAAAAGGGACCAAGTACAAGATACTTTAGTAAATATTTTGGCCTATAAAAGTTCATAAAAGCAGGAGTTCTTCACTTGAAGGAAAAACTGGTGTTCAATATATATGAATCTTCGTCCACTTTTGTTACAAAATGATAAAATATTGATTCTTTCACATCCTTGTTTCATCCGGTGTTTGGCTCGAGTTCTATAATAGTTGGAGTTACATATCTTTCAGTATTATACCATACCATGAACCAAGCGGTCTCTTATTCCTTACTGAATCAATGTCCAAGAACCCCTAAACAGCCAAGTCCAAACATACAACCGGTTTCTTTTAGTTCTATTTTACAAAAGAAAATGGTGTGTAACAACATTATATAGCAATCCATTATAAAATAAAGAAAAACAATGATAAATTAAAATTAAATACAATTATTTTATGTATGTTGACTTATATTACGGTTACAGCGGGAAATTATTATGGCTACAGCTTAAAATAATTAGCAATTGAAATTTTCACAAAGTATGCAGGAATATTTTTTGGTACTGTAACTTTAATATATAAAAATAACTTTTCTACCTCATATTGATTGGAAACAATAATAATTTGTCATGCCACGATGCAGAAAGAAAAAACTAATTATTTCAAAACATAGGACTCTAGTATTTGATTTTCAAGATTTTTCTAGATTATTTCAACATACTTGATTTGATTTAGTTCTATATTTTAGCAGAGTTGGTAGGCAGAAGAGCTCTTGTATCCATAAAGGCTTGCAATGGGATAAAAGAATACAATCAGAATTTTTTCCTAAAAGCTTTGTGCTTAGAAAAAAAAGACCGCGAGGTTCAATTCTAACAAGCCTTGAACCCCCAACAATCAAAATAGGTAGGCAAGAAAGAAAGTCACAGAAAACCAAAAACATCATGGATCTTAACGATCAGCCAATTAATCACATCTTAACATGGTCCATAACGCAGGGACATAACAAATTGATATCAGAGCCGGTGTAAGGGATTCCAAGCTCTGGAAAGGCAATTTGAGGCGTTTCAAAAGCAGTACCAGGAAGATAAGGCTGCAGATGAACGAAGGCAACAGGAATTGAATTTACAATTCGAATAATTGGCCATCAATGTATCTGTGGAACGCACAAATGCGGAAGAAGGCAGCAGCAATGGTAGGGAAACACCTGAGCAGCAACCACGAGGAGATCTGGGCAGTGGAAACATGAGAAAGATGCATGCTTACATATTCCAATTTGGATTTCCACGCTATGACGACCAATCTAGCCCTCTAGGATGGCTTAATAGGTGCAAGAATTTTTCCAGGCTTCAACTAACACCGGAAGAGGATAAAGTTGGGCTAGCCTCCTTTCACCTCGAAAGGGGATGGCCAAATTTGGTTTCTCAAGCTTGAGCGTGATCAACCAGATTTGTCATGGTAGGGATTCAAAACGCAATGCAGTCTATGTTTTGGACCACCACTCTACAGCAACAAACTGGGAGAATTATCTAAATTGCAACAAACAGGCACCGGAAGAACACCAGTGGTGGTTCGAGCAATTAGCGGTATGAGCGAGCTCCTTAACCAGTGAACAAGAGGTCCATATTTTCGATAGTGACTTGCAAGAATATATAGCCGCCGAAGTTGACCTTCAACATCCCAAGGACATGACTAGCGCCATGAGCCTTGCGAGGCTCCATGAAAGGAGGAGAATGGGAACATAAGATATTCCGAGAAGAATAACAACCGACCTTCCAAACGATGAATGAAGAAATTAAGTAGAGTGGATAGGCTAGACCGAAGGATAAAAGGGTTGTGCTACAATTGCCATGAGGCAACAGAGCATCGTTGCAAGAAATTATTTAGGCTTGAAGGAATTGATGAAAGAACACTAACAGAGGGAAGGAGGGTCCGACCGCATTGACGTATCATTGATTGTCATTTGAGTTTGAGGAAAAACTCGAGTGCAATGTCATGGGCCACGATGCAGAGAGAGTTTTGAGAAAAAACTAATTACTTAAAAACATAGGACTCTGATGTTTTATTTTCTAGATTTTCAGATTCCATGTGATTTATTTATGCACATGGATAAATATCATTTCAGCATATTTGATTTGATAGTTGATAGTTCTATCTCCTAGTATAGGAATAAAAATTCTTGTATTTATAAAGGCTAGTGATGGAATAAAAGAATGCAATTAGAAATTTTCCGAAAAGCTTTGTGTTTAGGTGAAAAAAAAGATCGGGAGGTTCTACTCTAATGAGACTCAAACCCCAGCTACAAAAATAAGTAGGCAAAGAAGAAAGCCACATAAAATCAGAAACATCACGGATCTTAACAATCATCCTGTAACTCGCCCCTTAACACGATCTATAACTTGGGACATAACATAGATAGTGTAATAGATAAATGCGTAAATATATCATATATCCAAACCTACAATATACAATTCTCTCTTTTGGATGATGCAAGGGTTATTTTTGACATTGCGCATTTGGAGTCCGAAACCATTTGTATGAAGAGCTCTCCCTTAATAATCAGAGAGAGATGCTAATGCATGAGTCAAAATGTATGTAATTCTCTAATCAATACAAATGCACTAGCGAGAAGATCATAAGTTGCATATCATTATTTGAAACTAAACCTAGATAATGCAAAAGATAGCAAAGTCTTACTGGATGAGTTCGGTTGTAGTGCTCGATATCCTTTTGCTCCAAGAGATAAAAGCATTGCTGCTTGACCATATGCCATTCCACAATTTACGGTATAGACATCCGCTTTACAGTACTGTAGACACAAGGGAGAAAAAGTTGGACTAGAAGCTAAATGGCTGCCAGGAACCAAAATATTAAGGCAGTATAACGCACATGTTAAAATTACATCAAATATTCTTTTGTCCCGTTATTATCATAATGTATTTCAAGTTCAAGATGCGAATCAAATCAGATCTTTTTTTTACTACATTTGAGTCACATTTCATAAACCGATGAGTTAAATTCATTGGCATGTGTCATATTCAGGGGCTTACAGCCATGGTGTCAGCAATTGCATAGGCCTCAGTTTCTGATCCAACGGTTTCCATCTTCTCATCCTGTGAATATACAGGTAAATTGATGTACAGATAACCAAGAGACAAAAAATACAGAAGCATAGATTAAGAGATCACCTGGGTTCCGGATGAATTGATGTACAGATAAATTGGTTTTGTTGGACTGTCATAATCTAACCACATAAATTGTGCAACGAGAAGCTCGGTGACTGCAGGTACAATCTGCAAATTGAAGAATAGCATGATATGAATTAAAAGGCGAAAAAATTCAATGAAAAAAAGAAGAAGAGAAGAATATAGTATTAGAAAAAGGATGACATACCGGCATGCCCAGATAGACAATTCGAGCATCTAAAAGTAACGAAGGCAAGTCGGGAGGAGCAGTTCTAGGCCTTCCAGATCCTCTACCACCTCCACGGTACATGCTGATGGACATGCTGTATTTTGAGGGACCACTTTCGTTCGTACCACTCAAACTCCACATTCCGCCATTGTTCAAGTAATTACAGGCTGATGAAATACTTTCCTGAAAGCACAATGACAATAAAACATCTTCCATAAAAAATGATTCCCAGCTGAAAAATATAAATTTTAATGCAAATAAATTCCGAGAAATCTTGCAGTAAAGATTTTTTTTAACTCTATTATCATCTTGACGATTACCAGGAGTATCCGCATAAGAGAAAATTGTAGCTAAACTATACTAATGCCAAGAAGAAGACAGGCACCGAGAGAAAACACAAGCAAATTTCCATCCATTTTCATAAATCAACTTAGCTGACTGCTCACGGTTAATACTTGGAAAAGATGAAATCGTGAAAAGAATCCAACCTCTGTGACTTTTTCAGCCTGTCGGCGGACAGGGCTATCTTCTGTCATGAACATGTCCATCTGTGAGGGTGTGAGGCCATAAAAATACTGAGGAGTATTTTTGTAATTGTCCATCACTACAATACAGGTGACAGATTAATATGCAGCTAAATAACCCATGAGAAATAATTTAAAAGATAAACCAGAAACTAGAAAACAAGCCTAATACAGATTACTTATTCGGACCATACTCATTCATATAAAGAGACTCAAGAAATTTCAGTTTAAGCTTTCTATTGAATTCACAGTTATTACGGTATTAATTTGATCCCTACAACAAAATCAAACTCATAAGCCATCTAAACTTCCCATAATTGATGTTTCATTTGAAATGATGATAAATTACTAATAATAATAAGAAAACATTCAATACACAGTCCTACTTCTGTTTCAAGTGGCAACAAACCAAACGCGGTAACAACATATTTTCCACAGAATAAACTTAGTAGTGCCCAACTCGTTGCGAGACCGTCAGCAGAAACATTCCAAAATACTTTCAGAAAACCCTATTTCTTGTTTAGCTTAATTTCCATTTATTAAACAGAGTTTTTTTCCATCCAAATAAAGCATTTTTACATCATACTCAAATATTTTATACAAGTAAGAACACAAAACCGAACAAAAACACATCTCACAAGTGTCATACACCAAAAACAAGAAGAAAAAAAAGATTCATAAATTTCTCCTAAACAAATATCACAAATAAATCCCAACAATAACACACTGAAATTCTTTAAAAGGGCAAAAGGAGAAACATTTCTCACATCCATCCTTGAGATTTTCTTGTCTGAACTGCTTAGGTATGTGGTCGTACGATTTCTGCGCCACGGGAGTCTTGAACCCGCATCTCCGAGTAGCGACACTTTTTCTTGGCTTAGCTGCGAATACGAGCTTCGAATTACGTATAAAAGCAGGAGAATAATTGCAACACAAATCTCGATTTTCAATGGCTGTGGATGAAATACGTGACAGTAGTAGAGAAGATGAAGAAGCCATCGATTCGGAATAAAGCCAAAAATATCAAGAATTACTTATGTAAAAAGGCGAGACTAGGATAAATCAGTCGCTTCTCAACATTATTGGGCCTGACCCGACTTGTATTGGGCTTATTGCAGTTTATCCAATTTTGAATCATTGTTAAATGGGCTGCTGGAAGTCGTTTTGGCCTTACATTTGGTGACCCGAAATGCTAAATCGGCAAATTTCAATTGGTTTTTTTAACAGGAACAATAATTATAATAATAACGACAGATACAACATGTGCCAGGCTGCAGCCACGAAGACGCAACAAAACAAACGAAAAACAGCGAATAAAATTGTCAATCTTCGCTATGACTAAGACACACCGATTAAGAGGCGTATTAAATGGTCCAATGGTAGAGTGGGTAGCCATAGTAGAAGCACAATAGCTCGACCTGGATAATAGAGAGATCAGTAGCCAAATCAGGTCCCCTCAAACCAAACAGTCCAGGATGTGGTCGAACAAGAATATAAAAAAGGTAAAAAGTAGACACCTCATAGCGTTCACCTCGTTTAGCACTTCATTCCCTAACCTTTCAAAACGTGCACTTAACCCCTGAACAATTTCAAGTAGTGCACTTAACCCCCTAAACAACATTCGAGAACAACTAACCCGAATATTCAGGCTGGAAAATCCCTCACATGTGTCTCGCATGCCACGGTCGATAACATATATGTCTGTTACCTCGGATTTTGGGTAGGGTGTCCTCCTCGGTTAACAATAACCCCTTCAACGGAGGTAAGTGATCCTGAAAAAGAAAGGTTAGAAAGGGAGCCGGAGAGGGTTCTCCGGCGGGGCCCCTCCGACGATCAAGTCGGGATGATGTATGAGCAAGAGCTTTTAATTATGCAAAAGTTGAGCAGAAGCGAAAGAATCAATTAATTCTTAAACCTGATACTTTGGCCGCATATATAGTGAAGGAGTGAGAAGGACAATCTGTTATGGCCGGCGGGTGTTTCGGGGGACCACCGCCGACATTCCTCTGCGTCTTTCTGTTTTAGAGGGTGGGGACCACCGACAAATACTGTACATACCGTACGACATCCTACCGGTGAGATCTTGATAGTACTACAAAATATTCCCTGGGTATTGGTCACTTTTTGATTGGCTCATTTATGCCGGGTCCCCTGTTCTAGGACAATCAGTTGTGGATAACTTGGGCGAGGGACCACTCTAGTGCTCGTGATGGTACTGTCGACGCTGGGCAGAATAGGAGCCAATGGATCCGCCCTGAGTTGGCGCTTCAGTTCGGTTACAGTATTAGACTCATGTGAGGTAGCCGGGGTCGTAGTGGTTGGCTAGGGGTGGAAGTTCAAGGCTGAGCTAAAGTCTTTGTTGCGCGCTGGGCCCCTTAGGACAAGCTTGGATCTGGAGTACAAGGGTATCCAACGGGATGGGCCTGAGCGGCAACGGACTGGGCAAGGTCGGGTCACATCCGATAAAGTTAGGGTCGAGGCCGTATTGACCTATAATAGGGATATCATGAGTATCCCCCTCTAGTTGAGCTAGTGTAGCGCTGTCCTCGACTATTCGTGTCAGGTCGAGACCCGTTCCTAGCTGTCAGTCTTTGTACTCTCTTGATGGGACATGTTGTCAGCAGGAAGTGACTGGTGACATTCGTCTCAATCGATGGAGCTGCCACGTGGCCACATCTGCGCTCGCGACGCTTGGCCTCCCCCGATCCTCGCCATTCGAATGGGCCAGGCCCAAAAGGCCCACCGCTTCGGTGGCCTATATATATACCCTAATCCCCCTTTTTTCTCACTTTTCTCCCGTCGCTAGCCTCCTCCTGCTCTTCTCGTCTGCTTCGCTTTGATTCTAGTAAGTGCTCTCTTTTTATTTTCCTTATGTCGAATTCGACTTCTTCTACCTCCGGAGCCGCCCTCAGGGGTTCGGCCGGGGATGCCTCGGGGTCTGGGCTTTTGAGCTCTCCGACCCGTAGTGGGCCAGTGAGGGAGGTTGTTAGTGCTGTCCCCCTTCTCCAAGTCCCTCCTCGTCCAAATCCCGAGCCATTTCCTCCTAGTTTCGAGGTTGACCCTCGGGACTTGGTTCGGGCTGGGGTACCCTGGTATGAGGTCTTAAGTTCCCGGGTTTCGGCTGAGGCTGAAGCTTTTCTTCGCTCCCATTTCATTCCTCCTGACCACGAGGTACGGATACCAGGGCTGGGAGATCGTCCCACGTTCCCCCTCCAGGCTTTTTTCCTTTTTTTATTGAGCAAATTAGGAGCGGGCTGCATTTCCCCGCCCCCTCTCTGTACCAAGACATATCCAGTTATTTCTGTGTTTCCCTTAGTCAGCTCAGTCCCAACTCTTATCAAAATATGGCTGCCACAGCTGCCTTATTCCAATCTTTGAATCTCCCATTTTCTCCTGCCCTTCTGCACTATTTTTTTCATGTCAAGAATACCACCTTCCCAGGCCTATTTTATTTTGGGTCTAGGCCGTCCTGTAAGTTTTTGGAAAACATTCCGAGCTCTCACAAAGGGTGGAAGGAAACTTATTTTTTTGTCAGACCACCCCAACTTTGGTCTTGTCCTATGGCTTGGAGGGATTCTCTTCCCGAGGCTCGCCCTCTCCCGCACAGATATAAGGAAGACATTTTTTTACCAGAAGGTCATGTCGGCCATAGGGGGTCGACAATATGATACCACTATCCTGATTCGAGAGGACGTACTCAGGCGCTACAGGCTGAGTTCTTACCCAGCTAGTCCTCCCCCTGGTGCGTCCTCATCGATCTGAACTTATATACTGCTTGATATACTATCCTACTCATGTCTTTTGCTCCTGTGTAGGTACCATGTCTTTCAATCAGATGCTGTCTGCCATGGTTTCTCAAAAGAAAGGGAAGGGGAGAGCGGCCCCCAAACACCAGGCTGAAGAAAGAGCTCCCTCACCCCCTCCTGCTCCCGAGGCCGCCGCTGTCGTAATCCTTCACTCTGAAGAAAGCGATGAAGCTGCCCTTGCGCAGCGCAAGAGAAAAAGGGGTCGCCTCGGTCCGGGAAGAAGTAGCCACCTCCTTGGCACCCCGTGCTGAAATGTCGGAGGATTCGCTCCAGAGCCCGCAATCGGACCGAACAGCCGGGCCGGGATCCCCAGGTCTCCCAGTTGAATATACCCAATCCACGAGCCTGATCAATGACCCTGTTTCCGGAATTCCGGCTGAGATATTAGAATGCATTACTACAGGCGCGGATCAACAGGCCATGGCCAGGATGAAGTGGGGGCCCTTGGCTAGGGAAGGGCTGTCACGGACCTTATCGGTATGTGCTAATACTGATCTTTTACAGGCGCGCTCTATTGCCTTTATATTTTCTGATCATTATTTTTATTCAGGGCTTGATAATGCTGCGTGAAAGCATTCGGAGGGGATCCAATTATGGCCAGTCTTCGTCCGATGTCAGAAAGAAGCTCCGGGAAGCTACAAAGCGGGCTGAGGCTGCTGAAGCCGAACTTAGGGAGGCTAATGAGCTGCAGTCCAAACGGCTAACGACCCTGGAGACCGAGTTGAGCAAGTATCGTGCTGAGGTTGACCGACTTCGTTCTGTACTATCTGAGAAAGACACTGTCCTGACCAACTCTTCCGCAGAGCTGAACAGATCTCGAGCAGAGCTGGAGTCGTATATCGCTGGAGAGGTTGGGCGGAAAGAGGCTTTCCTGAAGCCGGAGTAGTTCAAGAAACTCCTCGCAGAGAAGGCGTTTCGATTCCTCGACCTTGATTTCGAAGGCTGCAAGGATCAGTTCAAGGCACAGGGCTTCCCTCCCGAGGATCAAGACACTGATGACTTTTTGGACCTTCAGGCCATTGTGGCCAACATCCCTCCCGACTTTGTTAATTAGGGTAGTCTATAAGTCTTTAAGGCTTTTTCTTCTCCGAAATGTAATCGGTGCTGCTTGCGCAATTTTACTTAAATGAAGTTTTTATTATGCCAAGCTGTATTGTCATCCTAGGCCGAAGTAAAAACACCTGCTTATTCTCAGAATAATTGAATATGACTTAATGTAACAACGAGCTGCCCTGTAGAAATCATTCGGGCCCTAAAATTATAATAACGAGGCTGACCTTTTCCAAATTTATGCATGGGCTATGAGTATGTGGCCCCTGCCAGCTATAATCTTTAATGTGGGCTGTGCTAACCATTGGCCGAAGGCGGGCTCGGGCCATAGTTGCTCGTCTGATTAGATCTTGATTGCTCCAGACAGGGCGGGACTTACTTCCCTTTAGTCAGGGCAGATCTTAACTTCTATCGTAGTCAGGGCGGTCCTTAACTTTCTTAGTCAGGGCGATATCTTAACCTTTATCGTAGTCAGGGCGATACCTTAACTTTTTCTTAGTCAAGGCGATACCTTAACTTTTTCTTAGTCAGGGCGATACCTTAACTTTTTCTTAGTCAGGGCGATACCTTAACTTTTATCGTAGTCAGGGCGATACCTTAACTTTCATCGTAGTCAGGGCGATACCTTAACTTTCATCGTAGTCAGGGCGATACCTTAACTCTTTCTTAGTCAGGGCGATACCTTAACTTTTTCTTAGTCAGGGCGATACCTTAATTTTTATCGTAGTCAGGGTGATACCTTAACTTTTTCTTAGTCAGGGCGATACCTTAACTTTTTCTTAGTCAGGACGATACCTTAACTTTTATCGTAGTCAGGGCGATACCTTAACTTTTTTCGAATATATTTTATAATAACATTTTATTTAATAACGGGTCGTTGTGGGCTCATACATCGTAGAAATACACCGTGTTTTAAGAATAATATTTCCTGAGATGAAACGCGTTCCACGGCCTCTTCAGCTTTTTTTCCTTCCGCATCTTCCAAGTAGTATGCTCCAACGCTAACTTTATGTACTACTTTGTAGGGTCCTTCCCACTTGGGGGGTCAAGCTTCCTAACTTCCGCTGACTGGACCTTTTTGAGCACAAGGTCTCCGACCTGGAAACTACGAGGTATCACTCGTTTATTATAAGCCTTCACTACTTTGTTTCGATAGGACTCCATCCTGATCACTGCTCTCTCCCTTCTTTCGCATATCATGTCTAGGTCCAGAGCCCGGCGTTCATCATTGTCATCGTCGTAAGCTTGTACCCTGGCCGAAGTTGCTCCTATCTCTGCTGGCAAAACTGCTTCCGAACCGTAAACCATACTGAAGGGCGTTTCCCCCGTTGGAGTTCGGGGCGTAGTTCGGTAAGCCCACAGCACACTAGGAAGCTCGTCAGCCCAATCCTTACCTACCCCGTACAGCCTGGCTTTCAATGCTTGCACTATAGACCGGTTGGTAACTTCCGCCTGGCCATTGCTTTGAGGGTATGCCACTGAGGTGAAGGCTTGTTCGATCTTCATCTCCTGGCACCAGACTGCCAGCTTTCGCCCTTGAAATTGTCTCCCGTTGTCGGAGATCAGCTTCCTTGGAACCCCAAACCGACACACGATATTTTTCCACAAGAAACCCAGTACGTCTTCCTTCGTAATCCTGGCTAGGGCCTCAGCTTCAGCCCATTTTGAAAAGTAATCGATAGCCACTATCAGAAATTTCTTCTGTCTTGGAGCAACTGGAAAAGGTCCCACTATGTCCATTCCCCATTGGTCGAATGGACAGGCCGATACCACAGACCTCATGAGCTGAGCCGGTCTGGGTTGGAACTTTGCATGCCTTTGGCAGCCCTCGCAAGCAGTCACGACTTTTACTGCATCTCTTCTTAAAGTGGGCCAAAAATAACCGGCCAGGAGAGTTTTTCGAGACAGGGCCAGGCTGCCTAGGTGATCCCCGCAGCAGCCTTCATGTATCTCATGAAGTACGTAACTAGCCTCTTCCCCGGCCAGGCACCTGAGCAGAGGTCCTGCGAAAGATCTTTTGTACAAGGTATCCCCGATCAGAACGAATCGAAAAACCTGCCTTTTTATCCTCCTTGCCTCATTCTTATCTGAGGGGAGTTCAGAGCTCATCAGATATTTTAGGAGATGAGTCATCCAGCTTTCGACTCGAGGAGTTTCAGAGGGCTCCGATGGTGGGATCAAGGGTGATAACTCGGCCTGGAATACCACCTCCCTCTGACATACAGACCCTAACGCCGTGGCCAACTTTGCGAGTTGGTCTGCTTCGTGATTTTCAGTCCGCGGTACTTGCACTATGCTCCACTCAGAAAAGTTTTCGGACATATCTTGGATTGCTTTCAAATAGTCCATCAATCTTTCGCTCTTGACTTCGAAATTTCCATTCACCTGTTGGGTTGCTAACTGGGAGTCAGAGTGGAGGACTACTCTAGTAGCGCCAACCTCCCGAGCTAGCTTAAGCCCAGTTAGGACTGCTTCATATTCTGCCTCGTTGTTGGAGGCTCGGAAACTCAACCTCACCGCTACCTTCATCTTCTCACCGGTCGGGGAGATCAGCACTATTCCAACTCCACACCCCTCGCTGTTCGAGGCTCCATCAACATATACTTTCCATGCTTCCTGCTCTGGCGTGGTCATTTCCGCCAAAAAATCGGATAACGCCTGACCTTTAATAGATGTTCTGGCTTGATATGATATGTCGTACTCGCCGAGTTCGATCGTCCATTTGACCAGCCTTCCCGATACCTCGGGTTGCGTCATGATTCTCCCAATTGGGCTATTAGTCAATACCGAGATGGGGTGAGACAGGAAGTACGGTCTCAATCTTCACGCCGTTATGACCAGAGCAACAGCAAGTTTTTCAATCTCCGGGTACCTGAGTTCTGCCCCTCGCAGGGCGTGGCTGACATAATAAATCGGCTTCTGATCCGTCCCCTCCTGTTTGATCAAGACAAAGCTGACGGCCTGTTCTGTGGCGGAGAGGTAAACCCACAACTTTTCTCTCGGTTGGGGTTTGACTAACACAGGTAGTTCGGCCAAATGCTTCTTCAGGTCGGCGAATGCCTTCTCTCATCCTTCGTCCCATTCGAATTTCTTGGCTTTTCTTAGCACTTGAAAGAAAGGATAACTCTTATGTGCTGATCTGGAAATGAACCGTGCTAGAGAAGCAATCCGACCAGTCAGCTTCTGGACTTCCCTTATGCTTCTAGGGGAGGCCATATCTAGCACCGCTCTAACCTTCTCCGGGTTGACCTCAATTCCTCTGTCCGTTACCATGAAACCCAAAAATTTTACACTCTTTACCCCGAATACACACTTGGCAGGGTTCAATTTCAGCCCGAACCTTTTCAAGGTAGCGAATGTTTCCTCCAAGTCAGGTATGAGATCTGACATGTTTCTTGATTTGACCAATATATCATCAACGTAGACCTCGACATTTCGCCCTGCCTGCCCCACAAATACCTTATCCATCAGTCTTTGATATGTGGCTCCAGCGTTTTTGAGGCCGAATGGCATGACCACATAGCAGTATGTCCCTTCCGAGGTGATGAAGCTGACTTTCTCCTGATCCTCATGCGCTAAGGGGATCTGGTGGTAACCTTGGTAAGTATCCATAAAACACAACAGCTCATATCCCGAAGTAGAATCCACGGGCTGATCTATTCGAGGCAGCGGATAACAATCTTTGGGGCAGGCCTTGTTCAAGTCTCTGAAGTCAATGCACATCCTCCACTTTCCGGCAGACTTTGGTACTAAGACCACATTGGACAGCCAAGTAGGAAACTGTACTTCGCGGATTTGCCTGGCCTCTAGCAGCGTCTGAACTTCCTTGCTTATAACCCTATCTTTCTCTGGCCCAAAATGTCTCTTCTTCTGCTTTGTTACTTTAATCCTTGGATCGATACTAAGTCTGTGCTGCGCCACCTCTGGATGAACCCCTGTCAATTCTGCTGAAGACCATGCGAACACGTCAACATGCCTGGATAGACAACTCAGCAGCTCCTGTTTCAGATCTGTGCTTAGATCCGAGGCTACCCTCGTTGTTTGTTCTGGGTGCCCAGGAACAAGGGTAACCTCCTCTTCTTCTTCCGACACAGCTAGTGCCTCTTGCGTCTTCTGGGCTCTCTGTACTAGGTTAACCCTCCGATCTCCCTGGTCGCCACTGCCTTCCTCATGTCTTGACCTCTTTACTTCCACCCTCACTGTCTCCGTGTAACATCTCTTTGACGACGGCTGGTCTCCCTGATCGCTTATTTTTTAAACAATTTTTTCCAATCTAGCGATTTTAGACCGCAAGTGCACGGTGTCAAGTTTTAGTATAGATAGGAAGATACGGATTGTCGAACCCACAGAGACTAACAAGCAAGTACCAAATAAGATTTCTTTTAACTATATTTAACCTACGATAATCAATTAATAATTAAACTAAACTAAATTAATATAAACTACTAATCCAACCAAGTCAATAAAAGTAAACGAGAAAAATCCACTAGAGAAGATTATCGAGACTTTGGCACACCAATGCAATCCCCTACAATTCTCGATTGAATATTCAAATATTTCTAAGGTGACGAGTTCTCCCAATTTATCTAATACACTCTCTCGAGCTATATTAAACCTAACACCGAATTGCAGTAAGTAACTCTCGTTCACTTATTTAACAATTCAATGTTGCATAAGATCCATGAAAACTCCTAGATTTCAATTACTAGAATCTATGGCTATCACGCATGTATTTGACGTCATCTCTCGATCTCGGTCTTAAATCCATGGTATGAGTTATTAATTCAGTAGCATAAAATCATCTCTCGATCTCAATTATGATACTAACATCATTCAAAGGTGATCAATCCTCTAAAAGCATGAAGAACATAAAACATACGCAAAGAACTATAAGAATTCAATTAAATCATCAAATCGAAGGTTCATAACAAAGGATTCGCCTAGTCTCGATAAATAATTTTAGTTCCTCATAATAAATCAAAACTAAACAAAACTAAGAATTTAAAGACAAAGAAAAACTCCCAGCGTCGACTCCGGTTGTAGATTCTCGCTCCTTCTCTTGCTTCCTTCTCGATCGTCTCTTTTTATCGCCTTGTTGGCTTGTTCCAAATCCTAGGGTGAAGTGGTGATGATGGATGATGGTGATGTTGAATGGTAGAAGGATGGAGGCTGGACGTGTGTATGGTGAGTGGAAGAATGATGGAGGTCTATATTTTGGATGATTTTGGGAGTGAAGGAAGGCGTGTGGTATGATGGAGAAGCTGAGTTGGAATTGAAGGAAAGGGGCTGTGAGATGGAGGCTGTAGCTAGGGTTAAAAATCTGATATGGGTTGTGATTTTGTGTATAATATATAGGGGAAAGAATTATGGACTTCCCTATTGCATCCAAACTCTACAATGAAGGTATTTTAATGAAAACTGCTTGTCCCGATCGATCCGAACAGAAGAGCCGATCGATCGAGCCTTCCAGTAAGATTTTCGCTCAATTTTCAGCCTTTCTCGATCGATCGGAAAAGCTTGCTCGATCGATCGGAAATCACAGTAAGTTTCTTCGCCTTTTTCAGCTTCTGGCGAGTTTCGTATTTTGGCCGTAACTTTCTCATACAAACTCCGAATTTGATGAATCAGCTGTCCACGCGAAGATAAGAGAAAGTTCTACAACTTTTATATGGACTACATTTCCAAAACATGGCTCGAACATATAGTAATTTGAGGAGAAAGGAGCAACATGTGTCTTGGATTCTGGTTTCTTCCTCTTTTCTTCAACTTAATTCATTTTTTCATCATTTTAGCTTGATTTCTTCCCCTTTTATGAATTTCAACATTGATTCCTGAAATAGAGAAATATATAGCATAAACCATAAAATTATCCAAGAATTTAACACGAAAACATATACATATCATAGCATAAAAACGCGTAATATTCAACCCTATCACTCCCCTTACTTCTCCGACCTTCTTTCCTACCGGAAATTTGATTTTTTGATGGAATTTAGATGCAACAGCCCTGAATTCGTTCATGGCCGGCCTTCCCAAAATGACATTATAGGAGGACGGGGCTTCCACTATGGTGAAGGAGGTTAGCCGAGTCTTTCTGCATTCCCCCACACCCATGGATAAGGGTATGGTGATCTGCCCGAGGGGTAAACTGTATGGCCTGCAAAACCAAAAAGGGGAGTCGAGATTCGCTCAAGACGGTACTCCCCTAACTCCATTTGCTGGAAGGCCTCTTGGAATAGCACATTTACAGAGCTTCCGGAGTCCACAAAAACTCTGCCGACCTCGTAATTAGCGACCGTTGCCCTGATGACAAGGGCATCATTATGTGGCGTCTTCACCCCCTCCATGTCCCTGGGGCCGAAGTTAATTACCACCTCTTCCTCGGCATTTATAGCTCTTTCTACACTCAGCACCTCCCTCCTACTCATAGCCTTCCGGGCTCTGTTGGAATCCCTGTCAGTGGCTCCTCCGGAAATCATGTTAATAAAGCCCCTGGACGGGGAGTTGCTCCTATGCGATTTCGGCTCCTCTGGCCTCCGTCCTCGTCCCCAACCCTGAAAGGAGCCACGAAAATTATTACGCCCAACTCTGCCCCTTCCTCGGTAGGGACCTCTGCCCCTCCCTCGTGAATGGCTCTCATAGGGGGTGCTTGGTCGGGATACCCCCTGACTATGCGGGGGATCATTCCGCATAGTCAGCTCCTGCCCATTATCCAGGTTACGACATTCTTGCGTGCTATGTCCGCGAGTCTGATGGAGATCACAATACTTCTCCGCCGACTCCTTGCTCGGCCCGTCTTTATGTGGTGATTTCCGAGGAGTTGATTTCCGAGGAGTTTGTTCCTCACAAATCCAGACCGTTCCCTCTTTAGCAATCTTCAGGGGCGTGTAGTGAGAGAAACGCCCGAGCCTTGTCCTCCGCGGGCCTTTTTTCTGTAAGTCTGAGCTGCTTGTCACCAACTTTTACTTCATTTCTTCTCATGACCTGGGCTTCCTCCATATTAATATATTTCTCAGCTCGTGTTAAGAGATCATCATACGTGCTGGGAGGTATTTTGATCAAGGAACGAAAGAACTCCCCCGCCTTCAAACCCTGGGTGAAAGCGCTAATCAAAATCTTTGCTGGGCAGGCGGGCACCTCCAGGCTGACACCATTAAATCGCTGAATGTACTCTCGAAGGGGTTCGCCCTCAATCTGTCTTATTTCAAACAGGCATAACGAGGTTTTCTTATACCGCTTACTGCTGGTGAATTGGTGAAGAAATGCCGAGCTGAACTCTGTGAAGGAGGATATTGAAGATGGTTCGAGTTGATTGAACCATTGTTGGGCTGATTTTACCAGGGTCGTGAGGAAAACTTTACACTTTAGACGGTCCGAATAGCAATGCAACATGGCAGCGTTCTCAAATCTACCCAGGTGTTCCTCCAGATCCGTGCTCCCATCATATTCCCCAGCATTCGGGGGTCGGAAGTTGTTTGGGAACTCTTCCTCCACTATCTCTGGGGAGAAAGGCATACCCTTCTTCGGGGCGCAATGTCCCCCGATCCCCTTCTTCATTACTCTGACCTCCTCTCTCAACTCTTCTATCTCGTCCTCGAGGTTGAGGCCCCCGTTGGGCGGAGGGTGAGATGTGGCTACGTGCTCGGGTTGTTCATTTTGTCGAATGCTCTCCCCCCGGCCGCTCTCAGACTGATCCATGGCTCGCTTCATTGCTTTCTCAACTGTGATTGAGATGAGGCGCGTGAGCTGTTCGAAAGTTAGTGCCCCCACTGTCATGCCCTCCGCCGGCGGTGGCCCATCTCCATTTACCGATGGTGCTCGGCGTTCGTTATTCGTCTCCTGGTTCGTCCTCCGCGTGTTTACCATTTCTATCAACGCCTTATGCTCTTGTTCCCACAGACGGTGCCAATTGTTATCTCGGATTTTGGGTAGGGTGTCCTCCTCGGTTAACAATAACCCCTTCAACTGAGGTAAGTGATCCTGAAAAAGAAAGGTTAGAAAGGGAGCCGGAGAGGGTTCTCCGGCGGGGCCCCTCCGACGATCAAGTCAGGATGATGTATGAGCAAGAGCTTTTAATTATGCAAATGTTGAGCAGAAGCGAAAGAATCAATTAATTCTTAAACCTGATACTTTGGCCGCATATATAGTGAAGGAGTGAGAAGGACAATCGGTTATGGCCGGCGGGTGTTTCGGGGGACCACCGCCGACATTCCTCTGCGTCTTTCTGTTTTAGAGGGTGGGGACCACCGACAAATACTGTACATACCGTACGACATCCTACCGGTGAGATCTTGATAGTACTACAAAATATTCCCTGGGTATTGGTCACTTTTTGATTGGCTCATTTATGCCGGGTCCCCTGTTCTAGGACAATCAGTTGTGGATAACTTGGGCGAGGGACCACTCTAGTGCTCGTGATGGTACTGTCGACGCTGGGCAGAATATGAGCCAATGGATCCACCCTGAGTTGGCGCTTCAGCTCGGTTAGAGTATTAGACTCATGTGAGGTAGCCGGGGTCGTAGTGGTTGGCTAGGGGTGGAAGTTCAGGGCTGAGCTAAAGTCTTTGTTGCGCGCTGGGCCCCTTAGGACAAGCTTGGATCTGGAGTACAAGGGTATCCAACGGGATGGGCCTGAGCGGCAACGGACTGGGCAAGGTCGGGTCACATCCGATAAAGTTAGGGTCGAGGTCGTACTGACCTATAATAGGGATATCAATGTCTTTTCATGTATTTTCTGCAAAAGAATTACGCTCGAACGTAGGTAAAATTCATTTTCATGTATTTTCTTTGTTTTTCTTTTTTTTGAAAGGAAATAATCATATTAATAGTTGGTGGCCAAGTCGGTAATTACAGAAGAGCGTAAAAATAAAGGATATGATTCCGCAGGAGTAGGGACCTGCCCAACTAGAACTGTGTGAGCAACTAAATCATGAGCCATCCGGTTAGCAGAACGTCTGCAATGGCGAATGACAAACCCATGAATCTGGTTACAATATGTCATAATAGATTAAATAATGGAAGCTTCAGGATGGCACTGGCTTGGGCAGTTGATAGAGTTGACCACCGATAAAGCATCAGACTCCACTATCCCTTGATCCCAATTGTGTTGAATAGCTAATGAAATACCTTCCGTAACTGCCAAATGGTCAGCAATCGCAGCGGAGAAACAACTTGGTATACGTGACGCTGAAGCTAGCAAAACGGCTCCCAACTCATCCCCTTATAACCACACCTACACCAATGAAATCTTTGTCGATAGGTACAGCCGCGTCAATGTTATTTGAGGACACCGGCCGGTGGAGCACACCAAGATGGAAGAGCAGCAGCAATACCAGAAGAGAAGTGCTTTCCAAACCTTATGTGATGCCCAATTTATTATGTTTATATTTATTTATATAAATGGTAAATTATGTGATAATTTAAGTGATTTAATCTTGGGCCTCGTACATTGAGTCGGGCCGGATTCTTCGGGTGTAAATGGAACTTTAGCATAATAAAATGCTTGGGGGACTCATATTAATTTGTTTTATTTCTATGGGAAATTTTTGAATGGTTAGATGCATAATTATATTTGATTGGGGATGAATTAATGTAGGTGTAATGGGATTTATTTTTAAAAGGTTTTTTTTTATATAACAAAGAATCCCACACACACACACATACAAAAATCGAGCACCTTTTCTCCCCCAACCCCAAAAATCGTCGGTCACCTTGGCAAGGAACACAAGAATTTCTCACCTCCATTTTAGCAAGTTTCTTGAAGCATTTTGTGTGGGTAAGCTCCTCTCCTCCTTGGCCCTCTTTTCCCCAACTTAATTTAGTTTGGTTTGTGTTTGGAGGGTGCTATTGGTTCAAAAATTTAGGGCTATGGGTGACTTTTGTTTCGAAATTTTGCGGCTTTGGTGGGCTAGGTTTGGTTATTATTTGGTATGATTTTGAAGTGTGTTGTGATGTTATTCTTGTGTGTGCGCAGAATGTGGGTTTGTGTGTGCAGTGTGTGCAGAGTGTGTGCTGTGTGTGCAGGGTGTGTTGTGAGTGAGTTGTGTGTGTGTTTGTGTGTGTGGAGTAGACCCTTATGCATGTATAAATGAACTCCAACTTGTTTTGGCATGTATAGAAGATGATTATTCATATTGATATTGATTGGGCATGTATTGTTGTGTGTGGGCACTATATCTTGAAGCATTTGGTTAGTAAGATTGGTGGATTAAATGATGGGATAAATTATGTGTTGAGTAACATCTTATTGAGCTAATGATTCTTATTTTGAGTTGTTGGTTTCTTTCAGAGCCTTCTAGGGCATCTGGACAACGAGGAGGATAGCCTTATCGTCACCACTGGCGCTGAGGTACGTAGTGACGTACAAGCATGGGCGAATATGTTTTTCCACCGTTTATTGAAAAGCGAAGTGTCGCTTCGGTATAGGGTCCTACCTATGATTGAACGATGTGTTGTTAGAGTGTGTGATGTGATTGAATGTATAGAGGGGTCACCGTTGTGGCGAGTGATGTGTTTATCTAAATAATGGGTCGCCACTGGAGTGTGCGATGTGATTGAATGTATAGAGGGGTCACCGGTTGTGGCGAGTGATGTGTTTATCTAAATAATGGGTCGCCACTAGAGTGTGCTGTGTGATTGAATGTATAGAGTGGTCACCGCTATGGCGAGTGATGTGTTTATCTAAATAATGGGTCACCACTGGAGTGTGCGATGTGATTGAATGTATAGAGGGGCCACCGCTATGGCGAGTGATGCGTTTATCTAAATAATGGGTCGCCACTGGAGTGTGCGATGTGATTGAATGTATAGGGGTCACCGTTGTGGCGAGTGATGTGTTTATCTAAATAATGGGTCGCCACTCGAGTGTGCGATGTGATTGAATGTATAGAGGGTCACCGATGTGGCGAATGATGTGTTTATCTAAATTATGTGTCGCCACTAGAGTGTGCGATGTGATTGAACGTATAGAGGTTCACCTCTGTGGCGAGTTATGTGTTTATCTAAATTATGGGTCGCCACTAGAGTGTGCGATGTGATTGAATGTATAGAGGGTCACAGCTATGGCTATTGATGTGTTTATCTAAATTATGGGTCACCGCTGTGGCGAGTGATGTGTTTATCTAAATAATGGGTCGCCACTGGAGTGTGCGATGTGATTGAATGTATAGAGGGGTCACCGCTGTGGCGAATGATGTGTTTATCTAAATAATGGGTCGCCACTGGAGTGTGCGATGTGATTGAATGTATAGAGGGGTCGCCGCTGTGGGGAGTGATGTGTTTATCTAAATAATGGGTCGCCACTCGAGTGTGCGATGTGAGTGAATGTATAGAGGGTCACCGCAGTGGCGAGTGATGTGTTTATCTAAATTATGGGTCGCCACTAGAGTGTGCGATGCGATTGAATGTATGGAGGGTCACCTCTGTGGTGAGTGATGTGTTTATCTAAATTATGGGTCGCCACTAGAGTGTGCGATGTGATTGAATGTATAGAGGGTCACAGCTATGGCGAGCGATGTGTTTATCTAAATTATGGGTCACCGCTGTGGCGAGTGATGTGTTTATCTAAATAATGGGTCGCCATTGGAGTGTGCAATGTGATTGAATGTATATAGGGGTCACCGCTGTGGCGAGTGATGTGTTTATCTAAATAATGGTTCGCCACTGGACTGTGCGATGTGATTGAATGTATAGAGGGGTCACCGCTGTGGCGAGTGATGTGTTTATCTAAATAATTGGTCGCCACTAGAGTGTGCGATGTGATTGAATGTATAGAGGGTCACCGCTGTGGCGAGTGATGTGTTTATCTAAATTATGGGTCGCCACTAGAGTGTGTGATGTGATTGAATGTATAGAGGGTCACCGCTGTGGCGAGTGATGTGTTTATCTAAATTATGGGTCGCCACTAGAGTGTGCGATGTGATTGAATGTATAGAGGGTCACCGCTATGGCGAGTGATGTGTTTATCTAAATTATGGGTCACCGCTGTGGCGAGTGATGTGTTTATCTAAATTATGGGTCGCCACTAGAGTGTGCGATGTGGATATGCCGTGTTTTGAACAGCCTTAGAAACTAATGATATGTATAATGAGTTTGTTAAATGATAGAAGTGCGAGGGCAGGAACGATCGAGACTCCACCCCGTTCTAATACACTCAGGAAGCATCATGTTATCTCATAGCATTACATTCTGTACTTTTATCTTATACATTCATGTTATTGTTATTGTGGTATGCTTACCTCGGTGGGGGCTGTTTATGTGGAAAACAGGTGACAGGGCTAATTTTTGAAGGATCTGGGAGATAGTTGGCACGCCTAGAAAGATATTCAGAGGAACTTGGACTAGGTGTCATAGCTGTATACATATAAGAATCTTTTGATGTCCTTATTTTGATATGTATTAATTATATCTTATCTCCTTTTTGTTTAGATCATTTCCCTGGCTGAGAACTTATATCCTGTTTTGATTTTGAAGTATTGTGTTTCCCTGGCTGTGAAGATTTATTTTTGGATTATGTTGTGGATAGATTGGGAATGTCTATTATCATGTGCATTTTTCTCAGATAGCCCAATTTATAGGGAGACTCTGCCCAAATTTTTATAGAATCTACACCACCATTTTAGAGTCATATCATCATTATATTGTTAATTCTGATTAACGTAAACGGGGTCTTACACCTTACGTACAAAATAGCACTTCCAAAAAGCATGAAAACATGTTTCTGGAGAAGCATGACAACGAGGACATAATGAATCAACAAAAATACCCTTAGCAGCAAACTGAGAACGAGTGGGTAAAATATCATGAATTGCTCGACATCCATGAATTAGGATTTTACTAAGTTAACTTAGCAACTAAAGAGTCTGGATACAGCAGTAACCTCCACCATTGCTTAGCTATAAGCGCCTTATTGAACTCGATAAGATTGTGAAATCCCACCCCCGAAGCTTTAGTAGATCGCAACATAGTCCCCTTAATCCAATGAATACATCTACCAGAATTTGAATTTTCCCACCAGAAATTTGCTATCATGCTATGAATATCATGGCACACACCATTGGGCACTTCGAAAATGGACATCGTATATGTAGCAATCGCTTGAGCAACCGCTTTTATCAAAACCTCACACCCACCCTTAGGAAACAGATTACAGTTCCATCCTTGGATCTTAGTCCAGATACGCTGCTTAGGATTCTCAAAACCCCGACGTTTGTTACGCCCCACAAAGGCAGGAAGGCCCAGATAAACTTCATGAGCTTCAGCCATCGGCATGCCTAAAGCTGAGAACACCTGTGCTTTCTGAGAATGGCTTGTATTCGGACTAAAGTTTATTGAAGATTTTTGCAAATTGATCGATTGTCCAGATGCACTAGCATATTGTGCCAAAATATCCCGAAATGAAACACAAGTAGTTGTATCTGAATTTCCCAAAAGAAGACTATCATCTGCACAAAAAATAGATTAGTAATAGCTGGCGCGGTACGAGCACATTTAATTCCCTATAAACTGCTCAGTCGAACATGGTTGCTAATGAGAGCTGAAAGTCCCTTAGAACACAATAGGAACAAAGGCGATAGGGGACAACCTTGTCGTAAACCCCTTCTTGGGTGAATTTGTTGAGAATGAACTCCATTAATGAGCACTGCCAGTTGTGTGGATAGCATAACCCATGATCATAACAATCCATTTATGGGAGAATCCTAAGCGGCCCATAACAGCTTCTAAAAATCCCCATTTCTCCCTATCATATGCTTTACTAATGTCGAACTTTAATGCCATCAAGCCAATCTCCTCAGAAGTACGCCTACGAATGGTATGCAAGCATTCAAAGGCAATCATAATATTATCTGTGATGAGTTGACCGGTACAAAGGCACTTTGTACCGGGGAAATAATAGTTGGTAAAACAGCCTTTAAACAATTAGCAATTGATTTAGCGATTATCTTTACAAGAACATTGCACATGCTCAAAGTCTAAATTGGCTTACCAAAGTAGGATGGTTGACTTTAGGAATTAGTACCACATTAGTCTGATTAAGAGATCCATACCCATCCCTAGACAGATAGAGGTGACCGCAGGAGCTACTAAATCCCAATGCTCCTGAAAAAATCCGCCATGAAACCCATCTGATCCAGGTGCTTTCCTCGGGCTCATAGCAAATAAAGCATGTTTGATCACCTCCAAAGTGAAAAGCGCATCCAAAGTAAGTCTCATGTCATCAGAAATTATACATTCCAACCCATTCATTATATGAATCCAGTTCTCTGGAGTAGGCGCAGAGAGGTGGTAAAGAGACTAGTGAAATATTTGATCACTATCTCCTCAATACCTTTGAAATCAGCAGCCCATGAGTTAGAATCAGAAAGCAAAGCAGTAATATGATTTTTCTTTCTGCGTCGTGAAGCCCAGCGATGGAAGTATTTGTTGGTACTGTTTATTTAAATCAAAAGAGTTGAATCAGTTTAAACAATTGTAATAAAAAGAGAAACTATACTATGAAAAGAAACAATATACTTATAATATCAAACAATCAAACTACAAAAGCATTAGACTTACAGTAGTAGCTATAAACTGAAGACTTAATCAACAAGAATCTGGAAACAATTTCTGGACGAGGCCACAGCAAGCCATGTGCCCGTAAACTCAAATTTGCCCGTCTTAGCTTCTGGCCTCCTGGACAAGTGAGTTCCAAGGTACAACGCCCAATCACCTCTGTTCGGATTGAAGCAAAACTCCGAGCAGACTACTTCGAACACGAGTAGTGTGCAGTACTCTCAAACGGTATGCAATGTATAAATGAAGAATGGTTTCGGAATGAACAAAACATAGAGCTTGTGCAGCTTATATAGCTGAGCAACAGACCTCTCCAAAGGTCACATATAATTAAAAGTAATGTTAGTGGTGTAGATGAAAAGTCTCAACACTTTAACATCAGATTAATACGGATTTAAGTCTCACGCTTAAATCTGACATCAATTCTGCAGGTAGGTGAAAAGTCTCAAACTTAATATTCAGCAGAATATGAAAAGTCAGGTAGATGAAAAGTCTTTTCAGAAATCCGAGTAGTAAAAAGATAGGGCTGTCTTCGCTACGCGACGCGGCTCGGCTAGGCTAGTCGAATCTAGACGAGCCCAGCCGAGCGGACGGACAGACGGCGCACGAGGGGCACCCATCTTTTCTACTTAACTACACTCTATTGATTTGTATCTCATTATAAACAAACCATAAGTGTCTCAATTTCTCAATGTGGGATTTCTTTAGCCTAATTGACTATTAATAATTAACTTACAATAATTTTGTTCTCATTAACAAAATAAGACATAATTATTGGGCTCTTAATTATTAACTCAATAATAAAATTTTATTAATCCAACAATCCCCCACATGAATGCACTATGGCGAAAAAATTATACAATGCACCTAGATGAAGATTTGAGAGTACTTTGAGAATCCACTGCATCGGGATAGGTGGTGATTAACCTTGAACCTTCCTTAGTAAAATATCATCGGATATACTTGTCAACCAGTGGACGTGATGCCTTGAACTGTTCGATATTTTATATATAAGAAGACAACAATACTCACACAGCTTCATCTCCACACTATTATTTGTTATTTCGTTGTTGTCCATTTTGGCCCTGGACTGCCTTGGATGTTTCACCGAATGCTCTAGAGATTTAGCCCTCAGGTCATCTCATAGAAGCGGCCCCTCCACATTGATATATGTGATTTCTCCTAAAGAGTATCCTGTCATACCCCACTTTAATATCTCGAGATAGAAGAATCACTAAGAGCATGAGCTCAGCCTTCCCAAATACAGATTTATCACTCTTTCATCATATGAGTCACCACTTGATTCGGCGGGGCAAAGTGCTACATGATGTGGGCGTGCCACATGCATGGGAGCCACCTCTTGATCCTTAAGAGCAAAGTGCTATGCACGCGGGAGCCACCTCTTGAATCCAATAAGTTGTAATATGTTTATGTGAAAGTAAAGACTTGGCGGAGCAAAGTGCCACGTTATGTGGGAGCCACCTCTTGAACCGACGGGGCAAAATGCTACACATAATGGGGGCCACCTCTTGAATCCAATAAGTTGCCATGTGATTATGCATAAGACGTGTTTATGAAAAAGTAAGAACCTGGCGGAGCAAAGTGCTACATGTGTAGGAGCCACCACTTGAATTGAAGGAGCAAAGTGCCACGGTATGTGGGAGCCACCTCTTGAATCGAAGGGGCAAAGTGCTACACATAACGGGGGCCACCTCTTGAATCCAATGAGCAAAGTGCTATGCGCATGTGATGCGTGTAAAATGTACCGCAAGTGTACGGTGTCAAGTTTTAGTATAGAATTTTAAAATACGGATGTCGAACCCACAGGGATTGAAAATTAAGTTACACCAAGTACTGTAATTAGAATAGTCTCGACTTTATTTAGATAACCGATAGCATAATTATTAAACTAATCTACTAAAATAAAATAATAATTTAACAAGATGGAAATTTAAGTGGAGAAAATCAATGAGAACGGATTCTAGAGGTTCAACTTCACTCAACTATCCACTATGTCGTGTTTTCCTAGTTTACTAGCCGAGAATTCTTATTTGTTTCTACTCCCCCTCCCGGGTGTTAAGCAGAAGTAATTATCTAACATTAATCTTGATATCCCTATCTAAGATTAATTATCAGACAATTGTAAAAGCACAGTAATTCCTATGACGACTTCTATGGAGTTATAGGCCTTCCGAACAATATAACTACCACGATACGAATTCCTTCTTTCCTATTCACAACCCCCTCTCCCGAGTGATAGATCACGAATATGGAATCATTCAATCCATTGCCAGTAGATTAAAAGCATTAAGAACAGGAAAACATAAATAAACAATATGAAAAACCAATGACATAGTTTCAAGTCAAGATCCGTCTAACCCTAGAATAATAAATTAGTTCATGAATACATTAAATAAACACATAGACATGTTCTTAATCATCATAAACATAAAGGAAGAGATAATCAAACGAATTGGATGATGGCCCTCCGTCCCCGGTAGTCGCCGTCGTCTTCTCCGTCGTCAAAATCTCTACCCTTCGTTGTACGCGCACCGCCTCGATTGATCTCCTCCCCTTCTTTTTAGCTCTCGGCTACTGTCTCTCGCACGTCTCGCGTCTATTGAATCTCTTCTTCTTTCTTCTTACGTGATCCATGCTGCGTGCGTCCTCTCCTCGTCCGTATATCAGCTCTTGCTTCCCTCCTTTTCTTACGTCAAGTTCCCTTTCATAAAAAATCTCGCTTTTTATCTGTACACCTTTCTCCTTTCTTTCCATGTACGCGTATCTCCTTCCTATTTCTTCTTTTCTTTCCTTCTTTCTCATGTACATATATTATATTATATTATAATATAATATAATCTTGCCATTTGACATGTCCCAGTGCATGCTTATTTCACCGTTGAGTCCCAATTTGAATTATTGTCACATTTATGTATTTCTCATCATCTTTTAGTAATAAAATGCTTAATTCCTTGGATTCCTGCAAAACAACACAGAACAAGACCAAAAGTGTAATTCTGATCGAAAACTAACACTAAACCATGCAAAATAAGAGAAAATATAAGTGTATAAAATACACTTATCAGCATGGGAGCCAACTCTTGAATCCAATAAGTCGTTGTGAGATTTTGTGTAAATGTACAAGTAAAGGCTTAGTGGGGCAAAGTGCTATGTGTGTAGGAGCCACCACTTGAATCGGAGGAGCAAAGTGCCACGTTATGTGAGAGCCGCCTCTTGAACCGACGGGGCAAAGTGCTACACATAACGGGGGTCAGCTCTTGAATCCAATGAGCAAAGTGCTATGCGCATGGGAGCCACCTCTTGAACCCAAAGAAGCCAATATGTGCTATGTGCTAAGTGTTTATGTGATGTGTTTCCGAAGCCGACTCAAGTTTCAAGGACGAAACTTCCAATAAGGAGGGAGGGATGTGAAGACCCGAAATTTTGGGCAAACAAATACGTGATACTAATAAAATATTGAAAATTTAAAATAATAGATTTACATTATGGATGGATTTAATTATATTATTCAATCTTGTGGACTTTTAATCACATATTTAAGTTTATAACTTTTAGAGTTGTGTAAGAGATAATACATAGGTTATACGATTTTAGCTTGTAAACTTTTAAATAATTTAAAGTTGTAGATAATTAAGAAATCATTGAAATAATATTAATAATAATAACAACCAATCATAAATCTTGCAATGAATAGATAAAAGTTAGACACTACAATTCCTATATTAATCCTACATAAAAAGGCACCCAATGAGGCTCCATTTTGAAAGTACATAATTAAAACATTCAACTTGCCCAATTCTTATCATTAGTCATTCAATGACATTTAAGTGCTTAGCCCAAACCTTGCCACCATTCATTAACCCATTCAATTACATCAATAATATCATGATTATCATAATGACATCCAATTATTATTTAACCTCAATCTTGTCAATAAAAGGCCAAAGTTATGGAATTGATAAATTGATTCACATTAATAACCAATTCTTGACCACATTCTCAAATCATTTCATTACATGGTAAAGTTTTTGAAATTGTTAAGGAATTCCTCCTACATTAAACATATTACCATACCAAAGAAAAACTTATCCTACCAAGAGGCATATTTACATTTATTGTCTTGCCAAATTCTTTGACACTAAAAGGCCAAGATTTAGGATCAAAGTAAATGTCCCTCCATCTTGCTCCTATATTTTAAAAAACAACATCACAAACCTACCACACAATGACCCTAGATTTCGAAACCTACACACACTTACACACACAAGAATTCGAAAGCTTCAAGGTTAGAGAGGAGATGATTCGCACCACCTTCGTAATCCGGGATCCATTCTACAACGCTTTGTATATCCGACGGTAAGTGGGTTTTTGCTACAACTTCATTTCGTCTTCAAAATATTATTTATGATTTAAATTCTCGATTGAACATCAAACATGAGATTATGTTTTTAAATCTAAACAAGTATGTGACATGATCATGAATGAAAGGACTTTACGGAGCCACCTTTTGAATCAAATAACTCGTTATGTGGATATGTGCAAGATATGTGTTTATGTGTAAGAAATGTGTTTATGTGCCAAGATCTATGTGATTTGACAAAGAAATATTAAAGGATTTTTGCTATGATTATATGTATATTTTTACTATGTTCAATCGGCCCCTACTTGCTGAGTGTTTCCCAAACGCTCACCCCCTTACCTCCCCTCCCGGACAAAGACGAAAAGAAGAGATCGAGGAAGAAGAACAAGAATAATTTTTGGAGATGGTGATCCACGGAGAACCTTCAAGAAAATTTATTAGTTTTATTTATGCTTCCACATCTTTGATTTAATCCTAGATAATAGTATTTTGTAATAGCCATTGTAAGGACAATTTAATGATTTTGGAATAAATAGACTGGTTTTTATCAAAGATATGTATACGAGGCTTGTTGTATTCGAATTTCATATTTGGATTCAACATCGGTGTCACATACTTCGGTCTCAGGGCGTGACAATTTAGACGAGTAGAAACTCTCACGGAAGGAGAGAAATTCTTTTTCATGTATTTTTGATACACTAAGTAGTTGAATTTTAGTCATCTTCTAACTTTTTTTTTGGCTTTTAGTCTCATTTCACCATAGTACTACGCGCCCGAATCACTAACATGACAGGTATTACGTGAAACTTCACAAATATATATATATTAAATTACATTCATCATACAACAAAGCTCATGACTCATAAACCAATAAAGATAAAATATTAAAAATAGGAAAAAAAATTATTAAAAACTTAATAATATAAAAGTTGTTCGATCAAGTAAAAAATAATAGAAAACTACTTAAAATATACATTTATGTAAGGAAAATGTTTACTAGTGAAAATTACAAAAAAAATCTTGTAAGTTGACATCTTTTGGGTTATGTTCGTGTAAAATGTCAAATTTTAGTCTTATTATAAGAATCCTTTTTTAGACATTTTATTTGAGTGCTAATGTGACACTGGACATATCAGCAATATCCGACATCATGTCGATAATTTTTGGTGCCAAATCAATAATTTTCAGTGACTTATTAGCATTCCGGTGGAATATAACTAAAAGTAAAAAAGGCCAAGTTAGTATACTAAGGTATCGTCTGAAGTGAGTGATAAATGTAAGATAAGAATAATGATTAAAATTATAAGATGATTTAAAATGATATAGTGTTGTAAGTAATATGGTGTTTTGTTGGAGGATAAGATTGTGAATTAATTTTATAGTTTGGTATAATGACGAAAATACCATCAGTACTATACATATATATAATATAATAATAATTATAATTATTTTTAAAATAATAATAAAACTACTCACGAAGCAGTATCATTAAACAATGATGAAATGATTCTAAATTACTTAGTGAAAATGATATTTTACCTTATATTGAAACTCATAAATTTCTTCATATGGGTTTAGTATAAATTGCTTTTAAACCTTTAACTTTAGAAGGACTACCAGAATGCTTTATATCAGCTTAAGAGATTGAAGCAATTTAAATTGGAAATAATCTTTGATTGAAATTATACAATCTAGTTTAGCCCATGGCCCTGTTTATTTTGATGTTTATTCGAATTTACAATTATCATTATTTGATATTAATATCTTAGATCCTTTTAATATTAAATGTTAAAACTCATTGTTATAATTATGCTCCAGGAACAGAAGTTATTTGTATCTGTTATCGTATTTATTACAAACATTTACATACATTAAATTCCCAGTGTAAGAGAATTGATAAAACAATTAATGAAACAATATTAATTGAGACTAATTTTAGTCGATCAAATATTACAACTCGAAGAGCTATTAAATGGGATGAAATTATTTTCCCTTATAACTGGACAATTGAACATGCAATTCCTATTCAACTCAGAATACAAAAATATTTGATTGATGTATAATACAAATAAATGATGGTTCAATCAAATTACAATTTGAACCAAATAATCAACAAAAATTATTGAAATCTGTACCGAGATCTTTACGATCTAAGTCATCATTAGGATCCAGGTCTTATTCATCATTCTCACATATTTCACCAGTAGAAGTAAACCCCAGAGCTTCCACATCTGCAGTCAAAAATTCGAATGATAATTTATATCATGATAGAATAAATAGATTATATATTAATCCAGACAGTATAGTCAAATGATTAAAATAATCAGAAATAACTGAATCAGAAATGAATTTTTCTTTACGAATAATACACCCAAATAGATTTTAGTCCTGGATCTAGTGTTAGGTAGAAAATAAAATATGAATTTACTCAACCTAAATGGGAACAATTCAGAAAATGACTTTTTGACAATATTTCAAAAGAAAACCAAAACATATTACATAATGAATTTTTTAAATTATATTCTGATCAAAATTCTTATATACCTTTTCTACCATGGTTTATATCAATCCATGTTGAACCTTATCTTCAAGTATTAGAAAGAACATATAAACTTTCTAATGGAAATATTTTAAAAAATTTATACCCTTATCAACAACCTTTTGAAATTGAAAAGGAAGGAATAATTATCAATTTTTCAGCTTTTTCAAAATTAATTGAAAATGAGACTCTACAAATTACATATCAACATATAAATAAATTATTAAAACAACAAAATTATACAAATCTTTTCCTTGTTGTATTAGGAGAACAAATAGCTTTATTACACAATAGAATTGAAATTATTAATAAAAAATAGTACACAAATTCAACCTCTAGTATCTATAACACCTCCATCTGACAACATTCTTACTACTCCTAGTATACAGCCTCTCCAGTGATCAAAGATTTTAAATTAAAATCAATGGTTGAATTGAAAAAAAATTTAAATGATAAATTTAAAGATTTGAAATTATCAGTTTCAGTTCTTGACAATGATTTACATGAACAATTAAATACTAATCAAGATTATAAATAAGTTATCAATGATCAACTTAATAAACTAACTAATAAATTGGCTGATAAACTCACACAAAGATTATTTTATTATAGGAGACCCTCTCCTATTGATACTCTTCATGGAGAAATCGAGTATATTGTTAATAAAAGTTATAATGGCAAAAATATTTATGAATGAATATTGTTGGTTACCCAGACAAACAGATTTATATCTGGCTCATAGAATGCTCATGTATTCTACTATCTGTAAAAGTAATTGTAGTACAGATAAAAATATTGCTAACATGATTATAGTTGGATTTACTGGTCAATTAAAAGGCTGATGTGATCATTATTTGACCCTAGCTAACAAAGAAGAAATCATGAATACACTAAAACAAGAAAATAATGTCATTGTAGAAAATTCAGTCTACATTTTAGTTGTGAATATTCTTGATCATTTCACAGGTCGATATTCTGATCAAAATGAAATATTAGAACTCTTTTGCAAAATCTAAGATGTAAAACATTGACCGATTTTAGATGGTATAAAGACACATTTCTTAATAGAATTATGAAACTCCGAGATTGTAATAGTTCGCATTTGAAATCTAAATTTATTGATGGTTTATCTCAGCTCTTAGCTAAAAGAGTTAGGAAAATTTTGAGAAATGATCATATTAATATCCCTTATGAATCGTATACATATGGGAAATTTATTGGCACGTGTGTCCAAGAAGGATTAGCTTTATGTAGTGAATTTAAATTAAATCAACAAATTAAAAGATAAAATTTGTCTGAACAAAAAACAATTATGACAATTTTTGTGAACAATTTGGTATAGAATTACCATCACAAAGAAAAAATTATTTAAAAAATAAATCATCTAAGATTAATAAACCTATTTCTAAACCTTATTATAGGAAAAAGAGAGAATATTCTCAAAAAAGATTAGATCGAAAGAGTGACAAAAAAAATTAAGACAAACAGGTCAGAACATCGAAAAAACAAAATATAACTTGTTTTACATGTGGTCATCAAGGTCATTATGCTAATAGATGCAAAATGAAAGAAAAAATTAATAATTTAGATATTCCTAGTAATATCAAAGATGCACTTAGCATAATATTACTCAATTCCTATGGTATCGATAGTTCTGATGAATCAATGGAATCTTCATCATATTCAGATGAATCAAGAAACCTCCAGGTTCTAGATAATGAATATAGTAATTCAGATACAGATTGTTGTAAATCTTGTTATATATGACAACAATGTATCAAAACTATTTCAGATTAATCAAATGATTCATATTATAAAATTTTATCACAATTCCAAGATCTCAATATTAATACTTTAACTAATACTAATGTATTAGAATTTTTAAAATTAGTGAAAGATCCTGAATTAAGATATAAATTAATTGATCAAATAGGAGATATTCTTTATACTTCAACATCAAATAATATTCCTCAAACAAATATTGTCAATTCTAATGATCCTTATTCAATGTTAGAAGTTTATAAACTTCTACGACAAAGACAATAAACAGATACTCCTACTTCAACAAATGATTTGTTAATAGATATTGATAATCTCAAACAAGAAATTAAATTTCTTCAACATGAAAATAAGTTATTCGATACTCGCATCTCTAAATTAGAAGATAATCAAATCTCTAATTCTCCAATTACCTCTCCAAGGCATCCAGAAAAGATATGTTTCAGATGACACCCGCACATGATTTTCTTTCCACACTAGAAATTCTAATTTTAGAAAAATGGTATACCGAAATTACTTTATTAATTGATAATATTTTAATAAAACATTTACAGCATTAATTGATATGCAGATTTAAATGTCATACAGGAAGGAGTAATTCCTACGAGATATTACACCAAAACTACTCATAGTTTATCTCATGCCGGTGGGAAAAAAATAGATATACAATATAAGCTTCCACAAGTTTCAATATGCATTAAGCATACATGCATAAAAACTAGCTTTTTATTAGCCAAATATATCACAAATCAAGTGATACTTGGTTCTCCATTTATTACTCAATTATATCCAATTAAACATATTGATAATTTATGTATTCGTGGCACATTTGATGGAAAATCAACTTTCCTTAAATTTTTAGATGCCCATTCACCACGATATATTAACATTATACATGATCATATGCAAAATAAATTTAATCAATTACAATTTTTAAAATTTGAAGTTAATACAATCATAACAAATGATCAAATAAGAAATCCTAAATTAAGAAAAAATTAAATTAATAACACAACAATTTTCATTAGAAATTTGTAGTGATCACCCAAATGCTTTTTGGAATAGGAAAAAACATATTATATCATTATATTATGAAGATGATTTTAATGAAATCCCTACAAAAGCTCGACCATGTCAAATGTGTTCTGAATATTTGTAATTATATAAAAGGAAATTGAATCCTTGTTACATAAAAAAATAATTAAACCATCTCAATCTCCTTGGTCTTGTACTGCTTTCCATGTTAATAAAAAGAGTGAACAAGAACGTGGAGTACCTAGATTGGTTATTAATTACAACCACTGAATAAATTTTTAAAATGGATAAGACATTTAATTCCAAATAAAAAAGATTTGTTAGTTCTAAATTTGATCTGAAATCAGG
This sequence comes from Haberlea rhodopensis, assembly GCA_907163345.1. NCBI lineage: Eukaryota > Viridiplantae > Streptophyta > Magnoliopsida > Lamiales > Gesneriaceae > Haberlea > Haberlea rhodopensis. The sequence goes on along the minus strand of CAJQUN010000021.1, from coordinate 7,431,658 downwards.
CTATTGGTCCAAGTCAATCAAAGTGATACTTATAAAACTGCTTTTAATGTTCCAATATGACATTATGAGTGGAATGTCATGGCTTTTGGTTTAAAGAATGCACCATCTGAATTTCAACAGATTATGAATGATATTTTTACTCCTTATAGTGAGTTTATAATTGTCTATATAGATGATATTTTGGTATATTCCAAAACTATTGAGTTATGTTAGGATCGAAATAGTGTTTAGAATGGAGTTGAATAAACACTATACTCAGTAGGTTCTCAATTGATATCAAGTCAGCAGACACTAGTAATAGCGCGGATGACGTCTGCTGACATTGTGAGTTAAAGTAAACTGAATGATAATATGCAGCAAGTAAATGACATATGCTATGTTCTGGAAGTTCAAAGCACAACGCTTCTACGTCTCCCCTTCTTTGTTTGCAGAAAGGTTACATTAGAAGACTTTGGCTTACACTTTACAGTATACAACATTCTTAGGCACTCACACAACTTGGCCTAAACTCCTAGCAATACAACTCTCTCAGTTGCTTACAATGTGTTTTACAACACTCACACAAAAAGATAAATCTCTTAAGCTTTGAGTGTTCTTTGAACAGCAGACTCAGTAGGCTTTGACCTTCAAGATCACAAGAAGGCTTTTTTGCTGCTCCTGCAAAACTTCGGAATGTTTCAATGAATGAGTTTAACGTTTTTCTTGAATTGAATGAAGACGATTATTGTCTTTTTAATCTTAATAGTATTGTTCAGCATTTTCTTCATTCTTCACTTTGACGTATTTATAGACACATCAGTCTAGCGTCAACTTTTCTTCAATTTGAAAGATCTGCGTAAAATCAGCTTCATGATTTTCTTCCAAATTCTTTTTGTCTTCTTTCCAATTCCGCTAATCAACGACTCTTTCAATTCTGATTCTATTGGTGACGCTGATATAGTAGTGTGTCGCTCTTTTGTACCTTTGTCAGAGTGAGTTCGTACTTGTTTTGTCTTGTTGTTTTATACGTCTGCTGACTTCTCCTTTGTGTATATCTGCTGGTTATAAGGTCAGCTGATGTCCTCTTCATCATCCGCTGGATAGTTACTAGTTACTTAGTCTGATGGACTGAAGTCAACTAATAACTTTTTAGACGTCTGCTGGTACTATTGTTCCAGTGGACGTTCACTCTCTGCATCCGGTAGATGATAACTCTTGGTGTTTGGATTCAGTAGATCTTCTTTTATCCTTTCACCCGGTAGATAGCTCTTTTCCCGGTAGATGATTCTTCACCCGGTAGATAGCTTTGTCTTTTAGTATTCGGTGGACCTTTGTAGAGTTAATCATTATTTCCTCTATCAGTAGGCTTCGATGCAGTTAACCTTCAAGCAGTAGATATTTGTGATCAACTGTAAGGACCCTAATCCTTAAGTGCGGAATCAAGGCATAATAGAGCTATCATATTAATCAGAGTGTAAAAGAACGTGTTGAGTTTATGAGCTTAAGCATTACATGCCAAAAATAAGGACTACCAAATGGATTAATTACATTCCATTCAATGAATGTGTTCAACTATAGTTTTATACTACTCCTAGAGTAGATACTATCCAAAATAATCCTGTCCTTCAAGTCCCACAAGCATCCTCAACAAGCTCACCGTCTCAACCCGTCTAGCCCTTCTATCATGCCAAACGTGTACCTACAAGGACAACCCCCAAACATGAGCAATAATAATCATTCATATTCAACACAATATGAAGATAAAGCGTAAATGCATAATCATGATAAAACACTTCCTGTTTTCCCCATGCATTTCAAACGCTTCCCGTTTGGTTGTCCCTGTACCATAACTCATGAGTATAATCAATAGATTATTTTTAATGGTCTAAATATGTAATGACATATGCCATCTCATCAATACCAAATACTGATCACCAATCCCTAGTCTGTCCATCACAATGTATTTTAATGCCCCTCGCTTATTTACATATAGGCGGCATATGATAACCTCGCTTCAATGGACATGCGGGACTCCCACCCCTCGCCTCTCATTGAGCGGCAAATACCCTTTCCTCGCCCTATATGATAACCACGCTCAAATGTGACATGCGGCGCTCCCACCCCTCGCTTCACATTTAGCGGCACCAAAACAAATAGCGGCAAGCATTAAAATCATCAAGGGATGACCACGACTCATGGGATGTGCACCAATAATCATATGCATCTATAAACATCATGCATAACATGTATTTGCATCCACAATGCAATACCACATATATACTCGCATCCACAATGCATAAACAATGAGTATATAAGATACATGTACCGTTGGGTGCCCGTACGTCCACTACGTACCTTTCCAAAAGTGGATTTGATATGGCTTCAGTTCCTCGGTTGCGTTGCTACCTGGGATGGTTCTACACAATCACACAACCCCATATTAGAAGCCAAATAATAGCCAAATACCAAAAATTTGACAAAAGAAATCATTTCTCAAAAATCCACTGGCGGCGATCGATCGCTTCACCCAGGCGATCGGTCGCCTCAAAATTTCCACTGCGGCGATCGGTCGCCTCAAACATGGCGATCGATCGCCATTCCTTTGATTTGGCTACTGCCTCTCGGCGATCGGTCGCCTCATTTTAGGCGATCGATCGCCTAACCCGCAAAAATGCTACTGTCCCTTGGCGATCGGTCGCCTCTTTTCAGGCGATCGATCGCCTCGCACAGACATGCGATTTTCACCATTTTTGCTCCCAAAAACCTTCCAATCCATACCAACACTTATCCCAACAAACCAACAACATCAAATGCAACATAACCCACCAAAATATACTTCAAAACAAGTATAAATCCAACATATAACCAAACCCACAACAACCCAACACAAACCCATTTCAAAACCCTTCAAAATCATACCAAACTTAAACAAAACACAACAAAATTAACCATGAGGTATCCATACCTCTTGGGGACCTCAAATCACCCAATATACTCCACAAATCAAGATTTTTGAAAGGTTCCTCTTCACCCCAAAGCTTGAGTTCGAAAATGGAAGGAAGAAGGGTTTGTGGATTTGATTTTGGTAAAGTGAATGAATTGGTAAAGGTGTGGGGTTATAAGGGTTGGTTAATTAAAAATGCAATCCACAATTCATGGTGTATAAAACACCCCAACATGATATTTTCCAAAGCATTAAACTAGAATGCACCAAAATATCAATTAAATGCATGATTTCCACAAATTGCTAACCAAGGCAAATAAATCATGCTTACAACCATAATTCCCAACATACCCAACATGCACCCTGAAATGCTATCCCGGGTCACTCTAACACGTGACTAAGCATTTCCACATAATAATTCCAACACATAGTTAATTACCACCATAATTAATCACATAAACTTAATTAATACGCCAGATTGCAATTAATCATTTCAGGGATATCACATCAACAAAACTTAGAAATATTTTCCCAAACAAGTTACTTATCAAACATCTGGAAATGTTTTAGAAAATTATCATCCAGAATGGTTTGGTAATCTCCAAACCCAAAATTTCTTTATTTCAAACTGAAATAAGATTTTTAGGACATAATATCACTAAAGGAAATATAATTCCTATTTCCCGCAGTATATAATTTGCATCTAAATTTTCAGATAAAATAACTGATAAAACTCAGTTGCAAAGATTTTTAGGTAGTTTAAATTATATTTCTGCCTACTACAAAAATTTAACCCAAGATTCAACGATATTATATGATAGACTTAAGAAGGTTCCTACACCTTGAACTGATCAACATACCAAGGCAGTTCAAACTATTAAGCAGAAGGTAAAATATTTACCATGCTTAATGATAGCAAATCCATATTGGAATAAAATTGTTGAAACATATGCGTCTGATATTTGTTTGGTATATTAAAACAAATAAACCTCATAACAAAAAAATGAATTTTTAATTCGATTTTATTCTGGTAAATGGAATGATAGTCAAAAGAATTATGCTATAATAGCAAAAGAAATACTTGCAACTATTAAAAATATTTTAAAATTTCAAGATGATTTAAATAATTAAAATTTTTATCATTAAGACAGATCGTAGATCAGCTAAATTTATGTTTACTAAATATTTTAAACATGACGTGTCAAAACAGATGTTTGCTCTTTGGCAAACTCATTTAGCTCATTTTGATTTTGATATCACATATAAAAAGGGTGAAGAAAATTTACTTCCAGATTTTTTGACTCGTGAATATCTTAATTCTTGAAATATCTTCAGGAATGAGTCAATCTTATAGAGGAAGAGGTGGCCGATGACCTACTCCAGAACATATTCTGGCACAACATGGCAAAAGTAAGCTTATAGCTAAAAATTTATCACAAGAGCAAGATCATTTATACCAGGAATTTCTTGCTTTCAAACAATATAAAGAGGGTTATATCCCTGAAACTGCATCATCATCATATGTAAATGTCCGTTAATAACGATGAAGAAGAATCACATACAAATTATATTTTGAATGATTCTCGGGAAATTATATTTTTCCTTGAAGATACATTTGAAATGGGACAATGAACCCTGAAAAATTATGAGCAGATATATTGATACTGCATCACTGGCTTATGTGACATATAAGTCTCGAGTATATTATGAGAATTTACTCATAAAAGATAATTCGTGCGAAATTTCGCACTATCCTCTTAATCAGAAGGATAATTTTACATTTAGTAAAATAATTGTTAAACGATTTATAACTCCATTAGAATGGGGCATATCACCCCTTAAAGAAAATGAATTTTCTTTTCTTAATAATCAAATGATTAAATATAATTATTGGGAATATATTGATGCATTTCATAAAGTTTCTTATATGAAAACAATAGAAAAAGACATTCTTGGTTTATCAAAGTATGTGCTGAAGTTTATAAACATGAAATTTCAAATTGGATTAGAAAAGGTGGGGCAAAATGGCACTACATATAACATTCTTCCAGATATTTATAAAAGTTATTTTAATGAATGTATTGATTTATCCCATAAATTAATGCAATTGCAGAAACAAAGTTCTGGTATTACAAGAATAACATCTTTTTTTATTTCTTTCATAAATTTTCTATTCCATGGATCTGGAAATGATCGTCAAAAGTGTTTTATACTGATACTTTGTATTCCCTGAGAAAAATTGTTAAAAAAAGACCCAAAAGCTAAACAAATGTCTGGTATGAAAACCTTAGAAATTATTGCTGATACATTTGCTACATATCAAATTGAATCTTATTTGAAAATTATTTTGATCAAACATCACCATTAGAACAAATTGCGCGAAAAGACTAATGGGTCTACTACTTTTACAAAGATTGTACGACATATTTACAGTCCACTTTTTATTAGTGGGTATACTGTTTTAAATTATTGTGTCTCCTGTTGTCTTTTTAATTATTAAAGTTGTTGTACTATTTTAATTTAGTTTGAAGTATGTAGTTTAAGTCGGAGTCCTTTGCCTATAAAAGGATATCTGATTTTCATTTCTAGGCAAACTGAAAAATCCACTTTTCTGTAATATATTCAAAAATTCAATAAACAGTTTGCTTTTGGTTTGTATTCAATTATTCTGATCTTCATTATTGTAAGTATTGCTTTCAATATTATTAATTTTTTAAAATAAAATAATGATAGGCTATTCCTTACTTGTGTTAGCTTAAATCTCATCTACTTACTTATATCTTAAACTTATCCTTATTAATCTTATGAATAAATCATTCTAGTTATGAACAATAAAATTGGCATTTAAGAACTATTGTACTGTTGTCCGCTTATGACGAGGATTGTCGATTAGGGTGTTTTGTACTGGTATAGTTCAAAGATAGACGGTTTTATATTCTGAAAAGTCCCTAGGTTTGTGATGAATTCATAGGAGCTCCCGAATGATATTAAAAATATATAATATTAATAATCACAAATCAATTTAACAACAACAACAACAATAATAATAATTTAAATTAAATTAAATTATAGGAAGTAAGTTGAAATTTTTGGCGGGAATTTCAAAATAGTAAAAATGGCGGAAAAGGGTATATAAGTCATTTTATTTGAAAGTGGGATTAAAGTGGGATAAATATGATGAGATAATTTTTGCTTAAAATCCAAAGAAACATGAGATAAAAATTAACAGACCCCACAAAAGTCAATTTGGTAGTGTGATTTTACATTGATACCCTTGATTCCCCCATATTTTTTACTGTTGATGAGGCTGTCAACTTTATTTGAAGACAACGTCAGGGGAGATAGAAAAGATAAAGTAAAAAAGGATTCTAACATATGTATAAAAATAGGTATTGCAAATAACATGACATTATAATCTCGTTTTTCACAATCAAATCAAACATAGAGTTATTTATCACTTTCAAATTTTATACCACAAAACATTTTAAATTATCATTCACTTTTTTTAGGCAAGGAAAAGTATTATTAATAGAATGAGTACAACGAGCACTCAAACCCGAAAACAAAATTACATAGGAAAGAGAAAAAAACCAAAACAATGCCTCACGACATTATAAAGATTTCAGACATAAGATAAGTTCCCTAAACCAATCGCAAAGGGATAAGTTGAATCTCATTATGCCTTGCATAATCCACAACTAGCTACGGACCATAATTCCTTCCACCATAGCTGAGATGCGGGCGTCCTTTCATTCAAATATTCTTTTATTTCTTTCAATCCAAAGACTCCGTACTGTACACACCCAGAACATAGTCCATAAGTTTTTCGAAGTACCAATTGGGCGCAATCTTTCATTACTTTCCAAATGCATTACTGGATCCCCAACACCAGCACAAGAGATAAGCAACCAACCATATAATACAGACCATACCTTATATGGAACTCGCATTGACAAAAAAAATGAAAGTGGTTTTCTTCATCTAGATTGTATAGAACGCAGTCTATTTGATACAACTCAACACCCTGTTAATTAAATTAGTTTGGGTTGCTAATTTGTTTTGGATAAGTTTCCAACCAATAATGATAACCTTGGCCAGAGCTGCCTTGCACCAAAGGTTGTTAAACGAATGATTCTTTGGATCAGTCTGACTGTCTGACTTGGCCAACACATCATAAGCATATTTGATCGAATAAATTCCATCTGCACAATGTTTCCACACTCATTCATCAAGCTTTGTCCTGTTAATGACATCAAGAAACTCTGACAGAGTATATAGTTCCCAAAAGTGAAGTTCACGTCGCCACTTCAAATCCCAACTCCACACCCCATCGCACCAGTTGCCCACATCCCAAATACTAGACTCCCGATTTTGAGAGATGCTAAACAACCTAGGAACTCTTGATTTTAAGGTACCACCCACAATCCACTCCTCCTCCCAAAACAAAATATCTTTACCATCCCCCACATTCCTAAAGATGATTTTGTTAATTTGTTGGAGCTTAGTCAAGAGTTGACCAAACTTTGACCAAATTAATCAAATGTGTTTCGTCCAAAAAGATGAAAATTGGAATATGCATTTGAAGTAGATATTTTTAGAATATTAATTTTCTCAAAAACGATTTTGAATCAATGATAAATTAGTTATTGAAGCAAGGCCAAATAAAAGCTCACTTTAAATTCTAGCAGCAACTAATTTAATTTAAAATCTACAGATGCACACAATTACATTATATTTGTGAATGAAATTACACTTCAGAGTCTAGTTGTATAGTTAATTCAGAGTCTAGCGATACACTTATAGTAAGGTTGTGCACCTACTTATAATAAATGATGCACTTAATTTTAACAAGATGGTCAGGTGCTTAACGGATCGGGTTGGCCCGAAATTGGTTCGAAACCAGACGGGTTGGGCCAGTTCTGAACCAGAATCGGTCCACCCGTTTAGGAATCGGATCCGATTGGGGAAGTTACTGGATCGGGGCGGTTCCAATGATCCGGAATGGGTAGCTTATAGGTTCTGGACCATTCGGTCCAAGTTTCAGGATTGGAATTGGAAACGAAACCGGTAGCAATTTTTACAAATAAAAAGTTTAAAAATTAGGTGGGTAATCCGGGAGGCGTTTCAAGCAACGTAAAGATGGGTTTTTCTCGGTTGTGAGTCTTTGAAAAGTGGGATTAAAATTCGGATTATGGCCAAAAATAAGAGAAATATTGGAGGGTAATATAGTCTTTTAACATAGCTGGCCTATATAATTGCACATCTACAAAATCTAGGGTATAAAAGGCCCCAATTACTCTTCCTCTTCTCCACACCTGCCTTGGTGTCTCTCTACCAAAACGAACCCAAAACCTCTAAATTTCTGAATTAATCAATATCAATCGATCAAACGTACTGCTAGAGGTTAAATTTATCTTTTTGGGTTTGAATTTTTCTGGGTTTTTGATTTTTGGTTGTGATTGTGTTTTTTTATGTGATTTCTTTGGAGGTAGTGGTGATATTGGAGAATAATGGCGACTTTCGAGCTGTACAGGAGATCTACTATCGGGATGTGCTTGACAGAAACACTGGATCAGATGGTATCCGGAGGAATTCTTAGTCCGGAGCTCGCCATTCAAGTTCTTATTCAATTCGACAAGGTCTTTTTTAAAATTAATGATTGATAATTGCTTAGTAACTCTATATTGGGGCTGTGTTCTTGCCGAATCCAATCAATTTCCTTTCTGTAGAGTGTGTTTTTGTGTGTGACAGAGAGATGGAGTTTAATGAGTGACAATAGAGCTGAAATTAATTAGACCCAACCACGTTTTAAAGCCGACAGGTCTTGTTATGTGATGGATGGTTCCGGTTCCAATGAATGGTGGAAACGGTTCCGGTTCCTGACAGTTTCCGTTTTCGATATTTTAGATATGTTCGGTTTCAATTTAAGGTGAACCGTGGTCAGGCTAGTAATTATGCCATATATTTGTGATGTTCGAGGTTCTGGAGTTCATTTCTTGATGCTTTTACTTTAATCATGCACCCTACTTGAATCCATCTTTATGTTGCTTCCACGAATTGCAGTCAATGACAGAGGCTTTGGAGACTGAAGTGAAAAGCAAGGTGTCCATTAAGGTATATGGCTTTCCTTTTTGCCAAAAAATATTTTGGTATTTCCTATATATATGTGTTTGATTTTTTTTTTTTTCGAATAATTGTAATATGAAGTTGGCTTGTAACTTGTAAGCATTGTGCAGTGTTTGGTCAAGGTTGTGTTGATATCTTATTTAAACCTTTATAGCAATCATTAAATTTGAACAAGTTGGTATATTTTGTCACACAATCACAGTAGATCAACTTTTAAATTTAAGTTTCTTTGTTTTCTTTTGCTCATCCGTGTTCAATTTTCTGTTAGCTATCTTGTGCTGTTTAGTGAAAATATCAATGTCATATATTTGAGTTAATCAAATCGATATCCAATGCCTCCTCACTAGGTTTGGTGAGTGATTTCGCTCTTTCTCGCCTGCCTTTTTTAAAAGTTTGGAGTTGTTTGGTAGTGAACATGACTTTGGTGAATCTTTTTTTTTTCCGGGGTTTTTCATATTTTATCTTGCTATTTGACTTTTTAAAATGTTTTTGCTATGTTGACATCAAAGAAGTTATGTCATAATATATTCCTCCTAATTGTTTACTTTTGCTCATCTTTAATCCTGTATTTTTTTAATCATATCCTCTGTCCATGTTATTAAGATGGAGATAGTGATACTAACAGTTCCATGTTTCTTTGTTCTCCCTCACTGTTCTTGCTACAGGGACATCTTCACACATACAGATTCTGTGATAACGTTTGGACCTTCATATTACAAAATGCTCAGCTCAAAAGCGATGAAGGCCAGGAAATAATTGATTCTGTCAAGATCGTCGCATGTGACTCAAAGTTACTAACCCAGTGAAAAAAAATGAGGAGTTATGTTTTCAGTTGTAGTTTTATGTGTATTTTCTTTGTATGGAGAATGTGCTCCAAGAGAACAGAGGTGCCGAGTTGGACATTGTTTATAATTCAATCTAACTTATACAGTTATAATGGCATGTAATTGCACTGGTTATTTATTTTTCATTTTCCCTTGATAATTATGTGTCATTTGCTTGGAGTGTCTTGTATTGATATTCCTTTACTTCCATTTTTCACTCTACTTAATTTTCTGTAATGTTAGATCTTTTTCTTCCTTCTTCATATTTGTTTAATGGGAAATCTTGGCCAAAGACCCATTCATAAATGAAGCTTAAGCCCGGACTCCTATTGTCCAGTCGTCCTTTTACACTCGGACATGCTCTTAGTAAATGATTTATTTGATACTTGACCAACAATTCGAAGGATGCTATAGTAGTATGAGGGACGAGTGGTTGGTGAAAATTTTACTGCTCTTTGTAGTATGTGTTCTCTTTTGGTGATGGGTAGGGATGACAATGAGTTCGAGTAGAATGGACCCAACACATTTGAGATAAGTATGAGTATCTTAAATCAGGTATTGGAGCAGGTACAAGTATTAGTTTTTAGACGCTACTCGACTTGTTAAGAGTTATGTTTCATCTTTCGTTTCCTTTTCAATAGTTTCGAGAAATTTATTGAGCAATTCCGATTCTTTTTTTTTCTCTTGATTCTTTTCCGATCGAGATGTATAGATCATGTTCATGGATTTTAAAGAAAATGTGCAAAAGCTCTATTTGCTCAACCATTTTATGAGTATCTTCCTTTTTGTGTGTGGCATCGCCACTCCCTTTGGCAGCATCCACTAATTCGGAACTTAATTTGAAAGCCATATCTCTTTGGCAGCATCCACTAATTCGGAACTTAATTTGAAAGCCATACTTCGACCCGTACGTTTTCGGGATGCCGCTAATAACCAATGAATGACAAGTGATTTTCCTTGTGTGGATCATATTTCAGTGGGAATTTGATTAGTCGATCCACATAAACGTCTTGCTTTCACTGCTTATTGGGAGTTACTCCACGTATTGCTTGAGTAAAAAAGATAGTGAATTTGTTTCTGACTGCACTGATATACTGTATTACATGTAGGTAATGTGGTATGTATAAGTATTATACTTATAATATACTGATTGAGTTGGTTTTATAATAGCAACCTTAATTTGAATTCTCTTGTTTATTTTTGTTACAAATGTACTAGTTTATAGATATAAAAAAAATACTATAAATATAATTGTTTGATGGGTCTAGTGGGTCTAACCCGTTAGTTTCGGGTATGGATCGCGGTGGGTATGCATTAAGATTTAAACGGGTCGAGGTACGTATAAGTCTTTCAAAATCGAAAATGATCGGGTCTCAGGCTCTAACAGACCCGACGCTTACTTGACTCATTGTCATTCCTGATGGGTGGAAATTTATTTTGATTAACTAAGATTTTTATATAAAAAAAGTTTCATTTTATGGACTTTTATTTCCGTGACCCTTAGCTATATTTGCAGTTCAACACATTGCTAATTGTGTTTAGAACGCATCTGTTTTCTGAAAAAAGAAAAATAAAAAAGAAATAGAAAAAGAATGCCTCTGTTCCTTTTTTTTAATTATCATTATTATTATTTTTATGAAACAGTATATATATCCTTTTATTTTGTTTTTAATATGAAGTCTATGTTTTCCTCAAAAAAATTACTTTGACCTGGCATATGATGCTCCCACAAGGATTAAATTTTAATTTAAGATATAATTTTATATATTGTAAATTTTTGTGTAAAATATAATAATGTCAGAATTTTATTATTCAAAATTAATACTTAAGTTTTAAGTTATTATATTTTAAAAATAATGGTATAATGGGAAAGGTTTGGTAATAAAAAATTGAATTGGCAAGATTAAATAAATATTATTAGGGCCATAATCGTTAAATATATATATATATATATATATATATATATATATATATATATATATATATTAATAAAAAAAAGACCAAGGCTTTGCATCTAATTAAGTCAAATTGCATTTATCATGATTCTGAAATGACGATATTTGATATGACTTCATGTTTATTTGTGCAACTTTTTTGTGTCGACACCTTGATTTTCTGAACAATATTTGTCGCATCCTGAGATCGAGATCGATAATATCAGAATTGTTTTTAAATATAAATTTGAAACACAAAAAAGAATCATAGTACATAATTTAACTATAAACAGTCGTTTATTCCATAAAATAGAACTATTGTCTTCACAATTAGAATATAAAAAAATTATTACATAATTGTTCTAGAAATCAAAAACGTCATCGGAAGCTTAACTGATTGGTGCGCTTATCGTGTACGTTCAAATTCACCTTACTCAATCCAAAAGATTGATAACAATTATGCAGTAGTGTCAGTAGGGATCAATCTCACGAGGAGGTGTGAATTCTCGTGTTAATGAAAAGCAAAATAAAACGATAAAATATGCGGTATGTGAGTGAATTCGAACTAGTGAAATCAAGAACTAAACCTACTACGAAATTATCAATGCAAGAAGATCTTGGCTTCAGTCGACTCTACATTGGATCTATGAATTCAATCATAGATTTTCACAAAAGACTCAGTTTTTCAATTGAATATTTATCATTGGAGATTCAACTGATATCTCATCTTACGCATAGTTAAAATAGCTCATGTGTTCTAAGTTAACCCTTACCGATCAATTAATCAAAACATCAGCAATAAAGATTAATATTACGATATCTTTCAAAAATAGTGATAATGATAAAACTAAAAAATATAATCCAATCGTCTATTTTTAATCAAGTCAAGCGTTTTTTTCTAAGAATTTAACTAAATCACAAGCGAAAATTAATTAATCTTAGTTATTTCATATGTCAAGCATTAGATTGTATGCAAAACTATTAGATGGTCAATCTCATAATCAAACATATCAATAAAGACTACAAACTCTTGATACTCAATAAAAACCAATAAATTATGAAAATCATAAATTCCAAGGTTTTGTCTTCATCAACCAAAAATAAAAGTTTAGCTACACATAACTAGATTAAAAACAACAAAATTTAATCTAGAAAGCATAAAATAAAAGCAAGACAAACTAATTGGATCGCCACTCGTTGAGATTGTCACTCTCGCCTTCGTGTTGATCTTCATAGCCGCCTTAAAAAATATGATGGAATATGAAAACTAGATCGAAAACTAATTATCTAATGTATGAAATGTATGAAAAGTGTGTTTTATGGTCTAAATCTCGTGGCTTATTTTATAGGAGGTGGAAAAGGGGTTTAGAGTCCTTGTAGAATGGAATTAAATCAAGTTTCCTTATTTTTTTGGATTCGCCTACCGATCGATCGGACCATAACTATTGATCGATCGGTAGCTCGTCAATGTTATTTTTCAAGTCATGCTTCGCTCTTTTTCTACCTATCGATCAGTAGCTCTTCAAAATTGTTGTCTCGAGTACGCACTTCACCGATCGATCGACAAATCTTTTTCACTTTTTCTGTGATTTTCTTGTCCATCTTCGATTCCTCTTGATATAAGCCATTGTTTGATCTTAATTCATCGTTGTTAAATCTCGTTTCTTTGTTTCCACAAATTCAAGCATTTATACGATTAGACAACATGTGTATCAGAACATATCAAATGGTAGGCAATTAAACACAATATATGTATATATTTCTAGGGATATCAAATCCCCTCATACTTGGAATTTTACTCGTCATCGAGTAAATCGGACCAAAACTAAATAATCTTTGTGGCTCATAGTTTAACAATGAAAAAACTTGTCATCACTTTAATGCCTCAACAATTTTAAACATGCATAGTCATGAATGGCGTTGAAAAACCAACAATAGAACAAATTCAATCCCTAAACATTTTATACTCAACACAGAAGTGAATGTGTGTGTTGTCTTAAACAAGTGTTATGCACATATTATAGATCCAATCAATGTAAAACCCACAATAGCTCAAGTTATATACTAACACAGGTGTAAGCCCAATTGCATACACTTATCCACTATCTTAGTCACTTGCAAACACAACCCAAGTAGGCCTTTATTAGCTTGTAGCTTGGCCTAGGTCTTGACTCATGAAAGAAAGAGTATGATAACACAAACAAGAGAGTATAATGATATGTACAATATAAGCTTATCTTCTTGCATGATTTTTTCTTCAAACCTTGTATCTTTTTGCAAGGTTCATTTCAACAACCTTCACGATGCTATGCACATGTCACAAGCCATCGCGAATTCATGCTCCAAATATTCAACAACTATGTAAATGTATTTTGTTGCATTAGAGCTCAAAGTGTTCCAAAGTTACCAATTCATCTATTTTCAAGACATGCATGCTATCGAGTCGTTTTATCATGAGCTAGTGAATCAAAAGTCTATGTTCATCATTAACTATGAGCTAAAAATGTTCAAAATTTTCAATTTATTTTGTAATTTTGCAATAAGAAAGCAATAAACTAACTAATTCTCCCACATCCCATACTTAAATCCTACATTGTCCCCAATATAAGGAAAAAATACAAGAGAAGAGAAAAATCAAACTAAAATGCAATAAAAAGAAAAAGGAAAACTAACTCCATTGGGTTGCCTTCCAAGCAGCGCCTCTGTTTATCGTAGTTGACTGCAGTCGAATGATCATGATGGTTCATGCGAGGTTGTTCTATCCTTCCTCCACCTAAATATTTTATTAAAATATCTAAACTTAGGTTTGTTTGCCTTGCTCTTCTTGGAGATGTCAATCTCGTGACTAGCTTTTCCTCCTTTGATTGGAGACTGCTTTGGTCAATCCGAAGATCGTTTCAATGCAATAGTAGAATCCTGCAAGTGACAAAAAAGAGGAACTCCAGTATCAAGGTAGATTGATAAGTGCGATTTTTACATTTATAAATCTAGGATTTTATATGCGTTTTATGATGATTCCTGGATGATATTATTAGCTTTTGTGTTGTTTTTATATGTTTCAGGAATAAACGTTGAAGTACAAGAAAGTGAAGAAAATGAGCTAAAAATGATAAAAGAGAACTCAAGCTAACCGGTCGAAGAACGAAAAAATCTCGAGCATGGATGAAAATGAACTACCAATCGATCGGCACACATGTATCGATCGATCGGTAGTTCATGTCATTTTAGGAAGAAATTGTGATCTTTTATCGATCGATCTTTAGAAGTCCACCGACTAATTGGTAGCAAGAAATTCTGAAAAAAAAATATCTTTTAAAGAGTTTGATGTCCACAAGAAAACTAATTCACTCATCCACTATAAAAGCCTAACTATCACAACGTAGAGGGAATTTTGATCAGATTTTTGACCTAGAATACTAGAATCCACTCATCTCCAACTCAAGCCATTGAAGAACAAGATACATCGGAAGAGACATAACGACGCAGCGACGCAAGGAGTCAATGCCTCGCATCTATTCGTATTTCTGAACTTAAGTTCTTTGTTATTTTCAGATTTTAATGTTTGATTTGTTGCAAAACATATTTTTACATTGTTATTTGATTATTGTTGTTGGCTAAATTTTTTTTTATCAACTAGGGATCCCATGTTTGAACCCATGATTTAAATAACGATTTTTGATTGATTTCTTACTATTCTTGGAGTATTATTATGTTCTTAATACTTTTGAAGGATTAGCTGCCCTTTAAATTGACATTAGTTATTATAATTGATGCTGACCATATGATATTATCATATGACAAGATAATTCATACCATGGGTTTGAGATCGACCCGATGAGAACAAACACATAAATTACCAATCGATGCCTAGTAGTTTTCACAAATATGCAATATTGATTGTTCAATAAGGACATATAGGTGGTTTGTTGCACGTTAATATTAGGCATGTTATAACTTAACCATAGTATAACGAATAAATTAGGAAAACTCGTCACCTTAGAACGTAGGATTTTGATCTTAACTAATAAGAAAAGTATGAGGGGTTACATGGGTGAACTGAAGTCTTGATAATTATCTCTACTAAATTTCTTCACTCTTTATCACATGTTTGGTTTAAAATTAGTGTTCTTGGTTAATTAAGAGTACTACTCAACAATTGTTTGTAAGGTAAATATAATTAAACTAATTAAATTTGGTATTTACTATTAATCCATGTGGATTGGACAACATGTTATTCCAGATACTATACTAAAACTTGATAACCGTGCATTTGCGGATACATCATACACAACTGGAATTTATTGTTAAATAAAGTGGTGATCATAGATAAAACAACAAGTGTATGCAAATTGTATTTAAGATTCGATTTCCTACCTATTTTATCAATAAGGCTTTCAGTAGCCTTTTCCAACTCACAAATCATCAATTCATTATTGTCTTGTGGCAAGTGTTCAATTGTGTCAATAGTGCAACTGGTGTGAGCATCACAAGGAGTTTTCATGGTATCATAAATATGAAACTTTGCAATCTCACCATCAAATAAATTACTCAAAGTATCACTATTGACATCTATCATAAACGTTTAAGTTTTCAAGAACGACCTTCCTAATAAAATGGGACTATGTGGGTCACCATTTTCCATGTCAAGACATAGAAATCAGCAGGAAATACTAGACTCTCTACTTGCACAAGAATATCTTCTATCCCCTATGACGGACACTGGACCTATCAGCTAATTGAATCACATCATCAATATCAGCAAAGAAATAATAATCTTCATTTAACTCGGGAATTGGCACCGACAAATTTCACCTATGAACCAACTGATTGATGACCATCAATGCCACCAACGCTGCGACCATCGCTACGAGATGAAGATGCCACAATGATTATGCTAATTTTTATTGTGGTTGTAAAATTAACAAATAATAATAAATAATTTATAACTTTGATAGATAACTGTGATAATAATAACAATTAATGCTCTAGAGAATTGAGAGAATGAATAAATGAATAACCATACACCCAACCTAATATATATATATATATATATATATATATATATATATAAGTTTTTTTTATTTATTTTTAAGAAAGTAAAAACCAATGGCTAGTTGGCACAAACTGTGCGAACTAGCCTTTGGCACAATTGGCCATAGATTTTGTGGCCAACGACCACAAATTCTTTTTTTTTTCTTCTTATTTTTTTTATTAAATCATATCCTGGAACCGAAATCGGGTGGTCTGGAACCGGTAAGCTACCGGTTTCTAAACAGTAGAACCAATCCAGGTTGGTAACTTACCGGTTCTGGATAGATTGGCATAATTCTGGTTCGGAACCGGGTTAAACAGGCCCGGTTCCGGGCTGACCCAGACTTTAAGCAGCCCAACCTTGTCCTAATATGACCAATCAAACCATAGACGACTAGTTTGAATTTTGGGGCACTTTGGAGGTTGTGATATGACTTTGGGGAGTCCAAGAACTCTATAAATACAAGTCTTTGAGCCATACAAACTACGAGAATCTGAAACAACAAGCAAGAGTGAAGTGATCTCTTTGAAATATATACAGTACCAATGCCATTCTTATTCTCTAGTATTTTTTTGTGTGGGGCTTCTATGCTAGTTTCAACAAGCTAATTTCGTTCTTGTGAGCTTTTGTGCTTGTTTCATTATTGTGAAGGAGTTGCTATTGTTCATTGTGTAAACATCTTGAAGGTGTAGTTCTTTGCAACTCACAAGAGATAAAGTCCTTGTAAGGTCTTCCAACACCAAAGCAAGTTGGAAAATTGTACAAGTTGTCGATAAGTAAAGTTGGTGTATGGTTGTGGCTATCATTGGAGCCCTTAAAACAAAGAAGAAATTGTACACTTGTTCTAGTGGAACTCAGTTAAACAATTTCTAACTGGGAAGATGAGACGTAGACGATTTATGTTGAACTTCTATAACACATCTTTGTGTTATTTATTGCTTTATTTAGATTATGCTTTTATATTATTTTTTGTTCGATTCTAATCAAGATTTCTGCAGCCAAACTCGATCATTTGCAAAATCACTTTAAAATTATTAAAGTAGCCTAAGAACCTAATCCACCCACTCTTAGGTTCCAACAGTCATCGATTTCTTCTATCAATGGTTGAACCATCGGTCTAGCCTAGTAGACATGAACACTGATGGTTTAAGGATTCTCTTCATTGCTTCCTTCAATTTTTCCATATCCACAAACATAGACTTAGGTTGTTTCCACGAGTTCTAATTGGGTTTGTTAGGATGCTCTTCATGCACCATGATCCGGCGTAATTCTCTATTGTCACCTGATGTGCATTCACTTCCTTTTCTTTTAATTCCGTGTTTCTTCCAATCTTATCAATATTTTTCTCACATTCAAAACTTTCTCCAATTTAGAATCTGTCAGGTAAAATTAATGTGTCTGTTGCACAATCCACTGAAGCACCACTTGCCCAACCTTAAAACTTATTTTCCTCGTATCACAAACATCATCCTCAGTTGCATGTCTGCAGAACTTACTCTTACTTCCTGCATCTTCTTCAGCATCTCTTCTTTTTTGAGTAGTCTCCTCTCTTAAACATCTTCACTATTGGGTACTTGAACGATGTTGTGGAAAATTCCTATGTTCAACAACTTGGCATTCTCCATTCAACTTTGATTTAGGTGGAACTACAAATCTGGGATTCATCACATTCATATTTTGAACAAATTTATTCTTTTTTCAGTAAACACACGTTGTTCTTTTGGTGCTTTCACAATAGAACCTCATTTACTACACTTATAATTTATGCCATCTGATCCTCCAATAAAATATTGGTTCATTGACCTAACAGTTGGTGATCCTCCCAGGTAATGTGGGTTCCTTGGCCGAACATGTATCGTCCAACATTTCTCAGAGTTTCATCTTTTCCACATGTTTTTCTCAATTTTCCTATGGTCCTCATTGTTCCTGTTGGGTTTCCGTACCCCGGCGCCAGATCCAAACGCAGCGGAAATAATACAATAAACAGATCTGACCCGGGGACGGTCGATCGCGCCTGATTCATATATTAGAACATGCAAATAACAAATATAAATGCACGAAAAGAGATTACCGTTCACCGACGTGAATCTGATAGCGGTAGTCCCTCGAGTCCAATCAACCTGACCAGATCTACAAGCCAACATCAGTGCTAGTTTGATGTTGGCATTTCTATGAGAGTTTGTGTATTGAATGGAATTCCTTTTTAACCCTAGAATCAATGTTATATTTATAGTGGTTATGAGTTAAGCAAATTGGGCTATGGTTCATAAAGCCCAACGGGCCAACGTTTGGCTTGCTGGGCATTTATGCTAACAATCTCCCACTTGCCCAAAAGCCAACACAAAACTACAAACTCATAATCCAAGTAACTCAATCTAATTGAACAACTTGATGTACTATCCATGTACATAATTATGAGACATAAATATATCAAACGACTTAATTTCAGAACTTTCTATAAATGAAACATTTTCAAATATAGAAACTCCACTAAATTGAGGAGCATTCAAAAATTAAATTCATCTCTTCTAAATCACTCAATTTGAGCACTTAACATTTAAGTCTCAATTCTCATCGATAGATCGGCGGCCGGTTGATTGTGACCCAGCGAGGCTCAAGTGTATCATAGCAGTAGGATCACAACTTTGTGATTTTAGAAGTTAAACAACTTCTTTGGGCTTACCCTGAATGCCTCATTGTCAATTAAACTCCTTTAATAGACAATGACTGAAATATAATTTCAGCAACAACCTACCGATCGTGGGTAGTGCCTAGCATCTGCGCTTCACGAAGACCTAGATACAAATGACTAGCAGCGTACGAGAACCTGTCAGCCATAGTTAGCGTGCAGTACATTCCTTTCACTCAATATGTCCCGATTGAATCAAGGGCATTGGTTGGTCGAGGCCCCTTATGATTTCAATAACTATGTATTTGTTTCACGTTATATGATTCTTTGTGTGCGTATATGAAAAACTCTTTTTTCACAAGCACTACCCACTCTGGCCAGAGATTCTTTGAATCATATACAGAAAAACACATAGGACATCCTGGTTCATCAAGACCAGTGGTGAATCCCCAACGACAATCATTGGCCTCTGACAGCATCACTGAATACCCAAAATAATGACTTTATGACCCACATGTGATCAGTCATTAAATCAAAGTACACAGCTATCTATCAAGACCTCAATGACGCCTCGGGTCATGAGGAGTAATGGTGCACAACTATGACTAGAAATTCTATACTCGACAAATGGTAACCACTTATAGAATTCCGAGTAGGGTCGTTCAGTGAACTCATTCCTAATGAGCACCTATTCATGTGTGCTGACTTCTCCAAGCCAACGCCGATGAAACGCGGCGCACTACAATAGACACATCATGAATACCAGTCTCTAACGAGCATATATCGATATCCCATTTTCGAAGGCTCATCGACCAGGAACATTTAGAAATCACAGTCGAGAATGTATTTCATGGTCACCATCATATGCGTAACCACATTCTATGGACTATAGCAATCTCAAGGACTTCATCAATGCATCAAGATGCATGGGTAAACAGATGAAGAAGTGCCATATATATTAATATTCAAACAAAGATCTGTCATAATAAGATTACATGTACAATCAATCAACTATTGATTTACTTAATCATGTATGACAACAATATCTTTCACTTTCCCAAAGCCAACTACTCATGTTTCTTAAGACCATCTTCCCAAGATGTCTAACAGACACCAATCATTGTAAATGCTTTGTCAGTGGATTCACTATATTTTTCTGTTGAAGCGATTCTCTCGATAATAATGTCGCGTCTACCATCTCTCTCATTAGATAGTATTTCTCAATATATGTTTGGATCCTGATGAGATCTTGGCTATTCATAATAGCTCAAATGTTGTCACAGTACAAAGAGACTGTGTCAACTGCACTAGAAATTACACCCAACTCTTGGATGAAATTTCTTATCCAAACTGCCTCTTTGTTGCATCTTATGCTGCAATGTATTCAGCTTCAGTGGTGGAATCCAATGTGGTGTCTTGCTTGGAACGTTTCCAAGAGACATCACCATCATCGAGCTTAAATACAAATCCGAACATCGATATGGTATCATCTACATCCAATTTAAAAACCAGCATCAGCTTAGCCTTCAACTTTTATTTCTCCACTTACAGATCCAAAAACCATGAACATAACATAAGTTCTTCATAAGAACTTGAGGATTATTTTCACAGTTTTCCAGTGACCTTCACCGGGATCTGTCTGATGTCCGTTCATTACTCTAAGAACATACATCAGGCCAAGTACATAAAATAGCATACATTATGCTATTAAAAGTCGAAACATAAGGTACCAATGCCATCTTTTCTCTCTCCTCATCAATTTTAAGACTCATTGACTCGAGAGATGAATACTATGACATATTGGGAAGTAACTCCTTTTTCGACTATTCCATGTCAAACTCTTTTAGCACAGTGTTTATGTACGTAGATTGAGAGATCTCAAACATCCTTTAGATCTATCCCTATAGATCCTTACGCTAAGTACGTAGGATGCTTCTCCCAAATATTTCATGGAGAAATTAGTAGATAATCATGCTTTAATTGATTAATCCAATACCATTCATAATGAGCATGATATAATCAACTTAAAGCATCACAAATGTAACCATGCTCCCACTAATCCTTTTGCACACACATGTCACTTCCGGATTTTTAACAAAACCAAACACTTTGATGATGTTATCAAAACGGAAGTTCAAACTTCGAGATGTCTTCATAGGCCCATAAATGGACCTCTGGAGTTTGAAAACATTTTTCTCACTCCAAGAAGTTGTAAACACATTTGGCTGCTACATTTCTACCTCAATGCCACCAATGAGAAATGTTGTGTTCACATCCATTACTCATATCTCATATTCATAATATAAAGATATAACTAATAAAATCTAAATAGACTATAGCATCATAACCGATGAAAATTTTCTCATAAACAACTCTTTGCCTATGAGAATAATCGTTTCTCACCAGTCAAGCTTTGAAGGTCACTACCTTCCCATCCACTCCAAGCTTTCACTTGTAAATCCATGCAGTCAATGGGAACAATTCCCAAAGATGATCTACTAAGGCCCATACCTAATTGGAGTACATGGAGTCCATTTCAGATTTCATGGCATCTTGCCAATGTCCCGAATCAATATCTGACATCGCCTCCTTGAAAGTCCAAGGATCATATCCATGGTCGATTTCTTGACTACTTTCAAGGAGTAGATTCATTCTATCAGGAGCTCTTAAAACATTTTCAAATCTCCTTGGTGTGTGAAAATCAAAGGTTGTTATTGACTCAATTAATTTCACCGGTGTCACTTTTCTAGTGGTTTGTGGTTCTTGAACCCTTTCAAGTTATATTATTTTGTCATCCTTTCTAATAGAAACATTTTCTCTAGAAAGATTGCACTTTGCGAAACAAACTCTTTGCCTGCAATTGATAATATAAATTCCACAAAATAACATAAGATGGATCAACTATCCAACTCATCTCCCACTGGCTGCTTCACATAAGCAGAACAATCTCAAAATAAAAATTTGGATTATTTTTCAGTCCATATCGTATATGGAGTTTTGGTCACCGCATTGGTATGAATTATATTCAACAAATATGTAACTTTAGAGAGTTACTCAGAGAGAATCACTTCTCTTTAAGACAACTCAACATCATCTTGCACTAACATTTAGTGCTCCACATACGTCCATATGAATCAAATTCAATGGACATTCAGCACCTGCTAAATATATGTTGGATTTAAGTTATCATTCTTTTTATATTCTTTGAATATAATCATACTAATTATTCATAAGTTCACCAGATTCAATAAAACATCCATTCTTAAAAATACTGCAAATCACATTCGCATATTTAAAAGAATATCATTCTCTATCAAAATAGGAACAATGTTCATGATTAAATCTAGAACAAGTAAATAATTACTCAAACAAGTTCATAACCAGTTCAAGATTTTATATTAAACAAATGTTTCAAACAGCCTTTGCAACAACTCTTGCTACAATGCTTAGTCTCAGGTAGGTTTCACCTTCCTAGGGCTCTCTACTTCTTCACATCACATGCAACTCTTTACAAAAATGAGAGCACAACTGGCATCATATACCAAAGAAGTAGAACCAATAGAAACATTTAATTTTAATATATAACATACCCTTTCTAGAACGCTTCTAGTCTAGGTATTCCTTACAATTTTGCGCCAGTGACCAGCAGTGAAAACATAGATGCCTCTCATTTCTTAGTTGCTAATATATCCTTTTTCGTCTTTTGAGGTTGAAAAACATTTCCCTTCCTCTACTTTATCCTTGAATCATTCCCACCAATTGTAGAAGATTTAACAAGAAGAACACGTTTCTCCTTTGAATCAAGGATACATGAGTTTCCAACATTTTGACTATAAGATCAAATCTACAGCCAGTTAATGATGATTTGTCACATTCAGATTTTCCAATTTCTCAACAAGAGTTATTTTTCTTACACCATGCTCATAGACCGAAGCCCCATCTCGCATGTGAAATGAAAATAGTTCTTTTGAAACCGCGAGTCTCAGTAATCGCGTCTGTTCACCAAACAACATTTGTAGGTGTTGGAAAATATCAGCAATGTGAACGAATTTCTCATATCTGTGTTGAAACTCATTGGTGACATTGATGCTATCATATAGCACATAGTCTAGAGATCATCGTCCCATCACTTCTCAAGTGTGGCGATCTCTTCATGAGACTAACCGGGAGACACTTCAACAGGAGGCTCCCACCAAGGGTATATAGCAACCTTTTAGAAGCAAGCACTATTTTAAAATTAATAGTCAATCAGAATAATTTGGTGCGGTTACTTTGTTTGTATCGAGAATTGATGCAATCGGATTCACGGCAATCACAATACTGAGAATAAACAGAAAATACATGCAAACCGTTTGATTATTAATTAATTCAAAAACTATGGACTTTAGTTATTGAATGCTCCCACTAAATTTTTCGAATTCGTCACCCTCATGACAAATGAACGGAAAATCATATTTTCTTAGTGTGCTTGGAGTCCAACTAGCTCATGATAGCCCCGGGCGAGGGTCCAGCCGACCTCATGATACTAAAGGTAGCTCACAATTGCATCATATGCAACCCCCAAGATATTCGTCTCGTGATTGACATAACCCTACGGAGGCAGGCCAATTATGCCTTCTCACGTCAAACTAACCCATCCCACGGATGATAATGTTCGCCAATAAGACCCCACGAGGGTGAGTAATCTTAAAGGTTAACATAACCCTATCCATAATTAAGTGGCAGTTAAACACACAGCTTTCCCATGCCAGATGCCCCCCACGAGGGTGAGACAAGACACCTGACACAAGTAGCGTCTCATGGCTTAACTGTTGATGGAAGACAGGAAGCAACAAACTCCTTTG
This sequence comes from Haberlea rhodopensis, assembly GCA_907163345.1. Lineage (NCBI taxonomy): Eukaryota > Viridiplantae > Streptophyta > Magnoliopsida > Lamiales > Gesneriaceae > Haberlea > Haberlea rhodopensis. Next base: position 7,407,346 of record CAJQUN010000021.1, on the reverse strand, counting down.
AGCTCCCTTTACAGTTTGATATTAAAAAATTCTGAATCATATTCAAAAGAGGGATTTAATAATTTTCAAATCTCATCAAGTACTTGTTTGTTTGTTTGCCGGATTCATGCAACTATGTTTTATTCATGCAACATATGTACTAATAAAACACACAAACAAACATTTATCATACATCACATGCATAATAAAAATTAAATATGGACGATTACGACCTTTTCCTAATTGATCCACGTGAGCCATACGTGGATCACAAGTCTGTCTAAGGTGATGCAGGTATGTAATGCAATCCTATTACATTTTTGCTTCCATTATACATGTCTTGATCTTGGTGCTCCGTCTTCAATCTCGATCTCCCACTAATTCTAAAGATTTTACATTTAAATCGTGCAAACAAGAGAATAGGGATACAAATCCGGGGTGGGATACATCAGAAAATAGAGAGAGCAGGCTCGCAGGCCCGATAACCAAAAACACAATTATAATGAAACAATAAAAACCTAAACATTCACCTAAACACATTGGTCAAGGCCCGTAATCATCCATCATGCAATCACAACATATGTAATTAAACATTAAACTAACCAATTACATCATATGTAATTGGACTAATTACATCACATATAATTAGAGCACCATAATTAATTTATTCTATCGTTTCCCACTAATCGCATCATTAATTGAAAATAAAATTAACAAATTAAATAAAACATTTTTATTTAATTTCTAATTAATTAAATTTCAATTAATTGGTAAAATCTCTATTTTACTTTTTAATCATAATGATAATCGAAAATAAAATTAACAAACTAAATGAAACACTTTCATTTAATTTCTAATTAATTAAAATTTCAGTTACTTGGTAAAATCAATATTTTACCTTTTAATCACAATGGTAATCAAAAATAAAGTAACAAATTAAATGAAACATTTTCATTTATTTTCGGTTAATTAAATTTTCAATTACTTGGTAAAATCACTATTTTACCTACAAATCATAATATTAGCCAAAAATAAAATTAACAAATTAAATGAAACGTTTTCATTCAATTTTCAATTAATTAAATTTTCAACTAATTGTAAAATCTTCATTTTACACTTAATAAATTAAAAATCACATTTTTAATAAATTAAGTATTATGATTTATTATTTCAAAAATAATATCCGGATAAAACATCTAAAATGACCCAAAAAAAATTTATGGACTCCAAAATTTTGGATCCAAATTAAACCAATTGAAAGCACATATTTTCGAATTTTTCAAAAAAAAAAAACAAAAATTGTATTATTATTTTGTTTTCGAAAATTACTGATCATTTTCCCTAAAATCGAAAATTAGGGTTTGCCTAACCCTAGGCAGCGCCGCCAGCCCTTCAGCCGCTAGCTTCATCCACCCGCGCCTCATCCGTCGCTCCAGCAACCCATCACCTCCTTCTAGCGATCTCGCCCTAAGGATTTGTGGACCTCGTGAACACAGACGACGGAGAACACTTCTCCTCCCGCCTGGTCCGCCATGTCCGCCCGCGTTCATCTAACTGATCCGATGGTTTCAGTTTCGCGCGAGCTACGCGCACGGTGACAGATTTCATCGCACATGGTGGTTAAAGAAGCAGCCGCTGAGCAGATCTGCCGCGCACCAGCGGCAACCGGTCGGAGGTCGGAAACATTTTCCGGCGAGTACAGGTTTTCCGGCGACGGGTTTTTGGGTATCGATTAAAACATCTTTTTAATCCAATTTCTATGTTTTTCCGGATTCAAAGTAATTTTTTTGAAACAATTCAAACACGATTAGAAAAACTGGAAGCGATCTAAAAAAATTAATTATCAAATACATAAATCAAAGCGACAACCTGGCTCTGATACCACTGTTGGGTTTCCGTACCCCGGCGCCAGATCCAAACGCAGCGAAAATAATACAATAAACAGATCTGACCCGGGGACGGTCGATCGCGCCTGATTCATATATTAGAACATGCAAATAACAAATATAAATGCACGAAAAGAGATTACCGTTCACCGACGTGAATCTGATAGCGGTAGTCCCTCGAGTCCAATCAACCTGACCAGATCTACAAGCCAACATCAGTGCTAGTTTGATGTTGGCATTTCTATGAGAGTTTGTGTATTGAATGGAATTCCTTTTTACCCTAGAATCAATGTTATATTTATAGTGGTTATGAGTTAAGCAAATTGGGCTATGGTTCATAAAGCCCAACGGGCCAACGTTTGGCTTGCTGGGCATTTATGCTAACAGTTCCAACATCTTTGCACCTCGTTGACAACTTCGAAGTTTTGATCCTTGGATACCCAACATTTTCTTATCACTTTCCTCGGGTCTAAACGCATATGTTCCATCTTGTCATTCCTTTTCTCATTCAGAAAAGCCCGTAAGTCAATGAGATTAACATTAACAACATGAAGATGAGCTTCATTGATTGCCATAGATTCTTTCTTTCAGTGAATTTGAGAATCTTTTTACTTATTCTCTCCTGTATTGCATTCATAAAAGTCCAACATAAGTTAGCTGAATGATTGAATGAATTGTGGTACTTACAATAGTCCTTTCCTCTTAGCTCCTCCTTAGATGACAATTTATGATCTAGGGGAACATGATGAATTTTTCCTTAACTAAGTAGTCAAACTTTGCCACTGTTTTTGATATATCAAAGGTATATTGAGCTTGTGCATATGAAACATTTTTCTTCCATGACTTCTACTTTCCTCATTAGCATCAGACTTTTATATGAGCCAGTGTTTGACACCTCAAGCAATGTCACCCCTTTAATCTCTTGAGAATATGATCTAACGATGGTTTTCCATTATGTGTTTCTTCTTTGAGTAACTTCTCATTTTCGTATACTTTAGCAGCTAACTCATAAAATTCCGAAACTCCATGCCTTGGAATTTCTTTCTAATTTCAAAATCAAGACCATGTTGAGCTAATTTCACGAATTCAGTTTTTGGAAGAAACACCTCACACCTTCTTATCGTTTTTAATCTGTCAATGAACATATATGCATTTTAGTAATTACCAATCAAAATCAATTGAACTATATCTAGCCTAAGAAAGTTTAGTAGCAATTATAATAATTAAAGTAAGGAAACAAGATTCCAGATCAAACAGTTGATGAATAACGAAGAAATTCAGTATAAAAAATTATCAAGACTTCAGTTCACCTATGTAATCTCCTATAATTCTCCTATTATTTATGATTGAATATCCACCTAATTCTAAGGTGACGAGAACTCCTATCATATTCAATATACTACGTCGAGCTATATCAAACCTAATATCGATCGAAACAAGTAAATGTCGTTCACTCATTTAATAAATTAATATTGAATTAAACTCTATGAAAACATATTGCCTCTGATTTTTGTTAATCTATTTCTATCACAAGTGTATTTGATCTCATCTCTCGATCTCAATCTGAAATCCGTGGCTTGACTTACTAAATAATATTATAACATCATCTCTCAATTATACAGCAATTCATCCAAAGGTAGCTAAACCTTGAAAGCATTAAGAACAATAAGACATACTCAAAGGAATTAATGGAATTCAATCTAAAAGTAACATTTAAATTATAGGTTGAGCACATGATCTCATAATCTTGATAAAAGTTGAACACATGATCTCATAATCTTGATAAAAGTAACTTAGTTCATAATCAACTTGAAATAACAATAATCAAACATGTCTTGCAACATAATAAACATAAAATTTCAAAAAATGATGAAAACTAAAGTTTAGAAAAACTAATAAACGCTTGGTGTTGACTCCATACGTCGCTGCATCGTCCCATCTCTTAAATTGTTCATTGCTCTTTGTTAAGTTGCTTGGTGATGGAGGCCAAAATCTAGGTTAAAGTTTGTCAAAAGTTCATGCTAGTGGTGGGAGAGTGCCATTAAATAGTTGGATGGAAGAGGCCCATAAAAATTAAGTTTCCTTGCCAAGTTGAAATATCTGTGACGAGATCGATCCTGATGTAGTTGCCGATCGATCACAACTTTGTAAGTTCTGTTTTTCAAATTCCTACCTCGCGCGATCGATCGCGGGTTGAAGTGCCGATCGATCATGCACTGTTTGAATTGTCTTCTAAATTTGCTGCCACGCACGATCAATCAGGGTCTTGCTCGCGATCGATCGCAAAGCCAAAATTCTTCAACTTGAGATTTTGGTCTTTTTGCTATCTGTTGGCTCGATATGGTCCTTTTCCATCTTTTAAACGCTATTAGCCTCTTTTCATCATTTCCTCACACTTCTACCTAAATTTATGAAACATGCAAAAATAACAACCTGAAACGTAATTTCGTCCAAGAATCAATGCAAAAACAACAAGAAATTAACGAACTATAAGTGCAAATATCGTACTTATCCAATTGTAAACCTCGCAATAAGCTCAAGCATAAACTGACCATATCCTCTTGAAAACAAATTTAAATCTAAGACTATATCCTTTGGGAATTATCTTGGTCTATCATCTTTGAATAAGGCTTGTGAAATTCCGGATGCCCTAATGCCTTAAGTCATGGACCATATAACTCATGTACCACATTCTTGATAGCTTCAAAATCCATTACAGGAGCCTGTCTCAAAGGATATGGTGGAAGTAGCAAAAAATTAGCAAAGAATTTGCTAGTTTAATAATTTTTTTCGGAGAATCTTGAAACTGACAGCAGTTCATTTGTTCAATCCTCTATCGGTGGTTTTCTTCGCACGTTGCTGCACGGACATGCACAAGGAGTAATGGCTAGTTGATCTCCTTTAACTCGGTTAATCCTCCGACTGTTTGGCCCCCTTTTCCCATTGAAACAATTTCTGAACAATATTAGTCTCAAAATTCTACTTATTGGTATGAGCTCAAATTTGTTAACTCATCTTGGGTTAAAATACTTTTCTTGGCAATCACAGATAAACAAGGTTGGACATTCCACATAGAATGTCTATCTAAACTCCTTATTGTTCGAAACACACAAGTTTCAAATTAATTTAGCGTCAAGTCGGATTGAATCTATAAAAAAAACTCTCACAACATCTATTTCTTTGTTTAGAAGATTCGAATTAAAAATTGTATTAAAGATAAACCAAACATTTTATTATTGGAACAAATAAACATTGGCATTGACGTAGCATTTTTTAATATAATTACGTTATTTTTTATGGCTCTTCACAACATCAATTTTCTCAACATTATCAGATATCACTAAAAATGTAAATAATTTATCTTGGACCAAATATAATTCATCCAAAGTAATAAGGGTTATGTTGCTATTTCTGCTGAGACGCAACATTGTCTCAAAATTTATACCAGATCGCGTACCAGTTCACAGCCATTGCATCAGCAAATTGATTGATTTACTATTGGTCCTCTCTTCAACGCTGCAATCATTTTCAGGTACCTGAATTTGGTCTATTTACTTGGAGCTAAAACGTCCAGCATTGCAATCATCGTTTTTTCGTTTCTTCCGAGGTCAGTTTTCTCTTTCTTCTTTTTTTTCTCCCAATTATTGGTTTTTTTAGCTTATATTTGTCATTTGGGTTTGATCAATCATGCTCTGCGAAATCGGAATTTCCTGGGTTTTGTGATTTATGACGAATTTATGATTTTACTGGATTAAATGCTGTTATATGATGTGCTCTGTAATTTGTGTTCGTGTTATTTATGGAATAACTGGAATTTGTTGGGTCGGATGTCTACGACCAGGAGCAGGTGTGAACAAGAATGACAATGCATATTCATTTCTGTAATTTCTTAGTGTTTGTATTGTGCCTGCAAAAAATTGAGAATTTCCTGAAGGATAAGGGATAGTAGTTGTGACAGGATGTTGTTATTGATTTGCTACTAGAATTATAAGAAAAGTCTGGTACTAAGGAGAAAAGTTTGATAAAATTATGTTGCATATATTTTTGTCTTTAGTTTTTAAATGATGATTGAGCTAGCACAACCATGCGAACTTATGGTTGGTATCATGGAGGCATTTAAAAAAAAAATTACTTTATTTTTGGAATCTTTTAACCTCCTGCATATATATGTGCTTGTTATTTAATATGCTGCAAGTTGGTCTTTGCTTGTTATCCATTGTTTTGTACACTTTCGCTAAGCAGGGGAGCGATGATCAAGATCACTCACTATTGGATGTTTTGATGTTAACAAATAATCATGTAATAGATATTTGGTATCTTGTTTCCTTTTATTTGTTACTGGATATGTTTATCATGTTGTGATTTAATGCATAAGCTGTTAATATGCTTAAACAGATTATATGTATAAGCTGAAGCAGGGTTGCAGTTCTTTCTGAACTGGTGTATCAGGATACTCATGTTTTAAGTTGGATTCTATGATAAAGTACACAGTAGATTTTGTTGAGAAGCATAAATGATTGATGTCCATAAATGGATGTACTTATATGGGTAGAAAAAAATATGTATCGGAACCATGTCCGCATTTGTATGTTCTCGTTGCCACATTTGGATTTAATGATAACTTCAGTGTTCGGGGTTCACAAATTCAAGCTTTAACACATTTTTGTATGTTTTTGAATTGAACAGATTTTTAAATTCGAAATTAGGGCAATGGCTAGTTTCTTTAGTTGCATTCATATTTTCGCTTTACTTAAAACATTTGGTGTAAAACATATCATTTAGTGTGTTACCAAGAGATATAGTAGTGGTAGTGATGCAACTCAAATCTTTTAAACCAAATAACCTAAATTACCACATTTATTTTGCTCTTTCAGATGACACAGTTGTTGGTCCCCAACAGTTCCCTCCCATTAGTTACATCATCTTGGGGATCATGTACGTGATCTTATTTTTATACTAGTTGTAGGTTTAGTCGTTTGCCTCTTTACACAAATCTCCTGATTCAACTCATAATTGCATACAAGTTACAGATCCTCGACACTTATTGAGCCATTTTCTTAAAGCGTGGAAACTTATGGCCTTGTATGTTTGGGAGTTACATGCTACTTCTAAGTTCCCATGTTTGTTGTGTACACAATCATGGTACAGTGTCTGCTGAATATGAAGTTGATTAAATCCATTCTGATTAGCCATCTGTTATCAGTTTTATGCTGGGTAAACTTTCCAACATCTCATATATTAATCTCAACTTAGATGAAAGAGTCTAAATATGGGACAAGGACTCGTAGAATTTCTGAATCTCCATCAACGGACACTAATCCACTTGTCCTAGACATTGATGACTTTAAGGTGAGGCCTCAAACAATTGTTTGTGTTCAACTGCCTCTTTTGAGAAATTTGTCGGCATAGCTGATTGTGGTTGATATGACCTTCTGTATCATGTAGGGTGACTTTTCATTTGACTCGCTGTTTGGGAACTTAGTCAATGAGCTGCTGCCTTCTTATTTGGAAGATGAAACCGATACTTCTGATGGACATGGAGGTGACACTATGGCAAATGGTCATTTGCGAACTCCATCTGATGCAGGAAAGTTAGCTCCAGGGTTATCAAACCCTCTGTTTCCGGAAGTAGATGCTCTCCTATCTTTGTTCAAGAATTCGTGTATCCAGTTGGTTGATCTTAGAAAACAGGTAAAACATTAGGTTTTGTCATAATTTTTTTGCTCATATATTACCCCAAGTTCATCCTTCGAACGTTCATGTATGCTCTAAAGATCGATGGAAAACTCTACAACCTCAAAAAGGAAGTTGCTACGCAAGATTCTAAGCATCGGAAGACACTTTCTGAGGTTAGTCAGTTCTGGCGATGTAGATATGTTATTAATCAATCAGAATGATTTTCTGTGTGATTTATGATCACAAGTATAATGTGCTGATTGCATTTTTTTCCCTTTTAACATACAGCTGGAAAAAGGAGTTGATGGATTGTTTGACAGTTTTGCAAGGTTGGATTCACGCATATCAAGTGTTGGCCAAACTGCTGCTAAGATAGGAGACCATCTCCAGGTAAAGCTTATATTATCATAAACCACTTTATTTTATGTAAACCTTATTTAATGCTATTGCTTCTGTTTTCATTTAGATTTATTGCATTTCTGATTACTCAATCACCAATTTGGTGTATGGCTTGAGATTTATTTTTCTGATTCTAAAATCTAGAGTGCAGATGCTCAGCGAGAAACTGCCAGTCAGACTATTGATCTCATTAAGGTGAACTTTTGAAAAATACGTGTCAGAAAAATCTTGTGAGTTTCTGCTCACTGTTGAGGATTGATTACCTAGCCATTGTGCCAACATTAAGTGAAATTTGTCTTGCAGTATTTGATGGAGTTCAACAGTAGCCCAGGCGACTTAATGGAACTTTCACCTCTGTTTTCTGATGATAGCCGAGTAGCCGAGGCAGCATCTATTGCACAGAAATTGAGTAAGTTATCCTTTTTCTGTGCAACATTTCAGAATTATAAGTTATTTGTACATCTTATTGATTTATGTGTTGATATTGTGAACAAAAAATTATTGTCTAAAATCTCAACTTGTCACCAGCTGATAATGGAAATCAAAATTGCAACATTTGAGCATGGCGGCTGTAGAATATTCTCAATTTCGTAGGAAAAAATGATATTAGATGTAAAACAGGATGTCTCGGTCATTCAGCGGAGTGTTATCAGCATACTGATGGGATGTAACTTATTGTTATTTTTTCGATGACTATCGTGTGGAAATTCGCTAAGAATCTCGACTTTAGGATCATTTGCTGAAGAAGATAATGGAAGGCAAGGCATGTCTGTCTCAACTGTTGTGGGGAATGCAACAGCAAGCAGAGGATTGGAAGTTGCAGTTGCTAATCTTCAAGAATATTGCAATGGTACTATTACAATTTACCATAATTCATTCATGTCTTGGTTCTTGATCTGATGTGACAATATTTTGTGGTATGGATTCTTCTTTTCATTTTTTTCTTGCTATTATGAGCTTTTTAAGGTATTGTGATTAATTATTCTCATATTCATGCAATTTCACCAAATTCATTTGAAAACTCTAAACACATTTTTTTCTGATTGTAGAGGAATTTGTTTTGAGATGAGTTTCTCCTAGTGTTTCTGATTCGAATACACAATCTGCAGTAGAAGAACACACGTACATGATACCAATTTTTGAAATATATTGAATTGCTGAAAAAAGAAACTGAAAGGTGATTACAGTAGAAAAACAGGATTGGAATATTTTGTTGTATAATATCAAATGTACAATCTACAACCTAATTTATTGAAAGAAAACAAACAACAATGCTCAAAACACGGAGCCACAAAACATAACTCCTAATTTTAAGGATTTTACATTCCTTAAAATTAGGAACAAACTTTTGACTATATTGCACAAATTGAGGCACAATTTAAGGAACAATAAAGACTAAAACAATAATTCTTAAGCACTCCCCCTCAAGCTTGGTCATGGATCTTATCAAAAAATGAGCTTGCCAACAAGAAATGCATGAGTGTCGTCAGCACATATGTTCTTTAATCAAACAAAACTTAGAACATTAATCAGTGATTCACGGAAAGAGAGCCATGGATAAAAGACTCCTGGAAAGAAGAGCAGACTCTTATAAAATGAACAAAGGATAAAAGGTTCCCGGAAAGGAACATACTCCTGGAAAAGTAGCAAGATATAGGAGACTCCTTGAAAATGAGCAAACTCTCACAAAGAGAGCAAAAGACTCCCGAAAAAGGAGCACATAATTAAAGTTCCCGGAAAAGGGCAGACTCTCGGAAAGAGAGCAAAGACTCCTAAAAAGGAGCAAATGAGAAGACTCCCAGAAAAGGAGTAGACTCCCGGAAAGGGAGCAAATGGAATGAGAGTAGATTCCAGAAAAGGGAATAATCTACTGGAAAATGGGAAGAATTCCAGGTAGTGAATGGCTCAACGAGGAGAAGAATTGAGTCAGGAAGGAAGGATGAAATCAATGGCAATAATGAAGTGGAGGATAATGAGAGACAATATATCATGAAGTAATATAACGTGGCAGCTTTGCCTCTGTCAAGATTTGTCTCAATCTCCAGCGTCTTACTTGACAATCTTATCATATCTAATATCCTTCACTCTCCCCCTCAAATTGATATTGCTCGGTAGAAAAGTATCAATTTGCCAATTTATATAATCTTCGTCAAAAGAAACCAAGTGCCATAGGCGGCGAAAAAATAGCCAGACCCAAGCAGATAGAAAGCCCCAAGGTAGTCCACAAAGCTGGACCATATACGCAAAGTTGGACCTCATCAGTGGACGTATCAAAGTTGACAGCTTTTATCCAGTGATTGCTTTCCATTAAGATTTTGTTTTTTTTTTATTATTAATTTTTTCAAGCTCCACTCACAACTACATGGTCATTGCAGAGAACTTAGTACGGAAGTAAAGCACCAAAATCAGGCCGATGAAGACTTAACATGAACAGTGGTAATTTCAGCCCGGCTTTCAAAGGCGCATAAATTGGAGATGGTGAAGGACGATGGCAAACAAGTCCAGGTGACATAAATCCACTTTCAAAGTCCACTAGCTAATGTTGAGGGTCCACCATCATGTGGACAAGCGTGGAGTGTAGGTACAAACATATCTTCATGGATGAATAAGAGAGTACTGAAAACAGCGGTGGTGGTATCAAAGAGTACAACTGTTCATTGGCTGCCATGAAAAGACCTCAACAAGTTTATCAAACTTCATCATCATCTTTCTCGCGTTCTGGAAAAGTGGTAAAAATACACTGGTTCACATGATTTACTCATTTCCATTCTTGCCCTGGTAAAAGTTTGTTTATGACTTGCGATACCTTAGCACCGCCGCGAAGAAGAAAAAATAGCAGCAGATTCAGAAGAATTCACAAGTGGTAGCCATGGTAGGTCGGTCCACTCGCTAGGCTATCTGGTTCTGGTTACCCGCACTAGTAAAGAGGACTCACCTGCAAAAGTATAACTCGAAATACACCAAGAATTCACAAGAAAATGCTGAATGATATTACGAAAGCAAATGGAAAATTTGTCCCAGAGTTCAACTCTGTATTACATGAAAAAAGAAACAACCTAGCTCGGCTAGTAGTCTCTCTCTCACGAAGAAGATGATTATTGAAAAGTAACCAACTCTACCTTTTCTCTCTCCCTTATATTCCCTTACTCCATGTGATGTGTTTTGTGCCTTCTTGTATACATGTTTCTGATGATGGGCCTTTCACTAATGAGCTCTTGTGCAATATTACCCGTAACACACTCCCCCACCCACCCAAGCCCATCTTACTTAATAAATTTGTAAGAGGCTTTGCAATTTTACCACAATCCTTAATAAATCTTCTATAATATCACGTTAAACCCAAAAAACCCTGCACAACCTTTACATTTTTCGGAGTAGGCCAATCCTTGACATACTCACTTTAGATGGATTTATGTCTACCCCTCTTTTTAGATGGATTTATGTCTACTGTTTCGTGTTAAGGTCGTATCAATTGGTCCGACCTGCCGCTCGATCCCATGGATTCACAGTCATGGCTAAGGTACATCCTAAATCCAAACTCGATTCTCTGCCGATGACAATGCAGGCACACAGCCGATGGGTTGAGGAGAGTAGCACCAAATTTGTTGCACGCAGTAATGCGGTAGATGAGGTACGACTCACGTCAATGCTATGGGACATGCCAAAGTTTACGGGTGTTGATCCCGTGCGATGGCTTCGGACAGCGGAGCGCTATTTTAAGGTCCACTCTACTCTCCTGCAGGACCGTCTACAACAAGCCTTCATGTACCGTCTACAACAAGCCTTCATGTCTATGGAGGGAGCGGCAGATGTCTGGTTTTATTTGATTGGGAGCAATTTACAAAGGAAGTGATGAAGCGGTTTGGGGAAACTCAAAACAACGATGACCGTGAGTTGGAGGATCTTAGTGAGAGGTGGACGATCTCACGGGCAGTATACTGATCTTACCTGAGCTTGACGGTAATGGTCTGCTGGGGTGGACAAGTAGTGTTGACAGAGACGATGAAGACAAATATATCATCAAAAGGGGTGTGGGGAACATAAAACCGATCGCAAGCAACGACAAGGGAGGGGCCAAATCAATTGAGCTTTGGACAAAACCTTGGGGATCAACAGATTCTGAGCTACAAGGATTCCCCTGGGTTCGATGCATTCGGAGGAACGGTGGCAACCGGCCGTGGTGTGGGAGGGGGCGGACTTTTGACAGTGGGTGATGGGAGAGGGGCGATCGGCTGGAGATGGATAGCCATGGCAAATGAGGCTTGTAAAATTGACGGTGCGTGAGGAAGAAGACACAGAAACTTACAAAGGGCATTTAGAGGAAATTAACAAAGAGGCATTGGGGGAAGTAAGCTTGGTGGTTGAAGAAGGACACGCGGGTGAGGAACAGACACAAGAACATGGTGTGTTGGTGACGATGATGGGAGTATTAAGTGCTGGACAACGTGCAGATTTCATTGGGCAGCCGATTAAGTGGTTTGGGTTTGGAAATTGGGACTTTGTGGAGTGGGCTACGGTTGGAGAAATTTTGGGCCATAATAATAAATACACGGGGTCAACCAATTGAAGTAAAATGCATTGTGCATCAAAAAAGTTATATGCGATAGGAAAGGAAAATCTCACCAGAAGCAAAGGCGATAGTACACATCGATGGACAGTGGCCGGCGGGACGGCGGCCAAGGAATCGTCGACGGCTGGCAGTGGGTATGCCGGTGGGTCGCTCGAAGTTGACCGTGGGACGACTGATCAGGGGGGCGGCAGCGTGAGGAGCGACAAAGCTCCACAATCTGACAGACAAAGACGAGTGAGGAAAATGGAAAAATTGTGGGGTCAAATTGTGTTTTATGTGCTGAGTTCGGTGGACAGTAATGATGAACAACAATTGACGGGTTTATTCTGCTGTTGTGGGCCAGGTTCATATGGGGTTTGTGTTTTTGATGCTCAAATGATTTTATGCCTTCTAATTGATGACGACGATGTTTTGTATTTATCTGAAATTCTAACCAATTTCATTAGGGTTAGTTTCTTGTTGGCTAGGGCTCTGGGAGGCGAATTGAGTGGTGAGAATGCCAAGGGGGAGGAATTTGTTGTGGCAGTTGGAATAGATGACACCATTGGGCTGGTTTCTGCTGGTTTATCCTCTGTTAGAGATCCGATACGTGTTCGTGTTGGGATGATCAGTGTGAGTATATGGGATCACATTACAATTAAATATACTGTCCAAGAAATGTTTTTCACAATTGCAAATGAGGTTCGACAGTTCCAGCTTGATGAGGAAAGGAGAGGGGGTCATTTTCTATTATCGTAATGACAGTTGTATCGGATGCCAAGATTTGGAATAGAGGAAGCGAGTTATTCACCTGAGAAAAAAAGGGTCATTCTACATTATCAATTAGTGCATGTAAGGATGCCAATAGAACTTGGGATAGAGGAAGAGAGCCACTAATTGTACGTAGTACAATGCTTACCTTCAGCCTTGAGGACAATCTGAGGTGGAGGTATTGTTACTGACCAAAGTCACCGAACCCAAATCAATGATGGGCCCCATTAGAAGCCCATGATAGATACAAGTCATCAGGCGGGAATGTCATTAGTTTGTTATTGTGGGGGTGGGAAATAACAGAATAAATAGAGGGGAATGAGGGATAGATGGTCCATGTGATTTTGTTATTGAGTAGTTGATAAGCATTGGCTTGGGGCAAGGGATAGTTTCTCTCCTTTGAGTGTGTGTTTCTTCTTGTAACTCCATTTTATTTTCTGAAGGAATATCAATACAATATCTTACCTTTCCAGTAGCCATTTTTTTGTATCTCTCATTCTACTGAATTTGAACTCCGCCAGTGATATACATCACTTGTGATATGGATCACTTATGATATGTATCACTGTCTGTCCCAAGCCAGGGTAAAGGAGGAGGGTGGTGGTAGGCCTGTGACAGCCAGCCGGATAAATTAGTCACATCTCAATGACATGAACTATAAGATGAATTGCGTTGGGAGTTCCCTACACAGCGATGCGTTGCACCAGACCCCGGGTGTAGTGATAAGTGGGCAAGGGCTACTAGGTCGTCACCCTAGAAGCGACGCGCCACATCAACGCCTGGGTGGTGTCAAATGAGCAAGGGTTCCCTCACCTCGAGCGAGTGAGGGTAAAAAAGTTAGCTCGAAACCAAGACTATATGATGTTTAGCCTCTTGGAATGATTCCCTTACCGGTAGATTAACAGAGTTAGTAGAGACTATGAGTAGAATAAAAATTAGTATTATGTGTATGCAGGAGACCAAATGGGTAGGTGAGAAAGCCATAACTATAACTCCTTGGAGTTATAAACTTTGGTACATAGGTAAGGATAAGAATCGTAATGTGGTAGGTGTAATCGTAGAAAATAAACTACTCGAGTATGTAGTTGAAGTTAGGAGGAATGGAGATAGGATAATATTAGTTAAGCTAGTTTTAGGCAATGATGTTTTTAATATCATTAGTGCCTATGCACCCCAAATTGGTCTAGAGGAGGCTATTAAACGAAAATTTTGGGAAGATCTAGACGACGTGGTGCAAGGAATACCCCTTAATGAGAAAATCTTCATCGGGGGAGATTTCAATTGGCACGTAGGTTCTGATCGGGATGGTTATGAGAGTGTTCATGGAGGCTATGGCATTGGGGACAGGAACGCCGCAAGTAATTCACTTTTGGATTTTGCCATGTCATATGACTTAGTCCTAGCGAATATCTGGTTCAAGAAGAGTTTCTGTTATCTAGTTACTTTTAGAAGTGGGTCTAGTGCAACTCAAATAGATTTCTTTTTGGCTAGAAGGATATATAGAGTTAAATGCTTGGACTGTAAGGTAATTCCAGGAGAGAGTGTAGTCACCCAACACCGACTTTTAGTTCTAGATATTAGGATTAAGAATAGGGCTACTAGAATTAAGCATAAGTTAGAACCTAGAATTAAGTGGTAGAGGTTAAAAGAAGGTAACTTTGGAGCTTTTGTAGAGAAGGTAGTCGAGGAAGTTAATTGGACGCCAAGAGATGATCCTGATAACACTTGGAACAAAATGGCTCGTGGCATTAAGATGATAGCTAAAGAGCTCCTTGGTGAGTCAAGATGATACGCTCCACCAGGTAAGGACGCATCATGGTGGAATGAAGACGTAAAGAATTCTATCCGGACCAAGAGAGATGCTTACAGAGAGCTGAAGAAGAACAACAATGGGGCAAATTCGAAAGGTATAAGCTTGCTAAAAAAGAAATTAAGACAGCGGTTCGAGATGCTAGAGCTAAAGTCTACAAAGAAGTGTACGATAAATTGGATACCAAAGAGGCAGAAAAAGAGATCTACAGGATTGCCCGAGCGAGAGAGAGGAAGACAAGAGACTTATGTGCAGTGAAATGCATAAAAGATGAGAACCATAAACCTTGGTTAGAGATGAAGACATCAAAACAAGATGGAAAAAATATTTTAACAACTTGTTCAACGGTGGCTTTAGCCAAGATTTAGGTGATCTTAACATCCATCAATATGACGTAAACCGTGAGTTTACTCGCAGAATTAGAGAATCTGAGGTTAAAGAAGCTTTAAACAAAATGAAAGCACGAAGAGCAGTTGGTCCTAATGGAATCCCTATTGAAGTATGGAGATGTTTAGGACCGACAGGGGATAAAGTGGCTAAAAGATCTATTTAACAAGATTTGGAGGATTAACAAAATTCCAAATGAATGGAGAAAGAGTACTCTCATTCCAATCTATAAGAACAAGGGTGACATTCAGAGTTGCATCAACTATCGTGGTATGAAACTCATGTGTCACACAATGAAGCTTTGTGAGAGGATAATTGAATGTCGTTTGAGGAGGGAGGTCAAGATATCGGAGAACCAATTTGGTTTCATGCCAGGACGGTCAACTACTGAAGCTATCCATTTACTTCATCAACTTGTCAAGCGCTATCGTGAAAGTAGTAAAGACCTGCATATGATCTTTATAGACTTGGAGAAGGCCTACGATAAAGTACCAATGGAGATATTATGGTGGGCTTTGATGAAGAAAAACGTTTACATCAAGTATGTCAATATAATCAAGGACATGTACGACGAAGTAGCATCCAATGTGAGAACGTGCAGTGGGGTGACAAGTGAGTTCTCGATCACTATTGGATTGCATCAAGGGCCTGCGTTGAGTCCTTTCCTGTTTGCCCTAGTGATGAATGAGATTACAAAAGACATACAGATTGAATTACCTTGGAACATACTTTTTGCTGATGATATTGTGTTAATCGACGAGACAATGGCAGGGGTAAATGCCAAATTGGAGTTATGGAGAGAGACGTTGGAATCAAAGGGTTTTAGATTAAGTAGGTCTAAAACGGAATATATGGAGTGCAGATTTAGTCATCTTCCGGTGTTGTAGCACTCGGTGGTCAAGAGGTATCGATGAGCAGCAAGTTCGGTACCTATGTTCAGTTATCCAAAAGAATGGAGAGATTGACAGTGACGTTAACCACAGGATTCAGGCTGGCTGGTTGAAATGGAGAAACACCACCGGAGTTCTATGCGATCGTAATATCCCGCTGAAATTGGAGGGAAAGTTTTATAGAACCGCCGTTAGACCCGCAATGTTGTATTGGACAGAATGCTGGGCACCCAAGAGGAATCACATCCAAAATATGAGTTTGGCAGAGACGCGTATGCTTCGTTGGATGTGCGGTAAGACCAGGAGAGATGAAATAAGGAACGAAGATATTCGAGCTGAAGTAGGCGTAGCTTGTATAGAAGAGAAGATGCAAGAAAACCGCTTACGTTGGTTTGGTCATGTTCGACGTAGGCCCAACAGTGCACCTGTGGGTCGAGTGGAGTCCATGGATTTTGGCCAGTTCACGAGAGCGAGAGGACGACCGAAGAAGACATGGCTCGAAGTTATACGCAAAGACTTGGAGTGCAAGGGGATTACAGAAGACATGTTGACCGATAAAAGCTTTTGGAGAAGACTGACGCATGCGTCCGACCCGACTTGATTCTCTCCATTGTTCATGTATCATACCCCAATTGATTGGGATTAAATGCTTTGTTGTTGATTGATTCTACTGAATTTGATAATTGAATCTACTGTTTCATGTTAAGGTCGTATCAGACACAAAGAAGGATCACCCCATACCTCTAACCCACCCAAAAAAAAGGATCACCCCATACCTCTAACCCACCCAAAACAAAAAGAGAGAAAAAAAAACTTCATGGTCATTTTCAGACAATCCACCCTTAGTTCCCACAAAGTACAATAACCAATCAACACCTAGGAGAAGATCAACGCTCATAATCCAAATAGATAACGATCAAATTCAATCTCATAACTTCCCAAATTCACCCTTATTCCCTCACACATCCCCAGGAAATAACTCGTTGCCCATCTCATAGTCTTACCCCAAATTCATGGTTGACCTTATAAGAAGATTGAGATTATGAACTAGTGTGGTAGATAGGAATTTGTGGCTTGGACCACGGTCAATCATGACAATAATGGGTATACCCTCCAAACTCCCTCACACCTTCATTGTTTGGGTTGTGATATTCTCCCAATTGAGAATAGGGGCAATTCCAAGTGCTAAACCTCCCCCTCAACCCTTTCGGTTTCTAACTCTCGACCCGCATCATTTTCTACCCTGTTATCCACCTGTAATACCCTTTGTCCCACATTGGTTGTGGATGAAAGTTTAAAGTGGTTTATAATAGCTTACAATGGACTACTATAGCAACTTGGGTTAACTATTTTCGTAGAGCAGGACAAATACGAAATAGTTGTTATAGAAGGCCATTGCGCAGTAGCGCATGCTCAGGCCTGTGCCCAGAGCCGGTCACCGGCAGGAAACACCGGGAGATAAGTGCTATGCGGAGCAAAGTGATACGTGCGTGAGAGCCACCTCTTCAGCCTAAGGGGCAAAGTACTACACGACGGGGGTCACCTCTTGAGCCCGCGGGGCAAAGTGCTATATGACAGGAGCCACCTCTTGAACCTGCAGGAGCCACCTCTAATTCCCGTTGCCGGTGGATCGATGAGTTAAGTCGCGACGTTCTCGTCGCGTTCTAAAAAAAGGGTAATTGTAATACCCTTGTCTCACATTGGTTGTGGATGAAAGTTTAAAGTGGTTTATAATGACTTACTATGGACTATTATAGCAATTTGGGTTAACCATTTTCGTAGAGCGAGGACGAATACGAAATAGTTGCTATAGAAGCCCATTGTGCAGTCGCGCAAGCCCGGGCCTGGTCCCGGGGCTTGACACCACCTCACAATCCCTCCTCATTGTCGGCCAAAATGATTACGAAGAGATTTCCTTTCGTCGAAGAAACTCTTGGTTTGAATAAGAGTTGGTTTCTCGACCTCTCCCTTCTCCCCCTCTTTTAATAGGTGGTATATAAGGTTTTTTGATAGTATCGGTGACTATGAATCCCGAAGGATTACTTGATGATGATGGATGTATCCCCAGCCACCCCTCTTGGTATGGCTAGGATTACAGGTATTGTGTGTAGGTTGGTTGTAGGAGAACACACGTACACTATACCAAATATAATGTATTGAGTCGCTGGAAAAGAGAAACTGAAAGGTGATTACAACTCTCGATTGCTTACTATTACTCAGAAAATGATTTCTCCTACCTTCCCAAGCAAAATGCTTGCCTCACTTTTACTCTAAAATTCTCTTCCCCGTCACTACCGATCCCCCTACATTTATTCCCTTTTCCCTTGTAACATACTATGCTAACAAACTAACCACCCCCACCTTGTTCATGTGTTTTTGTTCCTCCTTTGATAAACTTTATAAGTCTTGGGCCTCTCCTCTTGGGCTTTGATCATGGGCTCTGAATCTGGGCTTTCCATAACAGTTTCATTCTATTTGCAAGTTCCTTTATTCGATCTGATAATTATTTGTTTGTTTAAATGACAATTTCTTTTGTTTCAAATCCATGAGCAGAACTGGAAAACAGATTGTTGGTTAGATTTGATGCAGCATCTCAAAGAAGGGAATTGTCTACAATGGCAGAATGTGCAAAAATATTGTCACAGGTAATTTGTTAAATCATTTCTGGTAGAAATATTTCTAATTAATATTTTTCTCGGTGAGTTTGAAAGAAAAATAAACTGCTTGTTAGAAAATTGTCCTTTATCATTATTTTCCATTTATCTCTTGTTAGAGATTCTTAACACCCCCCCTCCCAACCCACTTATTATATTAATTTGTAATTATGTTTAATAGGTTTGTGTTTCATTGAACATTCTTTTCAACAGATTGCTTATTTTAAACAAATTGGTTTTATATGCACACGATAAAAATCATTAGAAATATTAGTTGTGTTCTTAAGATTTCCCCTCTCCTTTCACATATTAGTTTTGTAATCCAGTTCAACAGAGGTACAAGTGCCATGCAACACTACGTGGGATTACGCCCAATGTTTGATGTAGAGGTAATGAATGAAGATGCCAAATTAGTTCTTGGTGACTCCGGTTCTCAACCTAGTCCTAGCAATGCCGCTCGTGGGCTCTCTTCATTGTACAAAGAAATTACAGGTTTGAATCACTTCCCGGACTGTGGGTCTGATGGAAGATGCATGATTTGACTTGTGAATTTGATTTGGTATGGCATGGAATTCAGATACTGTGAGGAAAGAAGCAGCAACGATAACAACAGTGTTTCCTTCTCCAAAAGATGTTATGTCAATATTGGTTCAGGTATTCCACCTCGACTGTTTGTTTATTCTTGCATTTGATGGGACTCAGCTTTCCTGAGGCGTCTGAATAGGATGCATAAAGAAGGCTCGTAATTGTTTCCTGTGGAACAATCTTTTTTATTGATGGAAATCTGATGTAGGAAGAGATTATAAGATAATTAAAAACTGTCCTGCCACAGTAACAAACAGGTAAACACCATAAGATGTGAAAAGAATAAGCAACCGTGGAATTTCTATACTGCAGAGGAGAAACCTAAGAATCTCTCTAAAGCCTTCAAGGATGTCCATTTCTACTTTAAAACACACACACACACAGATTAAAATTTTCCCTTTTAATATATTATTGTGCCTGCTTACTTAAGCGAATGAAGAATAAGATGCATTGCCTTACGCAATTTATTAACACTAATTAAAATTATGTATACTTCATGATATCTGAACCTAAAAATTTCCTGTTGTTTTCTCTAGCTTGTGCAGCATCACGTTCTGTGTTTAGGGATATACTGGTCTCTGTATGACTGTAGTAATGTTTGATTTTCTTTTGTGTAGCGTGTTTTGGAAGACCGAGTGCCTAAACTTCTAGAGAAGTTGTTGGTGAAACCATCTCTTATTAACCCACCACCCATGGAAGAAGGGGGACTAATATTAGTGAGTTCCATCAGTGGCTTGTAAATATTAAGAATTTCAATGTTGAGTGCTATTAACTTTTGTTTCATGTATTACCCTCAGTATCTTAGAATGCTCGCAGTGGCATATGAGAAGACACAGGACCTTTCCAGAGATTTACGCAGTGTGGGGTGCGGTGACTTGGATGTTGAAGGTACACACTACAGAACTTGTTGAATTCTTTAGGTCGCATATCACCATCCATTGATTTAGCAATATATTTTTACTGTGATGGTATACCTTACTGAATGTAAGTCTGCCAGTTCGGATAATCTGCTTGGAGTTGCTGAATTTAAGATTCATATGGTTAACTTGCTACTCCCTCTATTTCAATAAAAGCTAGGAAAGTCCACACTCATTAACATAGATAACATGTTGACCTCTACGCATATTACCCCCTCCAAGATTCTGGAATTGATTGATTAAAGAAACTGGACAAGCATCCGTTCAAATAGGAACCATAAAACACCACATAACCTTCTTACTGGTAAAGCAAACAAGATGGCATGCTTTCGTGGCTTCACAAGGATTGATCATATTCAGAATATTATAGTTTGCTGAATTTCAAGTGTATACAATATGTGAAATTTGTATACGGACAGCTGTAAAATTTGTTTTCCTCTGTTGTGAAGGCTTAATGGAATCCCTATTTCTTCCGCACCAAGATGTGTACATAGAGTATGAGCAGGCTTCTCTTAGGCAGCTGTATAAAGCAAAGGTATCCTCTAATTTTTTGAGCTCCAATGCCCTTATGTTTGTTTGTTTTTTTTTTCCAAAATCAAGCATTCTTCTGGTGTAGATGGAGGAATTGCGCTTGGAAATCCATCAGTCTTCTGAATCAACGGGGACAATTGGACGTTCTAAAGGAGCTTCCATAGCATCTTCTCAGCAGCAGATATCAGTTACTGTTGTCACCGAGTTTGTACGTTGGAATGAAGAAGCTACATCCAGGTGTACTTTGTTTTCATCACAGGTATATACATGGTTACTATGCTTAGAACAGTATTGACCTTGGGTTTGACCAAGCAATCAGGTTGTATTAAAAGAGACTAAAGTGTATGACTTTCTTTACAGATTTGTTTGTCTGAATTGCTCGTAATAATGTGTTGGTCTTGGGTCGAATTCAGTTTTACTGTACTTGTACTCAGATCATCCTTATTTAGTGAATCAAGTCTGGAGTCATGACTTTGTTTCTTCTTTATTTGTTTGGTATTTTGGGATCTTGGGGAATATGCTCAACCGTTGTTTGGGGTTACTTATTCTTCCTTTTATTTATTTCCACGTGAGTATGAAAGCAGTTGCATGTTCTGTATGTCAGGATCCGCCCTAGTGATGATTGCTTTTAGCTATACCAGTTACTGTAATACTCCTCTTGCCACCTCAGCTCACTTAGAGTCCATTTTTTTTATCTTTGATTCATACTCTCGTTCTGTTTGTTCGTTTTCTTTAACTTCCAAAAATATATTGCTTTACACACCATGAATTTTATGGTCAATGCAAAACTTAAGGTTCTGTTGAAGTTTGGTATTTGTCCATAGTTTGAGTGTGTGATAACTTTTCATAAGTTATTCATTATCTTCTCCATTGCTAGCCTGCTACACTTGCGGGCAACGTGCGGGCTGTTTTCACATGCCTTTTGGACCAGGTGAGTTCGTTAGTTTATTTCAATTGTGATATCTTTTTATGCTTATCTACAGTAACCATTTAAATTCTCCAAAACTTCATCTTATCACCATCAGGTCAGTTTATATATAACAGATGGACTTGAAAGAGCTCGAGATAGCCTGACAGAAGCTGCAGCACTGAGGGAACGGTTTGTTCTTGGAACTAGTGTTAGTCGAAGAGTTGCTGCTGCTGCTGCTTCTGCTGTAATAACTTGATCACCTTCTTTTTTTTCCCTCAAATTACTTTCGTCTGCCAGGCAAAATCAAGCAAGATAAACTTCTTCAATTTGG
Source organism: Haberlea rhodopensis (assembly GCA_907163345.1). Classification (NCBI taxonomy): domain Eukaryota; kingdom Viridiplantae; phylum Streptophyta; class Magnoliopsida; order Lamiales; family Gesneriaceae; genus Haberlea; species Haberlea rhodopensis. Next base: position 7,385,071 of record CAJQUN010000021.1, on the reverse strand, counting down.
AAGATGTTGTAAATATGGTTCAGTATGAGACTTTAGCTTCTAATTTGCAGGCAGAAGCTGCTGCTGCAGCTGGCGAAAGCAGTTTCAAGTCTTTTATGGTTTCTGTACAGCGGTGTGGCAGTAGCGTGGCTATTGTTCAGCAGGTATGTCAATTTCCTTTTGGTTTTATTTTTCGACGTCATCATTAAACCTGTGATATATTTCGTTAGGATTAAACTCTTATTCAACAGTACTTCGCGAATTCGATATCTCGATTGTTGCTACCTGTTGATGGTGCACATGCTGCATCCTGTGATGAAATGGCCACAGCAATGTCCAGTGCAGAAGGTGCTGCGTACAAGGGGCTTCAGCAGTGCATTGAAACTGTGATGGCTGAGGTTTGTGATTAAAAATTTCTTCTTATAGTTGAATTTATGTGTGAGATATCTAATCTAGCTATGATTTGTTGATGATTGCTCCTTCTTAGACTTGTGTGATCGTTGAAAAAACCTTTGCATTTGCTTTTGCTATTTGTTGGTGGTTCATCCTTGTAATTCCTTTAGGTTGAACGGTTGCTATCAGCTGAACAAAAAGCTACAGATTATCGGTCTCCTGATGATAGCATTATTCCTGATCATCGCCCTACAAATGCCTGTTCTAGGTGTTAAATTATTTCATGCAGAGCTATAATTTACTTTAAAATTGTTAAATGTGATTAGTAAATCAAAATTTCATTCTGTGGAATATTTCAACACATTTTTTAAATCATTACATCTTTTGTTTCCATAGTTTACACATCTATCTTCAATATCAGAGTAGTTGCTTATCTTTCGCGGGTGCTTGAGGCTGCTTTCACGGCCCTGGAAGGTCTTAATAAACAAGCATTCCTGACTGAGCTGGTATGGTGATTTTCTTCTTTCTAGTAGAGTTTTCTTTTGAAGCTGACAGCTTTCGGTAGCTACAAATTATATTCCAGCTGTATCATGTTTAGAAATTTTCCTTGCGTGATTTTGACACATCCAATTTCGAGATGTTGAGCTGGTACATATCTTTTATTGGTTTAGGGAAATCGCTTGCATAAGGGGCTACTTAATCACTGGCAGAAGTTTACTTTCAATCCTAGGTAGCTTCTTGATCTATGTTTTTGTTGTTTACTAGCTGTTTTATGTGGGAGAAAAAGCATATGTGCCTGACCATATGCTCTTTATGCTCTGTCTGCACAAATGATAGTGCGTTTGTTTTATTCATTTACTTGTCCATCACAGTTGCAATATAACGTGCAAAGAATTATTATCCTAACTTTAGGAAGGTGAATGCATCTAAAGGGGCTAATCTTAATCACGCGTCCCATTGTTATTTTCTGTCTCGCCAATTTTCTCTCTTTGGCCTTTACTCTGTACGATGCTTTCTAAACTAGGTTGGATAAACAAAAAAGAGAATTTGTAACAGTTTATATATTAGCCTCACAAACTAGTACGCGGCGCAAGCATGAAGAAATTCAATGTTCCTGTTTGGTTCTTTTTCGTCCCCCGACCTGCCTGTTTCTGCTTTAAAATAAACTCTTCGATATTCTTCTTTGATTGTGACTTCTGCAGTGGAGGGCTGAGGCTCAAGCGTGATATAACAGAGTATGGGGACTTTGTTCGCAGTTTTAATGCCCCGACAGTGGATGAAAAATTCGAGTTACTGGGCATGTAAGTTACTTCAGAATTTTCTTATTTAGTTAGAAGATAAATCCAAAGCAGCATATTTCTCTGATTCACTGGTACATCCTCTCTAGCATGGCCAATGTCTTCATTGTTGCTCCTGAAAGCCTATCATCTCTATTTGAGGGAACTCCGAGCATAAGGAAAGATGCACAAAGGTATTAAATTCTAAATTCTACATGGTTGAATATGCTGTATTTTCGTGTGTACCTTATTGGTTATGTAATAGTACTACTCATAGCTTTACGCTCTAAGCGCCGGCCGATACGCTAGCCTTACCGACGTTAGGTGCCAAGAAAAAATAATTTCAAATTTTTAGGTATGAACATAACTATATAAATTGATGATATCAATTAAAAAATATAATCGTCAAATAACTTCATCTCGGCATCTCTTAAATACAAAACATCATCATCTCCTTCATTTGATTTTCAACCATCTATATAGTATTCAGCGTTCTCGAAATCAAAATCTATCTCCTCATCATCTTCATCTACGAGACCTCGAAAAGAAAATAAGGTATGTTTTCCTTTGCAGGAGCTAGTTGAGACCTAAAATTATATAACATTTCACCAACTCCTGATGCACGTGCCACATCAGCCAAATGCAAATCATTTCCTGCACAAAATCATCATCATTATCTTCATCATTGTTGTTATCTAGCTTTCTCATCAATTATTTTTTCTATTGCTATCATTTTTTGATAAAGTAATGGGATCAATCTTCTGTCTCATAGCATATCATCGCCTCAATCCTAGATTTGACAAAAACCAAATCGTTTAATTTTTCTGTGATAATCTATTTTTTTCTTTTTTTTTTAATGAAGTTGCAAGAAAAATAACAAATATTAGATAAAAATCTTAAGATTTAAATTGTAAAATTTGCAAAACATCTTACATGTTCCAATGCACTCTAATTCCATTCACTTCCAGAAGCACTGCATGTAAGATTCAAAACTCTCAATACAAAACTACGCAACTCTGGAGCTTCAGCCCATAGCAAGGCCACCATTCAGCTATAAAAAAATAAAAATAAAAAAAATAAAAAAATTATGTACAAGCATTATTAGAAACATTATGATAGTAAGCGATGTAAAATGTTAATTTCTTTTACTGGCAAGTTTTGTGGTTCTTTGTCTAAAGCCGATGCATATGAGAGCATTCCAACAAATTTTTTTAACTCTCTGAATGATTAATCGTGGCATTTTGCTACTTCTTCTTGTCTGCCAAAAACTTGATCGTCACTTTTTCAAGCAATAAATTTACAGTTGTGAACGATTAATCCGCAAGTGCACGGTTGTCAAGTTTTAGTATAGAAAATATGAAGTAGAGGTTGTCGATCCCACAGAGTCTAGTAGCAAGTATCAACCTCAATCAATTTAATTATATTTAGTCTACGAATATTTGGTGAAAATCATGTATAATAAAAGTAAGTAACAAAGAATTCAAACTCCCAATCAACAAGCGCGCAAAAATGAAGGAATCAATAGAGAAGATTTATCAAGACTGGTTCACCTATGTAATCCCCTAAAATTCTTTCATTAGTATCGATTGATTATCCATATGATTCTAAGGTGACGAGTTCTCTAATTTTATCTAATGTACTCTCTCGGGCTATAAATCTAATATCAAATTGCTGTAAGTCACTCTCGCATACTTATTTAGCAATTCAATATTGCATTAAGATTTGTGAAAACTACCGGCATTCGATTCCAGATATCTATGGCTATCACACGTGTATTTGATCTCATCTCTCGATCTCAATCTAAAATCCACGGCATAATTTACTATTTCATATTATAATATCATCTCTCGATCTCAATTACAATAACAAATATCAATTCAATGGGTGATCAATCAATGAAAGCATTAAGATCATAAATTATCCAAAACTAAAAATTAAATCAAAGGTTTAAACATAGGATCCCCAAATCTTGATAAAATAAACTTAGCATATAATCATCTTCATAGAAAGATGATTAATTAAGTATTCAAGGCTAAACAACATCAATAACTAAACATGAAACAAGCAAAAATTTAGAAATACTAATAAACGCGAGGTCTTGACTCCGAGCGTCGTTCGTCTTCCGTCTCTTGATCGATCCTTGCTTCACGACTTGAAAGATGAAATGGGGCTGATTTCTAGGTAGAAATATGGTCCAAACTGATATGGGTCGTGCATGAGGTTTTATTTAGTGTGGAGGAAAAATTAGGTAAATTCATTGTAGGACTCAAACTCTAAAAGGAATTTTTTTCAGAATTTCTCGTCTATCAGTCGCTCGCTAGGAAGCTACCGATCGGTCGGTATTTCTCCGATTGTTCTTCCTTCAGCTACAACATTTACCAATCGATCGCTACAAGGCTCTCGATCGATCGGTATTTCTTCAAAATTGTTGCTCAACTATCGTCATTTGCCGATCGATCGGTGCAAGACCACCGATCGATCGGTGGCTCATTTTCTTCCATAGTTGAGTTTTCGTCGTTTTATTTTATCGGTTTGCTCGTTCGAGTCATTTTTCATCATTTTTCGCTCAATTCCTTCACATTCATGCACTTCGACCTTGATTTCTGAAACATGTAAAAACAACAAAAAAGCTTAATATCACTCAGAAATCAACATAAAAAACATTTAAAAAGTGTAAAATGCACACTTGTCAAATATTGAGTAGACAAGATTGATCAGGCTTTTCTTAGAAGTTTGATTGGTTGCTTGATGTATCTCACAACAACTAGGCCTGATAAATTAAACATTGTAAGCATTTTGTCTCGATTTATGCACTATGTAAGTGAATGACATTTGAAAGTTGCGAAGAAGGTGAATGGTATGGGAAAGCCACATTTGATTTTGGCATTAAATTCACGAGGAGCAAATAGTTCAAGTTGGTAGGTTTTTCGGTTTGTGATTGGGGAGGTTCCATTAATGCTATGAGGAACCCTTCAGGCTACCGTTTCACACTTGGTTCTGATGTTTTCTCATCCAAGAAACAAGACACTGTACTTCAATCCACAACTGAAGCAAAGTTTGTTGTTGCAACAACTATTGTGATCATGCTTTATGGCTAAGGAAGATTTTAATTGATCTTCACTTGGAGTAAAAGGAAAGCACAAAGATTCTTGTTGGACAACCAAGCTGCTATTGCTATCGCACATAATCCTATGTTTCATGGGAAAACTAAGCATTTCAAAATCAAGCTATTCTCCTCAAGGGAAGTTCAAAAAGATGGAGATGTGGTTCTTGTTTACTGTAAAACTTTGCAGATATTTTTACCAAGCCTCTGCTGATTAGGAAGTTCGAATTCTTGAGGACAAAACTTGGTGTTTGCAGCTCCTAAAGCAAGGAAAAGTGTTAGTTAGAAAATGTGCTTTAGGACTGCTGATGTGGAATCATACCCTTTGTTTAGTTGAATGTTTTCCTATTTTCTTGTTCATGTTTATGATCAATGGACGATAGGTCCATGATAATGGGTAGTTAATTAATCATGCATGTTAGTGTGGTTAATTAATCATGCTTGTTAGTGGATAGTTATTTATCATACTTTAATTGTAATGTTTGTAAAGTTAAAATTATTCAGCTCAGTTTTCTTGCTTCAATACACGTCCCAAACTTCTATAGCAGTAGTGATAAAAAAAAGTAGGAAAATCTACTCAAGAAAAAAGGTAAAGCTTTCTTACTTTTCTGATTCTTTGTTTTACTTTTCCCATTTGCTTTACTTTTCTTGTTTCAAATTAAAAAAACAATATATCTATACTTCGCAGTAATTTGGTGTAGTTCTGTAAAATTTCAACAGGCATACTCTTGTATAGAACTTTTCTCTCCAACAGTCGTCATTTTTAAATAATAAACTTGTTGATTTGGCTGTGAAACTCAGGTTTATTCAGCTTAGAGATGACTACAAGAGTGCAAAGCTGGCATCCAAACTCAGCTCTTTGTGGGGCGGTTCTACATAATGCAGAAAAGGGCCCTGTGAATGAACATCAAAGATTTTTGCTGAAGTTATCTTTTGTCAATAATCGTGTTTCGATACATGTTTCATGCATGACATATATTTCTTAAGATATTTGTCAAGTTATTTCGAATTTGTTGGGAACAACATTGTTGAGTGCTACAAGTTGGAGAAGTCATCGAGGGATGGCCATTTTTTTATTTTTAGCTTTGTTTTCCTTGTTCCTTGATATTATTCCAGTCAATTCCTAAAATCTTGTAGTAGTTTATAAGAAAACAACTTTGTCTTACTAGCATGAAAGAACTGTGATATTGTAATATCTAGGTGGCCCGAAAATTTTCGGTCCCAAATGCAATGGATGAAAATTAAGGCATGGTTGAGAGGACACCTCAAGAGATCCACTCAAACATATTTGGAGAAATTACATGGAAGTCCACTTTTGTGACAAAAAATCTACTTAAGTCTTGGGAAAAAATCTCAGTGCATAAAAAGCCAAATTGGAAACAATTTTGTTGAAATAGGTCCACTTTTCAAATTTTCAAATCAATTGGGTGTTTTATGATGACTCTTTTGCCCCTCAATAGTTTGATATATTGCATTCTATCCTTTAGGCTTTTGTTTAAATTACAAAGAAGTTCATATATAATATTTAATTATCTTTTATATCCTTATATTTATAAAAACAACATTTAACTTCGTCTTTTTACAAGTCCCCATTTTTTGCGATCCTTGGCACAAAATGGTATCAGAGTACAGGAACTGGATTTCACGAAGGTCCAACAGGCTATGAAGGCTACTATGCAGGCTTACACCAGTTTATGGGACAGTCTTTATATTCCCCTCCGATGGGATGCTTCAGCGGTGAATCTAAAGTCGTGTTTTAGAGAGTCGGGCTCATCAACCGGTGTGGAGGATTCAAGTACCGACACTACATGTCCTAGTATTGATCCTTTCGGGGAAGATACAGAAGGAAAAATTGATTCCAAGGTATCTAGGATATCTGAAGAATCAAGCCAACCCAGCACCTCGGGTGTTAAAGAGGGAGAGATTAATCTTAGGCCATCGGTGGGCAAATCTAAAGTTAATACTAACGAGAATAATGTTTCCCCAACCTCCCCTTTCCAGGAATATCAAAGATCATGGGAGAAACTTTGTACAAGAGTGAGTATCATTCCTGGAAAACTTACAGCAGACTGGTCAGGAAAATACCCGAGAGTGTGGATGCATCATGGTGTCAAACCAGAAAGTGTTCGTGAGTGGTTTGATTTTGGCTGCCTAGCCTCAGTCTTTACCACAACACCAAGTTTTTCGGAAATCACAAAATTACCGGACTGGATATATGAAGGAGTGTATGACTCATGGCAGAATAATCATACACTTGGACGAGGAGATGTTCTGGAGTTGGAATTCATAACTGCAGCCCCAGAAATCACAGGAAAAGGCCTTCACCCTAGTTTTCACTTTGTAAAACTACAAAGGCCTAACTGGAAGGCAATGGATCAAATAAAACCACCGCCTGAAGGAACAACACTAGTTTCCCCGCTCACAGAAGATGACATTACGACCAGAAGAGCTTGGGGATTATGGGTCTGTCTCACGGAGATGGACAAAGTCAAGTATCCGTTCAAAATATTCCAGAAAACAGCGAGCGGATCATTCATGGTTAATTCCATGACAAGTCATACTACAAAATTTGCCGAGGACATCTTTGAAAAGAAGAGGCAAATATTATGGGACAACAAGATTCTAACCAAAGAAACTAGCCGGAAGTTCTGCAACATGGCTCATGTGGGAAGATGGCAAGACTACATCTGCCTGAGCTGCCCAGAGCAGAAAGAGCCACTGTTCTGGAAAGGATTCCCTGTCAAAATGGACCATAAGAAAGAGGACAAAGCAGGACCGGGCAAACGTGGAATATTCCCACGCGGACTGCAAAAACCAAATTTCTAGGGACCACGGGGAGACAAGAGTCATGTGACTCTGACGAGGACCACTACCATTTGAAAAAGAAAACAAAATGGTAGGACCGCTCTTCGGCCGAAAGTCGAAGGGACCACAAGATACCAAACAAGAGAGAAGACCCATGCAATGACGTCTGATTATAAACAAGAATTGAAGTCCGGATTTCACATCCACCTCCACACTTCTATAAATACCAAGGCATTCAGGAAGCTAAGGACATCGAAAATTCTCCATAGTTTTCTGAGAATAAAAATTAGAGTCTCCAAGCTTTGTAATATTTCAACTTTCGTAGCTTGATAATATTTCTTTCTTTCTTTTGTAATCATCTGTAATATTGTTCTGTTTAAAGTTTATGTGTTCTTGAGTCAAGCCTCATCTATATGGGAGACTAAACAAGTTCGACTCCTCCCAAAAGGAGACGTTTTAATGTAATAGATGTTATAAGTATTTCAGAATAAAAATAAGGCTTTTGCCCAGCTATCTCCCAGATTTCGTTAAATCTTTTTTATATCTTGTTTATACCTTACGCCCTAAGGTAGGAAACGAAGTAGGGCTGTGCTGTGCGGTTTCTGAAGTAGTCGGATAACTGGCAGACTAACCTCGCTCGTGAGCTGAGGTTGGATGGTGAGGAGCCATTCGTAAAACAGTCTGGAGGCAGAAAGTTTTCGACTGGTGGAAGTTGCGACCCACCTCACCCGGTGCCGTTATGGTCAAAATGGTATATTTCAGTTTGTTGAAATTTTATTGTAATACGGAAGCATGTTGGGCCTTTTATTTATTTTTAACATGATCTTCAAATCGGGTTTTGAATTATAATTAGACGAACGTTATATAAACTGTGAGTCCTTTGCAAAAGTATGCTCTTGGGAATCATCTCGAGATGACAGAAACTGAAGGATCTCATGTTCATATAATGTTTCTGTTTGGTAAATATTAGGATGAAAAACGATGATGAATAGTATATTGTGGCATATTTTGTTCTTTAAACATTTTCTTGGGGCTAAGAATGCAATTTTATTAAAGATTGGTTGGACCGCGTGGACCACTTGGACCACATGGGGTTATTATTGTCATTTCAACCAAAAATGGACTTAGATCGACTAATGTTTTTTCGCTGGACTAGGTTAGATTATGTTTAATGAAAGTGTACCGGCCAGCAATTTTCCCAACATATTTGGACGTTATTATCCATTTGTAAAGTTAACCAGATATTGTTTTATATATGTCAAAGTCCAATATTTGAATTAAGTTGATAAGATTTGTTTTATTTAAATATATAAGATAAAGCATCATAGAGATTTATTTAGATATGATTGTTTCCCTTATTTATATCATGAGATTTAATCAGATTTAATTATTCAGAATAGAAGAACTGAACGTGATTTACATTCAACTTCCACAAACCCTGTATTTCTACATGGTATCAGAGCCAAATTTCAGAAAAATCACTGTCCTGCTTCTTCATCGGGATTTTTTTTCCTGCTACATTGAAATCCCAAAATTGTTCCTGTGCGACGTCACTTGGAAATTGTTTGGGTTTTGTGCGAAACATCGCTTCCAAAATCGTTCATGTACGTACTGTTCGGATTTCTTGCGTTCCGAATTTTCGCATCTAGCTTGTTGGGTTTTGCCAATATTCGCGTCTGACTTGCGAGTTTTGTCCGAGATCTCTTGTTGGAGGCAATCAATTGTTTCTTGGTGTGGGTCGTTCGATTTCAATCGTGATATTTTGGTTTTTAACATCGCGATTTTTTTGGGGTTCTCTTGCAGAGAATCATGATTTCCAATCCTTCACCTTTAAAAGAAAAAAAAGACAGCCATGGTAGGCGCCGCTGGTGGGCCTTCTTCGACAATCGACGACAAGACCAGCGGATCTACTTTCTCTGGCAGTACTCAACCTCCAGGCATGCTGGTACTGTCCGATAATTTATTTCATGTTTTGATACATAAATTCAATGGAAAAAATTACATTGAATGGGCACAATCTGTGCGCCTGGTCATTGATGGCAAGGGGGAATTGGGCTTTCTCACTGGTGCAGCAAAAGCTCCTGCAGTCGATGATGAACGATATGTCCAGTGGCGTTCAGAAAATTCTCTAGTCATGGCTTGGCTACTTAATTCAATGGACTCTGCGCTTGGTAAGCCCTTTCTTTTTTTGCCCACTGCACGTGATATATGGGAAGCCGTCCGAGAGACATATTCAGATTTGGAGAATTACTCCCAATTGTATGAGTTAACAACTCGCATGTGGCAGATTCATCAGGGCACGCGGGATGTTACCACCTATTACAATGATTTAATGATGATTTGGCAGGAATTGGACATTCTGGACGTTAATGAATGGGATAGTGCAAAGGATTGTTCTCGCTACAAGAACAAAGTTGAATGTAGCCGCGCCTTTGTCTTTATAGCAGGATTAAATAGGGAATTGGATGAGATTCATGGGAGAATTCTTGGGCGAAAACCTCTTCCCTCCATTCGTGAAGTTTTTTATGAGATTCGACGTGAAGAATCGAGACATTTGGTTATGCTGCCACGTGATTTCCCCCTGTACAATGACGGTTCTGCTCTCGTGAGTAGGGACAACCAATCCAATCCCACTCGTCATGATGGGAAATCTCGCCCGTGGTGTGAAAAATGTAAGAAACCATGGCATACGATCGATACTTGTTGGGAAATTCATGGGCGACCACCTAAATTCAAAAAGAAACCATATACTGCCAGTAAACAAAGCATGGGTGGTCATGCTCTTCAATCAAGTGCAGCCGACTCTGGGCAATCATCTCCTTTGGAATCTCTTCCCTTCACAAAGGATCAAATGGAGCACCTGTACAAACTATTCGACACTCGTTTAGGAAAAACTACTCCATCTCCTTCTTTGGCCCAAACAGGTATATCTACTGCTACTATCGTTGATTCTCTTCCTGTTGACTCCTGGATTCTGGTTCAGGTGCCACCGATCATAACCCTTGCTCCTCACAGCTCTTTACGTCCTATCACCCTTGTGCGGGGAATCGAAAGGTTAAAATTGCTGATGGCTCTCTCGCCTCTGTTGCGGGAAAAGGACACGACTCAGTTTTCCCTTCTTGTCCCCTTTCAAATGTTTTACATGTTCCGCTGCTTTCCTATAATCTTATTTCGATTATTCAACTGACTCGAAATCTTAATTGCCGTGTGCTTTTTTTCTCCTCTCATTGTGTATTTCGGGATTTAGCATCGGGGAAGATGATTGACAATGCTAGGCAGGACGATGGTCTCTATCTTCTCCATGCTCAATCTTTTCTGGTGGATGACAAGTTGTCTCAATTCTATTTCTTCATCTAGTGTCAGTAATATTTTGTAATGGCATAATATGTTAGGTTATCCCAGTTTTGAATACTTAAAACGATTATTTCCTAAGTTTTTTATAATGATAAAGTATTCCTTCGTTTGATTGTGAATCTTGTGTATTCGCGAAACATCATCGGGCTATCTTTCCGTCTCATTCATATAAAAAATCTGCACATTTTACTCTAATTCATAATGATGTTTGGGGCCTTGCAAGATTAAAAGTATTTCTGAAAAACGTTGGTTTATAACTTTTATTCATGATCATTCTCGTATGACGTGGGTTTTCCTTCTTAAAGATAAATCTGATGCGGGTGTCATTTTTCAAAATTTTTACAAGATGGTTCAAACCCAGTTTAACGCTAATATTCAAATTTTTCGCAGTGATAATGGAATAGAATATTTTAATAAATTATTAGGGAATTTCTTTCTTAATCATGGAAGTTTACATCAAAGTTCATGTCCCCATACCCCATAGCAAAATGGAGTGGTTGAACGAAAAAATAGACATCTTCTTGAGGTAGCACGGGCTATTAGTTTTCATACTACAGTTCCGAATTATAGTTGGGGTGATGCTATTTTGACAGCTACATATTTAATTAATCGCTTACCCTCCCGTGTTTTGAACTTTGAAACTCCCATAAATATTTTTAGAAATTTTCTTCCTCATTCACGAATTATCATGGATATCCCGCTGAAAATTTTTGGTAGTGTAGCATTTGTGCATAATCATGATACTACCATCTCAAAAATCGACCCACGGGCTATTAAGTGCAATTTTGTAGGTTATCCTGCAAACCAACGAGGCTACAAATGTTTTGACCCTGTCTCAAAACAATATTTTGTCTCTATGGATGTCACATTCTTCGAAGGCCAGTCTTACTATACATCTCGTCTTCAGGGAGAGACATATACTGCTAGCAAAGATGATCTTTTAAATAATTCAAATTTCGTCATTGAATTTGAAAACAATAAACAAAATGACTTTATTATGCTTTCTCATAATCCACCTAACATATTAAAGGAAGATGAGAGACATTATATTGTGTACACCAGAAGAAGAGACGCAAAGAGAGGGGGAGACACTGTACAATCACACGGCCATGAATCAACACCGATGCCAAACTCTGAAACACGGATTAATCCCTTAGCAACCATTGGCACTGCCAATCAAGGTAACTCCAAAATAATTTCCCCCGATGATATTGATCTTCCCATTGCTTTAAGGAAAGGTACGAGAATGTGCACCCAACATCCACTCTCAAACTTCGTATCTTATGAAAATTTGTCACCTTCCTATCACACGTTTATCTCTCAAATAGATACCATCAGTGTTCCTAACAATGTACATGAAGCTCTTGAGATACCTGAGTGAAAGGAAGTCATTCATGAGGAAATGAGAGCTCTGGAGAAGAATGCAACTTGGGAGAAGACTGACTTACCCAGAGGAAAGTCACTGGTTGGATGTAAGTGGGTCTTCAATATAAAATATAACTTTGATGGGTCCCTCGAACGATAAAAGGCCCGCCTGGTAGCCAAAGGTTTCACCCAAACATATGGAGTTGACTACAATGAAACATTTTCTCCAGTTGCCAAGCTTAATACAGTTCGAGTTATTCTCTCCATTGCAGTTAATCTAGATTGGCCCCTAAACCAGCTAGATATAAAGATGCTTTATTGAATGGAGAATTAGAAAAAGAAATATATATGGAAACTCCACCTGGTTTTTCTAATAAATTTGGATCAAACTGTGCTGGTTGAAAAAGTCCATTTATGGACTAAAACAATCTCCAAGAGCATGGTTTGAAATATTCACAAAATTTGTCAAAAACCAGGGATATTGCCAAGGACAATCAGATCACACTCTGTTCACAAAGAAATCCAATGGGGATAAAATATCTGTATTAATTGTCTATGTTGATGACATTATTTTGATAGGCGATGACGTAGAAAAGATTAACAGATTGAAGGAAAGACTGTCAATGGAATTTGAGATGAAGGACTTGGGACACTTAAAATACTTCCTCGGAATGGAGGTAGCAAGATCAGAAAAAGTAATCATGGTCTCTCAACGAAAGTATATCTTAGATCTTTTGAAAGAAACCGAGATGAGTGGTTGTAAACCATCAGAGAGACAAATGCTAAATTAGGATGGAGTTCCAATCGATACTGGGAGATATCAAAGATTAGTTGAAAAACTAATCTCTATCTCACCCTCGACCCGACATTGCCTTTGCAGTAAGTATGGTAAGCCAGTTTATGCATTCACCATTTGCAAAGCATTTTGAAGCTGTGTATCGAATTCTGAGGCATCTCAAGGGAACCTTAGGGAATGGACTTTTCTTCGGAAAGAATGAAAAAAGTGAAGTAGAAGCATACACTGATGGCTGAGGCAGACTGGGCAGGATCAAGCACCGACCGAAGATCCACCTCAGGATATTGCACATTCTTATGGGGAAACTTGATAACTTGGAGATGTAAAAAACAAGCAGTGGTTGCTAAAAGCAGTGCTGAAGAAGAGTATAGATCAATGGCTCAAGGTGTATGTGAAGTGCTGTGGCTAAAACAGGTTCTGGATGAATTAAACAGGAAGATGAACTTTCCATTGAAGCTATATTGTGATAATAAGGCTGCTATCATTATTGTTCATAACCCAATATTGCATGAGAGGACCAAACACATTGAAATTGACAATACTTCATCAAAGAGAAACTTGAAGAAGAAATAATCTGCATTCCTTTTGTTCCTAGCTCATTGCAAGTAGCAGATATCCTAACTAAGGGATTGACAAGACAAAATTTCGAAGACCAAGTTCGCAAGTTGGGAATGATAAATATCTTCTTAGCAACTTAAAGGGGAGTGCGGATAGAATGATAAGATTTAGGAATATTTGAATTAAGTTGATAAGATGTGTTTTATTTAAATATGCAACATAGGGTATCTTAGAGATTTATTTAGAAATGATTGTTTCCCTTATTTATATAATGATATGTAATCTGATTTAGTTATTCAGAATAGAAGAACTGAACGTGATTTACGTTCAACTTCCCCAAACCATGTATGTCTACATTTATTATGAAAGCAAAAACTCATCTGAAACATTTTGTTAGTAAAAACGTTCAAATGATATGATTTAGCTTTAAAATCTGTGCATTGTTTTTTATTACAATTGGGGGTTGCTTTTACATGAGTTTGAACACATGTCTCTCCCAGGAAAGACTGTGCCATTACACCACTGGGGATGCAAAATCTTTGCATTTGACTACATTAAAAATTTATTAGCTTGTCATGTGGCAGTCACCATCGATGCATATTGTGTGCTACATCTAACAAAATTGAATGGTGTATGTCGTGGTCGTTGGTTATAAGGAAATCGTGGGTTCTTGATTTTATATCTAATAATATTACAAAATGGAATTTTAAACTTTAACAGTGATTTAAGAGATACTCCGTGAGCACAATGCACTAAGGGAGAGCATGAATCTCCTCGTATTTTGACATGACACATAGGTGGCGTCAGTGTTGGTCGACGCCGCGTTATTACCACGATAGAAAAATGATTAAAATTGCAAAAAATAAAGATACAGAACTAAGATCTAATTTTGACAACATAAAAACCAAAAGTCGTAAGTAGACATAGGAGAAATTTTACAATTTTCCCTAGTCTCAAGCTTGGGATCATGTGTTTTAGTAAACAATATTACAAATCAAAAAAGTTTTTGACCTATCCTAATCTCAACTACCCCATTCTCAACTACCCCGCATAAATCACCTAATCTCCATGTATTCTCTCGGTTATATTTTTGTTTGGTAAATATAAATCACCCAATCTCCATGTATTCCAAATGCAGTTTTCTTGATCCACATTGATTCATCATCATCTCTAAAGTATTTTCCAACATTTATTCATCATTGTTAGCTCTTTTTCTCCAATTCCACCTACATTTAAGCAATTATACGATTAGGTAACAATTGTATCAAATTATCCATCAAAACATACATAATCGTAGACAATTAAATACACTAAATGTGTCTATTTCTAGACACACCACTCACTTGGGGATCATTCTCATCTCCTTCAATTGTAGGATGATCGTCTTCCGAAAACTTCTTCAAACTCAATGTAGTAAGGTAGAACAACATTTTCTATTGCCACCTTTCAAAATTAATGTAATTGAAATTTTGCGGCCTCTCCTTGTGTTGCAGGAACATGGTGGATGGGGATGCCATCTTTCACAACAAAATCTTCTTAAAATTGTTGTTACCGGGTGTGCGTTGTATGCTTTCGTCGTTGCTTCAAAACATCGGGCTTTGGAAATGATGACAAGCACAATATCAAATTGATGCATGTGATAAACACTTAGTCTTTAAGAAGATTTTAGCTCACGGTGCGTATGGAATATGACTTTCCCCAAGATACAACTTCTACTTGTGATTGTTGTGCTACAAATCATAAGTTCTACAACCACAAATATTGTAAACTCTCTTCTTCACGAACAATATATGAAAATGAATGAATATGCACTTTGATCTTGCTTTTCTCACAATATATTGTGTATAATTTCAAAAATCTGATGTATATAACCCCTATGAGATTTTATATTTATACTAATCCAAGTAATAAAAAAAAAAACAACTACACATGAAGAGCCGCGACCAGTGGAACAAACTGCATGCCCTATCTTTTCCAAGTTCCTGCATGGCGCGATCGATCGCACCTTCCAGAGTTTTTCATAAATGTTTGATTTTTCCTCCTTTCCATGGTTAATTTCAACTCATCAAGTATGTTTATCCAACAAATTTGACTCGAAAAATATTCTTTCTAATACACGTATATGAACAAAAAGTACCACGAAAGTAGCTGAATACAAAGAAAAAACAATAAAGCCATTGACATTGAAGACTAGAAAGAGCAACCACATAATCTCCACTACTTCGAAATAACCATAGTTGTTAAAAGCCATCGTCTGGCTTGCCTAATTGGCTGGCATAGCCAAGCGACGATACCTCATGTGCCGGCACCTTCGAGAGGAACCGCCTATGGCTTTTGGCCTTAGCGTCTATGGCTTGGTGTTGGTCAAGGAAAATTTGGATTTTGGCTTCAAACTAAATCATAAGCCCTTGAAAAACTCAAAATTAAAAGCCCAAACCTTGTCATCATATTATTTTATTAAGGTTTAATGGTTGATTATTATTATATTATGGTTTAGTGTGTTGAGTATTATTTTATTAGGTTTAAACAGAGGCATTTACATGCATAAACAACATTTAATTGGAGGTTGTAAAAATATGAAAGAGTTTATTAAATGTCCTGAACATGTTAAAGAGACTATAAAGAATTTTATGGTTGGCAAAAACAAGTTGAAAAAAAAAAATTGATGACGTTCCTCGTTCTGATGGCATCGATAAATCTGAATCTTACATGTAGTGCTTCTGGATGTGAATGGAATTGGAGTACATTTGAACATGTAACTTATTTTGCAAATTTTACAATTTTAATCTTAAGATTTTATCTAAATTTTTTTATGTTTCTCGCAGCTTCATTCAAAAAAAGTAAAATAGATTGTCGCATAAAATATTGAATGATTTGTTGTTTGTCAAATATAATCGGGCAATGAGGCAAATACATGATATGCCACATAACATTGATCCCATTACGTTATCAGAAATTGATGATAGTAATGAATGGTTAAGGGGAATGCTAGTTAACAACAATGATGATGATTTTGTACATCCAGAAGATATTTAAATGTGGCACGTGCATCTGGAGTTAGTGAAACATTTTATAGGTCTCAAATTTGTTCTAATAGCAAGGGCAAACAAACCGTTGTTTCTTCTAGAGGTCTTGTAGATGAAGATGATGAAGTAATAGATTTTGATTTTGAGAATGATGATGACAACATAGATGTTTGTAAATCAAACGAGGGAGATGATGAAGCTTTTGATTTAGGAGATGATGACATTGACGATTGTATTTTTTTAATTGATATCAAAGAATGATATGATGTTTAATTGATATTATATATATATATATATATATATATATATATATATATATTTGAAATTTATTTTTTCTCGGTGCCTAATGTCTATTAAGCCACACTTTGTCTGACGTCTACTGCTCAAGCTTCTTAACAGTTCGAGTTAACCGGACCCGGTCCAATACCAAACAGGTTAATATCGGTTCGGAACCGGGACCGGTTAACACAGTCCCGGATTGGACTAGTTCTGATTCGACGGTTCCAGTCCCAACGGAACCGGTCCGGTTCAACACCGATTCCATTTCAACCCGGATCGGACTGGTTCGGTTGGATCGGAACCACCGAACCAGCGGTTTCGGTCACAACAGAACCGGTCCGGTTCAGCACCGGTTCCTGTTCCAAACCGAATCCGATGATTTTTTTTAAAATAAAAAACAATTTTAAGGCCTGTTGGCCAAGCATGCAACCCCACGGCTAGCATTATTATTTTTATAAAAAATAAATTTCTTTTTTAAAAAAAAAAATTGTAACCTATAAATACTCATTTACCCAACACCATTAGTCAAGCCTTGGGTGTGACAAAACAATCCTGGTCCATCTATGCCAAGAAAATGCTGGCCATTGTTGAAGCTATCCGCACTTGGCAACCTTACTTGCTGGGAAATAAGTTCATTCATACGGATCAACGTAGCTTCAAATATTTCTTGGATCAACAAGTGGCTACCCCCGAGCAACAAAAAATTGGTGGAAAATTTGTTAGGCTATGACTATGAGATTTTATATAAACTAGGCCGTGAAAATTCTGCTGCTGATGCTTTATCTCGAAGGCTCGACAGTCCTATACTTAACACTTTGTTTATGCCGCATGTTCAATTGTTGGAAGACATCAAAGAAGCTTTGGCAGAATATGGTTATATAAAACAAGTGAGCCTTGCTGCGAAAACCAATCAGGAAGCTCTTACCAATGGAGAAATGGTCTTTTATTCTTCAAAAATAGAATTGTGGTACCTCGAGATCTTAACACCCAGAATAATTTGTTGGAGGAATTCCATGCAAGCAGGACCGCGGGACATTCAGAGGTTCTAAGAACATTTAAGCAGCTTGCCCAACAGTTCTATTGGCCCTCTATGTACAAGGCTGTGCAAGCCTTTGTTGCCGCATGTGAGACATGCTAACGTACCAAATCACAAACACTAGCTCCAGCAGGCCTTCTCCAACCTCTGCCTATTCCATGTCAGGTATGGGATGACATCACACTTGATTTTATTGAAGGCTTACCAACTTCTTCAGGCAAGGATACTATACTTGTGGTGGTAGATCGGTTGAGTAAGTACGCCCATTTTGTGGCACTTACCCATCCATTCACAGCCAAGACGGTAGCAGAAAAAATTGTGGAAGGCGTAGTCAAGTTACATGGGGTGCCTCAATCAATTATCAGTGACCGCGACCCTATTTTTATCAGTAAGTTTTGGCAATAATTCTTCTCTATGTCGGGAACTAAGCTCAAATTAAGTTCCGCTTATCATCTACAAACGGATGGTCAATCTGAGGTGGTTAACCGATGTGTGGAGCAATACTTGCGTAGCTTTGTTCATCAATGGCCAAAAAGATGGGTAGAATTCTTGCCATGGCGGAATATTGGTATAATACTATTTATCATAAGTCTACAGGGATGACACCTTATCAAGCTCTTTATGGTCGCCTACCACCAACTATTCCAATCTACGAGACATGGATGTCACCTGTTAATGAAGTAGACAAGAGCCTCCTCGCTTGAGACGAACTGTTACAGCAACTTAAGAACAATCTGGGGGTCGATTGAAAACAAGTAGCTGATTTGAAGAGGCGAGATGTGAAATTTCAGGAGGGTGACATGGTATTTTTACGACTCCAGCCTTACTGTCAGAGTACCACGTTCAAACGCGCACACCAAAAGTTGGCAAGTCGAATCTTTGGCCCCTATCTTATTATCAAGTGAATTGGGAAAGTGGCGTATAAGCTGCAACTTCCCGAAACTTCACGCATCCATCCCGTATTCCATGTGTCGTTGCTAAAGAGATATGTGGGAGATCCTAGTCGGGTAGTACTGATTTACCCCCGGTCACCGATGAAGGAACAACAATGCTAGAACCAGAATGCATTCTCGAATCTCGTTGGATCACAGTTGGTAACAAATTTGTTGAGGAAATTTTGGTAAATTGTAAACATTTGCCCATCGAAGAAAGCCACTTGGGAACAATCTGAAATAATGAAGAGCAATTTCCTACATTAAATCTTGGGGACAAGATTCTTGTTGATCGGGCGGGCTTTGATGGACCATGTGAGCATGGCCTAAGACTGGGTATACATGAATACCAAGTCCAAGACACTAACGTTAATTTCCTTTGTTGTTAGTAAATAAAGTTTTTAGTTGCTTCTTTTTTGCCATTGTTTATTCAGTTGTAACAATGCCTTGAGGATAGACAATCTGTTGCCAAGCATCAGGTTATTTAAACCTTGCTTAACTGAAATAAAAGCATCAAGAAATAATTGTTCCAATTGTGGCTCAATTCTCGCCCCGAGAATTGAACTTATCATTTAAAAATTGTCACTTATCTGGGACCTCTACCACAATATATTAATATTAATAATAATACAAGAAATTAGTATTTATTATATCACTGATTACAACAAATGAAAATAGTTTTAACATTGAAAAACATCAAAAGACTCGGAGTATGCAAACCATAAAGCTCCCTTGCTTGAATAGTAAAAAAAGTTTCTGATGGAAACAAAGAATCAATAGAGAATATGGTTCTTGAAACTCATAGACCTTCCTCCAATGCCCTCTTTCTTTCCTCTTCTTCGGCTTTAATCCAGTTAGCCTAAGCATTTAAATAAAAAAACACATAAAAAAGTTATAATTCACAACCATGTAAACAGTACATGCAAATGCAAAGTCATGCTGAAAAAATAAACTTGCCTTTTGGAGTTCGAGTCTGGAGACGTGGGGGCGTATAGAGTTTCCTAGGCTCAAGCCACCCCATGCTGCCTCTAACTCTTTCTCCCTAGCCTGTCTTCTACAAACTGAATACCTGATACCGTCATCTTTTTGATCTGCAGTAGCCGTTTTTTCCCTTTCCCTCTCGATTCGTGATTTATGCTTCACTAAAATCTGGCCCAAACTGCCTTCATTGCTATGCGTTTCTACTTTTTTGTCCTTTTGTTTCGGTTTTGTTCTTATTTGTTCATCTGCACAAAATCCCATTTTATCCCTTTCCAGCCTAGATACGTGCTTTACTAAAACACTGTCCAAGCTTTCATAATTTGCGTCCTGAGAAATTTTCTTGCCAGTGTTCCTATGCCGCCTGTTTTTGTTCAGGTCCACATTCTCTTTACCTAATGAATCTCCATCAGTACTACTCAACAAGATCTCTTTTGACTTTGTTGCATCAGCAACAAAAGTGGCTGTCGTGCTCGAATCAGTCATGCCAATTCCTTCAGTTGGTTCAATATTTCTTCTGTTTCGTGGTACCCGGACCTCTCTTTCAAGTCTTGTTAACTGTTTAACCAAAACCTTGTCTAGACTATGAACCTCCGCAGCTTCTTTTGATTCACTGACAACTGACTCTGTAAGAGCCTTGTGCAATTTCTTGGCTTCTTGGCTAGTCTCTTGCTCGAGCTTAAAATCTGAAACCGTTGTATCTTCGACCTTTTCTTGAGTTCTTGAACTCGCATTGTCTACCAAACAAATTCTCTCATCGTTATGTTTATCCGTAGCTTCATTCTTTGCGGCGTTTTTGGCTTCTAATACCTCTCTTTCGAGTCTTGTCAACCGCTTCACGAGAAACTTGTCTAGGCTCGGAAGTTCAGCCTCAACTGCCCTTCTCAACTGAGCATCTGAAATCGAGTTCAATCTTGTCATCCTCCGGCCAAAAATTGTTCTGCTCGAGCCTGCCTTAGGGCAAGGATTCTTCATATTTTCAGCCAAAGCAGCATTTAGCCCACAAGTTGCAACTATAGTAGCAAGCGAAGCAAGTTCCTCTTCTTTTAAGCATCGAATTCTATCTAACATCAATTCTAGAATATCATTTGATTTGAACTTATCAGCATCCACTTCGTATTCCGGATTGAATGAAAAATGAACATGACTCTCATCAGTATCAGGGTTCTCACTGATTTTACGCAACACTTCTTGAAATTCATCCTTGTTTATCGAAGGGCAACTCGCGAGCCTAATAAAAGCCGCTTTAACTGCTGCAGCTACTTGTTTATCAACCTCGAATACAGTTTCAAAAGTTGCTGAAACCGTATGAGTGGCAGATTCACCTCCTTTAAAAGACACTGTTTCAATCTTATAACGGTTTTGTGTACAATCAGATATATCATTCAAGACCACTCCTAAAGCTTCCGCTGCTTCAAAAGCTTCATCAACAGATTTTTCAGCTTTTAACAACTGAGTTTCTGCTGCTTTATTTTCAATCCTGTTGATTAAAAACATTATAAATAACCGCAAAGTAATATTTTTTTCCTTCAACTAGCCGAAAAGACTTGTTACCTGGCTGCTCGAAGTATTTTACACCAAGATGCTTCCACCATGGCTGCTTTTCGAGCCTCCATTGCTTTATCTGCAGCTTCTTTTATTGCAATCTTTTCTCTCAGTACTCTTGAGTAATGAGGATTTGAATCACCAAGAGTTTCATCTAGAGTAGATTGCATTCCATCCACTTCCTACGATCAAGAGTTGGAACATAAATCAAACCAAGACGAAGAAACCTTGTCAGCAAATAGACCAGTCATTGAGTACCTGCAGCAACTTTATTTTCCTCTTCAAATAAGGTTCCACTTTTTTGCGGGGGAACCAGTTAAGTGGTGACGTTTTGCGGTGAGGAGGCTTTGTGATTTGGGATGTAAGTTTGTTCAAAGCACTTAAGCTAGACCATGCACTCTCCTTTGTTCTAGTGTTCTGTACAACACAAGGAACAGAAAAGCATGAGAAGAAATATAATTTAACAGCTTTAAAGAAATAGCAAATCAAAATTGTTGGTAATTAAGAAAAAATCTGAGTAAAAAAATGCACGCGTTCTTCAACACTAACCAAGAAACGAGTAGAAACTGTAAGAAGATTGAGCTTATAACAGTACATTTCTTACAATCGTGTTTACTTCTAGATAGGAAAACTTGCTGTGAAGATCTATTGTCTCTAATAAATCTGATTTGCTGATTTGATGGCCGAGATTTTTTTTTATCAGGCAAATAACTATTATAAATAAATATCATATGTACTTAAAAGTTAGTACAAA
Source organism: Haberlea rhodopensis (assembly GCA_907163345.1). Lineage (NCBI taxonomy): Eukaryota > Viridiplantae > Streptophyta > Magnoliopsida > Lamiales > Gesneriaceae > Haberlea > Haberlea rhodopensis. The sequence goes on along the minus strand of CAJQUN010000021.1, from coordinate 7,362,891 downwards.
CAACTAATAGAGTAGTCTAAATAGCTTTTAAGGCAGATGATAGGCGGATTCCTCCAATCTAATAGTGAAAACTTAAACTTTACACCATGTTGATTACGAATCCAAAACCAAGGCCTAAACAAGACTAGCTCAAAAAGATCGTTATCCGAAGAGTCTGCTCATCTGAAGAAAAGTTTGTTAACTATGTTAACCAAATAGGACACCACGGTCGTCATACAGTTAATCATCCTTGTCTTCCATTACGTTGTGTCCAAAGACCCTTATGTTGAAGATAATTCGACACCGTATCTTTATGCATCGCCACCTTGAAACCGAGCCGTTCACCAGCATTTCCATCCATAGCTTATGAGAATCTGGGCAAGTGAAAATTAGATGTTGGGTTGACTTTCCTCTTCCTGGCATAAAATACATAAATCTCCACCTTGTCCTGATATGATATTTCTTTTCCTTAAATTATGTCTCGTTGGTATGCGATCCTTGATTGTCCTCCATATAAAGGCAACAACTTTTGATGGCGTAAAACTTTTCTATATTGTCTAAAAAGTATCTTTCAAATCAGCATCTTCAAGGCAATCCCCGTGTAGTATGTTGTAGGCGTACTGCACTGAGTATCGATTAGAAGCATCATATCTCCAAAGCCAAATATCTTCTTGGTCCTGCACCAATTGAATCCTGCTAAGAGAAGAAAATAAGTTATTTAAAATATCATGCTCCCAATCGAACAATTCCCTTCTCCAATCTCATCTCCAAACCCGAGAACCCTCTTCCCATATCCCCATGTTACCTACTAAAATGTCTCTGTCTCTAGCAATAGCAGTTAATCTGGGATACCTATCCTATAAGGATCTGTCCTCAACCCAGATGTCTTTCAAGAATTTAGTTCGAAGCCCGTTACCTAATTTCCTACTTAGACCCCATTTGAACCAACCCGAAGAGTCGTACAAAGTATTGCACATCAAATCTTTCCACCCCTATTATAACCCTCTTCCCTGACTAAAATTCCGCTTCCATTGCCATACTTAGATCTAGTAACCTGACGCCACAAAGAATTATCGCTTTGCACAAGATTCCCACCCCCATTTCCACAATAAAGTTTTGTTGAACAGATCTAAATTCCGAACCCCCAAACCCCAGAATCCTTAGATTTGAATCGTGTGTAGCTTCACAAGGACGGACTGAGGAGCGCGGTAAAAGGAAAAATTGTAAATCGGCAAGGAAGTAAGCACAACATTAAGCAAAACCACACGACCCCCCAAGGACAGAGTCTTGTCCTCCCAAGAAGCCAACCGTTTCCTGAATTTGTTCACCACCGACTCCCATAAAAAAAATTCTTTGAGTTTGACCCAACTGGTAATCCAAGGTATTTGAATGGAAGCTTAGTCAGATTACAATTCAGCATGCGAGTGAGACTAACCAAATGCGATTGATCCACATTAATACCAACCAAATTGCTCTTGTGGAAATTAATTTTGAGGCACGATAAGGATTGCCTTGAAAATTATGATTCGAAGCTTAACCTACAATAATGTATCATCCGCAAACTGCAAATGAGAGATCATAATTCCTGCTCCACCCACCGTCAATGGTTTTAACAAATTAATATGAACAGCTCTATCCATCATTCTACTCAAGGCTTCACCAACAATGACAAACAAAAATGGTGATAAAGGATCCCCTTGGCGAAGACCTTTCTTCAAATCAAATTCCAAAGTCGGGCTACCATTGAGTAAAATTGAAGCTTTAGCAGAAGAAATACATTCCATAATCCAATTTCTCCGATGGATATGAATGAACAAGCAGTTACAAGAGTGCATGACGGTTAGCGGTTATATATATATATATATATATATATATATATATTGTGTTGTTATATTCAAATTGTTGTTATTGTGTTTGGTGTTGTGATGCTCTCTGAGAGAGTCTGTAAGATCGAACTTGTGCAATTTATTAGTGGATTCATTTGGGGCGGGGCGATAGTCTCGAACCTTGGATGTAGGATCACATTGATCCGAACCAAGTAAATTGTGTGTTCTTCGAATTTACAATATAGCATCGTTTATTGCTTTCTTGCTTGGTTTTGGTTCGTCTTTGATAATTATTCCTAACAAACTGGTACAAGAGCCAGATTTGGTACTACTTGGTAATCGAATCTTGGCGAATTCTATAAGTAACAATTCAATCCCAATTCTTGCTCCGTTTAAATTTTCTCAAATTCTCGAGTTCAAGAACTCTCGATTAAACGTGCTTGAAGAAAATCTTCTGGCCAAGTAATATTTACAATCATGTCAACATCCAAATTCGAGGTGGTGAAGTTTGATGGAAGATATGAGTTCAATCTTTGGAGGGAGAAGATGATAGCACATCTTGGCAATCTGGGCTGGATGAAGCACTAAAAGGGGAGTCAAAGATGACGGACACCATTTTAAATAAGGAAGGTTGTAAAGATGTCGGACACCATTTCAAATAAGGATGAGATCCTAAAGAAAGCAAGAAATACAATAATTCTGAGTTTAAGGGATCAAATATTGAGGAAGGTTGTAAAGGAGAAAACCGTCTGCGAAATGTGGACAAATTGGAGCAGTTCTGTATGACGAAGGCTATGCCAAATCGATTCTACTTGAAACAAAGGTTCTATGGATAAAAACGGATGAGACAAAATTTATAGATGAAAACATTGATGTGTTCACAAAACTATTATCCGATTTGGAGATTATAGAGGTGAAAATCAGACCAGGCGATCTTCTTGTTAAATTCTCTGTCAAAAGCATATGATCAACTAAGAGACACTCTGAAATATGGCAGGGATACGTTAACAATGGATGAGGTCATGGGTGCAGCATATTAAAAGGAATGTTAGACCTAAAGGCAGCAGGCAAACATCAAAAACCCACAGGCGAAGGCTTGAATGTAAGGGGAAGTTCAAAAGAAAGAAATAGATCCGGTTACAATAACAAACCACGTTCAATGTCTAAATCCAAGAACAAGAAAGCCGGTTGGATTTGTAATAAGGAATGTCACTTTAGGAGGGATTGCCCTCAACAGAGACACAATAAAAAATAATATTCAAGAACTTTTCGAGCCGGCTTGAAAAATATTTGATTTGAATTCGAAATTATCGAATTCGAGCCGAACTCGAACATGTTCGAACTTTTTTTCGAGCCGAACTCGAGCCCAAATTTCGCGAACTTTAATATTTTGTTAATATAATGTAATTATATACTAAATAAATATATTTCCTACCTTTCGGGTATTTATTTTCGAGCAATAATTCGATTTGTTCGCGAATATGTTCGAATATTTTCGAGCCGAACTCGAACTTTGATTCGAGCCGAACTCGAGCTAAAATTTAAAACAATTCGAACTTTGAATCGAACTCGAACTCGAATGTAACTATTTCGAGCCGAATTCGAACCTTAAAATTTTCTGCATATTCGGCTCAATTCGGTTCGTTTACACCCCTAATCAAAAACCTGAGCCCCAGCCCTCTAATGACACTGCAAATTTTTAGATAGGTATGAGGGATGCTGAAGTATTCACCATATCAAGCAATGATCCTAAGGAAGAATGGATAATGGACTCCCGGATGTGCATATCACATGAGCCCTTGAAAGGACTGGTTCTTTGATTACAAAGACATAATTTCGGGACAGGTTCTGATGGGAAATAATGGATCTTGTAAGATTCAGTCAAAACAATTATTTTTATGTCTCAATAAGACTAAGGATGTGGGATGGCTCAGTCAAAACCATTATTTTTGTGCGGTACCTTACCAGATTCAAAGAGATTAGTTTCTCGTCACAATGGATAAAGGGGGCTTCAGCTATTGAGCATCAGATGAATCCTGAGGGTCCTCTAAAAGGCTCTTAAGTTGTTATGAAGAGCACCCTGAATCAAGGCCTACACGTTCTTCAAGGTTCAAGGCATAAAATACTGGGGCATATGAGTTTAAAGGAACTTCAACAGCTAAGTAAACAAGGCCTAATCGATCCAGGGCAAATACAAAGTCTAGACTTCTGCGAGAACTTCATCTTGGGCAAAGCTCATAGGCTAAAGTTTTACATTGCCAAACACATAACAAAGTCGACACTGGACTATATCCATGCTGATTTGTGGGGCTCATCAAAGGTTACATTTTCGTTATCAAAAATGTCAATACTTTATTTCCTTGATTGATGATTTTTCTAAAAAGGCTTGGATCTATTTTCTAAAGACAAAAAATGAAGCATTTAGTAAGTTCATTGAGTGGAAAACCTTAATAGTAAATCAAACAAGAAAAATGGATTAAAAGATTAAGGACATACAATGGTTTATAATCCTGTAATTCAGAGTTCGATGAGTTCTGTACAAAATCAGGAATTCTTAGGCATCACACTTGTACATACACACCACAACAAAAACGGTGTAGCCGAGCGCATGAATAGACTTGTTATGAACAAGGTGAGGTGTATGTTGAGTGTGAAAGTGGGTTGCCAAACAAATTTTGGGCTGAATCTGCATCAACAGCCTGTTATCCTATAAATCGATCACCTTCATCCTCAATTGACTTTAATGTTCCAGAGCAAAAGTGGTCAAACAGACAACCATAATATAAACATTTGAGAATTTTTGGTTGTATAGCATATATCCATGTAAGCCAAGCTAAATCCTAGATCTAAGAAAGGGGTGTTTTCTAGGAAACCCCATTGGAGTTAAAGGGTTATAAAATATGGCTTCTAGACGAACATAAGTGTGTGACAAGTATGGATGAAATTTTCAATGAAAATGAACTCATTAAGACTAACCTGAATAAAAATTAATCAGCCACAGCAGTGATAATGCTGAGCAGAATCCAAAGTTTCGGTAGAATGTCCGAGTTCAAACGAAAACCACAAGAAGTCCGCACTGAGAATCAAGATCAAGGTGGAGTTGAACAACCACAAACCGAGGATGATTTTGAACTACCACAAACACATGATCAGGGAGAGAATCAGTTTGACACAGAATCTTTGGATGATTATCTTCTGTCCAGGGACAGGGTCAGAAGGTAAATAGACCTCCTTCGAGGTTTGCAAATGCAGAACTTATAGCTTTTGCCTTGGAAGAACCAAAAGATTACAATGAGGCAAAGAACAGCAAACAATGGCCAAGCTGGAAGAAGGCCATGGAAGAGGAACTTCACTCACTGAAAAAGAACCATACTTGGGTGTTAATTGAAAGACCAAAAGGAAAGCGAGTCATAGGCAGTAAATGGGTGTTTAAACGAAAGCCAGGGATCCCAGGTTTAGAGGAAGCTAGATTCAAAGCCAGACTCGTAGCTAAGGGATTCTCACAAGTCGAGGGAATAGACTACCTCGTATTATTCTCCCCGGTGGTCAAGCACACTTCAATTAGAATGATCACGGCAACTCAGAATATGGAATTGGAACAGCTGGACGTAAAAACGGCTTTCTTACATTGTAATCTGGAAGAAGAAATTCTAATGGTCAACCCGAAAGTTTTGTGAGAGCTGAAGACTCTGAGAAAGTTTGCTTACTTAAGAAATCATTGAATGGACTCAACCAATCCCCTGGGCAATGGAATAAAAGATTTGATGAGTTCATGTTGAAAAAAGGATTTCAAAGGTCGAAATATGATAGTTGTGTCTATTTAAAACAACTCTCAAAATTACTCCTACATATATCTGTTAATATATGTGGATGACATGCCTATTGCGAGTAAAGAAATGTTGGAAATTGAGAGGCAAAAGAAATCCTTCAACTCAGAATTTGAAATGAAAGATTTGGGACCTGCAAAACTTATCCTATGGATGAACATCACTCAGGAGAGAGACAAAAGAACTATAGCACTTTCTCAAGGAGGATACATAGAGAAAGAGCCTTATTTCAACAAGAGAAAATTTAAGGCGACGAAATGTTTCGCTGGAACGGACTCAGCTATATGTGCTTTCTGCCAGTTGGAAGAGTAGACAACTCAACATTTATTTTTCCTATGTTCAGAATCTTATGCTATTTGGATGAAATGCTACGAATGGTTAGGATTTTGTATAGTGCTTCCATAAGATTCGGCGACATATCTCCTACAACATAAAGGTTTATGGGCATCCAAAAAAGGCTGGAAAGGATGGATAACTATTTGGACCACAGTCACATGGACTTTATGGATTAGTCGCAACCAACTGATTTTTCAAGGAACGAGTGCAAAGGAGGAAGATTTATTGGAATTAATCATTTATAGATCTTGGTTTTGGATTAACAATAGAGGAAAAACGAAATGGGGTACTCTTTCTTAGATTGGAGGAAGAGCTGATTATTTGTGTATTAGCTCTATAGCTAATTAGGATGAATACGTTGTCTTATTTTGCATCAGTACTATTTTGTATTTTCAAGTACCTTTGGTACTTTTTATTTATAATAATATTATTTGCCTGATCAAAAAAAAAAAGTTTGGGTTAAAGATGCCAAAAGTGTAAACATTCCCATTGGTGCGCACTTCAAGTTAGAATCTGTAAAGGACCAAGGAGCCGAAAAAGTACAAGAGAATATGAGGGCAGTACCTTACTATAATGCTGTTGGAAGCATTATGTATTCTATGATCTCAACAAGATCTGATATTGCTTATGGATTAGGCTTTGTCAGTAGGTTCATGTGTAGATGGTAGCGCTTATCGCGTACGCCCAAATTAACCATTCTCAAGTTAACAGCAAATAATATGTAGTAGCATGAGTATGGATCGATCCCACAATGATGTATTTTTTGTGTCAATTATGTAACCAAATAGTAAAAAAAAGATTTTTGAATTTAATTAACTACTACTAAGCAAAATCTATGAATTAAACTAATGAGCAAAAGTAAACTAAGGTGATTAAAATTATGAGAAAAACGATTCTTGGTTTTTCAGTCGACTTTACCTTGAATTTATGCATTCAATCATCAACTATCACAAAAGATGTAATTTTTACTTGACTATTCATCACTAGAGATTCAACTCTTATATTACCTTATGCCTAGTTAAAATAGCACAAGCGTTCTAAATTAACCCGTATCATTATATCGATCAAAACAACAGCAGTTAAGATAAATATTAACAATAGCTTTCAAATCTAGTAAGAATGATGAAACTTAGACAACATAGTCCAAGCGTCTATGTTTAAACTATTCACGTGTTTTTCCTAAGAATTTAACAACACCAACAACAGGCAATTATCAATCTTAGTTGTTTCAAAGGCCAAGCATTAGATTGCATGTAAAAATCATTAGATGGCCAATTATCAACTCTTGGGCGATTGATCGCCCGGCTCTAGTAGACTTTGGCCATCGATCTCCTCTTTATAGAGATCGATCGCTTGCTCGCATATTCTGTTGCTCAACTTTCTGTCCATAGGCGATCGATCTCCTCTTCCAGGCGATCGATCTCTTCTCCAAAATTACATTTTAAGCCTTTTTCTTGATCTACCTTGAGTCCTTATCATCTCCAAATCTTTTCTTGATCTTTATTCGCCCTTGTTAGCTCGATTTCTTCGATTTCACCTACTTTTACATAATTACGATTAGGTAGCATATGTATCCAATTAACCATCAAAACATACCAAATCGTATACAATTAAGCTCAATAGATGTGTCTATTTCTAGTCACATCAGCAGACCAAGTCAAGACCATTGGAAAGCTGTCAAATTGCTATTGTGGTATCTGAAAGGAGCAACTGATTTGGAGCTTGTGTATTCAAGTGAAGGGAAGTCTATATGTGAAGTGATCGAGTATAGTGACTCTGATTATGCTGCAGATCTCGATAAAAGAAGATCTTGATCAGGTTATAGCTTCAATGTTGGAGGAAATGTAGTTTGTTGGATGGAAGTCAAGTTTACAACATGTGGTGGCTTTGTCAACAACGGATGCTGGGTACATCGCACTTACAGAAACAATAAAGGAAGCTTTATGGATAAAAGGTTTCGTAAGTGAAATTGGATTCGAGCATAATTGTGCTATTTGCCTTAGGTAAATGAACGAATTTAGGGAAGTGTCAAACATATGAAATGTCATATTTGGGTTAGCTTTAAAACTAAATTGGACCCATGTCATTTGATTAAGTTTTGAAAGAATTATGGGTTTATCATTGGATGCATGTTGCTGAAATTTAGAGTAGGCTTGGACCATGATCTTTAGAATGATGATGTTGATAGTCTTGGTCTATTTGAAAGATATTTGATCAGGTGACTATAGCCCGAGGTCAATTTGAGGAGTACGAAAATTCTCGATATTTGTTTGACTCGGTGGAGGTACGTAGAAAACTGGTTCTATCACGATGTCTGACAAAGACATGTGATGTACCCCGGGTATGATTTACTTGTTATTATTTGATTCCTATGTGATTATATGACATATTGTAGTATATGTGATTATATGATATATTGAACTGCATGATATGAGTTGTATTGATATGAGATGATATATTGAGTTGCATCATATGAGATTACATGAGACTTTGATGCATGATATATTGAGTTGCATCACATGACATGACATGATACATTGATGCATGGACATTGGACATATCATATTGATCCTACCGTTTCTTTTATTCCATTTGATATTGATGAGATCTGTAGTGTAATGGGGACGCTGGGCACGGCGATGACAGTCAGTTTAAGTAGCAATTGTAGTCACGCGCGTTGTCGCCGGACCTAGACACAAGGGATGATGGGCACAACACAAGATGATTCTCCTAGCGCAATGTGTGTGTGTCGCCACACCTTCTTTGGACTTCGATGTTTGGTATCTCGAGATTTGGTATCTCGAGATTTGATTCATTGTACTCATTATGCATAACATTCATTTATGCATTGCATTCATGCACGACAACCATGGTTGGGGTCTGACCGCCATTGTGGGGGCTATCATGCCTTTGAACTTTTAAAACTAATCTTCCGATGTTTACATAAATAATCATCATTATGTGATCATTAAATGTACAATTAGGACCGGGCATAATCTGGGATATGCTCGAACTAGAGTTATGACACTGTGTCTAGTCACAAAAACAATGTTTGTGCATGTAATTGACTACAAGTTTTTATATGCTTTTGCCTGTTGTGATTACATGTTAAATGATTAGAGTTCATATATGTACCGGTTGATGATTTATCGATAAGCATTGTAGATTGTGGATTGGATTGGATTGTAACTCCTTGTTGACCGACTTCCATATTTTGGGAATTTCTTTTAGTGAATTTGAAATTAACCAACTATTTCGAACTAGAGCACGATCAGATAAGGGATTGTATTGATGAATTAATCTTTATCTTTTGTAGAATATAATGACATCTACATTTGGATTGTAACTCGGTGTTGACAGACTTCCATATTTTGGTAATTTCATTTATTGAATTAGAAACTAACCCTTGTGTTGTAGAACACTATTTCGAACTAGAGAACGATCAGATAAGGGATTGTATTGATTAATTAATCTTTATCTTCTGTAGAATAGAATGACATCTACATTTGATATTTTTATCTATGAAGTTTAGATTTAATCATTGTGTCAAGTAAAATGATACCGGAAGTAATTAACCGTGCATTTTGTCGATTGCATTTGAGAATTAGAGACCGATAAGGCGAGAAAGTATGCAGAAATGTTCTTCAAGTTCCGCTACACGCCGAGATGATAATATAGAGCGAGACTCTTGAGAAATCGAGAATTTGTATGTGAAGATCGTCGTATGATTTCTAGATTGTTTTTTTTTAAATTCCTTCTGGAAGCTCTAACTATTTGTAATATCAGATTGAGAAACATTGTGCCTTGTTTCCTGTAATTGAGCCTACCCAAATTTTATCGACTCTGGGGTAAGGGCAGAGTTGTTGAAGTACATGTTATTGGACTTTATCGAATGAATCCAATAAATTAGAATCCTTCTTTTCGCACACTTTTCCAGAGATAGAATCTTGTGGTTGTGTATCTCACAAAAGGAGGACTACCTGGGAAAAGAACTTAGAAGTACCAAGTTGTACTTTATGGAGGATGAATCCGTTAGTAGAGTACTGAGTATTATGGAAGAACCGTAACAACTAATTATTTCAAGTGAGGTTCCGATTTGAATCAATTTAACCTATAGATCAAAAACTGAGATCGAGTTGATGAGAGACAATACTTAGTTGTTCCTCAGTTATCTCAGAAGCCGCATATTGATGTTTGGAGCAATTTAATAGTAGCTCCAATATTATATCAATAACAGCAGAGGCCACAACATTTTCAAAATCCGCAAATGTTTAAATTGAAAAGTATGAAGATTGAGAAGATATTATTTCAAATCATCCGAAACCAGTGGTTCTAGGAGTGATTATGGGTCGTTTCTAGATTTGTGAATCATTAATGATAGGCAACCTACTGCTCAATGTGTAGAGTTTTGAAGGTCTTGTCTTGTAAAGACTGTGGTCAGATAGAGTAGTATCCCAAAGTTACCATTAGGGATGAATACGACCACAGTAGCAGATACTCTTTGTTGGATGTGGTTTTTGAAAGTGGCTCTCGGTTTTGATCCACTCAATCCCACCAGTATAGTCCAGTCAAATGCAGAGTGGGAATAATACTCCATAATTTTTGTCACTCAAACGAGTTATATTGCATTAACTGTGGTATACAGTATGATGAGAGTTCATGATTAGGAATTTGATGGTGTTACCAGCAGACTAATCTGATTGGATACTTGCACGGATTACCGAGATATTGTACACTGTTTCAATAATACAATACGATTTCGATCATATTATGGTCTTACGTGAAATTGCTATGGCCGGGTGTACCAGGCTATTACTATTAGTATTGTTATCCTTTCAAAATTTAGGATATATGAATTATACGATTGATATCACAAAGAAGAGCAGCAATTACCATACAATTCGATGTTATAGAGAACTTCCTAATGTGTTAGTCAGATGAGATTTCGGGATTCCCCACCAGAGAGGGAAATCGTTTTCGACACTGAAATGATGCTAGGTACGACTCTAGTTGCTAAAACACTTTACGAGATGGCATCAACAGAGTTCAAAGAAATTGAAAAAGCTGTTGCAGAATCTTCTGAGTATAGGTTACATAAGTTCGAGTATGTCACCATGTGGAGCACTTGTTCTTTTGTGTATAAGAAAGATGGTACGATGACGATATGCATCGAGTACAGATAACAGAATCGAGTTACTGTCACGGATACCTGCATTCTATAATCGATGATCTATTTGATCCACGTCAAGGAGTAGCAGTCTATAAATAGACAAATCTTTACCCCGCTTAAGAGTCAGTAAGGAAGATATTCCTAAGACAGTTTAGGACCAGAGGTTTGTGCAGTTTAAATTTTTAATAATGTCTTTTGGTCTGAAGATAGTATCGGCAATGTTCATGGAATTTATGATTAGAGTGTTCAAGAAACTTCTTGGAAAAATTTGAAATTGGTGTATTTAAGAACCAAGAAAGATCACAATGAACACTTGTGAATAGATCTTTAGACACTTCGAGAAGTCCGACTGTATAATAAACAATTTGTAATTTTTGGTTTGATTGAGTTACGATTTTTGGGTCTTGAGAAAGTAAAATAGGGGCAGTGATATTTTTGGCCCAGATCAACCAGGGTGCAGGAATTTTAAGTTTCTTGGGTTTGGCAGGCCATTGCAGGCGATAAATGAGTAATCCTCGCAGATAAGAAGAATTAGGGTTTCAGTTGTTCAGATGAATATGAAAACAGTACACATAAACTAAAACAACATTTGCCTATAGCTCCAATATTAGCTTTCAATCTGGATCAAGAGATATGTGATTATGCAAACACGTCAACTAGAGGAAGTGTATCCTCATGCGTACGGAAAATATTGCCGATGTTTCAAGGCAATTGAAAACTCACGAGAATTGACATTCTGTCTATAATCTCGAGTTAGCCGTTATTATTATTGTGCTGAAATTACGGCACCATTATTTATATGAAAAGTAGTTCATTATTCACCCTGACTACAAGGGTTGGTATATACATATATGTATTCAGTCAGAATTGAATACGGATCAGAGGTGATGACTAGAACTGCTGAAAGACTTTTACTGTGAATTAGAGTAGCATACAAGAAAGACGGATCAAGAAACGGATTCTTTGAGCTGTAAAACTCTAGATGCCAATGTAGCATCTATGCATGTATGACTGAATTACAACAAATGATATGCTTCTTTAAGGGCATTTTAGCAATGAAGAAGGCATTTCGTTGTACCGATTATTGTATTTTTGAACTACAGTTTATCACAACGATTTGAAGGCTCGAGGAATTAGACTCCAACAGCCATTGTTGTGAAAACAGCACGATTGATAATGTAGTTCGTGTATACGGAGTATCAGTTTTCATTATTGCGGACAGAGATCCGAAATTTGTATTGAGATTTGGAGTTTCCACGCAACCTATGGATACAAAAATTGATGATGAGTACTATCTACCATATTCAGACGGTCTGAGTTAACAGATGAAACATTGAGTAGAGCACTTGAAAGTATAGGCTAAGGGTGATTCTTCTGAAGATGAAGAAAGACTTTCAAATTATCATAATGAAATGCAGGCAGGCCTGTAAAATTTAGAAAATATATAAAATGCAGGCAAGCCTGTAAGATTTAGAAAATATATGAAGAAATGCAGGCAAGCCTGTAAGATTTAAAAAATATATGAAGGCAGCCTGAAATAGGCAGGCCAGCATTGCCAACAAGAGAAAAAGATCATTAGAATTTGAGATCAGCGATGGAGTATTCTCCAGAATTTTTTATGGGATGATTCGGTTCGGACGTCGAGGTAAACTGTCACCTCATACATTGGCCCTTACAAGATCTTAGAAGATTTCAATATTACAAGTTGTACCTCATGTACCTATACTAAGGAAGTTGGAACCATATACATCTATCTCGCGTGTTTCAGCCGAGAGAAATTGAGATGAACAGTTCCTTGTCCTTGAGGGACGATCTATTTGATTTGTGAACGGTAATGAGAAGGTACCACAGAATCTTAACCATAGATGAGTTACCTTGGTACATAGAAATCATGGGATTTGGAGGCCAAGATGCGGCATGAATGGCCATACTTATCTGAGAACATTGATTTGTATCACATGTCTAGTTCATAAGAGCAAACAATGCATTTGTAATGCCAAACAAATGTAATTTATATGTTGGAATTTGTCATTTTTGTGATTTCGACGACGAAATCTTATAGGGAGGAGAAATGTAAGGCCCCGATACTAATTATTCGGATTAACGATGATTAAGCAAACCCGGATAATTAAAAGTATAGACTTTGAATTAAGATGTTCCGGGCTACGATGAGTCAAGCAACTACTGGAACATGTTTTTAGTGCTTGTGCATATGTGCATGATCACATGGCACTTGGAGAACACACGTCACTAATTAATTAACTCATGTTTAATACATGATTTTGGACCATTAATCTTGCAAGATAGTGATGTATTGACAAATGGATTCCACAATACATCAATTGATTAAAAAATCAACAACCAAGACTTAAATATTCAGCCATCACTCTTTAGTCTTAGCAACTCCTCTCTCTTCCCGCTCAAACACAAACACTCCTCCTTCTCTCTACCTAAATTCGAAAATTCCCAGCCTTTTAGCTCCCAAATTCTTGTGAATTTGTGGATGCTTGTTGCATGCAATCATTGATTTGAATAGGTATTGAGGAGAGAAGAGCAAGAACCCTCAAGCAATTTTGGAATTGGAGGTGTTTGTGGAGGTGAAAGCTCTTGGAAAGCTTGGTTGGAGCTATGGTGTTGGTTTGGTGCTCAAACCTTGAAGATATAGGAAGGTATAACATCATTTTTAAGCTTTATCAACTTTAATTTAAGATTAATGTTCGAATTTTGGTGTTTGTTCATGGAAAGAGTTGCTGTCAAAATGAGTGCAGATTTCAGTATGCATGTATAGTTCATTACATCGAATTTTTAGTAAGCTTCGAATTTGAAGATAGTGTCAATTATGAAAGTTGTAGTATTTTAACTTAGCGTTAATTGGCCACCAAAAGCAGCTAATTTGGAGTTAAAATGAGAAAGTTATGATGATTTTACTATACTGTGGTCAAATCTAGTCTGCATGTGAATGCATGTCACATGCAGTGTGTTCTTCGAATTTCTGGGAATAAATGGCTACGAATTTGAAGTTTACGTCATAATAAAAGTTGTAGTATTCAGTGTTAGCTTGTATTTGGAATTGCCCTCATTCAATTTGGAGTTCATATGCAAAAGTTATGCAAATTTTACCACATGGTGCTCAATATAGAAAAGGCATTGCATGCGAGTTTTTAGGCTGTTACGTTTTGCACAGAATGTACATCAAGATGAACGAATTAGCCTAGAGCCCATAAAAGATGTATTGTAGGATTTTGAGTTATCTAAACGCTCCCAGTAGAATTAGGTCCTTTGGATGTCGTATGAATTATTTATGAAGTTTCTACCAGAAGTGGTCAATCTGGAATTTAGAATTTCCCATGTTTTGCATAAATAATGTTTAGACCTAATTTGCCTTAGGTAAATGAACGAATTTGGGGAAGTGTCAAACATATGAAATATCATATTTTGGGTTAGCTTTAAAACTAGATTGGACTGGACCCATGTCATTTGATTACGTTTTGAAAGAATTATGGGTTTATTATTGGATGCATGTTGCTGAAATTTAGAGTAGGCTTGGAACATGATCTTTAGAATGATGATGTTGATAGTCTTGGTCTATTTGAATGATATTTGGTCAGGTGACTATAGCCCGAGGTCAATTTGAGGAGTACAGAAATTCTCGATATTTGTTTGACTCGGTGGAGGTACGTAGAAAACTGGTTCTATCACGATGTCTGACAAAGACATGTGATGTACAGGGTATGATTTACTTGTCATTATTTGATTCCTATGTGATTATATGACATGTTGAATTGCAGTATATGTGATTATATGATAAATTGAACTGCATGATATGAGCTGTATTGATATGAGATGATATATTGAGTTGCATCATATGAGATTACATGAGACATTGACGCATGATATATTGAGTTGCATCACATGAGATGACATGATACATTGATGCATGGGCATTGGACATATCAGATTGATCATATAGTTCCTTTGATTCCATTTGATATTGATGAGATCTGTAGTGTCATGGGACGCTAGGCACGGTGATGACAGGCAGTTTAGGTAGCAACTGTAGTCACGTACGTTGTCGCCGGACCTAGACACGAGGGATGATGGGCACATCACAAGATGATTCTCCTAGAGCAATGTGTGTGTGTCGCCACCCTTGATATTGTTGATGATAACTTCTTTGGACTCCTATATTTGGTGTCTTGATAGTTGATTCATTGTACTCATTATGCATAACATTCATTTATGCATTGCATTCATGCACGACAAGCATGGCATGATACTTTTATCATACTATTTTGATTTTACGTGTTTCTCGTACTGGGGTCTGACTCCCATTGTGGGGGCTGTCATATCTTTGTTGTATGGGCATGACATGTTATACAGGTGGACGTCCTGAAGATGCCTGAGAGGATGCATCTAGGAGTTCCGGAGCTGCTCCTTGAGAGCGAGCTCAGTTGATATTTTATGTTTTGTGTCCCAGTTATTTGTTAAACACTTTTAAAGGATTAAATTACTCACCGGGGTATGCCCCGAAGTAGATGTTTTTTAAGTATAAATTGTCTGGGAATTTAGTTGTTGCATGATTTATGAATTGTATGAATTGATGTTGAATGAGAAAATGACATTACGCATATTTTCAGTATTGACTGGAAAGTAATTTTATATATGTAATATTATCGAAAACTTTTAGGGCCAAGTTTTGGAACTTTTAAAACTAATCTTTCGTTGTTTACATAAATAATCATCATTATGTGATCATTAAATATACGATTAGGGTCGGCCTCACCGAGGCAAGATCGAGACAATGCCACTGTCGAAGTGGAAGATGAGAGACTTGCCAGATTTGCGGCTTGGCTAGCCAATGAAGCGGCCATGGCTTCAGTTCATATCACTATTCCCCATTATTTATTTGTTTGATCTATCGGGAATTATTATTGTGCTTCCCCATTCGTCTCCCCATAATACACTCCATTTCTCACGTGCAAAGGTTTTTTCATGGTGCTTTGTTTTTTCCGGATAACCGCATATATGGTATCCGAATTACCCGAAATATTTCCAGTATCCGACTATCGGGTACCGAAAGTTCGGGTCAGATTCAGGAAGTCAAAATGACTACCCGACTTGTCGGGTACCCGAAGATACCCGACCCGATGGCCACCTCTAATCTTGACGTTCTCTCTTTCATGTGCCTCAAACCCTTCGCACCATCACCCATCCGCCCCATAACGAGATCCATAACTCGGGACCATAACACTATAAATTTGCCCAAAATGCAGATAAAATAACTTAAATCATCGAAAGGAAACAATCCACCAATTTGCATTCGTTTTACTGCCGACATTCCAAGACGATAGAAAATTGAATAGCACCTTTATAACATAAGGTTTATCCTTGCATATCCAACCAAATTCATATGATCATAACTGGTTCAAGAAATCAAGAAGTGTCTTTCGATATGACATATGTATGCCACTTATTGTTGGGTGAATAGGATATTTAATCTTAGGATTGAGTAAAATGGCTGCACAGACTTCTGTAGGATAACAATACAATTTATTTCGTTAGGTATTTGGCGCGTTGCGCTACGATGCTCAAGGTTCTTGGCAGTTCGTCTTTCAACCTAATACAACCACCATTATAGTAACACTATAAATCTCAAAATCTATACATCACAAAGTATACAGAGCTTTCTCGGTTTATTTAATACTAAAAATTTTTCAATTTTCTTAGTTCTCGGATTTAAATGTTGGTTGTGTCTACTGTTTCTATTCACAGGCAACCCTAATCCCCATTCGTCACTGCCGGCCGCTATCACTGGAGCTCCTTCTAATTTTCGGCTGACACTCCAGTTGACCTCCAACGAGCACAGTGCCAAATGTTAACATTCAAGGTTGAAGGTTTTCAAATTTGCAGGCATATTTTCTCTAAAAATTGGAATTCCACCAAAATATGCTCAAGTCTCCCGACATCAAAATTACCCATCCACGACACTGGTTCACCTTACAACCAAGTGTTCAACATTCATAAATGTTCCAAAGTTACTAATATGGTCTCAAAAAGAACCATCTTTCAAGAACATTTTTAAACCCATTACAAACACTAAACGCTGAAAGAAAATCATTGATTCTTCTCTCATGAAAAATAAAGATGTAAAGATAAATAACGAACAAAATTGGAATAGAAAAACCGTAATTAGTAAAAGAAAATGAACAAAAAAACAAGCATGAAACCCAAAAAAAAGGGTACCTTCCCAAACATAGAAGCAGACATCTTAGATTCATTTGGACCGTTCTTATTCTCATTAGAAATTCCCTTCCTTTGCTTCTCAACGCAACCCATATCAATGCAGCCAAGATCCATTTATTTTTCTAAGTAATGCTTCAAATTCTGTGGCTTTTTTGAACAAAAAATTGACAGAAAATATTCCAGGCAAGAAAATGAAACCCAGAAAAAATTCAGCGATTAAATGCCAGTATGATTCGAGAAAAGCCCGACAAATAGATAGAGAGAGTTAAGTTTTTCTTGATGTTAGGGGATTGAAGAAATTTTTGATGCTATGTTTTCCTTTCTGAAAAAAAATAAGTATCCGTTATAGAGGAATTCAAGTTGTAACGGTCCACAGCTTTGTATCGTGTGGATCGGGTGCAGGGAGCCTATTCCCCGTTTGGCATAAAATATTGCCACGTCAGTCGTTCAGTTTTCAACCAAATTAATATCAATATTTTTTATAATTCATTAAAATATCCCAATAATTTGGTATATTCAATCCCTTAATTTGTCATCGTTCCGGTTCGTTTAACATTCCATTCCCGGTTAAGTTCTTCATTTTTATCATTAGTCAATTTAGTCCCTAAAATTTTAAAATTTTGCCCCCAATCACATCCTCGATTCTCCACTTAAGTTGGTTTTTTGGTATTAAAGAATTTGAAAAAAATCAATTAATCAGTAATCACATAAACCTATTTGTTTTAAAACATATTTAAAAATTACAAAGAGATTGAAGAATAAAAAAAAATGCAGTTAACTTGATTGTTAGGAAAATATTTCTAAGTTTTGGTGATAACAAACATCTACTGCTTGAAGCATCTATTGTATAAAAAGAAGCTTACTAACGAAGAAGTCTGTCGATTGACTCTACAGAGATCTACAAGAAGACAGAGTCTATTGGGTGTCAAGAGTTGATGTCATCATCTATCGGATGCAGAAAATAGAAGTCTACTGATCAGAGTATCATAGCTCAATGTAAAGTCCAATAGCGTATTCACTGGAATATACCAGCAGACATTACAAGACATCAGTTGAATTTAGTTCAGCAGAATAAACCACTAAGGAGAAGTCAGGAGACGTAAAAAGGCAACAGGACAAAACTCAAAGAGATTCACTCTGACAATAGTACCACAGAACGTCGCACTGCCATATCAGTGCTACTAATCTCGTCAGAATGACTAGCCGTTGG
The DNA here is from genome assembly GCA_907163345.1 of Haberlea rhodopensis. Classification (NCBI taxonomy): domain Eukaryota; kingdom Viridiplantae; phylum Streptophyta; class Magnoliopsida; order Lamiales; family Gesneriaceae; genus Haberlea; species Haberlea rhodopensis. The sequence goes on along the minus strand of CAJQUN010000021.1, from coordinate 7,344,300 downwards.
TGAACTGATTTGGAAAGAAGACAAAAGGAATTTGGATGAAAATCAGGAGCCTGATTTTGTGCGATTCTTTCAATTTGAAGAATAGTTGTCGTTAGACTTTCGAGTCTATAAATACATCGAAGAGCATATTGAATAGAGCTCTCAACACTCCAAATCTTGAATCTACTTCATTCGCAAACAAGCAAAACATTCATTTAAAAATATTTACTGAAATATTCTGGAGGTTTGAGAAGTATCCAAGCCTTATTGTGATTGAGAAGATCTAAGCATTCTAGTCTACTGCTCAAGAATACTCAAGAATAAACAACGTTTTTATATCATGTGAGAGTGTTTTAAAAATCACTTTGCAATCTTTGTGGTTATTGTGTTGCTATGAGTTTAGGCAAACCTGTGTGGGTGCCTAAGTGGGTTGTATACTAAAAAGTGTAAATCAAAGTCTTATAGTGTAACCTTCCTGCAAATGAAGAATGAGAGGTAGAAGCATTTGTGCTTTGAACTTCCAGAAACAATTCCTGTGTCATTTACTTTCTGCACCTGACCTTACTGCCTCTTATTTTGCATATCAGTTCTTAATTCACAAGTCAATTCCTGTATAGGACTTTCACACTATTTTGATATGGGGTTGGAGATTCTCTTAGAGTATAGGACTTAGCAGTGTTAGAAACGAATACTGCTATTTTCTTTGTCTATTTTTTAAAAAATAAAATATTGCTGGCCATAAGGCGCAGCTACAGTGCTCTGCAGCAAACCCCACGCTATCTTCACACTGAAGATAGCGTGGAATTAGGGCAGAAACCCCAATGGCCTTTCACGCCATTTTGGTATGGGGCTGGAGATTCCCTTAGAGTATAGGACTTAGCAGTGAAGTGAGTGTTAGAAGGGAATACTTAGCAGTGAGTGTTAGAAGGGAATACTGCTAATTCAATATAATTTTCGCGCATCGGTTCTTTAATTTGTAGCATGTTTCTATTTTGGTATGGGGTTGGAGATTCCCTTAGAGTATAGGACTTAGCGGTGTTAGAAGGGAATACTGCTATTTTCTTTGTCTATTTTACTAACTTTTTCGGCTCTCAGATTATAAGACTTAGCAGTGTTAGAAGGAAATACTGCTAATTCAGTATAATTTTTGCGCATCGGTTCTTTAATTTGTAGCATGTTATCGTGTCTCTTTACTATTTCACGGTGGCTTGTTTGAAGAGAAAGGAAATGAACGCCTCTGGTTTTGTTTCCTGACTGCCATTTCTGCTGCTTTTTTTTTCTTTCTGGAGAAAAGCATATTGTAAACTAGAAATCAGGTCCCATCTATATTGAATTGGTTTTTATGAATTATTTAATTTCCCTCGGTCCTTGGGTTCATATTATTCTGCATCTTTTAATACCCATTCTCCAGAATTGTTAGTTTCGAGTTCTTGCTGATTAGCGTCTTGCCGTAAGAATTTTTTTCCGAAAAGTTTACGTTAAGTGAGTGCACCATCTATTCCATTTCATGCTGGAAATTCCTGCTAGTAATTGTGAGTTTGAGTTCTCGGTGAATCTGGAGCGTTCGGAATCGTGTACTTTAGTGAGCGTGAAACATCTATTCTATGTAGTAATTTGCAACTTTTTTTTGAAAGGAATTCAATACAAGCACGCAACGAAATATGAAAAAATATTCGGGTTCCACCAAGGATGTATATGAAGGGAAACGACCGTTGTTTATATTATACATTTGTAGCGTGTTTGATCCAGACTGCCGAATGAAAAAGTCTACAAGTCATGAGCAAACCTTCACATTCTCCCTCTACGGTATCCACACGATCAAATCGTATAAAGAGACGTTGAAATATCAAAGTGTTAGCCTCGAAATTTTAACCAAAAAGGATAGGCTGCTTACGGACTATGACGACTAATTGTGCTTTAATGTTCATATTTTTATCCATGTTTTGTGATCATAAAAAATGGGGAGATTGTTGGGTTTTGGAAACCCGGATAATCTTGGTTTTGATGTTAACAAAACTTGTTATTGTGTTGCTAACATAATTCATCAAGTGTGCAGTGAATAGATCATGATTAAGAGCTTGATGAATTACAAAGAAGTTGCTTGAAATTATCAAGCTGGAGCAAGACTGAAATCTTGGCAGAGCGGATTGTTTCGATCATATCTCATAGCTCAGATATCGAAATGGCGTGCTTCCAAAGAGGTTGAACAACCAACTCAAAATACTAAAATTCATATTTCACAACAGATCGGCTAGTTCGAATGTTATCAAGGAGAAAAGACACCTGGAAGATCGAGCTGGTCCACGAAGAAACAACAAGTTGTTACGGCAAGCGACTGTCAATCTGTTGGGCATAACTTTTAGCTCGCTTATCGGAACGAGATGATTCGGTATGAATTGGAAAGCTAAGAAGAAGACATACAAGTCATCTTCAGGAATTGAGAGCTGAATCGTAGTTTAAGAAAGCCAAAAGACGTCTGCAAATTGCTGGTCCTGCTGCTGGTATACCTGGTCTGGTATATCAAGCAGCCTGATCTATTACGAACTTGGAATCGAGTGCTTCTTGATTCTTTGGAAAGCCAAGAGAAATGGCTACAACTTTTATGTTTATCACTTTACCCAAAATCAAAGAATCACGAGCTACAAGCAACATATCGGAAGAGCAAGTTTATCAAGATGTTTTGTATCAAGCTTGTCTTGCACCAGGCTGATCCGGCCAAGACTGATCTGTCCAAGCTGATCCGGTCAGACTGATCTGTCCAAGAATGAGCAGGCCAGTCCGGTCCGAAGTAGCCCAGAAACCAGAATATGACCGTTACAAGCTCGAGAATCTTGCAGAACCTTTTCCAACGGGCATATTATTGTATCTAACGTTCAAATCATTGTTTGGGGCTATAAATTCAAGTCTTGGAAGCTCAAATAAGCAGATTTAAAATCAATCCAAGAGAGATAAAAGCAAACCCATTTGGGGCTACAAGAATAAGAACAGCTAAGATGAGAGCAAGCCCAGTTTTTAGGCATCACTTACCTTGCTATATCAGATCTAGTTAGAGATCATTTGTGCCTTTATATTCACTCTATTAATTGTATTTGAGAGCTTAATTGATGAGTGAATATCATTGTACGGTTGATGATTTATCACAACCGATTAGAGGTCTTTGTATGTGAAACATTAAAGAACATACATAATTGAGTTGCTAGGAGTTCTAGTTGGATGGTTAATTTCTAACTGGATCGGGTTTGTACAAAGAGTTGTATAAATCACAGTCTTCTAGTGGAATCCTTCCATGAGTTGGAAGAATGGGAGACGTAGAAGGATTACATCACCTTCGAACTTTCATAAACAAATGCTTATGTATTTACTTTAATTGCATATCTTAAAAATATCTTTCAAGTGGTTAATCGATTTTAGAGCTGGTTATATCGAGTGTCTTTCGCTCGGTTTTGAAACCGAACTCGATATAATCCCTCGATGCAATCATTTCAAGAACACGAGCTATTAAAGCTCAAGTTGGTTGAACTCGAATGTGAATTGGCCACCCATCCGGTCGATCTTGACAACACTCATATAGTTCAATCTTTTATTTTCTGATTCCTGAGTAGACTAGAATTAGCAAATGAGCTCAATATCACATATCAACTTATATGAGCATGGCCATGCATTACGTCTCAATCCATCAAGGACCCATACACCTCTCATGTTATATAGGAGCGACAGATCCTATATTGATCCGTCAATATCTCTCTACATAATTCATAGTGTGTCCAATAATTATCTTTATAGTTCACCCTATTACATGTAATGTTTGACAATAACAAGATATACAACTTCTTTTGTTTGGATATCTGCTGATCTCAAGTCGTGAGAATTACACGCATCATTATCACTATGAGACATTCATATAAAAATCCATGTAGCATCTTCATGGTGGTTCGTTCCAGTATATAGTTATCTAACATGTACCCATGTGTTGATTTGATATCTCATATCCATGATTAAATTCATCAATTAATACCTACTAGTATTCATGCATTATCATTATTATAATTCATGATAACGTTTGACCATGGATAATTTAAGAATAATACATGTTTTCTAAGGAGATTAATATACATTCATGTTACACAGATATTTGAATAATATATAATGATAAATTACCATAAATGAAAAATCATAATACAATGTATGTCAAAATCATTCATCTAATGAATTTTCTTAGGGCATATCCTAACATCTTTCCCAGTTCCTGATGCAACTTGTGGAATGATCTTTGTTGAAAGCCTCTTCTGGAGATGGCAAATTGTATCCGCTATCTCTGGGAAGCTCTTGATGTAAAATTAAATCCTCTCAAAGTGTAACACGCCCGAGGACTTGTGCTTGTAGTTTGTCATTTTGTAGATTGGATCTACGTAGTTGGAACTTGAACGACAACAGGGAAATGTGGAGTCGAGTTTGCCTCGATTAAGGCCAAAGCGCGTTTGAGAATTTGATGATTCAATCAAAGGCAGAAGTTGCTAGTAAAAGTATTTTCAAACCCATGTGATACTATTAACATTGAGATGAATACAACTAACACTGAGATTTTGTACTATAATATCTATGATTACATACTATTGTACAACAACTTACATCATAATAAACAATTTTATTGGTACTATTTAACCTAAGATCTTGTACTTACGTCCTCATAAATCAATTTGTAATAATATCCAACAAAAGACATCGTGTGGTACTAAAATCATTGGAACACGGTATTAATCATATATATTTGTGGTACTATTAACACTTATATGCAGTACTATTAACATTGAGATGTACTATAATCACTATGATTTACTTAGTCTTGTAAAATAACTTGCTTTATAATAAACACTTTTATTTGGTCTATTTAACCTAAGATGTGGTAGTTACGTCCTCATAAATCAATTTTTAATAATATACAACGAAACATATGATGTGGTACTAAATGTAGGGGAACGTGGTACCTTTCATATACATTTGTGGTACTATTAACAATGATATATGGTACATTAACATTGAAATGTTGTACTATAATCACTACGACTTAGTATTGTCAAATAACTTGCATAATAATAAATACTCTTAATTGGTACTATTTAACTTAAGATGTGGTAGTTACGTCCTTATAAATATATTTGTAATCATATCTAACAAAATATAGCGTGGTACAAATCATATGTATTTGTGGTACTATTAACATTGATATTGTTAGCATAAAATACCCAGCAAGCCAAACGTTGGCCCGATGGGCTTTATGAGCCCTAGCCCATTAGCTGTCTCATGAACACTATAAATATAAGGTTCACTCTAGGGTTAACCTAGACCATTCAATACACTTCATCTCATGGAATAGCCGCCATCACACTAGCACTGGTGCTGTGCTTGTAGATCTGGTCAGGTTGATTGGACTCGAGGATCACCGCCATCAGATTGATTTTGCTGTTATCGGTAATCCCTTTTCGTGCATTATATTATGATATTTGCATGTTTATATATGAATCAGGCGCGATCGACCGTCCCCGGGTCAGATCTGTTTATTGTATTTTTTCCGCTGCGTTTGGATCTGGCGCCGGGGTGCGGAAACCCAACAGTGGTATCAGAGCTAGGTTGCGCTTTGATTTGTATATTTGATAATTAATTTTGTTAGATCGTTTCCTATCGATACTAATCGTATTTGAATTTCACAAATTACGGAATCCGGAAAAATATAGAAATTGGATTAAAAAGAGTTTTAATCAAACCCAAAATCGTCCAAATCGGAAACTGTTTCCGGCTGCACTGTTCATATCACGACCATGTCAGCGGTGGAGGATAGGCGGCGACACGGCGGGAGGCGGTAGCGCTCTGAGCGGCGGTTCAAACTGCGGAGAAATGTTCTTCGCCGCGTGGCTGGCTCGCGCAAGCCCTACGCTACCTACTGTGCTCGTGAATCCAGTGAGAGGCGCACACCGTGGAAGAGAAAATTCCAGTGGACTCTGCTGGGGAGCGCAACGATCGAGTTTTCTTCCAGGACTGACCATCATGTGTGCGGCATGGGATGCTGATGCATCGATGGAGCAGGCTGAGGCGTGCGGCGTGATGCTTTGGGTTGGCGGCGGCGCTAACCCTAGCAAAACCCTAATTTCGAATTGTTAGGGATGATGAACAGTAATTTTCGGAAATTTAAAAAAAAAAAAAAAATTATGTTTTTAATCCGAAAATTAAGGGTAATTTTGGGGTTGAAAATTGATTTTCTAATTTTGGATCCAAATTGTTTGGAGTCCATAAATTATTTGGGTCATTTTAGATGTTTTATCCGGATATTTTTTTTGAAATAATAAATCATAATACTTAATTTATTAAAAATGTGATTTTTAATTTATTAAATGTAAAATGGAGATTTTACAATTAGTTGAAAATTTAATTAATTGAAAATTGAATGAAATGTTTCATTTAATTTATTAATTTTATTTTTTGACTAATATTATGATTTGAGGTAAAATAGTGATTTTACCAATTAATTGATAATTTAATTAATTAGAAATTAAATGAAAGTGTTTCATTTAGTTTGTTAATTTTATTTTTGATTAATATGATGATTAAAAGGTAAAATAGAGATTTTACCAATTTATTGAAATTAGAAATTAAATAAAATGGTTTTATTTAATTTGTTAATTTTATTTTCAATTAATAATGCGATTAGTGGGAAACGATAGAATAAATTAATTATTGTGATCTAATTACATGTGATGTAATTAGTACAATTACATATGATGTAATTGGTTAGTTTAATGTTTAATTACATATGTTGTAATTGCATGATGGATGATTATGTGCCTTGACCAATGTGTTTAGGTGAATGTTTAGGTTTTTATTGTTTCATTATTATTGTGATTTTGGTTATCGGGCCTGCGAGCCTGCTCTCTCTATTTTCTGATGTATCTCACCCCGGATTTGTATCCCTATTCTCTTGTTTGCACGATTTAAATGTAAAATCATTAGAATTAGTGGGAGATTGAGATTGAAGATGGAGCACCAAGAATCAAGACATGTATAATGGAAGCAAAAATGTAATAGTATTGCATTGCATACCTGCATCACCTTAGACAGACTTGTGATCCACGTATGACTCACGTGGATCAATTAGGAAAAGGACGTAATCGTCCATATTTATTTTTATTATGCATGTGATGTATGATAAATGTTTGTTTGTATGTTTTATTAGTACATATGACTGCATGAATAAAACATAGTTGCATGAATCCGGCAATCAAACAAACAAGTACTTGATGAGATTTGAAAATTATTAAATCCCTCTTTTGAATATGATTCAAAATATTTTAATATCAAACTGTAAAGGGAGCTCAAAAGAGTTTGTTGCTTCCTGTCTTCCATCAACAGTTAAGCCATGAGACGCTATTTGTGTCAGGTGTCTTGTCTCACCCTCGTGGGGGGCATCTGGCATGGGAAAGCTGTGTGTTTAACTGCCACTTAATTATGGATAGGGTTCTGTTAACCTTTGAGATTACTCACCCTCGTGGGGTCTTATTGGCGAACATTACCATCCGTGGGATGGGTTAGTTTGACGTGAGAAGGCATAATTGGCCTGCCTCCGTAGGGTTATGTCAATCACGAGACGAATATCTTGGGGGTTGCATATGATGCAATTGTGAGCTACCTTTAGTATCATGAGGTCGGCTGGACCCTCGCCCGGGGCTATCATGAGCTAGTTGGACTCCAAGCCCACTAAGAAAATACGATTTTCCGTTCATTTGTCATGAGGGTGACGAATTCAAAAAATTTAGTGGGAGCATTCAATAACTAAAGCCCATAGTTTTTGAATAAATTAATAATCAAACAGTTTGCATATATTTTCTGTTTATTCTCAGTATTGTGATTGCCGTGAATCCGATTGCATCAATTCTCGATACAAACAAAGTAACCGCACCAAATTATTCTGATTGACTAATAATTTTAAAATAGTGCTTGCTTCTAAAAGATTGCTATATACCCTTGGTGGGAGCCTCATGTTGAAGTGTCTCCCGGTTCGTCTCATGAAGAGATTGCCACACTTGAGAAGTGATGGGACGATGGTCTCTAGACTAGGTGCTATATGATAGTATCAATGTCACCAGTGAGTTTCAACACAGATATGAGAAATTCGTTCACATTGCTGATATTTTCCAACACCTACAAATGTTGTTTGGTGAATAAACGCGATTACTGAGACTCGTGACTTCAAAAGAGCTATTTTCATTTCACATGCGAGATGGGGCTTCGGTCTATGAGCATAGTGTAAGAAAAATATCTCTTGTTGAGAAATTGGAAAATCTGAATGTGACAAATCCTCATTAATTGGCTGTAGATTTGATCTTATAGTCAAAATGTTGGAAACTCATGTATCCTTGATTCAAAGGAGAAACGTGTTCTTCTTATTGAATCTTCTACCAATGGTATTTCAAGGATAAAGAAGAGGAAGGGAAATGATTCCCAACCTCAAAAGACGAAAAAGGATATAGTAGCAACTATGAAAGGAGAGGCATCTATGTTTTCACTGCTGGTTACTGGCGCAAAATTGTAAGGAATACCTAGACTAGAAGCGTTCTAGAAAGGGTATGTTTTATATTAAAATTAAAATGTTTCTATTGGTTCTACTTCTTTGGTATATGATGTCAGTTGTGCTCGCATTTTTGCAAAGAGTTGCATGTGATGTGAAGAAGTAGAGAGCCCTAGGAAGGTGAACCGACCTGAGGCTAAGCATTGTAGCAAGAGTTGTTGCAATGGTTGTTTGAAACATTTATTTAATATAAAATCTTGAACTGGTTAGGAACTGGTTTGAGCAATTATTTATTTGTTCTAGATTTAATCATGAACATTGTTCCTATTTTGATAGAGAATGATATTCTTTTAAATATGCGAATGTGATTTGCATTATTTTTAAGAATGCATGTTTTATTGAATCTGGTGAACTTATGAATGATTAGTATGATTATATTCAAAGAATATAAAAAGAATGATAACTTAAATCCAACATATAGTTAGCATGTGCTGAATGTCCATTGAATCTGATTCATATGGACGTATGTGGAGCACTAAATATTAGTGCAAGATGATGTTGAGTTATCTTAAAGAGAATGTGATTCTCTCTGAGTAACTCTCTAAAGTTACATATTTGTTGAATATAATTCATACCAATGCAGTGACCAAAACTCCATATACGATATGGATTGAAAAATAATCAAAATTTATATTTTGAGATTGTTCTGCTTATGTGAAGCAGCCAGTGGGAGATGAGTTGGATAGTTGATCCATCTTATGTTATGTTGTGGAAATTTATATTATCAATTGCAGGCAAAGAGTTTGTTTCGCAAGTGCAATTTTTCTAGAGAAAATGTTTCTATTAGAAAGGATGACAACATAATATAACTTGAAAGGGTTCAAGAACCACAAACCACTATAAAAGTGAAAACGGTGAAATTAATTGAGTCAATCATAACCTTTGATTTACACGCACGAAGGAGATTTGAAAATGTTTCAAGAACTCCTGATAAATTTAATTTACCCATAGAAAGTAGTCAAAATGATTTTGACCATGGATGTGATCCTAGAACTTTCAAGGAGACGATGTTGGACATCGTTTTGGGATATTGGCGAGATGCCGTGAAATTTGAAATAGACTCCATGTACTCCAATAAGGTATGGGCCTTAGTAGATCCTCTTTGGGAATTGTTCTCATTGGCTGCATGGATTTACAAGTGAAAGATTGGAGTGGATGGGAAGGTAGTGACCTTCAAAGCTTGACTGGTGAGAAACGATTATTCTCATAGGCAAAGAGTTGTTTATGAGAAAATTTTCATCGGTTATGATGCTATAGTCTATTTAGATTTTATTAGTTATATCTTTATATTATGAATATGAGATATGAGTAATGGATGTGAACACAACATTTCTCAGTGGTGGCATTGAGGTAGAAATGTAGCAACCAAATGTGTTTACAACTTCTTGTAGTGAGAAAAATGTTTTCAAACTCCAGAGGTCCATTTATGGGCCTAAGAAGGCATCTCGAAGTTTGAACTTCCGTTTTCATAACATCATCAAAGTGTTTGGTTTTGTTAAAATCCGGAAGTGGCATGTGTGTGCAAAAAGGTTAGTGGGAGCATGGTTATATTTGTGATGCTTTAAGTCGATTATATCATGCTCATTATGAATGGTATTGGATTAATCAATTAAAGCGTGATTATCTACTAATTTCTCCATGTAAGATTGAGAGAAGCGTCATACGTGCTTAGCATACGGATCTATAGGGATAGATCTAAAGGATGCTTGAATCTCTCAATCTACGTACATAAACACTGTGCTAAAAGGGTTTAGCATAGAATAGTCGAAAAATGAGTTACTTCATAATATGTCATAGTATTCATCTCTCGAGTCAATGGGTCTTCAGATTGATGAGGAGAGAGAAAAGATGACATTTGTACCTTATATTTCTACTTTTAATAGCATACTGTATGATATGGTATGTACTTGGCCTGATCTATGTTCTTAGAGTAATGGGCAGACATCAAACAGATCCCGGTGAAGGTCACTGGAAAACTGTGAAAATAATCCTCAAGTTCTTATGAAGAACTTATGATATGTTCATGGTTTTTGGATCTGTAAGTGGAGAAATAAAAGTTGAAGGCTAAGCTGTTGCTAGTTTTTAATTTGGATGTAGATGATACCATATCGATGGTCGGATTTGTATTTAAGCTCAATGATGGTGATGTCTCTTGGAAACGTTCCAAGCAAGACACCACATTGGATTCCACCACTGAAGTTGAATACATTGCAGCATACGATGCAGCAAAGAGGCAGTTTGGATAAGAAATTTCATCCAAGAGTTGTGTGTAATTTCTAGTGCAGTTGACACAGTCTCTGTGTACTGTGACAACATTTGAGCTATTATGAATAGCCAAGATCTCATCAGGATCCAAACATATATTGAGAAAATATTATCTAATGAGACAGATTGTAGACGCGACATTATTATCGAGAGAATCGCTTCAACAGAAAATATAGTGAATCCACTGACAAGGCATTTACAATGATTGGTGTCTGTTAGACATCTTGGGAAGATGGTCTTAAGACACATGAGTAGTTGGCTTTGGGAAAGTGAAAGATATTGTTGTCATACATGTTTAAGTAAATCAATAGTTGATTGATTGTACTTATAATCTTATTATGACAAATCTTTGTTTGAATATTAATATATATGGCACTTCTTCATCTGTTTACCCATGCATCTTGATGTATTGATGAAGTCCTTGAAGTTGCTATAGTCCATAGAATGTGGTTACGCATATGATGGTGACCATGAAATACATTCTAGACTGCGATTTCTAAATGTTCCTGGTCGATGAGCCTTCGAGAATGGGATATCGATATATGCTCGTTAGAGACTGGTATTCATGATGTGTCTAGTGTAGTGCGCCGCGTTTCATCGGCGTTGGCTTGGAGAAGTCAGCACACATGAATAGGTGCTCATTAGGAATGAGTTCACTGAACGACCCTACTCGGAATTCTATAAGTGGTTACCACTTGTCGAGTATAGAATTTCTAGTCATAGTTGTGCACCATTACTCCTCATGACCTGAGGCATCATTGAGGTCTTGACAGATAGCTGTGTACTTTGATTTAATGACTGATCACATGCGGGTCATAAAGTTGTTATTTTGGGTATTCAGTGATGCTGTCAGAGGCCTATGATTGTCGTTGGGGATTCACCACTGGTCTTGATGAACCAGGATGTCCTATGTGTTTTTCTATATATGATTCGAGGAATCTCTGGCCAGAGTGGGTAGTGCTTGTGAAAAAAGAGTTTTTCATATACGCACACAAATGAATCATATAACGTGAAACAAATACATAGTTATTGAAATCATAAAGGGTCTCGATCAACCAATGCCCTTGATTCAATCGGGACAAATTGAGTGAAAGGAATGTACTGCACGCTAACTATGGCTGACAGGTTCTCGTACGTTGCTAGTCATTTGTATCTAGGTCTTCGTGAAGCGCAGATGCTAGACGCTACCCACGATCGGTAGGTTCATACTGGAATTATATTTCGGTGATTGTCTATTAAAGGAGTTTACTTGACAATGGGGCATTCAGGGTAAGCCCAAAGAAGTTGTTTGACTTCTAAAATCACAAAGGTTGTGATCCTACTGCTATGATACACTTGAGCCTCGCTGGGTCACAATCAACCGGCCGCCGATCTATCGATGAGAATTGAGACTTAAAGGTTAAGTGCTCAAATTGAGTGATTTAGTATAGATGAATTTAATTTTTGAAAGCTCCTCATTCTAGTGGAGTTTCTATATTTGAAAGTGTTTAATCTATAGAAAGTTCTAAAATTAAATCATTTGATATATTTATGTTTCATAATTATGTACAATGGTTGTACATCAAGTTATTCAATTGGATTGACTTACTTGGATTATGATTTTATTGTTTTGTGTTGGCTTTTGGGCAAGTGGGAGATTGTTAGCATAAAATACCCAGCAAGCCAAACGTTGGCCCGATGGGCTTTATGAGCCCTAGCCCATTAGCTGTCTCATGAACACTATAAATATAAGGTTCACTCTAGGGTTAACCTAGACCATTCAATACACTTCATCTCATGGAATAGCCGCCATCACACTAGCACTGGTGCTGTGCTTGTAGATCTGGTCAGGTTGATTGGACTCGAGGATCACCGCCATCAGATTGATTTCGCTGTTATCGGTAATCCCTTTTCGTGCATTATATTATGATATTTGCATGTTTATATATGAATCAGGCGCGATCGACCGTCCCCGGGTCAGATCTGTTTATTGTATTTTTTCCGCTGCGTTTGGATCTGGCGCCGGGGTGCGGAAACCCAACAGATATGTGGTTCTATTAACATTGAGATGTAGTACTATAATCATTATGATTACTTAGTATTGTAAAATAACTTGCATCATAATAAACACTTTTATTTTATACTACTTAACCTAAGATGTGGTAGTTACGTTATCATAAATCAATTTGTAATCATATCCAACAAAATATATAAAGTTGTAGTAAATGCAAGGGAACATGATACCTGTCATATATATTTGTGGTACTATTAACACTGAGATATGATGCTATTAACACTGAGATGATACTATAATTACTACGATTATAGCTCTAAAACTGAATCTAAATTATTGTCTAATGAATATTCTATAATATGTGCTGATGATATAATGAATAATGACTTTATTATGATACACTCACGTATGGTATGTGATATATGAGCCCAAGAGTCCATAAACTTTGTAAAAACCATCGTGCGATCAATGCTGAGCTGGACAGTCTGCCATCAGCGATCGATCGCTAGCTGTTACGGCGATCGATCGATGTACGTCAATTATTTTCTCGGTTTTTTCCCCTTCAGGGATTGATACTTTCTTAGGCAATTGATCGCTTGTCTCTCTGCATGTAGCGATGGATCTCTTGAATATTTCAGTGATCAATCACCAACCATACTCCCCCGCAGCAATCAATCTCTTCCTTTTCGGCGATGTATCACTGGCTCACTTTCTCATCTTTGAACTTTCTTCATCTTTCGGTCGGCTTTCTTCCTCGTTGTTTCCTCCTTCGACTCTCTTCCGTCTTTTTATCATCATTTTTTTAGTAAAATATATCGTTCCTGCAATCCTACAAAACAACTACAAAACACATAATTCTACTAAAAAACTAACATAAAAGCAAAGTAAAATAATACAAAATATAAGTGCAAATATGCACCTATTAATTTCCATTATTCCGTTATGTGAATATAAATAAAATTTCAGTACAGTAGATAAATATTCATTCTTTAAAAAAAAAAATAATGAGTACTATGCATTTATTATTATATTATCAGAGATTGTTAACCAAATTATATCCTATTATAAAAAGTTGACAAAGTGTGATTAATATATTAAATTTGTAATATCAAAAATCGAAAAATTCACTCTGATTAATTATCAAATTTTAATATTTATGACGTTAATATCAAAATTCTCAAATTTTACATAACAAGGCTAACATAAATATCATATGTTTTTTTAATATATATATATATATATGTGCAAAACTATAGTAGAGAAAAAATACATTACAATACTATAGTTTGGTGATCCACAATTATTTTTTATTATTTATATTAACGATACTAATAAAAATTTAAAAAATTCGTAACAAAAATTGTAAAAATAATAATATTAATAAATAATAATAGTATTCATAATATTAATAATAATAAATAATATGAAATATAATAATGCTAATAATAATGATGATATTAGTAATCTCAAAGATATTAATAATAACAACATTAGTTTATTTGGGGGAAGTCTCCATGTTTTGTGTTTGTGAGGGGTAAACTGGATATTTCTCTTGCCTAGGGAGCTTAAAGCATCTTATTTCGTAAATTGGATAATTCTCTTTGCTAGGGAATGAACATTAATGAAACATTGGCTTTGAGAATTTTTTTTACCATGTCACCCATAAATTGAGTACTTCAAATATAAAAATTAAGTTTTCTATATAAGACAAGCCTTAAAAGTTAATACTGGTTGGATTTAATTTTTGTTAGTATAACCTTTGAATATAGCTAATTAACTAGCAGGAGTTAAATTTTACCTAAACTATATAATATGATCCATATGATGAATCCATTTCAAATTATAATCTACATTTATATGGTTGTAATTAATATAGTTATTAGTGCAAATCGTCTCATCTTGATTTTTATCCTTTTTGTACTCGGATTTTAGTTTAGTTTGCTATCTTTGCTTGTTTTTGCAATTTTAGTCTTTTTTTTTTTTATCGAGAGTCCTGACAGACGCCTGGACATTTCAGTCCGATGCTATCGGTCTTGAAAAGTCTGACAAGCACCCAATGCTAATAAATTAATTTCTTATTTTAACTTTATTGTAAACATCGAATCAAATAAGCAATGCACGGCCAACCCCTTTTGGGGGAAAAACAAGGCTCATACTCGGTTTTAAAATCAAATAGCATTTATGACATACCCCCGTGAGGTAGATATATCACTTTAGTAGGAATATTCCTATACAACATCATTGTAATATTCACAATAAAGTCATGGATCTACATCATGTGACGCTACCACATGGGATATCCAAGTACATTTCACTAAGTTGTACTATCATTTTGAGCAGCTAATGATACCGAGTTTGAGTATGCTCAATTTTTTATAATTATATTATCTATTTTTCGGTCTCATTTTTTTATATCTATAAAATCTAACCATTTTTATCAATTAAATTTCAAAGAATTGAATTGTAGTTTAATCATTTTTCGAGATATTTTTTTTGTGTGCATATTTTTAAATTTTCTCGTACTCGAGTTGCACACTCTATTTGAATAGAGTAAAGCAATTGATTATTCATTCATGGGGCGAATTGTATCTAGAACACTCATTATACTTGACTAAGAAGGAAGAAGAAAATATGTGATGCCTGGAAACGTAATTACCTTAATTAAATTTGAGTCGGTGTGATAAATTAGTGGGTAATTATGAATGAGTGTCATTTTGAATTTGGACTCGGTTTGAGATAAATCGAGTGTGATTGAAAATTATGATTGAATAATAATTATCGAATTAATAAATGATTGACATGAATCATGTAAATTATGAAAGTAATTATGGGTATGAATTGAGAGATAATTATTTGAGTTGAACAATAATTACGGAATTTGGGACAAATAATTATTGGGGAAAATTGGTGGTGTGGATTGAAGTTGAGGGACTAAATTGTAAAATGTTATTAATATAATCATCCATCTCTTCACACATTACACCTCAACCCACACACTAAATCCCTACACACACTCAACACACTATAAGGGGCAATTTTCAACCCCTTCCCCCTTTGGAGTTTTCATCTTCATTTTTCATGGATTAAAGCTAGTAGAAGTGGTAAAGTGTGCTTGGGTAAGCTAATTAATTAATTGTGTTTTGAGTTAAAATGTGTATGTTTGAGTTAGTTGATTTTGGTGAAGATTGTGTGTTTGTTGTAATGTTGTTAGAATGAAGAATTATCGTGTCTTAGTGAATTCTTGTTGAGTTATTGTATGAAAACATGTATTGTTTATGTGTTGGCAGAGATTGGGGGTGTTAGAAATTGTATTTTTTCATGTTTCAGCAGCGACCGATCGAATTGCACCAATATGATGCCTGTAAATTAATTACCTTAAGTAATGGAGTTTAAGACGATAATGAAAAGATAGTTACGAATGAGTGCCCTTTTGGTAATTGGACTCAGTTTTGAAAACTCGAGAGTGGTGGAATATAATGATTGAGTCATAATCATTGAAGCTATAAATGGTTGAGATGAATTATATGATTTGGACTCGATTTTGCGGATAAACTGAGTATAATTGGATTTTTTGTGATAATCATGAACTTATTATTTGAAATTGAGTAGTTTGATCATGGATTAATAAAATGAGTTAGGATGGCATGAATTATACCTGTTGATGTATTATGGTGTAAGAGGTAAAATATACATGTTAGTATGTTATAATGTTGATGAATGGGTTAAATTGTGGTGTTGAAAATGATAAGGCATAAAATGCCTAATCTACCCAACAATTTCACACAATACACCTAGTACACACACTGAATCCCTATATTTTTCTCTCAAACCCTCTTCTTTCCCCTTTTGACTTCTTCTTCCTTTTGGTGGGAGAATCAAGGCATGAAGTTCAAAATTCTTGATATGATGATCAAGTAAACTTGGGTAAGCTAGGTCCTACCTTACTTGGTTATAATTGTGTTTTAAAGTTGGAATGATGATTATTGAATTGTTGATTTTGGTGGATATTTGGGGGGGGGGGGGGGGGGGGGTTGATTTGGGGTTTGTTAAATGTTAATAAGATGGAGATTTATGGTGTTTAAAGTGTATATTTTTGAATTGTTGAAGAAAATGAGGTGTTGTAGATGTTGGGTTCCATTTGTGCTTGGAAATGGTGGATTTTCGCATGAATAGGGTTCCACGATCGATCGGCGAGAGTGCGGCGTTCGAACACGCGACATGTTAGCCAAAAGTTGTAGACGATGTACAATTCAAGCGATCGATCTCTTGGGGCATAACGATCGATCGATTGGAAATCGATCGCCGATGATAGAATTTTGTCCTGATTTTTGAGAAGCTCGCGATCAATCGCGAGGTAGAAAATGTTGAAAAATATTTTATTGTTATGTTGACAACGTATGTTTTGCCCTAGTCTTTTCTGTAGTAAATCATATGATTGGATGATACATTATGATAGTGAATTCGTGCGTGAGCGGGAATTCTTGTGCACGTGAATTAAATGAATTATTGATTGTGTAGCGAATAATTCACCGGATCTCGGGGCGAAGGCAATGAGTGACTCTTGCAATTGGACTTTAAGTTACGTGTGACGTACGATCATAGGTAAATATTTAATTGTTATGGTTAACAAATAATATGATATTGTTGCAATGAATTGGTATGCATTACAAACTATGGTGATGCCGTTATTGAGCGTTGATTATGATGTTACCACTGTTGAGTGAGCAATAGTTATTATGCCACCGCTGTTGAGCGTGCGAGAGATTAGAGTGCCGCAGCTATTGAGCGAGCGAGCGATGTGATATGATGAGATATGATTATAAAATTGTTGATTGAGATATATTCGATTACTGTAAATCATTGTTGTAATGATTAGCTATTATTGATTATGGAACTGAAAGTTTTGAATAGAGAACAGTAAATCATTGTGGTAATGATTGAACTGATTTTGAAATTGACGATCTTAGTTATTTTGAGAACATGAACATCATGAGAGATCATATATGATCATGGCATATACAGGGAGTATTATCTTAATTTGCAGCTTTATATTCTGTAAATTATTAGTTGAGTATCCAATGATATTGAGATTTTGTTGCCAGTATACTCACCCCGTGTGGGGCTGTTTCTGTTGAAACAGGTAGAACAGATACGACACTGATTCTGGAATGAGTTTGGCCTATTGAATGATGATGCTCCTAAGAATGAGGTACCGGTAGTAGTCTTGGTGACGTAATTTATACGACTATGTACATATTTATTTATTCAATGCTCGTTTGTGAGAATAGTTACATGTGTATGGGTTGTATACGTATTTTGGCATTCTCTTTCATTCGAGTATTGCATGCAATTTAAGTGAGATTAAGAATTGCATGATGAATTGAGATTATGATTAGTGCAATGATAAGTGCATACATATATGATTTGAGTTGTGTCGAAGAATCGAGTAGGGATTATGTGTCAGAAATTTATATGCATGATACGCTATAATTAATAAATAACTTATGAGGATCCCTTAATGATATGATTGTATGCACTAAAGATGATTATTAATGATCTAATGGGATGAGGACGTTGGGGTCTTACATTAGTGGTATCAGAGCAGTGATTGCTCTTTGGGACTGTTTGCGGGCCTAAGGATGTGTTGATATAAATGAATAGCACAAATTTAAGCATGATTTCGGTTTGTTTCAGTGTGACACGACATTTATATACTTATGTGCACAATATGATATGAGATCATGAATGAAAATTGTATTATTGATAACCATCGTAGTTGCGTGATCGTATGTGATGTGATGAAAGTGATATTGAGAAATAACCGGGGATACCAATGAACATACGCAATGAGGGTGGTATCATTGATTTGATGTTTGGGGTAGAAATATTGTGTCGTTAAATGAGCGACAAATGATATACTATGTTGATAGTTGATAATGAATTGATATAATGACTGGTAAAAGAATAAATGGATTTTGATTTGTATAAGTATGCACTACTAAGAAATCTGATTTTGTTATGAAAACAGAAAATGAGAAATGAAATATGCTGTCTGAGGACAGGAAATGGTGGACAGTACTGTGCAGTTGATGTGTCACACCAGATGATGCGATGATCAGGTATGATTACGAAGTGATTATGAGAATGCAGGTATATATGAAATTATACACATGCATTAATATTGAATGATTATCGTGATATGTGAAATAGAATACTTGCCGTTGTTACACGAAGCGATGGGTATTGTGAAATAGAATACTTGTCGATGTTACACTATGCGATGGGTATTGTGAAAAAGAAAACTTGCCGATGTTACACAAAGTGATGGGTATTGTGAAATAGAATACTTGTCGTTGTTATATGAAGCGAGGAGTATTGTGAAATAGAATACTTGTTGTTACACGAAGCGATGGGTATTGTGAAATAGAATACATGCCGCTGTTACACAAAGCGAGATGTATTGATTGTATATTGCCGTTGGGCATTAAGTATTGATTGTGTCCCGCCATTGGGCAATAAGTATTGATTATGTACCGCCATTGGGCAATAAGTATTGATTATTGGGCGATTACTGCCGTTGGGGGCGTTGAGTATTATTGGACAACTATTACACTAGCAATAAGTATTAATATGTGTATTGATATGAATTTATATTCTGTAGAATATATATGTTGAGAACATGTGCAATTTAAAGGATCAAGTGTTGATCCACCTTGTACAAGAAGTGTTATTACATCTTATTGTTGTAAGTATGTAATTTTATTCATTGTGATTATGAATATTATTGTATGCCCGTAGTGATGATGAGATTATGTATGCCCGTAGTGGCGATGAGATTAATTATGCCTTGTATATGTAACGATGATATTATGCCGCTGTATAAGTAGCGGTGAGATTTTATACCGATATTGTGTTAGCGATGAGTATTGATGATGATTGCAGATGGCAATGATCATCTTGTTATAAACAATTATATTATTGTCCCTTGGGTACATGCGATGTAGGTCATAAGAATGGTCCAGGAAGACGAGGTGTCGAGGTAAACCATTTCATTCGGTTTAATATGTTGATATATATCGATTTGAGTTATCTTTGTTGCTTTATATCAATTTATGAGAATCAATTATGCATGCAGAGGAGTTGATAATGAAATTGAAATGAAACATAGTATCGATATCTTCATTTATTTTAGTGGCAGCAATGAGATAATGGTGGGGTAATGATAATTATTCTAAATGATATTTACTTTGTGAAAGCGTGATTGATTTGTATATTGTAATATTAATGAGTTATTAATTTTCTTATGTTGAGTTGAATGTAATCATGCCAACATGAGGTTAATGTGTATGTCACGGGATGACGTGAGATCACTATGAATGTCCATGTGTGGACATGTGATCATTGTGAACGTCGCGGGTCGACGTAGAACTATCATGAATGTGCATGGATAAGTATGAGATTATGATGTTATCTGGTATATAATGACAATAATGATAAATAATCATGTGGTGATTAATGATGAGTTAGACAAAATGTGATAGACAATATAATAATGTCATTATGAGAATACATGTGGTATATTAACATTCACGATTAAATGATTGATCATTTTTGAGATTGTGTTAGAAACTGGAAGTCACGTAAATGATGACATATGCATATAGTGATTACTAATGGATGTTCTAGTAATTACTTGGCTTTAACTATCGGCTAGATGATGATATGCGAAGAGACGGAGGTCTAAGAACTCATGAATACTTACCACATTACGATGTGTTGTCCATTCATGAGATAGTACTCTGTTAAATAAATGATTAAAAAGAATTACTTAGTTGAGATGTAAAAAAAAAATTTGATTATTGTGTTGAATTTCATCACACAGATATGTTATTGTATGTTGTAGTATGATATATGTATAGGAATACTTGAACCTTTTGACGCAGGGATAGTCATGATTAATGACTGTGATATTATGAATATCAATAATGCATGACTGACAAGGTATGTGATTATGATATGTGCATGTGAGAAGTACTAATGAGTTTATTTCTAGTATTGTTTTACACCATATGATAGATGGGTAACGAAATATGGGAAGGTTGATGCTTCAGAGCATATGAGTATTGTGATGAGCACGATACTATGATGCTATGATACTGATGTATATTGTTGATAATTGCATCTACACAAGTATGAAATTTATGCATGTAATGTTAATATTATTGCAGTTTTATAACATTGACATCGAGGAAACATAAAATATAAGATCTATATGAAAATGACATTGTAGATTATGATGGTTAATCCCATTGCATGAGACATTTATAACATAGCTGATTTCTATATGGTGTGAAAATGAGAGGACTATGTGGGGAATAATGAATTTGCATGATGTTAGTGGATGGCGTGATTGATACACCACGTGCACAAATTGCATACATAATAACTAGTTAATTAAAAAAATGTACATGAAAGAATAACTGAAATGATAGACATTTATACTCATGGACGAGTAAGAATCCCGATGGGATGAAAAATAAGGGGTAGTGTGGTGACACTAATCCAAATGATAAATAATAGTGGAATGCAGTTGAATGAGTAATGATATTGATAGGAGGAAAGAGTTAACAATAGTAATTGGACAAGAATGTGTTCTATATAAGATCATTATGAAATCGTTAAACTAATGATTTGTTGAGGGCATATGATATGACATCGTGTAAGATGCAGTGCTTATTACTGCGGAATGGAAGAATATGTACATGTGGTGAGAGATTTTAAATGATCTTATAAGAACTCTGTCTAACATTGAATAATAAACAATGTATTGTGAAATAGAAAGTTAAAAGAAATGGGGAATTAGAAGCTTTCAGTAAACTGAAGATGATTGACGTCAATAAAGATACATGTGTATATCATATCTTTGAATGATGATGTTAAAAGTGATGAAGGTGTAGAAATGACAGTTTTGAGAAGATTGGTCGGTACACCAAGTGTGTTACTTGAGTACAGATGTATTAGATTTTAAATCTACTTGGTCAGGTTTATACTTTTTGTTGGTAATGTTGAATTACCGAATAAAAATCTGAATGCCTTTGCTTGAGAAATTGCATGAGTAGTCTGGTAGACACTCCTTAGTTGGATCGATGTAGGAAAACGTCTATGTTTTAATCAATAATAAGTTGAGAAAAGGAAAATGTGGATATGGTATGAGAACAAGTGACATGCTAATTGTAGATTGTTGTTATCGATTTCTTTGTATTAGAAATCTTGAATTCTTTATTTGTTAAAGTTACAAAAGGGTTAAATTGTAAGATGCCTAGGTAGAGCGTCATGTTTGCACTCTGGTTTGGCATACCACATGTGGTCCAGTAAGATATTCGATGGTATGTCAACATTATCTTTGTCAGACTATTATGTTATGAATTATTTGTCATCCATGATAGATTATGTAGGTTGAAATTTTGAGAACAAAATTTTATTAGTTGAGGAAAATTGTGATGCCTGGAAATTAATTACCTTAATTAAATGGAGTTTATGGCGATAATGAAAGATAGTTATGAATGAGTGCCCTTTTTGGTAATTGGACTCAGTTTTGAAATATATCGGGTGTTGTGAAATATTGAGTTTATTGAAGCGACAAATGGTTGAGATGAATTATATGATTTGGACTTGATTTTGGGGATAAATTGAGTATAATTGGATTTTTGTGATAATCATAAACTTATTATTTGAAAATGAGTAGTTTGATCATGGATTAATAAAATGAGTTAGGATGGCATGAATTAGAGGGAAGATATACATGTTGATGTATTATGGTGTAAGAGGTAAGATATAAATGTTAGTATGTTATAATGTTGATGAATGGGTTAAATGTGGTGTTGAAAATAATAAGGCATAAAATGTGTGGAGAATCAAGGCATGAAGTTCAAAATTCTTGATATGATGATCAAGTAAACTTTGTTAAGCCATGTCCTACCTTAAACTTGATTATAATTATGTTTTAAAGTTGGAATGATGATTATTGAATTGTTGATTTTAGTGGATATTTGGCGGAGTTTGTTATATGCTAAAAATATTGAGATTTATTGTGTTTAATGTGTATATTTTCGAATTGTTGAAGGAAAATGAGGTGTTGCAGGTGTTGGGTTCGATTTATCCTTGGAAATGGTGGATTTTCGTATGAACATGGTTCGGCGATCGATCAGCTAGAGTGCTGCTATCGATCGAGCGACATTTTAGACAAATTTGTAGACGATGTACAATTCAAGCGATCGCTCGCTTGAGGCATAACGATTGATTGGCGAGACTGTAAATCGCCAAAGACTCAGCGATCTATCGCCGAAGACATAACTTTGTCCGGATTTTTGAGAAGCTCGAGATCGATCGCGAGACAAAAAATGCTGAAAAATATTTTATTGTTGTGTTGACAACGTATGTTTTGCCCTAGTATTTTGTGTAGTAAATCATCGCGATTGGATGATACATTATGATAGTGAGTTCGTGCGTGAGCTGGAATTCTTGTGCACGTGAATTAAACGAATTATTGATTGTGTATCGAATAATTCACCGGATCTCGGGGCGAAGGCAATGAGTGACGTTTGCAATCGGACTTTAAGATACGTGTGATATACGAGCATAGATAAATATTTATTTGTTATGGTTAACAAATAATATGATATTGTTGCACTGAATTGGTATGCGTTACGAACTATGGTGATGTCGCTATTGAGAGTGCTATGATTATGATGCTGCTGTTGTTGAGCGTGCGAGAGATTAGAGTGCCGCAATTATTGAGCGAGCTAAGTAATATGATGAGATATGATTATAAAATTGTTGATTGAGATATATTCGATTACTGTAAATCATTGTTGTAATGATTAGCTATTATTGATTATGGAACTGAAAGTTTTGAATATAAGTACATTAAATCATTGTGGTAATGATTTAACTTATTTTGAAATTGCTGAACTTGGATATTATGAGAACAGGAACATCATGGGAGATCTCATATGGTTATGGCATATACATGGAGTAATATCTTAATTTGCAGCTTTATATTCTGTAAATTATTAATTGAGTATTCGTTGATATTGAGATTTTGTTGCCAATATCCTCACCCCGTGTGGGGGCATTTCTGTTGAAATATGTAGAACATGTACGACACTGATTCTGGAATGCGTTTGGGCTATTGAATGATGATGCTCCTAAGAATGAGGTACCAGTAGTAGTCTTGGTGTACGACTAGGTACACATTTATTTATTCAATGCTCGCTTGTGAGCATAGTTACATGTGTATGGGTTGTATAAGTATTTTGACATTCTCTTTTCATTCGATTATTGCATGCAATTTAAGTGAGATTGAATATTGCATGATGAATCGAGATTATGATTAGCGCAATGATAAGTGCATACATATATGATTTGAGTTGTGTCGAAGAATCGAGTAGGGATTATGTGTCGGAAATTTATATGCGGGATATGCTATAATTAAGAAACATATTATGAGGATCCTTTAATTATATGATTGTATGCACTAATGATGATTAGTAATGCACTAATGGCAAGATTAGGGCGTTGGGTCTTACAACCAAGCCACCAATCGATCGGTAAAATGCGTACCTATCGACGGTAACATCAAGTGACCGATCGGTAGCATCTAGCGATCGATCGGTAAGATGTATACTGAAAGGTGTAATTTATATGTCTTACTGATCGATCGGTAAGTAGGGTACCGATCGATCGGTATAGGAAAAATGTTGAAAAAGTATTTCATGCTGGGAAATAATTCACCGAATCTCGGGGCGAAGGCGAGTGACTCTTGCAATCGAACTTTAAGGTACGTGTGACATACGAGCATAGATAAATATTTATTTGTTATGGTTAACAAATAAGATGTTATTGTTGCACTGAATTGGTATGCATTACGAACTATGGTGATGCCTTTATTGAGAGTGTTATGATTATGATGCTGCTGATGTTGAGCATGCGAGATATTAGAGTGCCGCAGCTATTGAGTGAGCGAAGTGATATGATGAGACATGATTATAAAATTGTTGATTGAGATAAGTTGTAATGATTAGCTATTATTGATTACTGAACTGAAAGTTTTGAATAGAGAACAGTAAATCATTGTGGTAATGATTGAACTGATTTTGAAATTGACGATCTTAGGTATTTTGAGAACATGAACATCATGAGAGATCATATATGATTATGGCATATACAGGGAGTATTATCTTAATTTGCAGCTTTATATTCTGTAAATTATTAATTGAGTATCTAGTGATATTGAGATTTTGTTGCCAGTATACTCACCCCGTGTGAGGGTTGTTTCTGTTGAAACAGGTAGAACATGTACGACACTGATTATGGAATGAGTTTGAGCTATTGAATGATGATGCTCCTAAGAATGAGGTACCAGTAGTAGTCTTGGTGACGTGATTTATACGACTATGTACATATTTATTTATTCAATGCTCGTTTGTGAGCATAGTTACATGTGTATGGGTTGTATACGTATTTTGGCATTCTCTTTCATTCGAGTATTGCATGCGATTTAAGTGAGATTAAGCATTGCATGATGAATTGAGATTATGATTAGTGTAATGATAAGTGCATACATATATGATTTGAGTTGTGTCGAAGAATCGAGTAGGGATTATGTGTAAGAAATTTATATGCGGGATATGCTATAATTAAGAAACATATTATGAGGATCCTTTAATGATATGATTGTATGCATTAATGATGATTAACAATGCACTAATGGCAAGATTAGGACGTTGGGTCTTACAACCAACCAACAATTGATCGGTAAAATGTGTACCAATCGATCGGTAACATCAAGCAATTGATCGGTAGCATTTAGCGATTGATCGGTAAAATGTATACTGAAAGGTGTAATTTATATGTTTTACCGATCGATCGGTAAGTAGGGTACCGATCGATCGGTAGAGGAAAAATGTTGAAAAATTATTTCATGCTGGGATGTCAATGAATTAGTTTTCCAAGTATTTTAAGTAGTATGTGTAAGGAATCCGCCAATCAAAAAAGCAGAGGAAATAACAATTATTGGATTGCCACCGAGGACCTATACGAAGTAATCATATCGGGTGTAAAGAATTATACATTTGCAGCGTGTTTGATGCAGAATCCTCAAAGATGAATGTCCACGAGTCAAGCAAAACTTCGCAGCTTTGCCTCTACGGTATCCACATGATCGAATTGATAAGGGATGCTAGATTTATCAAGTTGCTAGACTTGATAAATCAACCAAGGAAAGGGACGAAATGGTGACGGCAAGGCACATCCGTCGCTTGCTTTTTAGTGTTTAGGTTTTACGTTAAATCTGAATTAACTTCTGATTATTAACTGAATATGCAAGTGCATATATAGATAAATAAGAGGCGGCTAACATTTTTAGAGTAGGGTTTTCAGAAACCTCTTGGCCCATCCCACTTTATATCCGTATATACATATGTATATAATATATATATATATATATATATATATATAATCGGCCCAATAATTATATCAATTTAATTCATCCAATAATGAGTTGTCTTATGGCATATCCCAACAAATCTCCCACTTGCACTAAGACCAATCAGACATATACTTAATGCCTAAAGATCTAGAATGTCGATCATGCTTCTGCTGTGACAGCGGTTTCGTCAGCGGGTCAGATACATTATCATCAGTTGGTACTTTGCATATTTTCATATCTCCTCTTTCAACGATTCTTGGAATGAAATGAATCGCCGAAGTATGTGTTTGGATCAGAAATGAACTTCTTGATCCAAACGGCTTCCTTTGTTGCATCTGAGGCAGCAATATACTCAGCTTTAGTTGTAGAATTGGCTACTGTCTCTTGCTTTGAACTCTTCTAGCTCACAGCACCGCCATTTAGACAAAACACATATCATGATTGCGATCGGAAACCATCCTTGTTGGTTTGGAAGCTTGCATCAGTGTAACCTATTACATTGAGTTCTTCCTCGCCTCCATAAATCAACAATGTATCATTAGTTCTTCTCAAGTACTTCGAGATATTCTTGACAGCGATCCAGTGACATTCATCTGGATCAACTTGATATCTGCTCGTCATGCTTAAAGTATATGAAACATCAGGACGAGTACATATCATGGCATACATGATAGATCCAATAGCTGATGCATATGGAGTCTTACTCATGCGTTGTCTCTCATCTTGTGTTGAAGGAGACTGATCCTTCGAGTGATGTATCACATGTGTCATAGGCATGAATCCTTTCTTTGATTCTTGCATGCTAAACCGTTTTAGCACTTTATCTATGTATGTACTTTGACTTAGGCCAAGTAATTTTCTTGATCTATCTCTATAGATTTTACGACCTAACATATAGGCGACTTCACCCAAGTCTTTCATAGAAAAGCAATTCCCTAGCCAAATCTTTACAGATTGCAAGGCAGGGATATCATTCCCAATAAGAAGTATGTCATCTACATACAACACTAGGAAGATGATTATGCTCCCACTGACCTTCTTGTAGACACAGGGTTCATTGACGTTCTTGATGAAACCAAACTCTTTGATTGCGTTATCAAACAAAGATTCCAACTCTGAGAAGCTTGCTTCAATCCATAAATTTATCATTGTCTCTTGCATATCTTTCCAGCATCCTTTGGATCGACAAAACCCTCGGGTTGTGTCATGTACACATCCTCAAGTAAGTTTCCATTAAGGAATGCAGTTTTGACATCCATCTGCCATATTTCATAATCATAGAATGCGGCTATTGCAAGTAAGATCCTGATAGATTTAACCATGGCAACTTGCGAAAAAGTTTCATCATAGTCAATACCATGAATTTGTTTGAAACATTTAGCAACCAATCGTTCTTTAAAGGTTTGTACGTTACCATTATGTCAGTCTTCTTCTTGAAAATTCATTTGCACCCTATGGGTCTTACCCCTTCAGGTGGGTCAACCAAAGTCCATACTTGGTTTACATATATGATTCATCTCATATTTCATGGCCTCTAGCCATTTCTCAGAATCAGTGCCCATTATAGCTTCTTGATAGGATGAAGGCGCATCCTCATCAATGAGTAGTAAGTCAACTTGTTGAGTTACAAGAAATCCATATCTATGTGGCTCCCGGTGTACTCTTACAGACCTACGCTGGGCTTGTGTCTCTTGAGCAGGCATTTCGTCCACAACAACTTGTGGTGACTGCTCTGTTTCCATCTCAATATCAGTGTTTTGATGTGGTTGTTCTTCACTAAGTTCTATTTGTCTCCCACAGGATCTTCTAGAGATAAATTTTCTTTCAAGAAAGACACTTGTCCGAGCAACAACTACTTTGTTCTTGGTGGGATAATAGAAATAGTATCATTTTGTTTCCTTAGGATACCCCACAAATAACCACTTATCAGATTTGGGTCCAAGTTTGTTGGAGGCGTGACGTTTCATGTAAGCCTCACAACCCCAAATCTTCATAAAAGACATACTAGGACGTTTCCTCGACCATATCTCTTATGGTGTCTTTTCAACTGATTTAGATGGAACACGGTTCAGTATTAATATTGTTGTTTCTAAAGCATGTCCCCAAAAGAAAATCGGAAGATCTGCAAAACCCATCATAGATCGGACCATGTCCAACAAAGTTCGATTCCTCCTTTCAGATACACCATTCCATTGTGGAGTATACAGAGGTGTGAGTTGTGGGATTATCCCGCACTCATTTAGATAGTCATGAAACTCTTGGCTTAAGTATTCACCTCATCGATCTGATCTGAGGATTTTGATACTTTTACCAAGTTGGTTTTGTACTTCATTCTTGAAATCATTGAACCTTTCAAAAGTTTCATATTTATGTTTCATTAAGCACACGTACCCACATCTACTGAAATCATCAGTAAATGTAACGAAGTATTGAAAACCACCTCTAGCTTGTATGCTTATTGGGCCACATACATCACTATGTATGAGACTCAATAAATCATTTGCCCTTTCAACATGTCCCTTGAAAGGGGCTTTAGTCATCTTGCCCATTAAACAAGATTCACTTGTTTCGTATGATTCAAAATCAAATGAATCTAAAACTCCATCCTTATGAAGTTTTGAAATGTGATTCTCATTTATATGGCCCAAGCGACAATGTCAGAGATAAGTTGGATTAGAATCATTATTCTTAATCCTCTTAGTATTTATGTTATAGATAGGCATATCAAGATTTAGAACATAGAGACCATTAATCAATTGTGCAAGAGCATAAAACATATCATTCAAATAAATGGAGCAACATTTGTCCTTTATTATAAATGAAGAACCCATATTGTCCAAACAAGAAATTGAAATAATGTTTCTAGTAATCGACTTCACAAAATAACAGTCTTGTAAATCTAAAATTAAACCATAAGGCAAAGTCAATGAATAATCTCCTCTAGCTAATGCAACAACTCTTGCTCCATTTTCCACTCTTAGGTAAACTTTGCCTTTTGCCAACACTCTACTCCTTTGAGTTCCTGCACATTAACACAAATTTGAGAACCACATCCAGTATCTATTACCCATGATGAAGAATTAGATAGATTGACTTCTATAACAAAAATATCTGAAGTAGAAGTCACACTTCCCTTCATCTTCTTAAGATCTTCCAGGTATAACTTGCAGTTTCTCTTCCAATGACCGGTCTAACAGCAATGAAAGCAATTTCCCTCCTTAGCCACTCCTCCCTTTGGCTTAAGTGCAGTAGCACTAGGCTTAGATTTGATAGAGACTTTCTTGTCTTTTCTAAAGCCCTTTGCTTTAGTCTTTCCCTTACCTTTATTCACAATAAGGACATTTGTGGGCTTAGACATCTTTATGTTTGCCTCGTAAGTTCTCAACGTACCAATCAATTGTGGTAGAGTCTTCTCAGTTTCAATCATATTGTAATTCAGAACAAATTGACTGTATCTATCAGGCAACGATTGCAACATCACGTCAGTGGCCAACTCTTGGTCCAACGAAAAACCTAGCTTCTCAAGATTCTCCATGTATCCAATCATTTTGAGTACATGAATTCCAATAAGGCTTCCTTCTACCATTCTGCACTGAAATAACACTTTAGAGAATTCATACCTCTCTTGTCTAGCTTGTTGTTGGTAAAGTTGCTTCAGATGTCCAATCATATTGAACACATCAATTTCCTCATGTTGCTTTTGAAGCTCAGAGTTCATGGTTGCGAGCATTAGACAGCCAACATCAAGAGCATCATTTTGATGCTTCTTGTAAGCATCTATATCGGCCCTTACGGCCCTAACAGGAGGTTCCTCGGCAGGTAAGAGTTCCTCTATGACATATTCCTATTTCTCTTGTTTGAGGACAATCATCAGATTCCTATACCAGTCTAGGAAATTTGTCACATTCAATTTGTCATTCTCAAGGACCGATCGCAAAGATAGTGTACTAGTAACGTTGTTTGATGCCATGGATATCTACAATATAAATATGCAAAATAAATTTTATGATTTTAATCATTTAATAAGGTCTTATATTAAATTAAACTCCTACTATTTAGTTAAAATCATCAACCCTCAAAACTATTAGTGGGCCAAGATCCATATTTCACCTAGTATTGAGTTAGCTTTGGCTAATCACCCAAGAGTCGGCTATTTAGGTAGACAACACTTTGTCAATTACATCACATGTAACTCTTGGATGGTTGGGTGAACAACACTTTGTTCTAATTCATCTAATGAATTATTACCAAACCCCATGCCTCTAGGTTCCCAATCCTATTGATATCGCTAGTTAAGTCGAACCCAATTTAAAGTCACACGGATATCACTTTTATCCTTTCGTGCCTTACTAAGATTGTCATGATACTTTGCTTTGGCAAACCTACACATATTCAATCGAAGTCTTGACGAGTACTTTTAATTGGAAGGCATCTAACTTGATTTAATATTATTAGAGGGATTTATAGATCTCACGATTTTTTTAATATAGATAATAAAAATATGTCATGTACATATACATATTTACATATATATACTATATATAATGTGTGAGCACCTTAGTGATCCGACCATTTGAAACCAATGTCTAATTACACTCATACCCCTACCAATGTAAAATATTACCATCACACGTGACATATATGTATCCATCAATTTACGATATGCCCTTCCCAATCTTATAAATTGACATCACACCTGCCATACAATTTAATCTTACAAACTATCATCACACTTTCCATACAATTTACAATATTACCCTTAAAAATATATTAAAAACCAAAAAAAAAAAAATAATAAAAATATTGTATAATCATTTCAGAATTTAAATTAAAAAGAAACTAAAATCAAAATAATCGTTATCACCTTATTTTACAAAATAATATATATATGCATGCAACGCATGCAGAAGGGGACTAGTATATATATATATATTATCATCCATCATATTAAACATCAAATGATAAACATGCATCGCATACATCAATATAAAATAAATGTGACATGGTTATAACCCGAACTACTGATTTTCTCAAGCCAATAAAAAAATATAAAGGGTCAACCTAAGGGTAACTTATCCAAGTACCTCTTCGTCTTATTTGTGAATGGCCTCCTCGACTCGGCACCATGGTCCAACTTCATTGATCTCCATCAACAAATGCTAAAACTATATTATATAGCAATTACATGATATACAGAAGACCTCGAGTTACATTTGAGGGGAGCATAGGGGAGGGAATACATTCAGAAAAATAGAGAAGGCTCGACTCGCAGGCTGTAATAAAATTACAATCATTCACAAAATACCAATCTAATAGGTCATAGGGCTATAACCATGCACCACGCTCAAACAACACATAAAACATGCTGGGACATAACAATTAATGAATTAAATTCTAAGTCCTGTAAAATTTAATTCTAGGTTCATAAACTATAAAAAAAAATAGGAAAAATATTGCATTCTCAGGGCATCACATGGCCTAGGATGCCCACCCCTTGTGGGTTATCGCCTGCCCATGCAAGGGGTGAGTCGCCCGCCCACACGTGGGCGAGGTTGCCCACCCCTCGTGGGCGGTCGCCCGTCTTGCGAATCCGTTCGCCCGACCATTGAGATACGGTCGCCCACCTTGCTTGGCTCGGTCATGTGCACACATATGTATCTTATACATAAAACTCGTCAATATATCATATATATTTTTACGATAGTTTCCCACATACATATCTCATATGTAATTATTAAACGTTACAATTTTGAATTAGCATGATTACAATAACTCAAAACATGATAAAACAATTTGTCACATAACCCCGATATGAGCTTTGTACACGGCTCTGATACCACTGTAAGGAATCCGCCGATCAAAGAACGCATCGAAAATAACAATTAAAATTTGGATTCCCACTGAGGACATATACGAAGTAATCATATCGGGTGTAAAGAGTTATACCTTTGCAGCGTTTTTGCTGCAGAATCATCGAAGATGAATGTCCATGAGTCAAGCAAAACTTCACAGCTTTGCCTCTACGGTATCCACACGATCGAATCGATAAGGGATGTTGAATTTATCAAGTTGCTAGACTTGATAAATCAACCAAGGAAAGGGACGAAAGGGTGACGACAAGACACATCTCGCTTGCTTTTAGTGTTTTGGTTTTGCGTTAATTCTGAATTAACTTCTGACTATTAACCTAATATGCAAGTGTATATATAGATAAATAAGTGGCAGCTAACATTTTCAGAGTAGGGTTTTCAAAAAACCCCTTGGCCCATCCCACTTTATATCCGTATATACATATGTATATCAAATTGATATATATATATATATATATATAAATATTCGGCCCAATAAATTTATGCTTAGGACTCTTTCTAATCAATTTAATTCATCCAATGAATTTAACTCCCTTTATCGATTTAGTCTTTTGGGCGACCCGTTAGGATATTGTAACGTTGGCAGTGACATAAAATCTAATTTTATGTCACAAGCAATGAGCGGTATCGAGCAACACATCAAGGCTACCCAAGTTACAAGAATGCCATTGACTCGACATAACCTATGGTATGTGATAGTATTAATCATGTAACTTAATCCCTTTGTCCTGTGTGTTTAGATTAAACACGAGTCATGGAATAAGTCATACTCGTATAGTTCAATCTTATATTTCTTGACGAGTAGACTAGAATAAACGAATAAGCTCAATATCACATATCGACTCATTCGAGCATGGTCATGCATTTTAGTCTCACTTGATCAATGGCCCAAACACTTCTCCTGTTATATAGGAGGGACAAATCCTATCTTGATCACTCAACATCCCTCTACATAATTTGTAGTGTATCCAATGATTGTCTTTATAGTTTACCATGTTACATATAACATTTGACAATATCAAGATACACAACTCCTTATGTTGGGATCTCTGGTGATCTCAAGTCGTAAGGATTACATACACTATTATCACTATGAGAATTGCTTATGATATTCATATAACAATCCATGTAGCATTCTCATGGTGGGTCTGTCCAGTACATAGTTCTGTAACATGTACCTATGTGTTGATTCGATATCTCATGTCCATGAACAAATTCATCAATCAATACATACTAGTCACAATATACTATCATTATCATAATTCATTATAATACTTGACTAGGGATAATCTTTAAGAATAATTCAATTTTATTATAAGGATATTAATATATATATATATTTATATTCACAGATACTGGAATAATATATAATAATGAATTGCTATTAATAAAATCATATTACATTGTATGCCAAAATCAATCATCTAATGAGTTGTCTTATGGCATATCCCAACAGTATGATATCATGAATCGATGATTATATCATAAATTGATGATATATCTTGATCATGAGCTTGTGTTTGAGTGTTGTCTATTTATATACATAAATGTTAATATGGATTAATTGAATATGTAGAGCTTGCCAAGTTTAAAGACAAGAGGAAGGTAAAGTAACAGTATCTCAGACGATGAGGTACTTGTTTACGTACTAGCAATAGATGTATATTCAATTTATTTTATTAATTGAACGAGGTTAATATTTGTAAATTGTCAGATTATTGGAATGTCACGAGTTGGCATAGAACGTCACGGGTTGACATCGAATTATTGGAATGTCACGAGTTGACATGGAAGATCACGGGTTGATATCGGAGTATTGGAATGTCACGGGTAGATATACGTCACGGGTTGACGTCGGATTATTAAAATGTCACGGGTTGACATGGAACATCACGGGTTGACGTCGAACTATTGGAATGTAACGAAATGATATGGAACATCACGATTTGACGTAGAATTAATGTATAGTTGGTCAATTTTGGAATAATGCAATAAACTATTATTGTGAATTTTGGATTTGTGGAAACAGGATCAAAGCGGAGAAGCTTATATTGGTTCAGAGGATATATGAAGTACTCCTTATAGATTTCCAATAACTCTATTCTGCTACATTACGATTTTGTACATTAATTTGATTTATAATTATTGGATTGAGTTTACTATTGCGATTATGATAATTGTTGGAGTATGCTCGCCCTATATGGGTTTTTATTTCCATTGAAACAGGTAAAACATGTACAACGCTATGTCAGGAAGTAAGCTCGAGTTTTCCGAGATCGTACGGCCTTCGGAAGTGTTGGACGAGTATTATTGATAACAAAGGATTTATATGCATTTAGAATTTATGCTCATTTATATATTGCTAGAATGTGAGTAGTTTAATGTATGTATACGGTTTGTAGCAATGCCTCGTATTTTTCATTACGTTTTGATGTTCATGAGCTTTTACTTTGGGGAGGTATGGACGTTATGAATTGAGTATATAGCATGAGCTAGATGAATTTAGTTTGATGAACGTTTGGGGTTAAATTAATGAGGAATCGTTGAGTTTGATCTTATTGTTGTCATGTGGATTCATTTATAAATTGATGTTCCCGGCATGTCTAAAGTACGGGAATTATGGAGCATGAATGATGTATGCATAAGTAGTGTGAGTTTCGGGGATAAAAACTTATTTTACATAAACATATGACGTCATAAATGCATTATTCACTAGATTAGAAGTTGAGGTTACATTAGTGGTATCAGAGGAATGGTTAGCTGTCTGGGATGTATAAGGACCTAGAGGTGTGTTGAGATAGTTGAATAACACATAGTTTACTCATGATTGTGATTTTGTGTCTGTGTGATATGACATTTATATACTTATGTGCATAGTATGAAATGAAGTAATGTAAATTGGTATTATTGCTAACCATTGTGGTTGCAGGTTCGTATGAAATATGAGGAATGTGATAGTAAGAAGTAACCGGTGATGCCAATGAATATACGCACTGAAGGTGCTATTGTCTGACGAGTGCAATAAACCGGTAACTTATTTAATATTATATCATCGATTTGAATTCATAGTAGCAATATGTGTCTTTAAATGAGCGACGAATGATATACTATACTGATAGAATTCAGTGTTAATATTAACTTGATGTTGTTACTAATGATAGAATAAATGAATTTTATGAGATTGTACACATGTTATATTTATATACAGTGCTGAGAAATCTGATTTTGTAGGAAATCGGAAAATGAGAAATGAGGTATGATATCCAATAAAAGGAAATTGTGGACAGTAAGGTATTGTTGATATGGGACAATGGGTGATATGATGATCAGGTATGGTTATGTTACGAATATGATGATGTAGGTATATGTTGATTTATACACATCCATTAAGATTTGTCTTGTCATTGTGATATATGAAAATATAATATCTGTCGTTGTCATATCGTGTTTCAAAATATTTGCAAAAAGAGTTGAGAATGAGAAAACTCTTTCAATAAAATGTACCCGTACTGACCACGGAACCAAATTTAAGAATGAAAATTTTAAAACTTTTGTGAAGACAAAGGCATTGGTCACAACTTCTCTTGTCATATGACACCCCAACAAAATGGTGTTGTTGAAAGGAAGAATATGAGGTTAGTGAAAATTGCACGTACTATGCTATGTGAATATTCACTTCCAAAATATTTTTGGGCAGAGGCAATGAGTACCACATGTTATATCATTAATCATTCATCAATAAGGTCAATTCTCAAGAAAACTCCATATGAATTATGGAGGCGAGAAAGCCTAACATTTCTTACTTCAAGACATTTGGTTCAAAGTGTTTCATTCACAACAATTATGGATAACCTTGGTAAGTTTGATGCCAAATCGGACGAAGGTATATTTCTTGGTTATTCCAATACTAGTAAGGCATATAGAGTGTTTAATAAATGTACCATTATTGTTGAGGAATCTATTCATGTTATATTTGATGAGACTAACCCTTGGGTATCGAGAATGTCTCTTGATGATAATGATGTAGAATTACTTGAGCAAAGGTTAGAGTCCACCACCCTTCAGACTTTAGTGGTGACAAAGAAGAACAAATAGTGGAGCCAAGTAATTCCAAAGTGGATGAGGAACTTCCGAAGGATTGGAAGACCAACAAGAATCATCACGTGGATCTCTTTATCGATAGTCCATCAAAAGGGGTAACAACTCGATCCTCATTTAAGAATATTTGTAATAATCTTGCTTTCATTTCTCATATAGAGCCTAAGGGCATTGATGATGCATTGCTTGATGATTCTTGGATCTTGGCTATGCAAGATGAACTAAACCAATTCGAAAGAAATAAGGTTTGGAATCTTGTACATAGGCCTTCGAACTACCTAGTTGTTGGAACAAAATGAGTATTTAGAAATAAAATGGATGAACATGGGACGATTGTTCGAAACAACGCTAGGTTGGTAGCTAAAGGATATTGCCAAGAAGAGGGCATAGATTTTGATGAAACATATGCACCAGTTGCTCGCTTAGAATCCATTCGCATGTTACTTGCTTTTGCTTGCTTTAAAGATTTTAAGCTATTTCAAATGGATGTCAAGAGTGCATTCTTGACTGGTGATTTGAAAGAAGAGGTGTATGTTGATCACCACCCGACTTTGAGGATCCACATTTTTCCTATCATGTTTTTAAACTTGACAAATCTTTGTATGGTTTGAAACAAGCTCTTAAAGCTTGGTATGGAAAACAATCTTTATTCTTAATCAAGAAGGGCTTACAATAGGAAAATTGGTTTTTACTTTCTTTACCTTAATCAAGGGTAATGTTTTGCTTATTGTTCAAATTTATGTTGATAATATAATATTTGGTGCCACTAATGAATGTTTGTGCACAGAGTTTTCTAAATTGATGCAAGATAACTTTGAAATGATCATGATGGTAGAATTCAACTACTTTTCTTGGATTGCAAATCAAACAATGCAAAGATGGGATTTTTATAAATCAAGGAAAGTATGTCAAGATATGCTAAAGAAATTTGGAATGGAGAATATGAAGAGTGCATCAACACCATTAAGCTCATCAACCAAGCTTGACAAGGATGAACAAGGTAAACCAATTTGCCAAAAGCTTTATATCTGTATGATTGGCTCATTGCTTTATTTAACGGCCAGTAGGTCGGATAACATGTTTAATACATGTTGAGCCTTAAACGCATGGTTGAGTTTAATGCTTAATTTATCTCCGAATTATTTATGAGTTTTGATGATCAACAAAACTTGTGTTTGTTATACTAATGTGTCTACTTAGTGTACATGTTTAATGGTTGAAAAGTGGATTGATTGAAGAAAATCAATTGTACAAAGTCTGGGCAGGATCGCCCCAGGCGATGGTGATCATCGCCCCAGGCGATGGCTGCCAGGAAGGACTTCTCCCCGCACATCGACTGAAGAGACGCCGAGGCCCGTGCGCATGGCGAGTTCGCCTGAGGCGATATCTGGAACGCCTGAGGCGATGGGTGCATCGTTTGAGGCGATGAACATTTCTAAGAAACCAAAGCTACGGCGTTGATTTTTGGTGGTGATCGCCTGAGGCGATTCATACATCGCCTGAGGCGATCTGTGCAATTTGGTGACCGTTGGGGCGCAGCGATGGTGATCGCCCGAGGCGATGTCCGAGGCGATCTGGGAATGATTCAAGCCTTAAGTGTAGCAACAGCTATTATGAGCCTTGGGGGCCTCCTACACTATAAATATGGATGTTTTGGAGCATTTTGATGACAAGAAACAAGACTATAAACTACAAGAAAGCTTTGTTCAATTCAAATTACTCTAGCATTGCAAACTTCATACATTTGTGTTGTATTGGAGTTTGTAATTCATCTCTTGTGTAGGAGTTTTGATTCTTCGTGTTGGTACACCGTGAAGGTGTTATTTGAGTTATTGTAAGGTCCTCCAACACCGACGCAAGTTGGCAATTGTAAAAGTCATCAACAAGTAAAGTTGGTGCAAGTGTATGGCTATCATTGGAGCCCTTAAGGCCAAGAAGACTCGTGAAGAGTGTGGGTGACTCGGGAAGAGTTTTGTGTGGCTATCCTTGGAGCCCTTAAGGCCAAGAAGACTCGTGAAGAGTGTGTTGCTCGTGAAGAGCTGTTTTACTCGGGAAGAGTGTGTTGTGGCTAACTTGGAGCCCTTAAGGCCAACATCTTTTTCGTTATAGTGGAACCTCGGTTAAACGTTTTCTAACCGGGAAGAGGAGACGTAGGCGATTCATCGCCGAACTTCTATAACAAATCTTTGTGTCATTTACCGCTTTATTTAATTTACGCATTTATTTATTACTTCTTTTTATTCTTTGTCGATTGACATCTAGTCTCCCGCAGCGCAAACTCGACTTATTTGAAAATTCATTTTAAAACGCTAAAGTAGCCAAGGAACCTCATTCACCCCCTCTTCGGTTCCAACAAGTGGTATCAGAGCCATTTGATTTTTATTTTAAATCAAATTCTTTTATGGCTAATCTAGCAAATGAGTTTGTTCAAGGTCAATCGACAAATCGACCTCCACTCTTCATGGGAGATAACTACGGTTATTGGAATAATAGAATTTCTCTATACATCCAATCCGTAGATTATTACCTATGGAAGATTATTGTGAAAGGTCCACATATTCCTTTGAAGGAAGTTGGGGGAATAAGTATTCCCAAAGAAATGGACGATTTTACAAGAGCAGATATGATTCTAATTTCTCAAAATGCTAAAGCTATTAACATTTTGCATTGTGCTTTAGATATGAAGGAATACAACCGGATCTCGATGTGCTCAACCGCAAAGGAAATATGGGACAAATTGCAAATTTGTCATGAGGGCACAAATCATGTGAAGGAGACAAAGATAGATCTACTACAACTCAAGTATGAAACATTTGAGATGGAAGTCGGAGAAGACGTTGACTCGATGTTTAGAAGGCTCACCCAAATCATAAATGAGCTTGCATAACTTGGTGAGAAGTATCCTACAAAGCAAATATGGAGAAGAGCACTTAGAGCCTTACCACAAGAATGGGATGCCAAGAGGAAGGCCATCATCTAATTCAACAAAGGAGAAAGTGCATCATATGATCTTGATGAATTTCATGGTACTTTGGTAACACAGAGCTTGAAGTGTCAACAAGGAAGGGAATAAAGGAGGATGAGAGATCCATAAGAAAGGGGATAGCCTTAGTCGGGAGGAAAGATCATTCCGATGATGAAGATGACGAGATGATCTTGTTCACAAGAAAGTTCAAGAAATTCTTCAACAAACACAACAAGCCAAAAACCTCTGGTGCCACCAAACATGATTCAAAACAAGAGGTAACATGCTATAATTGTCGAGACAAAGGTCATTATGATAATAAATGTCCTAGGAAGAAGAATGATGATAAAGGGAAGAATAAAGCTCTTATAACCACATGGAGTGATAGTAACTCTGATGAAAAAGAAACAACAAACATTTGTCTCATGGCTAAAGATGACACAAATGATGAAGGAGATGAAAGCGACGATGAGGTACCATCTTTTGATGAATTATTAGATTCCTATCATGAGCTTATTGATGTTCTTGGCAAAATCAAGATGAGTAACAAATTACCCAAACTTGAGGTAGCTAAGAGAGATGAAGAAAACAATTCATTGAAAAATAAATTAAGTTCTGTTGAGCCTTAAACGCATTGTTGAGTTTAATGCTTAATTTATCTCCGAAGTATTTATGAGTTTTGATGATCAACAAAACTTGTGTTTGTTATACTAATGTGTCTACTTAGTGTACATGTTTAATGGTGAAAAAGTGGAATGTGTGAAGAAAATCAATTGTGCATAGTCTGGGCAGGATCGCGCCCAGGCGATGGTGATCATTGCCCCAAGCGATGGCAGCTAGGAGGAGCATCGCCACGCACATCGACTGGAGCGACGCCAAGGCCCACGCGCAGGGCGAGTTTGCCTGAGGCGAGGGCTTGATCACCTGAGGCGATGGGTGCATCGTTTGAGGCGATGAAGATTTTTGATAAACCGAAGCTATGGCATGGTTTTTTGGTATGGATCGCCTGAGGCGATCTGGACTTTGCCTGAGGCAATCTATGTAAATTGGAGACCGTTGGAGCGCGGCGATGGTGATCGCCCGAGGCGATGTCCGAGGCGATCTTGGAGTGATTCAAGCCTTAAGTGTAGCAACGACTAGCAGGAGCCTTGGGGGCCTCCTACACTATAAATATGGATGTTTTGGAGCATTTTGATGATAAGAAACAAGACTATAAACTACAAGAAAGCTTTGCTCAATTCAAATTACTCTAGCTTTGCAAACTTCAAACATTTGTGTTGTATTGGAGTTTGTAATTCATTTCTTGTGTGTGAGTTTTGATTCTTCGTGTTGGTACACCATGAAGGTGTTTATTTGAGTTATTGTAAGGTCCTCCAAGACCGATGCAAGTTGGAAATTGTAAAAGTCATCAACAAGTAAAGTTGGTGCAAGTGTGTGCTATCCTTGGAGCCCTTAAGGCCAAGAGGACTCGTGAAGAGTGTGGGTAACTCGAGAAGAGTTTTGTGTGGCTATCCTTGGAGCCCTTAAGGCCAAGAAGACTCTTGAAGAGCTGTTTTACTCGGGAAGAGTGTGTTGTGGCTAACTTGGAGCCCTTAAGGCCAAGATCATTTTTGTTCTACTGGAACCTCGGTTAAACGTTTTCTAACCGGGAAGAGGAGACGTAGGTGATTTATCGTCGAACTCCTATAACAAACCTTTGTGTCATTTACCGCTTTATTTAATTTATGCATTTAGGTATTACTTCATTTTATTTATTTGTCAATTGACATCAAGTCTTCCGCAGCGCAAACTCGAATTATTTGCAAATTCATTTTAAAACGCTAAAGTAGCCAAGGAACCTCATTCCAACACCCCCCCCCCCCCCCCCCCTCTTCGGTTCCAACAAGTGGTATCATAGCCAAGGGGCATGTCGATTCCCATGAGTTGCAGATAGTGCAATTATTGGGGGAAGGATTGTTGGGGTTCAACAATTGCCTCTGCTTTGTGATCGGTCGAACACGTGGTGCTTGTGCCAGTGTGTGGTTGAAAAGATTGATGTTGCGCCATTACCCTTAACTATAGTTATTGGTAAAGCGGTAAGCGCTCGAGCCTACACCTAAGAATTTCATGTATGGTTTCTATGGCCTCAATGATTATATCTTATCAAATGTTTATAATGATACATTGACAAATTTAATGTCTATTGGGCATGAGTGCATGAACATATGCACACTTTGCAATATTTAGAATTCATTGTTGATTGCCTTAAGCGCATTTTCCTCTAAATGATTTAATCTTATGCTTGTTATGGCTATTACATGCTTGTTGAGGAACATGTGTAAATTGTTAAAAATATGGATATGTGTCAACATATACTTGTGATATGTTTATTTGAACTTTGTGCTTTTTTATTATCACAAAAAGGGGGAGAGTTTTGTGATAAACTTGAAGTTTAATTCATGCATAGTTTGAGGTGGAGAGTTTTTATATGCATGGTTTGAGGGGGAGAGTTTTTGTATGCATGGTTTGAGGGGGAGAGTTGTTTGTAGTATTATGCTTTACTTGGTTAAATCTTGTATGTGCTATGCAATTGTTAAGCGGGAGTCATGTTTACTCACATTTCATGCATATTACATATTCAAGTTTATCAAGTTTTGTGATCATCAAAAAATGGAGATTGTTGAGCCTTAAACGCATGGTTGAGTTTAATGCTTAATTTATCTCCGAATTATTTATGAGTTTTGATGATCAACAAAACTTGTGTTTGTTATACTAATATGTCTACTTAGTGTACATGTTTAATGGTTGAAAAGTGGATTGATTGAAGAAAATCAATTGTGCAAAGTCTGGGCAGGATCGCCCCAGACGATGGCTGC
Source organism: Haberlea rhodopensis (assembly GCA_907163345.1). Classification (NCBI taxonomy): domain Eukaryota; kingdom Viridiplantae; phylum Streptophyta; class Magnoliopsida; order Lamiales; family Gesneriaceae; genus Haberlea; species Haberlea rhodopensis. The sequence goes on along the minus strand of CAJQUN010000021.1, from coordinate 7,302,169 downwards.
CAGGAAGGACTTCGCCCCGCACATCGACTGAAGCGACGCCGAGGCCCGCGCGCATGGCGAGTTCGCCTGAGGCGATGGCTTGATCGCCAGAGGCGATGTCTGGAACGCCTGAGGCGATGGGTGCATCGTTTGAGGCGATGAACATTTCTAACAAACCAAAGCTACGGCATTGATTTTTGGTGGTGATCGCCTGAGGCGATCCATACATCGCTTGAGGCGATCTTTGCAATTTGGTGACCGTTGGAGCGCAGCGATGGTGATCGCCCGAGACGATGTCCGATGCGATCTGGGAATGATTCAAGCCTTAAGTGTAGCAACGGCTAGTAGGAGCCTTGGGGGCATCATACACTATAAATATGGATGTTTTGGAGCATTTTGATGACAAGAAACAAGACTATAAACTACAAGAAAGCTTTGTTCAATTCAAATTACTCTAGCATTGCAAAATTCATACATTTGTGTTGTATTGGAGTTTGTAATTCATCTCTTGTGTGTGAGTTTTGATTCTTCGTGTCGGTACACCGTGAGGGTGTTATTTGAGTTATTGTAAGGTCCTCCAACACCGACGTAAGTTGGAAATTGTAAAAGTCATCAACAAGTAAAGTTGGTGCAAGTGTGTGGCTATCCTTGGAGCCCTTAACTCGGGAAGTGTTTTGTGTGGCTATCCTTGGAGCCCTTAAGGCCAAGAAGACTCGTGAAGAGTGTGTTGCTCGTGAAGAGCTGTTTTACTCGGGAAGAGTGTGTTGTGGCTAACTTGGAGCCCTTAAGGCCAACATCTTTTCGTTATAGTGGAACATCGGTTAAACGTTTTCTAACTGGGAAGATGAGACGTAGGCGATTCATCGCCGAACTTCTATAACAAATCTTTGTGTCATTTACCGCTTTATTTAATTACGTATTTATTTATTACTTCTTTTTATTCTTTGTCGATTGACATCTAGTCTCCCGCAGCGCAAACTCGACTTATTTGAAAATTCATTTTAAAACGCTAAAGTAGCCAAGGAACCTCATTCCCCCCCCCCCCCCCCCCCCCCCCCCGCTCTTCGGTTCCAACAATGTATGTTTATGTGCTAGATTCCAATCATCACCAAATGAATCACACTTGTTCGCCTTAAAATGCATTTTAAAATATCTTTCAAAAACTCTAAATCTCGGCTTATGGTATTCTAGAAATTCTTTCTTTGATTTGAAAGCTTACTCCGATGCCGATTTTGGAGGATATAAGGTGGATAGGAATAGCACTAGTGGTACTTGTTTCTTTCTTGGTAATAGCTTGGTATCTTGGTTTTCCAAAAAACAAAATTGTGTTGCACTCTCAACAACCAAAGCAGAATATATGGTCGCAGGTAATTGTTGTGAATAAATCTTGTGGATGAAAAGCCAATTACTTGATTATGGGCTAGTTGTTTCAAAAGTTCCAATTTTGTGACAACACTAGCACCATATGTTTATCTAAAAATCCAATTCAGCATTCTCGGACTAAGCATATCGATATTAGGCATCATTTCATCCGTGACCATATCGAACAAAATGATGTTGAATTGTTTTATGTTAATACCAAGGAACAAATTGTCGATATTTTTACAAAACCACTAGACGAAAATACTTTTATTTTTCTTCGTGGCAAACTTGGTAGGATTGAACTTTGAACATGTTTACATAACTTAAGAAATGATATCATATTTAGGGGGGAGCTATTCTACTTCTTCCTATGCATTCATTCCAAAGAGCATTTGTGAAATTCATTTATAGAAATTGATTATATTTAATGAATTTTGTAGCTCAACATTTAAATTTCAAAGTGCATCTTGAAATCATCTTTAAAACTCACAAATTGTGCTTATTTTGTTTTTTTAGATCATGTGAATTATTTCAGTTCTTTTGGTTGATAAATAGTACAATGGAAGATAGGTTAATTATAAATAAAAGTATGGTCTAAAAAGTAGCTCAAAATCCTTGCCAAACCATTGCCTCAACCTCCTGTGCGGAACGCCTTGTCCGTGGCTCGCATCGTCTCAAACGATGGCTCGCATTGCTTCAGGCGATAACTGATCGCCTCAGGCGATCTGTGTTTCTAAGTTCTGCCAGGTTCTGTCATTCACGCGAATTTTTTCTTATTTTCACCCTCTCCTCCATAATTCGAGCAACCTTCGTAATTGAAACCATCAATCAATTCTAAGCACTTCCCATTCATCAATTCATCTTCAAACCATCATTTCTTTCAATTTTGAATTCCTTCAAACCCTAAGCCCAATTTCCAAAAACCCAAATTTGTCGAATTTTTCCTCAAATTCTTGTTAAAATGCTTAGAAACAACCGAGAAGAAGGAGAATCAAGGCGAAGGAAGTGTTCTCATCGATCTACTCGAACTTATGTGGGTCCTTTTCTAGATGGTAAGCCCATTCTGAAGATTATCATTCTCGCAAATTATCTCCGGATTATATGTTTGATTTTGAATTTCTTAGCACTTCCCAACTCCCATTCAACAATGGGAAAACTTCTTCGAACCTCCTAGGAAGAATGATTTTTTGTACCCATCTATGATTCATTCCTTTTATGCTAATTTGGAATTGATTGAGGTAGGAGGTGAATTGACTATTAAAACCATTGTTTGTAATCACCCCATTGAATTCACTAGCACCGAATTGGGGAATATCCTTTGAATTCCTTCGGAGGGACCGTCTAAATTTATCCTCAATGCTTGGGCTCATGATGTGGTATGCGATCCAGCCCAAGCATTGTATCTCATTTATTGTGGCTCCCCTGCATGTCCAAACCAATATTTTCTTGTGACCTCAATTCCTACAAAACACCAAAATCTTCACAAGATAGTGATGACTTCGATTATTCCTCGGGGCAGTGATCGTCTCAGATTGAAATTTGCTAATATATACTTGATATATTACATCATTTCTATGACCCCTTTCAATCTAACCTAAATTTTTAGGAACATGGTCCATAATTCCAAGAAAGTAATTCTTCCTTTTGGGCGTGTCTTAACCAAAAGTTTTCTTCACTTTAATCTTCCCTTCAATGACAATGAAAAAATTCATATCAAGCAAAATGACACCTTCAATCTTCGGTGTTTCCTTCATAACAAGATTTCATGGAATCATTTCTCTTCTTGTTGGGTCAATGATCCGGGAAATTTGCTATCCGCTTTCAATCCTAAAGATCACCCATCCTTACCCATTTAACCAAACCATTAGGAGCAAACTCATCCAAATCAATCTCCCTCAAATTTCGATGATATGATGAACATTGGGCGGATTTTCCGGCTCCCGACAGTCATCAAACCCATTCTGCATTTGAGTTCAATCAATATGCTTTTGCCTTCTTCACCTCTCAATTTCAAAATCTTCGAGAGGATATGCATTCTCAATTTCAATCCTTAAGAACAGATGTCAATGCTCAATTCAAATCCATTCGATATGATGTTGCGTCCCTTCGAGCTTATCAAGACTCATCTAGAGATGATTTGACGTATTTACGACATGAGATGGATGCTCTTCGATCTCAGTTTCCCGGTGCCTACATGGACGAGGATCCTAGCCATGGGAATGACGATGATGATGGCATGAATTAAGTTGTCTATGATTATTTAGTATTTTTTATTCTAATCACTTTGGTATTGTATGTAAGAATTGCATTGTATATAAATGATGCTGGACTAGTTTGTTGTTATGTGTTAATATATATTGAGTTGCTTGGGTGAATGTTGACTGATTTTTTGGATTTTACTTAAATTACGAAGGAAACTCTACCCTATATTTTTCAAAAACCTATACGTTTTTATTCTCACAAAAAGGGGGATAATGAATGTGTACACTTAATTGTTGAATTGCTATTTGTAACTTTGATAGTTGTTAACTTGTGACGCATTTTTAAAAGGTGATAAAAATGCATATTGAAACATTGTTTATCATTGCATACATTAAGGGGGAGTATAAATTCTATATGCATTGCATTGTTAAAGTTTTATTTGTTACCAAGTTTATCAGGTTTTGTGATCATAAAAAATGGGGAGATTGTTGCGCCTTAAAACGGTACAATTCTCGTTTCTAAGATTTAAATACAATTATAATGATATCAATTTTTGTTTTGATGATTACAAAACCTGTAATTTTTTATACTAATATTTTTTGTTAAGTGTACAACATTATTTTAGATCAAATCAATCAAATCGTTCGGCAGGAACGCTTGAGGCGATGTGTTATTCGCCCGAGGCGATGGAAATTTACTGTTCATTTTGAGGCACAACCCTGATTGTTGTTGAAGATCGCCTGAGGCGATCTGTGTGAGTTTTCAAATAATTTTCCCGTTGAACTGCTCCGATTGGATATATTTCAGGCGATGCAGTAGCGTTTTTGGCCTTAAATGTTGATAACGGCTATCAGCGAGTCTCCTACACCATAAATATTGACAATTGTTCAAGTTGAAGGCAAGAAACAAAATACAATACAAACAAGCTATACTCAACCCAACACAAGCTATCATAGCAAAATTTCATATATTTCTATTTTATTGTCTTGTATTGAGTGTATGTTTCTTATTCTTGTGTGAGAGTTTTGTTCCACATTTGGTTACACCGTGAAGGTGTCATTTGTTGTAGCACGCAAGTCGTGAATCATTGTAAGGTCCTCCAACAGCGACGCAAGTTGAAAAATTGTAAAGTCACAGACAAGTGAAGTTGGTGCAAGGTTGTGGCTATCCTTGGAGTCCTCAAGGCCAAGAAGAAGTTGTGTATTGCTATCATTGGAGCCCTTAAGACCAAGAAAAAGTTATTCTAGTGGAACCTCGGTTAAATGATTTCTAACCAGAAAGAGGAAACGTAGACGATTTATCGTCAAACTTCTATAACATATCATTGTGTTATGTACTTTATTTAAAATTTAAATTACGCACTCCCATTACTGCTTCTTATTATTCATTGATCGATTGATTTCAAGTCTTCCGCAACGCAAACTTGATTATTTGCAAAATCACTTTAAAATCGCTAAAGTAGCCAAAGAACCTAATACACCCCCTCATAGGTTCCAATAAATTGAATTGTGTTTGGTTAATTTAGGTGAGAAACTAATCGCTTCCAAACATGAAAAGATAAATTAGGAAATCTAATATGTTAGTGAAGCAAAGTTGCATAGCATAAAACAGTAAGCTGTGCTGCACGAAGTTTCCAGTTTCTGAGAAAGCCCAATTGACCGTTCTGTACTAAAAGTTAGTCTATAACTTTAATATAACATTAAACGACTATACAAAATCATAAAAGTACCAAAAACTAAAAATGATTTTAAGTTAGTTATGCCGAAAATTGCAATGTGCTCCCTTCCTACATCGGCCGTTTGTATTGTATGGACACATCGTTTCTCGCTTACCAGAAGAACCTCCGTCACCTCTACCACCAAATGATGACTGCCTGTTCCAAGGTCTGCCACCACCAAAACCAGAATCTCGACCCTGATCATTTTGATGTCCCGAAAACTGATTTCCACTGTAATTATGTTGGCCCACCCACATCCCCTGGTTCCCATGTGGTGCACCCCATCCTTGGTTCGTATTTCCTTGTGTAGACCCTTGAACAGGAGTGGGAGCACCCGCATTCGCACTTGGCGGTCCCCACCCATTCCCGGGTATTGGAACTTGAACTGGTGGAGCAACCCAACCGGGGCCCAGGGTCTGCATCGGTCCTGGGATGTTAGCTCCAACATTTCCCGTGGGAGCTAACCAACCGGTATTTGTATTGCCTGTGAGTTGTATAGGTGGTCCCATGTACATATTTGTGTTTGCTGGTGCTGGATTCCGCCATCCCATGCTAGGGTTTACCTGTTGCGTACCCCAGCCGGTGTTAGTAATATCTGGCACTGCAGGGGGATATACGTTTGGTTGACTACTCTGAGGTGGTCTCTGATATTCAGGTTGAAGCGCAGCATTGGTATTTATATTTGAGAAATTTGCCGCATAATTCTGCATGTTTGGCGCAACCCACCCATAGTTCGGAGGTTGAGACTGAGCAGAGCCACCAATAACCTGAGTTTCAGTTAAAGGACTTTGACTGACAACTGGATGGATCATCGTTGACAGATGGCCCTGCTTCGGTGTTGCATGGGGTTCACTTGTCGGCGTTGACTCAAAACCCAAAGAATTTGCCGAACCCACTAGTAATCCCTGTTGCGAATTTGGTGTCGGGCTAAAAGTAGTGTTAGCCTGGACAATAGTATTCAAAACCCATGCATCAGCAACAGAATGAGTCCCAATATTAGTTCTCTCAACACTAGACGATAGATTAGTAGCGATGAGACCACCACCTTCTCCTCCAGTCCACCCTGCATTACTTTGTTTAGGAGTCGGAGATGGTAAATTAGTTATTTCATTTCCGGTCCATTTTTCGGAAGACAATTTTGTATGTGACCCAGGATTCTGATCGACGCTAGTTCTCATGTTGTCAACAGTTGGTATCTCTTTCTCGAATTTACCTGCCAGCGCATCAGCCATAAGTATGGCATCTCCTTGTTTGTCCGTAGTTTTCCAGATCTTCAGATCAGCAGGAAAGTAACCCGTGTTGCTCCATTTATGTAATTGCACCATGGAAAATGGTCCTTGAACTTTTCCAGAAGGATCTTGATAATGCCACATCTTTTCTATTTCATTTATTTTACTTGAATTTTCCGCAATCCTAACTGGAAGAGATGCTCCTGAGGTTACTGATGGAATACCAGTAAGTGACTCGCTTCTGGACACATTGTGCTTACCTCTGTCAGCAGACTCAGAATTAGAACTCCGGTTCTCCAAATAGTGGAGATCTTGTGCATCTTTTCGGCCTTCTAAATTCCAAGAAATTTCATTTACCATCTCACCACTATGAGTAGCATTGCCAGAAAAATTATTACCAGACAGGTTTCTACTCAATTCCCTGTCCTTGCTTAAAACTTTTCCTGTGCCACCCCTTATAGAAGAGCCGCTTCCAGGAGCGAATGAGCCCCTTTCTCTCCTGCTAAATCCGGAACCTCTAGGTCTCTGGAAATCATCTGCATACAACAAATCATTGTACACTACACAGTTGGGACAAGCAAAGGTTATAGTACTCACACTACAAGGTATGAAAAGGAAAAAAAACCTCGTCCCCTGCCTTCAGCTTCTTGGTCATTCTCATCGGATTCGTAATCTGGATCCATCTTCGGATCTGCGTGTATTTCAGGAATTTCCTTCAGTTTGCGATGACGCTCTTCAGGGGTCTTCAAAACCTGTAATTTTTCCACACACTCTCTGAGCGTAGAAACAAGTCAAGGCTAACTCGTCACTTTCACAAAATATAGCATATGAAATCCACATGCTTAGAATAAAGAGCGATAACAAACAACATTCGTAAACATCCACGCTGGAGGCATAATAATAATCTTTGGAGACAAATAATATCTGCCTATCAGCACTCTAATTAATTGTTGGAGTAAGCGTACCATGACAATTCCTAGAGAGAGAAAGAGATGAGGGATTTCGAATTCTATCCCGCCCACAAACCCATCCAAACCCATCGCAGTCCATCAAGCTTTCCGGCATGGCCAGCCTTCCCCAACCCTAACCCACCCATTTCCGAGCATGACTGCATATCCTTTGGGCCGCGCGAAGTTCTCCAGCCGCCTGGTCGCGATTACCGTCCACCTCATTTGGGACCAGACCTCAAAACCCTTCCAAACCCATCGCATGCCTTCAAGCTTTCCGGCATGGCTCCCCCAACCCTATCCCACCCATTTCCGAGCATGACCGCTTCTCCTTTGGGCCGCGCGAAGTTCTCCAGTTCGCTCAGCCGCGTGGTCGCGATTTCCGTCCACCTACTTTGGGACATGCATATCGTCCACTCAACCCAAACACTAGCCAACATTTACGTGATGTCCAAGCCAACCCAAACCTAACTTCCAGACCGGGTGGCAGTCAGCACGGTGTTCAGGGTCAGAATCGAGCCCCCAAAGGCGCTGGGCCATATCAATCCAGGCTAAACCAGAAGTTGAATGCGTTCTCCAAGGTGGACTCAATACCATACTTCTTCACTAATTTCCCAGAGGGGTGGCAACTAGAGAATATGATCCGCACTTTCCAAAAGTTTGGTGAAGTCAGTGGCCTGTTTGTACCAAATAAGAGAGATCTCAAGGGGAATAAGTTTGGGTTTGTCAGAGGTTCAAAGCTAGTTCAGTTGGGCCTGATGTGGATGAGAAGCTGAACCAGATTTGGTTGGGTTCCTACAAGCTCCGGGCAAACAGGCCACGCTTCAACAGGACCGAGGTTACAGCAGCCAGAACCAACGCTGGTGCTCTCTTCGATCGGAAGCTGCTGAGTGAAAGAAATGGGAAGTCTTACGCCGAAGTTGCGGGGGAAACTCGAGATCGAACAACGTTAGAAGAACCTCAGGTTAAGTCAGGAGTAGAGAACGGGTCTGACGTTCCGCTCTAAACCAGAGGACAAACAATAGATTGAGGGGTGTCTCGTTGGCAAATTGATTGATCAGACCAATAGGCTTCAGGCTCAAGATGACTCCAGGGCGAATTGTCTGCCAGATGCAAAACTTATACCTCTAAGAGATTCTCAGGTACTCATCTTCCACGAACAAAAGAAAAGCTGGCGAAGGTCCTCAAGGGAGGAGAAAGAATGGTGGAATCTCTGGTTTAAAGAGATTTCTTTGTGGAATGATAGGGCGATTTCACCAACAAGAGAAGTCTGGATCAGATGTTCGGGTATTCCAGCGGAAGCTTGGTGTCCGAGATTTTTTGAGCTTCTATCAGTTTCTTTGGGAAGGTTGCTGGATATTGATAAGGAAACCCTTAACAGAGACAATTTGGAGACTGCTAGACAAGATAGACACTCCACGTCAGGAATTCATAAACAGAACGGTGAGAGTTAACATTAACGGCTCGGTGTCTTACATTAGAGTAATGGAGGATATATTCTACCAGGAGAGGGTGGAGCTCTTTCCAACAAGTCATACGAACTCTGAGAGGCTCAAATTTCCTAAAGGAACTAGGAACTATAGACTCTTCTGCTTCGGAATCCGAATATTTTGACGAAGTGGTACCCCAATCACCGTTCGAAGGTAGATTGTTGGAGGAAGGTTCCGAACCAGTTCTACAAAATTATAGCCAAGGAATCCGGGAGTCATCGAATGAAAGAGGAGGCGAACCATTCATGAGTGAACAAGTTGTGGGGGAATGCTCGAAGTCTAAAGGTAAAGAGAAAATTAGTGAACACCGTCAGACGTCGGCTTCCACAGGTGGCAACAAGAGAGTATCTCAGTCAGTACAGAGCCCTTCGAAGCCCTCTCCATTCATCCCCAAGGCTTTCTTTCAGTACTCTCGACGGAAGGGGAAGGGCTTGCAGAAGTACATAAAACAGCTAAGGAAGAGGAACATGAATGCAAAGAAGAAAGTGGACCAGGGAAATGAAAAGTTTTATACAGGACTTGTGTGGGGAAGATGTCCTTATCCCGCTGAAAGAGAGTACTCAGGGGGAGGTGGATTCAAAAGACGTGCAGGTGGCACAGGAAAAGGGACAACAGGTTGCGGCTTGTGCCTGAGCCGAATCGAATTCAGCAGAAAAATGAGAGTACACAGATGTACTGAGAGAAGAGGTTCTATTGCGGGAAGCAAAGGAAATTTGGAATTTGGGGAAGACTCTTGAGATCGAGGCAGTAGGTAATGAGAAGAAAATCATCGAAAAATTAGTTGATATGGAAGTTCGAGACAAAGAGGCAATTTGAGGCAAAATGAATTCTGATGCTGAGCTAGGGGATTTGAACAGGTTTTTATGATCCTTGCAACATATAATATCAGAGGGCGGGGGGGGAGGATCAAGAGAAGGGATATACGAGAGTTTGTGTTCAAAGAGATGATTGATTTTTGTGCATACAAGAGAGAAGATGGAGGTGGTTGCCAGGGTCATTTGTCAGTCTATCTCTATCTCTATCTGGGGGGATGACAACTTTGATTGGGTATTCAAAGGTGCAATAGGAGCTGCAGGGGGTTTACTGTGCATTTGGAAAAAAGAATGTTTTTCTATTGAGAGTTGCTGGGGAGAAGATGGAGTTTTGGGAGTGGAGGGAAATTGGGGAGTAGATCGAGTCAAATGTCATATCATGAATGTCTATTCCCCGTGCGATCTGCCCTCCAAAAAAGAGCTGTGGAACATTTTGGAATCTAAAATCAATGAACTTCCCGAGGATAGATGGTGCATATGTGGGGATTTCAATGCGATTAGAAGCCGTTTCGAGAGAAGGGGAAGAAATGTGATCAGTAATGACCGAGACATTAGGGAATTTGATGACTTCATAAGTAGGATGGGTCTGGTGGACTTACCGCTGGTAGGTAGAAAGTCCACGTGGTACAGAGCTGATGGGTCTTGCTTTAGCAGATTGGACAGATTCATATTATCTGACAGGTGGATTGAAGCATGGCCTAACTTGATTCAACGTGGAATTAAAAGGAGCTTGTCAGATCATTGTGTTATTGTGACGATATCATATGTCGAGGATTGGGGACCTAAGCCATTCAGGGTAATTGATTCGTGGATGCAACACCCATATTTTAAGATGTTTGTCGAAAGAATATGGAGCGACTTGAGAGTTCAAGGCTGGGGGGGTTTTATTTTGAAAGAAAAACTGAAGTTGTTGAAGAACTGAAGTTGTTGAAGAACAAGCTGAGGATTTGGAATAAGGATGTGTTCGGCAATGTCGATGTAAGAATTGAAGAGACTCGAAGGAAAATTCTGGAATGGGACGCGATCGCAGATCAAAGAGATTTACAATCTTCGGAGGTTGAGTTAAGAAGAAACGATATGGTGAATCTCCTAGGACAAATCAGGAATAAGGACTCGCTACTATTCCATAAATCTAGAATTAGGTGGATTCAAGAAGGAGATGTAAACTCAAGATTTTTTCATATAAATTCGTGAATAGGAGAAGGAAAACAAACGAATTAGTGGGAGTTGAGATCGAAGGGCAATGGGTGGATACCGTTACAGGGTTGAAGAGCGGGGTCAAAAGATACTTCGAAGAGCGGTTTCAGCAAGATGAATGGAGCAGACCTCGTATTTCGGACTTAGAGTTCAATCAATTGACGGACTTGGAAAATAGTTTTCTGACATCGGAATTCGGAGAGGAAGAGATCAAGAAGGCGGTGTGGTGTTGTGATAGTTCTAAGAGTCCGGGTCCGGATGGCTACAATTTCAGGTTTATCAAAGAGTTCTGGCATGTCATCAAAGACGATTTCATGCGATTTCTGTCCGAATTCCATAGCAACAGCAAAATTGTTAAGGGAGGAAACCCCTCTTTTTACCGTTTTGGTGCCTAAAGCGGAAAACCACGTGAAGATTGGCGAGTATAGACCGATTTCCCTTATAGGTTGTGTATATAAAGTCTTATCGAAGCTTCTAGCAAATAGGTTGAGCCAAGTGTTGGATAGGGTGATATATGTCACCCAATCGGCTTTTGTGGGAAAAAAGACATATCCTAGATGGCGTTATTATTATTAATGAGATGCTAGACGAGTGGAAGCGGACTAAAAAGAAAGGTATACTCTTCAAGGTGAATTTCGAGAAAGCTTATGATACAATTAACTGGGGTTTTCTTCACGAGGTTATGAAGCTAATGAATTTCGAGGACAAACGGAGGGCTTGGATTATGGAGTGTGTTACCAGTGCGAAAGCTTTCATTCTTATTAATGGGAGCCCATCATTAGAATTTGAGCTTAAGAGGGGACTGAGGCAAGGGGATCCTCTATCCCCTTTTCTGTTTCTCTTAGTTGCTGACCCGTTGTCAAAAATGGTCGACAAGGCAGTGGAGAATAATTTATGGGATGTGTGCAAAGTGGGTAGGAATCAAGTACCGATTTCCCATCTTCATATGCTGAACATTCAAAGTATCTGGGTATCCCGATGGGACTGAATCAGAGGAAGTGCGCGACTTGGGAACCAATTTTGGAGAAATTCAAGAAACGAATGGCGGCCTGGGAGGATAAGAGTCTGTCTGTCGGGGGACGGATGGTTTTACTGAATGTTGTGTTGTCTTCGCCACCGGTCTATTTTTCCACCCTATTCCGTGCCCCAAAAGCTATAATTTCCAAACTTAGATCAATCCAATCTGCTTTCTTGTGGGGGGGGTGGGGAGAGTTGCCGAAAAGTAGTCTGGGTCAAATGGGAGGTGGTATGCAAATCTAAACATATGGGGGGATTGGGGGTTCGTAACCTGGATTTCTTTAATAGAGCTTTGTTATGGAAATGGGGGTGGGAAATTATCAAGACTACCTGTGGCTGAAGGTTTTGGCATCTAAATATAGTAATCTAAATTGGAGAGAGATAATGTCAGGGAGGGGGGGCTTAGGGGGATGCATGTGGTGGAGAGATCTTCTAAAAACATTTTCATGGATCTTTCTGAGTGGTTTTTGGGGGCTGTTTCCAAGGGTAGGGAATGGACTTGGGACACAATTCTGGAGGGATATCTGGGTGGGAGAGGAAAGTTTGGAAGTAAAGTTACCTAGATTAGCATCGATCGCACGGGATAGAGATATTCTAGTAGGGAATACCGGGGTTTGGGTGGATGGAATCTGGATTTGGAGGCAGGAGTTGTTTGATTGGGAGAATGATGTTTTTGTTTTGTTACTAACTTTAATTGACAGGACAACTTTGACCAAGGAAAGGAAGATAGCTGGGAGTGGCGCTATGAAGATAACAAATGCTATTCTGTTCGATCGGCATATGAAACCTTTCTAGCTGATGATGTTCTCGACGACGACTCTCTGATGGCTTATGACCTCATTTGGAAGATTTTGGCTCCGAACAAGGTAAGATCTTTCGTATGGCGGGTAATTAAAGATAGAATTCCGACCAAGGACAACTTACGGAGACGTAATATTCTACTAGAACCGATTCAAGATTTATGCGTTCTATGACAAGCAGTGGAGGAGACCTCAGCACATCTTTTGTTCATGTGCTCAGATTCCTACGCTTTGTGGTTGAAATGTTACAAGTGGTTAGGAATCAATCATGTACTTCATGACAAGCCGATTAATCACTTACTGCAGCACAACGGGATTTGGGAGCGGAAAAGATGAAGTAAGGGATGGTTAACTATATGGTCGCTATAACATGGACCATATGGTTAGACAAAAATAAAAGAATTTTCAGGGGAAACGACTTCGAAGATGACCTGTTGAATCTAGTTCAATATAGATCATGGTTTTGGATTAGGAATAGAAACAGATCTAGATTTTATTATGTACTATCTGAATGGGTGAAGGAACCTAGAGTTTGTTTATTAGCATCTTGATATAGGTGATGGTGTGTAAGGATTATTATTGTAAACTTTGGTAGTACTGCTGGTACTTTTATCTATATTATATCTATTTTCCGACCAAAAAATAAAAAAAAAATTAATTGCTGGAGTGGATGACAAGTTTCAGAGATTGCACTGACAGATAATCTCACCAGAAAATTTGACAAAAATGTTAATGTTCAAAATGAGGTCCGCCTTCTCCATGCTATGAAAAACAAACCTTGAACAGGGTATATCTATCTGTTGTCTAGCTGTGTCCGTGTATATGATGATATACAGGAATTACACATGGTTGCCAATATACCTAATTAAGTTACTCACAAGCACAGTAATCTTTTTTCCACATACATCAAATAACGACAAGAAACGTATTCATATTTCTAACAGGCCTAAGACTCAATATGACAGGCAAAGAGCAAAAACTAAATTAGTTATTCAATCAAAAGGAAAACAAAAGAAAAGGATATTCTTTCCGACGTCCTAGATCACTTGCTCGATCACGAAGATGACTGAGCCGCAAAGTCTCTGACTCCAGCCACTGCAAGTTACCACAAAGAAATACGCTTTACTTGATAAAAATGACCTAATATATGGAACTCTTCATCCACAAGGAGAAAAGTAAATCAACAAACCAGGAGTTATTCAGTTCAGGATTTCATACAAGAATAAATGTACGCAGGGATTAGTGAAACCTTCAGTTGACGTCTCAATTGATAGTCTAAAAAACAAATTGAAGAAAAAGGACCCAAAGACGATTAAAACATGCAGCCCTCGATCCAGTATCTTACGACATCTTTTGCCATCATATGTCAACTTGCCTACAGTCTCCACATATAGAGTTCAGTCTTGCTGACTCGCAGAATATGATGCAAGTCCTACCCCAGCAGCCATACCAAGGTATCTGCATTTTCCTTCTGAAGTTCCCATCTCCCCATCCCCTCAAGTGACTCACAAATACCGAAGCCCTTTTTTTGTAAATTGTTTGCAAAACAACCCCTAGACTTTGTCCAGAAATGAATAGTCTTGGCGCTAAATAGGATGTGACAGTATATTAATAATCAAATAGGTAAAATTGCCTAGATTAGAATTTAGCGATATCAAATAAAGTCGGAGATAGTTTTCTAGGTGTACAACCAGAGGGTTATATGTAGCAAGTCTAGAATAAATGGCAAAACTTCAAAAGACCAGTAAGAGCAGAAACGAGGACATTTTCAGAATATGAGAGTGCTCGGATGAATAGACTGAAAAACACTTTTTCAAAGAAAATACATAATGTTTGGAAGCAGAAGTTGATTTAAATAATTCTTGAAACAGCGCTTTTCAGAAGCCAAAAGATGCAGCTCTTGGCTTCTGCTTCTCCTTGACAAATTAAAAAGTTTATTTTCGCTATTGTAACCAAACATGAAAACTGCTTCTGTTTTTACACATAATGTAAAGTGTTTTAAAAGAGGTATTCAGACACTCATATTTTCGATACAAGTTAGATCTACCGAACAAGTCGCTCAGCATTTGCATTATTACATGAGTACCAAAACTTTCATTCGTCCCATTCATTTTAGGAAACAAGAAGAGTTTAAAGATACCCATTAAAGTTTCAGTAAAGAGAACAGTTTCAAAAGAATAGAAAACAAACACACATCATTAACTCGGGCCTCTTGAATTTCCATGGTCTTGTCAAGAATTTCACCCTGTAAACCAGAAATGTCGTTATCCAAGTGCGAGGCAAACGGGGAAAAACTCTAGAATTATGTACATAATTACCACAGTCAGCCTACTGATCAGTCCACACTTGATACTCTGGCGAAGACGCTTGCATTCCTCCTGTAAAAGTTGAAAAAATGAAGGATATGTGATTGACTAAAAACCGTCTTAACTTGAGAATTCGAAAAGCTGAACATAGTACATAACATCACAGCTTAATTTCAATGGGACCGACTAGTACATAGTAGTTATCCAATGCATATCAAATACTCCAATCATTGCAACTAGAAGTTTTGTTATATTGCACTTTGAAGTACCTTGACAAATGACATCCAGAGATTGGGGGAGCGGGGGACAAACTTGGGGGTGGGGAATGTTTATAGATGACGTTAGGAAATTTTCTCTCAATAAGAGCAAACGAAGGTTCTGTGTTAGATGCAATCACCTCAGTGAAATCTTGATTTGAGATTGTATCAATTGATGTGACTTCAGTCTTGTCTAGATTTAGTATCTCCAACACAATGTCAGTGGTCTTTTTACCAATTTTGTATGGCCCTGCTGCCTTGCTTGTGTCTGCATATGAAATACAAATAAAATTCAATTTTACTGTTTTTATTTGAGAGTTGGTGCATGTGTAGTTAAGCGGGAGTCTCTGAACCAAAGTTCCAACAGAACCTAGAAACAATACTAGCTGTACTGTGGTTACATAACAAAGAGAGTTCTTACATATAGTGGTAACATACAAATAGAAAGTTCTTACCTACAACTTGCACTAATCTATACAGGTCTTGCTTTTGACCACTACCAGAAATCCTTATCCTAACAAACATCCCAATGACTTTATCATGAAACATTTCCACATCCTCAAGCAAGTCCTCCATCAATTTTCTTCTCAGGTAAATTAAGCTAATGTTGTGCATGTCAATAGCTGCGTAATCATCAAGATTAGACTGTGGCCCCCGAAGACCACCTTTTTTGCGTGCTTTGCTTTTCCTATCTTTCACACCCTTGGTCAGATGGTCAGTATTGCCAGCCATATCTAACTGGTTATTTTCAGTGTCAACAATAGTTCCTTCAACATCATCATTCTGCTCATCTCTAATAAGAAAATGAGATTCAAGAAGTTTTAACATTTCAAAATGCCCAACCCGAGGTTTCCTAAATAAAACTTCGAGTCTTGTATCACATATAATTTGACTTTTCCGGCGAGGATCGCGTAGTTTGTTTCTTTTTATATACTCCAGCAAAAGACCTTGCACATCAAACTGGGAGAGAACAGATGTGTCACCATTTTTCATGTGCGAAACAAATTCAAGTAGCTCTTTCGATGCCCACTCAGAGTTGGCTGGTGATGCAAGACCTCTGCTCCTGGTTGCAACACATGCACTCACCAAATCCTTTTCTTTGGTTAGGGATTTCGATTTTTTCCCTCTCTTTTTTCTTTTAGATTTTATATTTTTCGAATCCTCAACAGAATCTTCTGAACCAGATCCTTCATCGTCATCAGCCTGTGCATCAGATGATTCTTGTTTACTGGGACCAGACAATACATCCTTTCCCTTCCATGGATTTTTAGCCTCTGCAATCTCAACTGATGAGAGTGACAACTTAGATTTCAATTCGGTATAGTACTCCTCGAAGAGACACTCCCAGCTACCTCTATCACCAAAATTTGTTAGAGCCTGCATCAGTCAAGAGGACCGCAACAAAACAATCAGATTTATGTCCAAGATAGATTACAATGATTCAGAGACAGGAAATGGGCCTGATTATTTAAGGTGCACTTTATCTAGAAACTGAACATAAAGGTGCTATATGGATAAAATCATACATCAAAACACAAGTGAAAAGCCGAAAATGCCAATCAAAAGAACGATAGACGAGGGACACATGGGAAAATTACATCAAGGGGCGGACCTAGCGTAGGGGATCTCCCACCTAATGTTAAGTCGACTATCCTCGGCACATTTCTCTCCCTCGACCCTCCCCCCTTCCCACTTTAAATTTTCTAGTCTGCTGTCAGCCTCAGATTACATCTAGCTCTCGGAGATATACCTACTTCACAAACATCTCCTATTCAAAAGTCATTATTACATCCATTGCCTTCAGGCAGTTAGACTTGAGCATTTTAGCATGTTTGGACAGGAGGTAGATATTAACAGATTACAGGGATTCAATACAAAGCAATAAACATCTTTAAACCACATAAAGGCAATTGTAATTATGATTTTGGAGAGACAATTCGGGCATTCGTGTGGGAACTAGATACAATTTTCCCCAACAGCTAATACCAAGAACAGTCGGATCGTGTATTTCTGTTGAAACTGGAGTAAAATATTCACCAGTGATTACGAAGAAGGTACGGCCAGAGGAGTTGACTAAAGCAACTGTCAAACCTCTCAATTTATTTTCTCTAAAAAACTTCGAATTTCACAGGAAACATAAGCAACAAAACGCAGAATCAGATCAATTAGACAATTTTTGCTTGTAAGTTCATTAGAAATTTACATGATCTCACAGGGACTGAATGCAGATAAGCACAAAATTTTGAAGATCTCAGTTTTAAGTTGCATTCTCTGCCCTTGGAAAAGTGGAAAAAGAGCATGAAACCCCCTATGTACAATCAATAGATTTTTTAAAACATTATGTTTTTAACTCCAAGCATGCACCAAGTGAGGTATAAATGGGGTACATGTGCTTGTGATTTATAAACATGGCGTTTTAAAAGACTTAATTTTAAATAGGGGGTTCCGTACTTTTGAACTCTCTACAAGGGTAAATACTGCAATTTGCCCCTCAATTTCATAAGGTTAGAGCCACAGATGCATGTGTGCACCAATATCAAGTGTGATTAGAGAACATGAGATAGAAAGATAAAAAGAAATACTGTCTTTGAGGTCAGATTTATTTCTACACAGGTCAAAATTTACCCATCCTAATTCCTAGTAGATATTACATTGTGAAGTAGAAGTCAGCTCAAGGTTTATCAGGAACATTTAGATCGCCGAAAACATTCTGGGAAGTAAAAGTTGCTCAAATAAAAAAGGGCAAACACGGTGCACGAAGCTTCCGCAGTGCACGGGGTGCGGGGAGTGATTGGGCCACTTTGCGCCTAAAAGTTGCTCAAATGCGAACAATAACTATATGCAATAACATTACTGTGTCCTCGTCTACTAGAATCAACTGTAAGTGATGTATTATTAACCAAAATAAAGCTACACACAAAAATTAGTTCAGCTCTAATATAAAACACCAATTCATTTAACTATCCCAGTTAAATGACTAATTAGTCTAATTCAAAATAAGACATTCTTCCAGATACTTGGGGTATCATGTACCACAATCATACGCTTTTGGCTGACAAGAGAAAAGCAAACTCACAAATCTCCATTAAGTTTAAGCCAGATTTGGATGTCTGGCAAATGGAAACAAAAAATCCCAATCAATCAGTCAGGGGAAAAATATAAGCGCAAGCAAAATAATTATAGCTGCAAAAAAAGTATAAATCAAAGCCATAAAGTCAAAATAATAGCATCTTCAGATTTACAGAAATCATCTTCCAGTTCAAAGATAAATACACTGGGACAACTAACAGATTACTCCTAAAAAAACTTCAAAATATTTGATCAGTGTCAATAGGTCCCAAATAAATAACAACCAAACTGAAACTACAGATGGTGCAGAACTGCGACATGGAACTGCGACATGGCTAATGAAAGGCAGCCCAAACGAATTCAACTTTGGAAAACAAATGCCATTAGCAACTTGTCAGACTTGAAATATATCATCCAAACCAAATCAAACCATTGATTGAGAGAGAGAGAGAGAGAGAGAGAGAGAGAGAGAGAGAGAGAGCATACATCATTGTTTCCATGCTCATTGTTCTCAATTACCATGACAGTTTTCATGCAGGTCTCACAAAAACCTTTATTTCCTCTGACACATAAGATAACCGCATCTTTACTACATTTCTTGCACAATGAGAATGTACATGTATAACACATAAAGTGGGCATTCTTCTCGCAAATGCTACACATATGCCAGCCTGAAAACAAGAAAAGCACAAGACTGTATGAGAGTGGAAACACTATATAGGCTTCAAATTACACAAACTGAAGCAGAATACAACGCACAAAGAGGCATAAATAAGACAGACTAAGAGAACTTTTACTCAAAAATAGAATTGAAAGATCATGCACATTAGAAATATTAGAAATCATATTTTAAGTGTAGTCCACCTAAAACTGCATTATAGCTTGTAAACATGCCCCTATCTCACAGGTTATAGAGCCTTATAGGGTCAAACAGCAACCAATGAGACAGGTGGGTTGTTGCATATTTCGTCCTAAGTCAACCTTTAATGGATTTAGACTTTTAACTGCAGACACAGGATTGTTTTTTACGAAAACAGAATTACACAGAGATCACTCCATATCTTATTATCGGTAATGTCTAAATTATGTTTGAAAACTATGGTGCGCATGGACAGATTTAAGAGGTTTTGTTTCAATGTCGCGAATGCATCCTTTTTTTCTCACCAAAATTATGTAATATAATCTGGGATGCAAACAATATACGCATCCTTGATGTTAGAAGCAGACAAGGTGAATTTTAAACCCTAGATATAATTAGCTTTGTTAAGTTTTAAATTTACTTGCTTGTGAATTATATTTGCACATTCAGTTGCGGTACTTTTTGTGTATTAAATTCCACCATAGTCGATATCATTCCGTTCTGCTGGATTAGAAAGTTTTGATGACGGTGCAAAGCATAGGTTAAATCCTTAGCACCTCGATCTCATCCTTGTTGAAGTGTATTCAGGAACGATCCAAACACTTGCAAGGTAATATCTATGAACAGTATCGTCAGTGAAACACATATCACAATTCTCACATAGACATCCCTAAATCTCCCCATTCCCACGGTTGGTCTTATCACCATATCTACCAGTGGATAGTAGCTGCGAAAGTAACCCACTAAAGCATCAGTTAACAATGCACATATAACAGATTTATTACTATTTATGTTCTAATCTAGAGAGAACTAAGTCAAATTGCCACATAACCAATGGGGTTTTTGGCTGTATGTATATATATAAGTATTCATGGGATGTAGTCCAAAGAAGTCGAGGCTTCCAATAAATGTAATTCATGGATCTGAGCAACCTAAAAAGGAGACAAATTAGACTGATTTAAAGGATTTCTTTTGTCCTGGTAGATATGTAGTACATGCTGTCAGTCCAGTCAACCATTACTCAAATCACTCCACCAATTTCCCCAAATCACTCACACGCTCCAATCAATCGCATGGCTGGCTTAAGTTATGAAGGAGTAACTTTTGGGTTGTCAATATACTTACTGAATTAGTGATACCCCGAAATTTGATTAACGGTAATTAACCATAATTTGTGAATTAACTAATCATTAATGATAAATGGCAACTGACAATCGGATCAGAACATAACATAGTAAATATACAAATATATTTTGGAAATATTTGAATTATAAGTCTGAAATTATTTCAAAATAATTTGAATATAAAATTTGTATTAAATTGACAGATTTAATTTTGGTGATTGAAATAGGGACATAAAGCCAGGTGTGGACTGTACATGTAATGAGTCAGTGCACCGGTGACACCCCAATGTTCATAATTGGTCGGGCATTAATATATATCGATGTAGAACGTAAAACACATAGTAAAACGTGTAAAACACACACCAGATCGCCAAACATGCACTAAAACGTGCGAAACATGCACATTGCTCTTGACCACCGACCAACTCGTGTAAATCCACTCTGTTCGCCACCGTCCGACCACCATCGCCGATACAAACCTGCCGATACAAACCTATCACTGTGTTCCTTACTCACTGCCGCACCTTTCCATACCAGATAATCAAGATTTAAGCTTCGAAACTCTTTTTGATTTTGGCCTCGAACGGATTAATCACGCGACCTAGGGTTTTTGTGCTTCTGGTTCGATTTCGTTGATTCAATACAATTTGGACGAATACCAGGCATCGATCCTCTTCCCTTCACCTTGACCAAACTTTCTGCACCAGTTTCCGTAGCTATCGCCGGCGGAATTCGAAGAAAGCGCACGTGTAGCGTGTGCAAGTTGGGTAAAAGTTCGATGTTCGAATTTCCGACTTTGTGTTGATATTTACAAGTTAATTTGGACTATAATTGTTGAATAATGATTTGAATTGGTGGAAAATAATTTATCAAATTAAATTATGGTGTAATCACATCGATTTAATTATACTAAATTGGTTATGCGATGATCAAATTTGATAACCAATTTTAGGACTAGTTTATTAAATTGTGAATTGATATTGGTGTAAAGTGAATACATCAACCCTACAAGCTCAAGTCGACCCTCATATATCGAGAAGTAAAGGTATGTTGCGATCGGGTAACATACGACAGGTATCTGTATTATCTGATATATGATTTGATGAATTATGTGAGATTACGTGCCTGCGTGATTTTACGTAGCTTATGTGGCATTCATAACATGCATAATTGGCATATCGATGTATAAAAATAAATATTTTGTTAACACACCTCATTTTTATACATATATCAATGCATGACATACACGTTGAGATATGATTATTTGATACCCTATTATTTTGGACTCGATCAATCGTAAGGGTTGTACACGTGCTATGATTGGCATTAAGTGGCTTGAAAGGCATAGAGATTCATGGCCTTTATGATTGCTATGATTCGTTGATATGGTGATTGGTGGCGTTTGCCAACGTCATCCTATGAATTATCCATATTCATTGAAACTGTTATGGGTGGCGCCTTGTTGACGTCATCAATATGATATGATGTCAAGAGCTGGGATGTGGTGACGCTTTGACGACGCACCATATAAACATCTCTTTGCTTGACAAGCTCGAGCTATTCTGATATGTTCGGGCTTTCATTTATTGGCTCTGAGATACCCGGTGGATGTACTATACCGACATGACATGCATTGCATTGCATTTCATATATCATGTTATAGATACACGTTGTATTTCTTTTGATCGTTTCATATTAGACTTTTGCTCACCCCCGGGGGCTGTTGTCTTTGTGTGTGGAGAATGACAGGTAGTACATGTGGCCAGGACCCCAGAAAGGCACGTCCGGTGGGAGCCACACTTGAGGTTTTATTCTTGTTATCCCAGTAGTATATGTACCAGGCGTATGCCCCTGGAGTGAGGAGTTTATGTATATTTAGTTCATTTTAGCCCCGTATGGATATGTGTTTAGTAGTTGATTTGTGTATGCCGGTTTATGTTGATAGATGTGAACTGATGGTATATACATATATATTTTCAGTATGTCTATTGGTATTTGTAGTATGCTCCTCAAAAAATGAGGTCATCCCGAAATTTTTAGGGTCACATGTTAATAAATGTAACAAATCTTATGTTGTTTACGCTATAATTATCATTGTGTGATCATTAATCAGGATTGGGCCCTCACAGTATTAGTAGCTAGATTGTAGTTTGTAGTGTAACATATATAGGGAAAACCATTGATCAATAAAATCATTCCGTCAAAATCGTACCTCTGTCATGGTACCAGAGCCTAATCGGTCAAATTTCAGAAAATAATTTTTTTTATGGTACCCAGCCTGTGTCCATAAATCTTCCGATTCACTGTTCCGATTCTGCCCTCATCACTCGCCTACAACAGCATCTTCAGGCTTCGTTTCATATGAAAGATCTGGGTCCACTCACCTACTTCTTGGGATTGGAAAATCATACAGGACCAAAGGGTATCTTCTTGAACCAACAAAAATATACACAAGATCTCATCAATTTGGCCCGACTTCAAGATACTCCTTCCGTCGACACTCCCTTGGAAGTTAACATGAAATATCGTCATGAGGATGGAGATCTTCTTCCTGATCCTACTTTATATCGCCAGTTCGCCACCTAGTTGGGAGCTTGAATTATTTGACCATCACGCGTCTTGACATCTCCTTTGCGGTTGAACAAGTTAGCAAGTTCATGCATTCTCCGAGACACATCACCTATATTTTGCTGCAGTTCGTCGGATCATTCGTCGGATCATTTGTTATCTCAGTGGCTCATAGGGAGTTCAACTTCATCTTGTTGCCTTCAGTGATGCTGATTGGGCCGGGTTCCCCGATACTCGTCGCTCATGTTTCTTGGGTCTTCGCTGATCTCCTGGAAAAGTAAGAAACAGGATCGTGTGTCAAAATCTTCGAATGAATCTGAATATCGTGATGTCTGCTGCTTGTTCAGAAATCATTTGGCTTCGTGGACTCCTAGATAACATGGGTTTCCCTCAAATGCACCTCATTCCTCTCCATGGAGAGGACACAAGTGCCATTCAAATAACAACCAATCCCGTCGTCCATGAACGAACAAAACATAACGAGGTAGACTGTCATTCCATTAGAGAGATTATTGATACAAAGACGATCACTCTTCCGCATGTCTCCAGTGATCTTCAACTTGCTGACATATTTACAAAGTCATTGACTCAACAATTTACAAAGTCATTGACTCGGCAACGTCATCAATTTCTAGTTGGCAAATTGATGCTCCTAAATCAACCAGCATCAATTTGAGGAGGGTGTCAGTCCAGTCAAACATTACTAAAATCACTCCAGCAATTTCCCCAGATCACTCACACGCTCCAATCAATCACATGGATGGCTTAAGTTATGGAGGAGTAACTTTTGGGTTGTAAATAATATTACTGTAATTAGTAGCTAGCTTGTAGTTTGTAAATGTAATATATATAGGGAAAACCATTGATCAATAAAATCATTCAGTCAAAATCGTACCTTTGTCAAAGGCATAGATTGTTGGTCACATAAAGTGAAAATGACAACATAACATAATTCTTTCTATATATCCAATGCATGAAAGTGGGATCCAAATTAGCCTCTATAATACTTTTGATGCTCTCTGTATATCCAATGCATCAAAGTGGGATTGAAATTGGCCTCTATAATACTTTTGATACTCTATGTATATCCAATGCATGAAAGTGGGATCGAAATTGAGCCTCTATAATACTTTTGATACTCTTAACACATTCGACATTCAACCACCCCAGCATCGCATCTAAAGATAAGAATCTGCATCAATAATCTTTTTTCCATTTCAATTGGAATTGAAAGTGAAGTCCTTTTCTAAAATCATTGGCCCACATCCAAATGAAGTTATAAAACAGGTTACCATGAATAATGAGCAGATCAACCAGACATGGAAGCTTGCAACTTAAAGAGTAACACGACTATTAAGGGTTAGTTTCATGGTGCTTAAATAAAAAGCAAGTGTAATCCTCAAAGCATCAATAAAAGGATCAACTATCATCAATTCGTGCATGAGTTTTCAGGTGACGTGAAGAAACACATACCACAGTTCCATCGACCCTTCGCCCTGAAAAAAGCTTCATCTCGATTAACACATGTTGGATGATATGCCTTTGGGCAACCTCTGGGAAACAATGGAAGAATGTGATGGACGAGAAAAATTATACAAAGTCACCAAACACAATCAAAATAATGGAACTCTTTCTCAGGCAAATTGAAATATTCAATAACACCTTGAAAACTTACCTCCGATCACACAGCACGAGCTCCCCACCATCAAAGCAAATGAAGCAAACATCTTCTTCAACTGTCTTCCTAGATGAGGCCTTTGCTGTGGATTTAGAATTCAAAGGACTTTTAGAAAACTTTCCTCTCTTCCGTTTCCCTCCATATGCTTTCCCTGATTCAACCACATCTGTTTTGGTCTCCATTTCAGTGTCTTGAGTTCTAGTCTCCTCCTCCACAATGGGTGTTTTATTGTTTTCATCTAATAATGCAGCTGACAAATCATCCATCCCCTCACAAGGATCACCCACGGAGCTACTTGTTTCCTTTGTCAACTTTGTGTCCTCGGATGCAATTTTGTCCGCCACCACATCAATTGCTGTCCCTGATTTCACTTCAGCATCTTCCATATGAAACTCAGCTACATAATTGCTAGTCATGTCTGATTCCAATTCCTCCATTATTTCAGTTCTAACGTTTCCTCCTGCAAGATACTCATCTACTTTTGCCTCATCTCTATTTTCTGCCACAGTCACAGGCTCACATAACTTAAAATCCTTTCCAACTTCCAGACTCGTGTTCTCAACTTCCACCGTCTTGGTTTCATACATCATATCCTCCTCAGCAGATGCCTCTTCACTCTTGGAAAGCTCATCTCTGGCATCAACACCAGCATATCCCAAACTACCTAATTCATGAACCTGCGCACTTTCTACCGTATTAACTGCAACAGGGTTCACTTCAGTTATTAGTTCCATCCCTGTTTTAACCTCTGTGACAGGCATATAATCTGTGATCAAGGAGCGAACATTTTTCTCTTCACTCTTGGAAAGCTCATCTCTAGCATCAACACCAGCATATCCCAAACTACCTAATTCATGAACCTGCAGACTTTCTACGGTATTAACTACAACAGGGTTCACTTCAGTTATTAGCTCCATCCCTGTTTTAACCTCTGTGACAGGCATATCAACTGTGATCAAGGAGCTAACATTTTCCTCTTCAACGTCAGATGATATTTTGGATGCCTCGACTCCCAAACAATTGGAAGCTAAAACAACCTTCTCCACATCATCTTCATCACCAGCCACCATCAAACCTGTCTCATTTTCTAATGTCAAACTATCCACATCCGCTCTTCCTGGTTCTTCAAACATCTCTCCTTCACTCATCTTCCCCTCCATCTCCTTTCTTGGTTTATCATTCAACGATTTCATTCCCTCGCTATCTTCTAGCAAATCATTACCACTCCCAAATGTCGAAGACTCGGGCCATGAAACAGCTTCGGATAAGTCAGTAACAACTGGTTCGACCTTCGAATCAACTAAAGGCTTAAGTTCTTCCTCTTCTTCCTTTCCCACTCGCTGGTCCACTGAAATTTCAGTAACATTCTTTCCCACGTTAACATCATCTACTCGCTCACATACTTTCTCGACTTTCACTTCGATTACATGGTCCCGAATCACATGTATTCCATCCGCCTCCACCACCGCTACGGCCTCTGTAATTCCCGACTCCGCCGTCACATGATTCTCCAAAACAACCTGTTCTCCCCCACCATCGGCTGCCACCACCTCTAACAACTTCATTTCATCACTTTTTCCTCCGACATTCAAATTCAGTTCACCCAATCCAGGAACAATTTCGCCTTTTTCTCCGTTCTTGGTTTCTTCGATTCCCAAATTTTCCTCTTCCATTTCCAATTCAAGGGGGTTTAATCTCGTTCAATTCAGTCTCTTCATCCTCTGCGCCTTCCTTTACAAAACCTAACCCTGGTTGCTAATGGCTAGGAACGTGAGCTCGAATGCTTAGTTCAATGGATTCAGCATAAAGCTAGGGTTGTGGGACTGATATAATTGGGTTTAGAGAATAAAATAGATAATGTAAAGCTCATTGGGCTTTCTTGTGAAGTGGGTAAGCTTGTTGCTGGGTTTGGATATTTTTGCAAAGGACCAACCCATGTAAAAGTAACGCCTTCTTTCCTTCGAGAAACTAGCTAACTCAAATTGTATTCGCGATCTATCGCAAAATCAAGCATGTGGGGGCATTAACACGTGCCAAATAAATGAAAATCTAAACTTATAAGGAATAAGGTGAGGAAAGAATTGAATTTTCAATTGATGAATATTCAAATAAAATTGAGTATTTTGTGAATAGATGATAAAATTCAAGGTAGAATCGACCGATACCAAAAATTCGTTTCTAATAGTTTAATAACTTTGCTTTTA
Organism: Haberlea rhodopensis; assembly: GCA_907163345.1. Classification (NCBI taxonomy): domain Eukaryota; kingdom Viridiplantae; phylum Streptophyta; class Magnoliopsida; order Lamiales; family Gesneriaceae; genus Haberlea; species Haberlea rhodopensis. The sequence continues at coordinate 7,275,352 of CAJQUN010000021.1, read as the reverse complement.
ATTTCACTAATATAGTTCAATCACAAAACCCCATTGTTTATTGCTTTTGTTTTTGTTTTCATTAACATAAAGATTCACACCTTCTCGTGTGATCGATCCATACTCACGCTACTACATTATTGCTATCAATCTTTTGGATTGAGTGTGGTTACTTTGGGCATACACAATAAGCGCACATCAAATTTGGCATAGTTGCCGAGGAGGCGTTGTATATTTTTGTGTTAATTTTTTTTTTTTTTTATTTCTCCGGTGCTACTTTGGTTTGTTCGTGCTTAAGGTAAACTTCTTAAAACAACAAATCTCAAACCACTACGGAGCAACGATATGCCATGGAGGACTATAAGAGCCTGGACATATTGGCATTTCTTGTGCAACAACTTGGTGTATGAAATTGACAAAGTGCACAGATATGTGGGATCGATACATACAACCCAATTTGGAGGGGTCATCCAAATCTCATCTACGACAATCAATGGATGAGCCCACATCCACCTTACATGCAGTCCAACCTACCGCCATACATACCACAATATCAGCCTCGGCCACAACAACCTCAATTCCATATCTCTGGTGAGTCTTTGGAGGATATTATTACAGAACTTACTAATAGTACTTTGCAATTACAACAGAAAACCAGGGCTCGCATTCAGAATTTGGATATTTAAGTGGAACAACTGACAACATCAGCCAATATGATAGCATCACGAGCATCAAACGATATACTCTCCCAAACGGTGGAGAATCCAAGGGAGACCATGATTGCAGTCGCCTCAATGAATAATGAAGAGGTAGCAACCCCGGAGAAGGTGGTACGGACGCCACCCAAGCTAGAAGAGGAAACAGAGGTGCCACTAGAAGAAAATGAGCTTGCACACCCTGCAACTCCGAAAGGTACGTTTCCAACTGATCGCTATGTTAAATACCTAAAAGAATCATGTGATATGAAAGACGGACTGAAGAAAGAATACTGTGATAAAATGGATCTATGGATGACTTTTTCGACAACAACCCAAACAAAACCCCCCACTAAATGCAAGGATCCAGGTATGATTATTATCCATTGCACAATTGAAAATAATATAATTGATAAGGCCATCTAAACTTAGGAGTAGCAATCAATGTTATGCCTTATTCAATTTATACATCTTTAGAAATAAGACCTTCTAAAAATGTCGAACTTTTTATTTAATTAGCAAATATGTCTATTGTGTGCTCTTGGGAAGTACTTGAGGATGTTCTTGTGAAAGTTGATAATTTGGTCTTTACTGCTGACTTCTACATACTTGACATAGAAAATAACGATAAGAGCAGCCCTATTCTGTTAAGGATACCATTTTTGGAACTCCAATTGCATAATATATATGTAAGTTGTGGTGCTTTTACTATGAATTTGATGGTGAAATAGCTAAATTCAACGTTCATGATCCCATTAATCCCCTTATTGATAATTGCACTAATTACACTTATCACAAGAACACTCACATTATGTCACTAAGTATGAGTTAGGGGTAACTGCTGATCGACTTGTTTACAAAGGAGGTACGGAAGTAATTCTAATTGATACTTCACATACAACAACTACTTTACAAACTCATTATACTAAACTTCCCAATTTTGACTTGCAGGTAGCTGATATTTAGCTGAAACTTCCCCCCGACAAACCTAAGTATATATCAATAGAAAACGGGGGAATGAGAAAAGGGTTGAAGACTTCCAAGAAGTACAAGGCAAATAGGCATCGCCTTCGAGTTGTCAAGAAGATACTAAAGTGGAAGAAGGTAGACATGGAGGCTATACATAACCACCATGAGTACAATGGACTGGCGTTAGGCCACCGAGTAAAATTGATGCGTTGCTTGGGAGGCAATCCAAGTGGAGTTAGTTTTCCTTTTACTTTTTATTGTTTTCTATGTTTAATTTTTCTCTTCCCTTGCAATTTTGACTTACATTGGGGACAATATAAGATTTAAGTATGTGGGAGAGATTAGTAGTGCATTTATTACTTTCATATTACAAAAATACGAAAAAATCAAAAAAAAGTTTAAAAAAATTGAGCTCATAGTTAATGATAAACATAGATTTTTGAATCACTGGCCTATTATGATACCTAATTGATAGCATACATGCTTTTGGAAATAAGTGAATCGCTAACATTGGAACACTTTGAACTCTAATGCAAATTATGCTTTGACATAGGTGTTGAACATTTTGAGCACGAAACTTTCATGAGCTTGTGAAGTGTACATAGCATAATGAAGGTTGTGTGAACCTTGTGATTTTAATGCAGTTCAATCAAGAAGCGAAAGGAGAGGAAGAAATCTCTCACCCAATCTATTGGAGATATCTGAATTTGATGATTTCATTATCAAATCGAGGCTGGTTGATCTTCCTTTAATTGGAAGAAAATTCACATGGTATAGACCGGATGGTTCGTGTGTAAGTCGACTAGACCGTTTTCTAGTATCAGCTAAATGGCTTCAGGAATGGCCGAACATCACACAATGGGGGATGAATAGATCGATTTCGGATCACTGTGCTATCATGCTAAAGAACCAAGTTTCGAATTGGGGCCCAAAACCATTTAGAATAGTGAACTCGTGGTTCAATCATCATCAATTCAAAGACTTTGTTGAGAAGGAACGACTTTCGTTTCACGTATTGGGGTGGGGAGGTTTCGTTTTGAAGGAAAAGCTGAAATTAATGAAAACAGACTCAAAATCTGGAACAGGGAGGTCTTCGGATCACTGGACTCCAAAATTGAGGAATTAAAAGACAAAATCTCCTCTTGGGACGATAGAGCAGATGTCCGAGAATTAACCTCTCAAGAGTTAACTTCTCAAAAGGCGGATTTCATGGATCTTAAAGCAAATATAATCATGAAAGATTACCTTTTATTTCAAAAACCAAGAACCTCATGGATTCAACAGGGAGATGCTAACTCAGGCTTCTTTCACGATTAACAGTCGCCGAAAGAAGAATGAAATAATGGGTCTATTCTTGAATGTGTTTGGGTTGATTATGCGGATGGCCTTAAACAGGGGATAAGCAACTTCTATGCGGAACATTTCAACCAAGAGGAATGGGACAGACCGAGAATCATGTAGCAGAATCCGACAATTGTTTATTAACAGCCGGATTTTGGGAAGATGAGATTAAAATGGCAGTTTGGAATTGTGAGAGTAATAAGAGCCCAGGGTCGGCTGGTTTCAACTTTGGTTTCATCAAAAAAATCTGGAACAAACTTAAATATGATATTTTGAAATTTTTCGATGAATTTCACAAGAATGGAAAGTTGATAAAAGGTGGAAATCCTTCATTTTTGGTACTCATTCCTAAAAAGGACAACCCAACTCACCTGGAGGAATTCAGGCCTATTGCTTTAGTTGGTTGCGTTTATAAAATTTTGGCGAAACTTCTGGCCAACAGATTGAGTAAAGTTCTGGATATGGTGATATTCAAAAACCAATCATCTTTTGTGGGTCATCGTCATATTTTGGATGGTGTCCTGATTATCAATGAACTTCTTGATGATTTCAAAAGAAAGCAAGGTTTAGGCATAATATTGAAAGTGGACTTTGAAAAGGCTTATGATTATGTGAATTGGAGTTTCCTTGATCACATCATAAAACTTATGAACTTCAGTATAAAATGGAGAGGATGGATTATGGAAGGCCTATCCACAGCAAAGGCTTCAGTGTTAATTAATGACAGTCCTTCGCCGGAATTTGAAGTTAAGAGAGGACTTCGTCAAGGTGATCCATTATCACCATTTTTATTTGTGATTGTAGCAGAAGCTCTGAATAGGTTGATTAATAAAGGCGACACAGAACAATCTTTTGTCGGGATTAAAAGTGGGAAATGATGACTTATTGATATCCCACTTACAATTTGCGGATGACACGTTACTACTGAGTGAGGCTAATTTGGAGAATGCACGTTCTTTGAAAGCTATTCTTCGTATCTTTGAACTGATGTCAGGTTTGAAGATCAACTTATGCAAGAGTAGCATTATTGGATTGAATGTGGATCAAGGAGTTTTAAATCAATTGGCAGATTTCTTGAATTGCAAAGTAGGATCTCTTCCTTTTAAATATTTGGGATTACCGACTGGGGGTAATCCACGGAGGAAAACGTTATGGGAACCAGTTCTGGAGAATTTTAGAAGAAGGTTAGCAAGATGGGAAGATAAGAGTTTGTCCATTGGAGGCTGCCTGATATTACTTAATGCCGTTCTGTCTGCGTTGCCAATTTATTTCTTCACCTTTTACCTTGCTCCCAAAAGCATCTTACCCAAAATTAAATCATTTCAAATATCATTCTTATGGGGAGGTGGGCAGAGCATTCATAAAATAGCTTGGGTCAAATGGGTAGAGATTTGCAAACCAAAATCACAGGGGGTTTGGGAGTCAGGGATATTGAGTCTTTTAACAAAGCTTTGATTAGTAAATGGGGGTGGGATACCATGTGCGGTGTAGAGGGTCAGTGATATTGAGTCTTTTAATAAAGCTTTGATTGGTAAATGGGGGTGGGATATCATGTGCGGTGTAGATGCACTTTGGCTGAAAATTCTTGTATCAAAATATGGTTCAATGTCAAGTGATCGCATTTTTTCGTAGAATGTTGTTATCTCATCTAATTATTCTATTTGGTGGAGGGATATCAGAAATCTACTTTTCGTTGATCCTAATGGTTGGTTCCGGAGGCGTGTGATAAAAGAGTGGGAAATGGGGCTCGGACTAGTTTCTGGAAAGATGTTTGGGCGGGGGAAGAGAGTTTACAAAATCGATTTCCTAGATTGGCATCAATGGCTATGAACAGTAATATTTTAGTGAGTAAGATGGGTTTATAGGAGGAAGGTGTTTGGCATTGGACTTGGGATTGGAGGAGAGATTTATTCAATTGGGAAGAGGAATTATTATCACAGTTTTGTTCATGTCTTAACAGGGTCAATCTTATACAGGATTTGGAGGACGGGTAGGAATGGCAACATGAGCTTTCGAGGCAATTTTCAGTTGCCTCCATATATTGCAGTCTGTAGGATGATGGTTCACAGGAGGATGGTTGCGATCACAACGATTGTATACAGCCTTGGGAAACTATGGCACCAACGAAAGTATCCATTCTAGTTTGGAGAATTTTCAAAGATCGTATACCTTCGAAGGTCAATCTTCAAAGACTGAACATTATTTCAGGGCAGCGATATATAAATTGCGATCGTTGTTTATCTCTGGAGGAATCTATTGTTCATTTGTTCTTCGCGTGCCCATTCTCATATGACATTTGGATTAAGTGTTACCAATGGCTGGGGTTTCAGATGGTTCTCAGCATGGATACTAAAACGCATTTATCTCAACACAAGGCGTTATGGACTCACAAAAGGAATTGGAAAGAATGGGCATCTATTTGGCACGCTGTCATTTGGACTTTGTGGATGGATAGGAATAGAAGGATTTTCAATACAGACGTGGATAGAGATGAAGATTTGTTAGATTCAATCAAGTTTAGAAGCTGGAGTAGGATAAAATTTAGGGGTTCTAGATTGTTACATTACGTTTTTGTTGATTGGGCTCGTGAGCCGATAGTTTGTCTTCTATATTAAATCTTAGGATTTTAACTTTTATGTAAAACTATAGAGTATCCGTTATGCTCTTTTATTTTTAATAATATTTATATTTTCCTGATAAAAAAAAAGTTAACTTAAATCATGATCACTATTCCATTTTGGCAGACAAGAGAGTTCTCTGGAATCCTTGTTGAACATGATATGAATAACATGCACTTCTTTTTCTCCTGACCGCTTTGGTAGTAAAAGTGATAGATCAATTGGTCCAAGTGCTAGATCTCTAGGAAATTAGTATCCTAGAAGGCTAGATGATGTACCAAAACACAGATATATTATATCTTCATCTGAAACTCCGTATGACTGTTGTTTATTCTCCTCGCTGCTTGCAAAAAGAGATGGGACTACTGTGATCATAACTAGGGCTCTCCAATCCATGAGTCCTTGAGAGAGAAAAGTTGGAAGTTCTGGTAAAGATGTAGTTGTTCAAAACAATAACCTATAAGATGAGTTCCATTTTATTCTGTTCTGTTTTTGCGCTTGTTACTTCACTTTATACCATTTGTTTTTTTATTGGCCGTGGTGAGTGTTGTTATTTTTTCCTTTAGATATTAGACACCCCATTCCAGAGGAGTATAGAATCTCCTTCGACATGGAAATCCCCTTTGTTTATCAACAGTTTTGTGCTGGGGCCCAGATTTGATACGGATATAACAATTGAGGTTAGAGATATCTTACGTAAAATCTTTAATTTTAATTTTTTAAAGATATCGTTTACGTCAAATCTTTAATTTTAATTTTTTAAAATTATTTTTGCTCTCATATTGGGAAGTTCTGTAGGATATTGGGTACTTTTTAAGCCCAGGTGACAGAAACTATGATGCCATTGGATTAATGAAGCAATTAGGAGAGCATACAGCTGGTGCATTCGGTGATGCTCAGGAGGTTTTGGGAGATGAAACTCCAGAAACATTATTGAAAGCAAAATGCACAGAGAAGGAGATTGACCAAACTCTAAACTGTCAGGCAAATCATTCCCTTTCAGCTTCAACTTTTATGGTACACTTGCTGAGGACTGTTTTGAGAAACTGCCTTTTCTCTTTGTTTTGTACTTCAACTACTTGGTTTGTGTATTATCAACAGGCCTTAAGCCATCGTATTGTTTTTAAACCCGCCCACCCGGTCCCAATCTCAATTAATTTGCATTAAATATATATTTAAATCTTATTTTTCCCCTCAAAGTTGAATATTATACCCAGTGATTGTTACCCCGGAGTTCCTCCACAGGACATGTTCAAGCCATCATGTTATGTGTCTGTAGTCAAAGGGTGGAGCAAGGGGGACTCAAGGGACGGTTCCCCCTCAAAATTATAGATGTTAAATCTTGTTTTGTCCCTTCAAAGTTACCCAGTGAGTGTCCCAAGGGTTTCTACTTGGGAAATGTTAATTGTCGTTAAAATCTTGAACTTTTTAATCCAAGAATAAGCCTTTCCCAATATGTATGAGGGTCTGGCAATGTCACTTAATTCACAGTACATCTAGAGTCTAGAATGTAATGCTTGGTGTTATAATATAGCAACACAACAGTTACAGCAAGTATGTTGTCATAGTTATAACCATTATCGATTATCTTGTGGATGTGTTTAAAATAGTTTCGTTCTGTCATATTTATGCATTACTTTCCATTGTAGTGAAAAGTTCTACATCATATTTTCCATCAAAGAAAAAGATGAGTTTTCTTTGTATAACCGCCGACTTTTCTCCAAATTGTCAAGTGACTATTTTTCTCTGAATTCCTTCACAGACGGAGAGACGAATACCTGATTTTAATGAATGTGAAACACCTGGAAGATAAGGAAAATCTCGAGCAAGCAATAGTTGTACCAAGTCTCTGTTCTTATTTGGTGAAGACTCGCATGGTAACTGGTGTTCGAAGAGTTCAAGTGTAAAGTATTATGTAAGTGTAAAGTGGTTGATTGTTTTTTACTTTTTATTTCTTGGGGATAAAATATTTGTGACTGAAGTGCTTGTTTTTTTTTTACCTTATTTTTCAACTTTTAACCATTTTTAAATCACAAATCCTTAATAATTTTGCATAAAGTTTTGTTTTTTTAACTTTTCTTTTTATCGGGGGATTCCTCCAATTGCCGATTTCATCTTTTGCTCAAATTGTTTTAGTGGTAATTGCTGATATCAAAATCTGTGTAAAATGTGAGCTAACAAAGGTAACATCCAAGCATTGATATTTCTTGTGTGAATTTGTGATATTTGTTTTAACATTGAAGTCCTTATGGAAGATGAAGATTACAAATTGATTAGACTGCAAGTAAAATTCTGAGTGAAAGAATCGAGTTAGGTTCTTGTGATATTTGAAACTAACTAAAAATTTCTAAGAAAATGGAATACTGAAACTTATAAATTGCTAAGAATTCGTTCTATTTCTTTTTACAAGAGAATTTTTCTATTTCAATAATGTATTTATTAACTAAAATCTATGGGAAACAAGGTATAAAAAAAGTTTTAAGAAAATATTATTATTTTTCTAACATGTGAATTATAACTCTTGGATATTTTCCTGGAACTTTCTTTGGCTGAATGAACTTTACGATATTTTTGGAGATTCTTTATTATGCAATTAATTTGAAATCCAACGACACATGCATGGAAGAGGCATATTGTCTCCCTTTTGTTTTGCAAATTGCTCTCCAATACCACCAAAACATTCGTATGCAAAAACCTGTAATTCAATAACCACAAGAAAATATTATAATCAACCATATATGAAACAAATAACGAAGTGCAAAAATATTTTAGTTACCTATAGCTGATTAAATGAATCCACTTAGGGTCCATTTGGATTGAGTGATAAACTCAACATTTAGCTGATAAAATAAGAAAGTGCAAGAAAATATTATAATCAACCATATTTCATCATCATTTTTCACATGCACTTGCCTCATCACCTTAAATCAAATAATTTGGCTAGATAAATTGTAATCTTTAGCAAATCTAATGAGACGCCAAATTATGTTTTTCAATAATAAGAGAAATAAACTCTTTATTCACTCGGTTGATACATTTCAATCGGGAATAGGGGTTATGGGTTTTTTTCCTACACGAAGCCGCCAATGAGGTGACGGGGGAAGGCAAACCCGTACCAGCTTATTCCAAATAAAAACAAAGTGCAAAACATGAGAGGGGTAGTATGCCAAAACCTCTTTAAGCATGCATCACAAAGATCTAATAGAAACTCCCATATATGGTAAACCAATCCTGTCCAGTTTGCAGATTGTATCAAGGCCAGCAGCTAGCTCGTAGACGACTTGATTTCTTCGATCCAACATCGCTCTATTAGCAAGTGCATCTACAAGAGCATTCCCTTCTCAATAAATATGAGTAATATGAACTGGATTATTCATGATGATCACTTGAAATTTACTCACTATGCGACATAAATCCCATTAGCATTATACCAGCATTGATGATCGAAAAATGGTCACTTGGGAGTCCGGTTCCAACCAGACCGGAAAATAATTATGTTCTTGACAGATTTGAAGCCCTCTCAAGATGGCCATGAGTTCAGCCTTAATATTTGATGTACCACCAATAAATTCATAGTAACCCAATACCAACTGTCCTTGGTGATTCCTAATACTTACTCCAATTGATGCTTCAACCATGTTACGTGAGTAACCATCAGAATCAAGCTTGAAGTATCCCCATGGAGACATCTGCCATTTCACTATGGAGATGTAAGTTGTGCAAGTCGAGAAGGTTGTACATCCCCATCTCAATGCCACTGATGAGTATCCCTGCCAGTCGATAGCTTTAAACAAGGGAGCACAAAGGATAATGTGATTCTAGATTGCTACAATAATCCTATGAGCTTCGTAAGTGATAGTTCCATGTTTCGCATTGTTTTTTCCAGCCCATAAGAACCATAGAATAAGGAATGGAACTATCTCCCTTATATGGCTTTTAAGGCGCCACATACCATCTAGACCCATTGTTGGATTATCTCAAGATGAGTTACTTGAAATATAATTCCATAATGATTCCAAACTTGTACAGCCACTGGACCACCAAAGAAGAAAAGATGATCTTATGTTTCTTCAGCTTCGCAACATTGGAATCGAGAGACCAAGATACACCTCTTTATTTAACGATTTTATCCACATGAAGTTTTCTAGAGAAATAACGACAACAGAAGAAAGACATGGTGGCACTTATTCCCTTTGGCCAGATAGGCTTATATTTGTCATGAAGCTCCTTTTTATGGCGAATAAAATTCCAAGCCGATTTTGTTGAAAAATGACCCTTCGATTCCATATCAAAATATCAGTGTTTAGCACTCTGATAGGAATTTGCATGATGTCTTGTACCACATGAACGGGACAAACTAGGTTGAGCATATCCATGTTCCATCTTCTATTTTCCCAGAAGTGATTTACCATCACAGATCGGTCCCCTATCACTCGACAAATAGTAGATAAAGGCCCTTGCGTCAACCAAGGATCATCCTAGTAACCAACCCATACCACGTTCAGCAATAGTTCTGATTTGCACCAACTTCTTCCATGCAGGAGAGGCATTAACAAGAACAGGAGTAATTGCAGGACTAATATTATGGCATACTTGGCTACCATAAACTTAACCCATAATGAAGCTCCAGATCTCATTTGAAACCACAGTTTAATAATGAATGACTTAGCTACATCTGTTAGTTTGCGACTTCACATGCCACCTTCTGATTGAGAAGAACAAATGATCATCCGAGATATTCAATTTATACACTTATTCATCTCTTTGGATCCCCACAAAAATCTTGCACAAATTATTTCTAGTTACTGAAGAACAATACCAGGAGGCTGTACTACTTGGAGTAGATATATTGGCATAGAACAAAGAACACTTTTAATGAGCACTAAACGCTTCCTGGTGAAAAGACTTGAGAATTCCCATCCAAGTAATTTAGTCCGAGCCCGCTGAATCAGATATTGATAGTATACTACCTTCTTGTGACTTACAAAGAGAGGAACACCCAAATCTTTGATTGGTAGAGCACCAATAACAAATCCAGTAATGGCACAAATATGATCCCTACGCACGTTTGAAAAACGTTGTGAAAGGATGATATTGCTCTTCATGTTGTTAACTCTCTGTCCAGAACAATTTTCATAGTGATCCAGAAATTCTTAAATTTTCTTAACAGCTGAAATTGAGCCATTTGAGAATATTATAACGTCATCTGCGTGTGCCAAGTGAGAAATACGCAAGTTGCATCCAGAGTAATAATAGAACCAATGGTTGTTATGGAATAAGATATCCAATCCTCTAGATAAATATTATGCACCAATAATGAAGAAAAAGTGGGGATAATGGATCACCCTAGCGAATACCTCTTTTGGATTTGAAAAAGCCCGAGAGGACGCCATTATATTGACAGCAAACCAAAAATTTGAGACGCATCTGCCAACAATTTTGATAACTGGTTCTGTGAATCCGAAAGCCAAAAGCACATGGTAGAGGAACTACCATCTCACACGGTCATAGGCTTTAGCCATATCCAACTTCATCGTTAGATTTCCACCACGGATTGGATAATTAATCTTGTGCACCAATACCCGTTGGTCATTAGCTTGGTAATGATCTTGTTTGTTACATTACATAAGCTAATAGGTCCGAAGTCATTCCAACTTTGAGTGTTATCACTTTAGGAATGAGAACCATGGTGTCGAAATGATGCTGCGAGGCATTGAATTCCCATGGAAGAAGGTCCATGACTGCATTATGTGCATCCAATTTGATGATGTCCCATCAAGTGATGTAAAATAATGCTGAAAAACCATCTGGTCACGCGGCACTGTTTGGAATAGCCAAGATGGACGAATTATCTCTTTCCTCTATGATGCTAGGAATATGATTGAAGCACGGTAAATTAAGAACCGTATCCTCCCCTACTAAAAGACCTTCAAAGTATTTGGCTCCTGAAGCTTGGATGTCAGTAGAAGATTCTAGACAAAGTCCGTGATCCCAAATCCTGATGATGCTTCCCTTGGATCTTCTTTGGTGACAAGATTATGAAACACTTAAGTATTTATCTCCCACTGAACCATCCAACGAGCAGCTGCCTTTTGTTTCCAAAAGCTTTCCTCCATAACCAAAGTAATATTTCATTTTTGAGGCAATCTGTCATGTTCTCTTTATTGCTGTACAAAGGATCATTGTCAGATAACTATTGTGCTTCAGAATATTTGAGTTCAGCTGATTGAATTTTATCAAAAATGTTCCCCAACATGTCATTATCCCACCATTTGAGATGGCCTTTTAACCTTTTCAGTTTGGCAGAAAGATTGGGCATGCCATGATATGCACACGGGTTATTCCAGAAAGATTGGGCATGCCATGATATGCACACGGGTTTGGAGGAAATTCTCATGCTTTATCCACATATTCTGGAACCTAAAGAAGCTGTAGTTTGGGGAAGAAAGGAGCTGAAATGGACATAGGACAATGATATGAGTAAGCTCGACTCAAATTCTCAACTTTTAATGTATTGAAGATATTACTCCAGGAAGATGAGAGAAGAACTCCACCCAATCTTTTCCAAATACGACCCTTACTCCAAGTATATCGGTCACCAATGAAGCCAGCATCTACCAACCCAGCATCCATGATTAAAATTATTACAGTCAATTCATTGCTGTCGTTCTAGAACCAAGGCCATGAGCCGATCTTCAACGTCCGTAATCACGTTAAAATCCCCCCTACAAACAAAGTCCCATTATTTACTGGTTTGTGCATGAGTAAATTATCCCACAGTTGGAGTCTCTCAATTCTGGGGCATTTAGCATACACAAAGGTTGATATCGTTGGGGATAGAACACGTAGGAGATCCATATAGCTTACCTACCTTGTAGGATAAGGGCTTGCTTGTTGTTATGTTCAATGGGTTAAATCATATATTTCAGTCGGTTACTAATAGTTAATCAGTCGGTTAAGTTTCAGTTGATTGAAAGTTCAATATGCTAAATCAAATGTTTCATTTGACAAAATTGGCCCATTATTATACATCAACATCATTCCAAATTTAAAACATCACATCGAATGAATATACCCAAATCATTTGGACAGCCAAATTTATAAGAGAAATATGAATACTAGATAATTTTTGTTAGAAAAATGAATATACCCAAATCTTTTGGACAGCCATCTGCGATGCTCTCCCTTATATTGACAGCGACTTCAGAGAGAAGAGAGTGGTTGGAAGAGAGAAAAAACCTGAATGAAAAGATGTGGGAAAGGAATGGGAGATTCACAATAGTACTGAGACGAGATGAAGAAGAGATATTGGTGGATGGAAAGTGTCGAAGAGAGAACGACAACGATGAAGGGATTGTGTTGTGTTGGAAAGATGGTTAGCATAAGATAAAAGGTACAGGGTTGGTTTGGAAGTAGGGATGTTACGGAATCGGTTCCGGTCAAGTTCCAACCGTTGTTATGGTAACTCCTCAGCAGGAACCGGACTAATTCGAACCGGTTTTGGTTCAATGGTGATCCCATGGAACCGCACCAATCCGGAATCTGGATCGGTGCAAACTGCCCGATTCCGAGTTGGATCAGTTCTGACCGAAAGAAGTTCTTGGAGAAGAACGATATATGTGCACGACCTGACTTGATTCATTCTATGGTTCGTGTGGTCTACACAATCCATTGAGATTAAATGCTTAGTTGTGTTGTTGTAACCATCTTTATATTTACAACATTGTTTTACTATGTCAATGAATATTACTCATCCATTAAATATACTAATCTGGCAAATTCCCATGAAAAGACCGTATCACATCCTCCTAGACAAAACCAACATTCTAAACAAGTTCCCAGGAAAGGCTGGAGAGCTCACAATGGTCCCTCTTAAAGCTCAAATCTTTTTAGACATAACTTACTTACACTGTGCAAATTTAATTACTTCACCTAAATATCACAAGATTTATCTAATTTAGCATAACCACTTAGCCATGCACATGCACCTCTACCAACTATTTATCCATAATTATTTAAAAACAAAAAATAAAAGAAAGATATAGATAATTACCTTAGGACGTACAAACTCCTTGTTGTAGACGACTACTGCTCCTAGCCGAACTTTATTACTTAAACTTTTAGACAAAAAGTTCAATCATAGTAGTATCTGCTCGAATTAAACATTTCGGGATTTTCACTTGACAAAATAGATTTTGAAATGCCCAAAAAAATTATTTGACGTATGATTTACAACTCGACTTCAAGCATTTATTGATAATAAAACTTGAGCCTTGAATGAAGAATGTTCGATGTCGATATTTCATTTGTTTGAGATTTATAAAGTAATTTCATAAATAATTTGGAGTAAATTTACGCACGGTTCCAAAAAGATTTGAACAAAAGCCAAAGCATGAAAATTATAGCTCCATGTCTTGATTTTATGTGGCTTTTTAGAACACCCAATTTGGAGGTCAAACGAGCTAGTTATGCGTAAAATACGACAACTAATTACTCCCAAATTGTTAACGAGTATCATTGAATAGTTTTTCGTTGAAGTACACGTTTTTACCTCATTTTCATGCATGGTTTTGTACACCGGAATCTCGATTTCAAGATTATTGTACAAATTATAAGTTGAAAATTATGTGACATTATATATGTAGTGTCCAATGAATCAGCCATATGTTGAGAAGACCAATGCCGAAGCAACACTTGATGCTTATACGACGAACACGTCTGTAGCCATCATCGCAATACGCCAAAATTTTCTTTTGTTCTGAAATCTTGACTCAAGTTGAATTGCAACTTATTCAACGTGCTAGAAGCCACTCCTTTTCCTTTAAGATTTTTCCTGTCGAGACTCCTTAGCAATTTTACCCTTTCGCTTCTCGATTGACCTCTATTTTCTCCCTCTCCCTCTCCCTCTCCCTCTGTTGTGATGATCCATTTTCATGTTCAGTATAATACAATTGAAATATATTTTGGAGAAAATGTATTATTGACTTCTTTTGATCGTTAACATCTTTGAGACTCAGTTGTTCAATTAACAGCACCAGATACTCACGAAGTAATATTTGGATTTTAAAAAAAGTTTACCAGCACCTCCCCGTAATTAGTTCATCCGATGATAAAATAAATGTTCAACAGAACATTTAATCAAACGTACTTCATCTAATCTATCAACATGTATAAAAGCTGGAGAAATAAAATCCTTACATAATTATATAAATTGTAAGACTCATAGGAAGTCTTTTAAAATTTAAATATATATTATATAAATTTATTTTCATAGAACAATTTATGAAATTGCCCAGCTAGCTTATAATCTTGCCTTAGTACTATCATGTTACCTGCTTCAACAAAAATAATCCCCATGGTGATCACACTTATATAATAACAATGAATCTCTAAATAATAAAAAAACAACAATTAAATAGAGATCATAAATCATCATTCAACATATATTTAATACAATCCGACAAAATGGATATTTATAACGTCCTCAATTGTTTCTGTCACAACATAATAACGCCCCACGATAATTTTTTTTCTTCAGATGTTCTCGCATACCGATCGATCGGTGAGTAAGTTACAGATCGATCGGCAATTCCTCAAAGTTTTACCTTCAGTCACGTCTTATACCGATCGATCGCTACAATGCCACCGATCGATCGGTGATTCCTCAAAATTGTTGCTCGTGTATCGTCATTTACCGATGCAACGTTTGATGCTTATACCGCGAACAAGTCTCGAGCCATTGTGGCTAAGGTGTAGTATTGTCTTGCAGTTACCTTCCATCATTGCAATACATCAAAATTTTATTCTGTTCTGAAATCTTGACTCAAGTAGAAATGCAACTCATTCAACATGCTGGAAGCTGTTCCTTTTCCTTTAAGAATTTTCTTGTCGAGACTTCTTAGAAAATTTAGCTCTCCGCTTCTCGATTGACCTATATCTTCATCTTCCACCTCCTTTTGTTGTGATGATCATTTTCATATTCAGTGTAATACAATTGAAATATATTTTGGAGTATTATTGACTTCTTTTGATCTTTAATATCGTTGAGACCCAGTTGTTCAATTAATAATACCAGATATTCATGATGTAATATTTGGATTTTAAAAACAAATTTGACAGCACCTCCCCGTAATTAGCTCATCCCATGATAAAATAAATGTTCAAGAGAACATTTAATCAAACTTACTTCATCTAATCTATCAACATGCATCAAAGCTGGAGAAATAAAATCCTTACATAATTATATAGATTGTGAATTATATAGATTAAGACTCACAAGAAGTCTTCTAAAATTTAAATATATATTACATCAATTTATTTTCATAGAATAATATATGAAACTGCCCAGCTACCTTCTAATATTGCCTTAGTCCTACCCTGTTACATGTTTAAAAAAAAAAAACGGTCCCCACGATGAGCACAATTACATAATAACTCAACAACAATTAAATAGAGATCATAAATCATCATTCAACATTTATTTAATACAATACGACAAAATGGATATTATAACGTCCTCAATTGTTTCTGTCTTAGTCACAACATAATAACGTCCCCACTGTAATTTTTGTTCTTCATATTTTCTCGTCCACCGATCGATTGGTGAGTAAGTTATCTACCAATCTCGAATTTTTACTTTCAGTCACGTCTTCTAACGATCGATCGCTACGAAGCCACCGATCGATCGGTGATCCCTCAAAATTATTGCTCGTTTATCGTCATTTACCGATCGATCGGTAAGAAGCCACCAATCGATCGGTTGATGCTTTTTCTCCAAACACGAGTTTTCGTCGTTTCTTCGATTGATTTGCTCGTTTGAGCCATTCTTCATATTTTGAGTTGTAATGTGTAAATTCCTTGGTGTGTTTATTAAAAAAATCCACCTTATTAGCTTTCTCATCTATTTAGGTGTATTTAGAGATGAAAGTTGATATGAATGTATGTATGTGTGTGTATATATATATTATTTTAATTAGTAAAATAGTATTTTTATTTGAAAACTTCGTAACTAGTTATTAATCGATAAAAACTCCTCAAAAGTATTTTTTTTTTTATCTCTTTCGTATTATTTATTTTATTTTTGAAAGTAAGTCTCTCTATACCATATTACTATAACTATTATTTTATTTTTGTTATCATTTTTAATCATTGTAGGAAACACTAAATTCATATTGTATTGGAATATTAAGTTTTTCATATATATTTTGATCAAATAATCATTAATTCAATAATAATACATTTTATATATATAATTCAGATACAAACACGCACCGCTATGCTTCATATGTTCATGTAATACTAAGTTTTAGCATTTTTTTTTTTTTTTTTTTGCAAAATGAAATCAGCATCAAAAGTAATTTCATATTTCATTATTTCTTCTCCCAGAGATGAAAGAAAAATACTTCTTTTCGACAAATACTGCATTTTACAAAAGCAAAGGACTCTTTCCTTCAGGAACTTCACTGCAACTGCTTCCGACCGGTAAACCCGAAACCCAACTCGAAATCGTCGCAGAGTCTTCCATTTCTGATCTCAAACGACTCCATTTTGTATGCAAAAAACCAAATTATATGACTGTTCCATCATTGATCGTCGCCTTCTCCAGTATGACCGTGATCCCCGAGCGAATACAGAATCCTTCTTCCTGCCTATTACCTTCTTGAACATCCTGTTAAATCCACAGAAACTACTGAATAAAAAGCACTGTTTTTGGTGAATAAATTCATTGCATAATATGTGATAAATCTTACATCTTTATTCATGATGATCACATTTTTCCCTATTCTGGCATTCTTGTCAATAATACAGTTCCTACATGTCAAAAGTTAAGCATATCTCGTAAATTGGAACTTGTAAGAGACCGCCGTATCGCCATTTCTTGGCTATGTCAGACCTTGGCTATGTCAGACCTCAACCTGTATATATCTATGTGTTTGTGAGTGTGTGTGTGTGTGTGTTCGTGCAAGAAAATGCTATTTGTTTGTAAACCTGATTTTTGTATCTCTGCCGATCCCCATGGGAACTTTCCCTTGTGCAAGATGGGAGGCGATTTCAGATTCTGTTTGGTAGTAGTCTGCCCCCATCATCAACGTATCCTGTTATCGAGAAAATGCAATATAAAACATGAATGCTTAGAATACAAATCCATTTTTACAATTTTTTAGTAAAAGGAAACATGCATTTCTTACCTTCAGTTCCACACCAGTGTCTAAACGTGACCGCTCGCCTACAATCGAGTGTTCGACCATGCATTCGCGTAAGAAACACCCGTGTGAGATTATTGCATCCTTAATCTGAAAGATGGAAAAATAAGGATTTATTAAATTGAACATATTACATATGATATGTTATGAAGCAACTTTTTTAGCTTACCTTGCATTTGTCAATCTTGGTTGGTGGTAAGAAACGAGGAGACGTATAGAAAGGAGTCTTCGGGTCGTAAAACTCGAACTTAGGAAACTGCTCGTAAAAGAATAGACGTCTCACTTTCAAAAAAACCAACCATCTAATGAACAAAAGAACACGAGAGGAACCTCATCGGTAAGAGCTAGATTAGCTTCGTAGAACGATTTTATTGTTCCGATATCCTCCCAATAGTCTCTGAATACATATGCCTGCAGGAAAAAAGGCACATTATAAATTTCTTTGATGCAACAAAATAAAAGGTAAAACTTATCTACTAGAAATTAGCGAGCAAACATACTTGCACGTTGTATTCTTTTACAGCAGCGGATATGATTTCTGATCCAAAGTCATTTGACTTTGGATATCTCCACCTCAGGAGATTTAACAAATTGTCTGTCCTAAATGCGTAGACGCCCATTGAAGCAATGTATGGAGATTTTGCTGCCTCGAGAGGTGACAATCCTATCATAGACGTATCTACTTGCTGCAAGAAGTCGAATTTAATGAAATTTAGGAGATATAATACCATTTACGTGAAGGTTATGTATTCCAACACCCTTTTTGTGTAGAATATGACATCGTGGGACGATTTAGAAAGCTCCAAAGAACTAAGGTTTAGAAGAGTAGATAAGAATACCATTGCTTTCTTATCGGCGCCCAGAGGTTTTTCGGTAAATTGTGTTATTCGTCCTCTGCTATCGATCTTCACCAGTCCAAAATCCGAAGCTCGGCTAGTTAATAAATCAGATTTCCAGTCCAATATTATGTAATGAATGCACAAATCTATAAATTTTGACGTTCAAAATCATAAATCATACGCTCGAAAGAAAACAGGTTTAGAACAGTTAAGAGATCGAATCATTGAATCAGTTCGACTAACCTGTCACCTACAGCTGCGCACGAAAGAGTGAGATCCGCATTTCGGTCAACATGGCTCTGTTTTCGAGTACTTCAAAAGACTTAGAGAACAACTATGGAAACGACAAAAATGTTGGTTTTTATGAGCGAACATACCTGAACAAAGTCCATATAGTCCATCCTATAAAGCTGATCCCCTGATAGTATCAATATATTGTCAATATCTTTTGCCTTTGCATCCTGAAAGATTCATTCAAGAGTTCTAAAGTAGCGGAAAAACAATTATCCGAACAAATTAAGATGATATTACAATAGTTGAGTCTACAAACTCACCTCAAATACCCATATGAATTGCCTAACAGCATCTGCCGTTCCTTGGAACCACTGTTTTCCCGTTTCTCCAGCCGTTTGAGTAGCAGCCAAAACCTATTTCACATTAACATTAAGTAGAAATTTTTGGGAACTGATGCACGGTTATAATTCTTGACAGTAGAGGGAGATCTAAGAATCCATGAAAAGGGGATGAGATGGGGCAACCCAATTGATGTGGGAGACATAAACTTTTTTAAAAAAAATTCGTTTTGGAAGAGGGAAGTATCTGTTACCGGTATAAATTGGCCCAACAAAGAAAGACGATTTCATACAATTTTCTGTGTTATTCTACTTTGTGATCTTTAATCTGTGAACTTAGTGGCCATTGGAATCAGTACTCTAACAGTATCCCCCAGCCCTCTAGCTGGATCTACCCCTTCTTGGCAGAGTATCACAAGAAAAATACTAATTTCCAACGAGAAGTTCCTTTTTTCAAATAAAAATATGTCGATACAAGAAACTATGCTTATACGGATCTCAACCTCAACGAATCCATCACCAAAGTTGAGACCATTTCCAGTATAGGTTCGAGAGATGTGACGATTGAGAGAAGCAGAATTGAACTGTGTAAGCACAAAGATCTTGTTAATGCCACTGTTGATACAGTTGCTCATCGGTATATCGATTAGCCTATAGCAGCCTCCGACTGGAACCTGCAAACAGCATCACCAAAGTCGTGAGATCTCGAAAAATCGAACTCAAAACAGAAAGTAGTTTGATCGTTCATATCAAGGACATTTCCAAAACAACATTGAGCACAAAGACAATTGGAAAATCATCGAGATCACACCCCTTTCATTGAAATGACACTTTCATTTGTGTATGGCTACGCTTTTTACCAGATGCATTTATTTTACTTCATGATCAAGTAAAAATTATCTTACAGCTGGGGTTGCGGCTTTGCTTGTAAGCGGGAAAAGTTGCGTGCCTGCACCTCCTCCAAGAATTATTGCAGCCACATTCTTCGGATTCACATTACGCCTCTCGAATTTTGGTGCCTGGATAGTCTAGAAACACAAAATTCGACAAATATAAGTATTCCGATCATCCAGGATCACATAACAGGCGAGGAGAAATCGCCCCTCAGATAAAACAGAAGGCAGCAAATTTCATCCCAAAAATATATCAAGCAGCCCCTTTTTCGAGATAAAGCATTACATTCTTATGCATCCAGATTTTTAGACAACAAAATTCACAACAATTACATACAAACTTCAACTCAAATGAATCAAAATAAACTGTCGGGTAAAAATACAGACCAGAGTCTCTTGGATATTTTCTCTGGTGAGTACAGAATAAGCAACCCCAGGTTTGATCTTCCTCTCCTTCTTCTCAAGATTCAAACTTTTTCCCCATTGATTCATCCGACAATTACTAAAACTCCCTCTAATCTTCTCTCCCAAAAATCCATTGTCTCCATTAACAAATCCACCTCTGTTCAAAGTTGCAAAATGGCAGCTGGCTTCCATCGCACTTCACTCACTAATCCCAAAAATAAAATAAAAAATCAAGAAGTATCACCATTAGATCATTATGATAAAACTAAAGAACCCATAAATTTAAAGGAATGATCAAGCATAATCCACAAGTTCAAATTTTAAACACCGAAGTACAAAAGTTTAAGTGATCATACCATAAAAAGGTGGTGGAGGATATGCAGTCGAGAATGATCGAATATGGTTACGAAAACTAATTGATTTGATTTCCCGGAAATGAATGAGAAATCGGTGAAGTTGAGGTGGCAGCTGCACTGGTTTGTGGGATATCACGAGAATCTTGAAACCTTGCATTTTAATACGGCAAATGTTGTTTATATAGGAAACGAACGGGTGAATTTTATTATTTTTAAAGAAATATCGATTTTACCATGTACTGATGTAACGAAGGCACTTGCAAACATATTTTATGCGCCACTTCGTATATCGTAGATGTATATCGTAGAATATCTGCATTATAAATTTATTACTTTAATTTGAATAATTATATTTGTCTCTCGTATACAACAATTACAATAACACATCCTCTAGTTTATAAATATATAAGAAAACTTAAAACTACATCCCCTATAATTTGATATAAAAATATACTCAAACTAAAGGAGCTAAAACGATAATTACGAAAAGTAAAGAAGATCTATATAAAGTTCACCTTATTTTACTTATTTACGAGATGCCTCGGATGGGGCAATCTACGAAATGGTTATATATATATATATATATATATTAATTAGAACATATAGATAAGCCACTAAATGTTACTGTTCCCATGAACAGTAAAACTTTTTTTTTCTTATTAATCGGCGATCTTCCCAACATTACTGTTCCCATGCGCCGTCCCTTTTTTTTTCCTTCTTTGGCATCTGCTTCTCCCCTCTTTTACAGGGTTTGTAGTCCTTCTTTGGCATTTGCTTCTCTTCTCTTTGATTTTGCAGGTTTTGTACGGGTGATGGGTTTTACCCCATGCATTTACCATGCATTTTCCGTCGGCTCTTTCATGGAAGCAGTCAGGTGAGCTGCGTTTTCTTTCCGTTGGTCTGATTTTTGGGGTTTTGTCCTGCGGATTTAGGGGTTCCTCGTTTCTTTTACGTCGCAACTCGCTTGTTTCTCGCATTGGGATGTTGTTTTTTTGGATAAATATGTCGAAGCAATTACTTTTCTCCGTCTTCTCTTTGCCTCAGCGGGAACAAAAAAATTGAGCCTGTAAGCTTTTGTGGCCACGCCAAGTTTGTCATCACCGGTGTTCTAGGTGAGTTGCTGCTCGGTTTTGTCAAACTATATACGAGACTAATCTCCCCCTTTTTAATTTTTATTCTGAATCCGAAAAGGAACCCAAGCTTTTTAAGAGTACCTCATCCTCGTCTTCTTTTGCGAGGTCTCATCGTCCGGCGCTTGCTATTTTTTTAAAAAATGTTGGTTTTTGGATTCGTTCTTTGACCTTTGTTTGGTTTTTGTTAATTTTGGTGCGTTGCCTTACGCATTTCTGGGGCTTTCGGTTTTCTTGGGTGTTTTTGGGAAGTTTTGCTCACTGACAGAAAGCTTTTGCCAATATGATGATGAATCGCATGAAAAGTTTTGGGTCGAATTTGTCGGATGCCTGCTCTCGGTTTAGTGAAGTAGCGTGGTTATATATGGAGCAAAGTTTAGTTTTGTGGTCGTCTGTTTTGAGAGAAAAATTCTATGCTTCTTCATTTTCCATTTGTGTTTGTTTATTTATGCATGGCATCTCTATTGGATATGGTTGTATTGTGTTGCTTTTCTTTGTGGCTTTTTTAGAACCTTTGGTTAAGTGTTTAGCTACTGTTCATGGTGCCATGGTTGCTTGGTTTGCTCGGGTTTTCTTCTCTGCTACGCTTTGTGTGTTGGGTTATTTGTGCTCGTGTGCTTGTTCATGGGTTTTTTCCCTCCGCATGTGTCTCGTTCTTCGGGTTGGGTACTGTTCATGTGGTCTTTGTGTGCTTGGGGGGGTGTGGGGTGTGTCCAGGTGGTTGTGCATGTGGCCTCCTGTTGGGCTGTGTTTGTTATGTGCATCAAGGGATCTCCTGCATGCTGGTTCTTGGTTTGGGGCTGCTCTTTCGTGGCCATGTGGTTGGGCCTGCTCTTTCATGGTTATGGTGGTCCTTCACATGTCAAGGGTGGTATTTGCCTTCAAAAGTTTCCAGTTACTGTGGGACAAGCTCTTTTAATTCTTGGTACGGAGGCCACAGCCACATGCAAAGGTTGAATCAGGGGCCAAAACATAGTCATTCTTTAGGGCCGAGGCCACGAGACTCTGTGGGCTTTATATATGTAAGTGATATCGATGTAATATTGATGTTGTGTACTTGAGATTGAACACATTAATTTAATTTTTTACCAGATAGTATTTAAAAAGGATTTTTTGGGTTGGGGTCGAATGCCTGCTCTCATTTTTGCTTCAACTCAAGCTGAATTGACCCCCAATAGGATGAGTGTGTTCGGTTCACCTTTCCCCATTGGTTGACAGACATTAATCGATAGAAGATTGTTCACAGAGTTTGGAAAGGCATAAAACATGACTAATTATCTCATTGCATGATAGCTGGCCCACTTATTTTTCATTGGTCATAATTTGTTCTCTCTTTCTGCAGGTTGCGCATCCTTGCACCTTGATGTCGCCCTTCTCTAACTTCTGCACCCCCGACGCACCATTCGATGATATCACTGAATGCCAGGGACGCAAGAAGAGGCCCCAGCGCACAAAAGCACCGATTCCCGCTGGTTCTGCTTTGTTGCTCGGTGTCTTTTATGCTTCGTGCCTTCGCCCATATTCCCCTGTTTCGTTTTGGGATTTCTGACCGTTACCTCCGTATTCCATACAGGTTGTCCTCCTGATGTCGTAAACATCCCCCTCATACGAATGGTCTTGAATATAGGTCCCGACGTGTTCCTCCTCCATGTCGGTTGGGAATTTTTTTTCCCGTTGGCGAATGCCTAATTTACACACTTTTTAACACTTAAACAATGCAAACTCATGCTATAGCTTAAGTCATGGGTGTGTCCATTATATATATAAATACTCGAAGTTTTAAATCTATAAATTTAGCACTCTTTGTGTCTTGTTTTTCCGAATGTTCATTCCTCGTACTTTTTCTCTTCAATGTTGTTAACGACACTGTTTAACCTTACTGCTCGTTTGGATATGCATGTTGGCCTTACTTTTTCCCACTTCTCTACTAGATATGCATGTGGAGCCACCGGTCCGACGCCTCCGCAAAACTCCCAAAGCTCTGGACCGCCTTACATGTATCCCCATTGAAGTTTGACAGCTTCCCCCCGTTGAAGATTGTGGCTACTGTGGTGCGCGAAGATTTTTCCACGAACCACCTGGTTTCTGTTGCTCAGGGGGGCAAGTCATTCTGCCCCGCACAAGGATGTCTCCCCAATTGTGGCAACTCTACATCGACCCCTACTCACACCACTAGCCATTTCCAGCAGCGGTGTCGGACATACAATAACTCATCTGCATTTACTTCTCTAGGGATATATTACGATCGTGATTTATGCAAAGCATCCAAGGGGATTTACATGTTTAGAGTCCAGGGCGGCATTTATCATTTCATTCGGGATTGGGTCCCCACAAGCGGTTGTGGTCGGCAGCTACAGCTGTACTTTTACGGGACAGAGAACGAAGTTTCAAATCGGGTGTCTCAATCGGGCGACCTAGATGCCAACGTCATATCATTAATCATGGAGGTCATGGCTCTTAATCCATACGCAAACTTTTTCAGGAGCTTGCGCGATATGCCCGACCTCGACTCTTACAAAATTGTCTTGCGTGCTGATCCATCTTTAGATCATAGGGTGTACAATCTACCTGTCGTTGATCATGTCGCAGCAATTTGGAATGAACAAATGGACATACCTCTGGAGAAGCCCCACGATGTTCGAGTCTATACAAAATCAGACAGCACCCAGTTCATTCATTACTACTATGGTTGTTATGATCCATTGCAATATCCACTCTTATTTCCCTATGGTGAACCTGGGTGGCACACGGGGATCATCAAATAAAGGTTTTCCGAGCAAGACGGTGATGATTTGGATTGGATGGATGACAATACACATGCGACACTGCTACCCGAACAACACTCTTCCGGCGAGGCTCTTCTGGCGGCCGAACATGAAAGTAAGAATCTATCGCTTACCTACATTTATTTAATCTCCTTTTGGATTTACATGTACCATTTTGCTTTTTTCCTTTATTAACTTTATCATTCCAATACATGCATTTACTGCAGATTTGGCATGTAATCGAGATGTTAAGAGGAATGTTGCTGCACGAGAATTCTACTGTTATCGGTTCCAACTACGCCGCGACGATGTTACAAATATCCTTTGCGCTGGTAGGCTTATTCAACAGTACCAGATTGACATGTATGTCAAGATAGAGATGCAACGCTTGGATTACTTGCGTAAGGCACAAGTGCAGAGCGAAATTCGAATGGAGACGTTCCAAGGAATTGCCGATAGCATGGCTTGCGAAGGGGTTACCTACGGGAGATCGATCGGCCATCGTACTATTTTGCCCTCTTCATTTCTCGGTGGCCCAAGGGACTTGTGCCGTCACTAAATGAATGCGCTCGCCCTTGTCACCACCTTTGGGCGGCCTGGTTTCTTTATAACCATGACATGTCAATCCGAGCTCTTGCCAGGCGAGCAAGCCCATAATCGGGCTGATCTCCTTGTAAGAGTTTTTCGTGCAAAAAATGAGGAGCTAAAGGACGAAATTGTTCGTAGGGGAGTATTTGGAAAGGTAGCTGCTTACTTATATGTGGTCGAGTTCCAGAAACGTGGTCTCCCCCATGTCCATTGGTTGGTTATTCTAAAAAAAAAACTATAAGATCACCTCGGCCGAGGCATACGACTGTTTTGTGTCGGCCGAAATCCCGGATCTGGATGTGTATCCTCATCTTCATTCTTGTGTTTCGAAACACATGATACATGGCCCTTGTGGAGATTTGAACCCGGCTAATGTTTGTATGCGAGCAAGCTCCTGCAAGAATCATTGCCCAAAAGAATTTGTGGAGGCCACTTCACATCGTGCTGATTCTTATCCAAACTACAGGTGCCGCCATGATGGATGCCATGTCCTCGCCCGTAAGAAGGCATTAGATAATCGTTGGGTCATTCCATATAACCCTTACCTACTAGCAAAATTTGATTGTCATATTAATGTTGAGATCTGTGCAGATGTTAAGGTTGTCAAGTATCTTTACAGGTATGTTTGCAAAGGTAATGACAAAGGTGCGTATAATGTGGTGGACACTTCCACTTCAGAGAAGATAGATGAAATACGTGATTTCCAATCAGCACGGCTTTGCGCACCTGAGTCAATGTGGCGCATCTATGGTTATACATTATACGAACTCAGCCCTGCTGTCGTGCAACTTCACATCCACCTTCCAAATTCCCATTACATCTTTTTCCACGATGCGAGATCCTTAGAAAGCATTCTTACAAATCCTAATAATTCAAGGACCCAATTGACTGAATTCTTCGCAATGAACGCTAATGATCCCAATGTACGTGTCTTGCATCTCCTCTATCGTGACTTCCCCATGCACTTTGTATGGAATGCGACTAAAAAAAATGGACTCCTCACAAGCGTGGGACAGCCCTTGGTCGTCTTGTCACCGTTAGCCCCATGGAAAACGAAAGGTATTATTTGAGACTTCTTTTGAATCACTTGAAAGCACCAACATCGTTTGAATATCTAAGGACCCACAATGGTGTTCTTCTTGGGACCTTTCGGGAGTCTGCCTTGCAGTGGGGCTTGTTGGATGCAAACAACGATATCCGTGCATCCATACAAGAGGCTTCGACTTACCAAGTTCCATATACTTTGCGTCGTTTGTTTGCCAGAATCCTCGTATACAATTTGCCCTCTGATCCCATCTGCTTGTGGGGGGAATTTAAGCATATCGGAGGATTTTCTTTTGCTCCCAGGGCTATTTGACAATGCTGCCTTTGACCGTTCTCTGCGTTCAATAGATGTCTTCCTGCAGTCCATGGGTAAAACCGTTGACGACTTTAGCCTTGTACCGTTTAAATCTTGGGTCAGCGCAAATGAGATGCGCAGCCGAGACTACGAGGACAAGATAAACATCTCTGTCTCTGATGAAGACCTCGCTTCTATGGGAAGTTTGAATCCCGAACAACGCGAGACATTCGACAAAATTATGGAATGCCTCGACAGCCCCGAAGGAGAAGCTTTTTTTATCGATGGGCCAGGGGGGACTGGGAAAACTTTCCTTTACAAGGCTCTTCTTGCCACCGTACGCACAACTCGTGGGATTTCCCTTGCTGTCGCAACTTCTGGAGTTGCAGCCTCCCTTCTTCCAGGCGGTAGGACAGCCTATTCTAGGTTCAAGCTCCCTGTCGTCGTTGATCATTCAATGTCATGCGCGATCAAAAAACAAAGTGTGCATGCTCAATTGATTTTGTCGTCGGAGCTGATCATATGGGATGAGGCTTCAATGGCCAATAGAAAATGCATCGAGGCGTTAGATTTGTTCTTGCGAGATCTTACTGACCGGCCAATCTTGTTCGGAGGAAAGACAGTTGTCCTTGGTGGAGATTTCAGACAGACCATTCCGATTGTCGTTGGCGGCTCTAAGGCCGCCGCTATCGATTCATGCCTTGTGAATTCTGGCTTATGGCCTTCTATTCGCAAATTTCATCTCACTGACAACATGCACGCGCGTGACGACCCAGTTTTTACAGAGCTTTTGTTACGCATAGGAGATGGGACAGAACCAACCACTCCTACTGGCGAGATCACGCTACCATCAGCCATGTGCGAGCCTTATATTGACTGCGAGGAACCTCTCGATCATCTTATTTCGGACATTCCCTTCTTTCCATGCCTATGACATAGATCCCTTCTCGATTATCGATAGGGCAATTCTAACACCTAAAAATGATTGCATGGATGTCATAAATAATGTTATGATCGATCGTTTCCATGGAGAACTCGTTGAATACATAAGCACCGATATCACCAAGAATCCGCATCAACAAAGCCAATATCAAGATTTTTTAAACGGTGTTTCGTCACCAGGTTTGCCTCCGCATATTCTCCGTTTTAAAAAAAACTGCCCTATAATGCTTCTTAGAAATATCAACCCTTCTGAAGGGCTATGCAATGGAACACGTCTCGTTTGCCGAGATCTGGGCAAAAAGGTTCTTGGTGCAGTTATCGCTTCTGGTGAGTACACAGGTAAATTTGTTTTCATACCAAGGATCCCATTAGAACCTGCTGATTCTGTTAAATGCCTTATACCTTTTAAACGGCACCAGTTTCCAGTTCGCCTTTGAAATGAGTATTAATAAAGCCCAAGGTCAGACATTGGACAGGGTTGGTCTTTACTTGCCACAACCTGTATTTTCGCATGGCCAACTGTATGTTGCGTTGTCCCGCGTTAGGAATTCACGAGCTGTCAAGGTCTTGATTAAACCGGCTACACCCATCTTTGATGTGCATCGTGCGACACGTAATGTTGTCTACGAAGAAATTCTCAATGCCGCCGCATGGGAACCATAAAAAAAGAGGCACCCTATCCAATCTTTTGTTAAGTACTTTTTGTTAAGTACTTTGGGGGGGGGGGGGGGGGGGGGGGGACTTCAATACATGATTGTGTGTGGTTGTCCATCTGCATTGTATGTTTCTGCATTTCATTTGTTTGCCAATTTGGGATTTGGTCGGTTGTGCATTTCAATATGTTTCTTATGTTATTTTGCTCTAGATAGTTCAATCTTTACTTTTTCGAATGTTACTGCGGCCGTTTTCTCGGCCACTCTTTGCAAATGCATGCCTTACGCCTTGTAATTTCTCATTTGGTTTGTCTTATTGCCGCACATTTAATCTTTCTATTGTTCACCCTTGCGAAAGACTTCTACAACCCAAAATGAAAGATAAGTGCCTCCCTCTTAGTACTATCACAAGCAAAACCCGGAGTTGGTCAGCCCGAGTTCGTGTAGTCACTAAGCTTGCTGTAAAAACTGCCTTTCACTCTCCAACTAAATACCAAAAGCTGGTCCTAGCGGACGCAACGGTTAGCTCGAAACATACTCTTCATTATTACCCATGAGGTTATGTTTGGGCGAAAAAAAATTACTTTTCTTATTATCTTTGTATGAAGCAGGGCGATACAATAGAAGCCATCATTTTCGGGTCAGATCTTAACTTGTACAAGGATAATTTAGAGGAAACCAGAACATACAAGATTTCGAATGCACAA
Organism: Haberlea rhodopensis; assembly: GCA_907163345.1. Taxonomy (NCBI): domain Eukaryota; kingdom Viridiplantae; phylum Streptophyta; class Magnoliopsida; order Lamiales; family Gesneriaceae; genus Haberlea; species Haberlea rhodopensis. Next base: position 7,246,358 of record CAJQUN010000021.1, on the reverse strand, counting down.
GTATCTAAAGTGAATGAGAAATACCGGAATGACTTGATGAGCTGTCCATATCAGTGGACGATTAACTCGCGCACCTCAGTCATGCCGCTTGATGAGGATGTTATTCCAGCAACAACATTCCGTCCAAACTTCGTGGCGCGCGACAAATTTCCATCCTATCTTGGGACCAAGCGATTACTGTGTGAGTAATGCATCAATGATGTTATTTTGTAGAATGATCTATCATCTTTTTTTTGTTGATATTCTAATGCATAACTGCTTTCCAACTTTGCGCAGCCACGATTTGTGTTATCATAGAAAAGCGAGCGTCGCGAAGGATCTCATCAAAAGGACAACAACAAGTGATACATGAGTATGCTACGATCGATAAACAGTTAGTACATGCGCTCCACATTCATTTGCACCACATATAACATAGGTTGTTTTTAGCACCCAACATTCTCTTCCTTTCAACTGCTAGGATGATTCCTTTTGTCGTCACTTTTTGGAGCGACATAGTACCTGATGCCATGTATGCTATTCTGGACTCCATTCACAAGCGCCCAGTTGTAGCCCTCATGAATTTCATAGTCACAGGATACTACGGTAAACCTCTGCCAACTCTGCTTTACGAGGTTCTCATTTTCTCGCATAACTTATTATCATATGTATGTTATTGTGTGTAGGCATGTCCCTTAGTTCAACCTCGGCTTCCATTGTGTTAGATCGGATGGAGAACGACTCATTTGTAGATCTCCAAACATGGTGATTGTTGATCTCCAAACTTTCTGACTTAGCATATACATATCCAAAAACAAATCTTAACTGGTTATTTGTTGATTCCTTTTCTAGGCGAATCCAACACAAGCTCCTCCTGGATGAGATTGTTGAAAAAGCTGGGTTTTTCGAGGAGAGCATGGATGTTCAAGCCGGCTTTGCAATGCCAAACAACACTATTCTGGAGGTTCTACAAACAAAAGAGGTTTTTGTGTTGCTTTGGCCTCCCTTTTGCTTTTTCCCTTTTCGAGTCTCAATGAATATTTGATGTTATAATGTCTTCGTTCCAGTTAGGAATGTTTAAGATTCAAGCGCAGGGGCGTATAAATAACGAATCCCAAAAATATGTATATATGTGTTGTGAGGACTGCCGGTGCGGGATCAACGTTGCATGCCATTCTCTATTCAAATGCAATACATGTCACGCTAACAAAATAGCCAAGCCAAGGTTCAGAATGTGTCCATTTTTTCGTTCTTGCTTTATTTATAAGACTTTATGTTATACACGCATTCATATGATTTATGTGAGGATGTGCTTGTGTAGGTTTAGATTCCGACTGACCGTCTTTGATCACACTGGCACTTTGGAGGTGACACTCTTTGGGAAAGATGCTGAGATGATTTTGGGGATGACCGCCAACCAGTTTTATGACCAAACAGCCGAGGTAACTCCATTAAACCACGCGCTTGTGCTCTTTGTTACATTTCGTCCTTCATATTTAATGATGTGATTCTTTAATTTAATGCATCAGTCAGGAATGCCTCCAATCGGCTCTGTAAATCCTAAGATGAAAGGTATGACAATGTGCATGAAGATCAAATCGGGTCTCTTCCATGGACAAAATGGCCAGGAGCTCACTGTATATAATTTTTTGGCGATGGAGTTCGTTGATCTTACTGCTATGTCCCCTCTTGTACTGCCACCGCCTCCCCAGAAAACGTCACACCTTGCTCGCGACGACACATCCAAGAAAGAAGGTTTCTCTCTTAAAGGCCTGATACATCTGCCTTTCATGGAGAACGCATGTTATCTTTTTTCAATAATGTTGATTATTCCCCAGGTGATGATAAGCCAACCAAACGAAAGCTAGATTTTGATAGTTCGGCCGACATCGCACATGAACAAGCTCCCACAGTTGCACATGGGTCCTCCTTAGGTATATGTACAACTTATCATGAAAGTTATTATTTGCTGCTCGAGCACATCGCATTTGGCCTAGAATATGTTGTGAATGCAGTATCCTAAACTTGCATTCGATATTATACAAACAGGTTACGGTTCAATTAAGCGGCGCCTTGTGAAGATGGGGCAAGGCTAAAATTGGTCAGGTCAACGAGGATGCTCATTTAGGCAAGTTATCTTATGAACACCTTTATATGACGGTAACTTTGATCGGGCATAGGTGTGCATGATAGAATTATAACCAATCTTATTACAATGCCAACACTACAGCAGACATAAATACATTTGAGAATACCACTTTGCATTCCTCTGACTCAAGCGACAGAGATTCCTTCGATGAGCTGCTTACGCTTTCAGGTAATCGGGTTATGCGCTACCTTTTTTGCGTGATTGTCGGAAAACGAACTTAGCATATATTGATAGAAATTACTTTACTTAGATTCTACTTATACATTTGTAGATATCGTTCAGACAAACAAACCTCGGCAATCGCCCATGAAGTATGCTCTTGGGGAAACAAATTCAAACAGCTCGAACACTTGCCTTGTCGCCGGGAAAGAAACCGAGAAAGGTAACTCGTCCAAAATGTGCTTTTAGTGGCTGTGGTTCTTTTCGAAACAAAAGTAGAATTGCATTCCTCATATGTGGCTCTCACGTATCTGTACATATGTTTTAATATGTTTGTAGTGTGCATATTATAGGCAAGCTCACGTGCCAATTGTCGTAGAGGTCGAAGAAAGGGGATCCACCCGCAGTAGCCATACATCTCAATTTGCATAAATTGTTTTCCCTTTTTAAAAGGCTTTTTATGTGCTCTATCAGTCAATACCATACTCTCTATGCAATATCAAAGTTAATGTGAAAAAAATGTTTGGTGCAGGGTCACGAGGGAAAAGAAACCATCGACAAGGAAATCTTCTAAGCATGTGGTGCTTGATGATGATAGCTCCGAAGCGGAGCTCGATGTTGGCCGCAAACTCCCCCGACAAGAACTGACTACAAAAGGTGATTTGTCCCTACCTCATCACACACCTGTAATCCCTTTTATAACTGTTCCATAAAGAATGTGCTTTCTTTCTCTATGTTTAGATGCTGCTGAGGATGTTAGCAAGTTGAAGAGGTCAGCAAGAGGAAGAGTTATCAAGCCGAAGAAATATCACTAGATCTCATGCCTTGTCCATTGTCGCAAATTCAACAATAGATTCTTGCATGTTAGAATCACGAGTTATCTTTCATTCACTTCTTGTGTGGTCATAACACTTTCGATATTTGTATAAGCCATCGGATTGCATTTTGTCTAAACTAGATAGCAATCCTTTTGTTTTACCTATGCTGCGCATCATTAGGCCACTTTTGGGTTTAATAGACTTCTTCTCATCACCAAGACCTTGGCGCGTTGGAATGCCTTTTGTTTGGTCCAACATATATTGTGTTATATATACCTGATCATGTATGTTCGATACGTGTGCAACTTTTTTACGTTCTCTTGAGCTGTCTGATCAATTTGTGTTGGTCCAGCATATTTTGTGTTATATATACTATCTTCAGCTAAGAAAAAAAAGGACTTCTGCCCCTCGGACCCTTCATCAGAAGACGAATTCTTTTGACTTACTTCATCTGCCTCGCAGAACACCTCCCAAAAAGGTTAGCTTTTACTTTTGACCGCCTTCGACGCAAACTTGCAAATATATTCTATATATTTGAAACTGATTTCTATGAATTAAGGCTTTTTACTTGTTTTCTCGCAGCATTTGCTTTCATCGTCGGCAGATAAAACTGTTTGGGAAACAAGTAGCTGTCATGTTGTGAATTGAACTGGAACAAATGACATAATAACTTTCGTTTCCTACCGCCCTGATGGTCAGGTCTGTTGGTATTGCTTTTTTCATGTTTGACGGTTTTAGCTTATAAATCATCAAGACATACTAATTCAGTATATGTTTGCTTGATATACAGAGTGGAATTATTGGCTCCATTACCGATACCTGCTGATATTTTAACGTATCAGGTGCTTTTACGTTAATACGCTAAAAAATTTGTTCTATTTTTTATGCTTTTTCGTAAATGCATCACTGGGAGAGCCGTGATTTTGTCAGGCAATTGCCATATACATGTTGTGACCAACAAGTGTTAAATGAAATGTGTTGGTTGTATCAGATGATCAAATTCTTGGAAGCTCAGATATGTTTAGCTGGCATGAAAAATCACCCTGCATAAGAATAACCAGCTTCCAGGTTGCTGACATTTTCTCTCAAAGCTTGCTAATCAGCTTTAATTTCGAACAGTGAAAGGCCTTTGCTTGGGCTTTTGCCTCTGCCAGAGGGATTAACATAAATTGTTGGGAAATCCATTTCAGTTTCTTGATCATTTCTTTCTATAGTAGCATTAAAGTAGAGAGCTTTACAAGAAAAGATCAAATCCAGTTTGTTCGTTTCTGATCTCGGTCTTGCATTTTTGTGTTTCGACTAAAAGCACATTTTTTTATAATTTTCAGGCATTTTTTTATATGATATAATGATTGTGTATATGTTGGTAGTTTCATGTAATATTTACGTGCATAGGCATTATGCTATTATTGCAGCACTACCAAATCATTTATTTGGATTTTAAGTTTTAATCTTTGGGCTTGTTTTTATATTTCACACTGCATCATTGTTGCTAGGTTGCTCGATTATACGAGTCTTGGGAGGAAAATTCAGAAATGGGGTTTGTCATGATGAAGGTTACAGACTGCACAGTTTTTTTATCTTCCTCTTTTTATACCTCTCTTTCAATTGGATGAGTTCTTTACATTTTTTAAAGGGTGGTAAGTGGGCATTCTGTTTTGGAACAGATATTTACCATGCGTCTGCTGCTCAATGAAGGTTGGACACTGGCTCAATAATGTATGTCTTTATATATATATATATATATATATTTATGCATAAATATATATATATATATATATATATATATATATATGCATAAATTTGATTCCAATTAGAAAAAGTTCCAGCAAAAGAAATGATGTTTATTCGAATATTTATGGTCGTTGCATATTTTAGTACATCGAATGCATTTTATGAACCATCATGTTTCTGTCCAAATTAGTCAGGGTTAAAATGTTAAAATTTATGAATCAGATAATCATAGAGGAATGTATATTTTATGTCTAAAGAGAGTTGTCGTAGATTACCGCCTCCAACTAAGATAGATCAATTGCAAGTGATGGCTTATTTAGAAATCTCTGTTATGTTTCTTCTGCCAAGTGACTGTACTAAACTTGGCCAATATCTTATTGTCTTTTATGTCTTTTAGCGTGTGCCAGTTTGTATTTATGGTTTCAGATATGATGTTTGTTCACCTAAGTCATGAAAGGATAGCAAAATACAGGATATCTACATAATTTGTGCCACGGTGCCCAACGAACTAGTATATATATATATATATATATATATATGTATATATATATATATAATTTCTTGTAACTTTTTGTTTATACATGATCTTGAAATTTGCAAAAAGAAAGAACTATAGCATATGTCGGCCGATCCTTAAAAACTACAAACATATTTAATGTAAAGTATAAGATAATGTTGAAACAAACAAGGAAATCCTTTATTTAATTTAAAATTTGTTCAAATTCATTTTCTAAATTCTCTCTAAAGTTTTGCCCGATGAAATTCGGTAACCAATATTATACTATTACCCAGTATTAAATTTAAAAAAATATTATGTATTTTATATTATCTATGTTATTTACGCTCAACGTTTTGTTAATCACACTCACTTTATGTATAAAATTCATCGATAAAGTGTAATGTTATTAAAAAAATTGGAGTGTAAATAAGATCACTCATTCATTATATATATATATAATATATATATTATTCATTAATTTGTATACTAGAAAACAAAATTATTGTTTTCCAAAATAAGTCATTTTTTCCTTTATTTACCACTTAACTTTCCTTATTTTTGTCATATTTTTTTATTTTATTTTAGTTCTGTATTTAAAATAAGAAATAGGCATTGTGCTTATAAAACTTGACTTGATTCTAAACAAATGTTAATGGGGCTTTTCCCAATAATGATCTGAACGGGTAAAAATTGTTAGGAAATTTTAAGGTTAATGAATTGAATTTAAGAAATAAGAAAATTACACGAAATCTCGAAAACATTGAGAAGATAAAAAAATAAAAATAATGGGCAGAAGGGGCAGCACAGGGCCCAGCGCCCCCTGTTTTACCTAGGACAATTCCCAACAGTAGGGGTAGCGTTGGGGTGCCCGGAAAGCGGCCCCCAGCGCTATGAAGAAACAAAAACACCCTTTTCATGTATTGGTAAGTGTTTTCATGAAAAGCTCACTGAAAAGGTATGTGTTGGTCGTGTCTCCTGCATTAAGATATATAGATCTATTTTGATTGAAAAAAAATAAATACTGCAAACAATAACAAAAGATTGATAGAAGCATACAAAGTGCAATTGCATTTTATTTTCCTATCATTTCTTGAAACTGAGAGTTTGCAACATTATTGGTTGATAGAATTGTGTTTTGTAGTGCTAATAACACAAGTAGAAGTCGTTGTATTTTAGGAGAAGATTGTTGAATTCTATAGTACCGTGAGCGGAGCAAAATCTTTTTAAAGGTAAAGTGTTCAACAATTACCTCGACTTAATCATATTTCTCCACCATCATCTTATTTCCGACCCGTTGGAAGAATCCACAAATAACATTTTTAAGAATATTGTCTATACATCTCAGAAAATATGGAGATGGAATCTATACCCATGATCACGCTTTTCTTTAATAATAAATAATAATCGATGCAATAGCACGAATTCAACCGCAAATGCTCGTGTCATGTTTTAGTATAGTAATTATGAAGTAAGAGTGTGGAACCCACATGGATCAATTGTAAATACCAAATAAGACGTTTTAAACTAAAATTAACCTACGATAATTAATTGAATAAAATATTAATTAATTAAACAACTACTAATCCAACCAGGTCACTATAACGAGAAAAGTCCAATTGATAAGATTATCAATATGTCAGTTCACCTATGTAATCTCCTAGAATTCTTTAATTAGTATCGATTGATTATCCATATAATTTTAAGGTGACGAGTTCTCCTATTTTACTTAATACACTCTTCCAAGTTATATTAAACCTAATATTGACGTGCAATAAGCGACTCACGTATTCTTATTGAACAACCAATAACATTGAGTTCTATGAAGCCTTCGATTGAGTAATCTATTGATATCACATGTGTATTTGATCTCATCTTCCGATCTCAATCTGAAATCTAAGGCACAATTTACTAAGTCGTATTATAAAATCATCTTCTGAGCTCAATTATAATAACTAAAATCTTTCAATGAATGATCAGTTCTTGAAAGCTGTAAGAACATAAATTATGCACGAAGACTATATAGAATCAATCAAAAACAATTAAATCAAAGGTTCAAACCAAAGGATTCCTTAATCTTATAAACAAACTTAGTTCATACCCATAAATAAATATCAATACTCAGACATGTCTTTCAGTAATCCAAGCGTGATATAAATAAAGCAAGACTAAAGTTTAAAGAAAAGAATAAACTCCCAGCCTCGACCTCGTTTGTAGATCATAGCTTCCTCTCTTGCTTCATTCTCGATCGTGTTCTTTAATCCTCTTTTTGGTTGTTCCAAATCATAGGATATGTATGGTGGATAAATGTGGATGATGGATGGAAGATACCTGTACTCAAACATGTCTTGCATCAATACAAGCATGATATAATCAAATTAAAACAAGACTAAACTCCTACTGTCGACTCTATTTGTAGATCCTAGCTTCTCTCTTGCTTCCTTCTCGATAATGTTCTTTAATCATCTTTGGGTTGCTCCAAATCCTAGGAGATGTATGGGGGATGAATGTGGATTGTGTATGGAAGATGGAGGCTGCTCCTAAGGTGAAAATATGGGCCAATTTTCGCTTATCTCGTCCAAGATGTTATATTTATAGTGGGGGAGGAAAAAACTTCCTTGTTGGACTCAAACTCTTCAAATGAAATCAAATCTTAAAATTTCTTCGTCCACCGATTGATCACGCCTCTTCAATCCTCGTTTATGAAACTTTCTGACTTGCTTGATTGATCACGCCTTGCTTACCGATTGATCGGGCTTTTGATAAAAATTTTGCTTAATTTTCCTTCTACGCTCGATCGATCGGGCAATCTCATTTTCTTCCTTCCTTTGACTTGTTGGCTCGGTTGAGTCCTTTTTCAATGTTATTTGGCTCATTTTCTTTATTTCCTCATACTTTCAGCTAAATTTTATGAAACATGCGAAATTCATGTCAAAATTGTAATATTGTTCAAGAATCACAGGAAAATATAACGAGAAAACACAGAAATATAAGTGAAAAAATGACACTTATCAAGCCACAAATATTCCCGCGACACACGAGGAGACTTCAAAATATGGCAACACAAAATTCTTTCTATTTCACAACGTGTTTGGTGAATTCTTTGAAAGATGATCCATCAACCATTGGTGAAGACAAGAATGGTCCTTGATGGAGGGCTGCTTTAGATGTATGGAATCAAAGCGATTTCCTATGCAAAAACGACATCTTGAATGTCCTTGATAATGCACTATGTATTACCCAGTCCGAACCACAAAAAAATTATGGAATATGCTTGAAACAAAGTGTAATGTGGAAGATACCAGCCTTTCTTTGGGTGCTACTTGGACTTTGACATTGTGGACTCAAGTGAAAGAAATTCAAGCAATCTTGTTGCACGAGATTCATGCAAAAGGAGTGAGTATGAGCGAGTCCTTCTAAGTTGCTGTCATAATTGAGAAATTTCATCCATTGTGGAAAATATTCAAGATTACTAACATATTTTAACAAATGTGCAGCTTATATATGTTATTTTAGAACTTGATGATTTGAAAAGAAATGGTTCGAAGCATGGTTTGATGTTTAGACAAATTCAACTTTGCGGAGTGTCTGGCGCAGCTCACTAAATATATCATATCTCTTTGCTCGGGCATCCAAACAGCTTGCTTCTAAAGAGGTTGACAACCAACTCAAAATTCTAAAAGTCGTATTTCAGACCATCAGAGTAGATCCAGATGTTACCTAGGAGAAAAAAGGTATGGAACATATCAGTTGAGTCGAATGTTGTTGCATCTAGATGAGTACTCTGCTGCTCCGATATTTTGGTCATATATTTTATCTTCGCTATCAGAACGGAACAATTCAATATTAATAGGAAATCTAAGAAGAAGATCTACAACTCATCTTCAAACCAAAGAAACTAAATCGGATACTAAGATGGTGAAAAAGCATCTACAAGTTGCGGGTTCTCAATATTTCATGTTTTAGCAGGCACACAGTCTAGTATTTCGAGCATCACGCTCTCATACAATGTCCAAATCGAGTGATTCTTGATTCTATGAAAATCTAAGACAAATGCTAAAACTTTTATGTTCATCATTTTACCCAGAAATCAACGAATCAAGAGTATATTCAAGTAAACGTGACAACTAAAACTCCAGCAAGATTCAATGGAGTAGGCAAGCGAAGCAAACCAACAGAGTAGATCCAGCTTGCTGAAAGTCAACTCGGTAGAGTAAAAGCAACCCAATTGAGTAGATCAATAAGGTACCAACTGAAATTCAAAAAAATATCATAGAACCCAAATATGATCGTTGGAATGTCGGGAATCGTGTAGAACCTTTCATATTTAAAAATGTGCCCTGATTTTTAAATACACATGGTCTAAAAAGACCTTTAATTTTATATAGGTGTTATGTTTTTTAAGATATTTTATAGGAATGATAAACGTAATTTACCCGAGGATCCTATTCTATTCGACTCACAATTAATTTGATCAATATTAATTCGGGAAATTCAAAGGCATTTACTTTGGGAAAGATTTATTGCCATCGTCCACGTCTCAATCACAATAGAGGCCAAATGAAATGTCCATTTCATGTTGAATTATATTCATGGGAGATGAATCAGTTATCCCATAAATAATTGGGGTAATAATAGATTTTGTATTAAAAATAAATAAATTTTGTATTTATTTATTTTAATTTAAGATTTACTTTCAAAATTACAGACATAATCTTATCTTTCAAATTAAAACTAGAGGCTCTAGCTTTTTATTTATTTTTTATTTTTGATAGTGCGGGAGAGACGAAAAAGTTTTGTGCACTCGACGTGACTCGATCTCGAGTCTTTCCCAAAAAAAGAATGAGGTTTACCGGTCTAACAAGGCCAGAAGCTCTGCCTTTTTAACAACATAACTTTCATATTTATTATTAGATAGATTAATAAAAATATAGGTAAATTATACCAATGATCCATAAGAAAAAGTAAAAGATATATGAAATATCAATTATATATATATATATTTTTTTTTTTTTCTATTGACAATGGAGAAAAAAAGTATTTCAATAATCGGTTAGTATATGCTCATCCTGTCACTCCAGTTTGCTTATTGGATGATGATCGTTTCGCTATTTCATGTCGTCTTTGACAGTTACACAGATATGTCTCAAGTTGTCCAATTAATAATAATTTGACGAATTTATTAAAATAAAGAAACAAAAAAAAATTTATTTTATTGTGGACGAACATATTTTTTTTATATGGAAGTTCGTAACTTGGTTGAAATTAATCTCATTCCAAACACCAGGATTGAGAAAAAGTTATAACTTCGAACGATTGTCGTTTTATAAAAAATTATAGTGTATATAAATTATACAACTTAATTATTTCAAATCGTACAAGTGTCACTATTAAAAATTTATTCTGCTTGATATTTAAAGACTTATACTGACATGTTTTACTCTTTTTTCGCTTTCTCTGTATAAGTTTTTGGGTTATTGGTAACGAACCCCAATGTGATTTTTAATAGGCCGATCACACTCCTGTAGTTTGAAAATGTGAAGTTTACTCATCCCGTGATTTTCAGATAGGCAGTTTACCACATGTGGTTTAAAATAGACAGTTTACCCCATACTTTATGAAAATATACACTTTATCCAATTCAGTTTATGAATAAATGCAAAACACCCCATATGTGATGCTATGTTTCGCAAATCATATGTTGTAAAGTGATTATTTTGAAAATCATAGTAGGATAAACAGTCTATTTATAAACTACATATGATAAAATGCCCAATAAGGAATACCACAGGGGGTAAAATCCCTATTTATAAGCCATATAGGGAGTAAAATGTGTATTATCGATACCACATGGAATACCGCTGGTTTTTTTAGGATTAATCACTGTCACTCTTGAAAAATAGTATATCCCATTAGATCTTTAGAGATTTACAGTACATATTTTAAAGTTTCATTTAAAAAGTTGTTCGAAATTTTATTTATTATGACTTACCATATTATAATTCTAAAAACTTCTTTGACAAAAAAAGTATCTATTGGATAAAATTTCAAGATAGCGACTCTTCAATTTGGAGCCATCATATAGAGAAACATGAGCCGTTAATGAATCCCAAGTGGACCATTGTCCATAAAATCTTATATATCCTCGAGTCTTATCCTCTTTTGTATTGGTCCATGGTCATTGTCATAGAAACTCATCAAACGAGCTTAATAATAAGAAAATGGAAAATGGAAAATGGAAAATGTGATTATCATGTGATTTGTAATTGATAGTGAATTTATAGATACATTTCTCTTATGTTTTTTTATATTTTCTTAGTTTAATATTATTTTATATGGTAAAAAGCGGACAATCCCCAACGTTTACACCCTTTTACACTTTACCTCCTAACCTTTCAAAATATGCACTTAACCCCTTGGACAATTTTAAATAGCGCACTTAACCCCTTAAACAATATTCGGGAATAGTTTTCTCGAATATTCTGGCTGCAAATTCCTTCACATGCGTCTCACATGCAACGATCGAGAAAATGTATATCATGTATTCTCTTTTCTCGAATATTCTGGTTGTAAATTCCTTCACATGCGTCTCACATGCCACGATTGAGAGTATGCATATCTTTTTATGTATTTTCTGTAGAAATTTTATGAGTAAAATTCCTCGACCGTGGTATACTCGTAAAATTACTTTTCATGTATTTTTTGATGTGTATATTCGTAAAATTTCTGTAAAAAATACATGAAAAATGCATGCATGCCCTCGACTGTGGCATGTACGGCGCACATGAGAGAATTGCAGCCAGAATATTCAGGAATTGTTCCCTAATATTGCTTAGGGGGTTAATTGCACTACTTAAAATTATTCAGGGGTTAAATGCACATTTTGAAAGGTTAGGGGGTAAAGTGCTAAATGGTGTGGGGGGTTGTCCGTTTTTTACCCTATTTTATAATTTGTCACTTTACCAAAAGTTTTTGGTTAGTGGTTATTGTATTACTTAAATAAACCCTATAATAACTTAGAAGGCATCTTTTGATCGTTTCCCCAAAAATTACATCACTTTGCAGTTTATAAGAATCTAATGTGTGACACTGACTCTAACACCAGTTGCAACCTACAACTTTTCATAATACATAATTGACACAGGAAAGTATATGCTTTATTAGGTCTATCACTTGATGTATCAATTTTTTTTTGAGTAACTGTTACTATAAAGACCCGAATATGCAGTTAAAATAAGCTCAATATGCATTTATATCAGCTAAAAAGATCCATTTATATCAGCTAATAGATTCTATGAATCAACTCAACCGACATTTTAATCTTTTCAACTATGAAGTAACCAATATGTTGAATTGTAGAATCGGCGCCAGTTATGACAATCTTCTCAACTTCGCAAGTCTGCTCAACATACCAAACTCAACCAACAAAACTCGACCGACCAAACAATTACCATCTTCCCCAATTAATTGACAGTTTCAAATTGTGAAGTAATGGGGAGTTATGGGGCGAATAAAATCATGGTTGGTGGATGTTAATGGTGTTGTAACCGTCAATATTTATCACTATAAATACCAGATGAGTTTCTCTATAAATCACAAACAAAAATAAATCCAAAAATACACCAAACTTTGCACATTTTCGCATAGTACCAGCTGTCATATTCAATGAGAAAAAAGACCCAATTTTTAAAGCTTTCTGAATCAATTTTGTTCAAACTTCTGAAATGACTGTAAGTGGGGGTTTGTATACTGTGATTCATTTTGAATTGAAATTGTATGTATCTGTTAAAAATCAATCAATCTATGAGATTTCTGAAAACTTGAGATACAAAGGAAATAAGTGTTTAAGGATACATCTTGAATCTGCGGAGCAAAGTGCAATATACACGGGAGTCACAACTTGAATCCATATAAACACCTCTGATTTCTTGTTGTTGATGAATCCATGTTTAAACTCTGTCATTATGAATCTGATATATGGTCATGTTTATCGCGTACACCCAAATTAACCATCTCAATTAATAACAATGATAAGAATGTAGTCGCATGAGTAGTGATCGATCCCAGAGGAATGATGTATCTTATGTTAACTTATGTAAAGCGACTAAAACTGAGGATGAATTTAAAATATAGAAACTATGAATTGAATTCCTAAGTAAAAATGTGGATGAATTTAAAATCCAGAAACTCTGAATTAAACTACCAAGCACGATTAAACTAAGATGAATTAATAGAAAAGCGATTATTGGCATTAGGTCGATTTTAGAATTGGAGTTTATTATCTTAATCACCAATTCTCACAAAAGATTCAATTTGTATATGAATATCCGCATTGGAAACTTAATTCATATCTCACCTTAATCATAGTTATGTAGTCAACTCATTCTATTCAAACCCTTATCAATCAATCAATCAAAATACACGCGTTTAAGATTCAAAGACGGTAGTTTTAAAAACTAGTGAGACATATGAAGCCAGACAATATAATCCACACGTCTATATTTAATCTAGTTGAATGTTTTCCTTGAGAACCGTGATATCCCCGAAATAATTATATGCAATTTGGGCATTAATTATGTTTATGTGATTTTTATGGTGATAATTAAGTTATATGTTGAAATTAATTATTTTGGTGAAATGCTTAGTCGCATGGTAGGCGTGACCCGGTAGAGCATTTCAGGGTACATGTTATGCATGTTGGGGAATTGGGTGTAATTATGATTTGATTATAATAATTGATAATTATTTGGTAAAGCATGATTTTAATAGGGATTTTGATGCATTTTGGTAAAATGCTTTTGAAATATCATGTTGGGGTATTTTATACATCATGCTTTTGTTTAGGTATACAATTAAATCCCATATGATGTAAGATAGCAAAGGAGCCACTTGCATCCCTTTACATCCCATCCATCACATATCAACTTTATGTCCCTAAACCCCCTCCATTCATCCAAAGAGCTACCATTTTCGTTTATGAAACAAGAGGAGATGTGAAAGCTTTGAAAAAGGGTCATTTTGTGATTCCTTGCTAAAAACTTGAAGCTCGAGTGGTAAGCTTTCATTATTGTAAAGTTTTGTTGAGTTTTGGTTAGTTTTGTAGCTTATCTTTGGGGTTAAAAGGGTGGATCTTGGTCCAACATGTTGTTTATGTTTGGAGGATGTATTTTAATGTTGTTTTGTGGTTTAATGATGTGTTGGGTGGTTGATCTTTGTTATATGAGTTTAAATGTTAGTTGGAGCTCATACATGGAGGATTCTCGCAGGAACAGGGCTGCTCGATCGATCGAAATAAGGGTAAGATCGATCGAGCAGGGCAGAGTCTGGCCAAGGCATGAAATGAGCTTACCGATCGATCGAGAAAAAGTTCCTATCGATCGATGCGAAGTCTGGATCGATCGAGACAAAGTCTCGATCGATCGGTAAAGGCAGAACCTGGATGCCATTTTTGTTTAACTTAGCGATCGATCGGGGCTTGGGAACCGATCGATTGCAAGGCATAAAATGTGGGTTTTGGGATTATGTCCTATATGATGATATTTTTGGTATTGGTTCATAAATTGGCTTCTAATATTGGTTTGTATGATTGTGTAGAACCATCTCAGGTAGCCACACAACAAAGGAGATAAAGTCCCATGACATCTCCACTTTTGGAACTAAGGTACGTAGTGAGACGTACGGGCATCAGACGGTAAAACGTACTATTACGTATTGAATTGGTTATGCACTATGGTTGCACACATGGAATTTATTATGCATTTTGGTTGCATATGTGGTCTTGTTTATGCATCATGGATTGCATACATGGTTTGGTCATGCATTTTGGTTGCATGTGTATATGGGATGCATTTGTGCATGTGATTGTGAGTCGGGATTATATTCCAGTGATGGAGAATACTTGCCGCCAGTGGCGTAGCGATGTGAATACTTGCCGCTGTCATACCGTAGCAATGAGAGAATATTTGCCGCTAATATGAAGCGAAGAACACGACCGATGTCATATTTATAGCGAGGGATATTAGTGCCGCTGGTATTGTCTAAGCGAGGGGTATTTCAGCTGTCATGTTAACGCGAGGGGTATTATGCCACTGATATAATAAGACTCGGGAATTGAACACGGTATACATGGAAATCGGTACATGTCATGACATACATTATTGGTAACATAATCTACTGATTATGATTGTGATACAGGGACAACCAACGGAGCTTTTAAATGTATTAAATACAGGAAGTGAATCGCATTTACGATTTATGCATTTGAATTGCTATCATATTATTGTGAATATGATTTATATACATGCTCATGGTTTTGGGGTTGTTCCTGTAGGTACTTTGGGCGGACGGGCTAAGACGGGTTGATGCGGTGAGCCAGTGAGGAGTGTTTTTGGCATAGCAGGCTCAATTCTTTTGTATAGTCTCTACTCTAGGAGTAGTGTAAAACTATAGGATTAACATTCATTAGTTGGGAATGAAATTAATCCCTTTTGGAACTTTGTTTTGGCATTGTAATCTAATAGCTCAAGGCATCAACACGATTTTATACTCCGTTTATACATGAAAATTTTATTTACGCCTTTAATCCGCACTTAAGGAACTAGGGTCCTTACATTAGTGGTATCAGAGCAGTGGTTAGAGAACCCGAGAATGAGTGAAGGGTAGCCTTAGCATGGTTGGCTAGGTGTTTATATTTGGGCATGTTTATGCATGTGATGCATATTGGTGTATAAATTGTTATACTAACATGCTTATTATCATTCATGTTATCTAACGGCATAACATATATATTGTTTGGAGTTGTTGTTAACCTTTGTATTACAGCATGGTGGCTATGAATGCGGAGAACCTCAATGAAGAGGTGGGTGATGTTGGGAGCGTGAACGCTAGTATTGGTCAGGCAAATCCTTTACCTCCACCTGCTGTGGGCATGGAACCGGCTGTTCAGTTGCTACTACCAGGGGAGCTTAGCCTGACTCAGTTTCTGACCTTCCACCCGCCTATGTTTGAGGGAACGGAGACAGGGGAAGAGGCCGAGGAGTGGCTAGAGAGATTGGAACAGATATTCGTGTCTGCGCCGTATTGCCCGGGATGTACTACAATTTAGTATTTTGTTCATACTTTCTCATACGATCTCTGAAATAAACTAATTAGTTGTCCACGCGAAGATAACATAAAGTTCTACAACTTTTTGTTGAGCACATTTCCAAAATATGGATAGATTATGAAGAAACGTGAGGAGAAATAAGTGAGACGTGTCTTGGATTCCGATTTTTTAATCTTCTCTTCTCTTCAACTTTCTTTCTTCGTTCAAAGTTTTAACTCGATTTCTTCACATTTTCCCACATATGACCAAATGTATGATTATGAACTATAAACATCAAGCTAACATTAAATCATGCCTAATCATTGATATTATGCAGATAAAACCTGTCTATTTCTAGACACATTGTAAGACTTCAACTTCTAATCTCATCATTAATGCATTATATCGTCATAAGTGTATCATAATTATCACATTAGGGAAACTCTCCTTTCACATGCCACATACTCACAATATGAGTCTATAAAATTTTGGACATGATCTTCCCAAAAATCCAGTTTTCGTTCAACTTAATTCGGTTATATACACTACATAATGCACTAATCATATTTTCAATTCATTGCAATTTACTCTCAATTAAATTGCAGACAACACTCAAATGAAAAGATAACCATTAAAATACTTATACAACCCATATACACATTATGGTGCTCACAGATGAGCATTGATAAATAAATGTGTATCTACTTGTATAAGACACATTACTCTATACCAATATTGGTACCTCGCTCCCAGGAGCATCATTGTTCCACGGCTCGAACTCGTTTCCCGAGCCAATGGCGTACATGCTTTACCTGTTCCAACAGAAACAGCCCCCAGGTGGGGTGAGCATACCAATAACATAATCACAATATCAACACATGCACAATTAATAATTTACAGAACACAATACTGTAAAATAAAGGAATACTCCCTGAGTACACAATGCTCATAAGCAACCTCCTGAATTGTTCATGTTCTCACAATACCACATCATCAACCCATAATCGATAACCACAATCGTCAATCCCATAATCGATAATAATTAATAATCGACAATAAGTTAAATCTTTATAACAATGATTTATTGAAATCACATGCTTTGCAATCATCAATTTACACTTTAAATCTCATGCTATCACCTCGCTCGATCAATAGCGGCAGTATCATAAATCATCGCACGCTCAATAGCGGCATCACTATAACCGTCGCACGCTCAATAGCGGCATCACTATAACCATAGTACGCTCAATAGCGGCATCACTACAACCATCGCACCATTCATTGGTGAACTCAAAACTCTATCAACATATTTCTCAATAACCAGGTCAACAAATATACTTTCAGTACTTATACGTCTTTATGTACTAATTCAAATAAAACAAGAATATATCATTCCTTGAATGCAACAATAATGCATTTACATATGCTCGTACGTTACACGTACCTGGTAGTCGACCATAAGATTATGACATTCCCTACATCCTGGGGCTCGTGAAGCATCTATATTGAATATCATTTCAATAAAATAGTTCTCATAACTATACCACATATATCATACAAATTCATCATGCTTCTTATCATAATCAGTCACGATTATTCGTACTCCGTATACTACTCAAATCATCCCATTTTATCAATTATTAACTGGACTTGTCAATTAACTCGGTCGAGTAGTAAATATCTTTCTAATGTTCAATACTTGTAACCTTATCTCATTGTTAATAAAACTTCCCCAAATGTCATAATCATCGTCAAAATAGGCTATACAAGCTCATATCTCAAAATGCCCCAAAAATAATAAATTTTCACAAATTTCAGGACAAAGATCGATCTTTATCATTATAGCGATAGATCTCTGGCGACAGAAACAAATTTGCCAAAATTTTGCTTTCAGAGACCGATCTCTACATTACCAGGGATCGATCTCTTGTACTATTCATCTTCAGAGATCGATCTCTACATTACCAGCGATCGATCTCTGACACTATTCATCTTCAGAGATCGATCTCTACATTACCAGCGATCGATCTCTGGCACTATTCAGCAACACAAATGTTTACCCACTTCGAGCGATCGATCACTTCTTTACTAGGGATCGATCGCCAAGCCCTGTTTCAGTGAGAAAACTCCATATTTTCGTGCATAATAACCATTCAACTCCCACACCACATCATATAATTCACATATTTCTATCACAATACACCTAAAAATCATTTTTATCGACATTTAAACTCATTTCAAGTTTCCCCACCCAAATCCAATTCATCAACCAAAACCAATACCAACCTCAATACACCAAGTAAAACCAAGATTAAGGTACAAGCTAGCTTACCCAAGCTTCTAGGATCATAATATCAAGAATCCATGCTTGATTCTTCAACAAAAATGGACGAAAATTGGAAAGGGGAAGAGTGGATTTTTAGGGATTTAGTGTGTGAAAATGGTGAAAAGTGTGAAGATGAGTTGGGTATATAAAATCAAATTTACTATTTTGTCCTCCAACTTCAATTCACACTACAATTTTACCCCAAATTATTATTTATCTCAAGTCCCTTTATTATTCTCGAAACCGAGTTTAATTTCAATAATTACTTTTCATTATCACATTAAACTCCTTTTAATTAATGTGATTATGTTCCAGGCATTACAATTCTCCCATACTTATAAAATTTCGTCCTCGAAATTTAAATACACATACCATACTCATCACACATAACTTTTCATTTCCCTGCATAGTCTTGTTGCATGAATACATCATGAATGCTATACTACAAAAGCGGAAATGCTCAACTTATATCCTAAATGGGGATATCTCCCAAAATAAACAGCACAAACTTAAAAATGCTAACATCCATCGATGTTAAAAGAACAAAAAACAGTTCATTTACCTCAAACTGTTTCAAAATTTGAATCACTTCTGATTCACAAACCAAAACTATATTTGTAACACCCTGTAGAATTGCGATTTACAACCTCAATCGCACAGTGCTTCCAATGCAGCCAACTGTATACCTGTTTATTAGTATTCGGACCTTACAATATCAATGTGAATCAAATCAAATAGATTCACCCTTGGACACACATATCCTCAACAAGTACCCCGTGAATTCAATCCACAAACTAGCATGCAGATGGCACAAACACTTAATTTCGTTCTGGTCCCCAATACTAGAATCTTATTACCAATAGAGTTATACAATTTGAATACTAAATTGAGTCATATACCACTCAAATTGGACGATCCCACTCGTCAAACAGACATATATCTAAACAGATATCAAAACTGGTGCAATCTTGTGATCACGAGATCACACGTAAAATACTTGTCCTTAATGTATTCTCATAATACATATCAAAATCTCAATTCATGTCTCTTAGTTCATCATTGCTTACGTCTCATAATCTATGAATTCGAAGCAATAATTAGTATCACATTATGCTCATCAATAGATAGACTAATTCAGAGCCAAAAATTATTACACGTAACAATTTAGATTACCCATACATCAATGACGAACATTGTTAACAAAATCAATTCAACAATTGAATTGCTATATAAATATTCTCGATCACATAATCAACACAATCTCATCTCGAATGAGAGTTATCAAGTTCTCAAACAACGATCTCCAGGATAACCAATCAGGATAACCAAATCCTACAGTAGAGTGATTAATTATTCCTCTATATAAGCTTGGATCACTGTTTCCTGGGTAACTCATTCTCCACACAAGAGATTCTACCAATCGAATTCCATTGTTCATATACATTCATTGATGTATACTCATTCCAATCCAACAATTCTTCATGTATTTAAAATAACATTCTCGTTTCATGTGCTTCAAACAACCAGAAGACTTCAATTACCTCATTAGTCTCACACACATAGAGAGTAATGACCCATCCGAGATGCTAATCATTCACTACAGTCCAAATGCATTCACACTATTATGCATTCCTGGACAATTATACACATATAACAATAATTGATAATACATCAATGTAATTATCCTATGCATACTCTCTATCTGTGTACGCCTTGTACACATCCTTATGGTATCAAACACGACTGATACTCTGCACTGTCATAGCACTCATATATTCTATAACATCATTCAACAATATCTCTTATCGGTCATTGTTTAACAGTATGTAGCACTACGATATTGTCATCATAATCTCTATCAATTCAACTTGATCTGAACCGCATAACTTCATCTTACCAAAGGATACATTCGATATGGTGGTGTCACGACACACACCATATCCTACAATTACCGGTCATAGCTCATATCATATTGGCTGCACCGAGCCGACTAGAATCCTACATCGTATCACCATACGATCAATCGTGAGTGGCACTATCAAGTCCACCAAATTTCATTATCGCATCGTCATGCGTCAAAATCCACCACATATGTTTCCATTACTCTTCATCAGTTCTTCTCATGAATTATTCAATAAGACGATCATCAATAATCATAAAATTGGTCAATGACTAATAAAAGTCAACCAACATGTAGAGATAATAGATTATCAATCACATTTCTCTAGTGTATCTACACTAACAGACATCACAATGTCCCATACTGATTCTGTCTCAATCCCCACTCAATAGGGCTAGAATCAATCAAGATTGTGTCCTGCAACACGCTAGCTCTACTCTCTTCAAAGTAACGTAGCACACAAGCCACCACAACATATACGCAGCATACAACTACTCGTGGTATATCCACCACAACACATACGTAGCATACATCTACTCGTGGTACATCCACCACAACATATACATAGCACTAAGCTACTCGTGGTATATCCACAACAACATACATAGCATACAGCTACTCGTGGTACATCCACCACAACATATACGTAGCACCCAGCTACTCGTGGTATATCCACCACCACAAATACGTAGCATACATCTACTCGTGGTATATCCACCACAACACATACGTAGCATACAACTACTCGTGGTACATCCACCACAACATAAACGTAGCATACAACTTTTTACTCGTGGTATATCCACCACAACACATACGTAGCATGCAGCTACTTGTGGTACATCCACCACAACATATACGTATATCACAATATCCCCTGATTAGTTCTGTATCAGTCATATTTCAATATGATTCAAGAACAATTACATCGGTGTCTATCAAATACACTAGTTATACTAATAATCTTAGTATAGCAAACACGCTATGACATAAGGACTCACAACTTAGTCACCTCACCGCATACACCTGTTACACCTGTAGCACATATAATGTCTATCACCAATTTTGGCACATATTCTTATTGCTAACACAATAGCGGTACATCGTCAACAATAGCACACATATCTCATTGCTAACACAATCGCGGTACATAGCGCACAATGACGTACATATCTCATCGCTAACACAACAGTGGTACATTGCCCACAATGGCACACATATCTCATTGCTAACACAATAGCAGTGCATTGCCTACAATGGCACACATATCTCATTGCTAACACAATAGCGGTAAATTGCCCACAATGGCACACATATCTCATCGCTAGTCCAATAGCTGCACATCACCCACAATGGCACACATATCTCATCGCTAGCACAATAGTGGTGCATTGCCCACAACGGCACACATATCTCATCGCTAGTACAATAGTGGTACATCGCCCACAATGGCACACATATCTCATCGCTAACACAATAGCGGTACCATAATACTCATTGTCAATACATGACGGTCCAATAATACTACCCATCGTTTCGATATATCAATGGTGTTGTCGTGGACTCAAGAGGTGACTCACATGTATGCATCACTTTGATCCTTTCGTACTCAAGATGTGACTCACATCACATTCAATACTTTGCTCCCATTTGGACTCAAGAGGTGACTCACATGTATGCATCACTTTGCTCCTTTTGGACTCAAGAGATGACTCACATCACATGCAGCACTTTGCTCCCATTTGGACTCAGGAGGTGACTCGCATGTATGCATCACTTTGCTCCTTTCGAACTCAAGAGGTGACTCACATCACATGCAACATTTTGCTCTCATTTGGACTCAAGAGGTGACTCACATGTATGCATCATTTTGTTCCTTTCGGACTCAAGAGGTGACTCACATCACGTGCAACACTTTGCTCCCATATCACGCTTATTTCTCAAATATCTTAATGACAATAGGAATATCATGATGACGATTCAATAACAATGCATGTGCGTAATTTCATATATACCTGCATTCTCATATTCACAACATAATCATACCCGGTTATCACATCGTCCCTTGTCCCATATTGTCATTACAAATCCATATTTCATTTCTCGTTTCCTGATTTCCTAAAAAAATCAGACTTCTTAGCACTGTATAAAAATATGTACAACATATGCACAATCTCAAAAATTCATTTGCCTTTTCATTAGCAACAAAATCACGTTACCATCAATACTGACTTTTTCAGTACTATATATCTTTCGTCACCCATTTAACGACACATATACTACATAAGTCAAAGCAATAATACACTATTAAATAAGTTACCGGCTATTTGCACTCCTCAAACAATACCACTATTAGTGCGTATATTTATTGACATCATCGATTGCTTCTCACTATCACATTCATCGTATTCCATACGATTCAGCAAGCACAATGGTTAGCAATAGCACAAATCTCCATTGCTTCATATCATAAAATACACATAAAAACACATAATTATCGCACCCCACAAGTGCAAAACTACTATAATGTAAAATGACATGCTATCCAGTTTTCTCAACACATCCATAGGCCCTCAAATAGCCCCAAAGAGCAAATCACTGCTCTGATACTACTAATGTAAGACTCCAACTCCTAATCTCATCATTAGTGCATTATATCGTCATGAGTGTATCATAATTATACATTAGGGAAACTCTCCTTTCACATGCCACATACTCACAATATGAGTCTATAAAATTTTGGACATGATCTTCCCAAAAATCCAGTTTCCTTTCAACTTAATTCAGTTATACATAATACATAATGCACTAATCATATTTCAATTCACTAATGCAATTTACTCTCAATTAAATTGCAGACAACACTCAAATGAAAAGAGAACCATTAAAATACATATACAACCCATATACACATTATGGTGCTCACAGACGAGCATTGACAAATAAATGTGTATCTACTTGTATAAGACACATTACTCTATACCAATACTGGTATCTCGCTCCCAGGAGCATCATTGTTCCACGGCTCGAACTCGTTTCCCGAGCCAATGGCGTACATGCTTTACCTGTTCCAACAGAAACAGCCCCCAGGTGGGGTGAGCATACAAATAACATAATCACAATATCAACACGTGCACAATTAATAATTTACAGAACACAATACTGTAAAATAAAGGAATACTCCCTGAGTACACAATGCCCATAAGCAACCTCCTGAATTGTTCATGTTCTCACAATACCACATCATCAACCCATAATCGATAACCACAATCGTCAATCCCATAATCGATAATAATCGATAATCAACAATAAGTTAAATCTTAATAACAATGATTTATTGAAATCACATGCTTTGCAATCATCAATTTACACTTTAAATCTCATGCTATCACCTCGCTCGATCAATAGCGGCAGTATCATAAATCATCGCACGCTCAATAGCGGCATCACTATAACCGTCGCACGCTCAATAGCGGCATCACTATAACCATAGTACGCTCAATAGTGGCATCACTACAACCATCGCACCATTCATTGGTGAACTCAAAACTCTATCAACATATTTCTCAATAACTAGGTCAACAAATATACTTTCAGTACTTGTACGTCTTTATGTACTAATTCAAATAAAACAAGAATATATCATTCCTTGAATGCAACAATAATGCATTTACATATGCTCGTACGTTACACGTACCTGGTAGTCGACCATAAGATTATGACATTCCCTACATCCTGGGGCTCGTGAAGCATCTATATTGAATATCATTTCAATAATAATATCTCAACAATAGTTCTCATAACTATACCACATATATCATACAAATTCATCATGCTTCTTATCATGATCAGTCACGATTATTCGTACTCCGTATACTACTCAAATCATCCCATTTTATCAATTATTAACTGGACTTGTCAATTAACTCGATCGAGTAGTAAATATCTTTCTAATGTTCAATACTTTTAACCTTATCTCATTGTTAATAAAACTTCCCCAAAGGTCATAATCATCGTCAAAATAGGCTATACAAGCTCATATCTCAAAATGCCCCAAAAATAATAAATTTTCACAATTTTCAGGATAGAGATTGATCTCTATCATTATAGCAATCGATCTCTGGCGACAGAAACAAATTTGCCAAAATTTTACTTTCAGAGAGCGATCTCTACATACCAGCGATCGATCTCTGACACTATTCATCTTCAGAGATCGGTCTCTACATTACCAACGATCGATCTCTGACAGTATTCAGCAACACAACTTTTTACCCACTTCAAGCGATCGATCGCTTCTTTACCAGGGATCGATCGCCAAGCCCTATTTTAGTGAGAAAACTCCATTTCGTGCATAATAACCATTCAACTCCCACACCACATCATATAATTCACATGTTTCTATCACAATACACCTAAACATCATTTTATCAACATTTAAACTCATTTCATGTTTTCCCACCCAAAATCAATTCATCAACCAAAAACCATACCCAACCTCAATACACCAATTAAAACCAAGATTAAGGTACAAGCTAGCTTACCCAAGCTTCCATGATCATTATCAAGAATCCATGCTTGATTCTTCAACAAAAATGGACGAAAATTGGAAAGGGGAAGAATGGATTTTTAGGGATTAGTGTATGAAAATGGTGAAAAGTGTGAAGATGAGTTGGGCATATAAAATCCATTTTGTAATTTAGTCCTCCAACTTTTCACCCCAAATTATTATTTATCTCAAGTCTGTTAGTCCCGGATCTTATCAATGAGATTTTAAAGATGACAAAACATATCAGACCGGATCGAGAGAAATCAGACTGACCAGAACGATCGCCCAAAACAGATCAAGCTGATAAGATGACAAAGCATATCAGACCGGATCGAGGGTAATCAGACTGACCAGATCGATCGCTCAACAAAAGTACAAGCTGATAAGACACATTACTTATCAGACCGGATCGATAAATATCAGACTAACTAAATCGAAGCTTCAGATCGATCTCTATCTTTATCAGATCAGAGCAGCTTAGGATATATACAAAATGGCTCCTCAGTCCGAATCATTAACGGCTATTTATTGTAGCATTTAATGTTGTAATTAATGCTACAAAGGACCAAAGACTGAAGATTGCCATAATAGGTAAGAAGACAAAGAGTAGCTTACCTGACAGTCGCCGAAAGTATGAACCAGAACGGCAAGTATCCTGAAGAAGAAGACTGAAGCCTACTCAGAGTCTAAGAAGAGTCAAAGTTGCACATTAAAGGAAATAATGTCGTTGGTACCTTCAACTATAAAAGGATGCAACAAAAGGAACTTACGGACGCTTGCTGCTGACTCTCGCTGATAAATTGAAAAACACACAAGAAAGCAAAAACAGCACAAGCTTACAAGCTCAGAAGCTCTCGAGCTGAAATCATTCTTAAGCACGTCTTATTTGTAACATTTGATCATTTAGGATCACTGTGCGCATCTTGCGTTTTCTGTATTGAAAATCAGAAAGTGAGAAACATATTGTAACTGTCAGACAGAGTGTGTCTGAGCAGATTGAGTGACTAGGAGTTTCAGATTGGTAGTGAGGTAAATCCAGTCTGAATCGGGTTTGTACAACAGGATTGTATAAATCAAAGTCTTCTAGTATAAACCTTCCTTAATTGAAAGAAGGGGAGACGTAGAAGGATTACACCACCTTCGAACTTCCAGAAACATATCCTGTGTATCTTATTTCTGCACTTGTTCTTTCATCCTAGCCATCGAGTCGTTCTTACATACAAGAACAGACCGTTCCACACTTACCTTCAGTGGTCTGTTCTGTACAAGAATTGATTAAGAAACAGATTTCTTTCACTATCCGAAAGAAATCACAAAGGATTAATTTTTAGAAGGAGTGTTCATTCACCCCCCCCCCCCTCTAAACACTCCGGACCGATCCTAACAAGTGGTATCAGAGCCAGGTCATCTTAATCAGCACAAAATCACTTGAGCTGATGGCATCATTCAACAAAATCCCTATGTTCTCAAAAGAAGACTATGATGACTGGAGAATCAGAATGCAAGCTCATCTGGCAGCTCAGGATGACGATATGTGGTTCGTCATCACTGATGGACCAATGAAGATTCAAAAAATAAATACAGCAGTCGCCATTACTGGTGGTGAACCACAAATGGTAGAAAAGGACAGATCCCTCTGGACGAATGAGGAAAGAAAGAAAGCAAATCTCGACAACGTTGCCAAAGACATCTTGTTCAAGACACTGGACAAGAACATGTTCAGCAAAATCAAAATGTGCCCTACTGCCAAAGAAATTTGGGAGAAGATAGCACAGCTATGTGAAGGCAACGACCAGACCAAAGAAAATAAGTTAACTGTTGCTCTTCAAAGATTTGAGAGCATAAAGATGAAAAGTGGAGAAACTCTAAATGAGTTTGATGAAAGAGTCACTGGCTTCATAAATGAACTGAATGGTCTGGGGAAGGAATATTCTAACAGAGAGATCGCTCTGAAAGTTATGAGAGCTCTGCCAAAGGAATGGGATGTTAAGACCATTGCCATGAGGGAATCAAAAGATCTTAACAAGGTTGAACTTCATGATCTGTTTGCAGATCTTAAGGCCTATGAGTTTGAACTGATAAGCAGAGGTGAAGCAGAGCCATTCATCTCTCAACCAAACAAGGCCCTGGCAGCCATTCCAGACCAGATCGCTTCAACATCAGACCGATCCGCTGAACAGATAAGTAATGATGCTATGTCATTATTTATCAAGAAATTCGGTAAATTCATGTCTAAGAATAAGAGGAACTTCAAACCCTCTCATCATTATAAATCAAGAAAAGATGATACTGTTAACGATCAGGCTTGCTACAATTGTGGTAAGACCGGACATTTTATTGCAGATTGCACCAGACCGAAGAAAGAAGAACGGAAAGAGAAGCATCGTGATGATAGGAAGAAGAAGCACTACAAAGACCGCAAGAATCATGGAAAATCCCAAAAAGTCCTAGTAGCTGAAGAAGGAAACAGCAAATGGGCTCAGACAGACTCAGACTCGGAAAGCTCTGAATATTCTTCCAGCGAAAGCGAAGAAGATATTCAATGTCTTATGGCAGACGAAGAGATGAGTCAGACAGACGAGGTATATGATCTTGACTCAAATGAATTTACACGAGAAGAGCTCATGTCCGCACTGCAAGACATGGCTAATGATTATAGGATCTTAGCTGAATCATTTGAGAAGAATAAAGCTAAAGTCAGTGATCAAATGGATGAGCACAACAAACCAAGCTGCTCTGAGCAGGGTGAGTGCAACAATCTCCAGATCGAGCTGAATAAGCTGAAAATCTCTTATGATCAGCTCCATGAAGAAAACAAGAGAATTAGCACACAAAATGCTAAGCTCTCTCATATATTCAAAACATGGACAAAATCCAGAACATCCTTGGAAGAATTACAAGAGGTTCAAAGAACGTCGGTGATTTCACCGGCATAGGCTTTGACACCAAAGAATGCACCAAAGATGAATCTGAGCTGTTGCTGGTAAAGAACCAAGTCAAACAAATGACATTTGTTAAATCCAGCACAGTATATGAGACTGAAGCACCTAAGATTCAAACAGGAGTCTCTTACGTGAATCAAAATCTGAGAAAAGGAATTGGTTATGTTGACCAAGCCAAAGAAAAGGCACCAGCAAGATTTGCGTCTATCAGACCAAATCCAAAGGTGCAAGATCTGAGGCAAGGAAGACAATACAATTACTACAACTCGAAACCGATTCAACGAAGATATAGACTACCTTATGAGAATCAAAGGTTTCCACAGCGCACACATTATCACACACAACATCGAAACAGACCAGCACACAGCACACCTTACACACACAAGCCATTGAAGCTGATACAGGTGTGGGTTCCCAAAGGGCTAATCCGTTCTGGACCCAAATAGGATTGGGTACCAACAATAATTATATTTGATGACAGGTACCGAAGAAACTCGCATTAGACTGGTATTTGGACAGTGGGTGTTCCCGTCACATGACTGGAAACATCGAGCTGCTGTCTGAAGTCACAGAATGCACTGGACCCAAGATCATCTTCGTAGATAACTCAAAGGGTAAGACCGTGGGCAAGGGTAAGATTGTCCATGGTAACATTATTATCAATAATGTGCTGTTAGTTGAAAATCTATGCTATAATTTGATTAGTATAAGTCAACTCTGTGATAATGGTTATGCTGTAGAATTTCACAAACACACTTGCACTGTTAAATCATCAGACGGTATAACCATGCTTATAGGAATCAGGAATGGAAATACATATAAGATTAACTGGAATCATACTCAACCTGATAATCCTACTTGTTTCATCGCTAACAATGATAATAAACACTGGCTATGGCATAAACGCTTGAATCATATAAACTTTAAGACCATTTCTAGCCCGTGTAAACATGATTTAGTTATCGGTCTGCCCAAGATCGATTTTGCTAAGGATAAGATCTGCGAAGCTTGCCAAATGGGCAAACAGATCAGATCATCCTTCAAAAACAAGAATGCCAAATCCTCCTCCCGCTGTTTAGAATTATTGCATATGGACTTGTTTGGTCCTATACCAATAACAAGTTTAGGGGGAATGCGGTATACTCTTGTTGTTATTGATGATTACTCACGCTTTACTTGGACTATATTTTTGAGCAGTAAAGATCAGACCGGTCCGAAGTTGATCAAGCTCCTGAAACGCACTCAGAACGAGAAATCATCCAGCATAGACAGGATTCGTAGTGACAAAGGCACCGAGTTTTCAAATCAGAATCTTGAATCCTTTCTAGAAGATCATGGAGTCAAGCATGAGTTTTCAGCCGCTCGAACTCCTCAACAGAACGGAGTTGCAGAACGAAGAAACAGAACGCTCAAGGAAGCAGGAAGAACAATGCTTGCTGATTCTGGCATTTCGCAAAAGTTCTGGGCAGAAGCTGTAAACACTGCTTGCTACACTCAAAATCGGTCCATGATCAACAAGAAGCTGAACCTTACCCCTTATGAAATATGGACTGGTAACAGACCGTCTATTTCTCACCTTCATGTTTTTGGCTGTATATGCTTCGTTCATAACAATGGTAAGAATCATCTTACAGCATTTGAAGCTAAGTCAGATAATGGAATATTTTTAGGATATTCATCATCTAGCAAAGCTTATCGAATTTTTAATAATCGAACCTTAACTGTAGAAGAATCTGTTCATGTAGTTTTTGATGAATCTTTATGTGTTGAGGGCAACAAAGAATCAATTCAAAATCAGATGGAAAATATCCATCTCGAAGCTAACAGTGATGATGAGATTGTAGCTAACAGGTCAAGAGACAATCCACCAGAACCAGAAGTACCAGACAGACCGGATCAAGCCATTGAAGCTTCTTCAGATCGAGCTGATCCGGATGTTCTTCACTCAAATGTTAAAGCAGAT
The DNA here is from genome assembly GCA_907163345.1 of Haberlea rhodopensis. Classification (NCBI taxonomy): domain Eukaryota; kingdom Viridiplantae; phylum Streptophyta; class Magnoliopsida; order Lamiales; family Gesneriaceae; genus Haberlea; species Haberlea rhodopensis. The sequence goes on along the minus strand of CAJQUN010000021.1, from coordinate 7,216,263 downwards.
ACTGATCATGCTGCTACTACTCATCCGGCCGGACCAGACAATCCAGAGTCAAGCTATCGATGGACTAAGAAGCATCCACCCAATCTAGTGATTGGTAGTCCCTCTGCACCGATCAGAACCAGAGGACAGATGATGGATGAATTCACACATGATGCTTTCATCTCTACTCTGGAACCTAAGAAGATCGATGAAGCTCTCACTGATTTCAACTGGATTAAGGCCATGCAAGAAGAGCTAAATCAATTCGAACAAAATCAAGTTTGGAGTCTAACCCTCAGACCAAGCGATCTGCCTGTCATTGGAACCAGATGGGTTTTCAGAAATAAGCTGGATGCAGATGGAACTGTGGTTAGAAACAAAGCCAGACTGGTGGCACAAGGATTCAGACAAGAAGAAGGAATCGACTTCGATGAATCATTTGCACCAGTCGCCAGACTTGAAGCCATCCGGATCTTTCTTGCATATGCTGCCTTTAAAGACTTCAAAGTATATCAGATGGACGTTAAGAGCGCTTTTCTTAATGGAAAGCTTCAGGAAGAAGTCTACATTGAGCAACCACCTGGATTTCAAGACCATTTGCATCCCAATCATGTGTGTCTACTGAATAAAGCAGTGTATGGTCTGAAACAAGCTCCAAGAGCCTGGTATGACACTCTATCTCAATTTCTGCTGAACCATGATTTTCAGATCGGCTCAGTAGATAAAACTCTCTTTAAATTTATTAAGGGGGAACATACCCTATTAGTTCAGATTTATGTTGATGACATAATCTTTGGGTCAACTAACCCCAAATTGTGCGAGAAATTTTCTAAGCTAATGCAGGGACAGTTTGAGATGAGCATGATGGGAGAACTTTCATCCTTTCTGGGTCTCCAAGTCAAACAGCTTAGCAATGGTATTTTCATCAACCAGACCAAGTATACCAAAGAGCTCCTCAAGAGATTTGGAATGGAAACATGCTCAACTGCATCAACTCCAATGAGTCCAACAATCAAGTTAGACAAAGATGAAGGGGGAACAGCAGTTGAAGTAACCATGTATAGAGGACTAATCGGATCGCTATTGTATCTTACAGCGAGCCGGCCTGATATTATGTTCTCAGTCTGTATGTGCGCCAGATTTCAGTCAGAACCAAAGCAATCACATTTTATTGCTGCCAAGCGTATTCTGAAATACTTAAAAGGATCTCAGAACGTTGGTCTTTGGTACTCCAAAGATTCGAACTTCAACTTGATCGGATATTCAGATGCAGACTACGCTGGGTGTAAGATTGATCGTAAAAGCACCAGTGGAACATGTCAATTTCTAGGTGAAAGATTGATCTCTTGGTTCAGTAAAAAGCAGACATCGATTGCCACATCCACAGCTGAAGCAGAGTATCTAGCCGCTGGAAGCTGTTGCGCTCAAATGCTCTGGATTCAACACCAGCTCAAAGATTATGGCATCCAAGCTGTTGACTCTCCGATATTTTGCGATAACACAAGTGCAATCGCTATAACGTATAATCCAGTTTTGTACTCTCGAACAAAGCACATTGATATACGCCATCACTTTATTCGAGATCATGTTGGCAAAAAGGAAATTCGGATCGAGCACATCTCAACAGAGCAGCAAGCAGCAGACATCTTCACCAAACCGCTCCCAGAGGCTAAGTTTAATTATTTTCGTCAAATTCTTGGATTAATTGACTTATCTTAATAGTTTAGATGTTTTCTTACTTTCGCACTTAAAGATTTTTGTTACCACAGATTGATAATACAATGTTCAGAAAGACACAGACCGGTCCGAACTTTCAGACCGATCTATGTCAATCTGATGTTATCCCATGATCTGTTTGGTCAATACATCTTTTGTACAAAAACAGCCCGGACTGATCGCATTTTAACCGCCTTAACTATATGTTATCCTGACCGTTTATTTTTGAATTTCTTTTCATCAGTCATCGAGATAAAGACACGTGTTTTCTCTCTCCTATTTAGCGGGCTGAACATTTCATTTTATTTCACTTTTTACAAATTACCGCTATTTGTTTTCTTACTCTCTCACTCTCCTAAATCTTCGCATTCGTTTGATTTCATTCCAATGGCTACCATCACTCATAACTCCCTCTCCGTTGAGTTTAATGATATTTACAGGGCAGAAGATGCAGAGATGGTGTCCATCTTCAGAGCTTTGGAATCTTCTGGTCTGAGAAACTTTCTGGAATGCGGCACCGTTGTTTATGAATCAGAAATCCGCGAACTATTCGCCAATGCCGTCTCCCAGAAGACATCCATATCTACTACTGTCAAGGGCAAATCTTTTGAGATCTCGCCGATGACGCTGGCCAAAACCTTTGGCCTCCCCAAATCCGGACTGACGGAATTTGGACAGATTCCTCAGGCGTCACTCTCAGATCTTCAAGGGAAGATATCTATTCTTGGCCACCGCCTGCAACCATCGTTTAAGAAGAAGGAAATGCTCTTTCATTTCCAGGTGCTGTGCAAGATAGTGGGTAAGCCTCTGTTGGGCAAAGCAGGAAGTTTTGACGTTGTGACCGCAGAGAAGTTCAGGGCTATGGCGGCTATTGTATCCGGACAGAAGATGAACTGGTCCGTGATTCTGTTTGGAGTTCTGATGGAAACGGTGATTGCATCTAAGCAAGCTGTATGCTTTGTTGTTCCTCTCAGCAAGCTACTGGAGTCTTTGGACATCGAGCTGGGAAAGCAGTCCGCTCTCAGCCCCTTTAAGATTCTAAACTCCAAAGGACTTGCATTGCTGAAGTCCAAGAGTGCTCCGCCTACTCCTGCTACTCTAGCTGCAGTCAAGATTGAGAAGGGCGAAGAACAAGCTGTTGCGCGCAAACCTCGCGTCAAGCGCAAACTGACCATCCAGACTGATTCGGAAGAAACTCAGTCTGCTCCCTCGCCACCAACCAAGCCACTTCCCAAAAAGCCAAGAACCCAGATTACCAAGCCCAGCAAACCATTACCCCTCAAAGCCTTACCCATATTGCGTCCAACTAAAGCCACCCCTGCACCCCAACCTTCCATCCAACATTCACAAGCTTCAACCCTTGCACCTAAAGTCACTATCCGAGTCCCCTCTACCATTCCCGTGGTAAAAGGGATTGTTATCACTGAGTTGGGCGACTATACCCAATCAGGGATCAAGTCCCCTTCCTCCACCGGCAAGGGAAAAGCCATTCTCTCCGAACCCCTCTCCTCTAAACCCAAATCTGCAGCGCAGACAGCCATCGACATCGCTATGGAGGATGTTGATGAGAAGGTGAAGGCACTCATTGTGGTCTTTGATGAATATGTCCAGTACCGGACTATCAACCACATTGAGTTATTCTTCGGTAAGTTGAGCAGACTGAAGAAGATGGAAGAGGAAGTTCTTAAAGGAACAGAGACTGATGATGTTCGGCTTGTCGTGCAGCGCAAAGAGCTATTTACGGCTAATCAAAGATTCAGTATGGCCACTCTGATCCTAGCTGCTAAGAAACAGAACTTCGATCCGCTTGCTCCAACTGCCAGAGAAGATGGGGCTGTTATTGCTCAACTCGAGATGGATGTTCATGCTCTTCACTTAGCTGTCCGTTTTGAACGACATAAGCTCAGTGTATCCACTCCCACAACCAGCCCGGATCATCCCTCTGCAAGCAAGACTATGGCAGAACCTTTCGTTGAGGTTATTCATTCTGATGCAGCAGAACAGACAGCCGAGCCAATACCAGATCAGACTGCAGAGCCACTACCAGACCAGACAGCGGAGCAGCCATTGCCTAATGCTCCGTCTGTGCCCGATGATGAACCATTGAATGTATTGTTGGACTCTCCAACAACCTCCATTCCTTTGGGGTCCTCAGCCTCCCGTGCACAAATCAGTCCAACAGTAGAACTTGCAACAGTTGGCGCTCCAAAATTCGTCGATCCGGATCTGGTGGTGTCCACCGTTGTTGCAGCTCTCCAGATTGAGGAGCCCTCCAGACCAAGCACTCCTCCAATCCAATCAGATGAAGATATGGCTTTTATTCAAACATTTTCTTCGGATCTGGTCACCTTGATCCGGTCCGAAAGTCACCAAGTTGCTGTATCTTCACTTGTACCTACTGCTGAAGACGATGAACAGGCTTTGTCCTCATCAGATCGCTCTCCCAGCCAACAATCTGATGCACCTCCATTTTTGGCAAGGACTCTTCAGCATCTCTCCGACAACTGTCTGTCACTACGCATTCTCGAAGTTCATCAAGGTCAGAGGCTTACAGCTTTGGACTTTGATTCATTCAAAGAGAAGATGACTGCCAGTATCGGAAGCCTTCAGCGAGGCATAAACGATCTGTTTTCTCAACAAGCCTCTTATAAGAACAGTCTGAGAAAAGAGCAGATCGAACTAGCCACTGAAGTCAGAGCATCTGTTGCCAATTCCCTCCGCGCTCAAGACGTTCGTCTTGACGCTATCAGCGCGCAGCTAGCACAAGTTGTCGACTTTCTTCAAGAGATTGCTGCTGACAAAAAGGGGGAAAAGAAGAAAGACTTCAGGCCGTCTTCTAGAAATAAAATTTTTCAGACTGTCTGTATTTAGGATTTTTTGGTGATCAATAAAAATCCTCTTTCGATTAAGTCCGTGTTCATTTATTTTGAACTACAACATAAGGCTTAATAATAAAAGCTTAATCGATCCAACTTAATGATGTTCATTTATTTTGAACAAGAAAGAGTAATCGATCCGAAAGTTTTCGCTTCAGAGTTCTTATCAGACTGGTTAAAAAGACTTAGAAGCTAGGTTTTGTCATCATCAAAAAGGGGGAATTTGTTAGTCCCGGATCTTATCAATGAGATTTTAAAGATGACAAAACATATCAGACCGGATCGAGAGAAATCAGACTGACCAGAACGATCGCCCAAAACAGATCAAGCTGATAAGATGACAAAGCATATCATACCGGATCGAGGGTAATCAGACTGACCAGATCGATCGCTCAACAAAAGTACAAGCTGATAAGACACATTACTTATCAGACCGGATCGATGAATATCAGACTGACTAAACCGAAGCTTCAGATCGATCTCTATCTTTATCAGATCAGAGCAGCTTAGGATATATACAAAATGGCTCCTCAGTCCGAATCATTAACGGCTATTTATTGTAGCATTTAATGTTGTAATTAATGCTACAAAGGACCAAAGACTGAAGATTGCCATAATAGGTAAGAAGACAAAGAGTAGCTTACCTGACAGTCGCCGAAAGTATGAACCAGAACGGCAAGTATCCTGAAGAAGAAGACTGAAGCCTACTCAGAGTCTAAGAAGAGTCAAAGTTGCACATTAAAGGAAATAATGTCGTTGGTACCTTCAACTATAAAAGGATGCAACAAAAGGAACTTACGGACGCTTGCTGCTGACTCTCGCTGATAAATTGAAAAACACACAAGAAAGCAAAAACAGCACAAGCTTACAAGCTCAGAAGCTCTCGAGCTGAAATCATTCTTAAGCACGTCTTATTTGTAACATTTGATCATTTAGGATTACTGTGCGCATCTTGCGTTTTCTGTATTGAAATCAGAAAGTGAGAAACATATTGTAACTGTCAGACAGAGTGTGTCTGAGCAGATTGAGTGACTAGGAGTTTCAGATTGGTAGTGAGGTAAATCCAGTCTGAATCGGGTTTGTACAACAGGATTGTATAAATCAAAGTCTTCTAGTATAAACCTTCCTTAATTGGAAGAAGGGGAGACGTAGAAGGATTACACCACCTTCGAACTTCCAGAAACATATCATGTGTATCTTATTTCAGCACTTGTTCTTTCATCCTAGCCATCGACCCGTTCTTACATACAAGAACAGACCGTTCCGCACTTACCTTCAGTGGTCTGTTCTGTACAAGAATTGATTAAGAAACAGATTTCTTTCACTAATCCGAAAGAAATCACGAAGGATTAATTTTTAGAAGGAGTGTTCATTCACCCCCCCTCTAAACACTCCGGACCGATCCTAACAAAGTCCCTTGATTATTGATCAACTTCAATAATTACCCTATACTTTCAACTCACAAACATATTCAGAATCCACATGATTCATTTAAATCAGTAATTATGACTCGGTCATAATTCTCGACCTCACTCGATTTATTCTCGAAACCGAGTCCAATTTCAATAATTAGTTTTCATTATCACATTAAACTCCTTTTAATTAATGTGATTATGTTCCAGGCATTACACACATCAAATCCCATCATTCTTGAACTTTACTCATCCTCGAGTAAATCAGAAGAAAACTAAATAATCTTTTTGCGGTTCATAGCTTTACAATGAACAAACTTATCCTCACTTTAGTTCCTCAACAATTATAAACATGCACAATCAAGCAAGGCACTGAAAAGCTAACAATGGAACAAGTTCAATCCCTAGACGTCTCATATTTGACAAAGCATCGAAAGTGCTTGTGTGGTCAAAAACAAGTGTCATGTACACATTATAAATCCAATTTATATAATCCCCACAATAGTTCAAGTGGTATACTAACACAATTATAAGCTCACTTACATACACTTGTCCACTATCTTAGCCACTTACAAAAACAAATCAAGTAGGTCTTTATTAGCTTGTAGCTTAGCCTACGCATTGGCTTATGAAAGAAAAGAAAAGATAAATCAAGCAAGAGAGTATAATGATATGCACAATATAAGCTTCTCTTCTTGCAAGAATTTTTTCAAACCTTGTATCTTCTTTGCAATGTTTATTTCAATTTTTCTTCTTGTACACTAGCTCTCATTGGAGTCATATTTTTTCCTTTTTTCTCAAGGCATATTCTTTTCTTTCATGCATCACATTCTTTTGACAAAAATGATAACATAAGTGCACATGAATGAAACACGGCATACTCCCTTCATAGGTATGGATTGAAAATCAATTTAGGCTCGTTAGGAAGATGATAAGACAGTCAAAGAATGTCGAATGAGGCTGTTTGTATGCTTAGCATACAACCATTCATTTTGCACTAAAGCTCAAAAGGGATACTAGTGATGATTTTGTTTACATGGCAGGCTTGAAAGGCTCAAACGCATAAAAAAAATTGTCTATATCATTTTCATACTTGCAAGTAGTCTACATTTATTCCTAAAAAATTATGTAGTTAAGTTCTAGCATGTATCAGTGACTTCCTAAGACTAACACAAAGTTCACACAACTTTTACTACGATATGCACACTTCACAAATCATGACAATGTCATGCTCATTATATTCAACAACTATGTCAATGTATAATTTGCATTAGAGTTCAAAGTGTTCCAACATTAGCGATTCATCTATTTTCAAGACATGCATGCTCTCAATTAGAAATCATCATGGACTAGTGAATCAGATTCTATGTTCGTCAATAACTATGAGCCCTAAAATTTTCAAGTTTTTCATTTTTTTGGATTTTTTACAATAAGAAAGCAATAAATCAACTAATTCTGACCTCATACTTAAATCCTGCATTGTCCCCAATGTAAGACAAAATACAAGAGATGAGAAAATTTAAACTAAGAATGCAATAAAAGCAAAAGCAAACTAACTCCTTCTGGGTTGCCTCCAAAGCAGCGCCTCTAATTATCGTCGGTGGACCGACTCCAGTCCAGTGATCATGATTGTTTATGCGGGGTGGGTCGCTCTGTCCTTCCTCCTCTACCTAAATATTTTCTTGACTGATTGAAACTTAGGCCTATTCGCCTTGCTCTTCTTGTAGATGTCAACCCAGTGACATGCTTTTCCTCCTTCGCGTGGTGACTGTTTGGTCAATCCGAGGTCGTTGCAACTGTAGGATCTTGCAAATGAGAAAGTAGAGGAGAGACATTATCATGAGTAGATAAAACATCAAGTGTATGTGACGTTGTGTGCACTTACCGTGTACAATCAAATTAACCCCACACCCAATCCAAAAGATTGATAAAATAATATAATAGAGTGAGTAGGGATCGATCCCACGAGGAGATGTGAATATTTGTGTTAATGAAAATCAAAAGCAAAACAATAAAATAATGGGGTTATGTGTGAATGATTATACTAAAGGAATTAACAGTAAATTGATTAAACTATTGAAAACGATTCTTGGTATCGGTTGACTCTACCTTGGATATTATCATTTATTTCATCAATTTGCAAAAGACTCAAGTTATTTGAATATTAATCAATTAGAATCCAATTCCCTATTACCTTATTCGTCAATTAGCCAACGCGTTCTAATTTAACTCTTATCAAATTATTAATCAAACAACAACAGTTAAGATTAAATCAATGATAGCTTTCAAACTAGTGAGTGGAGAATCTAAATAACATAAACACACGCAGTTTCTATTAATTTAGTCAATTATTTTCTCTAAAACTTAATAAATTCAACATCAAAATTATCAGTCTTAGTTGCTTCGTAAATTAGAATATTCACACAGTTCCTTATTTGATATCTAGTTAGCAATAGATTGCATGCAAGTTATTAAGTTGTCAATCCAATAATCAAACATAAATCATATCAATAAAATCATAAAGACATTGATATTCAATAAAATTGATAGTTAAAGAACATGAATCTCCCCAAGATTAATAAATCCAAGGTATTGTATTCCTTAACCAAGAATTAAAACTTAGCTATGCACAATCCAATAAAAACAAACAAAAACTATCATAGTAAGCATTAATAAAAGCAAGGAAAAGAAGAACTAATCGGATCGCCACTCATCGAGGTCGTCAATTTCGCATTCGTGTTGATATTCGTAGCAGTCTTCAAAATATGGAGAGAAAATATAAAAATTAAACTATCTAATGTCTACCTACTCTACCTAATGGCTGAATAATTGTTATCTAATGCATAATATGGTTATTATTCAATATCAATTTCGATATCGCTATCAAAAATAAAAAAAATATTAAGTAGTTTAATTTGTACAATGATTTTTTAATGACTTCAATGGAATTATAGGCCTCCCGAGCTCTATAAATTTCTATGATTTATTTTTCTACGATCCTATTCAAAATATCCTCTCCCGATTGCCAGATCTCAAATAAATATAACGACTCAATTAATGATAATGTAATTGAACTCGTTCAAATCAAGAAAACACACATAAACTATGTGACAAACATAATATATTAATTAATCAATCAAAACATAGATTCAAGTCAAGCTATATCGTTCTTTTAGAAAATAATATTTATGTCATGACAAAAATAATAAAGCACCAAAGCATGTTCGTAATCCTCAATTTCAAGGGAAAAGAATTAAGCAAACGAAGATGAATATGCTTTTCAATCGTGGATCCGCCATCTTCGTCTCCGTCTTCAATATCTCTTGCCATTTTTGCTGAAATATTTAAGTTTTAGTGATTACCAAAAAAGCTTACTTGGGAAGACTCTACTATTTTAGAAATGGATTAAATGCTGTTGCCAACAAAGTCAAGCATAACTTATTCTAGATTAGCAAAGTCCAATTAACAGCAAAGTCTAGACCAGCAAAGTTCACGGTCATCCATCTTCAGAATATAGCAGAGTATTCAAGCTGAGTAGCAAAGTTCAAATAAATAGAAGACTTTTCAGTCCAGCCGACTGCTAGCAGATCGTACATTGTCAATAGTATTATTTTACAGAGCTATCGGAGAATATAAGACTCAACTGGTTGTTGTTAATGGATTTGAAAAAAAAAAAACAAAAGGGATGTCAGGTTCCTGTACGATAGCCAACAACATCGTACCAGAGAGCCGAAGTAAAATTTACGTTGGATGCTCAACTATAAATAACCTTGAGTCAGACTAATGCGATGAGATCTTTCCACGACTTTTGATCCGATCTTTGACATCTCCATTACATTACTTCTAACCAATTTATTGCAATATCAGAGTTCATTAAAAGCAACCCAGCTTACTTTCATATCCGAACGGCTACGGTTCTAGAGAGCTGCACATAATCATCCATATTTCAAAGGGTTTATTTTGTGAAAGAAAGTGAAAATACTTTGTATTCATTGTATTAGTTCCGATTTATTTTGTGAGAAGTGTGCTAAGAGTTTAGATCATAAAGAGTGACATTGGTCTAAGTGGATTTGTACTGTGTTACTGTATAAATCAATTCTTCTAGTAAATACCTCAATGCAAAGGAATAAGGAAGACATAAAAGCTTGTGCTTTGAACAAATTCTCGTGTTCATTTATTTTCTGCCAATTTACTTCATATCTTTGCTAGCCTTAGACCTAGCTGTTTATCAGGAAACAATAGACTATTTCCTCACTTATATTTTAAGTTGTCTGCATATCCTTTTCATATTGAGAACCCGATTTTCAGTCCCTAAAAAGATTGTTAATCATCATAAAAGATCAAAAGACCTTAAGTGGTTATTCACCCCCTCTCAACACTCAATTCTATCTCAACACTTGTTGTTCCAGCCGTCATCTTTACGTTCTTCCCCTTGAAAACCCCTAAAATGTCCTTTAAAAATAAGGCAAGTTCGCCTTTTAAAACCTAGCCGCCTAAAAAACCTCTTGTCATACGAAAACGAGCGTTGGGGTGGGGCGCCAGCTGTTTAACAACAAAATATTTTTCCAAATACTTTGTGCTGGGGAGACAACAAGATATAATTTTTTTTTGCTCATTGGCTTTTATCTTTGGACTCCTTTCATCTTCAAATAATCTTTAAATGTGTTTTAATTCCATAAAACTTTCATTTACCTGAAATCCGGCACAATATGTAAAAGGACTATCAAATACATAATTCCGCTCGAAACTAACATAATTTCAAATAAAAATATAGAAAATATAAGTACAATCACTTTGCAAATCCTCTAAGTTTATTTTTTGCTAGTCCTGAGCAAAACTAAGAAAAGAAATAAAGATAAAAGGAAACAAACAACTGACCCAAGTCGTGAAAGGACTTAATTGCAAAGCAAACCTCAGAGATCTCTCGTCTAAGCTTTCAAGTCATGTATTTATGCCACCTTAATCAAAAGGTTACGTGCATGTGCATTCCACTTCCATACCATTCTAATACCCAGATAAATTTATGCAAACTAAAGAATTTTACAAACTCATGAACTTCACATACTCACTTTTCATGTCATTTTCCACTAAAAGACACTCTCACTTACATGTATCAATATGACTTTTCATGGTTTACATTATGCTTAATTGCAATATCTAAGAAAAGAAAGTCATAGCAAATATGGAAAAAAGTCAACTCAAGACAATGAGATGTACGTGTGGCTCATACTTGTTAAATATGTTTCTCGGTAGTTCATAAGCTTAACTATTATAACATTCTCCACTAGTATATTAGACAAAAGCCCGGTCAATATGTCTTTATAAACTTGCAATACAAGGCTTCGGTTCATGGCTTCATAAAAGATAAGAAATTCAAAATGAGATAGTAAGTCAAATACAACAATTTCACGCACTCACATCTCAACTTTCACTTCTCTTATATGACAATTCATCATTTTTCTTTTGATTTCACCCTTTATCTCATTCATTTCATCATTAACCTCATTTTTTCATTCACTATCTATTTGTCTCTTCAGCCCCTTTTTTCTTATATTATTCCATTCAATATTTTTTTCACAATTTCAAACATGAGAGATTTCGGAGATTTAAAGCGCATAAGTCATTCTCACTCGAGGGTATATATGTTGTGAATAAGGTGTGAAGGATCAAGCGCTTGCCGCTTTATCAAATACTATAGCTGATGGTAAATGTGCAACTCTGATATTTAATCCATATAGCAGCCCAAGTACCACGCTTCCATCACTTTCCAAGTAATGACAATTATTACACTCCAACAATCTCTCTCCCAATAATTGAACTACCTTGTAGCAACTCATGCGATCAAACATGTGACATTTGACTCTGATACCAATTGTAGGATCAATCGTTTGCCGCTTTACCAAAAAACTATAGATGGTGGCAACTGTGTAACTCTAATCTTTAAACCATATTGCTACCGAAGCGCCACGCTTCGATCGCTCTTCAAGCATGGACAATTATTACACTCCAACAATGTGGTTGATGTGAGATTTTGAAATGATGCCAAATGAGGGTCAATCGTGTGCTTTTGCACATGCCACTTATTTTTTTTATCAGCTCAAATGAGTGACTAGTGATAAAATGATGTAATTTGGTGGATCGAAAGACTCAAACAAGTAATTTATATGATTTGACCAATATGTTCGTCATGTCTCAAATCCCAGAAACAAAATATGTATCGATGTTTATCTCTCATTTCTTTTTGTAGTTAAGATCAAGTGAGCTACTATAATATGAAAATCACGAAGGCCCGCAATAATTCAAGAAACGGCCTAAATAATTTATGTCCTCATTTAAATCCACTTTTAACATCAAAAAATAATCAAATGAGTTCTGATGTGATCCGTTATTTTACGTGTTTGGTAGAATTAGATGTTTACGAAAAATAAAAGGAATACACCAAGATTTTTTACGTGGAAAACCCTCGAATTGAGAGAAAAACCACGGGACCTTTGTCCAGTATAAAGCTCCACTATAAATATTGATGATTTACAAGATGATCTGGACACAAGAAAAAATTATTCAATGACTTACACGACTACTGTTATAGAAATTATAAAAAAGACCGAACAGACTCAAGTTTGCTCTCTTCGGAGTCTTTTTGCCCAGAAAAATCCAACCCTTTCTGTGATGACATCCGCGGGTATTTATAGGACTATTCCTAGTGATTGACTCGCGGGAGATCCGAAACACGATGTCCTCCAATCGTGGCTTAACTGGAGCCCAACACGTCCGAGAAATCCGCGCCCCATTATTGCACGTTCATTCACGCCGGTTAATTTGTTAGTTATTCCCGGGTCTTCCGCTAATCTTTGACCAGAAAACCGAGGAGGGTTACAGCTGTTCGGTAAAACCCTGCTCGGTGCTTTCCGTTCGGTGCACTATGTTCATTATATGTCTTTGTTCGGCCCTTGAGGGATTTTACCCGAGGAGGTCAATATGTCATATGACATCACCTCACCCCCCTAAAGTAAAGCAAGACGAGACCTTTGAAGTCTTGTTTCCATTTTCTTCATTTGTTTTTACTTTACTGCATTTTGCTTCCGAGCTAGCACCAGACGGTCGAACAACTTGTCTCACCAGTTCCCTTCTTTTTAATCACTTAAGTATGGTTTCTTCCTCAGCCGATTCTTCATTGCAAGCTATAGATAGGTTTACCGAAGGAGATGCTCCTAGCCCTTCTCCTCAAGCCTCTTCCTCTTGCGATAGTGACAAAACCCTAAGCTCTTCTGCTGCGTCGACTGCTCATAAACAAGAGCAGAAACGTGCTACGGAGCGAGATTTGGTTAAAGCCAGGGTTCCTTGGTTCGAGATATTCGAGTCTGAGGTTAAATTGCCTCAGCAACTTATCAATATCCGAACTAAATGGGGGATTTCCGAGGTGACTTCTATTATTGCTCCCCCTTCTGGATCTCGTCCCCACTTACCCCCTAAGGGGTATTTTCCTTTCTATATAGACCAACTCCGAGGAGGGCTCCGTTTTCCCGTCCCTTATTTCTTTATTGAAGTGGCCTCCTACTTTTGCGTTTCCCTTAGTCAATTATTTCCCAATAGCTATAGGTTATTAGCAGGCTTCTTCATAGTTCTTTCTTATCTGGGTTTTACCCCTACTCCCGAGCTTTTTCATTGTTTCTTCCAACTGAACAAGAAAGAGATCGGGCTTTTTTACTTTTCCTCAAGGACAGGGGTTGGCTTCCTCAAAAAATACCCCTCGTCTATAAAAAATTGGAAAAACTCTTACTTCTTTGCTCGTCCCCTCCAGCCTTGGGATTGCCCTATGGAGTGGAGGGAAAGTCTCCCGAGGGGGAAATCAATCAAGGGTCACCTTGAGGAGGAACCGTATTTGTCGGTTCGTCGTGCACTTGGCGATCAGTGTTATAATTTGATGGAGCTGATTGACGACGGACTGCTATACTTGTTCCAATTGAGCCCCAAGGGTGTATCCTTGAACATGCCCCTCGGTGAGTGTTTTCCAAGTAATCTTCTTCGTTTTACTTTTAACTTATCATGTTCGGACTAATATTTCTCTGGTCTTCAGAAACAAAAATGATGAAGGCAATGATAGCCGAGAAGCTAAGGGAGAAGAGCCAAAAGGGCCAAACTTCTAAGGCTGCTGCTATTCCTGCACCTCCCCCTTCTATTGAGATTTTGACTCCTTCTGAGGAGAAGGCTTCACCTGAGAAGACTCATGCTCTTCATCGCAAGAGGAAGACTACTCCCGAAGGTCCAAGTTCCTCGCCCCAAGCACCTCCTACTAAAAAAACTTCTTCTTCCCTCATCCCTTCCGAACCTCGAGCCTCTTCTCAACCCGCTCTCGGTGTATCTCGACCTTCTTCGAGATACCATATCCCTTCGTGGACGTACTCCCCTACTGTTCCACTACTGAAAAAACCCGATCCCAAAGCCTCCCATTCCATGCTGTGCTATACCCCCAACCCTGCTGATCGAAAATACCTCGGGGAGCTGGCCTTCAGCAACTTGGTGAACGACTTCTCCTCCTCATTTACCCAGGTAAATGTTTATGCCCATTAATTTGTTCCGTTTGTCTTCTTTCAATACCTTCATTTGTTATTTTAATTTTATATATGATCTGATGCAGGCCCACATGATGGCGGGTGAACTTCTCACTCGTTTTCATTCAGTTCGATTGGCTGATGGGCAAAATCAGAAGCGCATCCGGCAGTTAGAGGGTATGGGTGAGGAGTTGAAGAAAACGGTGAGCCTTTTAGAGGAGCGGCACTCGGCCCTGGTATCGGCTCGGGACAAGGCAGAGCAGGTCCTGGCAGAGGAGCGGACAAAGTTTGCTGCTCTGGAAGATGCTAACTCTTCTTTGTCAGAGCAGTATAAAGCCCTGGCTGAGCAACATCAAGCTGTCTCCGAGCAGCTGGCTCAGGAGAAATCTTCCACAGCTGCTCGTGCGGAAGAACTATGGCTTTCGAAGAAAGCAGACTTTTTGAAGTCTCCAGAGTATAGCAGCATGGTGGCTGACCGTGCTTACAAGTTCTTTGATCATGGCTTTGAAGCATGTGTCAATCAATTTGGATCTCAGGGCTATCCGCCCGAAGGAGCTTCCAAAGATTTCCTTGATGTTAATGCTGCTCTGGAGAGCCTCCCCGAGGAATTATTCCAGCCATAGGATAGAGCTTTTATCTTTTATTGTACTTCTTTCTTTTTTATTAATGAAATCATTTGCTTGTATCTTGGAACAAACTCGCTACCCCGAGCGCAAACACTTAGACAATTTTAGGTTTTAAACGTGGACCAAACATCCCGATCCCACGAGTAAACAACTAAAATCCGAACAGCTCGCTACCCCGAGCACAAACACTTAGGCAATTTTAGGTTTAAAACGTGGACCAAACATCCCGATCCCACGGGTAAACAACTAAAATTCCGAACAGCTCGCTACCCCGAGCACAAACACTTAGGCAATTTTAGGTTTAAAACGTGGACCAAACATCCCGATCCCACGAGTAAACAACTAAAATTCCGAACAGCTCGCTACCCCGAGCACAAACACTTAGGCAATTTTAGGTTTAAAACGTGGACCAAACATCCCGATCCCACGAGTAAACAACTAAAATTCCGAACAGCTCGCTACCCCGAGCACAAACACTTAGGCAATTTTAGGTTTAAAACGTGGACCAAACATCCCGATCCCACGAGTAAACAACTAAAATTCCGAACAGCTCGCTACCCCGAGCACAAACAATTAGGCAATTTTAGGTTTAAAACGTGGACCAAACATCCCGATCCCACGAGTAAACAACTAAAATTCCGAAGCTCGCTACCCCGAGCACAAAATTCTTAGGCAATTTTAGGTTTAAAACGTGGACCAAACATCCCGATCCCACGAGTCAACCGATGATAATGTAATGTTTAAACGTGGACCAAACATCCCGATCCCACGAGTCAACCGATGATAATGTAATGTTTAAACGTGGACCAAACATCCCGATCCCACGAGTAAACCGATGATAATGTAATGTTTAAACGTGGACCAAACATCCCGATCCCACGAGTAAACCGATGATAATGTAATGTTTAAACGTGGACCAAACATCCCGATCCCACGAGTAAACAACTAAAATTCCAAACAAACTCGATGAATCAAATACTTTCATTTTATTACTACTGAATTCATAAAACAATAAAAAAAAAAGAAAGATTACACAAAATACTTCTTCAGGTTATGAATGTTCCAAGGTCTTACCAATTTCCGACCTTCATGATCTTCCAGCCTGTATGCTCCTCTTCCGATTACTTCCTTAATTTTGTAAGGACCTTCCCATTTGGGTGCCAACTTTTTCACCTCCCCAGCAGGATTTGTTCTTCGTAACACTAAATCACCAACTTGAAATGTTCTTGATCGAACCCTTCGGTTATAGGCGTTGGTAATCCTTACTTTATATAGCTCTGTTCTTGCTACAGCCTGTTCTCTTAGCTGATCAATCTCATCCAACTCTTGCATTCTCTTAACCTCGTTCTGCTCTGGATCATAACATTGTACGCGGAGAGATTCAATCCCAATTTCTGCTGGAATGAGGGCCTCCGAACCGTATACTAGACTATACGGAGTTTCCCCTGTAGATACCCGAGGAGTTGTTCGATATGCCCACAAGACTCCAGGTAGTTCATTTACCCATTCTCCTTGGGCCCCTTCCAGCTTTGTCTTAATCCCATGTAATAGAATACGGTTAATAACTTCGACTTGTCCATTTGATTGTGGATAGGCTACTGACGTGAATATTTGCTTAATTTTCATCTCTTCGCACCACTCCTGTATTTTCTTTCCCTGAAATTGCCTTCCATTATCCGAAATAATTCTCCTCGGTATTCCGAACCGACATACTATGCTCCTCCATAAGAATTTGATGACTTCCTCCTCAGTTATTTTTGCTAAAGGCTCGGCTTCCACCCATTTCGTAAAGTATTCCACTGCTACTAGGAGGAATTTTCTTTGCCCCGTGGCAAGGGGAAAAGGTCCGACGATGTCCATCCCCCATTGATCAAAGGGACAGGAAGTGATACTGCTATTTAAGACCTCTGCGGGTATGTGACATAAATTTGCATGTTTCTGGCAATTGTTACATTTTTTAACAATTCCTTCGGCATTTTCTCTCATACTGGGCCAATAATATCCTGCCCGAAGGGCTTTCTGATATAACATATTACTTCCCGAATGATTCCCACAACAGCCTTCGTGAATTTCCTTTAGTAAATGTTCTCCTTCTTGCGTTGATGTGCATTGCAAGAAAGAAGCTGAAAATCCCCTTTTGAACAATTTGCCCTCTGCTAACACAAAACGCCTCTCCATTCTCTTCACCCGAGCAGCTTCCTTTGGATCTAACGGCAACACCCTATTTTTCAAGAATTTAATGATATGCTCCCGCCAATCAGATATGACACAAGGCTCCAAATTCATTATACTGTTGATTGCTATGTGTGAGACCAAAAGATCTTGTACCAGCACTTTCCTGTTCTTCCACTCATGGATGGAGCTGGCCAACTTTGCAAGTGAATCTGCTCGGTCATTATCCTCTCGTGGTATTTGCTTTAACTCTACCTCCTGGAACTGAGTCGTTAATAATTGAGCCTTCTCCACATATTTTTTCAGCTTTTCTTCTTTCACCTTGTACACCCCATTTACTTGTTGTACAACCAGCATTGAATCCATGAACACTTTTACTTTCCGAGCTCCGGCGTCTAATGCCACTTGTAAACCAGAGAGGAAAGCTTCGAATTCGGCTTCATTGTTTGAGGAATGAAAATCGAACCGAATAGCTATGGAGACTTCCTCTCCTTCTGGACTGATCAGTATAATTCCTGCCCCGCTTCCCTTCTGAGTAGATGACCCATCTACAAATAGGCTCCAATATTTTTCTTCGCGAGTATGAGTTACTTCAACCAAGAAATCAGATAAGGCCTGAGCCTTGATGCTAGTCCGGTGCTGATAAGAAATATCGAACTCGCTCAATTCTGTGGCCCATTTCACCATCCTCCCTGAAATTTCAGCTTTTGACAAGAGCCTTCCTAAGGGAGTGCTCGTTACCACCATGATAGGGTGAGATAGAAAATAAGGACGAAGTCTTCTTGCAGTGATCACCAGAGCCAAAGCTAACTTTTCAATTTCTGGGTATCTTTGTTCGGCTCCTTGCAAAGCTCGGCTGACATAATATACCGGTTGCTGCTGCCCCAATTTCTCTTGAATTAACACCGAGCTGATAACTTCCTCGGTTACCGACAAGTAGACGAGGAGGGTCTCATTGTGTTCGGGTTTATTCATCAAGGGTAACTGAGCTAGATATTCTTTCAAATCTTCGAAAGCCCTCTGGCACTGATCGTCCCATTCAAACTGGATTCCTCGCCTTAAGGCCTTAAAGAAAGGCAAACTCCTGTCAGCCGATCTAGATATGAATCGACTAAGCGCTGCTATTCTTCCTGCTAACCTTTGCACTTCGTTCAGGGTCCGAGGAGGGTTCATTTCTTGGATTGCTCGAATTTTCTCAGGGTTAGCTTCCACACCTCTCTCTGTCACCATGTACCCCAAGAATTTTCCACTATGAATTCCGAAGGTACATTTGGCAGGATTTAACTTCATGCCAAATTTTCTTAAAGTGGCAAAGACTTCCTCCATATCCTCTATCAGATTTTGGGCCTTCTTGCTTTTGATCAGGACGTCATCCACATAAACCTCCACGTTCCGTCCTATTTGATCTTTGAACATCTTATCCATCAGTCTCTGATAAGTAGCCCCAGCATTTTTTAATCCGAAGGGCATGACGATATAACAAAAAGTTCCTCCCGCTGTGACAAAGCTAACCTTGGACTGATCCTCGCGGGCTAAGGGGATTTGATGATACCCCTGATAAGCATCCATAAGACATAACAGCTCATGTCCCGCAGTAGAATCCACTAATTGATCAATCCTCGGTAATGAGTAACAATCTTTGGGACACGCTTTGTTCACGTCCCGAAAATCTACACACATCCTCCACTTGTCTCCCGTTTTAGGTACTAGAACCACATTTGAGAGCCATGTAAGGAAACTAATCTCCCGTATATGACCTGCTTTCAACAACTCCTCCACTTGTTTAGCTATAACGACATCCTTCTCAGGTCCGAAATGCCTTCTCTTTTGTTTAATTGCCCGAGCACCCGGATCAACATTTAGATGATGCTCAACAATCTCTGGTTTTACCCCAATTAACTCAGAGGAATTCCAAGCGAACACATCCACGTTAGCTATTAAGCAGTCAATCACCATTTTCCTTAATTCGGGATCCAACTTAGATCCAATGCGAGTAATTTTCGCCGGGTGACCTAACTCGATACTCATGAATTCCTCCTCGGGGATTATCCGCTCCTCCTCCTCGGGCTGTCCATGTTTCCTCTTATTACTTCCTCGCTCCCCATCTTCTCCATTTTTTCCTTTGTCTTGCTTCAACTCTTGCACATAGCATTTTCTTGATGAACTTTGACTTCCTCTTACTTGTCCCACTTCCTCTCCTACCGGGAATTTTATCTTCAGGTGGTAAGTAGAAGCAACTGCTTCAAAGGCCGTTAACGCTGGGCGACCAATATTATATTATAGGAGGAGGGTGCATCCACTATGAGGAAAATGATCATCTTCGTCTTTGTCTTGGGCTCCTCTCCTAATGTGACGGGTAAAGACACTTGTCCTATAGGACTTATGGCTTCTCCAGTAAACCCATGCAAAGAAGTATTTACTTTTTGCACAGCTATACTTCCTAATTCCATCTGCTTCAACGTATTAAGGAAGAGCACATCCGCCGAGCTGCCTGTATCAACGAAGATTCTTTGCACATTATAGTTGGCTACTGTGGCTGAAATTACCAGTGCATCCTCGTGGGGAAAATAAATCCCTTGTAAATCGGCAGGTCCGAAAGCTATAGGAGGACTCTCCTGAGCATGACTTGGATTAATGGATAACACTTCGAGTTTTCGAGCATAACTTTTTCTTGCTCGGTTAGAATCTCCACATGATGTTCCTCCCGAAATTATATGTATAGTCCATCGGTTAGGAACATTGCTCATGGTTCTCTCCCTGGTAACTTGATTTCCTGCCTCCCCTCTTTCCCCCCGTACTGCCCAAGGGACTGGCTGAAGTACTCCTCTCCCGGGATTAACATTATTCCGGGGGAAAGGAGCACTGTTTCTCAAGTCATCATCAGCTCCTCGCCTTACATCCATTCTTCCTTCATGAAAACTCCCTCCTCGGGCACTTCCTCCTCGGAAAACTCCTCTTCCATAAGGTCCCCCCCGACCCCTCTTCGGCATAATTTGATTCATGGCTACCTCCCGATAAGATCTCATCGGTAGATACTGATCAAAGTTCCTCTTGGGCTGTTCATGCGGCCTCTCCTTCCTATTGACTTCACCACCATTTTTTATTTCATTCTTCTGCTTCATCCTCTGCGCTTCCTCCAAATTAATATATTTAGAGGCACGTCCCAGTAATTCATCATAATCTGACGGTGGCTTCTTGGCTAACGATCTGAACAGATCCCCCTCTCTCAACCCTTGGGTGAAAGCGCTGGCTAGTATCTCAGATGTCACATGCGGAACATCAAGGCATGCCTGATTGAATCTTTTCAGAAAATCCCGCAGGGACTCCTTATCCATCTGCCTGAGACCGAACAAACTCAAGGCTGTTCTCTTGTAACTTCTACTACTCGCGAATTGATGAAGGAACAACGAGCTGAATTTGGGAAAGGAATCCACTATTCCTGATGGTAACTGATTGAACCATGACTGAGCAGCGCCGGCTAGAGTAGTCAAGAACACTCTACATTTCACCCCATCTGACAGCTGATGAAGGAGTGAGGCATTCTCAAATCGAGATAAATATTCTTCTGGATCTGTGCTACCATCATAATTCCCCACACTCAAAGTTCTGAAATTAATAGGCAGAGGATCATCAATGACCTGGGGAGTGAATGGAGTGCTTCTTCTTGCCGAGTTAATACGGCCTTCCATTTTATTGCGCATTCTTTGTAGCTCCTCCTTTAGATCCTCCATTTGATGGTGCAAAGCCCTATCTATTTCATCGTTTGAACGATTAAAGAAATCTTTCGATTCTTCCACCTCCTCCTCCGACCTCTTTATAGAAGTCGAATCTTCTTCCTCTTCTTTACTTTCTTCCTGACAGGGGGGGGGGGGGGGGGGGGGGGGGGGGGGGGGGGGGGGAGTCATGAATTGCTTCATAACTTCTCCAACAGTTTTGGCTATCACCTCAGTTAAATGTTCCATGGGTATTCCTTGGGTAGGTAATACCCGCGAAGCATTCTGCGATGATCCAGCCTCTCCAGCCCCTTCTGGTTCTGGGCATGAACGTGGGGGAGTCAGTGGTTTATCCCTCCCCGACATTGGCCCTCGCCCTTTGCTTCTAACCATTTCGCCTTGGACTCTTGATGAAAAAATCTCTGCTTCAACGTCTTTACTCTTTTTGTTCCCACAGACGGCGCCAATGATGTGATCCGTTATTTTACGTGTTTGGTAGAATTAGATGTTTACGAAAAATAAAAGGAATACACCAAGATTTTTTACGTGGAAAACCCTCGAATTGAGAGAAAAACCACGGGACCTTTGTCCAGTATAAAGCTCCACTATAAATATTGATGATTTACAAGATGATCTGGACACAAGAAAAAATTATTCAATGACTTACACGACTACTGTTATAGAAATTATAAAAAAGACCGAACAGACTCAAGTTTGCTCTCTTCGGAGTCTTTTTGCCCAGAAAAATCCAACCCTTTCTGTGATGACATCCGCGGGTATTTATAGGACTATTCCTAGTGATTGACTCGCGGGAGATCCGGAACACGATGTCCTCTGATCGTGGCTTAACTGGAGCCCAACACGTCCGAGAAATCCGCGCCCCATTATTGCACGTTCATTCACGCCGGTTAATTTGTTAGTTATTCCCGGGTCTTCCGCTAATCTTTGACCAGAAAACCGAGGAGGGTTACAGCTGTTCGGTAAAACCCTGCTCGGTGCTTTCCGTTCGGTGCACTATGTTCGGTATATGTCTTTGTTCGGCCCTTGAGGGATTTTACCCGAGGATGTCAATATGTCATATGACATCAAGTTCTATTGTTAATTAGACACAAAATTCACATACTTTTTTTCTAAGCACAAATTAATCAAATGATCATTATTTCAAGTGCTAATGTATGAGATACTCAAAAGCAAAGTGAAAATAAATGCAAGAGTCGATCATTTAGGGCACTCTTAAAGGGATTGTATATTACCACATTGGACAATTACAAGTCAAATATGGCAATTTCATGATGGATTGCATGGATAATTGGTTGGAATTTGCAAGTTCTAATTTAGAAATTGCACTTGCAATGCCACATGGTATTGCAAGTGCGATATCTTTTTCTTTCTTTTTTTAGTTTGAAAAAAATATAATTTAATTTATAAATATTATACATAAAATTTATTATTATATAGATACTATGTACGTGTATATATATATTATATTTATAATACTTATAATTATATTTAAATATTTTATTATATAAGAATTTATATATATATAATTATAATTTAATAATTATATTATATAAGAATAATATTTATAATTTAAATTAAATAATCTATATATAAATAATACTATTAAATATATATCTATTATTGCTAATAACATTTTTGTGATATAAACTATTAGATATATAAATATAGTATTTATACTTAAAGTTATAAATAATATAATTTTTTATTAAAACTATACTTATTTATATCTAAATAAAGAAATAGTTATTTTTATATAAATATCTCTATTATATTGTATATTTAAAATTATTAAAATACTTATAATTTGACTATTATAATTATTATAAATATTAAATATATAATAATGCACATAGATTTATAAAATTCCATTGAATAATTTAAAGTACGGAATCGAATAGAAAAAAAATGACATCAAATATTACAAGATACATCCGTCAATATAAGTACAAATAAAATGATCAATATAAGAAAGTTATTTATTTAAATATTTGTTTTAAATATGAGTACAATATATTAAAATATAAATAAAATATAATAAAATATTGAGCGGGTTCCATTAATTGAAATTGAAGTGAACTGCAGATATAAAGATGATTTGAAATTGTTGAATGAAGTAATTCAAAAGTTATGGATATGAGAGTGGAGCACACTTTTAAAATTTATTTGTAATTACAGTGATAAATATGATCTTATACTTACACAAATTTTTTTAGTTTCTAACATGTTAAATTAAACATTCAGTCGTTGAGCTTCACATTAGTTCAATTCCCGATATTACCGACAAAAAAATTTAAACAACTCAGACATTTTTTTTTTCAAGAAAAAATCAAACTAAAATACTAAAGCAGGAAGCCGTACTTATTTTTTACTCTCTTTCCCAAGCGATGAGAACAAGTTATTATTCAATAGCAAATTTAATATCCCTATAAAAAATCAAGTATCAAATAATTTAATTTGCATAATGAATCTTTTAGTGGCTTTCAATGGAATTATAGGCCTCCTGAACTCTATAAATTTTCACGATGTATTTACCTACATTTTCAAAATCTTCTCTCACGTGTGCCAGATCTCAAATAAAACGATTCCCGAATACTCGACATTGGCACCCAAATCCTTTCATTTCCAAATCACCTTCCAATGCCGAGATTCTATAAAATCACCTCCAATGTGTTGTAATTCTATAAAACTTCCATTTACTTGAAATGCTACAAAATACACAAAACGACTACCAAATACATAATTCCACTCGAGACTAACATAATTTCAAATAAAAACATAGAAAATATAAGTGTAAAAAATACACTTATCATATAGGCTGCAAGACAAAATAACAAGAACAATAAATACTCCCCAACAAACTTCATCACCTAATCATGGACATGAGTTCCGCTTACACGGATAGAGCCCTTCGATGAAAATAATGAGCAAGAAGTTTTGAGAAACGAGTGTTTTCTGAATTATATGAACTAGTTATAAAAAAAGACAGCTTCAAACATGAAAACAGAAGGTGGTTCATGTTTTGTTTTTCCGGATTATGCAGGTTTTTGAAGGCCAGGAAATTTGACGTTGAGAAATCAAAGAAAATGTGGGCTGATATGCTTCAGTGGAGGAAGGACTTTGGTGTTGACACTCTAACGGAGGTACTTATCATCACAGTACACTGCAAAAAAATCATATGTATTGATAGAATAACCTAACAGTTTAATTATAGAGTTTCGACTACTTTACGGCATAAATATTTCAGTTACAAATTTCTTGCTAGGACTTTGATTTCAAGGAGAAAAGCGAGTTCTTAAAATACTATCCACAAGGGAATCATGGTGTTGACAAGGATGGCAGACCAGTTTATATTGAATGGCTCGGGCAAATCGATGCAACCAAGTTGTTGCTGTTCACGTCCATTTCAAGAATTCGAGAGGACGTTTATAGATAAGTTTCCAGCCTGCCCCATTGCTGCCAAAAAGCACATAGATCAGAGCACAACTATTCTGGATGTACAAGGAGTGGTACGTATCATCTCTTTTTTAGTTGAATACTTCACCTAAAAACCATGAAGCTTGTTATTGCTAGATGCTTTGGTTATACCTCATCCCAAATTGGATCGCCTATAGATGTATTCATGATTTAGGGACTGAAAAACTTCAACAAGTCTGCCAGGTAACTGATTCAGCTCCTTCAGAAAATAGAGGGAGATAACTACCTGAGGTACATAGTTTCATTCTTTTCATTTTCAAATAAATATTGTATATTGAGTTTCAAAAAAAAATTATTGTATATTGAATTTCTCATTTGATTGTTTTTTCCATCTTTTTTCATTTGAATTTCAGACGCTAT
Organism: Haberlea rhodopensis; assembly: GCA_907163345.1. NCBI lineage: Eukaryota > Viridiplantae > Streptophyta > Magnoliopsida > Lamiales > Gesneriaceae > Haberlea > Haberlea rhodopensis. The sequence continues at coordinate 7,191,362 of CAJQUN010000021.1, read as the reverse complement.
GCTGCATGTACATTATCAATGCAGGATCAGGATTTAGGCTGTTGTGGAACACTGTCAAGTCCTTGACCCTAAAACTACTGCCAAGATTCATGTGAGCTTCATTTCTCTCTTCTAAATGACACTGGATATTCCTTTTTAGTAACTGGTTTTCCAAAAATTATGCCTGAGCATCGGTCTCGGGTGGGGTCACACGAAGAGGGAGGACATAACTGATAAGTCCCATAATGGTTAAAATTTTGTTCTTAGTCCAATTTATATGGTGGGTAACTGGTTTCGTAGGCCACGTTAGGCCAAAACATTTTGCTCGAATTTCATTAAAATCAAGCTTCAAGTCTAAAACCTAAAAAATGACGTCTAGAGAGAGAAAGAGTGGAGAGGATTTCGAATACTTTCCCGCCCAACCCTTCCGCCGCTTTCCGGCGCGGCCATCTGTAGCGGAGCACCGCCCAACCAGCCACAAACCTAGCCAATCCGAGCGTGAGAGAACCTACCCTAGCCTAGGTATCGGTAAGGACAGGCAACACGGTTTGAACAAGGATCGAAGGCCACCCTCCCCGTCAGCGTTCAGGCGTAGCAGTCGCCCGGAGTTCATGCGCCGCCTGATAGCCAACTCCACGGCTTTCTTCTTCACCAACTTCCCGGAGAACTGGTTTCCGTCGGAAATGTGGCGTCTGTTTCAAAAAATCGGCGATGTATGTGATGTTTTCATCCCTCGGAAACGCGATAAACTGGGTAACAAGTTTGGCTTTGTTCGATTCAAAGGGGAAGTGAATATCAATCAAGTGGAATCCGACCTCAACAACATCAGGTTGGGGGCATTTAATATCAAAGCCAATTTATCCAGGTTTACGCGAGAGGCTCAACCACGCACAGAGGTGCGGTACCATTCCATACCTGATCGGAGGACTATTCCTGGCCGCTCCTATGTTCAAGCTACCGTTTCTGAACCCAAGTTCACATCGGAGAAGGAACCGGAGACTGGCAGAGTTCCTCGCGTGGATGGCAGGGACCGGCGTGAAACAGACAGAGCGAATTTGTCATTCAAAACTCAGAAAGAGGAGATTCAGTGGTTAGAGGGTTGTGTAGTTGGGACATTACATGATTCCCAGAAGCTGTTAGAGGCTCAACAAGATCTCATCCGGAATGGTTTTGTCAATTCTAGACTCATCCCAATGGGAGGCCAATCTGTATTGATTTACGATGAAAACAGACTCAAGTTGCAAGAGTTATTCAATGAAGATAAGGAATGGATGGGTCAATGGTTTAGTGATATTGATTATTGGCACCAAGATCATTACTCGCCGTCAAGAGAAGTGTGGGTATCTTGTTTGGGCATACCTGTTCATGCATGGTCTGAAAGGTTCTTCAATTTGTTGGCAAGTAGATTGGGGAAATTGGTGAAAATTGGTGATGAAACCTTGGGTCGTCAGAGGCTCGATCGGGGTCGTTTTCTTATCGCCACTACTGCCAAGACATTCATTCACTTTGTGACACAAGTTGAAATCGATGGCACCATTTATCCCATCAGACTGATGGAGGATGTGGCGGATATAGCGGAGAAGAAACCTATGGATTTCTTTAAATCGGAATCGCCCCCACATTCACCTTCATCGGATTCCAATTATTCTGCTGAAACAGTGCCACAGACATTGCTGGAGGGAGTTAAAGCTCCACACGAGGATTTCCAACTATGCCGTAACATGAGGGGGAGTATGGACAAGGACCCAAACGAGTTGATTAACCATGAGGAGGTAGCGGAACCGTTTGAGGGATCTCATCACACACAGAACAAGGAAAAACAGATCTTACGAACCTATCAGCGCAAACGAAGGTTCGAAGATAAAAGGAAGATGATTCAAGGAGACGGTGAAAATGTGATGGACAATACAGACAGGGACGAGGTTTGCTATGCCAAAGCAATTCAGATATGGACGATAGGACAGAATTTGGGGATCATGGGTCATGGTAATGATGACGAGATCATTCAATATCTCATGAACATGGAGAAAAGAAATGACACGGACATTCAAAACAAGAGGAATTTGAATGAGGCTTTTGGGGATGCCGTAGTGAACCAATGATCATTGCAACTTTCAATATCCGTGGTATTGGGGGGAGGGTGAAGAAAAGAGAATTGCGAGAGTTGGTTCAAAAAGAGAAGGTGGATTTCTTGTGTTTACAGGAAACAAAAAAGGATTTCATCACTAAGGACTTGTGTAAAATAATTTGGGGGGGGGGGACAATTTCAATTGGGCGTACAAAGGGGCATTGGGAGCTGCAGGAGGTCTTCTGTGTGTGTGGAATGCGACCACTTTTTGCATGGACAATTGTTGGGGTGAGGAAGGAATGTTGGGAGTCGAAGGTTATTGGGGAGCCGATAGAATCAGGTGTACTATCATCAATATTTATTCGACCGGAGATTTGGTTGCGAAAAGTGAGATGTGGAATTCGTTATCAGTCAGATTGAATCAGAATGAGTTTGACAAGTGGTGTCTATGTGGCGATTTTAATGCGGTGAGATCTCCTCAGGAGAGGCGGGGTCGGTCTTCTCAACAGTACAGTAACGAAATGAGAAGTTTTGATTCGTTCATCAGGAACTCAAAGCTGATAGATTTACCATTGATTGGGAGGAAGTATACGTGGTATCGACCAGATGGCTCTTGTGTCAGTAGATTGGACAGGTTTCTTTTATCTGCTTCATGGGTACAGGAATGGCCTAACCTCATCCAATGGGGAATGAAAAGAACTGTTTCTGATCATTGTGCAATCCTTTTGAAGAATCATCACCCAAACTGGGGGCCGAAACCATTCCGATGTCTAGATCCATGGTTACAACACTCAGACTTCAGAAATTTTGTGGTCCAGGAATGGACTAGTTTCCATATCACAGGTTGGGGGAGTTTTGTTTTAAAGGAGAAATTCAAATGTCTCAAGAATAGCCTTAAACGTTGGAATACAGAGGTCTTTGGTGATATGGAGGCTAATATTGGGGCATCAAAAGATTTGTTGCATCAGTGGGACAGATTGGCTGAGTCCAGAGAGTTGTCAGACGTAGAGATTCAGGCTAGACAGCTTGAGTCTGTCAGTCTACAGAATCAATTGGCGATGAAAGACATGATGTTATTTCAAAAAGCGAGACTTAAATGGATAAAAGAAGGTGACGTGAACTCCAGCTTCTTTCATAAGGTGATCAATCGTAATAGGAAGAGATCAGAAATTGTGGGATTATACTTTGGTGGTGTGTGGGTGGACGATGTTCAAGGAGTAAAGGATGGGGTCCGGGATTACTATTCTAACCAGTTCAAACAAGATGTTTGGATCAGGCCATCGATGCACGATATACAATTCTCTGAGTTGTCTGATGTAGAAAATGGATCATTGACCACGTCTTTTTCGGAAGATGAGATTCGGATGGCAGTTTGGGACTGTGAGAGCTCGAAGAGTCCGGGACCAGATGGTTTTAATTTCCGGTTTATCAAACATTTCTGGGAAACCTTGAAACCGGATTTCATTAGATTTTTTGAGGAGTTTCACAGGAATGGAAAAATAACCAGAGGTGGCAATCCATCGTTCATTGTTCTGCTGCCTAAGAAAGAAAATCCAATCAGAATTGAAGAGTTTCGACCGATTGCCCTCATTGGATGTATCTACAAGGTTCTATCCAAAGTCCTTGCTAACAGATTGCGCAAAGTCATTGCCGCTGTCATTTCTCCTGCTCAGTCAGCTTTTATTGGTAGTCGTCATATCCTGGATGGACCGGTAATTGTTAATGAACTGATTGATGAATACAGAAGATGTCGGAGAAAGGGTATGATTTTCAAAGTAGATTTCGCAAAAGCATATGACTCGGTCAATTGGCAGTTTTGGATAATGTGATGAGATTGATGAGGTTTGATGAGAAGTGGAGAACGTGGATCATGGAATGTGTCACCAGTGCAACAGCTTCTGTTCTTATTAATGGTAGCCCAACGTCGGAATTTCGGTTGCAAAGAGGTTTAAGACAAGGAGACCCGTTATCTCCTTTTCTTTTTGTGATAGTGGCGGATGCTTTAAGCAAAATGATTGATAAAGCTGTCAATTTGAATCTGATGTCTCCGTTAACGGTAGGGGAGGATTTGGTGCAGATTTCTCATTTACAATATGCAGATGACACACTCATGCTGGCTGAAGCGAATATTCAAAATGCTTTCACATTTAAGGCTATTTTGAGCAATTTTGAGATGTTATCGGGCCTGAGAATTAATTTCCATAAGAGCAGTCTATTTGGCTTGAATTTGGAACAGTCGGTGATAGAGGAATTGGCAGCTGTGTTGCACTGTAATGTGGGCGATCTTCCTTTTAAATATTTGGGCCTCCCGATTGGCGGAAATCAGACTCGCAAGCGTTTATGGGAACCAGTGATTGAAAAATTTCGGAAAAGATTGGCGGTTTGGGAGGATAAGAGTGTGTCTTTTGGTGGTCGTTTGATTTTGCTCAATGCCGTGTTGTCGTCCTTACCGATATACTATTTTTCCTTCTACCGTGCTCCGAAAATCGTTTTATCAAAACTTCGATCGATGCAATCTGCTTTTTTGTGGGGGGGAGGGGAGAGTGGCCGGAAAATAGCCTGGGTTAAATGGGATGATGTGTGCAAAACAAAAATTAATGGGGGTCTGGGTGTTCGAAACTTAGACTATTTCAATAAAGCCTTGTTGGGAAAATGGGGGTGGGACATACTGACTAATGGGAATACTTTATGGGGTAGGGTCATTAGGTCTAAATATGGGATTAATGGGCGGACATTTTTAAATCTAAGGGAATCACGGGGTAGGAGTAAAGAGTCGATTTGGTGGGGTGATATTTTAAAGTACTCAATTCGTGACTCGTCTGACTGGTTCACTGGGGGTTTGAGGAAAAAATTGGGGAATGGGTTAAGGACTAAATTTTGGAAAGATGTGTGGGTGGAGAACGAGAGTCTGAAAGATAGATTCCCAAGATTGGCATTAATAGCAAGGGATAATGAGGTTTTAGTGGGCAATATGGGGGAGTGGGTGGGGGGTTCTTGGGTTTGGAAATGGGATTGGAGGCGAGATTTATTTGACTGGGAAGATTCTTTATTGCTTAATATGTTATCTTTATTGGACAGGTTGCAACCACAAGCGGAGGGCGAAGACAGATGGACCTGGACACCGGACGAATCTAAATTATATACTGTAAGATCGGCGTATGCACGAATACAAAATTACCAAGGGCCGGGATGCACTTATGAAGTCATTTGGAGGACACATGCACCGCTTAAAGTGGCGGCTTTCATGTGGAGAGTCCTTAGAGACAGAATTCCGACGGTGACTAATCTGCGTCGAAGAAATGTATACGCGGGATCGGAGGCGGCCGAATGTGTGTTTTGCAAACAATATCAAGAGACAACTCAACACGTGCTATTCATGTGTTCGGAATCTTATAAGTTGTGGATGCAATGCTACAAGTGGTTAGGAGTTTCGACAGTCTTATCGGCGGACCCTGTAGACCGTTTATGGCAACACAAGGGTCTCTGGTATCATTCAAAGGGGAAGAAGGCATGGATGACCATTTGGGAGGCGGTTATCTGGACTATTTGGCTACTGCGCAACAATCTCATTTTCTTGGGTCCGGGGGAGTTCAAGGGAGATTCAATTGAATTGATCATGTTCCGTTCGTGGTTTTGGATTAGTAATAGAGGCCGTGATAGATTGGGGACCTCGTTTTTGGATTGGCGACTTCAGCCAGTTATTTGTTTGCTAGGTCTTTTGTAGTTTTGTATATTCGTAGGTTGGATTGTAGTGCTTTTTGGCTTTTGCTATTTTGTAACTCGTTTAGTACATCTGGTACTATTTTTAATTTATACAAGTTTCTCTTTTCTAAAAAAAAGCTGCTATAGTTCTTCTTACCAGGTTTTGGGTAATAAATACCTGAGCAAGCTGCTTGAGGTCATCGATGCAAGGTAAAGATTTATCCAGAAATTCAGATTTTTAATGCGTTTCCATAATTGAATCTGTTGCTTTGATCTTTTATGAATCAGAGAGTTAGCAGAGTTTTTTGGTGGGACTTGCGCCTGTGCTGATAGGGGCGACTGTATGGTTCTGATAAGGGCCCCTGGAATACACTGAAATTATGAAGGTTATTATTACTTGAATGAAATCTTTAGTGAGTGAGTCTTCACATCAAAGATTCTTAAATTATGTACTTGCTGTGATTTCAAGATGGTTCGCAATGGAGAACACAAATGCTCGAACAAGATCAACATTTCAGCTAATGTCGATGAGAGAACTATTTCAGAAGATGACTCTGCCATCTCCAAGGTATCAAGCGTTGCAGAGTTTCCAATTTTTTAAGTATGATTCTTGAAATTGAAGCTAACTGCTACTTTTGAAATGTGCAGAATGTGAAGAAAAAACTACACTTTTTAACTCAATCTCAGATTCTCCACGAGACTACATTGCGCATCCACAACTCTCTCCTGTTTGAGAAGTAAGTTCCCACGATGAATTAAAACGGTTATGTTATATTCACTTGCTGCATCGTCATGTGTAGGTCTTGTGTAGTCGACTTTCCCTATTGGAACACATATAACAGAATCATTAGTAACCGATGAGAACTCCTCAGGTAGACAAAACGTGTATCAGTGCATACGAATCTGATGCATATGCCCCTTCGGTTGACAAGACTGTTACGGCAACTAGGATTACGGGAGGATCAAAACATGACAATTTTGCTGTTTCTCAAGGTACAAAACCATCATTAGTTCAATTTCAACATTGTTTCCTTGGATTTTGACTCCGAACAACTTTTTACACATAATCGGGTGGTTTCCCCATATTGTCTTCCTATATCAACAGATTATTTCCCAGTGCATGATGCCCGTAAATCTTCAGGAGGAGTTAGAAACTCTCTCTTTACTGGAGTGATGACTTTAGTAATGGGCGTCGTTACCATGGTCCATATGACTCGTAACATGCCTAAGAAGCTCACAGATGCTACACTCTAGTTCTATGTGTGGTGTTGATAGTATGACTAAAGGTTCCAAAAATACACATGAGTTACCTGGAACTGCCATTTCAAGTGAGGATTACTTTACGATGATGAAATGCATGAGTGAACTAGAAGAGAAGGTGATAGTTCTCAGCAAGAAGCCAGCAGTTACGCCTCCAGACAAAGAGGAGATGCCGAATAATGCTTTGAAACCGTGTAGATACTTTGGAGCAAATGCTTTCAGCAACCAAGAAGGTATTGACTAGATTTTTCACCTTTTTCTCACACTCGTGCATCCAATATAGCTCAAACCCATGATCTTGCCATGAAAAACCAAGTATTGTACCACTTAATTCAGTTGGTTGGTTACATAAGGTATTGACTAGTCGATATCTTCAGTCAGACATAATCTTCCACAGAACTTCGTGTTACATCTTATTAACACCAACTAGCGTTGGTCGTGTCTCACATCACACTATGTTCTAGACTTAGTAAGCTTTCAAGTCATGAGATGAGCGACTCCAATCGGTAAAGCAAATAACGCAACTCCAACTGTGGCAAAACATAAGAATAGATCTACAGCTCTTTCTATAATACACTTGATGTACACCAATGTATTGATTCTTGTTGAATCATGTGAGACACGTATGATATTGATACATCTGATTACCTGTTTTGAAATATACAATTTACAGGCTCTCGAGTATGCTCTAGTTCGACAACAAGAGCTCCTTGCCTATGTTGAGAAGAACAAGAAGAAGAAGAGGTTCTTTGCTTTCTAAGTGGAGAAAGCTAAATAAAACCACGAGATGGGTAGTATTATGATTCTTCTAAAGATGGTGATTTTAGACTCAAGAAACACCATTCTGTCAATCCCCCACGTATTTTATGTTTGCTATGTTTTTACTAAATTTGAAGCCATTGTAAATTACAAGGTTTACTATTTGTGCTAGGATTATTTGTGGTCTTTTTAGGATTGTATCACTCCGTTGGCCGGCCGAGCATCATCTTGGAAAGGCCAAGTAAATACTTTTGGTTTGTATTAACCTAAAAAATATGTTTGTTTTTGTTATTAAAGATTCTATTGACTGTTTTTTTTATTATTTTTGCTTGAAGTCAAGGTGCTTATTGGGCCGGACCATCCGGAACCGGTTGGTCCGGTTATAAACCGGAATCCGATCCGGGTTTTACCCGGATCGGATCGGTTCCAGAGATCTGGAACCGCCAATCCGGCGGTTCCGGTTCCACCGGTTCCGGTTCCGGAACCGGTGAAAAAGAACCGGAACCGGTGAAAAAGAATATAAAAAAAAAAATAAAGCTAATGTTGGCCAACGGCATTGTAGCCGTTGGCCAACGGACTGCCGTTGGGCAACTGCTTTATAAATTTTTTTTTTTTTTAAAAATTTTTTTGCTTCTATATATACCTCATTTTTCCTCTCCAATTTTTCATCTCCAACTCTCTTACTCTTACAATCCTAATCTTGTATTCAATTATCTCGTTTTCCATATTTCCACTAATACGATGGCATCTTCTTCTACTGGTCGTGGTGGTTCCTCAAATCCACCTTTATTCCAAGAAAATTATGATATTTTTGCCGAGTTTGATAATGCTTATGATGTTGAAGAAGCGGAACACGTTGCAGAACCGGCGGCCCCCCAAAATCCGTCCCCCGGCGGGTCATCCGCGACTACTGCCGCTTCGAGTCGCACGAGTAACCGTCCCAAACGAAGCAAGGTATGGGATCATTTTGACGTCGATTCCGGTTCCGAACCAAAACCAGTTGGTCCAGTTACAAACCGGAATCCGATCCGGGTTTTACCCAGATCGGATTGGTTCCCTTGGATCGGAACCGCCAATCCGACGGTTCTTGTTCAAGGGGTTCCAGCCCAGAACCGGTAAAAACTTAAAAAAAGAAGAAGAAAGAAATGGTCGTTGGCCACCTGTCGTTGCCCAACGGCTATTTTAGACGTTGGGCAATTGGAATTTTTTATTTTTTTAAAAAAAAAAATTTAATCTTTCAATTGCTTCTATAAATACCCCATTTCTCCTCTCCAATTTTTCATCTCCAACTCTCTTACTCTTACATTCCTACACTTTTATTGAATTATTTCATTTTCCCATATTTCCACTAATACGATGGCATCCTCTTCTACTGGTCGTGGTGGTTCCTCAAATCCACCTTTATTCCAAGAAAATGATGATATTTTTGCCGAGTTAGATAATGTTTATGATGTTGAAGAAGAGGAACACGTTGCAGAACCTACGGCACCCCAAAATCCGGCCCCCGGCGGGTCATCCGCAACTACTGCCGCTTTGAGTTGCACGAGTAACCGTCCAAACGAAGCAAGGTTTGGGATCATTTTGATGTCAAGACAAAACCAGGTACGAACGACTCTGTTGTTATATGTAAAATATGCAAAACCACATAATTATAAAACAGGTGGTTCCGCAGGCGGTACCGGAACTTTTAAGAAACATCTAGTTAAAAAACATAATTTTGATGATGTTACTTTACAACCATTAGGTAGAGAACCACCCAACTTCAATTAATACTCAATCTGGCACTAATTTTATCTTAACACCAGAAAAAAAAAACAAAAGATTATTCGTTCGTTTTTGTTGTTAGATGTGAACTTCCCTTTTTGTTTTCTGAAAAAGATGGCTTTATTGAATTTTCTTCTGGTATCCAACCATGTTTTAGACATATTTCTAGGCACACTTTGAAAAGAAATATTGTGGATGCGTTTCTTGATTACCTTAAAACTTTAGTTGATCATCTTTCTTCTATTAACTGCAGATTAAGTTTAACTACTGATATTTGGACGAACACCGCACTACTTTCTTTTCTTGTTATTACTTGTCATTGGATTGATGACAACTAGTGTTTGCAGAAAAGAATTTTGTCACTGGATGAATTAAAATCTGCACATACTGGTTCCCAAATTGCTAAATATATTGTTAATGTTTGTAGATTTTATGGAATTGCAGATAAAATTTGTTCGATTACACTTGACAACGCTTCAAATAATAACGCGGCAATGCGTGAACTTAAAATATATTTACGACCAATGCTTAATGGTGTTTTTTTTCCATGTTAGATGTGCATGCCATATAATTAATTTAGCAGTAAAAGATGGTTATGAAGATGCTGAATGTAGTAGCATAGACAAACTTAAAAATTGTTGTCAATGGATACGACAGTCACGCATTAAGCGTGATTGGAAACATCCGTGTGCAAGTCAGAACCTTCGGTTTACTCTTTTTCCACCGTCCATTGTAAGTCGATGGGATTCTTTGCACAAAATGTTAGAATCGATGTTACCTTATCAAGATGCTTTAACTTCTTTTTATAACTCTTATCAAATGCCTGAAAGTGATGAAAGTTATTTATTGTCTGATAAGGATTGGTTTTTTGTTAATAATTTAACTGCTTTGTTATCAACCTTTAAAGATGCAATCGTTTCTCCGGTGTTTGTAATCCTACTTCATTATTTTCTTTCACTTGTATTTAACATGTTTTGTAAATTTATTGAATTTAGAGATGATATTGAGTTGACGTCGTTCGTTTATCGTATGGAGGAGAAGTTTAAAAAATATTGGGAACAAATTACACATGTGCACTGTATATCTACATTGTTAGACCCAAGTCAGGGTGTAAGATTTTTCGATACTTTCTTTGAATATTACAGTACGTTTTTGGATAAGGATGTTGACGATCAAAAGACGACAATCATGCATTCTCTCCAAAATATGTTTGGATTGTACCATAGTGAACAGGGACAGAGCTCATCGGCGCGTGTAGTAGGAGGAGAAGAAGAAGATGCTAGTCAATCACGAAGCGGAGGGATTAATCTGTTGCGGAGCCTTGGAAGAAAGAAGCAGAGAGGAAGCGGAGTGTCATCTACCGCTTCAAATGAGTTGCAATTCTTCCTGGGTCAAATGTTCATTACAGATGAAAATTTTGACGTACAAGAGTGGTGGAAAGCAAACGCAAGACAATTTCCAGTCTTAGCCAAAATGGCTAGAGATGTATTTGCAGTCCAAATATCCAGTGTCGCATCAGAGTCGGCATTTTCAACTTGTGCTCGGCTTATTGGAGACTTTAGAGTTTCTCTACAAGCAGAATCATTGTGCATGCTTACGCTGCTAAGAGATTGGTTCGATGCTGAGAGAAGAAATAAGAGAGAAGGAGGAATCGACGAGTTCCGCAATGAAAGTTCCGAAAAAGAAGAAGAATTGGCCAAGACTATACTTATAAATTATGATGAGTAATGTATTTTTATTATAAATTTCAAATGATGTATCTTTTATGTTGTTTTCCATATTCAATAAATGATGTATTTTTCCTTTACGATTTGGGTTGAAAAAAAAAATTTAAAAAAATTTGGCTTGGCGATCGATCGCCAAGACCCGTGGTTTAAAAAAAAAAAGAAACAATTGGCGATCGATCGCCGAACATGGCGATCGATCGCCGAACCGGTTCCGGTTGGAACCGGTTTACCCCGGACCAATCCGATAATTCGGATCCGGGGTTCCGAACCGGATCGGTTCCATGGCGGTTCGGGACCGGATTGGTCCGGTTCCACCCAAATCGAGCCCGGGACCGGTCGGATCCGGTCCGAAATCCGGTCCGATCCGGCCCGTGAACACCCTGAGCTTGAAGTGATAAAACATCTAAGGATTTTGCAAGAGGCTCTTGAAAATCAGTGAGGGTCTAATACAGTGTAATTGTACCTAAAGATAGGCTCTCCAACAAAAGAATAATAGCACAGCACTTGAAGATAAACAACCATAATTTCAAATAATAATCCACGGATCTCACATAACAGCATTAAAAAACACACCATATAAGACGTTTGCAGAAAAAAGTATGCATACATATATGCAGTCAATAAAATTTCTCACCAAAGATATCATCAACAAAGTTAACAAAGCCAATTTGTTAATCGTTATGCTTAAGACATGAAGTAGAGACGATCGCCTCAACCATCAAAGCTCGAACTATGAACCATCTCACCAGCAAAACTTTTTCTTCTGGAAAACATGAAGCAGGAGGTATGTCAGCAGCAAACATTACCAAAGTCCCATGATGAAACTTAAAATTTAAAACTTATTAAGAAATAAATTCATATGGACTCACCCGATACTTCACTTCTTGACTGTCTATATAAGCAAGTAGATCATCTTGCATCATTAAAGCCTCGTGTAGAGCCTGCTCAAACACAAATTTCGCTCACATTTCAAAAACTTCAGAAAGATGAAAGATGTAGAATAGGTTATCAAGAATAATATATCTTCAACAATGGAAAGAGAAAATACATAACAGATCAATGTGGAGGACAAATGTGTATATCAGAAGCGAGCAAGTGGTTAATATACTTATTTCACAGATGTTCCTTACACAAAATTTGTCATTTAACATTAGCTCCTGTTTTCCTGATTACGGTTATCATTTTTGTTCCTACTCTCAGTGCTCACAGATATACTTCAGATTTAACATAGCATCAGACGTGGTTATTTCTGTTAGATACTGGTTCGATTGGCAACTAGATTCAACAGATTCAAGAACACAAAAAAAGGGTATGGAATTATACCGTTTTTGATTGAATGTAAAATAAAATATGAAAGCTGCTCCCAGAGTATATCTCTGTACAAAGGAATGATTCCATTCCTTTCCCTACCACTAACTAGTAACACTCAAGCAAAATGATAACAGAAAATCCTAATCTCTCCCCTCCCCCACCTTTTTGTTCCCTTCCCTCAATCTAGAGGATTCTAAGGTGTGTAGCTCATGGGCTTGTTTGGATCTAGGCCCAATAATAATTGAGTCTCTAACAACAGTCTCTACTTCAAGAACCTTGTCCTCGACTCGCAACTTGATCTTCTTTGAAGCCCATCTCCTTCCAGCCGACATCAAGACAATAATCTCGAAATCAATGTTGAAGAACATGTTATCAAAATAGAGAAATCCAATCCCACACTAAAATTATAATAGACATGTTGACTGTCCCGTTAAATTCTTGTAATTCCGAGTCCAAGTCAAGTTTCATATCATCTGCCAGATGTGTTTCCAAGAAAATACAATAGGTAGATAAATCCCATAACTCCTTAATCCTTTCATCATGTGGGTTCTACCATCAAACACAAAAGTAACCTTATATTCAACTTTCATTGAGCACTTTCTTCACATCATTCATTCTGAACTTTGCTGTAGCAAAGCAACATGGCAGTGGCAGATTCGTTGCCAACGAGCACATACTCATCATCCCTATCAGTTGATCCATACACCCCCCACCTAGGGGTGTTACCAGACCGGATTGGACAAGTTCCGAACCGGTCCTGGTTACACATTTTTCGGCCGCAATCAATCTCGGACCACCGAAAGTTTTAAAAAGCTTTCGTTGTCAGAAAATGTGCAATAGGGATAGTGACGTTTTCTTCTACCAAATCGAAAGGTAAAATAGTGAATATCTCTTCTCTATATGCTCTAAATTCAAATCACATGAACCAAATCGAAATCTAAATTGACAATCACATTGTTGTGAAACACATGGTTGATCACACCAAGATTCAAGAACAACACAATTGATCTCCATACATAAAAAAATAAAAAAAATAAGAAACGTCGTTGGCGACAATTTTTTTTTTTTAAAATTAGTAGGTTCCCATTCCGAATAGATCCGGAACCAGTAAGCTACCAGTTCCGGATCGTTAGAACCAGTCCGGACCGGTTCCAACCTGTTGGCCCAGTTCCACGCTAGAGTAGAGCTCTTTTCTAGTGCAAGAAATTTATCAATAATATTAAAATCACGATGTTATATACATGTTCCACCAGACATACAAGTCACCGGCTTGTCTAAGGGAAAATACAAGCGAGCCCAACTTCTCCACCATCTGATTTAATTCCACAGCCCTATTAAATGAAATTGGGCCATGGATTTTCCTCTTCCAATTTTCGGTTTTGGGCTTACAAAAAGGATAGGCCATGGATTGATTAGTTCAAGCCCACTTCACAAGCCCATGCACCTTTTCACTTCTCTCAATCTATATGCGTATGCAATAGAGGGCCCAAAAATTGTAGTTGGGTCATAAGTCCATTCATTTACCCAACCAATAAATCTAGGGCTAATAAGAAAAGAGCCCATCCACCTCCATCAACGGTATCCATGAAACAAGCGCAGACTTCTGTCCGTGCTTCTCAAGCCCTCTCTGGAGTCACACGCGGTCATCCCCCACTTTACTAGGCTTTCTTATGGTAATGGTACGTCATTTCCTCCGCCTCCTGCGTCGATTCCACTATAATATGCACTTCATTTTTTATCATAGACCTCTGCAACCGCTTCCTCTCATGGAGCTTGTTGGGTTTATTCTCGCCCAACATGATGTTTGTCAGATTCCTGTTTGGCTTGGTCAGTGAACACAGCCGCCTCCTCGTCGCAATGGATTTCCACCGATACAATGACCGAAAAAAGTCTGCCTCGATGTTCCTTGCGAGATCCATGCCGTAGAGGGTTGATTGAGGTTCACAAGAGTAAACTCGTTTCTGCAGCTCGTCGCTCAATCCATGTAGAAAATACTCCACAAATTGTGCCTCAGATGGGTCGCCGATCTGGAAGATAAGGACCTCAAATTGCTTAATGTTAAGAATACATGGGGTTCCAACTCAAAACTAATTGGCAATAAGTGAAGTAGTTCATGTAGCTTATAAACAGCTAGCATAACTTCTAAATTCCCAACGTGGGACAATCGCCTCCTCACGTGACATTACAAACACGTGGACTGATAATGCCGGTAACGATGAGCATGCGGGCGGAGTAACCAATCGCATGGGCGGAGTAGCCATGAGAAACCTGGCTCTGGTAATACATGGGGTTCCAACTCAAAACTAATTGGCAATGAGTGGAGTAGCTCATGTATCTTATAAAGAGCTAGCATGATTTCTAAACTCCCAATGTGGGGTTATTCTCAACACGTCCCCGTGTGACATTATATAAGTCAAACACGTGGCGCGGGTGACGGTGAGCATACAGGCGGACTAGCTTGGCGGAGTAACCAATCGCATGAGAAACCTGGCTTTGATACCATGTTAAGAATACATGGAGTTCCAACTCAAAAAGAATTGGCCATGAGTGGAGTAGCCATGTATCTTATAAAGAGCTAGCATGGTTTCTAAACTCCCAATGTGGGACAATTCTCAACACTTAATATAGAGTTCAACAGGTTGGTGATCCTGCTTCAACGTATAGAGAAGTTCAAAAGGGTTCCGTCCACTGAAACGTAAACTTTCCCTGTGAGAAACTGGACGTCTGTCGTTGTTAATAAACGTTCCAGTAGAGCTGTAAGATGATTGCATTTTTATCGAGTTCCTCGTCCGCCACGGATCGTGGTGTGTCCATGGCAGATCGGACCAATTGTTAAATACTGGTTCGATTGGAACTAGATTCAACAGATTCAAGAACATAGAAAAGGGTATGGAAATTGTACCATTTTTTGAAATTATACGGTTTTGATTGAATTTAAAATAAAATATGAAAGTTGCTCCAGAGTATAATGTATACAAAGGAATGATTCATTTCCCTAGCACTAGCTAGTAACACTCGAGTAAAATGATAATAGAATGAATCCTAATCTCTCCCCTCCCCCAACTTTTTATTCCCTTCCCTCATTCTAGAGGATTCTAAGGTGTGTAACTCATGGGCTTGTTTGGAACCAGGCTGAGACAACCCAAAACAACACAACACAGAATTGAAGATTATATCTATGAACAACACAACACAATATACGGAAGCTCTTGGTGTTTTATATATGCGGATTTAAACAAAACAAAGGAAATCATGGAAAACCTCCTAATACGCTTCCTGTTACTCAAGAGGATATAAATTTCCTCTAGCCCAAGCTCCTAGCTCGATTCCCAGACTCAAAGTAAATATCAGCCATTTCACTCCCCTCACCCTTTTATTCTTTTCTCTCCCCTCTAACTGACTCATACCCCTTCCCACGTTTCTACCTTCTTTGATGACTTGGTGGGCTCTCTTTTTGGACTTTAGCTGCTGGCCCATTCCTATATTGGTTTGGGATGGCAACTTTGGTCCGTAACAATACTTCCTCTGTCAGAACAGCCTTGCCTCAAGGCTGAGACCCTTCACCCCACATTAAAGACGATTATGTCAAACCCAAGGTTGAAGAGCATAGTACCAAAATACCATATATCTAAAGGATAATCTCCAGCATATGCAATAAAAACCGTAGCACCAACTTTCACGGGTTGCTCCACTTCCCCCCACAGAACAAATTTTCGGTAAATGTTCAAAACCTTGAAACCCTAATTTTTCATCCCCGAGACCCTTTTTCCCATGCTCGATGTATGGCTTCAAGTTCTTATCCCACGAATTCTCAAGCTCCCAGCCCTTTGAACCCATCCCGATTCCCTTATACCTACTGTAATTCACTAGACCGAACCAATTTGCCACTCCCTCAATTACATCCACCTTTCCAGCTTTAAGGCTTCTCAGTTTCCCTGCAAACCGCGTAAATTTCCGCCTAAGCTCTCTATCAACCTATCCCAACCAACAAAACCCCAATTGACCCAACAATTTCACCCTTTTCTCACCCCAATCCACAATTTCACTATTCTCGACCCATTAATATTCTACGATTGGTATCAATTGCTGCCCAATCTCCTTGTCAACAACCGGAATGTCGCCAGTGCCGCCGTCGCACTTCGGCGACTCCCCAGCAGCACGCCGGCGGATGCTCGCCCCTCCCGATTGTCCTATAATATCTTCGTTTTTCTCCCAAATTGGGAATCTTAATACCCAGTGCGATGTGCACCGATTCTGTTTGTGAAAGACAGCCCATAACCCTAATCCTCTGGTTACCCCTGGCGCGATTTCTGCCACATAGCCCAAGATCCATCATCTCCTTCCTAACGTAATCGATGTCCCCCTTAGCAGTGTCACGCCTTGGCCAGTGCTTATCCCCTAAGAACTTCCCCTGCATCGCATCAGCCAGCAACATTTTATCCTTCATCGATCTAGCAAGCCATTTATAGGGGTACGCTGCTTTTCGTCCCCCATACATTTTGATCGATTCCTCTGCCAGCCCTTGCCATTTTTTTTTTTTTCAGGCAAATCGTAATAAAATATAAATAAGTACCAGAGGTACTAAAAAAGTCATACAAAACAACTAAAAACATAACCACAATGCACTCGTACGAAGCATATGCTTGACCAGTACTACGAAAAGCTAACAAACAAATTATAGGCTCATGCCGCCAATCCCAAAACGAGTTCCTCAATCTATGATGTCCTCTATTACTAATCCAAAACCATGATCTAAAAATGTTAATTCTAGCAAATCTCCATTGATATCGTCCGCTCCTCTGAAAATAAGATTATTGCGCAGCAGCCAAATGGTCCAAATGATTGCTTCCCAAATAGTCATCCACTCCTTCTGTCCCTTAGCATGCTTCCACAGTCCCTTGTGTTGCAATAAACGGTCCACGGGGTCCGCCGAGAGAACTGTTGAGATTCCCAGCCATTGATAGCATTTCATCCACGACTTATAAGATTCCGGACAGATGAACAACACATGTTGTGTGGTCTCTTGAGTTTCTTTACAAAGAACACATTCTTCCGAATCCGAACCAGCATAAATATTTCTTCGACGGAGATTCGTGATAGTCGGAATCCTGTCTCTGGTCACCCTCCACGTGAACGCCGCCACTTTTGTTGGTGCACACGTCCTCCATATTGACTTGTAAGTCGTCGCCTCGTTCCCTTCCGCACCTAATTCTTCTTGTATGCGTGCATATGCCGATCGCACCGTATAAATTTTTGACTCGTCCGCTGTCCAAGTCCAGAAGTCTTCTCCCTCCGATTGTGGCTGCAACCTGTCCAAAAAAGATAAAAGAGCAAGCAATAAAGAATCCTCCCAATCAAATAGATCTCGTCTCCAATCCCATTTCCACACCCATGAACCCCCTATCCACTCCCCCATATCTCCCACTAAAACATCCCATATCTCTTGCTATTAATGCCAATCTTGGGAACCTATCTTGTAATCTCTCGTGACCTACCCAAACCTCTTTCCAGAATTTAGTCCCCATACCATTCCCTATTTGTTTCCTCAACCCCCCAGTGAACCAACCCGACGTGTCATGAACTGAGTATTTCAATATATCTCCCCACCATATCGAAGCCTTTCTCCTACCCCGAGAAGCTCTTTGATTTAATAAGTTCTGACCACTAATCCCGTATTTAGACCTAATTACTCTACCCCACAGCGTATTCCCATTGTTCAACATTTCCCAACCCCATTTTCCCAATAAAGCTTTATTGAAAGATTCTAGGTTTCGAACCCCCAGCCCTCCATTAGTTTTTGTTTTGCAAACGTCATCCCATTTAACCCAAGCTACTTTCCGGCCACTCTCCCCACACCCCCAAAGAAAATCAATTTGCATGGATCGCAATTTGATAACACGGTTTTTGGAGCACGGTAATAGGAGAAAAAGTAGATCGGTAAGGAAGTCAACACGGCATTGAGCAAGATTAAACGACCACCAAAGGACACTCTTATCATCCCAAACTGACAGTCTTTTCCGAAATTTCTCAATGACCGGTTCACACAAACGTTTGCGAGTTTGATTACCACCAATCGGAAGACCCAAATATTTGAACGGGATGGCCCCCACGTTACAATTCAACAAAGCTGCCAGTTCCTCCACCCTTGACTGTTCCAGATTCAAGCCGAAAAGACTGCTCTTATGAAAGTTTATTTTCAGCCCCGATAGCATCTCAAAATTGCTCAAGATAGCTTTGAATGTGATAGCATTTTGAACTGTCGCTTCGGCCATCAGCAGCGTGTCATCCGCAAATTGTAAGTGTGAGATCTTGACCTCATCCTCCCCCTATCCATAACGGCGAAAGTAAGTCAATATGAACGGCCTTATCAATCATTCTGCTTAAAGCCTCCGCCTCCGCCACTATGACAAAAAGAAAAGGAGACAGTGGATCTCCTTGTCGTAATCCTCTGTGTAGCGGAAATTCCTGTGTTGGGCTGTCGTTAATCAAAACAGATGCTTGTGCACTGGTGACACATTCCATGATCCACTTTCTCCAATTGTTATCAAAATTCATTAACCCCATGACATGATCTAAGAACTTCCAGTTGACTGAATCATAAGAACTTCCAGTTGACTGAATCATATGCTTTTGCGAAGTCCACTTTGAAAATCATACCTTTTCTCCGATTTGTTCTGTATTCATCAATCAATTCGTTAACGACCACCGGTCCATGAAGAATATGTCGACTGCCAAAAAAAGCTATCTGAGATGGAGAAATAATTCTGTCAATAACTTTTCTCAGTCTGTGAGCTAGGACCTTTGATAAAACTTTGTAAATACACCCAATGAGTGCAATCGGTCGGAACTCTTCAATTCTAATCGGATTGTTCTTCTTAGGGAGAAGAACAATAAAAGATGGATTGCCTCCTTTGATTATTCTTCCATTCCTATGAAACTCCTCAAAAAATCTGATGAAGTCCGCTTTGAAGTGTTCCCAAAAATGCTTGATAAACCTGAAATTAAATCCATCAGGTCCCGGGCTCTTTGAACTCTCACAATCCCATACCGCTTGACGAATCTCAGCTTCTGAAAAACATGCTATCAATGATTCATTTTCTAATTCTGACAGCTGTCCGAATTGTATACCTTGCAACGTTGGCCTCATCCAATCGTCTTGTTTAAACTGATTACAGAAATAACGACGGACCCCGTCCTTACTCCCTGAACATCATCAATCCATAATCCATCAAAATACAATCCCACGATTTCCGAATTTTTCCTCTTTCGATTGATCACCTTATGAAAAAAGCTTGAATTCACATCACCCTCTCTTATCCATTTAAGTCTCGATTTTTTATATAACAATGTGTCTTTCATCCCCAATTGATTCTGCAAATTGACTGCCTCGAGTTGCCTGGCTCGGTTCTCGTCCTCAGACAACTCTCTAGACTCTGTCAGTCTATCCATTCATGCATCAAGTCCTTTGATGTTCCAATATTGGCTTCAATACCGCCAAAGACCTCTTTATTCCATCTTTTGAGGCTAATCTTTAGGCATTTGAATTTTTCCTTTAAGACAAAGCTCCCCCAGCCTGAAATGTTACAGCTATTCCACTCATTCTCCACAAAATCTCTGAAATCTCTGTGTTGTAACCATGGATCTAAACAAAGGTTTAGGTCCCCAATCTGGTTGATGATTCTTCAATATGATTGCACAGTGATCAGATACAGTTCTTTTCAATCCCCATTGTGTCAGGTTCGGCCATTCCTGCATCCAAGGAGCAGATAGGAGAAACCTGTCCAATCGACTGAACATGAGCCATCTGGTCTATACCACGTATACTTCCTCCCGACCAGTGGTAAGTCTAACAGTTTCGAGTTCCTTATGAATGAATCGAAACCTCTCATTTCATTAATGTACTGATCAGAAGATCGACCCCTCCTCTCATGAGGAAGTCTTACCGCATTAAAATCACCACATATACACCAATATCCATTCTGATTCTGTTCCAGTCTTGCTGATAGTGTATTCCACACATCTCTTTTCGAACCCAAGTCCCCTGTCGAATACACATTGATGATGTTGCACTTGATTCGTTTTGTCCCCCAATACCCTTCTAATCCCAGAATACCATCCTCTCCCCAACAATTGTCCATGCAAAAAACTTCCGCATTCCACAAACTGAGAAGTCCTCCTGCGTTCCCCAGTGCGTCTTTGTACGCCCAATCGAAATTTTCTCCCCCCCAAATTGTTTTACATAAGTCCTTATGGATGAAATCCTTTTTAGTCTCTTGTAAGCACAAGAAATCCACCTTTTCTTTATGGACCAACTCCCGCAGTTCTCTTTTTTTCACCCTTCCCCCTATACCTCTGATATTGAAGCTTACTATAATCATTGGTTCACATTGACGTCCCCTGAATCCTCATTAGCATTCCTCTTCTTTTGGATTGCCATCTCGTTTTCTCTTTCCATGTTCATAAGATATTGAATTATCTCTTCATCATTTCCATGCCCCATAATCCCCAAATTTTGGCCAATCGTCCAAAGCTGAATTGCTTTGGCATAGCAGTCCTCCTCCGTGGTTGTAATGTTATGCAGACATTTGCTAACTTCTTGAATCACACTCCTTTTGCCTTCAGATCTCCTTCTTCGCTGATAGGTTCGGAGGAACTGTTTCTCCGTGGTCGGAGAATGATGAGTTTCCTCATTTGGTTCCTCATCTTCGACAAAGTGAACAACCTCCTTAGTGGCCTGAGCCGAACCCCCTAAGTTGGTGAGGTTGAGTTGATAATCCTCCTGTTGAACTTTGACTTCC
The DNA here is from genome assembly GCA_907163345.1 of Haberlea rhodopensis. Lineage (NCBI taxonomy): Eukaryota > Viridiplantae > Streptophyta > Magnoliopsida > Lamiales > Gesneriaceae > Haberlea > Haberlea rhodopensis. Next base: position 7,169,994 of record CAJQUN010000021.1, on the reverse strand, counting down.
TCCAATATTGTCTGTGGTACTGATTCATCGGAGTAGTTAGAATCCGAGAATGGTGAAGCCGGAGGCGACTCCAATTGAACGGAAATGTGAGATTTCAGCTCTGCTAGATTAGGCACCTCCTCCATCATTCTGATTGAGTAAATCGTGACATCAATGTCAACATGTGTCACCAAATTAATGAACGTCTTAGTGGTAGTGGCAATAAGAAAACGACCACAATCTAGCCGCCGTCGACTCAAGGTTTCTTCATCAATTTTTATCAATCTGCCCAATCTGATTGCCAGCAAATGAAAAAACCTCTCATTCCATGCTTGAATGGGGATGCCTAAACAATCAATCCAAACTTCTCTTGTCGAAGCATAGCAGTCTTTGTTCCAATAATTGATCTCACTGAACCGTTGTCCCATCCACTCCTTGTCTTCGTTAAATAACTCTTGCAACTTGGGTCTGTTCTCATCATATATCAACACAGATTGTCCTCCCATGGGAATGATCCTTGAATTGACAAAACAATCAATCCAAACTTCTCTTGTCGAAGCATAGCAGTCTTTGTTCCAATAATTGATCTCACTGAACCATTGTCCCATCCATTCCTTGTCTTCGTTAAATAACTCTTGCAACTTGGGTCTGTTCTCATCGTATATCAACACAGATTGTCCTCCCATGGGAATGATCCTTGAATTGACAAATCCATTAAGGCTGAGTTCTTCTTGAGCCTCGACCAATTTCTGAAAGTCATGAAGAGTCCCAACTACACAGCCCTCCAGCCATTGAATCTCCTCTTTCTTAGTTTTGAAAGTCAATCCAACGCCTCCCATATTGGTTCGTTCGTCGCCCAACGTGTTATGGTCCTTAGCAGCCGCCATCTCCTTCTCCAGCTTAGGTCTGAAATCTGAAGCTGCAGCCTGGGCATAAGATTTCCCAGGAATTGTCCTCCAATCAGGGATGAGATGAGAACGCACCCCTGAAGTTGCCTTAACGTCTCGCGCAAACCTGGACAAGTTTGCCTTGATTTTGAACGCCGCCAACCTGATATTATTGAGGTCCGCTTCCACCTGTTGTATATTCAAACGCCCTTTGAACTGGACAAATCCAAACTTCTTACCATATTTACCACGTTTCTGCGGAATAAAGAGATCACAAACGGCGCCTATTTTCTGGAAAATGCGCCACATTTCCGACAGGAACCATGTTTCCGGAAAGTTAGTGAAGAAAAAAGCAGTGGAGTTTCCTTCTAGGCGACGCAAGAACTCTGGGCTGCGTCTGTGCCCTAGCGCCGTCGCCAATGGTGAGCCGGGAACCGTGTCGAGCCATGGTGACCATCCTTACCGATCGCGAGGCTAGGGTAGGGTCTCTAACACTCGGAATGGGTTGGGTGTAGGCTGGGTAGTTGATGCTCCGCTAGATACCGCCGCACCGGAAAGTTTTGTTGGCGGCGAAAGGGTTGGGCGGGAAAAGTTTTGAATGTCTCACCTCTCCTTCTCTCTCTACCCATAGTCTAGTAATGAACAAACCCTTAGTGGCACCCTGCCAGCCATTGCCATTTAATGTGTGGAATTTTCTTTATGATTTCCCGAATCCACTTTTTTTCCCTCCTATAGTGCACAACTGGAGCCTCGGAGTTGGCTTCAGAGAAGTGTTTGGCACTATATTTCCAATTTCTGTAAGGAATCATCCCATCAATTGTCTGGGTCCAAAATTGATAACCCACGGTGATGTTCATGGCTTGTCCAGCTTCATATGCTGTGTAGACTCCTCGCCTTTCGAACGTTTTCATTCATCTGCATTGGAGTTCCTAAGATGGGAGTGTGTCCTTTCACCTTGTCTTCGATGTTTGGATCTTCGAACTCTTGCACTGGCTTGGGTCCAGAACATTCCTTGGATTCGATCCCCGTTAAATCTACTTGGCCAAGAACTTATCTCACCTCGGAATGTTCTTGCTTTATTTCATCGTACCTCGTTTCACTGTCCTCCTCACCAAATTCCAGCAGTAAGTCTTCGGTTAAACACTTCCCCTTCGTAGTCTCCGCTTCAGTATTTTTTCCTTTCACCTTGTTCATCCTCCAATTCCCCACTGTTAGTTTATTTTTCGACCTTGTTGAAACAGGACCGAATGGTCTTCCCCATGTCACCTCCAGCCTCTATAGCGATTTTTGCACCAAATCTAGCTGCTCTTTGGAAGATACGTGTTCTAACCAGATTTTTATTCACTCGCACCTCCCTACGTATAACCACTTTATCCAAAATCTTCTTTATATTGTGGGATATCCGCTTCATCTCCACATCATCAGTGTTTCGCTCCTCTCTCGTGAACCACCCGCTAATCATGTTGTATCTCCTTAGCCGTATGTCGTCCGGCAAGTCGAACCAACTGATACACCCAAAACAACACAACACAGAATTGAAGGTTATATCTATGAACAACACAACACACGAAAACTCTTCGTGTTTTATATATACGGATTTGGACGAAATAAAGAAATTATTGAAAACCTCCCAATATGCTTACTGTTACTCAAAGAGGATATAAATATCCTCTTTCCCAAGCTCGTAGCTCGATTCCCAGACTCAAAGTAAATATTAGTATGCCTCCCCTTTCACTCCCCTCACTCTTTTATTCTTTTCTCTCCCCTCTAACAGACTCATTCCCCTTTCCCACGTTTTCTACCTTCTTTGATGACTTGGTGGGCTCTCTTTTGGGACTTCAGCTGCTGGCCCATTCCTATATTGGTTTGGGTTGGCAACTTTGGTCCGTAACATAGGCCCAACAATGATTGGGTCCCTAACAATTTCATTCTTTATTAGCATTAGAATAAATCAGAGGTAGTGACCCCAACTTAAGTCCTTCCAAACAATTAGGCTTGTGCTATAATTCTTGAAAGACTAAGTGGATCTCAAGTATATTAAGATCGTATATTTTGCCATTATGTGCTACATTTTTCACCGTTAAAATAATATACATGATATAATGGAGATTTACCTTTTTGGTTGCAATCAACTCTGCTTCTAGGGCATCCACTCGGCAAACAGCAGCATTCAGAAGCTCTTCTTTCTCGTATGGCATCTCGGATGGCTTTGCCTGAAGAGAACTAACCTTATCTTCAAGCTCGCCCAACCTCTTGAGGACAGAAGATAGGAGGTCTGTCTCTGTAAAAGCTGGTGTTGGTGATGGTGGCCTGAACTCCTCCTTTAGCATAGCGTCGAAGGCAAATTCCTGAACGGATAGTTCATGCTGTGGCGATGAATCACAAAGTTTTTTGGAAGCACGGAATGATATTGAACGGAAGAACATGAGAAGGATCATGAAGAAAGCCATAAGAGCTGCCAAAAATCGAGCATGGAACCTTTTTGGTGTAATTTGAGAAGCGGGAGGTAAAAATATCTCTGGATTCAAAATTTGACACACGTTAACATCCTAAATAAATATAAGTTGAATGGAAAAAGGAAAGTAGAGACACCATGAAAGTATTTAAGGTTCATCAACTATATTGAAGACCAGGTATCTTTTATCATTCCAATACAGTAGAATGTTAGATTGAATTCGGTAGGATCTAGAAACACCATCGACAACAACATAAAAGTAAAGAAATTGAAAATACTTACAATATATATTTTTTCTTTTCTTCAATCACCAACATAAATGCCTATATATAATGAAATCTTAAAATAAAGAAAGACTAATATTGAAATCATGGGGAAGTTTGCCTGATTATGTATTCCTTTAACCCAACAGGGACAAAATAAATAGAGAGACATACCTAAACCACATGTAATACGATAAGTTACGATATATGACGAGCCAATTATTGATTAGGTATTGCGCATGAAGTAATAGTCTAACCTTCAGAAACATAAGATTTTCTGGGGCTTCTTTGCTTCTTCCATCCAGAATCAACAGCCTTGTCCACCATGGGAACATACTCATCATATGCTAAGAAGTTGCCAACATAACTAGCCGTCCCAGTAGCCTTTCCCTGAAATAAGAGAGATTTTCACAATAACTCAACAAAAAGATAAAATAACTTCAATCTTTCATTGTTTAAAGATGAAAGCGATAATAAATCAAATTTTAACATAGTTCTATGTTCCAGACTTTCCAAAATTTACATAGGTACTTTAATTTTCAGTAAAGAAAATAAGTACATCACTTTTATTGTCCATACACTACCATCTTAATCCCCAATGAAAGCTATACAAATCATCTAAGCATGTCCATCCACTTCTCAAGACTCATGAATTTGGAGGAGATCGTAATAAATTTCAAACGAACCTTTTAAACATGGGCTACCCCTGTTCTTAATAAAGGGAAAACTCAGTGGTTCAAACCATAGAAGCTGTATACCACATTTATGCTTCTTGAGTTGGTACAAATACACATCAACAAACTAAACTTACTAAAATAAGTAAAGGAGGGACATCGAAACATGATGGTTCCAGAATTTATGAGAGATTCTTTACTACAACCATAAATGAACTTTACATTCATTCACGTAAATAGAAGGGATAAAAAGAGAAACACCGAGAGGATGCAATTTTTGTCAAGCAATGCATGACAAATCAGAATCAGAAGAACAACCATCTCATTCTGAAATTGTATTATAGCCATGAATATTTAGGATGAACACTACCTCCTCACGAACTGGAGTCAACCGAAGATGTGCATAACTCCTAAAGGCTTTCGGTGAAGCAATGTCTTCAGCGTCAGAACCAGACTCTGCTGTAGAAGTATCACTGCCTTTCAGCTGCTCCAACCAATAAACATAAGATGCATACTTATATCAGTCATACTCAAAAGGGTGTGTTCCAAGAAAAGTAAGAGTGATACAGAATCTTTACCCTTGCATAATGAGGCTTAGCATAGACTATCTTTCCCTCACTATTGAGAATTTTAACCACCTGTCTGGCACGTCGTGTTTCACCATTAAGCACCATCTGCAAAGCTATGTCAATCAATCATTCATCGTCAAATGAAGCTAAAGAGTACATTCTCTCGTTAATGATCACAACAATCTAACATTTTAAATATTTCAGACAAAGTAGGACCTTCAGTATCTCTGGATTCTTCCATGGCCCTTTATCAGAGCGAAGGCAACCCCCTTGATCGGCACAAGTACACATTCCTCCTAGGAATTCAGGCAGTTCACTGCATAGGCCCAAGAAACATGTTTAGAATGTCCATAAAGGATCTCCGTAATAGTTTTCTTTTAAAATGATGAAAATGGTTTCGCACGAGAAATAATTTTCTTAATTTTCACCTTGCATCTATGATTTCAAGTAACTTGTTTTGGTATTTGTTTCCAAGAACCTGTAAAAGAAATTGTAAAACTAAGATACAGATTGTCACTTGACTAAATAAAATAGTATTCCAATGACAAAAAATAAGAATCAACATACATGAATCTTAGTAGCAGTCCTGGGATCTACAAAATTTTTAACAGTATTCCACAGCAGCCTAAATCCCGGACCAGCATTGATGATAAACATTTGATGGAGTGTCTGCAAAAAAGGCATAATTGTAACAACAATAAATTACACATAATACAGTAAATGAGCCAGAAAATGAGGATTACTTCAGGATAATTATCGCCATCTATCTTCTGAAGCCTTGTAATGAGGTCCCGAGCGTTCTTGGTAAAGTTTTTCAAACCCTAAGAAAAATAAAGAAAAAGATGATGGAGTTGTGAATCGAGATAATTAAAAAATATGCCAAAAAGGTATGAGACATACCACGCCATGAACATCCAAAATTGTCGTGCTTGAATCAATGTGTCGCTTTGCAGCAATGGTACAGGCTGGAAACTTGATAGTAAAGCTTTTCTCAAATTCTCTCACATGGTATTTTATATAACGGTCAATGGTGGTAACTTGCATAAGTTTGTTTGGTTCGACTTTCCCTAATCTTTCAATGTACACCGGCCTTCCCTCTCTATCAACTCCATGATAGCCATGGGGGTAATACTTTAAAACTTCATTCAACTCAGCAAATTCAAAATCCTGATGGGAAACACAATTAATGCATCACATATTTATTAAGAACATTTTGAACACCAGTACAACCTAGAAATATACTGATTGGCAATTAAAAACAAGGAAAACTGTTAAGTCCAGCTACCTCCGCAATTGTGTCAGTACCAAATTCTTTCCTCCACTGAATCATATCAGCCCACATGAGCTTTGACTTCTCAAGATCAAATTTCCTTGCTTTCAAAAACCTGAGGCATATGTCCAAAGATGTTACGAAAAATTTCACAATAGGTCAGAGGCATCTTTGAAGTGTCAACCCATGAGTGTAAAGGTCATTCTGTTATTGACCTCCACAGAATCTCCTAACAACTAAATACACGTTTAACCACCTCTACTCAGTAATATCTAGAGTGTTGTCCTAAATTTCCTTTCGCCATAATTGCTTTAACTTATGGATGCAATGCATGGTGAGCCATCCAAGCTCGAGTCAAGTTCATCGGCAATTCCGATTGCAAACTTGTTGAACTCGAGCTTTTCTCGAGGTTCAAGAGCTCACAGGCCAGCTTTGAATCGAGCTCATGCCAAAAAAACTTTGAGCATGTGAATTTAATCAAGCTCAGATTATTTACACTCCTACTTTAAATCCGCAATTCACATCATAGTTAATTGATAAATTTGTGCATACAACTAAACATAAAGCCGTTGAGAATACTAACCTCAACATCATATGATAATCATCAAACTTCTCTGGCAACAACTCATCCAATATCAAGGCTTGTCGAAATGACTCAACGGCTTGCAATTCCTTAGCATCCCGAATATCTTCTATAGAAACAGAACTGACTCGGCCATCACTCTTTCTTCTGCTGCTCTTTTTCTTGAGAGAATGCTTGAACTTTGATGATGCATTGAGAGCCTTCTTTTTCAAAGAACCAATTCTCGTCCTCCTTTCATCCTCCGAATTCTCGAAATCAGATTTTCTTTCTCTTCTCTCATCATGGGCAGATGGCCCTTCAAAGTCTGCTTCCAAGGAAAACACATAAACATGAAGAGGAAAAAAAATTAAGGAGAAAACACAGAAAAGGAAACCATGATTTACACAGTATCCCATTTCTTTTGTAATAAATTCGTCTTCTCTTAGAAGCTACACATCAACTAATTTAACAATTGTAAGCTGAACACTGCATCACTAATAAATCACATTCATAGAATACCAGATAACAGCATCATCAAGCAATTGCAATCAGCGGATGCTAACTGCTGACACTCTCCCCTACGATAAGAACATATATGCATAAGAAAATCCAACCTGAAAACTTTAAACTAGTTTTAAAATAGGCCTCTAACCGTCTAGAGACTCGGTAAAACTCACTTTTTAGCAATTCAAGGGACAATAAGGATTTCAAATTGAAGAACACAGAAGTATTAATGAGGACACAACACACACAAGCAGACAATTTCTTACAGTTGCAGGATGAATAATCAACTGATACAACAAAATAGCCATGAATTCAAGAATTAAGGTAGACAAAACAAGTAAATAATGTAGCTCCAGGAAGGGAGATCACAATTCTAATTAAGAAAACGAAGACAGAAACAAAACAGACTCGAGCCACATTTTTATCTACCTATGATAGTTTTCACAAGCTAATTATTGCTTTTAGATATAAAACAAGAAAACTCCTAGCTGAGCATGTCAAAAATCAAGTAAAATTAAATCACCACAAAGAATCACATCAAGATACCCCAAAACCAAACTCAGAATCTTAAACAACACAAAGCTGACTCATACCATCATAAACATGATTCAGTAAACACCAAACCCATCAACCTCAAAGTCAACAAACTCCCAAAAAAAGACACTTACAAGGCCTCTCAGAACGATCCAGGGGTGCCGACATCGCCAATTTCCTGATCACTAAAACCCTTGCCAGGTTCTCGATGATCGAACAATCAACTTCGCAAACAACCAATCATAACCCAAATCTGAAAAGCTCAAGAACCACACCATAATTCAGTTAAATTCAACAATACCGTAGCAAAAAAAAATTCCAGAATAAAAAACTCTAGCACAAGTTGAAGAAACAGGAAAAAAAAACCCACCTCAAAAACTGGTGGCACGGATCACGAGATCGAATAAATGCATCGACATGCATAACGGTATTGAAGAAATGAAATCTTATCAATTTCTTTATATCAAAACGAGTAAGAATCACCCGGTAAATTGAGCGACGGCGATTTCTTAGTGGAGAGAAGGAAAGGGGGTTGTTTAAAGCGGCCGTTGGGTGGCGGGTCCAGTACACGTGGCAGGAGGAGCGCGGTGGAATGAACAGTCTCCCGGCGGTGGACGGAGTAAAATGTCAAAAGGCCTTTGAATAGTGAACTATTGAGTAAAAAGTAAAATCTGACACCCGTGTCGGACACTCCTCTAAAAATCAGATACCCGTGTAGACCACGTTCAATGGGCGTGTCCGACACAGAAAGGATATTTTTAGGGTTAATTGTACAATTTAAAAGGTTTTTGGCTAAATGAAATTTAAACATGTTAGTTAAACTTCATGTTAATTGAAATAATATACATTTGGTGTTAGTATGAATGATACTATGATGATTTCAATGACATGCATTTACTTATATGTTTTTTGAATTTGTTAAGAAATATTTTTGGTTTTATCTTTTTATTTGGCCGAGTTTGTTAAATTTTATGTTAAATGAAGTAATATGTATTTTGGTGTTAGTGATGAGTGATACTATGATGATGCTAGTGACATGTATTTATTTGTAAGCTTCTTAAATTTCGTAAGAATATTTTTGTTACACGGCTTTAGAATTTTAAAAATGTGAATTTTAATATTTCTAATATAGCATGTATAATATATATATAATAATAATAATAATAATAATAATAATAATATACAGGCGTGTCATAGCAATGCCGTATCCTGAAAATTTTGAAAATTCGTGTTGTCATGTCAATATCGCAATGTGAGTGTCCATACATCGTAGCATAAGGTGATAAATACAATTTGCAAAAAAAAAAAAACAAAGGATGTGCGAAAATAAGTTGATAAGCCAAGAACTGCTTAGGCCGCAATTGTTTGGGCTTCGTTATTGGAGTTGTATATCGAGTAAATATTTATTATTATTTCTGTAGTTTTTTTACAATCAACTTTCAATTATCTTGGACCACTTTTTTCTCACTAATGTTAAAATAACTAAATCACTTAAAAAATTATTCTTTTCACATTTTTAAAATGCATGATATTCTACGTTCACTTCCAAAAACGTGTCGGTTTTCGAAAAAAAAAAACAAGAAATTTGTATTAGAAAACGATGTTCTTTATGAGTAGGAGAGTTGAACTAGTACAAATACCTAAATGTCAGGGGCAAATCAAGTAAGAGGTGATAGTGAGAAAAACAATTACATATCCTACAAATAAAAGATGGTAAAATCACATCTTTAATTTCTAATTTTATGAAAGTTTACAACATTCACCTAGTTCCAACCAGACATTCAAAATTCCTCTTTTAAGTGTGCCAACATAGTCCAAAATCTCGATTATTACATCTTCCGATCTAAAAACAACGGAGATAAAGGCATGTGCACGTGCACTATTCCGTGGCGGAGATCACATCTTTCCATAAATTTCACATTTGTCACTCATTATTTGTCACTCATTGATTGAACTTTACTTATTTTTTAACGCTCGAGGAATATAGTTGATGTGATTCGAGATTTTGACTATAAGGTAAAATAACGTGTTAATGCAAAATAACGATAAATACACCAAGATTTTTTACGTGGAAAACCCTCAAATTGAGAGAAAAATCACGGGACCTAGTCCAGTATAAAACTTCACTATAAATATTGATGATTTACAAGATTTTCTAGACACAAAAAATAATCGCTCAATGACTTACACGAATATTTTTAGAGAAATAACAAAAAGGACCGAACAGACATAAGTTTGCTCTCTTCGGAGTCTTTTTGCCCAGAAAAATCCAACCCTTGCTATGAGGTTATCTAAGGGTATTTATAGGGCTGTCCTCAGTAACTAACTCGCGGAAAACCAGCAACATGATGTCCTTTGATCGTGGCTTGATGGGAGCCAAGCGTGTCCGAGAAATCCGCCCCATCAATGCACGTTCAATCCCAGCCGGTTAATTAGTTTTAATTATGACCGGGTCTTCCGCTACACTTTGACCAAAATCCCGAAGAGGGTAAATGATGCTCAATAATATGCTGATCAGTATCCTGTGTTCGGTAACCATCTCTTCGGTCTAACTTCTGCTCGGCGTTTTTAGAGTTTGTATCTTCATAAATGGATTTTACCCGAGAAAATCAATATGTCATACGACATCACCTCACCCCCCTAAAGTAAAGCAAGATGAAAGTAGTGAAATCTTGGTTTATTGTCTTCGGGTAAAATCCTGACATGTTCGGGGTATTTTGACCGCCTAATTTTCCCGCCTAAAAATTTCAAAAATCTTGCGACGTTTTCGTTTCCCGAGGCACATCTATAACCGTTCATGGGATTTATTTTGAACGGTGTCGATTTAACGACTGTTCAAGTGGCCCCCCACTATAAATACTCGCTCATTTCGTTGATTTAACTTACTTTACTGCAATTTGCTTCCGAGCTAGCATTAGACGTCCGACAAACTTTTCCTTCCTACTTATTTTCTTTCCATTCATCGAGTATGTCTTCTTCTGACGATTATTCGAAAACTATAGACATGTTCGAGGAGGAGGGTATCCTGAGTCCCTCTCCTCGACATTCTTCTTCCTCTGAGAGTGAGGAGACTTCCAGCTCGTCGTCAGCCCACGATGCTCGTAGAGAAGAGCTTCAGGCTGCGACAGAGCAGGACCTGATAAAAGCCCGCGTTCCCTGATTTGAGATATTTGAATCAGGGATTAAATCACAACGGCACCTATCCAGTATCCAAACTAAATGGGGGATTTCCGATGGGACATCTATTATTGTTCCCCCTCCCGGATCTCGTCCCCACCTGCCTCCCGAGGGTTATTTTCCCTTCTACATAGACCAACTCCGAGGGGGACTTCGTTTTCCTATCCCTCCTTTTTTTGTAGATGTTGCCTCCTATTTTGCCATCTCTCTAAGTCAGTTATTCCCCAACAGTTATCAATTGTTGGCGGGTTTCTACATAGTCTTATCCGTTTTTGGCTTTTCTCCGACTCCCGAACTCTTTCATTGTTTCTTTCAATTAAATCGAAAGGAGATCGGGCTTTTTTAATTTTCTTCTCGAACAGGGATGGGTTTTCTGAAATATTACCCATCTTCCATAAAAAAATTGGAAAAGATTTTTCTTCTTTGCTCGCCCACTCCAACCCTGGGATTGTCCCATGGAGTGGAAAGAAAACTTACCGAAGGGCAAGTCGATCAAGGGGCTACTTGAGGGAGAAACATATCTATCGGTTCGTCGTAAGCTTGGCGATCAGTGTTTTAACCTTGGGGAGCTGATTGACGACGGGCTGTTGTATTTGTTCCAGCTTAGTCCTAAGGGTGTTTCCCTAAAAATGCCCCTCGGTGAGTATTTACCGAGCATCTTGCTTTGTTTGCTTACTTTGTTTTAACATGCTTGAATAATTGCTATGATGTTTCTTTCTTGCAGAAACCAAGATGCTGAAAGCCAAGATTGCTACTAGCCTGAAGAAAATTACCGTACCATAGAAGGCTACTAAACCGACCACTGGAACAAATCCTCCCCCATCTGTTACACCTGCTCCCCCCGAAGAGGTGATTGAAGTACCTGAGGCGGAAGCCTTGATTCCTCGATCATTGAAGAGGGCGGCCCCCGAGGGCCAAGGTTCTTCCTCTAAACTTCCTCCTACCAAGAAAACTCCTTCTCCTCGAATCTCCCTTACCCACCGAGCTAGTCCACCTCTTCAAACTCGAGCTGTTTCTCAACCTGCTCCGGGTGGTTCTAGCTCTTCTCGGCCAACCTCCCGATATCATATACCCGATTGGATTTATCCCCCCAACGTTCCCATTCTGAGAAAACCGGACCCCAAAATTTCTCACTCTATTATTTGCAATTGGGCCAATTCTCCCGACCGTAAATACCTCGGAGGATTGGCCTTCAGCAACTTGATAAATGATTTTTCCACTTCCCTCACTCAGGTAACTTATATCCATTTGCATCTGATAAACTTTTTGTCTTCGGTATATTAACTTCATTTATTCTCTTACAGACCAATCTAATGGCCGGCGAGATTATGACTCGCTTCCAATCTATGAGATCCTCGGATGGGGAGAATCAGAAACATCTCAAACAGCTAGAAGGTATCGGCGAGGAGATGAAGAAATCCATAAAGCTACTGGAGGAACGATACTCTGCTGCCGTTGCTACTCGGGATAAGACAGTGGAAGCTCTCGAGGAAGCGCACAAGAAATTAGCCGACCTTGAGGAAGCTAACACCACTTTATCCGGGCAGTTCAGGTCTGTGACTGAAGAGAATAAATCCCTCTTAGAGCAACTTTCACAGGAGAAGTCATTGCGGGCTGAAGAGAACAAATCCCTTTCTGAACAGCTTGACCAGGAGAAACTATCTCGGGCTGCTCAAATCGAAGAATCCTGGCTCATCAAGAAAGAAGAGTTTATGAAGTCTGAGGAGTATGGTGATATTTTGGGCGAACGCGCTGCCAAGTTCCTTAACTATGGCTTTGAAGCGTCTGTTCGTCAATTTAAAACCGCTGGCTATCCTCCTGAAGGAACTTCAACAGACTTTATAAATGTTGATGAGACCCTGAATACCGTTCCCGATGAGTTCCTCTAGCTGTAGATTTAGGGACGTACCCCTTTTGTTTTAACTTTTTAAAATTGTAATCTTTTGGGAATGATATTATGACTCTCCTTGTCTTCTTACAATCTTGTGCAAGCTAGTCTCTCCACCAAGTAAAATTTTAAGCAAATAAAGCTCGGTTGAAAAATATCCCGAAGTAATGAATATAACCGAGCTCGGGGAAAAGAGATCCTGAGCAGATAAATATGGTCGGGCTTTAGAGAGAACATCCCCAGCATAATAACATGATACAACTTAAGTTTAAACGTTGACCAAGCATCCCGAGCCAACGAGTAAACCGAACATTGCTCGCTACCCCGAGCATAATCACTTAGTCCCGTTTTAGGTTCAAATACAGACCAAACTTCCCGATCCTGTATTTAACCCGCCAACAATGGACTATAATAACATAAGCTCGCTACCCCGAGCACAATAACATGGTATTTTTAAGTTTAAACGTTGACCAAACATCCCGATCCAACGAGTAAACGATGGTGTTTTTAAGTTTAAACGTTGACCAAACATCCCGATCCAACGAGTAAACGATGGTGTTTTTAAGTTTAAACGTTGACCAAACATCCTGATCCAACGAGTAAACCGAACATTGCTCGCTACCCCGAGCATAATCACTTAGTCCCATTTTAGGTTCAAATACAGACCAAACTTCCCGATCCTGTATTTAACCCGCCAACAATGGACTATAATAACATAAGCTCGCTACCCCGAGCACAATAACATAGTATTTTTAAGTTTAAACGTTGACCAAACATCCCGATCCAACGAGTAAACGATGGTGTTTTTAAGTTTAAACGTTGACCAAACATCCCGATCCAACGAGTAAACCGAACATTGCTTAATAAAAGGAAATTTATTTAATTAGGAAATACATATGGGAACAGCAATGATAACTGAAAGATTACACAAAATACTTTCTTAAATTATGAATGTTCCAAGGTCTCACCAGTTCCCGACCTTCATGATCTTCCAGCCTGTAGGCTCTTCTTCCAATCACCCCTTTTATTTTATAGGGGCATTCCCACTTGGGTGCTAACTTCTTTACTTCCCCCGCAGGATTGATTCTTCGCAACACTAGATCTCCCACCTGAAAAGCCCTCGGGCGAACCCTCCGATTGTAAGCATTGGTCACCCTTATTTTATATAATTCCACTTTAGCCAAGGCTTTTTCTCTCAACTCCATAATCCCATCTAACTCCAACTTCCTTTTTTCTTCATTCTGATCGGGATTATAGCTTTGTACTCGAAGAGATTCCACTCCAATTTCTACTGGGATGAGGGCCTCAGATCCATATACTAAGCTATAAAGAGTCTCTCCTGTAGATACCCGAGGAGTCGTTCTATAAGCCCATAAGACACCGGGTAATTCATTTACCCACTCCCCACGAGCCCCTTCTAGTCTTGTCTTGATCTCGTGCAATAAAATCCGATTAATCACTTCCGCTTGCCCATTTGCTTGAGGATAGGCGATTGAAGTGAAGACTTGTTTAATTTTCATATCTTTGCACCATTCTTGTATTCTTCCTCCCTGAAACTGTCTTCCATTATCGGAAATTATTCTTCGAGGTATTCCGAAGCGGCATACTATGTTTCTCCATAAAAATCTGATGACTTCTTCCTCAGTTATTTTAGCCAATGGTTCGGCTTCCACACATTTAGTGAAGTATTCAACGGCTACTAGGAGAAATTTTCTCTGCCCTGTAGCGGGAGGAAATGGTCCAACAATATCTATTCCCCATTGGTCAAAGGGACAGGAAATGATGCTACTATTAAGGACTTCCGCAGGTACATGGGATAAATTTGCATGCCTTTGGCAATTAATGCATTTCTTCACCACTTCCTCAGCGTCTTCCCTCATCGTCGGCCAATAGTACCCAGCTCGGATAGATTTCTGATACAACATGTTAGTCCCTACATGATTTCCGCAACATCCTTCATGAATCTCCTTTAATAAATGCTCCCCTTCTTGCCTCGAGGCACATTGTAAAAAAGGAATTGAGAATCCTTTCTTGAACAACTTGCCTTCTATCAACACAAATCGGTTCCCCATTCTTTTAACTTTAGCAGCTTCCTTTGGGTCAGGAGGCATAACCTTTGTCTTCAAAAATTTAATAAGATGCTCTCGCCAATCGGATATAATACATGACTCCACATTCATGATGCTATTGACGGATATATGAGAGATCAAAAGCTCTTGCACGAGCACATTCCTGTTCTTCCATTCGTGTACTGAACTAGCCAATTTTGCTAATTCATCGGCACGAGTATTCTCTTCCCTTGGTATTTGCGTTAATTCCACCTCTTGAAATTGAGCCATCATTGCCCGCACATTCTCCACATACTTTTTAAGCTTCTCTTCTTTCACCTTATATACCCCCTTCACTTGATGAACAACCAGCATTGAATCCATAAAAGCTTTTATCCTCCTGGCCCCAGCGTCCAATGCTATTTGGAGGCCTGAAATGATAACTTCAAATTCAGCTTCATTGTTTGAGGAAAGAAACCCAAACTGGACGGCAACCCTGATTTCTTCCCCTTCGGGACTAATGAGTATGACACCTGCTCCACTTCCCAATCGAGTAGATGATCCATCTACAAACAAACTCCACTCTTTTTCTCCATTTATCACCGGCTTTAGGCACCAAAACTACATTCGAGAGTCATGTAGGGAAACCGATCTCGCGAATGTGGCCTGCCTTTAACAACTCTTCTACCTGCTTGGCAATGACAGCGTCCTTTTCTGGTCCAAAATGCCTCCTCTTTTGCCTTATTGCCCGAACATTGGGGTCCACGTTGAGGCGGTGTTCGGCAATCTCAGGTCTTACTCCCACGAAATCAGATGTACTCCATGCAAATACATCCACATGTTGATTTAAACAATTAACCACTTTCTCCCGTAATTCTGGATCAAGTTGGGATCCCACCCTAGTAATTCGAGTAGGGTGACCCATCTTGATATTGAGGAACTCCTCTTCGGGTGTTACTCGTTCCTCCTCGCCCCGCTTCCTCTTTTCACTTCCCCCTCTTTCTCTTCCTTCGTTATTCTGTTCTCTTTCTTGCCTTAACTCTTGCACATAACATTTCCGTGACGAGCTTTGATCACCTCTTACTTGCCCCACTTCTTCTCCTACTGGAAATTTCATGGTTAGATGATAGGTGGAGGCAACGGCTTCGAAAGCAGCTAGGGCTGGTCTTCCCAATATTACATTGTAAGAAGATGATGCATCCACAATGAGGAAATTTATCATCTTTGTTTTGATCTTTGATTCTTCACCAAGTGTAACTGGTAGAGACACCTGCCCTATCGGATTTATGACTTCCCCTGCAAATCCGTGCAAGGACGTATTCACCTTCAATATAGGTAAGCTTCCCAAGTCCATTTGGTTTAACGTACTAAGAAAAAGTACGTCCGCTGAGCTTCCTGTGTCCACGAAAATCCTCTGCACATTATACTTAGCCACTGTAGCAGAGATAACCAACGCATCATCATGAGGAAAATGGATTCCTTGCAGATCTGCAGGCCCAAAAGATATGGACGGACCCTCATGTACATGATTGGGGTCAATAGATAGCACTTGAAGCTTCCGGGCGTGACTCCTTCTTGCTCTGTTCGAATCTCCACCCGACATTCCTCCGGATATCATGTGTATAGTTCCCCGATTCGGGATATTGTTCAAGGTTTCCTCTTCTCCCTCTACTCTTTCTCCCCGAACTGACCAAGGGACTGGCTGAGGTGCTCCTCTTCCGGGATTTATGTTAATTTTAGGAATGAAATTATTGTCTTTGAACTCCTCGTTAAATCCCCGCCCTCCATCAGACTCATTAGATCTTCCCCCTCGAAAACCTCCTCCTCGATATCCTCTTCCTCGGAAGGACCCTCCTCGGAACATTCCTCCTCGGAAAGGTCCCCCCCTATGAGGTCCACCCCGCCCCCTCTTCGGCATACTTTGGTTCATGGCTACTTCCCGATGAGGTCTCATCGGTAGATACTGGTCAAAACTTCTTTTGATTGGCTCCACTGGTTTATTCTTTCTGTTCACTTCTTCCCCAATTTTACCATCTCTTCTTTGCTTCATCCTTTGGGCTTCTTCCAGATTAATGTACTTGGAAGCTCATCCCAACAGTTCATCATAATCATAAGGTGGTTTTTTTGCCAAAGATCGGAATAAGTCTCATTCTTTTAATCCTTGAGTGAACGCGCTGATGAGTATTTCAGAGGTGACATGTGGAATGTCAAGACATGCATGACTAAATCTTTTCAGAAAATCTCGAAGAGATTCCTTCTCCGCTTGCTTAATCCCGAACAGACTAAGAGTTGTTCTCTTGCAACTCCGGCTGCTTGCAAACTGATGCAAAAATAGAGAACTAAACTTCGGGAAAGAGTCTATGATTCTCGCTGGCAACTGATTAAACCATGCTTGCGCTGCACCAGATAATGTAGTCAGGAAAACCCGACATTTCACTCCATCCGTAAGTTGATGAAGAAGTGAAGCGTTTTCAAATCGAGACAGATATTCTTCGGGATCTGTACCACCATCGTAATTTCCCACATTTAGAGCCCTGAAGTTTGGGGGCAAAGGATCATCAACCAAATGGGAAGCAAATGGAGTACTCCTCTGCGGAGGATATAGACGTCCTTCCATCTTATTACGCATCTGCTGCATTTCACTTTTCAGCTCTTCCATTTGGCGATTTAAAGCTTTGTCAGTTTCATCATTCAAATGATTAGGAATATTTCTAACTTCTTCAGGCTCTTTTTCAAGCTCTTTTTCAGGCTCCTGTCTAGAGGCCAACTCTTCCCCTTCTTCTTCTTGCACGGTTTCTTGTTTCTGGGGAGGGGCCATAAATTGTCTCATGATCTCTCCGACAGTTTTAGTTATCATTTCTGTCAAATGCTCCATGGGCATTCCCCCAGCAGGAAATGACCGAGGAACATGTTGAGATGATCCCGCATCTTCTGGCCCTTCTCTGGGTTTAGCGAACGAGTATGGATGAGAATTGGATCCATTTCCCCTGGAAGCTTGCCCCCTACCTTTACCTCTGGCCATCTTGCCTTTTGATTTATTTTTTGTTAGAAAATTCGTCCTACTTCAACGTCTTTGCCCTAAATTTCCCACAGACGGCGCCAATGATGTGATTCGAGATTTTGACTATAAGGTAAAATAACGTGTTAATGCAAAATAACGATAAACACACCAAGATTTTTTACGTGGAAAACCCTCAAATTGAGAGAAAAATCACGGGACCTAGTCCAGTATAAAACTTCACTATAAATATTGATGATTTACAAGATTTTCTAGACACAAAAAATAATCGCTCAATGACTTACACGAATATTTTTAGAGAAATAACAAAAAGGACCGAACAGACATAAGTTTGCTCTCTTCGGAGTCTTTTTGCCCAGAAAAATCCAACCCTTGCTATGAGGTTATCTAAGGGTATTTATAGGGCTGTCCTCAGTAACTAACTCGCGGAAAACCAGCAACATGATGTCCTTTGATCGTGGCTTGATGGGAGCCAAGCGTGTCCGAGAAATCCGCCCCATTAATGCACGTTCAATCCCAGCCGGTTAATTAGTTTTAATTATGACCGGGTCTTCCGCAACACTTTGACCAAAATCCCGAAGAGGGTAAAAGATGCTCGATAATATGCTGATCAGTATCCTGTGTTTGGTAACCATCTCTTCGGTCTAACTTCTGCTCGGCGTTTTTAGAGTTTGTATCTTCATAAATGGATTTTACCCGAGAAAATCAATATGTCATACGACATCAATAGTGATAGCTCTGTTTCTTAATCAAACTTTGACATTATCATTCAGGTCCTTTTCAGATTGCAAATCTTGAAGATCTAGGTGGAAAAATACAATATAATAACAAGATTCGTAAAAAGAGCTTACCAAACAACGAGAGCCTGAAGTGTGGGATGAAAGGCACGCATGAAGGAAGCCAAGACTATAAAATTAACAGTGCCAAGTGAACCTTACCTCCTCACCTAAATTCCATGCTCCTCCATACAGATGACCCTAACAATCATAACTTACATTGTTGATCCTACATATTCTTCTGAGTTATGATACATCACAAAAACGAGGGGTTAATGACATATCCAGGGCTGAGCGAGCGATCAAAGCACGTATTAAAACTGGAGGCACCATACAAGCACCAAAAGAATCACCAATTCTCTGCATTCTACAAAGCTAGGAGTGAGATGTGCTATTTAAAACAAGTAAAAAGGGAAAAACGTGTTTATCGTTCCCTCTTCTTCTTGCTAAAGTTGGATATCCCATCGTCAAGAATGACAAGATCAACATAGTCGTCAATTTCTTCCACTTTTCTTTTAAATTTTGTTTCATTGGTAACAGGTGAACCATCGGAAATAGCAGGACCAGAGATGTCGGATGGGATAATTTGTAATTCATCTTCTTCGATTCCAAGAGAATCTACACCAGATGTGCTAGTGCGGTAGTCAACAGCAGGCTTGTCCATATTTTCTTCTGATGGAGGTTGTGTCCAGCCAGAGAGAATCATCCCATCAGGCTCTTTCTCCTCGTTAAATTCCACCCTGAAAAACAAATCAATTTTATGTTCGGTACTTAAAAGTTTTTTTTTTGAAACATGGCACATTTAAGCAGCAGGCAACTGGGGATAGACAACCAGATATCAAACGTTCAATCATAAATCCAATCAAACTTTGTATAACAAATGGAGCACGGGATATTAATTCACTCCCTGATTCAGAATATTAGAGTAAAGGAACACGAGGGGAAAATGTAATAGGTCGGAAATAAAAGCGGAAATTCGTCTAATTATATGTCCAATCTGAAGGACATAGAGAATATATTGATTTGGATACTGCAATTACAATGTTTAACATAGTTGGAAACCATGCAGTCTGAACACTCATTGATTTAGAGTGCAATATTTTGTACATAGATGTTACCTTCATGATAATTCAAAATCAAGGCAGTTGGCAGTCAACAGAAATGATGAGCTTAAATAAATACTTAAATTCAAATTGATTTATGGATTCAAATAATCAGATAAAAAATATAACTTAATCATAGTCAGTTATCTTCACTGGACTTAAATTTATTGTAAGAGTGGCATCTTAAAAGTGGAATATGTATACTGTAATGCCAAGCATCTTGAAAATCGGTTAAATGCATTGGGTTAAAGCGAAAAATAAACTGTGCACTGAGCAGGAGGCCGTATCTTGAAACAAACCTATGCTCAACATTTATGCTACATTTAAGCTCTTGCTGTAGATCCTCAACTGTGAGCATTGTTCCGCCAGTGACTGGAGAAGGAAGCTTAGCCAGTACCTAACAGAAGATGCACAAGCTAAGTGTGACACCAATCATTGCAAAAAAAAAAAAAAAAAAAAAAGAAAGAAGAAAAGAACAAAGTTGTATGAAAGATCAGAAGGAGGCAATATACCTTTTCAAGGTTAGCAGCATAATTAGCAACCTCATCTTCCTCAAGATCGTCACCAACCTCATACAGAAGCAATGAACCATGCATGATCAAAGGCAAATTCATTCCAAGCTTTGCTCTCACAATTTTGTCAACTATGTCCCTCAACTTTGAATGATGTGTATTTACCACAAGAGTCAAAGGTGTCTAATTACAAAGATATATAACTGGATTAGAATGAAAAAGTAAAAACATGATTCTATTCTCGTCATTCAAAGTAAAACGAAATTCCACACAACACTGACAAATTTGAGGAGAGAAAGAAGGCGCCAACAAACCTTGGAACAGACATAGCACGACTTGTTTGGCTCAAATGGCTCTACTGGCATAAGAAGCATTTTTCTTGAAGAATGTTCAAGACAATAAGTCATCCTATACACACACAAGATCCTGTTAGGATGTAAAACAAGGAAACGATACAATAAAGTAAGTATTAGCTTCATGATTTGTTTATTAAGAAAAGAAAGCTAAGTCAAATCAATCTCCTCCTCGGAAAATTCCTACTATACCAAAATGGTATTGAGTATTGTAAGGGAATTATTCCCCTGAAATCCGCAAAAAAGGGAAAAAGAGAGGATAAAATTCAGAGCTGCCTAGGGTGAGAACATTGTGCATTTCTCGACCAGCATCTGCTAAATCTTTAAAATGCAAATACCTTAAATATGAATGACGTGGCAATACATGAAGCACATGGTGATACAGTAGATGTAACCCACCTGTAGTTTCCAATATCATTTTGCAGCACCTTGATAGCCTCAATAACAATCAACCCAGCAATGATGGCATTTGTCGTGGCAACTGCATGCACAATATTGCCCGCAATACCTTTAGCCTCAAAGAGGCTATGCAACGGGATGCCAAATGAAGAAGCTCTGATATTTGCAGCAGCAGTAACAAATTCTACTGCTAATTGATCATCTTTATCAAAAATCATGTGGCCAATCTCCTGAAATGTTTTAACATGCCAAAAATAAAGAAATCGCATAAACCGATAATCACATAAGTTTTCACTTGTCTCAAACCTTTTCTCGCTTTGTAAAAAATAATCTTACAGCCTCCAAAAAAACTTTTGAGTTTTCCTTTAAGCTCCAAAGATCCTGTGGATTTTTCAGAAATAGAGACGCCATTGCAGATACTGATGAAGTATCTCCAGGAACAGAATTCTTCTCCAGATTTCCATTCTGGCCAATCAGTTCAATTGCTATTACATCTTTGGTATAAATAGGCCTTGGCCTGTTACGATTTTTCCATGTCTCTTCATTAGACAGAGCTACCTCAATGTTATAGCCAAAAACATGATCATATATTCTCCTTGCATAATTTTCAATGTTCTCATCCTTTTTACGCTCAAAAACATCTTCTATTTGTTCTGACGAAACGGAGACATCACTTGAACGAACATTCAAATCATTTTCTCGATTTTTATCCCCAAATAACTTAGCAAAAAGCAGTTCCTTTGCCCAAACGATGCAATGAACAAACTGCAACGTATCATAGCAAAGTACTTGTAACAGATGAAATGTGAGACTAAAAGAGAAAATTCAAGGGCGGCTTCTTTCAAATAACTACAATGATATGGTATCGTCAAAATTACGATACTTCTCAAGTTAACACATGAAGGTGTGATAAAATTCGCCGAGTAGGTGTAATCATTATAAGTCTTTTATATTGCAAAATAGAAATAAGGCGATAACATGAATATAGAAGAACCACAAATCACCATGTTGCGTTCACACATATTTTCATCATCTGCATTGAAATATAATCCATCAACTCGATAACCCGATCCTATGTCTTCATCTACTTGGTAAGTAACTATATTATAAATACTCAGTACTCACACAAATAAACATAAAAATAAAGCCAGTTACCCCAACACATGTCAAAATTCATCCCAATCTCAACTCACAAGAAAAAAGGAGATATTAACATTAAGGTGTTGATACCTTTGATGGAGTATTTGTTATGGTACAAACAGGGTAAGTTTTAGGCGCTGGCTTGGCCTGGCATTCATAACATTCTGTTCTACTTTTTACATGAACAGTTACCTGCCTCCAGAAAAAAACAAGGGGAAGATATTATGAAAAATTAATAGATACTACACGAATTAATAATAATAATACTATTAATAACTCGTGCCAATTGACAAGGAAAAAGAAAAAAAAAGTCACCACCTGTCCAAGAAACCCAGTAGTTCCACTTTCAATCAACGGAACACAAGCTGCCAAGCAAAGGCGGTTCACATGTCGCCGGGCATCTAAATTGTCAAGCCCATTCAAAACAACATTGAATTGCCTGAAGAAATCAACATTGAAATCAGGATCCTTTACATTTGCATGGTATGGTGTGATGTTGATGTGAGGCCTAAATTTTAAGACAGCATCACGAGCAACCTGGTTGAACATTTAGTCAACAAAATGAGGAAATAAGTATTGGTAAAAAAGCAGCCATCTTGAGACTACATTTGACACTCACTTTAGCTTTTGATTGCCCAACATGTGATTGTCGAAACAAGAATTGTCTATTAAGGTTGCTCACTTCGATTGTATCCATGTCAATCTGCATTCAGGTAAGACAATCGTTCCCGATTGCCGTCACATTTTTAATACCATATTTGGCATAATATCAAAGCATCATGAAGATGCAACAAATGAAACAATCACAGACAAACCAAAACAAAATTCAAACAAACGTTTTCAAATTCGGAACTCTAACCCAAAAATTTAAAATCTAGCAGCTTAAATAACTAGTAAAGTAGTAAACTCACGCATAAAACGTTGCCACCTGAAGTAAAACTCACGAAGCTTTCAATAAGCATTAAACAAATACACGGTGCAAGTTACAAGTAAAACCAACAATTAATTCAACCCAATTAATGTTCCTAGAACCCTATTAAAATAAGAGTCGAAATCACCAAAATAGAATAC
This sequence comes from Haberlea rhodopensis, assembly GCA_907163345.1. Taxonomy (NCBI): domain Eukaryota; kingdom Viridiplantae; phylum Streptophyta; class Magnoliopsida; order Lamiales; family Gesneriaceae; genus Haberlea; species Haberlea rhodopensis. The sequence continues at coordinate 7,146,811 of CAJQUN010000021.1, read as the reverse complement.
TTAAACAACGAAAAAAGAGAGGTGAACAAAGTACACTCACGATATGAATATCTTCAAACCCCGAGAGCGCCAGGGTTTTGAGAAGTTCGCACCCTATGCCACCGGCTCCCACCATAAGCACTTTAGCGCCCTGGAAACACCACAGAATAACAGCAATTCACAAACTAATTCGAGTAAAAGTAAAATATAATCGTTCATTCGCAAAATATGTACATAATCTACCTTGATTGGAGATAACAGTAGCAGTTCCGCAGCCATTGGAGACAGAGAGAGCGTCCGCAAAGTAGGCAATTGAAGAGTTTTGGTTTTAAAAATTGTTAATACCATCCGAATCTATTCATTTAAAAAGAAAATTACAGTTTAATCCTGTAATTTAAGATATAGAAGATTTTTTGTTCTTCACAATGGGATGTTCTATCCTAAGTCATATAAGCATACTCTCTTCGCACACACAGGAGTTCCGATTTCGCTATGATGTATTGAATGCTTATATGGTATTTTAAGTTATACTAAGTTTTACTAAGTCGTATATTAAGTTTTATTAAATCGCACACCGACGCACTGATCGCGATCTGGCGCATTGAGTACACATACAATTCTTTAAGACTAAGTTTAATTAAGTCATGTAAAAGTCATTTTAATAAATTCATATTATTACAAAACATGTTGAAACACATATGTAATATTTGGTTTCATTTTTCGAATTCATTATTTTATGATTAAATATTAATAATTTATTTTCATTTTTCACTCTCTAAAATATATTTTTCTGAGAACAATAATTATCCCTATTAGAATATCGATCAATAAAATATTTGAATTGTACTATAAATAATTAATGATGTAAGTTGTCAAACATGATGTGTATTATGTATGCTTAACTGTATTTCATCAATATGTGTGTATGCGTGTGTGTGTGTGTGTATATATATATATATATATATATATATATATATATATATATATATATATATATATATATATATATATATATATATATATATACTTTTTTAATAGGCGTATTAAGACGCACTCGCATTCAATATTTTTGAAAATTGACGCATTCGCGCATCCGCACCCACATCCCCACACGCCCATGCATCCGCATTATATGATCTAGTTCTATCTACACAATATATAAACATTGATCCTCTAATACTAACTAATTTGGCCTCTAGGTATGACCATTTTCAAATGATAATACGTCACATAATCTTCCTATCTATTCACGCATTGACCTTTTAATCTCGAACTGGCGCATTGAGTGCTTGTGTAGCACTTTAAGACGCATTATATTTTACTAAGTCGCACATTAAATTTTACTAAGTTGTGCACTGACGCTACGGTCATAATCTGACGCATTGAGGCGCGTACTATAGGACTGCTTAACGGATTGGTTGGACCAAAACCGATTCGGAACCAAACTGGTTCAACCCTGTTCGGAATCGGAACAAGCCAACCGATTAGGAACCAGATCCGATCCGATAGTTGCCGGATCGAATTGATTTTAATGGATTGGAACCGGTGCTTAACGATTCCGGTTCCAGATTGAAACTGGAACCGGTAGATATTTAAAAAAAATTAAAAAGATTATTTGGCTAGAAAAACTAATTTTTTAAAATATATATATTATTAATAACCGGTTCCGAAATTATCGGGCCCCCAATTGGACGATTCCGACTCAGATCGGACCGAATTAATCGGTTAAGTATCCCTAGCGTACGACGATTTACGACTAAATTTGAAATTGATGGACTCGCTCATTCACACTAGCATCGGCGTCCACCCGCTCACCACGTCGCGTGACTTAAGATAATACTCTTCATATCCCATTGAATAAATAACTATCAAATGTATCGTTATCTCACAAAACAAATTATATATTTAATATAATTGTTAAATAATTTATATAAAAAATTATACATTACCGTACAAAGTATAATTATTATTTTTTATATAGTCGTATCATAATTCTTTGAAAAACATCACTCTTTCCAAACAATAATTACAAGCTACCACAAAATAATTACAAATAATCCAATATAATTGTTTATAACTTATAAAAATGACTTTAATCCAAAATAATTATCCACACAACGTCAATATAATAAGCACGCAATATATGTACGGGCATGTAAATATATGTTATTATTATGTTATAAAGCATAAATGGGTAGATTAAGGGTTTTTTAATAATATAATCGATTTTTGAAAAGTATTTAACAATTTAACTGATTTTTTTTATTTATTAGCAAAGCAACCTAAGTCGCCATGTCAGATGGCGACTTCATTTGAAGTCGCCATCTGACATGTCGACTTTCTTAAAAATTCTTTTTTTTTGGGTGTCGCCATCTGAGATGGCGACATCAATGTGAAAATATTTTTTTATTGGTGTCGCCATCTCAGATGGTGACACCAATGTAAAACACCAATGTAATTTATAACCCTAGCCTTCTCTTTTACACGCCTGCCGCTCACTCTCAAATTTCAATTTCTTCTATGAACAAGCTGCGAAAATCGAATGTCTCTTGCGAAAATCGAGCCATTTCTTTCCAAAATATTTAAGGTAAGCTTTTTGTTTTTGTTATTTGTTGATTTTAGATAAATTATGATTTTGATCTATCTATTGGGAGTATAATTTGTTGGTGTATAATTTGGTGATTTGAATGATGAAAATTCAAGTTGGCTCCGGAGAAAGGCTGGTGCTTTGGGGGCTGCGGTGGCCGGCGGCGGCGTCGGCCGGTGGCGCAGCGAGGGTGGGCGGCGGTCGGAGGGCGGCGGTCGTGGACTGTCGGCGGGTAGTTTTTGTAATGTTGAGATTATTGTTGATAATATTTTGTATTATATTTCAGGATGGATCAAATGAGACAACAAGGCCCAGTTGAAACACATCTTTTATCGTTACAATCTTCACATCGATTTGAGGATGTATGGGAAGGTGATATGGATAGCATACTTCGTGTGAAAAACCCAGATATCTATTTTTGGGATATGTGCCTACTAGATATACGTGTTGTTAATTTGTTGCACGTGATTTAATTTATGGTATATATAGGCGTGGTAAGATTGAACTTGTTATGCATCTGATCACGGCTTTAGTTGAGAGATGACGCCGTGAAACAAACACATTTCATCTTAGATCGGGAGAAGCGTCTATCACACTGCAAGACATTGCAGTAATATGAGCGTTGCCAGTAGATGACATCGTAGTGTCGGGGATAGATTATGATAGGACTCTACCTGAATAGCAAGAATATTGCCATATTTTAAGAATTTAAAAAAGTAGCCATGTTAGATGGTGACTTCATTTTAAGAATTTAAAAAAGTAGCCATGTTAGATGGTGACTTCATTTGAAGTCGTCATCTGACATGGCGACTTTCGTAAAAATTCTTATTATTTTTGGTTATGGCGACTTAGGTTACTTTGCTAATAAAAAAAATTCGGTTAAATTGTTAAATACTTTTCAAAAATCGATTATATTATTAAAAAACCCATAGATTAACATTTAATATCAAATTTTTAAATAACCAAAATACCCCAATTATTATATCTAATGATAATCCACAAACTAATTATACACTAAAATAATCAGAATAACCATATTCAAAAAGTCATTCTAACTAGTTATGGACAATTTTATAAAAATAACTCTAATTCTTAATTTTAACGTAACTTCTCAATAATTAATGTATTAGTTGATCTAACTCCAGCCAAATTGAGCTGTAATAGCTCTGGTTCTTGAAGTGAATGCACAAAGAGATTATATTGAGTTTGGTTTAAAAAACAAAGTGAAAGACACACGAACTAATCTGCTCCGAAATTGATTAAACAAGTAAAATCAGAATAAAACATTTAAACAAAATAACAAGAAAAGTAAGACAGAAAAAAATTCACACGATTTGTTTCTGGAAGTTCGAAGCCAAAGCTTTTACGTCTCCCTTTCTTCCACTGAATGAAACTCATGCTTCTCTTCGTCTATTCGGTGGAAGAAGGGAAGACATAAAAGCGTTGGATTCGAACTTCCAAAAACAAATCTGCATGAATTTATTTTCTGTCTAATTTATTTGTTGTTTTGATATAAATATTTTGCTATGTTTTTACAAATTCTTAATCAATTACAGAGCGGGTAAGTTCGAGTGTCTTTCGCTTGGTTTCTTAAACAAAACTCGATCTAGTATCTCGATTTAATCATTTCAAGAACACGAGTTACACCAGCTCACTTGACTGGACTGAGCTAGTCCATCCCCCAGAACCAATCCTAACAAGTGGTACTAGAGCAGTGGACTCAAACCACTTGTTTTCCTAACAAAATGTTATGGTAAAAAAAATTTAATTGAAAAAGTTGTGGTTATAAAACCTGTTAGGATTAAACACTTACAACTAGGCCAAAAACTATAACTATTAGTAAGGACATATATATTTCCTAACACAATGGTAGCGCAAGGCCTCATACTAAGTGACAAGTGACCATGAGGGGTTGCATCATGTGGGTGCCAATGAGTCAGATTTGTTATGCCGTAGACAATGATGATCACTTCATCTACGAGCGTACAGAGGATATGTCGTGTAATTCGCAAGCAGAATCTTCTATTTGTTTACATATAACATGCATGCTAAATAGAAATAATTTTGGCCTGTGACTGACTTTGTTGAATCAATATGCATAATAGTTAATTCATCCATTTATGCTATAAAATCATAATTTAATTGATTATTTTCAATTGCAAGTTTGTTTTTTTTGCATGTTTATTTCTCGTGAGCCACTTAATTCTCTGAAATAAGAGATTAAAGTGATCTTCTTCCTTTTTCCCAATAAGTCGACGGCATAGTAGCAGCATGAATCAAAACGGATACTGGAGTGAGACTCTCCATAGCATCGGGTGACCAAGTATGCGATTCTATCTGTACAGATTTCCCAGCTGCTAACCACAATATTTTTTAAAAATATATATTTTCAAGAAATAATTTTGATAAGGAAAGGTAAGATGCACTATAACCCCATAAATATAGTGAACCCATTTGGAAAGGCACATAAATCACAATTGGGTTCATTTAGAATCCAAAAAGATATATTGCTACAAGAACTGAAATATATGTCAATTTTTGTCCTTCAGCCTATCATTTTCCAGGAAAAAAATATGAGAAGTTAACAAGGAGGAAGATCCTTTGGTGGAGGCAATACTGAAAGATTTGGACTTGGTCCATCCTCAACTACAAATGCTGTCTTCAATCCCCAGCCAGTGTGCAGTTCCAAGTGGCAGTGCATAAACCAAACACCTAAATGATCATCAAGAAAAGAAAAAAAAATTGAAGAGGGACATTCCGGCTCAAACCCATTTTTTTAGGGGGTCGGCGACCACAAAAAACGTAATATTTAGGTAAACATGATAGTAGATTCAATTGGCCTCCAAAGAATGAAATTTCATTGGGTGCGAGAAAGTGAGAGCTAAGAAGGGAAATTACCGGGATTATCGGCTCTGAACCTTATGGTCGTCCAGCCACTGGTGGGGACTCCGACTGTGTTTCTTTCGGGCGGATCCACCAAGTTATATTTCATTGGGTCGTTCTTCGGATCAAAGTTCCCGATTCCGGATCCAACAACGAAGAAATTGTAGCCATGAAGATGGAATGGATGAGACTCCACAGATAGGAGGTTGGTATCTTGAAGTACCAACTCTACGGTCGAGTTGTATGCTATCTTACTGATCCGTGGGAGCGTGCTCTGTACAGTTCGAAGATTGGTCGTGAGCGGTGCACCCGTGTAGTTAAACGGTACCAGAGGCCGGTCCGGGAAATCAGTGGTAAACACCCCTTTAAGGTTGAAATAATGAGCTTGTAAAAGGCCTGTTCGAGGCATAACAAAGGTTATGTTGTTTAAGGAGGCAGTGAGAGCTGTTCCATTCAGACAAGATGGACACGGATTGATTCCCAATCCAATAGTGTAAAACAGATGCCGATCTACTCTAAGTGGCACGGTGGCGGGAAACTGTGGAGAATTCAGGCTTTTAAGCTTGGCATTGTAACTCAAAGCAAAGGTAGTGTCATTTTGTGCTGGCAGATGAGGCATTCTTGGGATTATGGTATTCGGGATGCCTTTGTATTGTAGTATAGCTGTCGCGGTATTGTTGTCGACGGGGATCTTTGCGTCCATGAAGGACCGTGAGGCCATGAAGTATCTGCCCGGTTGTTGGTTGGCTAGAATCAGGACGTTAGTTGTTTGACCGGGAGCTATTAGGATCGCGTCGGTTGTGAAAGGTTTTGTATAGACAGCATCGATTTCCACGACTGTCATGTTGTGGCCAGCAATGGCGAAAAAGAGCTCGTCGTTGAGTGCAGCATTGATGATTCTCAAGAGGTATGTGTTTCCTTGCTCAACTTGTATTACGAAAGTATCTGCATATTGCATGGAGAAAATGGGATTAGCCGCATTTCTAGAGAGTATAACAAGAATTGAATTTACCTATATATATATATATAATAATAATAATAATAATGGATAGTGACTTACTATTTATTAAAAAAAAATTAATTTGTTTTTTAGCAAAAAACTTTTTTTTTCAATTTTTTTTTGTTAATTTTTTTTTGTTGACGTGTGGGTTTGGCCTGAACAAATAGGAAACAATATATCTTAATCGGTTGTTGATACGTGCAATATCAAATATTATTGTTTTCAGTTTATAGTAAGATGTGCATCATTGTTTTAAAAATTAGAGTTAGTCATTTGATTATTTTTTCTATTTAGTTACAGTAGCATGGTCGTTTTTTTAAAAATGATTTGTTAAAATAAGTCATTGAAATGTTATTTTCGATCAAATTAGAAAAAATTTGATCAAAATGTGCGGTACCAACAAAAACCAGTAACTAAGTATTTCCCTTACGTTTTTCAGAACACGGGAAAAGTGGACCTGGCTTGCCATTGATAGTATGTGCATCCGACATTCTTGGAGGCAATCCCAATTGGTTTCCTTGTTTAACAGCCTCTTCAACATCATCATTCCACCACTCCCCTAGTTTGCCAATAAACATTTTGATAAAAGAGCAATTTAATGTATTTTAAGATTTCATTCGAGTAAGAAAAGGAGTGGAGCTCGTGAAATTTCATGGATATATGAACTGCAAACTCGAGATAAAAAAAATTAATACGGAAGTTCAGACTTGTGAGCTCACTCGGATAGGATTTGAGCTGTCGAAAGGGGTTGCCAGTCGGGTTGGCCCAATCCGACCCGCAAAATAGGCGGGTTGGACAAAGAATTTTCCATCTGGTCTAAAAGCAGGCCTAAACAGATCAGCCAGTTTGGGTTGGCGGGTTGAATCAATTAACTATTTTTTTTAATAAAACTTGGATTAATTAATTAAAATATTAATAATTTATTTAACAATTTTAATTCATTACATAATAATATATTTTTTTTTATTTTTTGATTGGTTGGCCAGCCTAACCCGCGATCTACATCGGGTTGGGTTGAGTTGGGGGTTTCAAACCAGCTGCAGGCGGCCCAAACGGGCCCAACCCCGTTTGGGCCGTGGGTCCGGCAAGCCAGCCCATTTGTGCCGGGATAACCCGTTTTGACAGTTCTAGTTAGATCGATATGTTCGTGAAACTGATATATATATATATATAGTATAACAACAACAATAATCATAACTACCTAGGATTAGATTAAATTCAAAATAAGGTTGAGGGAAAGGATATGGGATCCCCTTTTTAGGCATTATGATAAAGGCACCATAAACGGTGGCTCTGAGCCAAAATATATGTGCATGCCACCATAATGTTCCTCTTTGCCCTGTTGCATTGAAGTCATAAGTATAGCTCCGCCCGGTCTGAACCGGACATTGCGTTATATATGCCGGTCCATCCGCCCAACCGTTTCGATATTGCTTTATTCCATGCCTATAAAACATTGAGAAGAAAAAAAAACACAACATGTTTATAATCATCGTCTCAAAAGGGTTATTTTCACTTTATCTCCTCAAATTATTACGATTTTTTACTATTTGTATAATAGAATTAGACACTTTATCTTACAACGTGTAAGTTTCTAAAACGACTTACATGCTACAAGAGCTTATACGTTATTTAAAATAAGTTTAGCCAAATATCCAAAGTAAAGCAAATGATAACTCGATAGATTTAAATGAGACTAACAGTTGGTAAAAGTAACATATCATAATTTTTAATGAATAGTATTGAAATTTTTAATACCAATGAATTGACATGTTATATTGTGCATGATTGGTAACATTAATTTGAACCCGGTCTCCTTCTCTAACGTAGATTGTAGGCCCTGGGAAAATTCCATTTACGGTGACAATTGGTTTGGCATGACACAATCTGCTCACATTCTTCACTTGAATCTGGAAATGTACATAATCAACAATAAAAAAGTGAAAACAATACATTTATAATAATCGATAAGAACTTATATATTCTCACATCGAACTGATATATTCTCAGTGCGGCTTCGACTCGAGTACATGACCCGAATCCTATAACACACGCGAACAAGAAACGTATAGTCCAACGACAAACATCTCCCGAACCCATTTTTTTTCTTTCGAGTTTAGCGAAGATTAGTGATTTTTTACATGTTCTGTACATGGTTTTATAGGATTACAAGGGGGTTTACTGGTTAAAATAAGCCATCAGTTTGTTGTACAAAGAGTAGACTTACAAGCAATATATTGAAAGAGACTGCGTGTGATGAAAACTAAGGGAAAATTGAGGTGAAATCTTAGTATTTTAGGTCTAAAGTAATACTAATTAGAGTACGAGAGGTACATGCCAACTGTGATACTTCTTGGCCTTTATCGTTAAGAAAAAAGGTATAAAATCTTGTGCTAGAATGGTTGTTTATTTATTTACTATAATGGTTGTGTATTTAAGTTCATTATGGTTTTCTTTTAGATTTCTCGTCTATTTGTTTATGTTTAAACTTGTTCCGCCAATCATGCCTTAATTTTAGGGATGTCAATGCCCGCATAGAACCCGCCCCGACGGGGCGGATCTGGACCCGCTTCAACCGGGTTTGGAAGCGGGGTGGGGCGGGTCATAGGATTGGCCGAACCCGCCTCGCAATATATTTTTAATTTTTTTTTAAAAAAAATATGATATTGATTATACAATTTACTTCTTTAATTGAACAATAAAGTGTCATTATTTAATTTTATATCAAAATTCATGTGTTCATGTTAAAGAAGTTGGGCAATTTGAAGGAAATAAGAGCAAATTAATAAATATTTAGTAGTTTAAAGATAGTTTTAAAATGCTTATTATAAATATTTACTAGAGAAAACATAAAATTTAATCATAAAACTCAACTTTTGTGTTTCAAAATTGATTTCTAGCTAAATTTATTGTTTTTAAAAAAAAAAACTAGAATCGGGACGGGGCGGGTAAACCCGCCGGGTTCGCAGGTCTAAGCGTGGCGGGGCGGGTCCAGGTTTTATGTGTAGCGGGGCGGGTCCTGGGATTGGCCAAACCCGTCCCATACCCGACCCGTTAACATTCCTACTTAATTTCTTGGTATGTAAGATTTTTGGCAGAAGCTCAAGAGATTATTGGTATTAGATCAAGAAAATTACCCTTGCTTTGACTGAATAATTATCTCATTTAGAATGCAATGTTTTATTCTATAACATGATGGAGTGATGAAGGGAAAAAAATTATAGAATAAATAAATGTCTAAAAGGTAATTAACCATATTAATTAATGAGATATTACTAAAAATGTGCAAATAAAATAGATTTGTATTTTGTAAAAAGAAAAGCAATGTAGCATTTACAAGTTTTATTTTATTTTTATATTTTCATAATGCCATGTGATTAAACTAATATCGTTTATTTAGAGATAGTATTTCTCATGCAAATTAAGAAATTAGGAATAAAATAATTAGTTATGAGAATATAAATCTTGAGTATATATATCAGTCATCGGACATACATATATCAATAGTATCTAAAAGATTTTTCTAGGTAAGATACAAGGTAATTATATTTGGTCTCTTGACGTGCTTTTTACAAATTTCATTAATTATTCTTTATCATTAACTACTGATAGAATATCACATATGGTACATGAAAAATAGTGTATATGGGGATAAATACACCATTTAAAAAATATTTTTAAAATTATTTTTGCTTATAATGATGAATAAAGTAAATAGAGCTGCAACAACCCTGTTCTTAATTGAACCAATCACTGAGAATTATATCGAGTTCGATTTCTAAACCGAACAGAAAACACTCAACATAAACCTCTACAAACTAACTAAATATTTTATAAATCATTTGTAGAGTATGCAAGTTAAATATATAAAAAACAATTTAGTTAAGATATTTTATCAAAGACATTGTGTGCATCATATTGGTAGTTTTATCGAAGACATAAAATACTTCAAATATGCATCCGAAACTAGTAACAACATGTGCACGAAAGTTAAAAGTAAATGAAAGATAAATAATACAAGTTTTTATAGAGTTTGAAGGTGGTGTAATTATTTTACATCTGTCTTTTTTATCACATAAAGTAAATTCACTAGAAGATTTTGATTTATACTTCTTAACGTACAAATTTATAATTAATTAATTAGAAATGAAATTGACAATAAGAATGTCAACTGATAATAAATTGGAACATGAGATAATTTTGAAATTGTAAAATAAACTTCGATAATATTTTAAAAATAAATTATTAAAATGAAGAATTTAATGTTGTATTATAGTAGATGATATAAATTCCAAATGTCGACTTTAAATTTAATATATCAGGACATTGGTGACACTTCGATGTACATATCCAAACTAGACTACTATTTTAACATGTACAAGACATTTTTTTAACACACTAAAACATGTGAAACCACGCACATCAGTCGAGACCCTTTTCCTTTCTTCCCTATTCCCGCTCACGTCCGACCCTTCACCATAAAACCGTCACGATCGCCGTACTCCGGCCAGCAACCGCCAAGCTCGACCCACCACCACCTTCCGCTCTCCCCGGCGGTCATTTCCGTACCAAGGAATTGTGATTTGTGTCACTGATTTCATCAGATTTTCCTCAGAAGTGAAGAAGTTTGAAAACTAGGGTTCATCCGATTTTTTGGGCGATTTCTTATAGGTTTGTTTAGGTAATCCTCTCTTGTTCCAAAATCGTTATTTCCCGGCAATTTTGAGCTTTTTTGGGTTCGAATTTGTCGATGCATGTTTAGGGAAAACGATCGATTTTTCAATGTTTGAGGTGTAAATGCTTACATTATGTTCTTGACCGATTTTAACCCACTTAAACCATGTTTTAGCTTGATTAATTCGAAATGAGAGGATTGCATTAATCTCAATGATATATTTTTGGAATGAATCAGTTTTGATGTTGCATTTGGGGGAAATGTGGATCGATTCTTGCATATAAGGGTTGAAGAAGTTGGTGCTTGGTTGCTTGCTAATCGGCGTTCTTACGGTGTTGAATTCAGAAACATGATGCATTTTTTGCGAAAATCTTGCTGCCTTAGTTTCAAAGTTTCTGCTGTTTTTGGTTCGAATTGTTGCTGGATTTAGCTTGTTATGCTAGCTTCTGTTCAATATCAAGATTCCTAGATTTATTTGCTATTAAATACGAAAACTATGAGATTTATGAGTCTCAAGGCTATGAGTTTAACTGTGAGATTTCTACTAGTTATAAAGAATCAAAATAATGGTAGCTGAAGGATGGTTCGATCTTCTCCTTACATGTTATTCTCCCTAAATTAGTTACATGGGCTTAATGCTTATAACTGGATAAGACCGAATAAAAAAAGAATTAAACTCATGTAATAGTAAGAGAATGTATTGAATGAATCTAAAGACTCTTAGTTAAGATGTGAAACGATATGATAGATAAGATATAAGTTCATATGCATCACTCTCGATTATGATTATGATTGGATTTTAAAATATTCAAGATAGTTAATAACAATTAAATTGATTTGTTAAGATTAATTAATGAAAAGTAAACATCTTGACGTTGAAATGAAAGTAATAAGTATTACTTGCAATATATAAAAGAAAGCTAAAATATTCCTCATTTTCTTATTTTGTGAATTAAAGGAAATAGTAGATGAATATAAACGATGGTGTTGTATGCATTTGATAGATTAACATACATCATTGGAGTGTGCGCTGCGGAAGACTTTAAGTCAATCGATACATGAACAATAAGAAATAATAAAGTAAATGCGTAATATAAATAAAGCAATAAAGAACACAAGCATTTGTTATGGAAGTGTGACGATGAATCGTCTACATCTCCTCTTCCCGGTTAGAAAACGTCCAGCCGAGGTTTCGCTAGAACACTCGATCTTGGCCTCGAGGGCTCCAAGTTAGCCACAAACAAACTCTTCCTGAGTTACACACTCTTCACGAGTCTTCTTGGCCTTAAGGGCTCAAAGTATAGCCACAAACATGCACCAACTTCACTTGCTGATTACTTATACAATTTTCCAACTTGCGTCAGTGTTGGAGGACCTTACAACAATTCAAATAACACCTTCACGGTGTAACCAAATGAAGAACAAAAGCTCTCACACAAGAAATGAATTACAAACTCGCAATACAACACAAATGTATGATGTTTGCAATGCTAAACTGAAGTTAACTGAACACTAGTGGGTCCCCACACATCGGCATGCAAGTACTCAAGAATCACAGAACTCTTAGTCACATTAGGGGAAGGGTAACCATGAATTTCACTCTATGTTGCTTGCCATAAACACAAGAATCATAGAAAGGCATGCAAGACAACTTGTCTTTACCAAAACAACCTTTTTTTTGCAAAATATCTAGACCTTTAGCAGTCATATGACTTAATCTTATATGCCACGGCACAATCAAGTCATCAGTCACAGAATTCATAGGGATTTTATCATACACGAATTCAGTTTTGCAAACATAAAAATTTCTTTTTTTTTCAGCTTTGAAAACTACCAAAGAACCCTTTAAAATTTTCATTATTCTATTCTCCCATTTACCCTCAAGATCACAAGATTCTAAAGAAGCACAAGAAATCAAATTATTGCACAAAGCATGAACATGTCTCACATCTTTTAGAGTCACATAATAACCATAATAAAATTTCAAACATCACCAATGCTAGCAACTTTACAAAGTTTCTCATTAGCCATAGAAACAGAACCATGTTCAACTTCTTTATAATTAGAAAACAAATTTCTTAGTGGTTAATGTGATAAGAGCAACCAGAATCAATTACACACAGAAGATGAATGCATAGAATTCACAGAATCACATAAATCAGTCACCATAAAGATATCACTCGAGTCTTCACTTATTCATAAGATTGGTTGTTATCATTTTGTTTCGGGTTTTTCTTTTTAGGACATCCTTTAATAAAGTGATTAGGATCTCCACAGTTGAAGTACCTTCTGTTTTTAGGCCTAGACTTAGACCTAATATTGCTTTTCCCATTGTTCTTACCATTATTTTGATTGTGGTTATTATCAGATTTATGATTGTTGTTATACATATGTTGAGACCTATCTCTAATATGTATAACTTCTCCTGAATTTTGCTTACTACATTTGTTCACTTTTAAATCTAATTCTTTACTCTTAAGACCATTAATCACAATGCCAAGCGTAATTGAATTTCTACCATACTTAGCAGATTTGACATCACTATAGGTCTCAAGAATAGCATTTAAAGGCACAATATTAGTATAATCATCAATGTTTTTATCTCTAGTTAATTTAATATCTTGAATCAACTTGGTAAACACATCAAGATTCTCATCAACATATTTGTTCAAGTCAAGCTTGAATCTGAAAAATATTTCACGTAAAAATAATTACTAGGCAAAGAGGTTTCGTATACAACTCTGCTAATTTTTCCCAAAGAAGTTTAGCAGAAGTAAGCTTACCACATTTTCTAAGCACATAGTCATATTGATTCAAGATTATGGACGAGTAATCAAATTCATCATCTTCAGCTTTCTTAGCAGGGGTTATATCATCAGCGTAATTACCACATATAACTTTAAACACTTTCTGTTGGATTAAAATTCCTTTCAGTTTCTGTTGCCAAATAAAAAAATCCGATTTTCATTAAACTGTTCCATATTATAGCCAGAAATAGAAGCCATCACACACAGGCAAAATAAGGCACACTAAATCACAGGCTAACAAATTACACAAAGTAAGCAGCAAAAGCAGGACCACACAAGACCACACAAAAGAGGCACATATAATGACAAAACCGAAAGTTTTAGACAATTTTAAAATATCAATGAGCCCTAATGAATATCATAGAAAACACAGAATCGTAGTTTTCTACAGCAAGCAATCCTCAGAACTTATGACCTAGACGCTCAATAAAGCAGTAAAAGTTTTAGGGTTCAAGCCAATTACATATAACCCAGAGGCCAACGCTCTGGGGTTTTTCCGCCGGAAAGCCAAACCAGGGCAGGATCTCAATCGCCAAACAGCCGCTGCCCGAGCGTTGCCGCCGCTGTCCACCCACCAGGCGCGGATAGCCGCTCTGATACCATTGTTAGGTGTCTATCCGTCTTGACATCGCCATGTGTACATGCAAATCAAAGACCAATACAAATACATAAGTATGCAAATATAACACTATTTTCCAAAAGGATATAGGGTCGGCTCAGGTCTGCTATTTTCCCCATTCTACGTCACAGAGAGAAACACGATAAAGATCAGAAGGTGAAGACACCCCAAACCTACTGTCCATCCACCTAAGCACAAAGCTCTCGGACAGAACCACTTGGACAGAACCACCTCTGAACACACACAGAACCACCAGAGCTATCCGTCTTGACATCGACATGTGTACATGCAAATCAAAGACCAATACAAATACATAAGTATGCAAATATAACACTATTTTCCAAAAGGATATAAGGTCGGCTCAGGTCTGCTATTTTCCCCATTCTACGTCACAGAAAGAAACACTATAAAGACCAGAAGGTGAAGACACCCCAAACCTACTGTCCATCCACCTAAGCACAAAGCTCTCGGACAGAACCACTTGGACAGAACCACCTCTGAACACACACAGAACCACCGGAGCACAAAGCAAACAGGAAGGAAACAATCGGACAGAACCACCCACACAGAACCACTCCAAAAAGCCCAGCCTCATCCCCACCGAGAAAGAACAGAGGACACAAAGTCCTCAGCGCCGTTCTCACATAGAAAACAATAGGCGACAACAAAAAATGGGCGAGAGAGGAGCAAGTGCCGAAAATGAGCGCGAGTGAAGAATAGACAAGGAGACGCACATTCAGCTCTTAATTCTAAAGGAGGCGTGAAGGAGTTTAGGGATTAAGGGAAAAAGGGGTCAAGCCCTAATTGGCTTACTTTAGTTGGGCCACATACTCAACATATATGTTAATACAAACGCAAATAGTTTGGTATGATAACTACATAATTTGCAGAAAATTGGCAAGAATTCTACTGATTCTCAAATTAATTTTAACTCATTTAGTTTGTAAATGATGTTTCTTTCGAATCTCAATAACATGACCAAGTGTTCATGCCTATAAGTGAATTTTATTTTTGTTTTCAATCAATCTTAATTTCTTAGTTTTCAAAACTTAATCGAGAGATCATAACTAATAGTCAAATCTATGCTCACATTGTTTAGTTTAGAAGTTCGATTTCTCCCAGCACAAAAATCCACATCAAACAATATCATAAACAAATATATTAAACGTGGATGAAGAGCTACACAACTCGTTTATCAAATATTAAGCTATAGTATAAACAAATATATTAAATGTCATCACTCCATTCGACGTTATCAAATATTAAATATCAGCACTACAGTGAAAAAGTTAGAAAAATTAGATACCAATTTATTAGACTAAAACCAAACTTTATGATTTACGATACCATGGTCAAAATAGACTAAAACTACATGGCATTTATGCTAACAACATCAACATTTGACATAAAACATTATTTCCAACAACTTAACATGTTTATTTTAAATTCGACTAAAAAAATCAATGCCAACGGACAGTAACATACATACATTTGTATGCAGTAATGCTGAAATAAAGAATGTAGGAAGACAAATTTTACGTTGATGTTGTAGTCAAGTGAGGTATTTTTCCGTCCAGCATGTCGACCACGTCGGACATTGTTGGTCGTTCATGTTCTTCTCTTGTACATAAAATACCAACTTGGATGCAACGTAGTGCTTCGTCCACATTGACTTGAATTGATTTATCGACCAAATCTAATATTTTCCCGTCCTCCCACGGCCTCCATCCCTGAACAACGCACGACAATAAACTTGGATTCTAGCCCCAACAAACTGATGCACGAAACCACAAGCAAAGTGATACTTACAAAGCCCAGGGCCTCATACACCTGGGCTTTAGCATGCAGGGCGGACCTGCATTTTTAATTTCGGACAAGAGATTTAAAGGAAAAATTCATTAAATAACAGCGTTCGTACATTGAATTGAAATAACAACAAAATGCCTAGGAATAATATTTTCTGAGGTGATATGCATTCCAAGGTCTTTTTAGGCGTCGGCCTCCGTCCTCCTCTAAGTAGTACGACCCGGAACTCAGCTTCTGGACTACTTTGTATGGTCCCTCCCATCGGGGGTCAAGCTTTCTTACCTCCCCTGCTGGGTTGACCTTTTTGAGGACGAGGTCCCCCACCTGAAAATTTCGGGGTACCACCTTTTTGTTGTAGGCTCTGACTATCTTGCTGCGGTAAGCCTCCATCCTTATAGCCGCCCTTTCCTGTTTCTCATAGATCAGATCCAAGTCCAGAGCCCGGCTTTCCTCATTGTCGCCATCATATGCCTGGACCCTGGCAGAGGTCTTTCCAACCTCAGCTGGTAGCACGGCCTCCGTTCCATACACCATGCTGAAAGGCGTTTCTCCAGTTGGGACGCGAGCTGTCGTTCTGTAAGCCCACAACACACTTGGTAACTCGTCCACCCAGTCCTTGCCAACCCCGTACAGTCTGGCCTTCAAAGCTTGCACAATTGATCGGTTGGTGACATCTGTCTGCCCGTTGCTCTGTGGATAACCTACTGATGTAAAGGCTTGTTCGATCTTCATTTCCTTGCACCAAGCCATTAACCTCTGCCCCTGGAACTGCCTCCCATTGTCTGATATTAATTTCCTGGGTACTCCAAAACGACAAACTATATTCTTCCACAGAAAGTCCAGCACATTCTCCTCGGCGATCTTGGCTAAAGGCTCGGCCTCGACCCATTTCGAGAAATAATCTACAGCCACCAACAGAAATTTCTTTTGCTTCGGGGCCACCGGGAAAGGTCCCACGATATCCAAGCCCCATTTATCGAAAGGACAGGCCGATGTTACCGCTTTCATGAGACTTGCTGGCCTTGACTGGAACTTACTGTTCCTCTGACAACCCTCACAAGTGACTACAGTCCTGATCGCGTCATTCCTCAAGGTAGGCCAGAAATACCCAGCAAGGAGAGTCTTTCTGGCCAGAGCCAACCCCCCGAGATGGTCTCCGCAGCATCCCTCGTGAATTTCTCTGAGCACATATTCTGCCTCTTCCGAGTTGAGACATCGGAGGAGGGGTCCGGCAAATGACCTCTTATATAACACATCCTCTATCAGAACAAAACGGAATGCATGCCTCTTTAACCGTCGGGCTTGGTTCTTATCAGCGGGTACTTCCAGCTTTTTCAAGTAGTTCAAAATCGGGGCCATCCAACCCAACACCTCGGGGGCTTCGGTGACGGGCCGAGCTGCCGGAATCAACTCTGTCTGAAATATGTACTCCCTCTGTGACAAAGGAACCAGGGATGTTGACCACTTGGAGAGCTCATCGGCCTCCTGATTATCCTCCCTAGGGATCTGCACTATGCTCCACTCCACGAAACTTTCTGACATCTCCTGTATAGCCTTCAAGTATTCTATCATCTTCTCGCTTTTGGCTTCGTAATTTCCTTTCACCTGCTGAGTGGCCAGCTGGGAGTCCGAGTGAAGGATCACTCGGCTGGCACCGACCTCTTTTGCCAACCTCAGCCCGATCAGTATAGCCTCGTACTCTGCTTCATTATTAGAAGCCCGGAAATCTAATCTGATAATGACCTTCATCTTCTCACCCGCGGGGGATATCAGAACAATCCCCACTCCACTGCCTTCACTGTTAGCTGCTCCATCCACGTATACCTTCCAGGGCTCCTCAGCTTCAACCTCTATCATTTCCGCGATGAAATCTGATAAGGCCTGGGCTTTGATGGATGACCGAGGTTGGTAGGTTACGTCGTACTCGCCGAGCTCGATTGTCCATTTCACCAATCTCCCCGATACATCAGGCTGGGTCATTATCCTCCCCATGGGGCTGTTGGTTAGCACTGAGATGGGGTGTGACAAAAAGTAGGGTCTCAGCCTCCTTGCGGTTAGGACCAAAGCTAATGCCAATTTTTCGACCTCTGGGTATCTGAGTTCCGCCCCTTTCAGTGCATGGCTGACATAATACACCGGCCTCTGGTCCGTACCGTCTTGTTTTATCAGTACCGAGCTAACAACGCTTTCTGTGGCAGACAAGTAGATCCATAATCGCTCGCCGGGCTCTGGCTTTACCAGGACTGGTAGCTCAGCCAAGTGCTTCTTCAGGTCAGAGAAAGCTTCCTCGCACTCGTCGTCCCAAGCGAACTTTTTCGCCTTTCTTAGCACTCGGAAGAAAGGGTAACTCCTATGAGCTGACCTGGAAATAAAACGAGCTAAAGACGCAATCCGCCCTGTTAGTTTTTGTACCTCTTTTATGCTGCGAGGTGAGGTCATGTCTTGAATTGCTCTAACTTTTTCCGGGTTGACCTCGATCCCCCTCTCTGTTACCATGAAACCCAAGAATTTACCGCTCTTCACACCAAATACGCACTTAGCCGGATTCAATTTCAGACCAAACCTGCTTAGTGTGGCAAAAGTTTCCTCTAAGTCGGGCAATAGGTCTGCCTGGCCTTTAGATTTTACCAAGATGTCATCCACATAAACTTCAATGTTCCTTCCCGCCTGGTTTTCAAACACTTTGTCCATTAACCTCTGGTATGTGGCCCCGGCGTTCTTGAGGCCAAAGGGCATGACCACATAGCAGAACGTTCCATCCGACGTGATAAAACTGACCTTATCTTGGTCCTCTTTCGCCAAGGGTATTTGGTGATATCCCTGGTACGCGTCCATGAAACTTAACAGCTCGTACCCCGAGGTGGAGTCCACCAGCTGATCGATCCGAGGTAGGGGATAACAGTCCTTGGGACAGGCTTTGTTCAAATTACGAAAGTCGATGCACATCCTCCACTTTCCCGCCGACTTTGGAACCAAAACCACGTTTGACAACCAGGTGGGGAATTGTACCTCCCTTATCTGTCCGGCCCTCAGCAAGGTCTGAACCTCGGCTCGGATAATTCTGTCTTTATCTGGTCCAAAATGCCTCTTCTTTTGCCGGGTTACTTTTACTTCTGGATTGACATTTAACCTGTGCTGGGCTACAGAGGGCAACACCCCTGTCAGCTCGGTCGGGGACCAGGCGAATATTCCGGCATGCTTGGACAGGCAATTCGATAAGTCGTGTTTCAGGACGCTGTCTAGGTCAGCCGCTACTCTTGTGGTTTTATCGGGCTGTCCTGGGACTAATATAATTTCCTCTTCCCCGTCCCTCATCGCCTGCACCTCCTGCACCATCTGTACCCCCCTATCCTCCCGTCCTTCATCACCGCCCCTTCGGGATCTTTTCACCTCTAACTTCACAGTTTCCGCGTAGCATTTCTTGGATGAGGGCTGGTCTCCCCTAACTTCCCCCACTCTTTTTCCTACAGGGAACTTTATCTTTTGGTGGAAGGTGGAGGCCACAGCCCTGAACTCGTTCATAGCTGGTCTCCCCAGAATGATGTTGTACGAAGACGAGGCCGCCACAATGGTAAATGTGACCAGCCTTGTTTTCCGATCTTCGTTACCTCCCAGGGAAAAGGGCAGGGAAATCTGACCGAGGGGGTACACGGTGTGCCCAGCGAAGCCAAATAGTGGGGTGTTGATTGGCTCGAGGTGATATCCTCCTAAGTCCATCTGCCGAAAAGCTTCATCAAACAACACGTTCACGGAACTACCTGTGTCTACAAACACCCTCCCGACCTCATAATTGGCAACAGTGGCTCGTATGACCAAGGCATCATTATGGGGTGTGCAAATGTTTTCCAGATCTCGCGGCCCAAAACTGACAACCACCTCCTCCTCGGCACCACAAATCCCTCCTACACTCAGGGTCTCTCTCATGCTGACAGCCTTCCTAGCCCTGTTGGAATCCCCATCCGTTGTCCCGCCCGAGATCATGTTTATGACTCCCCGCTTTGGGGAGTCAGCACGGGTAGGGTTGACGTCATTTGGGGGTCCTCGAGCACGTCCTCTACCACGGAACGGAGGACGGAAGTTGGTCCGTCCCCCTCTCCCTCTTGTCCATGACGGTCCTCGACCCCTTCCCCGAGGAAGATTATCCCCTGGTGGGACGGGTCGGGACAACAACTGCTTGAACTGGGAACTGTTCTGTATTGCCTTCTCGAGCTCCTCATCCAAACGATGGCAATCTTGTGTGGTGTGCCCAGTCGCTTGGTGGAAGATGCAGTATTTCTCCGGGGCCTCCTTGCTCGGCTCCACACTAGCTGGTGCCGGCTTTTGCAACACCTGTTTGTCTTCACATATGCGGACGGCCTCCTCCTTGGAGACCTTCAACGGCGTATAATGGGAAAATCGACCGAGCTGTGCCCCTTCCACTGGCCTCTTCTCGCCCTGGCTGATCCGTTTTTCCCCAGTCCTCCGCACTTCCTTCCTCCTCAGTTGCTGGGCCTCCTCCACGTTGATGTACTTCTCCGCTCGGGTGAGCAGATCATCATAGGTAACAGGAGGCTTCTTTACCAAGGATCGGAAGAAGTCTCCTCCTCTCAGGCCTTGGGTGAAGGCGCTGATCAGAATTTCCGCCGGGCAGGCAGGTATTTCGAGTATCACAGTGTTGAAGTTTTTGATATACTCCCGCAACGACTCATCCTCGGCCTGCCTCATCTCGAACAAGCTCAGAGAGGTCTTCTTATACCGCTTGCTGCTGGCATACTGGTGCAAGAACGCGGAGCTAAATCCGGTGAAGGAAGTAATGGAACCCGGCTCCAACTGATTGAACCACTTATGGGCCGACCTCACCAAAGTGGTTAGGAACACTTTGCACTTAAGGCGATCCGAGTAACAATGTAGCATGGCAGCATTTTCGAACCTGCCCAGGTGTTCTTCCGGGTCCGTGCTCCCGTCGTATTCCCCAGCATTGGGGGGTCGGAAGTTATTTGGGAGTTCCTCGTTTACTATTTCACCCGAGAAAGGGGTTCCCCTCCTGACAGAGGTACCCCCCATCCCTCTTCATCCTCTGGACCTCGTCCTTCAGCTCCTCCACCTGGCCCTCCAGATCCGGAACAGCAGTCACTTTAGGCCGGGAAGTTGCTCCTTGTTCGGGATCCTTCATCTGCTGGGAGCTTTCCCCGTGCACGCCCTCGGACGGACCTTCCTTTTTCCTCATGGTCTGCTCCACCGTAACTGCAATCAGTCTTGTGAGCTGCTCCAGTGTTAAAGCTCCCACTGTCATGTTTACCCCGGGCAGTGGCTGCTCCTCGCCATTGGTGGAGGCGTGGTGCTCTCGATTTTCCTCTGCTTCCGTTCTCCTTGTTCTTACCATCGTATCAACGTCTCTTGCTCAAATCTTCCCACAGACGGCGCCAATTTGTTACCTCTCCTTTTGGTTCGCGTTGATAACAAATGAATTTATAGGGGAAGATGTGTTGTTTCGCGAAGTCGCGGTTTAGGCCGGAGTCCGGGAGGATCCTCTCTGGTTTTGTGGATCTCCTCCGATCAATATTGGTCCTCTTTTTTTTTCTTTTCTGAGGGCTTTTTTGCTGATCCCGGTCTTGTTAATTTACTCCCCCTTTTATAGGGGGAGGGATGCCCCTGGTTCCGGTCTGCCGGGGATATTGGGGACAATGTCTGAAACTGAGGGGGGGACCACAGATGGGGGACCATCTGCATCTGCTACCTACTTCGTACGACCCTCTTGCTCTGGTGATTCTCTGTGTCCGGGAATATGCTTTTCTTACTCACAGTGCCTGACCACCCTCTGATTGGTTAGCAGGCCTAGCTTTTGCTTTAATAGGTGTCCGACTCCTGCCACCCTAGCCTCGGTATGCAGGACCACCCTAAATGGCCCCAGCTCGCCTATCCTGTCCCATGACTTCCCGTCCTGACCTATTGAGGAAACCGCGCCCCAGCCCGGCTATCTTGCTAAATAGAGCCCGTCCTGATCTGCCGAGGAGACAGTGCCTCAGCTTGGGTGGCATGTCCCATGGAGGACCTCCCCGACCTATTGATGTACTTCCTCGCCGCCCCGGCTCCGGAACGATAGTGGCAGCTGGACAGAGGTGATCGCGCCCGTAATAAACTCGGGTCGGGCGGAGAGCTAGACAGTGGCGTCGAGGACAGCCCGGGATCAGCAGTGACGACTTCCCTTGTTGACTAAATGGGCCCCGCACTGACCGGGCCCAAATAAAGTTCAGACCTCAAGACCTACTGGGCCTCCAGAACTAGGGATATCATCGTCCTAAGGCATAAGAATCATCCACTATAATAGGTGAGGAGGATAAGGACTCTCACTCGATCCCTAAGTCTTAAACATAAGGTATGATTGTTTAATTGGTTTATATTTATTATCCTTTTGCCGATCTTCTATTTGATATAGATATTATATAAGCATTTCTGCATGATCTAAACATATTTTATTAGATCAAATCGGAATAAAGTGGATAAATAATATATCTCCAGCCATTGCTTCTTGCTCACGAGAAGACTTCGTTTTTCTGGTTTAGGCTCTTCTAAACCTTCACAATCTCTCTTTAGATAGTGCATTTTGTGCTAAATGAGATTATAGATTTAGGGACCTAATCATATATATTTATATGCTCAACCAACATAGAGCCTTAGTTTTCCATGGGTTTTTATGAGAAATAAAATCTGAAAATTGCTATCCTCCTCCACTTGCCACATAAACACATAAAATAGAGTTATGGTCCAAATTGATACATCTTCTCAACAAATAGGATTTGGTTAGTATTCTATTTTATAATAGTTTCCACAGACTATTTTGTAATTGTTTTTAGGTCTTGTTCCTCGGATGTAGGCAGATCATCTATGCACAATTGTTTTATTACTTTGTATGTTGATTTCGTTGAAAACCGATTTTGCTCTCCAACTTTCATATCCAAGTGTCTTCTTGTACAATGTTCCGGTTGTACCCGTCAATACCATTAACAAGTTCACTAGGTAAGTTCTCTTATCAAACAAATAAATCCATCATCCAATTCCCAACTCCAAACTCAAACTCCATCAACCCACATACCCCTTTCAGATATAAGACAGTTTCCCTTCCTATCAATGTTGTATAACCTATTAAACTTCTCGAACATTCTCTCCCCAACAACCCATTTATCTACCCCAAAATTTAGTATTGTTTCCACTCCTCACCTCTCTCTCCATCCATCCCAAAACCAGTGGTTATGGTCTAATAAAATGTTTTTTTTTTTCCAGGTCTCTCCACCATAATGAATCATTCCCCCTCCTTCTCCCCCTCTATGGACCTCGTTCATCCCCCTTTCCGCAACCCCATACCGAGCTTTTAGAATTTTAACCCATAGCCTTTCCTTTTCTTGGAACACCCTCCAAACCCATTTCCCAAACAAATCCAAATTGAAAAAGTTAAGATCTCTCACAACCAATCCCACATCTTCACAAAAATTACGAACTTTAGACCACTTAACCCAAGATATGTACCATTCCTATAGCATATTTGCTATCGCGATGTAATAGAGACTATTTTTTTCCCAACAAGGAATTCTCTAAGCAACTTCGAAGCCATCCAATCCATCGTTATGAACTTTGATTACATAGTGGATTAAGCTATATATTTTTTTTGTTTTAAGAGACTTTCCCTTATTCCATTTTTCATGACACAACATCATCGCTAACGTTAAACACATAACCACTTTATGTCAGATATCCAATGTTCATCACTGCATCCTTCTAATACAGCATGATAGATCGCGTTTCAATTCTAAAAGTTGTGACTTTAAAAATCCAAGCTCAAGATTTTATTTCTTGTGAATTTGGATTTAAGCGTTATTTCTTACAAAACTCAAAACTATAAGAAAATCTTTGTTTAAATTAAAGGTTAAAATTTTAAGCGCCGTGGTTTTTAGAAAATCCAAGTTCAAAATTTTATTTCTTGCAAACTTGAACTTTAAGCGCAAATCTTAAAACATTTGAAACTAGAATTAAATATGAGAATTCATCTTGTAAACTTTACTTCAAAGTATAAATTTGTTGTACCAATATTCATCATGTCAAAATGTTTCGCTAACATTTTTTCGTCATTTTGATGATGTCTATATTGTTTCGCGTAATAGCATACCGTCAATATATAAGCATACTATTACTTATGTTTCAAGTGTTCACACTCATCATTCATATCATTATTTTTTAAGCTTGTTATGACTTGATTTAGTCAGGACCCCACACTTTTAAGTAAATGTTGGAAGACTGCTGTCAGTTCCACAATTCATAAGAAATTTTCCTAAGAGTTACACTTAAAATTTGATTGATCAACAAGATTGCTTCCCCCTTGGATGATCTTGAACTTATCAAGATTGTATCGATGTTCAAATTTTCAAGTTTTAAATTCTAAATGCTATAAACTTAGAAGCAAAATTCAAGATTTTATTTTGCAAAATTTTGATTTAAGCGCACTTGCTTAAAAATTCGAAACTTCAGCAAAATTCTCGAATTTAATTCACAATTTTCATTTTAGGCGTACAATACTTAGATAACTCGAATTCAAGATACAAAGTCTTGAAAATTTGAGTTTTATGCATAAATGCTTAGGAAATTCAAATAGAATCAAATGAGAGTGGACAACACCTACTCAGAACAATTATATGGGATTTAAAGCGTGCAAAAGTTAGAAAAATTGAATTCAAGATGTAGTATCTTGCAAATTCAAGTCTTAAACGTAAAGTGCTTAGAAATTCAAATAGAATCAAATACTTTTGTTATGTTGCACAACAATTCATCGTTGCAACTCATTTACTTGATTGGGTTTCAACATCATCATTGTAGTGTTTAAACACTTACACCGCCCCGTCTCTAGTTTGTAGCAAATAGTTATAACAATATCTTGTGCAACTATCAATACAGTAACGAATTACGTTTCTACGTCTAGTTTGCCCAAATTTAAATCACAAACATCAATATGAATTAATTCTAGAGGTATTGCGTTCAAAAGAATGATAGTTCTGTTAACTTAGCCTCCACACAAATCATGCGCTTATGTTTTAAGTTAATATTCACATAAAACAATAAATTTAACTTTTACTAATTTGTATAGTGAGTTATAATTTATATGATCTAAACGATCATGCCATAAATCACAGGACTCAATCAAATAAGTAGAAGATAAATTTTATTGCTTTCAAATTTGATGAATAACCATCGATACATTCATTTGGAAAGTATTTATCTACTTCAACCAGTAGACTAACTGTTAGATCTTCAAGATTCATTTCTTTTTGTTTGTGCTTGAGAAAGTTCTTGAAATATTTCAACATGGGAGACAATTTTTTCAATCATTGTGGCCATTGGTATTATGCAATACTCATCCCCTCCACATATATATATCATGTATGATCACTCGCATTTCTTACACCTGGGTCATCACTAATTGGAATCAACCATCTTGTATTCCAGGAATTGTCCGACTATAAAATTTTTCAAGCCGACATCATCGGATCGATATTTCATATCAAGTGACTCCCATAATTCCTTCACGGTTTTCACATAATTGTACATGTTGTATAGTGCATTGTCAAGTCCACTGAGAATGTAGAATTCAATCCCAAGATTGAACTTAAAATCCACATCCGATGTCTTATAATATGAGGTTATAGAAAGACTGCAAACAATACTTTATTCTACTGCTGGAAAATATAGTAAAATTATTGATTATTGTATGCAAGGTCGAATTGATGACAAGGATATTAACTGTTGTAACCAAAGAAGAAATTAGCTGCCAAAGCTTCTAGAGAGAAGGCAAGAGTGGGTATGTTGTGTGCAAGGGCGGATGGACATATAGACAAGGGAAAGCACTTGCCCTCCCTTGTTTTTAGAATGAAATATCAAAAATATCCCTTATATCTTTTATTTGTTTTTAAATAAAACTTCACACTTGACGTAATTTTTGTTTTTTGCTTTGTGAGTGCTTTCTCTTGTTTTTTATGATGAAATACCCAAAATACCTCTTATATGTTTAATTAGTTTTTAAATTAAAATTCTCACTTGATATAATTGTTGTTTTTTGCTTTTGTGAGGTATCATTGCCTGCTACTCTTCAACCTCCACCACTCTTTTACCTTATTGTTTTGTATGATTTGTGTCTTTTAGCTACCGTTAGGAATTATAGATGTATAAATTTTGAGAATTTTAAAGTTTAGATAAGCGTTCTTTTTAGTGAGCTTTTGGGATATAATAATTTATTAAGATGTACTTTTATAAATTTGAGAATTAGGATTTTAAAATAAGTTTTAAATTATGGAATTTTTATAATAAAAATACATATATCATAGATAATAAGAATACATATAACATTTAGTTGGGTTTTATTATTTTTTTGTCTGTTTTCAAGATTAATCTTTATATATATTTGTTTAATTTTGCTTAATGCAGAGTTATGTTGAAGTATTATAAACAAGTTGATAAAAAATAATCTTTATCTGATGTGAGTTCAGAAAGCAGTATACATTTTTCTGAAACTCCATTAGACTTTACTTCTTCTCAGAGTCTTAAAGAGCAACAGAAAAATCATGAAGATTTTGACTTACCAGAACTTCCTACAGATCCAAGCAAACGACCTAGAATTACAGATTATCATCCTAATATCCGTGAAAGATTTTGAAGAACATACTATTTAAATGGTGTTTGCCAACCTAATCTTGAGAAGTTCCTTCAAACAGATTTTGATGTTAAAGTGCAAAGGTTTAACCGCTCATGGTTCAAGGAATATAGTTGGTTGAAATATAGTATAAGAAATGATGGTGGTTTCTGTTTTTATTGTTACCTTTTCAAAAATGGATTGGATTGATTAATTTGTTTGATTCTATAATTTATGAGCTTCGCGTTGATTGTGAAAGAATGAACACTATCTAATCAAAGGGGTGAAGCATCTCGTTTCATAAAGAACATGCTATATTTTGACTTTGTATTTGATTTGCACTTGATGAAATCAATATTAGGAATAACGAACGATTTGTCTCAAGCATTGCAAAGAAAAGATGAATTGTGAATGCTATGACTATAATAGATGTTTCTAAAAGAAGACTTCAAGCAATGAGAGATGGTGGATGGAGTTCTTTGGTAGAGGATGTAAGGACCCCCGTGCCCTTAATCCATTATTAGTGTATTAATCCAAGCATTTAGTGAATGTGATTATATATGTAGGGGAAAATCCCACTTGACATCATAACAAAACATGCCAAAAATAAAATTTCTTTACATTATTCCATATAATGTCTAGTCCCCCCCCCCCCCCCCCCCCCCCCAGGCCACATACGTATCATGCCCCATTATAATACACTAACATGTTCTCAGTTCATTTAGCAATTCAATAAATAATTGCGTGCATCACATAAATGAAAAGAGAAAGGTCATTGCCTTCTTTATACAACCCATATACACATCATAGTGCTCACATGCGAGCATCGAA
Organism: Haberlea rhodopensis; assembly: GCA_907163345.1. Classification (NCBI taxonomy): domain Eukaryota; kingdom Viridiplantae; phylum Streptophyta; class Magnoliopsida; order Lamiales; family Gesneriaceae; genus Haberlea; species Haberlea rhodopensis. Next base: position 7,118,973 of record CAJQUN010000021.1, on the reverse strand, counting down.
TAAGTATGCGTGTATCTAATGTATAAGTATCATGCTCAATACCGTCGCTGGTACCTCGATCCTGGAAGCACCTCAAATCCACAGCTCGAGATCAACTCCAAGCCATCGATGTACCTAAAAACGTGCCCCAACAGAGACAGCCCCCACACGGGGTGAGCATATCAATATCCCAAGTCTAATAACCACAATAACACAATTCAAAATTTACAAAAATGTAAATACTATGAAATATAAAGGATGCTCCCTGAATGGTATCATTCTCATCCGGGATTCCCAGCACTGTCCATGTTCTCAAAATAACTGAAATCATCAAATTCCCAAATGCCAGTTAATCATTACATTGATTAACAAATTCATTTGCCACATACCGATATCATAATCAATAATATCAAATCATTAAACAATGATTACAAGTATCCCATATATCTAATTTATGGTTCCATAGCTCTGTTTCATTGCTCGCTCTACAATGGCGGCATTTCATTACGCGTGCTCAACAGCAGTGGCGTCCCAACCGATGTTCGCTCAAATGCGACAACATCTCAATCATTGCTTGCTCAAAAGCGGCACCATATAATTCCCAATGCACATAATCCATTTGTAGCAATTACCATAAACCATGTATTTTCATATATATTTATTGCAATACAGTATACCATGCACTCAACAATTGCAATTATAATAACGGTCTATGCTCGTAAGTCATACGTACCTTATGATTTCGTAGTTCGAGTCCAACCTTGCCTGAGTCCCACGACCCGATGAGTTAACTGCTAACATGCAAATAACTCCCAATTAAACATAGGCATGCAATCACATGCACATGCACGTTCACAACTTCCAAACCTATCGTCCATCCATGACGATTACCAAAATAAAAGCCCCATGCTAAGCATGTATAATACCCAAAATATTCCATTTTATATGTTTAAAAGATAGCCAAAAACTCAATCAAGAAATCCGTTATATTAATTTTGGCTCCAACCAATCCATTTAAAAGTATGACACTCCCATTGGAATGTAGACATTGCCCCGAAAACGGGCCATTTAAACCTCGATTTCAAAATCCCAACATTTTCAAAAAAAAAATAAAAATCTGCAATCGGCGATCGATCGCCTAAAACATCGCGATCGATCGCCTCCATCCAGCGGCCAAACCAGTGCTCATTCGCCATCGATCGCCAATCCTCGCGATCGATCGCCCGCACTGTTCATCGTCACCAAAAATCGAACTGCGTGTCTCGATCGATCGCCCCTCCTCGGCGATCGATCGCCAACTGTGATTTTTCGAAAAATTCGAGCTTCCATGGTGTTTTTCACACCCAAACTCAAAACCAACACCCCATACACCTTCAACACCTCAAATACACCCTTAAAACTTAATGAGGATGTATCCGTTTTTGTGTAAAGCATGAAATTGAGGAGCCTGATATGAGTGATGTTTATGTGGGTGGAAAAAGACCAAGACGGAGAGATGAAGAGATCAGAAACTCGCACCTGTATCATGTGGAGATATTTAATACCGTCGTAGACATGCAATTGTTTGAGTTAAATGGTAGATTCAATGAGGTAATTACTGAATTGTTGCTTTGTGTTACTTGTCTGAATCCATTAAACTCATTTGAAGCTTTTGATAAACATAATTTAGTTTGATTAGCATAATTTGATCCAAATGATTTTCAAGGTGTCGAGCTTTTGGTATTGGTGAACCAACTCGAAAATTTCGTTACGGATTTGCGTTTAAATATTGATACTTCAAATGTAAAAGGTATAACTCAAATAATGATTGAAAGTAGTACCCATCGGTTTACAAACTTATAAGTTTAGCATTGATTTTGCCGGTTGCAACTGATATGGTGGAAACAGCATTATCTTCTATGAATATCGTGAAGAATCAGCTTCGCAACCGATTGGAGATGAATGGATGAATGATAATTTGGCGGTTTACATTGCAAAAGGATACTTCAATGTATACTTAATGAAGCTATCATTAATAAATTTTAAAATATGGCGAACCATCGAGGTCAATTGTAAATTAGATTTTTGAGATTAATTGCAAGTTACCTTTATATTAAATTTTTTAGCTTATTTTATTTCTTTTAATTTTTGCCCCTTACTGAAAATCATACGTTCACCATTGATTGTGTGTATATATTAAAATTACATATAAAAAATGAGTGGCATTTATGATCATGAAATATGGTTTCCTGCCTGTCTTCCTCTAATAATGGTTAATTAAACTGATTGTTTTATCCACCCAAAAGTAAAACACAATAAAATTAAAACTCAAAAACAAAATTTTAAAAAGTTATCAATACAATTACACTTTATATTAAATTTTAAATAAGTAAAGTTTAATTTATATTATAATTTAATGCATGCTAAGAATATTAGTTTGAAAAATGTGGTCACAGATCATTGCTATCAAAATGGGTCAGCCCGATCCAAATTGATTGGTCCAGCCAAAAAGCTGCCAAACGAGCCAGACCCATTTGGGCTCGCCACTAGACGGGTTGGGTAAATCCCAACCAAACCTGAGGCTAGCCGCGGGTCGGGGCGGGCCAGCCCGTCGAAAACTTAAAAAAAAAACTTAAAAAAAATTCCAATTGAATTTGCCGAGCCTGGAACTGATGCTAAAAGAATCTTGAAACGTTATTCAGCTTTTATCTAGACATTAACCTTGCTAAGAAAAATATTTGACTAGCGAATCAGTATTTTATTTAATTTTGAAATACATGTTGCAACATTCAAGTATGATCAAGTGAAAAATATATAACAGGCATTAACCCAAAACCATGTTTCGTTTGGACAAACCTGTCCCATTTTGACACATCTACTGATCACATCATAAAATAACTCTAGCATGATTCCACATCATTCGCTTATTCAATTGTGGTTCATAAGGAGACAAATCATTTAAAATTCTCCACATTTTGCAAGTATATAGGTCAGTTGGCACGACCCACTTCAAAGGACTTCAAGATTTATTAATTCAATAAAAATATATATTTTTTTAAAAAAAATCATAAAAAGTTGAAAATTTTAGGATGACGTCATCTCCAACACAGAGCTTATAAATATGCAACAATTCCCTACTCCTTCACACATCTCAACTCCTCAAGTTCATTTCATTCTCAATCAACTTACCGGGAGTTTCCCCTCTTAATCTTTTTTTCTTGATCAAGTTTACTTGATTTTATCGATGGAATCGAACTCGATGACCCGTGAGGCAAGCAGCTCATGGACAACTAAGGAGAACAAGGCCTTCGAGAAGGCGTTGGCCGTGTTCGACAAGGACACGCCTGATCGTTGGGCTAATGTGGCGAAGACCGTCGGGGGAAGAACCTCAGATGAAGTTAAGAGGCATTACGAAATCCTTGTGGAGGATGTGAAGTATATTGAGAGTGGTAGAGTGCAATTTCCTAACTATACAGGACCACTAATGGGGAAGCGCACAGGTTGAATATATGATTTATGCAATTCAAAATTGACCATTCTAGATGCTATTATTATTATTTAAAAAGTCCAATTTTTTTGTTCAAAAAATATATAATTTCTATTACATTTTTAATATAATTAATCAAAAATATATTCCCGTGGGTGAGTCGTGAAACCAAGAATATGGAAAATTCATCTTTCATTCACGCGCATACGGAAAATATAAGGAAACGTTAAGTATTAATTAAATTATATATTCAGATATTGTAATAGGAGAATCATAAATTATAAAATGGTTCTTCCATAATTATATTTGTTTATCCAAGTATGTCAATCAATTTATAGGAATACTTCCAGTATTTATTAAATTTTTATGATACTTCCATATAAATAAATAAAAAATTAGTGTTAGTTAAATAATTAATTTTCTTCTGTATATTTAATAATAAAATATAAGTTTTTTATTTATTGTAAAACATGAGTCACCGGGTTAATGGGTTCAACCATTTAACCGGTGGTTGAACGGGTCTTCATATTAAAAACAAAATTAAGTATTACATTGTACAAAAAATAGTCATAATACTTAATTTTTACCATGTAAAACTCAATATAAACTAGAATATGTACTTTAAAACAAATTAGTAATGTTAGCAATCACTTTATATTCATTAACAAATATTGCATTGAACAAAGAAAATATAAAAATATTTAAGTAGATAACAGTTATTTGTATTCTGATACATTTATATGACTGTCATTATTTCTTGCAATGAAATAATAATAATAACTTAAAATTTTAATGCATCCATGTAGGAATATCAAAGAGTACGGCAATTTTTTAATATAATGTAATACCATAATACCTCGGATTTGTAGTTTTAAAAACACTTAAATTTTGGGTTGTGAAAAACATTGGTTAAAAATGTTGTAAGGACAAAATATTAAAATACTTATAGTTGTATGTTTGATTTATAATAAAATAATAATATCACTATATTAATTATTTGTTGAATATTATAACTTACACTAAATTTTGTAGTAGAAAATAACCTAATGGGTCATTAGTTTCAGAAAAACTTATTAGGGTTTTTATGGGTCAACTGATAATTAGTTAATTAAAAAACTCGAACAGCTTTTAATCCAGTTCATAGGTTTCTAGGTTCAACCACCTATCCAGGTCCAGTTTTTAAAATATGTTTTGAGGGACTTGTAATACAATTGTCCCACATGGGTAAAAAATCAACATTAAAATGGTTTATGATGATTTACAATGAACTATTATAGCAACTTGAGTAAACAATTTAATAAAGCAAGAACGACTACTAAGTAGTTGCTATATGAGCCCATTGTACAGTCGTGTTTGCATAGACTTGAGCTCGGGATAGACCCTTAGTTTCTAAAGGTCATTAATTCATAGTTGTTTCCAACATAAATTAAATTTTTAATATATATATATATATATATATATATATATATATATATATGTAGTTTTTTTCGTTGAATCTTTGAGTCGGTTACATAATTAAAATTGGTCAACGTAGAATATCCAGTATATTAATCCCAGATTTCATGGCCTTAATTCAGTGATTTAAGGCATAAAACGGTGGATGTGAATTAATAAAAAATATACACAGACATGACATTAATTAGATTACGTTTGGATCAAGTAAAATATATTTATTGTTTTTTAACAAATTACATATACTTGCCTGAAATTAAATATAGACTATTTCACACAACATCAGACCTCGATTTCGGGTAACAACAGAGAGCGCTTCAAATTACTTGTTTTGTATACTTCAAATTAACTAGATTCGGAATGGACCACAACGTTGGAATAATATTATAGACGAAAACTATCATCTTAATCGAGGATTTCATGTTAAATTATTAAGAATATAGATAAATATGTGGAAGCGCATCTGAATCCGTAATAGTTGATATTCCTGCATATCTGTGTACTATGATCTTCCAGATCTTCACGATTAGCCTTGAGAGTCCTTTAATCTTCTATCACGCTCTCTAACCATTGACGGGATATAGTTAGAATGGCTCAATCGTCTGACATGTGGACCATGACCCTTATTTATATATTAGGGTTTCTACTTAAGCCCATCAATCAAATAGAAAAATCAACTTGTTTCTACACATTAAAGGTCCATACAATATTAGAGCTTGTAGCCCAACTTTATTATTTGATTCTGATAGCTTTATTTGGGCTAAATATTTAAGATATCCTACAATACACAATTAATTACATATATAGGCAAACAATAGAAATTATATTCCAACATTCTCCCACTTGGGTCACATATGCTACCTTATAAAATTGTGTAAAACTTTATGAGTTCGAACTTTTGCTATCATTATTGAAAGCATCCCCGAACAATCTCGTCCACCAATTATACAAATATAGGATCAAAGCGACCTTCGTTACATTTATCGTAACTAGATCCATCAATGGTTGCGTATATCCATATAGCCATATGACATAGATCAAGTATGGAAGTGTAGCAATTAAATTTCATGTGATGAGATCTTAACATGCTTATTTCCAATTGGTCCTCCTAATGACTCAAAAGAGTCATGTAACAGACTTTCAACCAAATGCTAAACCGCAAATCGAATGCTAAACCGCAATGAAAATCATCACTTTATTTCAGAGTAATTGAACATTAATCCTTATTATGTACATAAACTATAATCATGTCAAATGAGCCAATACTCAAACTGAATACAAACTCTAATTGTACATGCATATTGTCTATATGGATGTCTGTGACATGCCCATAAGACATCTTCAAACCCTTGGCAAACGGATCCGCAATTATGGAGTTTGTGCTAACACGCTCAATTAACACATGATTGTTCTAATTTTTCCCCTTCACAACCAGAAACTTCATGCCAAAATGGTTAGACTTCGACAAGCTTCGGTTGTTTTTTTGAATATAAATTAGTGGATTTATTAATCGATCATCAGTGGTTTCCCAAACCAGCGATTATGTCTAATGATAAAAATTGCAGTTTCATTCAAAGTTCGATCTCCAAATGTTAGATCCTCGATATGTGAGCGTTAAATTCTCAGTTCTCTTTAGATACTGCATAACCCGCTTAATGTTCCAATATCGGGTTTCTTAACTATCTGTCCAACATTTCAATAATGTACGCAATATAAAGACGCGTACAAACTTGTGCATACATTATAGCAAACTGAATAGTTACCCTTAGCAACAATCATATCTCATGATGCACAACCATTCATGTCATCTCTACTTAGCAGTTTATCGATACAAGCCTATATCGTTGCTAGTAGAATGACATCTACATAAAGCACCAGAATAACAAATTTGCTCTCATTGTACTTGACATATACACTGATCAACAGTGTTCTCCCTAAACCAGATGAGATTATCACATGATCAAATTCATGATATAATTGACGGGATACAAACACTAAACCATAAATGGATTGCTTTAGCTTGCATACAAGGTGCTTCGAATATTTGGATTCAAGGTTCTCCAGTTGCACATGTATATTGTTTCGCTAATGTTATTATTAAGAAACATTGTATTAACATCCATTTGATGCAACTCCAAATCAAAATGAGCTGCAAGTATCATGACGGCTGCAAAAGAGCATTTCCTCATAAACGTCAATAAATTTTATTTATCATCTATGTCTTTCTTTTGAGTAAAATCTATATTGATTAGGTGTAAGGACCCCCGTGCCCTTATTCAGTAATTAGTGCATTAATCCATACCATTCGTGCATATTTTCATTAATCATGGGGAAAGTAATTACATGCAACTCTAGCATGAATGCCATCTGTAAAATTCCTTTACATTAATTATGTAATGTCTATACTTTCCCAACATATTCCATAAAACATGTCATGCACCTTTCAACATACACTAATATGCTCTCAATTCATTTAGCACTTCCACATTTAATTGCATGCTAACCGTAAATGAATAGAGAAAAGCCGTAACTCATTTATACATTCCATATACACGTAATATGTACTCACATAAGAGCACCCAATGAATAAGCGTGTATCTAATGTATAAAAGATTCTACGGGATACCGTTACTGGTGCTTCGATCCTGGAAGCACCTCTCAAGCGCAACTCGATCTCGACTCTGGATCTGAGCGCCTATCCATCCAGCTCTGGTACCTCGATCCTGGAAGTACCTCTAATCAACAGCCCGAGTTCAACTCCAAAGCCGCTGCTACACCTGTATCACCTGCCCCAACAGAGACAGCCCCCACACGGGGTGAGCATACCAATGTCCCAAATCCAATAACCACAACAATACAATTCATAATTTACAACAATGTAAATGCTATGAAATACAAAATATACTCCCTGGATGGCATCATCCTCATCCGGGGTTTCCTGTACTGTCCCTGTTCTCAAAACACTGAAACCATCAGATTCCCAAATGCCAGTTAATCATTACATTGATTAACGAATTCACTGCCACATACCGACATTATAACAATTATATCAAATCATTAAACAATGATCACAAATATCCCATATATCTCTTTTATGGTTCCATAGTTCTATTTCATTGCTCGCTCTACAATAGCGGCATTTCAGTCTCACGCATGCTCAACAGCAGTGGCGACATAACCGATGTCCGCTCAGAGGCGTCCACATCCGATCATTGCTCGCTCAAAAGCGGCACCATGCAATTCCCAATGCATATACATCCATTTGTAGTCATTACCATTAATCATGTATGTCAAAATCCGTTAATACCCGTTCATTGCTAAAACCATATGCCAGGCATTTCCATAAACATTTATTGCAATACAGTGTGTCATGCATTCAACAATTGCATTTAAAATAAAGGGACATGCTCGTACGTTATACGTACCTTAGAATTCTGTAGTCCATGTCAAGCCTGGCTTGAGTTCCATGCCCCGAGAAACATGTGCTAAAACACATAAATATTTCACAATTAAACATAGGCATGCAATCACGTGCCCTAGTACGATCACAACACCAAATCGTATCGCCAATCCATGACGATAACCGCATTAGCATGCATAATACCCCAAAAATATAGTCAATCCTTGACAATTAACCTTTTAAAATAACCCGGGGCGAAGCATGCAAGACACCCAAAAAGAGCCAAGAAACCACAAAAAGGGGCACCAACACACTGGCCATCTCGATCGATCGAAATTTCATCTCGATCGATCGAGAACCGCCTTCCGATCGATCGGTCAAAATACCGATCGATCGGTGCACTGTTCCAACGCCACAAAGCACATTCTGCCATGCTCGATCGATCGAAAATATTTTCGGATCGATCGAGCAGCCCTGTAAACGCGAGAAACCTCCATTAATGAGCTCCTTCCAACATCAAATCACCTACAACTCAAACCCACTTAAATTTACAACATAAAACCAACCAAAACCATCCAACACTACAAATAAACACCATAAAACTCCCCAAACCAACCAACCCAAAATCATTTAAAAAAACCCATTCCTTTAAACCCAACACAAACCCTTCCCAAACACCACAAAACCACTATCAAATCGAAGATAAATGCGAGGGGATGAATAATACCTTATTATCTTCGAAGAATCCGGCTCCTAAACCGAGCCTCCGGTCATTTTCTCCAAAGAGAAAGGATAAGGGTTAGGGAAAGAGGGGGTTGGCGTGAAAAGAGGGGGAGAGGAGAGGGAGAGAGTGATTTCGTGCCAAATGACGGAAATCTTGAGTCCAACTGGTATATATAGCAAAAATGCCCCAAAATACCAATACCTCTACAAATACATCATGATTCATTAAAGATCATCTGTTTTCAAAAACTCTCTCTCCAACATCAAATCCCCATACCGTCCCCTATACAAGGCACCCCGGGCTCCAAGTCCCACTGAAAACCCAACACATAGGTTTTCCACCAAAATGAGAATACAATCTCAACCTTTGGATCCAACGATCCCAAACGCCTGATTAAACAACCTCGGGAGACCCAAGACCATAATTAATTCCTAATTGCCACAATAAAAATCCATTAAGGATTAATAACCCTCCGGGATTAACACTAATAATCCCAGGACATCACATTAGGCTTGCCTTATACCATTCAACATTGTCTTTTGAATCATTTGGTCTTAAAATACTCATTTACAATCAATTGGTTTCACACCTTTATGCAACATGACTAGGTCTCAATGCCATTGTCCTTTATTGATTTCATCTCATCCTTCATAACTTCAATCCACTTTTCAGTATTTGAACATTATTTGACTTGACTAAATGATGTCGGATCATCTTTCAGACTCATGTCAAACTCATGTTCTTCGAGATACACAATATGATCATCTGAATTTGTCTTTCTCATTTCTCTAGTAGACTTTCTTAATGCCACTTTCATCGGAGGTTGTTGACATATTTGTTCGTCATGAGCATGTGGCAAATCAGGTGTGCCAACAAGTTGTTGGTTCTCCAGATTTGCATCTAAACCAAAATCATGAATGGATACCAAAACATGTTTAAATGCAACAACAAGAACATTAATATATTTTCCCTTAGAGTTGACTTTCCTATTTACTCACTCCCATTAAGTCAACAACCTCGATAACTTGGCATTCCTCATTTCGAAAAAGAATCTATTCAATGGATAATAAAACTTAAAGGCAACCAACTTTTCTACGTATTCAGCTAAGAAACATATGACGATCCTTAAATCCAGTTTGTTTCATTAGCTTATAAGGCCAAACTTAGCTAGGCAATCCAAGACATGCAAGTACCAAATGCTAGGCTTCTTGCATGTCCGCATATTATATTGGATTTTAGTCACTACTTTACTTATAACTCAATTCAGGATATAAAATGTATTTTTAATGTTTGTGACTACTTAATAATTAATTTGTCTTCAGTGCCATAATTATTTGCATGCATACTTTCTTTGTCATTTGAGTCATTGGTTTCCAATTATAAAACTCAGCAATCAGGGAACTATTACCGGTCATATTTGGATCTTGGAAAATCCTGAAAGTTCCATTAACAAATGAACACACTAACTCTGACTTGTTCAAGAACGGAACTTAAATCAAACTCCATCCAAATGACGTTTATAAAAGTGTTGAAATCCAAATGAAAACCATATCCTAAGTAAAACTTAAAAAACCAGTAAAAGCTACAATAGCATTACTGTCATTATGTATCTTTCACCATCAATTGCCAACTATCTCATTAGACAATAGTATACTGAACTTATGTGAGTAGTTACAACCAAATTTACCCACCAAATTTAAATGGCATTAAAGCTAAATCAACTTTTAAACAAAAAAAGTTAATAATCACATATTTCTTTATACACTAATTGACGTATTTGGGACTATCCTTATTCACATGCCCATTAACCTTATTGCAAAAAAACAAGTTGTCACCTTATCTTGTTTATGTTGCTCCTTACGTTGTGAAATCCCAAAAGACTACAGTTTTTCTTTTCCTTATTGATCGTCTTAATTTTCCTGGTGATGCCTTTATCCTGATAGATATGTGCCAAGTGAGCACTCTCAGTCCTATCTTATTTCAATCTCTCATCCTCCTCCTCTTAGATGTATTGTGCAAACTCATTCAAATCTCAATTTCTTTATGGGTATTATAACTTTATTTTGTATGGAGTAAATTGCACAAACGAAGAGATTAAGACCAAATGTATGAGTATGTCTTTCGACAACTTTAGTCTGAATGCTTTAGTCGAGTCACAAGATTGGACATTTCCGTATTGAGATAAGATTTAGTCAAAATAGTGATTGTCTCAACCATTTCATTTTGCAGCAAAACGATATGCTATTTCGGTAAGAAACTTCTTGACATCACTTTAATCAGAAAAGGCACCCCTTAAGATATCTGAAATCAAAGTGTTTCATTATCATCAGATTCATGAAATTTGATCACTCCCACTTTTCAAAAGACCTTTTTGATCAGCAAAACATTCACTATGATCTTCCCTTAGAGCATAGTCCAAAATCTCAGAACTGAGTAATATTAAAAAATGGTCTTATAATTTCTAGACATTTTAATAATAAGTATTAAAATGTTGTTAAAATTGACAGATATAATGTAACAAAAATAGAATAAATGATCACATAAATCATAATTCATACCTATATTTAAATAAATCATAAATAAATATACATGTAGGTGTGGGCCCATAATAAGATACCTAGCACAACATCGATATTTAGTCTTTGGAGAAAAATAACAACTTGTAAGTGATATTCTTGGTGTAGTAATCAAATATCGACAATAAATTCTAGTCAAACAACAAGTCTTCCTTTAGGCCGACTTACTGTTCACATGGAAACCTTGTAATTATCACATATTTATTACCACAAGTGCATATGTAATCTGGCCAAATATATATCTTCCTTTGGGTTGACTAATATTCGCATGAGTTACATACGCACAATCATATCAAATATAGTGTTTACAGTCTGGTCAAAAACTAATCTTCATTTGGGCCGATTATTTTTTGTATAGAACTACAGACTGTAATACCAAATATCATGTCGACAATATGGCCAAAAAATAATCTTCCTTTAGGCTGATTATTTTCCACAGATTTAAGCACATTATAATATCAAATATCATGTTTACAATCTGGCCAAAAAAATAATCTTTCTTTGGGCCGATTATTTTTCGCATAGATTTAAACACACTATAATGACAAATATAGAGTCTACAGCCTGGCAAAAAAAATAATCTTCATTTAGGCCGATAATTTTCGCATAGATTTAGACACCTTTAAAGGCAAATATTGTGTTTACAGTCTGGCCAAAAAATAATATTACTTTGGCCGATTAATTTTCGCATAGACTTAAACACAATTTAAAAACAAATATTATGTTAATAGTCTGGCCAAAAAATAACCTTCATTTGTGCCAATTATTTTTCGCATAGATTCAAACACAATTTATTTATACCTTAACAATATCTTCATATCTCAAAATAAGCAAATTTAAATAGCAAAATTCAATTAGCGACAAAGGATTCAAATTTAACTTGAAATATAGGATAATAATGAGACCCAAACAAATTTCAAGGCATGAAACTTTAATTTACTTAACACGGCTAAACAGAATATATAACGGAATACTCAACTAAAATCCTTATGCAAGAAATAAATTTCTTAATGCCTAATAATTATTCATCACCAAATATTTTATTGAAATAAATAAAAATGGTAAAACAATGGATAAATAATGAATTAATTTTATTTCATGCAAATAATATTTGAGCGTCTTAGATTAACTGAAATTTCCAAGATAAGTCCAAAATCTCTAAATTGTTAAATTCTCAATTTTCAAAATCATAAACCAAACAACCATACAGACCCTTAAATTTTGAAACTCAAAAAATTTGAAAATCAAGAACCAAACAAGCCCTTAAATCAATAACCCTAATTCCAATCAAACCCTAACCCTCAAAAACCAAACCCTAGCCTCAAGACCCGCCGCCACTGCTGTAGATGCCGCCACATCTCCTGCCAATAATGGTCGACCAACGTCTATCATCGCCATCTCATCACTGACCACCGATTTGTCAAAAATCGGCGAAATCACGAACGCCAGCTCATTTTTCAGGCGACGCCAGCGTGTTTTCAGGCAAAATCCTGCCGAATCCTTTGGTTTCCATCGTAAAACGCAAACCCTGAAGCCATGGGCTTGAACCTAATCGATGTCTAACACCGAGTCCGTGGTTTGATTTCACCAAAAGCAACCTATATATATATATATATATATATATATATATATATAAAAGACACACACAATTCACATAATCAATACCAATCTATATTTATATATTAGGCTGTTTCAATTTATTTTTCAGCTAATAAAACAATTTTGTTACCCTACTCATTTTACTAAACATTTCCATTTTCACCAATTTTATTTACTAAACATTTTTTTTGTTATAAATATAATATGTTTATTTTTACTTGTCTATATTATTTTCAATTTTTATATTACTAACTAATACAATATAAATTTGCACTAATTTTCAAAAATATATGTTAGCTATTTTGTTATTTTTATTTATTATATGTTTATATATTTCTATTTTAATAGTTTATATAAATTTTCAATTGAACTAATTTAAAATTTTCAAATGTTTTATTAATTATTTTTATTTAATTTAAAAGTAACATAAGCAAAAAAATAGTTACCGATGCCCTTTCTGTGATGCCAATAATCATAAACTGCTTTAAATGGTATTTTTTCAATGTGAATTTTTTTTTTTTTATGTTCTCTAACGAAAACTTAACTCTCAAAGAATAACATTTTAATTATTTTTAAGATAATAAAAAAATAATTTTTTATCTAATATTAAAAAATAAAAAAATTGAAATAATAAACCAATACAATATTAATTACCCTGAAACATACCATTTGAAACTAGTACTATCTCTCTCACATTTGGTATTTATAAATTTAATATTGAATCTGCTCAAACCATTTTATAACAATTGAATTAGGAAAATCAACAGATTTTGGACAAATAGGTCTTTCTCAAAAGTGCGTGATATTTTTTCTAAAAAATATTTTTAAATAATTTGTTGATATATATTAAGTCTTTTTTGAAGCTTGATGCTTGCTTTATTTTCTTATAAAGTGAAGCGCAAAGCCTCATATTAAGCAACATGTGGATATGAGATGCTGCACCACATCGATGTCAATAGGTCATACTTGTTATGCCTTAGACGGTAGATGATACACATCTGTTTACAAGCGTACAGAAGAATTGTTGGATACACAAATCCCAACAATCCCCCCAGAAATTACTTTCTGGGCAGCTGGAAACCATAGTCTCGCTCTGATACCAACTGTTAAGATCGATTCTTTCATGAAGTGATTGTTCCGAGAAATTAGATGGTTTCACGATGGCACGTGCAAAATATATCATTGTCAAATCTTAATTAATTGGTTTAAGAAACCAAACGATTCTTTGGGTTTTGAACTGATACATGATCTGCTATAGCATTTGCTTTTAATTAGGAACATACATATAAAAACTACAATTATATGAGTATTGTAATATAGGTATTCATAAGTAAAACTCCATCAGTAGGCACTTCATATATGAATAAACTGCTGCTGATTCCCTGAAAAGCACTTCAATCTTCCCAAATTTGATTCCTGTCCATTAACCAAGACATGTCTATTATTAGAGGCCAATAATGATATATATATATATATATATATATGATTTTTTTTTTTGGTTTTTGATGTTTCATATTTTTTTGGATTCATAACTTTACATTGGACAAAAGACACTTAGGTCTAAACCAAGGGCGGATCTTCTAAGGGGCTGACCTGGGCTATAGCCCGGGTCAGCCCAAAACCAAATTTTTTTTTGAATTTTTTTTACATATATATGATAATATATTATATTTAGCCCTGGCCCAATTTCAGTAGCCTATTTGTCCAGCCCAAGAAGTCAGTTTAAGTCATCTTAAACTATTAACCTCAATCAAATTAAACCTTGCGACCTTGCCTCTGAAATTGACGGAAGAACCGAATCTCTTGAGCCATTTTTATTTCCCATTATTTCCTGGAAAAGCTGCTCCGGTGAGCCTATTTAATCACTATTTTTTATTTTTTAATAGCTTTCCTATGTGTTTGCATTTTTTATGCATTTGCCGTCTCACGTCTGTACATGGGTAATGGGTTTACACGTATAATGATTTGGACATTTAGTATTTTGGTTGTTTGTGATAGATTTGAAGATATTCTTGATTTTTATGTACTGTAGAATAAATGTGTAGTGGTCAATGGTATATATTTTGATGATGAAGAATTGAAGATATTTTTGTTTTTGTATTGCTAAATCTTTAAATAACTTTTTTGTACTGTAAGCCATTTTTATGTAAAGAGATTGTGTGGTTTTTATAAATAATCTTGTAAATAATCTATTGTAATTAAGCATATTTCTACATGTTATAGTCTACTATAAATAATAAATATATTGGTTTAGATCTTAATCTTAACAGGTTATAACATATTTCTACATGTTACAGTCTACTGTAAATAATAAATATATTGGTTTAGATCTTAATCTTAACAGGTTATAATGGAAACTCGAGGAGTAAAGGGGGGAAAAACTATGTTTTCGTTCTTTAAGCCACAAGAATGTACATCAACGAATGAGCAACATACTTCTATCAATAATGATGACTCTGATAATAATGAACAACCACCTTCGAAATCTCAAAGAGTTGAAACTGATGTTGGTCATCTTGAAGCAGATCCTGGTTTACGTACTCCGATATGGCAACATCATGTTAATCAAAGGGATGAAATAAGACGAGGTTACATCAGCATAGGGCAATGCATACAATTGAAGAGATTATATAAATATATCGTCCTACCGTCGAAATAACATTAAAAAAAAGATAAATCCGTTTTTGAAACAAAATTTATGGGCAGTAATCTATCAATTTTTCATTAATCGTCATGTATTACACAGTTTGATTAAATGATTGAACTAAAGCTTTCAAAAATATAAAAGCATACATATCTCAAAAAATTATGAAGACATTGGAAAATTTGAACATTTAGAAGAGTGAACCCAGAAAACCCATATTACTGATAATGAAAGAGTCCTTCAACTTTGTATATTAATTCATAATTATTCATCGGTATAATATATTATATAGACAAGAATATTTATTGACTCATTTTTGTGGGATATTTAGTATGAATTATTGAATATTCCCTTGCATGCACGAGTTAAATGGAAAAAAAGAACCCGAATATTCTAAAAGAAAGAGAAAAAGAAATGGACCAGAAAATAAAGTCAATAAATTATATCAAAACAAAAAGGTATCCTTCACAATTAAATAGTATATATTTAATAATAAAAATAATAATACGAACCCCTTTTTTTTTTATCTGTAGTTAGGAAACGGCACGTAGCCGGATTCAATTCGCTTGAGATCCTCCATCAGAATCTCGAAGTGCCTTTCCACTTCCTCGGCGGACTTGCCGCTGCCCATGGCCCGAGCTACGTTCTGCCACCGATCGGGGGTGTCCTTGTCAAACCGAGCCAACGCCTTCTCGAACAGTTTGTTTTCTTGGGGCGTCCACCGAGTTAAACTGAGTGAACTTGAAGCCATGATGTCCAAGAAAGCAAAACTGTTATGTGTTTTGAAATGGGTTGATTGTAAAATTTTTGCATGGGTTGCCCTTTTATAGAGTGGGTATGTGGGGGGTTGGGGGTGGGGTGGAGGGAGTGAGGGAATCTCTATATTTGGTTAACTTTGGACTGAATGACTCGTCTGCACTACATCCACAAGGTGAATGGGGACAATTGGACAAAGGTTAATTGCAAGAGACCTTAGCTAATTAATTAACTTAGTGGATCGAGTAATTTAGTTACATTTTGAAGAGAAAAATTATAGTTCATTTTTAAAATTTAGATACAAAGTTTGGGATTTTGTTAATAATTGATAGTTTATAGTGTATTTGTAATAATTCTGATGTGTTGGTTGTCAATGTATTCATTATGTTTTGTCGGAAAATAATAATTGTCTCTATATTTTGTCGGAAAATCTATACAATTTAAAATATTTGAGCTGCACATATACGACGAGCTATAGTGTTTAGTAAAGCACGAAACGTTTTATCCTGCAATTGAAATCAGAATCAAGGCCGTGTAGTTCGATTTCAATGGCTAGCAATGAATGCAATTATTGGGAGTTGGATAGTTGTGAATAAAATTGCCCAGCTGGGAAGGTGGTCAAAACATGACATTTCAGCTACCATTGAGTTGCAATTTTTTTTTTCGGTAAAAGTTTCAATAATGAAGCACAAGAGGTACTTCAACCCTTAACAAAGTTATAAAGATAATTTTTGGTAAAAGATCAAGTACTTAATCTTACAAGTTTGCGTACTCTAAATATAGAAATAACCTGAATAAAACAAATAATTACAAAAATAACCCGAAATCTGAAAACATTTAAAAAGTAACCTTACCCGCCAACTCAGTTGGCGTGACCAACGTTGAATAGTAGTCACGCCAACTGAGTTGGCGTGACCTTTGTTTTATAGGGTCACGCCAACTGAGTTGGCGTGACATTATTATAATAGTGCCGCCAACTGAGTTGGCGGCACTAAATGTGCTATAAATAAAACCGTCCGCCTCTTAGTTTTCTCACCAATTCACAACTTCTCTTTTAATATTTTTATTATATGATAAAATTCTGATTATGCTCTGTAGTTGCAGCTTTAGCTAATCTTCTACATCAGAAAAGATTTTATTAGCTACTAGTAATAGTTTTCTGTAGTTATCAAAATATGTCTATTCAAGTTTTATTTTATTGGGGGATAATATTATACAAGATTCTGAGTTCGTCCGATATGATCGTGGTCCATCAAGAGGTACAACTATACGGCGTACAATTAATTTTCTACAATTATTAGATAAAATATATGATATCACTGGGTTCGATCGCAAACAGTTTCTTTTGAAATTATATGCTAGGCATATGTTCAAAGATTTTTCAGGGTTACGTCAGACTATTTTACCCATAGATGATGATTACAATTTAGCATGGCTACTTGATTCAGAACAGTAGTTGCTTGGAATTTTATATACAAGCAGAACCAAGGAATTATGATTATGTTCCAGAAATGCCAATGAGTGGCAGTTTTTCAGAAGGATTGACGACATCTGTTATTCAAGAGACGTCTGTTGCTCGACATCAAGCTGATGGTTCATATAGTGGTGGAGACCGAGATGATCATCCAGTAGATGTTGATAATGTTGCCGCTGAGCCACGAGCAGACAGTTTTGCTGATTTTGGTGATCAAATTAATTCTGAACCAGAGGGGATTCCATCTGATGATGAGACTGATGCTGATGATGATGAAGTTGATATTGGTGTGATGGCAGAAGCAGTTGAAAACCAAGAGGAGGGGGCACCAACCATGATAAATGATCATAATCTTTATCCAACAATCCCATTCTTTTCCATGACACATCCAGAAGTTTTTGGAGATTCGATTGACAATCCAACAGGCCGTTGGGGGAGTTTTTATGATTACTCCAAAGGTGAAATCCATCGCAACATGGTCTTCAAAGATAAATTTCATCTGCAGGCAGCTGTGAAGGATTATTCAGTACGTGTTGCAAAACGTGAGTACCATGTTGTTAAGAGTACAAAAACATTGTGGAAAGTAATATGCAAACACGGTACAGAGGATATACCTTGCAGATGGTACCTGCATGCATGTTTGGATAAAAAAGTTGGGTTATTCAAAATAACCAAATATGGTGGTCATCACACTTGTCTGCTGAGTGAGCTGTCGCTTGATCATTCGAACTTGGATAAGAATATGATTGCTAGCTTGTTATTGGGAATCGTTCGTCGTGATCCAGCTTATGAAATCAAGTATGTGATTCAAACAGTGAAAGATAAGTATGGCTTTGAAATATCATATGCAAAAGGCTGGCATAGTTTGAAACGTGCAATACGGAACGTGTATGGAACCTGGGAGAGCTCGGTCAACAAATTACCTTTCTATATGGGAGCTTTGAAAAAATGGAACCCAGGCACAGTCGTGGAGTGGGATCATCTTGATAATGTAAGACCAAGAGAAAAATTTGAGTTATGTTTTCTGGGCCTTCCAACCGTGTATAGATGGTTTCCGCCACTGTCGTCAAGTTATTACAGTGGATGGCACACATCTGTATGTAAAATATCAGCATAAGATGTTGATTGCTGTCTCCATGGACGCGAATAATCAAGTGTTACCGCTGGCATTTTCAATTGTCGATGAAGAGAACTTTTTGTCATGGAAATGGTTCTTGGAGATGGTTAGCAAACACATTATTGGAGAATCTGGCGGCGTGTGTTTGATTTCTGATCGACATCCGGGCCTTATTGCAGCAGCCGACTGTATCCCCGACTTTAAACCCCCCCCGTGGAGTGCATCGATTTTGTTTGAGGCATCTTTGCTCAAACTTTAATAGTCGTTTCAAAAATGTGCACTTAAAAGACTTGTGTTGGAAAGCTGGATCAGAAAATCAACTGATAAAATTTGAGCGTACGATGGAAGAGATCAAAACCATTGAACCAAGGGCTTTTGATTACCTGAATCGGATTGATAAGTCTCAGTGGACACTTGCTCATGATGAAGGATGGCGTTGTGGTATCCTAACAACAAATATGTCGGAGTGCATAAATGGAGTCATGAAAGGTGCACGTCGCCTTCCAATCACTGCCATTGTACAGTTAACATTCGATCGTTGTGTGCATTATTTTTTGGAGCGAGTGAAAAAAGCGGATAGAATGATCGAAAATAATCAAGAATGGCCGGATTATGCTTTTGAAAAATATGCTCGGGCTGATCTTCACTCCATTCAACATGAAGTTCAGATGTTTGATCGAAGGCATCTAACAGCCTCAGTTATCACAAGGATGGAAGTTGGACGTGGGGGTAATACTCATGTTGTGAAGCTCAAATCAAGGGAATGTTCTTGTGGGAAGTGGAAAGAATTTGGGATTCCTTGCTCACATGTGATACAAGTATGTCGAGCTTATGGCATAAACGCAAAAACATTTGTCAAGGAGTATTATAATATGCAAGAATATTGGAGCACATATCAAGGTCAATTTGAGCCATTATGGGGAGAGCAGTATTGGGAAACCCCGTCATTCGAACTGTACCACAACTCCACCTTGCGTACTATAAGAAGACGAGGTCGAGACCGAACAACACGCATGAAAAATGAGATGGATTGGCCTGAAGCCCGGGCAAGACGACATATGGCATCGAGTTCCCAAAACCGATAAAG
This sequence comes from Haberlea rhodopensis, assembly GCA_907163345.1. NCBI lineage: Eukaryota > Viridiplantae > Streptophyta > Magnoliopsida > Lamiales > Gesneriaceae > Haberlea > Haberlea rhodopensis. Next base: position 7,098,699 of record CAJQUN010000021.1, on the reverse strand, counting down.
TTGTAATTGTTGTTTGATATTGTTATTGTTATTGTTATTGTTATTGTTATTGTGTTATTGTTATTGTGTTATTGTTATTGTCACACATCAAATAAGACATTCATATGGAAGTACATTCATTACATTTAATACTAAGATTCACAATAGGCAAACATGACTACATATATGAAGGCTAAAACTCTATAATGCCCCTCCAGTACCACAACGACGTGGCTGTTGCCGTCTCTGACCGCGTCCTTCCTGAATGGGCTGGTCATCTTGCACAACAGGTACATCGTCCAGCTGAACATCAGGTGACAAATTAGGGAACCCAACCGGTGACACGTCAAATTGTGGTGCCATCGATGCATATATCTCGGGGAATCTAATATTAACATCTGGGCTGGTTTGTTCTTGTGAGTACATGGGTTGATGAGGCGTGAAATGCGTTTGGTCATACAACTGATGCAGTGGTCCAGGAGTATAATAATCTGCTTACATGTCACTGGCATATGACGAAGAGGGACCTGGCATATATGACGAAGAGGGACCTGGCAAATATGTCGGGACATAGCTTGATGGGCCAGCATCTCCAACAACGGCATGCATCGACTGTACTTGTTCTTCATCACTCATATGCATCGGCTGTACTTGTTCACACTGAGTCGCATGTCCCTCTTCGTAGGGCGGAAAGTTTCTATCGCGTCTTTCCTGCGCCACGTGCAACACATTTTGTATGACATTTCTGACATCACTAAATGCATCCATGTACGCCCCTATGGATTGTTCCTCAGCGATATTACGGTCGCAGGTAACTGTTAATTGCGACAGCTGATCAATCTGAAATGAGTGAACATTTATTAAGTACTTAAATCTAAACACAATTTTCAAATTTGTAATACATATGTAATAAAGCAACATACCACATGTTGCCATGCCGGACCATCTCCATGTTGATAACCAGCCTCCACAAATTATCGTTGATGGCCAATGAATCTACGTGTTACTCGTCCATACCAGTCATTGTACCCGACAATTACACCCTGTCCAGCTGACTCATATCGCGGGCTGTGCACGGTATGAGCATGTGCATTAACCCATATAGTCATGTACAACCTATGATGTGCAGACCAGTCATTATTTGTTTTACCCCTGTGGTTAACTGCATGTAATATATCATCCCCTGACCGTGGATCTGGTGGGATGTTTTGTACCATGCCGAATTGACGAAAAACCCGCTCAGGACGATGCATCTCAACTATGTCATACAAAATCAGTGGGCCGTTGTATGTCCATAACTCAGTATGCAGTCCTTCAATATAATCATCAGGGTACGGCTGCCAATTAAACTACAAATATAGTATTATATTAAAATAATGTTCAAAGAATATTATGTTTTATACATGAATATAAAAAATAAAATTACTTGGCTTAATGGCTGCTGGTCAAGGATGTCCCTAATAATTCGTAATGAATGTGTGCCAGTTTCTGTAAATCTTACTTTACATGTCCACCTGTGTACTCATAATCATCATAAAACAACATAAATTATATAACAAAATATTAAATATAATATTATACATTGCAAAATAATTTGTAATACATCACCTTGCACCATATGGAGCAACAGGTAAGTAATTGTCCTCGACGATTGGTATTGGCCCAATATCAATTCTCAGGCGTCCTAGTTGAGGAGCTAAACTTTCGAGCCGGGACCATGCCCAAATCTAAAACATTAACATGAAGAATATAAATTAAATATGCAAGATATATTTTTTCAGTATTTTAAAATAAAGGTAACGATTACCTGTAGGAGTGGTAATGCACCACATATTACTTTTTTCCCTCTCTCCGACGAAGTGCACAACTCACGATATAAGAATGCCAGCACAGCACTACCCCAGCTAAAATTACCAACAGAACTGATATCTTCTAATTTCTGTATGTACAATAATTTTACAGTATTGCCGGAGCTATAGGGGCACATAATCCCACCTATCATTAATAATGCACAACCTCGTGCATATTTAGCAACCTCATCCGCCGTACTATGCAAATGGATGCGATTTACTATTAAATGATGACTCAACGCAGACATTAACAAACATGCACCTTTAAAGTGACCCGGATCTGGTGTAAATCCAAAATGACGATCACAATATTCTTGCCACTCGGGTATTGACTTATCAAAATTGGCACCTGACACTGCAAGACCATTTATTGGCAGACCCCAAATAACTGCAATGTCTTGCAGTGTAATAGTCGCCTCTCCAGATCTCAAATGGAATGTATGCGTTTCACGACGCCATCTCTCTACTAACGCCGTGATTAGATGAGGGTCAATGGTAATCTTATTACACATATATACACCATAAAACCCAAACTCATATAACATACTTACAACACGTGTGTCTAATGGGCAAAGATCCCAAAAATAGCTGCTCGGATTTCTCACACGCAAAGGCCGATCAATATCACCTGCCCATACATCTTCAGAACGATGACATGACTGCAATGACAACAGATGATCATCGATCGGGCCTGGTACGGTCATCGGATCCATCCTATTATATGAAACAAAAAATATATTAGTACATATAGACAACATAAAGTAAACAAAATAAATTAAAACTGATAAAACATGACGAGGCATATATGCTACCGCCGACAACCACCAGCCATCAGCAACCGGCGACGGCAACGGCGGCCGACGGAGGCAGCAGACGGCGGGGGGGCGGCGGATGGCAGCGAAAAAGTGTGATAGAAATTAATACACGGCGCCATGATTTTTACCTCTAAATTCTGAAACTATGAAGTGACTGGAAGCAAAATGAGAGAAAAACGATTGTAACTTGGAGGTTGGGAAGAAAATTTAGACTGTAATTGCCGAAGAGGTTGCCGAAGAAGAAGGGTTCGCGGAAATCTTATAACACCAAGTCACGCCAACTGAGTTGGCGTGACCATTAATTGGTCACGCCAACTGAGTTGGCGTGACCAATAATTATTCACGCCAACTTGCAGCTCCAGTTGGCGTGAAATAATGGTCACGCCAACTGGGTTGGCGTGACCGAAAAAAACAAAGGTCACGCCAACTCAGTTGGCGTGACTATATAATTTAAATTGGTCACGCCAACTCAGTTGGCGTGACCAATATTTTATTCGGTGACGCCAACTGAGTTGGCGTGACCAACTGGACACGCCAACTGAGTTGGCGGTTTAGGTTACTTTTTAAATGTTTTTATTTTTTGGGTTATTTTTGAAATTACTTATTTTTTTAAGGTTATTTAAATAAATTACCCCTAAATATAACTATTTTTTCAATTGATAACATCGATCAATTCAATGTCTCAAGTTGGATTCCTAATATATGTGCATACACTGAACTTTGTGCGCATCTTCAACTTTTTGAAAATAGCGTCACTTTTGTCTTTGTAGGTATAAATTCTCCTAGCTAACACATGAAGATGCAACTTCCAATTTATCATTGGAAATTGAGCTGTTAAAATAGGTTATGCTTTTCTAATCGGCTCAACCCAAGCCGTCAAATACATGGGTTGGGCTAAGAATTTTCCAAACCGCCTAGAGTTGGGCCTAAATGGGTCAGTCCGTTTGATCGGTGTTGGGTCGGATTAGTCTGTGGGTTTGATCAATTAATTAAGTTATAATAAAAGTTTGATTTAATAACTAAAATATGATTTATTAGTAATATCTTTAATAGTTTTAATTCATTAAAATATAATAAATGATTTTTTAATTTTATTTTTTGGCAGGTTGGCCCGCCTAACCCGCGATCTGAGTTGGGTTGGGTTGTGGGTTTTCCAACTCGCATGCAGGTGGGACCAAACATGTCCAACCTGTTGGAAAACTGTGAAAAAAAATTAATGATCGATCGATTGAGCAGGCCAGAAAAATTCGTGCCTTTTTGAACAGTAGCTCGATCGATCGAGCATTGTATCTGTTTTGTGAAATGGTATGTCCATTCACGTTTCGATGCGAGTTTTTGGCGATATACTGCCTTCCAAATGGTGTCCATTCGGACTTGTTTTTGGTTTACTATATATATAACATAACTCCACTTGTTTTAAGTATGCAATTTTGAAATTCACATCATATTTGAATATCAAATTTTAAGTAATTTTGTGAGTCTTCATCATTGTTATGGTTGAGCGTTTTTAGACCTTTGTGGTTTAAAGGATTTGTGATTTCATATTCTCAAAAATCACAATTTTCATCACAAACATCATAATTTCATATTCTCAAAATACTTCACATATTCGACTAAATTTTAACACATACTTATGAATTTCAAAAAAGAAATAAATTTCAAAACAAAAACCCACTTACAAAGATCGGAAACGATTCAAAAACGTGTTTGAACGGACTTGAGTTGCATAAAAGCGGCGAAACTCCTTCCCTTCCTTTGCTGAAAATTTCAAAATCTAGTATGTATATGAGTGTATAATTTCGAAAATTTGGCTGAATGGTGAAAGATTTTGAGTTGAGTATTAGCGTAGGAGACTCTGATATCTATATAATATAAAATCAGGGAGTTTTAGTTTCCCACGAACTCGATGATTGTCTCCTGATTGAGTGGTGTCCCCGGATTCCTTGACATATTTTAAGTTTATCTTCAGGTAGGCTTGACTAAATAACTCTATGTATGTTTTGACCAAAACTCTAGTTGTTGGATTGGTTGAAAAAAATCAGGTTTTTACATCTGATTTTGATTTTCCTCTTTGATTTCTGATTCAATTTTATGTAGGGTGGGGAGGTGAGGGGTGAGGTTTTTTGAAAAATACTCAGCAAGTCGGGGTCAATCGAATGTGACAAAATATATAATATATAATCATAATTTTCAAAAGAATTATCAGAATCGGAGCAGAATCTGATACCAATACAAAAACAGAAATTAATTGAATTGCTCTCATCAAAGCTAAAACATAACATATCAGGATGATAATTCATATACTTCAAATAAAAGCATAGATCCATCAACATCGAAAATCTAGACGAATTCCATAGACTCAAGTGGTGGCTCTGGTATATGCAGCACTTTGCTCCACTGGCTTAGGAGGTAGCTCTCATGATGTGGCACTTTACCACGTAGGCTCAAGAGGTGGCACATGTCATGTAACACTTTGTTCATTGGATTCAATAGGTGGCTCCCATCACATGTAACACTTTTCTCCGTATAACACATAATCATAGTTTAAAAGCACTTCACATATTTGACTGAATTTTAAAACATACATATAATTTTCAAAACGAAAGAACGATAGTCATAGCAAAAACCCACTTACAGAGATTAGAGACGTGTTTAGCGTAATTGAATGGATTTGTTTTGTGAAATTGATGCAAAATTCCTCTCCTTGTCTTGAACTTTTAGAAATATGTATGTGTTTGTTTGTATTTTTCGAAAATATGGGGTTGAATGGCGAGAGAATTCGAGTCCTTTTTGGCATAGAAGACTACTCTGATATTTATAAAATGTAAAATTCGAGAGTCTCGGTTCCTACGACTTCTACGATCCAATCATATATTTCGGATTATAATAATATATTCTAATATTATATCTTATCTTTCAATATTATCTATACTTAGTATTTGGTTTGACCAAATAACAGCAAGTAGTTGATACTAAATAACTCTAACTGTAGTTTGACCAAAACTTTAGTATTTGGCTTGGTTGAAAAAATCGGGTTTCACATTATACCCTCCTTATTGAAAGTTTCATCATCAAAACTTGAGACAGTTTAATCAAAGAAAAGATAATGGTACTTCTAGTGTTTTGTTGGCAAAAGTTGTATAGCTTATGAATATATGAGACAATTTGTAAAGACTTAGATTGTAAAAAAGAAGAAGAAGAAGTTCAAAAGAATATCGAAAAACAATTTGAAGAAAGTCAAATGATTTCACTGATCGAAACGAATTTATCAACATTTTGAAAGGATTATTGAAATGCTAAAAGTGGATTTCTAATTTCCTTAGTGAATTCTAAGCAATTAGTAAGGTCTCGATCGAATAAAAATATTATAAGCCTGAGCACGAACTGTCATACTCTACACCCAATAAGGAGATATGCATCTTATCTTATGTGTCTTCATAATGTATAATATAATGTTTACATAAGTTCCAAGGATCACAATAGGAGGAAAATCGGAATAAAGAAGACATGTTCTCGACTTTTTGAATTAGCCTGAGGTTTCACTCGAAATGAAGTTTCTCGGATTTGAGTGAATTATTTTTAATAAATACTTTCAATCAAGCACATAAAGCCAATAATATGAAATCGAAATATCGAGGTGGTTTCGAAATTAAAATTCCATAAAATTAACCAAAAAAATAGAAAAATTCAGTGAATTGGACGTATCTCATTACAATAAGGAATTTGAGTTTATTTAACCTATAGCCAAGAGAAGTAGAGGTTTATATGTAGCCCAAAATATACAAAACATCAAACACTTAAGTTGACTCGAATGATGGTATGTAGGGATGTCAACAGGGCGGGTTTGGGATGGGTTTGATCAATCCCAGGATCCACCCTACTATACATAAAACTCGGACCCGCCGCCCCGCCTAGACCCGTAAACCCGGCGGGTTTACCCGCCCGCCACGGGTCCAGTTTTGTTTTTTTTAAAAAAAACATTTAACTGGAAATCAATTTTGAAACTCAAAAATTGAGTTTTGTGATTGAATTTCATGTTTTTCTCTTGTAAATATTTATAATAAGAATTGCAAAATTATCTTTAAGCTACCAAATGTTTATTAATTTGCTAACATTCCCTTTAAAATGTTCAACTTCTTTAACATGAACACATGAGTTTTGATATAAAATTAAATAATGACATTTTATTGATCAATCAAAGAAGTAAAATGTATATTTAATATTAATTTTTTTAAGAAAATAAAAAAATGTATAGTGGGGCGGGTTCGGCCAATCCCAAGACTCACCCCGCCGCGCTTCCAAACCCGATTGAAGCGGGTCCAGACCCGCCACGGTGGGGCAGGTTCAATGCGGGTTCGGGTCTGGACCCGCCCATTTGCTATCCCTAATGGAACAAAAATATAGGAAAAGTATTTTCAAGGGATTTGGCATGTTTTGGACCGTGTGGCAGTCGCGACTCCAAAAATCATTTCCAGAAATTGACTGAAAATTTGATTGCCCATGGGACGTATTTCTTAGGGTCGAAAGGAATTGAATTTTAGCACGCCTGTGGCACAGAAATCGAAAATCTTGATATTTTAGGGTTCAAATGGCACGATTTTGATCTTGAAATCCCTCTTTACCTGTTGGCTGGAATTCAAAATCAACAGGGGGCTTTTAGCAAGCATGGTGTGAGGATCTGGAACTTTGATTTGATTGAAAAATACGTTACGATGATTCATAAATCGAGGGTTGAGATTTTGCGGGTTAGTGTTTTTAGCCGCGGCTTTTCATTCTGTAACTGAGCGTCATTCATTGATTGGAATCTCGAATTGACAGAGGGGTTTTATTGGTTATGCAAACGATCATGTATACCAGTTTGATAAGAGATAGGTATCTCGGTCATTGAGAAATCGAAGGTCGAGTTTTCGGACTTCATAGAAAGCGTGAGTGTTTATCTGAAAATTGGTAATCACGATCGTGATTCTAGTCTGATAGAGAGGTTTGGTCGATCATAGCATGAATTTCACTAATCCAGGTTCGAGTGAAAATAAATGCTTCGGTGATTGAGAAATTGAAGGACAAAATTTCATGGATTTTAGGGTTCATAGCGCGATATTTGATCAGAATTGTCCATCGACCGGTAACTTGAACTTGCAATTGATATATGGCTTTTGCTCGCATGGTCATGTTTGTTACTGTGGTATAGTCCTATTTGTCGTTCGGTAGACGAAGGCCGGCGAGATCGCGACATGCAAATTCGAACGAGAATTGATGGATTTCGGACGCGAAATAGGATCGACAAACGATGTCAGTTTAATAAATTACTATTATTATTTTAAAAAAAAATTACTGATTTTATTTCGATAATCGAATTGAGATTCTTCTATTATTGAACAAATCCTTATTACCCAATTGATTTTCTTACTCAGTTTATCTGTTTTAACCGGTTTTATAATCTGATAATTTCATATCGATTAGAGTTATTTTCCCAGCAGGATTGTAGTCGTCAGCGATGAACGATGATAATTTTATTGCACATTCGATAGACCGTATTAGAGATAATATAAATAAGTTATGTGAATATAAAAATTCTGAGTAGTGGGGTTCTTTGAACCCAACACAAGCATATCATTGTTTTTGTTTTGTTTTGTCAAATTTTGTTCAATATAAGTAGTAGATGTATCATTTTCCTTTATTTAAGCAAGGCGCTTAGCATGCAATATGTTAGCAACTAGGGCTGTTTTATGGGTCGGGTCAATTCGGAATCGGAACTGGGCTAACCAGTTTCGAATCGGTCCGAAACCGATAAGATACCGGTCCAGATCGGTTCTACCATTCTGGAACCAGTATCTTACCGGTTCCGGACTAAACGGATCCGGTTCCGGGCTGAACCGGAACCTGATCCGTTATTTTAAAAAAATTAATTTTTTTTAAATGTTAATAAATATATTTGATGTTAGTTTATAAACACAAAGGCCCATTAGCTCAATTAATTAGAGTTGTAGAGTAGAAGAGATGTTCGCGTATTCGAATTTGTAGGATCGAGCGCTTACCGCTTTACCAATAACTATAGTTAAGGGTATGGAGCAACATCAATCTTTTCAACCATACACTGGCACAAGCGCCACGTGTTCGACCGATCACAAAGCAGAGGCAATTGTTGAACCCCCAACAATCCCTCCCCCAATAATTGCACTCTCTGCAACTCATGGGAATCGAACACACGACCTAGACTCTGATACCAATTGTAAGATCGAGCGTTTACCGCTTTACCAATAGCTATAGTTAAGGGTAATGGCGCAACATCAATCTTTTCAACCATACACTGGCACGAGCGCCACGTGTTCGATCGATCACAAAGCAGAGACAATTGTTGAACCCCAACAGAATCCTCAAAGCAACAATTTCACTTGATTTTTCGAAAAAAAAATCAAAAAAATCGGTTCCTGGTTGGAACCGGTCCAACCCAGAACCGGAGTTGGATCCGATCCGGTTCCTTACCAGATTGGACCGATTCTAGAATTAGTGGCCGGTTCCGGATCGGGTCGGACCGAGTTGAGCCAATAAGCAACTCTATTAGCAACGGTTACCTGCTTTATACATAATGTTCAAAAGAAAATTATTAAATTAATCTTGTAAGTTGGGCTTATTATGACATTAGTCCTCTAAATGGCCATATTATAGTTTTAGTACAATAATTTTAATTTTTTTACTTATAATTTTTGTCTTTTTCGATGGATTGCAGATGTGACACGAGACATATCAGCAGTATCATACTCCATGTCAATGCAACAATTTGTTGAAAGATGGTTAACCATTAAACGACAATAAGTAATTGGGTTTCATATTTTGATTTATAAAAATATATAAATTGTGTTTCCCGTGTTTGCTTTCGTTTCTCTTTATTGATGCTTTGAAAAATTACATAAATTCCTTGAAAAAACTAAAATAAAATACAAAATCGATCAGATTTCTATATACCTGATTGCGTCGGAAGATTGACCGATGCATTTACACCTATTAAATTAGATAGTGTGTTATATATAGAATTTCACAGAAATCATATTCAAATTCTGTGCATAACTCGTAAAGTTTTGTTGCACTTTCGGCTATGATAAGTTGATTTCCGGCTAAGATACTTCAGACGTAGAAAAATCCAATTTTTGGAGTATTTGGTTATTGCATGGACATCAGCTGTTTTAGGAGAGATGATTATATCTTAGGTTGTATTTGGATGAATTGATTTGGATTTGTAGGAGAGATTTGATGGATGATATATACATGACTTAAAATGACAATCAACTACATATCATTTCAAATCCACGAATTTTAAATAATTAGATTTAAATTCCTCTATTTCAAATCAAATATTTACATCCTAATACAACAATAGATAATCATGGTCATAAATAGGGATGGGCATGTGTCGGGTTTTATCGGGTTCATGTAGTTATAGTCGGGTACCCAACATATTGGGTATCAAAAAAATTTCTGATCACAACCCGATGTCGAGTACCCAATACTCTAGTACCCGAATAATATCGGGCACCAAAATATGAATTAAAGATAACCCCAAAATTTCCTCATCTGTTTGTTAATAGCGCATGTTACATTGACATCCATTGTCTGAATTAATAAAGATTGAACATGAATGCCATAAGAATCATTGAATTAATAAAGGGATTGTCATTTAAATTTTTAATACATATAATGACAGGGTACTATATCAAACGAATCAATAGCAATGGCATAGACTAAGGGCAGAGGAACAACCTAGGGTTTTAAATTTATTTGGCTTAGAACGAAAAATATAAACCAACAGAAGAATTTAAAAAAAAAATTCACTCATCATGGAATAGCAAAGAATCACACAAAGCGACTAACCTTGGATGAGCATGGCATGGAAGTGATAGAGCAACGACTTGAAGTGATATCGGAACAACTGGTAATGATAATCGGGATATAGTGAGGATGACAGCTGAGAATTGAGATTGGTATGACAATCTAATATATACTATATTAGGGTTAATTCATAGTGGGTACCCGATCAGGTTTCGGATAGGAAAAAGCACACCCGAACTAACCCGATAGCAATTAATTCGGGTTCGGGTATTACTCGAGCCCGCCTTTTTAAAAAAAATTAGCCGACCCAATCGGATCGGGTATCGGGTATCAGGTGTTGGACATTTGAATCAAATTAAATGGTGTGTCCATTCATGTTGGGATGCAATTTTTCATGATGGATGCTTCCAAATTGTGTCTCTTGATGACACCACTTGGCATACTATATAAGAAACAACCCTTGAATGAATTAGACATGGAATTTTGGAAATTCACATCATATTTGAAGATCAAAATTTGAGTAATTTTGTGAGTCTTCATGATTGTTATGGTTGAGCATTTTTAGACTTTTGTGATTTAAAGGATTTGTGATTTGGAGTGCTCATATCACAAATCATAGTCGTTGTATCTTGGGAGACAAATCGTCAAAAGTAAACCGTTAGCACCGTAGCGGGGCAATATTGTCTTAAGGACACTCGACATAACCCGCTCTAAAACCGATTAAACATTTGAAAGGCATTTTAAAGATATGCAATTAAAATAAATAAACAAGCATTTGTTTATGGAAGTTCGAAGGTGGTGTAATCCTTCTACGTCTCCCCTTCTTCCACCTCATGGAAGGATTTCACTAAAAGACTTTGATTTATACAATCCCGTTGTACAAACCCGATCCAGTTGGGAATACCCCATCCAACTTGAACTCCTAGCAACTCAACTATGTATGTTCTTTAATGTCTCACATACAAAGACATCTCATCGGTTGTGATAAATCATCAACCTTTACAATGGTATTCACTCTTCTATTTTAGCTCACAAATACAATGAATAGAGTGAATACAAGGGCACAAATGATTCCATAATGAATCTGATATAGCAAGGTAAGAGGTGCCAAAGGTTTGAGGAGTGCTCTTCATTTAGCATCTTTTGTCTTTTAAGTTCCTCAATTGAATCCCAAGTGGGTTTGCTTTGGAATGCTTGGATTGATCTTCAATCAGCTGTTATTGAGCTTCCAAATCATGTATATATAGCCCCAAGTAATGATATATACCGTTCCGTTCCGATAAGCGATCTGAGAGTTATGCCCACCAGACTGACGGTTGCTTGCTGAAATAGCTTGCTGTTTCTTCCCGGTTCAGCTCTATCTTGCAGGCGTCTTTTCTCCTTGAGAACATTCGAACTAGCCGATCTGTTGTGTAATATGACTTTTAGTATTTTGAGTTGGCTGTTCAATCTCTTTGGAAGCACGCCATTTCGATATCCGAGCTATGAGATATGATCGAAACAATCCGCTCTGCCAGGATTTCAGACTTGGTCCAGCTTGATATTTTCAAGCTACTTCTTTTTCTAATTCATCAAGCTTCTAAGTTATGATCTATGAACTGCACACTTGATGAAATATGTTAGCAACACAATAACAAGTTTTGTTAACATCAAAACCAAGATTATTCGGGTTTCCAAAACCCAACAAAACCCTATAATCAAAATCTCATAGTGGATACCCAACCTTGTTGACTGGAGATCCCAAGATCTAGGTTCAAAAGGGACAACTAAATTATGAGATTGTATAAACACCTTGGAGAATTAATCTCCGACCCATTCCTATGATAAGGGGTGTAGCCTGCAAAAAAAGGTACGAGGATAGGCAAAAGGCCTTTAATGATTCCTAAGACATATAAGAATATGTTGGAGTATAGCGGGATACTCTTCTAGGAGATCACCTACGTAAGTGCGAAGTGTGACCGCTTCAAAGATGAAAAGCACTTATGAAACCAAGCGTGGTCCATGGCCGAAACAGACACAACCGTAAGAAACCAATACGAAGGTTAGAATTATTATGGTGTGGGTTCAATTGTCTTGGTTTACACCAACGACTAAATAGTTCAAGACTATAAGTTCACTATTAAGTCAAGTAAATCCGATTGAATACTACTACGGAAGATTCAAAGTCACAAGCTATCTCTCACGATGTCATAATAGTTCGTTAAAAGCGCTCAATTACATATATGCATTAATTTAATTCATGTGGGGGATTGTTGGAAATTTGAATCAAATTAAATGGTGTGTCCATTCATGTTGGGATGCAATTTTTCATGATGGATGCTTCCAAATTGTGTCTCTTGATGATAAATTGTGTGTCCATTCATGTTGGGGTGTATTTTTTCATGATTAGTTGCTTCAAAATTAAATGGTGTGTTCATTCATGTTGGGATGCATATTTTCATGATGGATGCTTCCAAATTGTGTCTCTTGATGACACCACTTGGCATACTATATAAGAAACAACCCTTGAATGAATTAGACATGGAATTTTGGAAATTCACATCATATTTGAAGATCAAAATTTGAGTAATTTTGTGAGTCTTCATGATTGTTATGGTTGAGCATTTTTAGACCTTTGTGGTTTAAAGGATTTGTGATTTGGAGTGCTCATATCACAAATCATAGTCGTTGTATCTTGGGAGACAAATCGCCAAAAGTAAACCGTTAGCACCGTAGCGGGGCAATATTGTCTTAAGGACAGAGATTCCAAATCTCGCCTCGACATTTCTAATACAAAGCCATTTGTTGTTTTTGCTTGCTACTTTCCTAAGATACACACCTATAAATTTTATACAACAATCTTAAGACAATATTAGCAACAAATGGCTTCGTCGAGTGCAACAACGACTCCAGTTCATCATGGTGAAATGCCTGAAAAGTTCAATGGGAACGATTTCAAGCGATGGCAACAAAAGATGTTGTTTTATTTGACAACCTTGGGGTTGGTAAGATTCCTCAATGAGGATGCTCCTACTATTATGGAGAGTGAAACCGACAACCAAAAGAGAGTTGCGGTTGATGCGTGGAATCAAAGCGATTTCCTGTACAAGAATTATATTCTAAATGGACTGGACAACACATTATACAATGTGTATTGTCTAGTGAAGACGGCCAAGGAATTGTGGCAATCCTTGGAGAAAAAGTATAGATCCGAGGATGCCGGCATGAAGAAATTCATCGTTGGGCGATTCCTGGATTTCAAAATGGTTGATACAAAGCCTGTGATAGCACAAGTGCAAGATTTGCAAGTAATCATGCACGAAATTCATGCGGAGGGAATGATTCTAAGTGACTCATTCCAAGTGGCCGCCATGATTGAAAAGTTGCCTCCGTCATGGAAGGACTTCAAGAATTATCTCAAGCATAAGCGAAAATAGATGAATCTTGAAGACCTTGTGATTCGCTTGAGAATCGAAGAGGACAACAAAATTTCCGAAAGGTTACTCACAATGATGTTTGTGATGGAAAGATTGTGCAAACTAGAGATGTGAGAAAAGTAATTTGTTACTTTATCAATATTTGCACATGATATTGTTGTGACTTTTTTGCTATGAAGCAAAAACGAGGCCAGTGAGGTGTTTAAACACTTCAAGAATGAGATTGCAATAAAATTTAGCAAATGAGTTTTGCTATGGGAAATTGTGAGTAGATTATACTTGTGTTGTCTAAGAATTTGACGCTTAAGCTTGAATCTGCAAGACTATAAAATCTTGAATTCGAGTTTCTAAGCTTTGTACGCTTAAAACACAAGTGATAAATCGAAGCCACAAATTTTGATTAGGCGTTGTAATATCTCAAATTGGTTCATTTTGAATTTCTAAGCTAGTACGCTTATAACATGAATTTGCAAGTTTTAAAAAACTTGAATTCAAGTTTTCTAAGTTAGTGCGCTTAAATTGCAAAATGTGAACCGAGTTTGAGAATATTATCCAAATTTCAACTTTTGTAAGCAAGTACGCTTAAATCCGAAATTTTCAAGAAATAAAAACTTGAATTTGGATTTGTAAGACTAAAACGCTTAGAACTTGAAACACGAAAGTTTGAACGCCAGTGCACTTCGTTACTGCCCGAAGTTGTGGGGGTTGCAATTCTAGGATTCAATCACTTACCACATTTAGGCAAGGACGAAAACCTTGTGATTGAAGGAAAATAGAGTTTCCTACAATATTTGAAATGTGGGGGTACTTGGCTAAATTAGAAATGAAGGCCAAAGTAAAGTCATAATAAAAACCAAATAAAAGACATGAAGTGTTTGACAAATCATGTTGTCAAATATATTAATGAGTGTGACAAATGTGTACACACCTAAGCATATGTATGCTTGTGTATTGATGATATGCTCATTGGAGAAGCAATTTAGAAATCATCAAGTAACAAAAGAAAAAATGTTGACAAAACATTTTGACATGTGTGCATCAAGAATAATGTTTGGAATGAAGTTTCCAAGACACTTGAAGAACGAAATCTCAAGGATTAATTCGAGTTTCAAATTTTAAGCTTTGTGTTTTAAATTTCAAGTTTGCAAGAAATGTAATCTTGAACTTGTAATTTTTATGTGCTTAAAATTTTTGAATTGTGAATTAAAGTTGAGTATTTTGATTTTGTCTCGAATTTTGAAATAATGCGTTAACAACGCTTAAAATTCGATGATGGAAATATCATAAAAGGATAAAATGATGCAAAAGAGGTAATGTGATTATCAAAACTGAAGATATATTATTGTGGAAAATTCTCTATGGAAAACATATAAAGCTTCTTCGGCCGAGTTGCTTTATAAGTTGTTAGAGAAAAATCCTGTGCATGCAACTAAAATGTGTTGCGATAATGCTATATGATAAAATGATCTCTAGTGGCATAATCATGAGTGATTATGTGAAACCGCGGATCCGCATATAAATTGGTTAACCGAGAGATCATGTGGAAGTTTATCGAGGGGAATGGGGTTAAAACCTGCCAGGATCGATTTCGGGGTGGGTTGCCATTCCACACCCGAGTTCAACCAACTTGAGCTTCAAAAGCTCGTGTTCTTGAATTAATTGCACCGAGAGATTATATCGAGTTCGGTTACAAAACCGAGCGGAAGACACTCGACATAACCCGCTCTAAAACCGATTAAACATTTGAAAGGCATTTTAAAGATATGCAATTAAAATAAATAAACAAGCATTTGTTTATGGAAGTTCGAAGGTGGTGTAATCCTTCTACGTCTCCCCTTCTTCCACCTCATGGAAGGATTTCACTAGAAGACTTTGATTTATACAATCCCGTTGTACAAACCCGATCCAGTTGGGAATACCCCATCCAACTAGAACTCCTAGCAACTCAACTATGTATGTTCTTTAATGTCTCACATACAAAGACCTCTCATCGGTTGTGATAAATCATCAACCGTTACAATGGTATTCACTCTTCTATTTTAGCTCACAAATACAATGAATAGAGTGAATACAAGGGCACAAATGATTCCATAATGAATCTGATATAGCAAGGTAAGAGGTGCCAAAGGTTTGAGGAGTGCTCTTCATTTAGCATCTTTTGTCTTTTAAGTTCCTCAATTGAATCCCAAGTGGGTTTGCTTTGGAAGGCTTGGATTGATCTTCAATCAGCTGTTATTGAGCTTCCAAATCATGTATATATAGCCCCAAGTAATGATATATACGTTAGACACAAGAATATGCCCGTTGGAAAAGGTTCTGCACTATTCCCGAGCTTGCAACAATCATATTCTGGTTTCTGGGCTCTTTGTATTTCAGACCGGATTGGCCGGATCAGCTTGGGCAGATCAGTCTGGCCGGATCAGCATGGTAGATCAGTCTGGCAGATCAGCATGGGCATATCAGTCTGGTCCAGATCAGCAAGGGCAGATCAGTCTGGTCCGGATCAGTCTGGTCCGGATCAGTCTGGACAATCAGCTTGATACAAAAACAGATTGATAAACTTGCTCTTCGATCTGTTGCTTGTAACTCTTCATTGTTTGATTTCTGGGCAAAGTGATCCACATGCACGTTGTAGCCCTTTCTCTTAGCTTTCCACGGAATCAAGAATCGCTCGATTTCGAGTTCGTATGAGAGAGTTATGCTTGAAATACGAGGCGATGCTCCTGCTGTCTGTTTGCTGGATGCAGCAGCACATGGCGTGACTTGCAAAAGCTTTTTGGGCAGCTTAACGTCCGATTCAGTATTTTACTTCCAAAGATGACTTGTAGATCTTTATCTTAGCTTTCCAACCCATACTGAATCGTTCCGTTCCGATAGGCGAGCTAAGAGTTATGCCCACCAGACTGACAGGGACTTTGCTGTAACAGCTCGATCTTACAGGCATCACATGGTGTGACTTGCAGAAGCTTTTTGGCCATCTTAACGTCCGATTCAGTCTTTTACTTCCAAAGATGACCTGTAGATTTTTGTCTTAGCTTTCCAACCCATACTAAACCGTTCCGTTCCAATAAGCGAGCTGAGAGTTATGCCCACCAGACTGACAGTTGCTTGCTGAAATAGCTTGCTGTTTCTTCCCGGTTCAGCTCGATCTTGTAGGCGTCTTTTCTCCTTGAGAACATTCGAACTAGCCGATCTGTTGTGAAATAAGACTTTTAGTATTTTGAATTGGCTGTTCAATCTCTTTGGAAGCACGCCATTTCGATATCCGAGCTATGAGATATGATCGAAACAATCCGCTCTGCCAGGATTTCAGACTTGCCAGCTTGATATTTTCAAGCTACTTCTTTGTAATTCATCAAGCTTCTAAGTTATGATCTATGAACTGCACACTTGATGAAATATGTTAGCAACACAATAACAAGTTTTGTTAACATCAAAACCAAGATTATTCGGGTTTCCAAAACCCAACAAAACCCTATAATCAAAATCTCATAGTGGATACCCAACCTTGTTGACTGGAGATCCCAAGATCTATATTCAAAATGGACAACTAAATTATGAGATTGTATAAACACCTTGGAGAATTAATCTCCAACCCATTCCTATGATAAGGAGTGTAGCCTGCAAAAAAAGGTACGAGGATAGGCAAAAGGCCTTTAATGATTCCTAAGACATATAAGAATATGTTGGAGTATAGCGGGATACTCTTCTAGGAGATCACCTACGTAAGTGCGAAGTGTGGCCGCTTCAAAGATGAAAAGCACTTATGAAACCAAGCGTGGTCCATGGCCGAAACATACACAACCGTAAGAAACCAATACGAAGGTTAGAATTATTATGGTGTGGGTTCAATTGTCTTGGTTTACACCAACGACTAAATAGTTCAAGACTATAAGTTCACTATTAAGTCAAGTAAATCCGATTGAATACTACTACGGAAGATTCAAAGCCACAAGCTATCTCTCCCGATGCCATAATAGTTCGTTAAAAGCGCTCAATTACATATATGCATTAATTTAATTCATGTGGGGGATTGTTGGAAATTTGAATCAAATTAAATGGTGTGTCCATTCATGTTGGGATGCAATTTTTCATGATGGATGCTTCCAAATTGTGTCTCTTGATGATAAATTGTGTGTCCATTCATGTTGGGGTGTATTTTTTCATGATTAGTTGCTTCAAAATTAAATGGTGTGTTCATTCATGTTGGGATGCATATTTTCATGATGGATGCTTCCAAATTGTGTCTCTTGATGACACCACTTGGCATACTATATAAGAAACAACCCTTGAATGAATTAGACATGGAATTTTGGAAATTCACATCATATTTGAAGATCAAAATTTGAGTAATTTTGTGAGTCTTCATGATTGTTATGGTTGAGCATTTTTAGACCTTTGTGGTTTAAAGGATTTGTGATTTGGAGTGCTCCTATCACAAATCATAGTCGTTGTATCTTGGGAGACAAATCGCCAAAAGTAAACCGTTAGCACCGTAGCGGGGCAATATTGTCTTAAGGACAGAGATTCCAAATCTCGCCTCGACATTTCTAATACAAAGCCATTTGTTGTTTTTGCTTGCTACTTTCCTAAGATACACACCAATAAATTTATACAGCATCAGGTACCCGTACCCCAATTCTACCCCTAATCATAAATTCTCAAACTACATGTTAAGGACCGTTAGAGTTCAGCTCGATAGGGAGGTGACTAGTCTTTGTTAGCCCGTGAAATGGAGCTAGGCTTCACATTGATCTATACCATAGACTTATGGTTGATATGTTATGGGATTATTTTGAGAGATTTTGGCCTAATCCCCTTGTGATATACTATTTTTCTTTTTTCTTTTTTGTTAAACGGACAGTCACAACACTGGTAGTTTCAGATAAAATACATATTAAACTTTGAAAGGTTTTTATGTTTCTCTCTTATCCATGCCATCTTTTTTAAAATACATATTTGGTCCCTATAAAATATTTCAAATTATATGTAAAATTGCACTTTAAATTGAAGTGGTCCAATTCAATCATGATAACATATAAAAGAAAATAAAGAACAAAGTTGGTCCAAATTCATACGCGGCTTTTAATCTCCCTTGCTGTCTACACAAACTACCATACGTACGTTTATGAGGTACATATAATTCTTGAGGTCAGATGACATTTTACTCCCAAAAATTTGCATTTTATCTCCAAAAAATTGCATTGCCCCCCTAAAATTTTTTTTGCTCTACAGTTTTTATGTTTCTGTGTCCGCCACTGATTACGCATGATATTTTTGAAAATCACTCCAATTGGCCCTTCACTAAATCCTCCTTCGATGGTAATAAACACTTTTTTTTAGCGTTTAATGTTATATAATGAAATCATATTTACAAAAATATGTAAAAATTGTTTTATTAACTATTTAAAACGATGATCCAATCAAACATCATATATCGATTATTTGCTTTAATTTTTGAAAATTCATTCCACAAAGCAAAAAGATGAAATCATTGAATATGATATGATCAGGTCTCCTTTTCAAGAATCGAGCCCAAAGATTTTTGAATCACTTTGATAACTTGTTATTGGGCAATAAGTCTCAAGATTTGGACCCTTTCAGTGTCCGACGTGCAAAAGGTTCCACCACTTGTAATTGGTGCCTCCCAATTTTGGGCCATCTCGAAGGGAATCAATCCTCTTCCAAATCATAAGCCATGCAAAGGGAATCAATCCCTAAGCCATGCAAAGGGAATCAATCCCTAAGCCATGCAAAGGGAATCAATCCTCTTCCAAATCATTGGTTTTAGGGTTTCAATTCCTCAAGTTTTATTATTACATTTTATAACATAATTCGACTTAATTTAAAAATAAATATTTTATTTTTTTGTAAACATATAAGTCATACCCACAGTTCTTTAATTTTTCTATCTGCTTTCCAAGATTTCTTTCAACAAAATCTCTCAAATATCTTCTTTCTAACAAAATATATATTTTAAAAAACATATAATCTAGTACATTTGTTATGTCTAAAATACCCATGTTTAAAAAAAAAAACAAATTAGAAAAATGTAAAGATGTGTCGATGATTCTTCCTCAACTCTCCGATCCAACTGCAAAGCGTAAAACCGCAACACACAGGCTGCGAAAATGTCGATGTAATAGAACAACAGAGAGGAGGAATTCCGGTGGAGTGTAATTGAATTATGAAGATATTACAAGGAGCACGAGAACTTGGGCCCTTACGATGCATGAATGCGGAGTTCAAATATGAGCATGGAATTTTCATTTTCTACAGTCAGACGGCGAGCGAATGAATTAGGCAGATATTATATATATTTTTTGCGTAATTTAACAGCTTGAATATTTGAAGAGCTGAGATGGAAATTTGATTTTTTTTTTGGATTTGTAAAGATTGTTGTTTACTAGTGATACCCCGATAATTGTCCCGGTGCGGTTTGGACCCGAATTCTATGGCTCA
Organism: Haberlea rhodopensis; assembly: GCA_907163345.1. Lineage (NCBI taxonomy): Eukaryota > Viridiplantae > Streptophyta > Magnoliopsida > Lamiales > Gesneriaceae > Haberlea > Haberlea rhodopensis. Next base: position 7,078,353 of record CAJQUN010000021.1, on the reverse strand, counting down.
ACCCGATTTGACAAGATACCAGAGACCATTTATCTTGGCCCATCTACCTTGGCCCGCATTTGGGGCCCATTGCCCATCTTCAATTAATTGTGAAGGCCCATTATGGGAGCCCATTAAGGATGAGAGAATGGATAAAACAGTAGGTTAACATGAAGGGGGAGGGAGACTGTTTCATCAGCAGCCAACAGCCCTCATTCTTCCCCATTCTATTTCATTGCTTCTTCCTCCATTTTGTAGAAAAGATACACTGTAAATCACTCTTTTATTATAGTGAAAGATTCAAACTGGACTAGGTCCCGTGGTTTTTCCTTCGGGGTTTCCACGTAAAAAATCTTGATGTCTATTTATTTTCTGTATATTATTCATTTGTTATCGAATCGAACCAAAAAATGAGGTAACAAATTGGCGCCGTCTGTGGGAAATCGAGCTAAGGCGTTGATATTTTGGGAGTTCACCGTTCTGAAAAAGGAGGAGTTCATCGTTTGTTAAAGGGAGAGGCAATCGTCTGAAAAAAAAAAAAAGGGGGAGACGTCGATTTGGTTTTTGGGGCTAGGAAAGAGGAGAGATTTCAGACAGCACTAGGCGAAGAGCTGCTGGTGGCCAGTGGCTTCTGTGAGACTGGGAGATGAGCTCGGGTCTGTGGTCTCTGGAGCTGCTGGAGGTAGCGGCTGGGTTGTGTTGCCATTGCTGGCCTGTGTCGAGTCTAGGCAACAGCCATGGCCAGTGGTGCATGAGCTGCTAATATTCATCTCATCTGAGGCGAGTGAGGAAGAGACGTCTTTTTCTCCATTTTTCAGATCTTCTCGGCTGGTTTTTGGAGAGGATGCGTGCTACAACTCTAAGCGACGGTTTATGATTTTGGGCGGCGTGGTTCCCTTACCCGGGTAGCGGCGGCGGCTATGCGATTTTTTGCGTTGGTGCAGGAGCTGCTGGTCTTCGTCCCAGACCAAATCTGATGAGGAAAAGGATGATGCCTTCATGATTTCTCTCATATTTTCGACTGGGTTTGGCATTTCACCTGACTTATGATTTTCTTTTTATTTAATTGCTGGTGATATTCCATAACAGTGGTTAATTGTGATGAGATTCTTGGTTTTGCATCTACACGATGATATTGGCCAAGGCTCACATAGTTCACCAGAATCCAAAGAAACTTTCACCCCTATTTACGCACAAGAGTTATTCCTGCTAGGGGTTGTTCGGTTTTCTCTTTAGATTTCTTTTACCTGATTGATTGTTGAAATATCTAAGTGTTACTACATTTGAGGATTGCTCTGTTGAGGTGCTGGTCAACTTTTACATGGACAACTGTTATAGGATGTTATGGGACAAGACAGTTGTTCGTCATGAGTCATTTCAGGTGGACCAGGGCAGTGGTACTGAAATTGGCCACACCATTAAAAAATTTCCATTCTTGACACCCAGAGAGTATGTATTGGCTTGGAGACTCTGGCAAGGAAATGATGGATCCTTTTACTGCTTTAGCAAGGTCTGAGACCTCGTAACTGCTCTTGAGTAATTCTGTCTTTCTCAATATCCTACTTTATAATTTCTTATTGCCACATACCTCTTCCGCCTAGTGTGGATAGACTGGTGACTGATAAAATATATCATTTGTTGGTTTGTCCATGATTTGATACTGACTGCACTTGTGCATTTTTCAGATTAGGAGCTGTATTTTCCATGTTTGATTTTCTCCCTAATTCTGCTCTTATTTATTATTTTGGTTTGATCTGAACCTTCTACTTCAAATTTTAGCTTTTCACGGATATGTGAAGTTGTCACCCTTGCTGACCACTAGGATGCACATGGATCTGATATCAAATCCGTGTTCCATTTTTGCTATCCGATCCAACATAGTTGGATAATATGTTTCTTGATCTGTATAGGCGTATACAACCCGCTAAAAGTAGATGTCCACATTTGTGGATATCCTCTTTCTTACGATATATCAAATCTGACTAATTTTTTGTTTATGATTTCAAATTTTAAAGTAATCGTTCGAAAAATTTAAAACTCAACAACTAAATTACCATTCTTTCTCCATTGGGTGTTCATAATTATCACAAGTCATTTTTCAGTGTAATTTAGTTTTGTATTCTTAATACCTCATTTTTTCCACCTGTCTCCTGTATTCTGTCTGTTCATAATGATGTGATTCTCTGAAAAGATTTTAGCATTTTGACGTAAGATATCTAAACATAGTAGGGAGGAGATTGTCAACCGTGTTGTTGGTTTTAGAAAAGAAACAATGTCTTCCCTCTATTTGGGGAAATCCACATATGGTGGGTGTTAGTGTGGTGGTCTTTTGTTGCTCGATTGTGATACTAGCGGTTTCGAATGTAAAAGAAGGTGCACAAAGTTTATTCTTTTCATTGTCAATTTGTGATTTTATAGATCATATATGAAATACCCCAAATGTTATCTTCTTGACTGAAGTTCATGTGAGAGATTTGTTTATTGTTGTGCTAATAAGATTTCTCCATTAAAATTGCAAAGGGGTGAGCTCATTTAATTCTAGTTAAGCTTTGCTGATTAAGAAGTAATTTATACAGATAATCTTTCCCCAATTAGTTTCCAAGTCACTTACCGCCTTGTGCTTTGGAAGCTTAATATGGTTACTTCTTGCTATCTGACTTATGAAGCATATGTTATACTCAACATACACACAAGAATATTCAATACAAGGATTACCCATGCTGAGCTATACTAGCTCATAAATAATATTCATATTTAATATTATGTAAGGTTCTTGTTGATCTATATAATCACGAGAGTAAAGTAAGCGGGAATTTTATTGATTCCGGATGATTTTGCATTTGCTAGATTCATAGACTTGAGAGCTAAAGCTACTTGAAGTTTAGCATTGTGATGACTAAATTTAGTTATCTTTTAATACATCAAGCTTATTATGATGGCATGGTGTGACAAGATTCTTTGACTCAGGACTTTATTATTGACCTCAGGCATTTATCATAAATATCTTATATTGCGTCATGCATTTAAATTACAGATATTATCTTGGATTTCTTCCTTCTCTCCTCTTTTGTATTTTATCGCAGGGTCGCTACATGACTGAAGTTTAGCTACAATTTGGCTCGGCCTTGGTTCAGTAAGGGATAGCTCGGGACATGCTATATTTGGCTGAGCATCTCGCCTATTCTCGACTTATCATATATGCTATTTGGGCAATCTTGGCTTGACACAACGGGCCAACTCCAGTCACAACGTGGTACCTTATGAATCTCATCCATAGTTCGGACTTGGGTCCTCAGACTCAGTTCTGCCTCGTGTGGCATCAGCTTGACCTCACTTCGGCCTCATCCTTAGGATCAGCTCGACCTAAGGCCTCGGTTCGGCCTTGGCTACTTTGGTCTACGACTCAGCCATCAGCTAGACCTCAGCAATCAACCTCAACTTTGACACTCAGTCGCTATGCCTTAATTACGGTTCTTCCTGTCCAACTAATATTTGAATTTCGTAAACGTATATTTGTGCATTGCTATTTTATTATGATTTCAGGATAGGATCACCATAACGGGCATGCAATCTTGCAGTAAGCCCCTATTATATCAGCTCGGCATGCAATCTTGCAGTAAGCCCCTATTATATCAGCGCAGGCATGCGAAGGCCTTATTCATCAGCTCGGGACCTTTATTTGTTCTGGATTTTGGATGAAGTTGTGATGATGGGGAGTTCGGATGGGATATTCGGAGTAAGCCCACGTGTATGAGGCCGTGGCCAACATTTAGCACAGGTCCGCCCTGATTGCTCAAGCCCAGGTGTATGAGGCCCTGGCAAATATCAGCACAGGTCCGCCCTGATTGCTTAAGCCCAGGTGTATGAGGCCCTGGCAAAACATTAGCACAGGTCCGCCCTGATTGCTTAAGCCCAGGTGTATGAGGCCCTGGCAAATATCAGCACAGGTCCGCCCTGATTGCTTAAGCCCAGGTGTATGAGGCCCTGGCAAATATTTAGCACAGGTCCGCCCTGATTGCTTAAGCCCAGGTGTATGAGGCCCTGGCAAACATTAGCACAGGTCCGCCCTGATTGCTTAAGCCCAAGTGTATGAGGCCTTGGCAAATATCAGCACAGGTCCGCCCTGATTGCTTAAGCCCACGTGTATGAGGCCGTGGCACATATTTAGCACAGGTCCGCCCTGATTGCTTAAGCCCAGGTGTATGAGGCCCTGACAAACATTAGCACAGGTCCGCCTGATTGCTTAAGCCCAGGTGTATGAGGCCCTGACAAACATTAGCACAGGTCCGCCCTGATTGCTTAAGCCCAGGTGTATGAGGCCCTGGCAATTATTTAGCACAGGTCCGCCCTGATTGCTTAAGCCCAGGTGTATGAGGCCCTGGCAAATATTATTGCAGGTCTTATCGGCTCATATTTATTATATTGGAGCTCAGGTCGAGAGACTTTATGTCAGTTTATTATCTCTGGAGCTCAGGTCGGGCGAGACTTATATGCTCGGTTTATTATCTTCGGAGTTCAAACAGGTCAGCCCTGTTAAGATTTAATTCTGTATTAGGAATTATTTATAGTTGTTAATGCAGGTCAGCCCTGCACAAATAACAGGTCAGCCCTGTTAAGATTTAATTCTGTATTAGGAATTATTTCTAGTTGTTAATGCAGGTCAGCCCTGCACAAATAACAGGTCAGCCCTGTTAAGATTTAATTCTGTATTAGGAATTATTTCTAGTTGTTAATGCAGGTCAGCCCTGCACAAATAACAGGTCAGCCCTGTTAAGATTTAATTCTGTATTAGGAATTATTTCTAGTTGTTAATGCAGGTCAGCCCTGCACAAATAACATGTCAGCCCTGTTAAGATTTAATTCTGTATTAGGAATTATTTCTAGTTGTTAATGCAGGTCAGCCCTGCACAAATAGCAGGTCAGTCCTGTTAAGATTTAATTCTGTATTTAGAATTATTTCTAGTTGTTAATGCAGGTCAGCCCTGCACAAATAACAGGTCAGCCCTGTTAAGATTTAATTCTGTATTAGGAATTATTTCTAGTTGTTAATGCAGGTCAGCCCTTCACAAATAACAGGTCAGCCCTGTTAAGATTTAATTATGTACTTCGAATTATTTCTAGTTGTCATTGCAGGTCAGCCCTGCACTAATAACAGGTCAGCCCTGTTAAGATTTAATTCTTAGAATTATTTCTAGTAATTATTGCAGGTCAGCCCTGCACAAATAACAGGTCAGCCCTGTTAAAATTTAATTCCATATTAGAATTATTTTAGAACTCTTTCAGAGTCGTTGTTGCAGGTCAGCCCTGCTCAGATAACATGTCATCCTTATAACATACCAGCTCGGTTTCAACACTATGGAGTCTAATTTGCTCCATGTTGATTGTCTGGAGTTCGGCTACATCTATTTACTCAACGTGTGACTTTACTATTCTGTGAGTTCAAACAGGTCATTTGCTCGAGATATCTCGTCTCTGGAGCTCACATCAACTTATTTACTCCTCGGCTCGGCATTACTTATGGAGCTCATATCAGCCCGGATTTATCCGCTGTCTAAGGATTATTTTTGGAGCTCAGCTGTATTTTGTTTGCTCAGCACAACATATTTATCAAGCTCTGGATGTCCAGAGTTCAGCTTAGCTCGGACAAATATTATTTAGCTCATATATATTTCTTCGGAGCTTAGATCGGGTCGGGCAAAGCGTAGTTTGCTCGTACTTATTCTCAGGAGCTCAGGTTGGGCGATCATTCTTTCACTTATTTTATCATCTCTAGAGCTCATGTCGGGCGAGCTTTATTTGCTCAGGTCGGCTCAACCAAGATTAACAGTCTGTACCCCTTATCTGCTCAGAATATTTCTTATTTCTGGAGTTCAGATATATACTTATTTGCTACTCAGCTCAGCTTTATCGCCTCGGGTCTCTCGATCACCTTTGTCAGCTCGGAATTCTCGATTATAGTAGTTCGGATTCCTACTGCCCAGTACGACCTGCTATTAGGGACAGCAGCTCATATGATCACGTCGGTTCCTCTTATGGGCTTTACGAGCCGCCTATTTCATCAAGGATCGACATTCGAATTATCATAGGCTCTACCGACAGCATGACTCGGGAACTCGGCACGACGCAAGGTCACATTAGGGTTATTTAAAGGACTATCGATCCGGGTCCTCACCTAACCAGTTGGAGTCGATACAGCGCTACTCTAGCTCGACTAGAGGGGGATACTGATGATACCCCAATAATTGTCCCGGTGCGGTTTGGACCCGAATTCTATGGCTCAACCCGATTTGACAAGATACCAGAGACCATTTATCTTGGCCCATCTACCTTGGCCCGCATTTGGGGCCCATTGCCCATCTTCAATTAATTGTGAAGGCCCATTATGGGAGCCCATTAAGGATGAGAGAATGGATAAAACAGTAGGTTAACATGAAGGGGGAGGGAGACTGTTTCATCAGCAGCCAACAGCCCTCATTCTTCCCCATTCTATTTCATTGCTTCTTCCTCCATTTTGTAGAAAAGATACACTGTAAATCACTCTTTTATTATAGTGAAAGATTCAAACTGGACTAGGTCCCGTGGTTTTTCCTTCGGGGTTTCCACGTAAAAAATCTTGATGTCTATTTATTTTCTGTATATTATTCATTTGTTATCGAATCGAACCAAAAAATGAGGTAACAACTAGGATTCGAAATGAACTTTGCGGTTATTTTAATTTAACATTGATCAAGGACTTGTAATCCAAATCTGCAGGAACTAAAGAAGAAACAAAAATCTTATGTTGTTATGGGTTTTTTTGTGCTTCGAATTACATTGAGTTGTTTTTGCAATTATGATCCACATTATCTGTTTGTTAAATATGCTTATTTAATTAAAGAAACTTTTTGTAGCAAATTTGGAAAAAAGTAAAGTTACAAAACGAGCAAAACAATGAATTTACCTGATGAACTGTTATAAACATGACAAACATACTCCACATATGAATTTCTAAACAAACATTTCTCTGGGATTAATTGTATTTTGACAAGTGCACCGCTTGTGTCTATTGGTGTATACATATCTCAATGCACCACTAGACTCAAGAGATGCACGTATACCACCTTGTTAAAATTATGTGCACAATCCTTTTAAATTTAAGTGCACCATCATGTTACAATTAAGTACATCACCTTAAAATTAAGTACACAACTTTGTAAAAATTAAGTGAATCACTTTAATATAAGCAAGTAGACCACCACGTTTGTCTAAAATGTGTGTTCTAAAATTTGTGTGGTCTGATAAGTCCACAACCTGAATCTAGCAATGCACATATCGCACGTATACCGATAGACTCACGGAGTGCACATACACCACTGCCTTAATATAAAAGTGTTATGTACCGCTAGACTCCATTTCACCAATAATTTTTTTTTTTATATGCTATGTATATTATATTATAATTTATAATATGGAATTTCAGTGTCTATATTAAATTATCTCTCCTTTTTTTATGGTCCATGATATACTATGAGATGATATTCTTGTTGACAGTTCCATACCATAAGAAAACATTGTTTATGAAAACAACTGTGCACCAGAACTTTTATCATATGCTTTTGAGATTGCAAGAAGATTGTATTTGCGAAGTTTAAATTCAAAATACACTCGACTCAGTTTGGTTCTTGACTTCTTGGGATGGAATATTGGTAAAATATGATGCAAGATAATGTTTCTCTTACTTTAATTTTACTTCTTAAAGTATGATTTGAATCTAAATTTTAAATTCTAAAAATAGATTTCAAGATTTTCAACAATCTTTTTTTTTCTCCCTGAGAATCAGATTTTTAGCAATCTAAGTAACTAATATTTTCAGTAACCAATGTTTTTTCATTTGTATGAACTATGAAATCATGATTCAAGAACGTCTCAGAATATAAATAGAGAATGATTGCCGTTAATCAATAACCAAGCAATACACAATTATCCTATTACTGTTCGATGGTTTCAGTCGCCGGAAACAAAAAAAGATTGCTCAATATGTATATGAATTGCATCAACAACTCACACACATTATTTAACAACATGAAAATCGAACTCAAAATCAGATTCTATAAACCATCTATAATGAAAGAAGAAAGAACGATACTGACACGTGGTTCGGTCAATCATAATTGTTTGAGATACAAAGCAATACAACAGCTTGAATTCATTCTTGTTCACTCCTATGAATTCCAATGAACACTCTCTTGAATTCTACAATTGCTTTTTAACTATTTTTTCTCTCTTAACTTTTCTTGAAGGAATGAATGATCTCATCTTTCAATCTATGCTTCTGCTCCTTATGGCTGGAGCATCAGTTCAACAGGTTACCAGTTGCATACTTGGAGTAACTTTCGGTCCTTGAGAGTAACCAACTTCAACTATCATTTCAGAATCTTGAATGAGTTGAGTTACACTATGAATTGTGACTTGGTTTTGAATACTTGACAATAATCTAACATTCATGTTATGTCGATGCCAAACGAGGACGTCTGGACATGGAGTCATGAAGCTGGTGTGTTTACACCACCAAATCTGCGTATAAACTCCTATGCCCAAGATGAAGCAAAGCTGTGACGTAACCAGAAATTTTAAATTTGGTGAGCTAAACATTATTCTGAAGTATATGTATAAACATAGAAAAATAATATGCAATATATTATATTAACTTGAGTAACTAAATAGAAAATATTGAATACAATAAAAATATACTAAAAGATTATTTTAGTTGCAGCCTACGATTCTTCAAAATATCAAACTTATCAATGATGAACTTTGTATCAATTGTAAGAGCAATCTCCATCTCAATATAAATAACGATGGAATTGGTAAGAAAATCATTTTTCATTTTATTGCGAAGTGATGTCTTGATAAGTTTCATCACAGAAAAGCTCGCTCTGTGGTTACCGTAGAAACCTGAAGAGTCAATACCAACCGAATCAACATATCAATCATGGGATAAATGCCTGACTTTTTTGTTGCAGCCAATGTCTGACACAAGTGATGAAGAGAATCAAGTTTCTGAAATTGTGTATGACGAAGCACATCAAACTTATAGTGATCCAACCGTCTATCCAAATCTTCTACTTCCCCCTTAGTAAAGCCTCAAAAATAAAACTTATCAACCAGAGAACAAATAATGTATGGTGAAAATGATTTGAACCCATCGACAGGACTCAGAGCATTACTAAGAGTAAGCAGTTCCATCGTATTCTCTGGAAATCTATAATTCAACTCCATCAACTGAAAATCTATAACAACATTGAATATATAAAAATGATAGTGATCACATACTGTTATATTATTCTTTTGCTGTCAAGAACGCTTTGTACCTTGCATACAGCGGCCATCTCAGTCAGGGACATCAATGTCATTACTTGCATAAAACTCAACAACACTCCAGAGAACTTTCCCATCTATCATCACGGACCTCTTGAAGAATTGACTTAGTAGTGGACACTAAATTCACAGCACTCAAAATATCTATGTTATTCTTTTGCAATGCTTGACACAAGATATCATACTTCATGCATAAAAAATAAAGTAAATACAAATTCAAATGATTTTATATCTAACTATGAACCTCTAGCCTCTTCACGAATATTACAATTCAAACCTCCATCAACAAGATCTTGAAGAAGTGTACACATCGAACCAAAGAAATCAATTAACCTTCGAACAGAGTAAAAATGTGAACTCCAATGAGTAGCTCCAATACCAGTCTCAACTTCCCCCAATGCTATCAAATCATTAATTTAGCCTCTCGAACTGATTTCAATTAACAATGACGTTTTGCAGAAGCACTAACAAAATTGACAATTGAACTTAGTTTTGAAAAGAAACGCCACACATCATGTTCCTCTTTAGAGACTGCAACTAAAGCAAGCTGTAATCTATGAGCAAAACAATGAACATAATAAGCATGTGGAGTATCTTTTAAAAATAGAGCTTGTAATCCATTCCATTCACCACGCATATTGCTAGCACCATCATATCCTTGCCCTCTTAAATTTACGACAAAGAGATTGTTGGCATATCTCTTTTTTCAAAGTCAGCGCATTTGCATTTTCAACATCCACAACTTCGAAAAATCGTTCTCTTATGAACCCATCTCGATCAACATATCTTAAAATAATAGCCATTTGTTCTTTACTAGATTCATCAATTGCTTCATCAACAAGAATAGAGAACTTGCTATCACCAATGTCTTCACGAATTTTGTCCCTGATACTATCTGCAATAATTTTCAAAATCTCCTTCTGAATCAATGGTGACGTGTATTTGGCATTTTTAGCTGCTTTTTCTAAGATAATTTCACCAATTTTTGGATTTATTCTTCCTAAAAGTTTCATCAATTCATTATAGTTTCCACGATTGTTAGAGTCCACCGATTCATCACGACCTCTAAAAGCACATTCTTGCATTGCTAAAAACTTTACACTTTCTATAGATACCTTTAGAAGCAACCAATTTTGCTCGATTTCCTTGGAACATTGTTTTTGTATCCTCCTATCGATATGTTGATCTACATTTTTTAGGTCTCCCCATTTTCTCATTGCAAAACTATGTCTTGAATTACCTTCTCCTTCATGTCGTTTGAATGGACAATTTTTACAATTGACTCGTTTCTAATTTTTGAATCCTTTGACAGTGAATGTATCAAATTGTGCTGAATTATCGTCAAAGATATACCATGGGAAACAAAATGCACTTTCCTTCTGTATAGAAAACTCGAGCCATGGATATTTTAGGAACTAGGGGATTGAAATCTACGATTTTGACCACCACAATTAGTAGAAGGATAATTATATATAGGTTGACTCGGTCATTTATCAATGTACTCACCTCATCCTGTATCTCAACCGGATACTGTAATATTGTAATACGTTTTCTAGGATCGGGTTCATAATACGAGTTTTATTATCACTTGGTCTAACATCAACTTCATTTTCAAGTCTGGGTCTTTTACTCTTTGATGGCGATTTTGTAGTAGAAACAGATGAATCTTGTGGATCATTTGCTTTACTTGTTGATGCAACATATTTCTTATTGAAAAAATAAAACATATTACGATTTTTCATCGCAATCAACCTGTAAGCAAAACAATTGCAATTGCAATATAAATTCCATCAAATTAATTGTTCATTTGCACATGGAATAAGAAGTTACATGATGTATGTTAGATATGGCTCGACTAATAAATAAAAAGTCTGAATTGCAAAATAAATTCTCAGATCGATTGGCCATAGAATTCTAGAGCTAAAAATTCCCAAATCTACATATAAATGCATAACAAAAGAAAATAACAAAAAAAAAAAAAAGAATTTCAATCTGAGGCACTACATGTTCACGTTCACACTCACCAGACTCCAAAGTCCACAGTTTGCAGAAGACTCCTAAGTCCACAGTTTGAAGAACAGTATTTGATAGCTTTGTTGAGTTGTTCTTTCTAACGCGGGCAACGCCGATTTCTGAAAGTAATATATTAATAGGTTAAAAAATGGTGTGCTATATCTATATAATAGTAGTTGGGCCCAAAAAAATCTGGTGGGCTGGAGTAAAATATTGTAATACTCCACACATGTAAAAATTAAAACTTTAAAATGGTTTATAAGGGTTAGAGTGGACTTCTATAACAACTTTGATTAACCATTTTCGCAAAGCGATGTCAGATAAAGAATAGTTGCTATATAAGCCCATTGTGCAGTTGTGTTTGTGTGGGCCGGGGCTTGACAGAGTAATATCAGAGCCGTAAAAACTTGGTCGCGATTATTTTAAACACTTCTTTTCTAGTATGGTGCGATTTTATACCACAAGTGCACGGTGCCAAGTTTTAGTAAAATGATATGAAAGTAGGGATGTCGCACCCACATGGACTAGTAGTAATTACCAAATTCAATTAGCTTAACTATATTTAATCTACGAAATTGTTATGAATAATTGACTAATTTACTCAAATGTAGGAAATAACCAAAACACAAAGATAACAGAAGAGATAAATATCGAGACTTCGGTTCACTTAAGCAATCCCCCACAATTCATCTACTAATCCTAGTCAAGATTAATGCATCTAAGGTGACAAGTTTTCCGGTTATATCTAATATACTCTATCGAGTTATAGTAAACCTAATACCAATTTGCAGTGAGCAACTCTAGTTCACTTATTTAACAAATCAATATTGCATACGCTTTATGTATACTCATAGCCTTCGATTACTAGATATCTATAGGTATCACTCATGTATTTGACGTCATCTCTCGATCTCGGTCTGAAATCCACGGTTCGTGTTATTTGTTTCGTATTACAATATTATATCTCGGTCTCAATTGAAAACTAACACCATTCAAAGGGTAGCTAATCCCTTAAAAGCATTAAAAACATAACACAAACTCAAAGATAGCAAAAACTCAATCAAAAACTAGAACTAAAACTGTGGGTTCATACAAAAGATCTCATAATCTCGATAAACGACTTAGCCTAGCAAATAAAGCAAGAACAATGTTTTATCATATTAAACAACATAATAAACATTGAAACTTGAATAGACAATCAAAAACTAAGTTCGGAAATACAGAAAATCGCTAGGCGTTGACTCCTTTGCGTTGATCAAATATCCCGTCTCCCGCTGCGTTGCTTGAATCTCCAACTTGTATGTGGTGGCTCCTCCCAAATTTATGGTAAAATCAGATGTCAAAAGTCCCCACTTTGATGCAAAAACTCCCTTTTATAGTGAGAAATCAGAGTTCATCCAAATCTGAGACCAAAAATAGCCCATAACTTAAAAAAATGATGTTTCTCGCGCAGGACTCTGTTGGCGATCGATCGCTATGTCCATGGCGATCGATCTCTTCAACTTTCTTTCTATGGCGATTGATCTCTGTCTGAGTGGCGATCGATCGTCTAAACCTTTTGCCCCTATGATATCGATTTATCCTTTTATGGTGATCGACCCCTCTATAAAATTTTACACACTTCACTGCATCATGGCGATCGATCTCTGCATCATGGCGATCGTCATCTTCAATTTCAGCCACATCAACTCTTTTCACCTTCATTCCAATGTTTTGGTTCGTTTTGTTCCATTTTCACATTCCAGTCCATAAAATGAGGTTTTTTGGATATTTCTTGCACTTCTTACCAGATTACTGGAATTATACAAAAAACATAACCAAAAGCGTAAAATCATCCAAGAATCACTATAAAAATAGCAATAGACATGTGCAAATATAAGTGCAAAAATGGAACTTATCAACTCCCCCAAACTTAGCTCTGATCATCATCTAGCAAGAATATAACTAAAAACAGTGAAATTCACAAATGATAGGTGACATGGATTATTTCGTGCTCATATGTTTCACTCATACCACAACAAAAATCCATCTAACTGTTGGACACGAAGTGTTTTATCTTTAAGTCAAGTAACAAGCTTCAAACTTGGAACGTATGTGTGTGCTATTTTCAATCACAAGTGTCATACAATCATCATAGATCAAACAATGTTAATCAACAACAATCAAGATCATCATCGAGCATCTCATATGCCTATTTTTCAAGCACTTCTCCACTATGTAATTAATTCCCTAGACTTGGATCAAAAGGTCTTTACAAGCTTATAATGTTAGCCCTTTTGTTGTCGGTTTTCAAAGAAAATGTAGGATAAGCGCAAAGAAGAGAGTATAGCTAAAGTTCATTTTTTTAGCACATATTGAGCTTCTCTTCTTTTTTTTTTTTTCTAGCATTGACCACTTTGGGTCTAATTCATTTACTTTATCTCAAGGCTCTTTCTTTACATCTTTTTTTTTTTTGCTCTTTTTCTCATTCATCAATCTTTTTCAATAAGTTCATCATGATATAACAATTTACGTGCATCGAATGCGATTCATTATACTCCCTTAGGGTAAGGATAAAAATCATTTTCAGGCTCGTCTAAGGGTAAGTATCATGAGGTTATCAACAAGTCGAATTGTGGTTAATTTTTATTCTTTTTCAATTAAGCTCAAAAGTGGACACTATAGATAAATGTAGACAAGGTAGGCTTGAATGACTCAAACGTTCCAAAGATTGTCTAAATCATGTCAAGGTCAAGTTCATAATTATAAAATTTCGCCTCAAAGTGCCATCATCAAATAGGTTTTATGATCACTCTAAGATGCTCAAGACATGTCATCAAGTCCCACACATATCATCACTATTCTTAATGAAAGCAACAAGTTCATGACTCAATGTGCTCAAATTATTCCTCATTTTCAACATGTCAACTCAACTCAAGATATTCACAACATGTCTATAATCTTCAAGATGCAAGTCATAAGTAGAGTAAAATTGATATCATCATGGCATAGAACCACTATTTTAATCCAATTACATCAAAAAAAAATTTATATGATCTTCATAGGATAATTCAAGATCATTACCCAACTAAATATTCACACAGCTCAAGAGAAACAATCAATCAACGACTCGCTACTCTCCCAAACTTAAATATTGCATTGTCCTCAATGTAATAAGATTGAAAATTAGGGACAACGAAATACCTGTGGTGACGCCCGTCAGTAGTCTTCACCCTTATCCTTAGCTTCTTCATCATTGGTGAGAGTGTGATCAAAATTTGAGTCAACACAAAAAACTAAATTTAAAATGCAAACCAACTAGAAATAAAATCAAAATGGAGATAAGGAAAGAAATAGTTCTTAATTTGTAGTCCCGAGTTGGACTTATTACCACATTTCCTCAAATGTTGGAATCGTTTGTGGAGCATGAATCTCTGTAATCAACTGGGTAATGCATAAACCTCTCATCATTAATGACATATGTGTCTAGAATAGGATCATTTACCTTAATTACTCCATGCAGGTATATCTTAGTAACAATGAATAGTCCAACCCATGAAGCCTTTCGCTTGCTTTGAAAAATGCGAGGTGGTGATGCTTTATGTAATAGGATTGTCTCTCCCTTCATGAACGTCCTTTTATCTTTTTGCTTCTCCACCTTTCTTGGCTTCATCATGTCATGATCTTCTTCAATCTCTAGCTCGGTCTTCACCTCCACCTCATCAGTACCTTGCACCACATCAACAAGCAACGTGTCAATCATGTTAACTTTTAGATAATCCTATCGTTCTGTAAGTGTGTTGAAGATTAAAACATATTGAATGTAACCCGATCATCTGCTACAAGGAGGATCAACTTCCCTTTCTTCAACATCAATGATGGCTCTTCCAGTAGCTAGGAATTGGCGTCCCAGAATCAATGGCATCTTCACATCCTCCTCCATATTCAACACTAGGAAATCCACTGGGAAAGTGAATTGATCTATCTTTACTGACACATCCTTGACGATTCCTAGTGGGTAGGTGATAGACTTGTCCATCATTTTCAACACCACCCTTGTGGGCTACGACTCTCCCTGTCCAAGTCGCCTATAAAGAGACAAATGCATTAAGTTAACAACAACCAAATCACATAATGATTTAATGGAAGAAATAAGCCCAATAGTGCAAGGAATAGAGAAACTCCTTGGATCTTTTAACTTGGTGGCCGATTTCTTTTGCACAATAGCACTACATTCCTCAGTCAAAAAGATAGTCTCGTGCTCTCCCAATTTCCGCTTCTTAGATAACATCTTCTTTAAGAATTTAGCATAGTTTAGCATTTCTCTTAACGTATCAATAAATGGTATATCTATATGCAAATTTTTAGGCATGTTTAAAAATTTGGCAAAGTTTGAATCAAATTTTGCCCTATTAACTGTTGTGGGAAACGGGATAGGAATGTGTACCTCTTCTTGTGGTGTGATAGGTGGAGCGGTATTAGTGGACTTTCCCTTGTTGTGTGTCTGTTCCTTATCCTCTTGTTTAATTTCAATCTTTTTAGTCTCCTTTTCGTCGCCAAGCTCCTTTCCACTCCTCAGTGTTATGGCATGTACTTGCTCCCTAGAATTCTTTTCAGTGTTGCTAGGTAGAGTTTCTTGTGCTCGTCCAGCCAACATGGTTGCCAGTTGCCCCACTTGAGTTTCCAAGTTCTTAATTGAAGCATCCTGATTTTGCATCCTATTCTCCATCAAAGTCATGAACTTGGTTACTAACTCCTCCATGCTTGGCTTTGGTGGATAACCTGGTGGAGGTTGTGGATAATTCTTTAACCCTGGATTGTATGCATTGGAGTAGTGGTTGTTGGGTGGTGGCCTTTTTCCCACATAATTAACAATTTCATTAGTTTGCACAAATGGGTTTACCTGCTTGGCATTCAACGCTTTGATGATTGCCTCAGCATATGTCACAAGTAAGCACTTGAGCTTTCATCTTGTCATGCTCATGTTGCCTAGCCTCTTGTTCAATGCTTCAATTTGGGCGGCCAAAGCAGTAACGTCACTCACTTGATGAATTCCAGCTTGCTTCTTTGGCACGTTCCTTTCAGACTGCCACTGATAGCTATTAGTAGCCATCTCCTCCAAAAGTGTATAGGCGTCTTTTGTGTTCTTCTCATAATGGTACCTCCCGATGCCGCATCAATCATCGAACGATTAGTGAAAAATAAACCACTATAGAATGGTTGTACCTGAAGCCAGATGGGAAGGCCGTGATGTGGGCATTTCCTCAATAAGTCTTTGAAGCATTCTCAAGCCTCTTACAGTGTCTCTGGATCATGTTGCATGAAAGTATTGCCATCTTCGCAGTCTTTGATGGTGGGAAGTATTTGGACAGAAATAACTGCATCATTCCATTAGTGATAAACCTACAAGCAAAGAATGAAACCATGATTTAGCTTTGTCCTTTAATGAAAAGGGAAAGAGTCATAACCTGATGGCGTCGTCAGTGACACCATTGTGCTTGAAGGTGTCACAAGAAATTGGAGATATGAGCATTATGATCATCAGTAGACGATCCTCCAAATTTCACCAAGTGTTGAATCATTTGTGTTGGAATCGAAGAGGGGGGGGGGGGGGGGGGGGGGTGAATGAGATTCCTTGGCTACTTTAGCGTTTTAAAATGAGTTTGAAAAATAAAAGAGTTTTGCGCTTTGCTGAAGCCTTGAGTCAATCGATAAATAAAAAGAAAAAAATAAATAATGCGTAAATGAAATAAAGCAATAAAATGACAAGAGATTTGTTATAGAAGTTCGGCGATGAATCGCCTACGTCTCCTCTTCCCGGTTAGATAACCTCCAACCGAGATTCCACTAGAACAATTGATCTTGGCCTTGAGGGCTCCAAGTTAGCCACAACACAACTCTTCATGAGTTACAAAGCTCTTCCCGAGCACACTACTCTTCCCGAGTACACAACGCTCTTCCCGAGCACAATACTCTTCCCGAGTATACAAAGCTCTTCCCGAGCTACCAACACTCTTCACGAGTCTTCTTGGCCTTAAGGGCTCCAAGGATAGCCACACACTTGCACCAACTATAATTGTTGATGACTTTACAATTTTCCAACTTGCTTTGGTGTTGGAGGACCTTTACAATAGATCAAACACAAACACCTTCACGGTGCACTCACACGAAGAAAACAAGACTCTAACAAAGAAGAGATTACAAACTCCAATACAACAACAATGTATGGAGATTGCAATACAATTTGAAATAATAATTATCAAGACTTTGTAGAAGTTTGTAGGCTTGTTCCTTAGCTTCAAAATGCTCCAAAGCATCCATATTTATAGTGTAGGAGGCCCCCTAGGCTCCTACTAGCCGTTTCTACACAAAAGGCTGAAATCACTCCTCGATTGCCTTAGCCATCGCCTCAGGCGATCTCCATCGCCGCGCCCCAACGGTCAGCATAAATCACGCATCGCCTCAGGCGATGTCCCGAGCGCCTCAGGCGATCCAAATTAAATTCCAATGCCGTAGCCTCAGCAGCCTAAAATCTTGCATCACCTCAAACGAACTCCAATCGCCTCAGGCGTTCCAGCCATTGCCTCGGGCGTTCAGCCCATCGCCTCAAATGATCTCCCTTGCGCGCATGCCCGCGCATGCCTCGGCGTCGCCTCTGTCGATGTGCGGGGCGAAGTGCAAATGGTTGCCATCGCCTCAGGCGTTGGTCATCATCGCCTGGAGCGATCTTCCTGGTATGCTCGCCTAGCCATCGCCTCTGTCGATGTGCGTGGCGATGCCTCGCCTGGCACCCATCGCCTGTGGCGATGATCACCATCGCCTGGGGCGATCCAGGCCAGAATATGCACACTCTATTTTCTTCATTCCAAATCACTTTTCATCACTTAATCTGCACACTAAGTAGATGCATTAGTATAACAAACACAAGTTTTGTTGATCATCAAAACTCAAAGATTGACCGGGGATAATTTAACGCATTAAACGCAACCATGCGTTTAAGGCTCAACAATCTCCCCCTTTTTGATGATCACAAAACTTGATAAACTTGAATAAGTAATATGCATGTAATGTGAGTAAAAATGACTCCCCCTTAACAATTGCATAACACATACAAGTTAAACAAGTAAAGCATCAAACAAATAACTCTCCCCCTCAAACCATGCATACACAAGCTCTCCTCCTTAAACTATGCATGTATTAAGGTTCAAGTTTATCACAAAATTCTCCCCCTTTTTGTGATAATAAAAAAACATAAAATTTAAATAAACATAGCTCAAATATGTTGACACATAGCCATATTTTAACAATTTTACACATGGTCCTCACCAAGCATGTAATAGCTATTAGATCAAATCAATTAGTGAAATACACATGCGTTTAAGGCACTCAACAATAAATTCTAAATGTTGCAATGTGTGCATATGTTCATGCATTCATGCCCAATAAACAATAAAATTATCAATGCATTATAATAAATCATATAATTGCACATTTTCACATAGCATATTCAAATTTGAATGCAAGGCATATCAAGATACTTACTATAAAAAGATAAGCATACATCATGCATTTAACAATTATGCTAAGGGGTTATGCATTTTACTCCAATGAATATTGAGCTTCAATATTTATTGATAACAATTGATTTGTGCCAATGAATTTTGAATTGCTCTTTTAAAATGAATAAAATAAATTTTACCCTCGATGACAAGAGTTCGTTCTTGTCATTGGTCCAATACCTCGCGCCTCCTCTATTGAGGTGAATAGGATGAACTCTTCCTTTGAATTGCTTGTGCCTTCATCCATCCCTTTGTTGTCCCTACAAAACAAATTAACAATAGGAGGATCTTTGGTACCCATTTGATTTTTGGGTCCTTGTGGGTTAACTTTCAATGGCACTTTTGGAATCCATTTCCACCTCTTATTAGGTTGGTATTGGATTCTAGCAAACCTACACTTATTCTTAGTGTGGCCAATTTTACAACAATAGTTGCAAGTAGGAGAATCATGCTTGGCTTTAGCTAACATGTTTGAAAATGATTTTGATTTGCTTGAAAAACCTAACCCGGCTTTGTCAAAGCTACAACGTTGCAAGCCAAGCAACTCATTCATCTTTAAACTACTATCACTAAACTTGGCAAAATATGTCTTTAAATCAAGCATTTTCAAAATAATATTTTCTTCTTCCTTCTTAGCCAAGTCTAGCTTATGCAATTTGTTGCTCTTCTTGGTTTTAGCAAGACAATCAATGAGTTCATTATAAGCATCTAATGATTCATCATAAGATGGTACCTCATCATCGCTTTCATTTCCTTCATCATTTGTGTCATCTTTGGCCATGAGACAAAGGTTGGTTTCTTCTTCATTGGAGTCGCTATCACTCCATGTAGCTATGCACGCCTTCTTCTTCCCTTTGTCCTCATTCTTCTTCCTAGGACACTTGTTAGCATAATGGCCTTTTTCTTGACAATTATAACAAGTTACCTCATGTTTGGATTCTTGTTTGGTCGCACTTGAGGTCTTTGACTTGCTATGTTTGTTGAAGAGCTTCTTGAACTTCTTTGTGAACAAGATCATCTCTTCGTCATCATCCTCGTCTTCATCCTCGGAATGATCTTTCCTTCCAACCAAGGCGATCCCCTTCCTCATGGATCTATCATCCTCCTTTATTTCCCTTCTTGTAGATACTTCAAGTTCATGAGTCACCAATGTGCCATGAAGCTCATCAAGGTCGTAAGATGCATTCTCTCCTTTGTTGGACTCGATGATGGCCGTCCTCTTTGCGTCCCATTCCTTAGGCAAGGCCCTTAGTGCTCTCCTCCATATTTGTTTTGGAGGATACTTCTCTCCAAGTTGGGCAAGCTCGTTTATTATTTGAGTGAGCCTCCTAAACATCGAATCAACTTCTTCTCCGGACTCCATCTCAAAAGTTTCATACTTGAGTTGCAATAGATCAATCTTGGTCTCCTTCACTTGATTGGTGTCCTCATGACAAATTTGCAATTTGTCCCAAATTTCCTTTGCGGTTGAGCACATCGAGATCCGGTTGTACTCCTTCATATCTAAAGCACAATGCAAAATATTAATAGCTTTAGCATTTTGAGAAATTAAAATCATGTCCGCTCTTGTGAAATCGTCCATTTCTTTGGGAACACTTATTCCCCCAACTTCCTTTAGAGGAATGTGTGGACCTTTCACAATAATTTTCCATAGATCATAATCTACGGATTGGATGTATAGAGAAATTCTATTCTTCCAATAACCGTAGTTATCACCCGTGAAAAGCGGAGGGCGATTTGTCGATTGACCTTGAGCAAACTCATTTGCTAGATTAGCCATAAAAAAGATTTTGATTTAAAACAAAAATCAAATGGCTCTGATACCACTTGTTGGAATCGAAGAGGGTGGGGGGGGGGGGGGGGTGAATGAGATTCCTTGGCTACTTTAGTGTTTTAAAATGAGTTTGAAAAATAAAAGAGTTTTGCGCTTTGCGGAAGCCTTGAGTCAATCGATAAATAAAAAGAACAAAATAAATAAATGCGTAAATGAAATAAAGCAATAAAATGACAAGAGATTTGTTATAGAAGTTCGGCGATGAATCGCCTACGTCTCCTCTTCCCGGTTAGATAACCTCCAACCGAGGTTTCACTAGAACAATTGATCTTGGCCTTGAGGGCTCCAAGTTAGCCACAACACAACTCTTCCCGAGTTACAAAGCTCTTCCCTAGCACACTACTCTTCCCGAGTACACAACGCTCTTCCCGAGCACAATACTCTTCCCGAGTATACAAAGCTCTTCCCGAGCTACCAACACTCTTCACGAGTCTTCTTGGCCTTAAGGGCTCCAAGGATAGCCACACACTTGCACCAACTATACCTGTTGATGACTTTACAATTTTCCAACTTGCTTTGGTGTTGGAGGACCTTTACAATAGATCAAACACAAACACCTTCACGGTGCACTCACACGAAGAAAACAAGACTCTAACAAAGAAGAGAATTACAAACTCCAATACAACAACAATGTATGGAGATTGCAATACAATTTGAAATAATAATTATCAAGACTTTGTAGAAGTTTGTAGGCTTGTTCCTTAGCTTCAAAATGCTCCAAAGCATCCATATTTATAGTGTAGGAGGCCTCATAGGCTCCTACTAGACGTTGCTACACAAAAGGCTGAAATCACTCCTCGATCGCCTCAGCCATCGCCTCAGGCGATCTCCATCGCCGCGCCCCGACGGTCAGCATAAATCACACATCGCCTCATGCGATGTCCCGATCGCCTCAGGCGATCCAAATTAAATTCCAATGTCGTAGCCTTAGCAGCCTAAAATCTTGCATCGCCTCAAACAAACTCCACATCGCCTCAGGAGTTCCAACCATCGCCTCGGGCGTTCAGCCCATCGCCTCGGGCGTTCAGCCCATCGCCTCTGTCGATGTGCGGGGCGAAGTGCAAATGGTTGCCATCGCCTCAGGCGTTGGTCATCATCGCCTGGAGCGATCTTCCTGGTATGCTTGCCTAGCCATCGCCTCTGTCGATGTGCGTGGCGATGCCCCGCCTGGCACCCATCGCCTGGGGCGATGATCACCATCGCCTGGGGCGATCCATGCCAGAATATGCACACTCGATTTTCTTCATTCCAAACCACTTTTCATCACTTAATCTGCACACTAAGTAGATGCATTAGTATAACAAACACAAGTTTTGTTGATCATCAAAACTCAAAGATTGACCGGGAATAATTTAACGCATTAAACACAACCATGCGTTTAAGGCTCAACAATTTGAATTATGACAGGCTTGATCTTGACGTTATTAGCCTGAATCCTCGGTCTAGCTATGCTCGGCAGGTTGCCTTGGAAATAGAGTTGTGCGTAGTCCATCAATGATCGTGTAATCGACGCCTCCTCATTGTGTTGTTCACGTTCATAATTCCCTCATTGATTATTCTCAGCCATCACTCGAGCTTCTCTCCGAAGTCTACGGCAAGTTCGTTCAATCTCTAAGTCAAAAGGCTCTAGTATAGGTTTGTCACTCCGTAGCATGCACCACAAAGACAACTACCTGCAAAAGTCAAAACAAGAAAGAAACAGTAGTAGTGAAGTAGTATAAACAGTAACATAAGTAATAATAAAAAGAAATGGCTAAAGTATAGTCAACTAATCTCTTATGATATTACTTAAACTAGTCCCCGGTAACGGCGCCAAAAACTTGGTCGTGATTATTTTAAACAATTCTTTTCTAGTACGACACGATTTTATACCGCAAGTGCACGGTGTTAAGTTTTTGTATAATGATATAAAGTAGGTATGTCATACCCACAGGGACTAGTAGTAATTACCAGATTCAATTAGTTTAACTATATTTAACCTACGAAATTGTTATGAATAATTGATTAATTTACTCAAATGTAGGACATAACCAAAACACAAAGATAACAGTAGAGATAAATATCGAAACTTCGTTCACTTAAGTAATCCCCCACAATTCATCTACTAATCCTAATCAAGATCAATGCATTAAGGTGACAAGTTTTCCGGTTATATCTTATATACTCTCTCGAGTTATATTAAACCTAATACCAATTTGCAGTAAGCAACTCTCGTTCACTTATTTAACAAGTCAATATTGCATACGCTTTACGAAAACTCCTAGCCTTCGATTACTAGATATATATAGCTATCACTCATGTATTTGACTTCATCTCTCGATCTCAGTCTGAAATCCACGGTCGTGTTATTTGTTTCGTATTACAATCTTATCTCTCGATCTCAATTGCAAACTAACATCATTCAAAGGGTGGCTAATCCCTTAAAAGCATTAAAAACATAACACAAACTCAAATGTAGCAAAAACTCAATCAAAAACAAGAATTAAATTGTGGGTTCATACAAAAGATCCCTAATATCGATAAACGACATAGCCTAGCATAATAAAGCAAGAACAATGTTTTATCATATTAAACAACACAATAAACATTGAAACTTGAATAAAAAATCAAAACTAAGTTTGGAATACAAAAAATCGCTAGGCGTTGACTCCTTTGCTTGATCCGATATCCCGTCTCCCACTGCGTTGCTTGAATCTCCAACTTGTATGTGGTGGCTCCTCCCAAATTTAGGGTAAAAATCAGATGTCAAAAGTCCCCTCTTTGATGCAAAAACTCCCTTTTATAGTCAGAAATCCGAGCCCATCCAAATCTGAGACCAGAAATAGCCCATAACTTAAAAAATGAAGTTTTCTCGCGCAAGACTTGTTGGTGATCCATCGCTATATCCATGGCGATCGATCTCTTCGACTTTTCTTTTGGTGATCGATCTCTGTTCTGATGTGCGACGATTATGAGGAAGACAAGTTACACCTGTTCTTCACCTGCATGATCTCACATCAAGTCTGGAATGGAATTTTGTGTATATTAAAGACATGTGGTAAAAACACTATTTATTTACAGATATAATCCATACTTCTGTAGTATTATTTGTTATGTGCAGATTGACTGAATATGTCAAATAACAAAATTTTATAAATTTTACGTGGCTTTTATATATAATAAGCTATTTTTTTAAAAAATAATATATATATATATATATATATTTATATATGCATAATAAATAATTTCACAAGCAGAAAAGCAAAAAAAAAAAAAAAAGTTAAAAAACAAATTAAAAAAAGCCAAATAATAATTTAATTATGCATGTTCATTTTACATAGGTTTTTGGTCATCTTATTGATCAAAGTGGTGATACACAACAACAATAATTAACTTTTTTTTCCTAAGTCAAAATTATCTACCCTAAATCCTCCAGTGATATGCATCACATGTAATATGTATCGTTGTCAGTCCCAAGCATGAAAGGAGGAGAGTAGTGGAAGGCCTGTGGCAGCCATCTGTAAAAATTAGTCACATCTCATGTCATGAATCGTAATATGAATTTCGATGAGGGGCTGCCTACTCAGCGACATGCTGCATCGACGCCCAGGTGTAGTGGTAAATGGGCAAGGGTTTCTAGATCGTCGCCCAGAAGCAACACGCCACATCGACGCCTGGGTGTGGTATCAAATGAGTAACGGTTTCCTCACCTTGAGCAAGTGGGGTAAATAAGTTAGCTCGGAACCAGGAGCATATGATTCTTTTAGCATCTTGAAATGTAGGTTCCCTTACCAGTAGATTATGAGAGTTAGTAGAGATTATGAGTAGGAGACATATAAGTATTTTGTGTGTGCAAGAGACCAAATAGGTAGGTGAGAAAGCCAAAACCATATCCACTGGGGATATAAACTTTGGTATATAGGTAATGATGAGAACCGTAATGGGGTGGTTGTAATCTAGACAATAAACTACTCAAGTATGTAGTTGAAGTTAAGAAGAAGGGAAATATGATAATATTAGTTAAGTTAGTCTTAGACAATGATACTTTAAAAAATGTTAGTGTCTATATACCACAAATTGGTCTAGATGAGGCTACTAAGCATGAATTATGGGAAGATCCAGATGATTTGGTGAAATAAATACTCTTTAATAAGAAAATATTCATCGGAGGGGATTTAATGGTCACATAGGTTCTGATCGGGATGGGTATGAGAGTGTCCATGAAGGCTTTGTCTTTGGGGAGAGGAACACCGCAGGTAACTCACTTTTGGATTTTGTAAATGATGACTTAATCCTAGTGAATATCTTGTTTAAGAAGAGGTCATTCCATCTAATTGCATTTAGAAGTGGGTCTAGTGTTGTGATGCCTGGGGATTTATGGGGTTAATCCCGGTGTGGTAATAATCCTTAAGGGATTTTAATTGTGGCAGTTATGAATTAATTACGGTTCGGGACTCTCGGGGATTTTAAATCCAGTTTTAGAGTAGTTGGATCCAAGGGATGAGATTGTATTCTCATCGTGGTGATAACCTTGGAATTTGGTTTTTGGTGGGATCTGGGGTTGTTGTGTTTTGGGGTTGATTTATGGCCCCTTGTTAAGGATTTATGTTGTATGGGGTGTGAGGATTGTTGTTGGGGAAGATTTGGCAAGAAAAACGCCATTTTTGGCTGTTGCATGTCGAGGCGATCGATCCCTAGGGCGGGGCAATCGATCGCCGCGACGTTGTTGAAAATTTCAGGAAGATGTACAGTGAGGCGATCGACCGCCTCAAAGGAGGCGATCGATCGCCATGAGGCAGTAGCCAAAAATCGTTGAGAGGCGACCGATCGCCTGAAAATGAGGCGATCGATCGCCCATACCATTTTGCGAGACGATCAATCGCCTGGGTTGAAGCGATCGACCGCCAATGCCTATTTTTGGGGAATTATTTCGTGTTGAATTTTCGATGCATGCTTTGCCCGGGGTCTTTTAAAATGGTTAATCGTCATGGATGACTAATGGTGTTTAGCACATAATTCATCGGTCACGGGACCAAGGCAAGATTGGATTCGAACTACGGGAATATAAGGACGTATGACGTACGAGCATAGCCCTTTAATATATTTGCAATTGTTGAGTGCTTGGTACACTGTGTTGTGATGAATGTATATGGAAATGCATGGTATATAGTATTAGCATTAAACGGATGTTGAAATGCATGATTTATGGTATTTGCTGCAAATGTATACATATGCATTGTGATTATTGGATTTGGGATATTGGTATGCTCACCCCGTGTGGGGGCTGTCTCTGTTGGGGCAGGTGATTAGGTACATCGATGGTTTTGGAGATGAGCTCGAGCTATGGATCAGAGGTGCTTCCAGGGATCAAAATACCAGTGACGGTATCGAGCACCGTATTTTATACATTTGATACACACATACCTATTTGATGCTCGCATGTGAGCACTATTATGTGTATATGGCATGTATAAAAAGGCGAGGGCCTTTCTCTCTTCATTTATTTGCACGCAATTATTTATTGAGTTGCTAAATGAACTGAGAACACGTTAGTGTATTATAATGGTGCATGATATGTATGTGGACTTGGTTGGGGAAAACTAGACATTATATGGAATAATGTAAAGAGTTTTATTATTGGCATGATTTGCTATGGTGATAAGCTGTTATCCCCCCTACATGTATGATTACATGCCCTAAATGCTTGAATTAATACACTAATAACTGGTTAAGGGCATGGGGATCCTTACATTAGTGGTATCAGAGCAGTGGTTGCTCTTTGGGGCTGTTGAGGGCCTAGGAACACGTTAATGGGAATGTGAAGCATATACTTATGCATGATGGTAGTTAGTGTTGTGTGACAAACTATTTTGCTTAAGTGCGTTTATGATATGTGATCATAGTGGAATAATTATATGTCATGACATCTATGGAATCATAATATAATCTGTTGATTATGATTGTGAGTTGTGGCACAGGGACAAACAAAGGGAGCATTTTGAAATGCATTGGAATACAGGAAGTACTTTGTACACATGATTTATGCATTTACTCATTATAATCATAATGTGGTGAATATGGATTATTATATACTCATAGTTTGGGATTGTTCCTGTAGGGACGCTATGACATGAAAGGCTAAGGCCAGGGTTGAAAGACATGAAACGGTAACCTGCATTTTATATACATCATTGATTATGCATTGTGGTTGCATGTATATTGGAGTGATGATTTTAATGCTTTGCCGCCAAATGTTGAAGCAAGGGTATTGCCGCATGTCACATTTGAGCGAGGTGCATTAAAATACACTCATGGCGATGTATATTGGATTATGGATTATGCATTATGGTTACACATATATTGGAGTGATGATTTTAATGCTTTGCCGCCAAATGTTGAAGCGAGGGTATTGCCGCATGTCACATTTGAGCGAGGTGCATTAAAATACACTCATTGTGGTTGTATATATTGAAGTGATGATTTTAATGCTTTGCCGCCAAATGTTGAAGCGAGGGTATTGCCGCCTATCGCATTTGAGCGAGGTGCATTAAAATACACTCATGGTGATGTATATTGGGACATGGAATATGCATTGTATTGCTGGTATAGATGGAATACTTGGTGAATATCCCATGAGTCGTTATTATGGATGAGTGATGATTTTAAATGCTTTGCCGCTGTCACTTGACGCGATGATAGAATACTTGCCGCTGTCATATCGTAGCGAGGAAAGAATATTTGCCGCCAAATGTTGAAGCGAGGGTATTGCCGCATGTCGCATTTGAGCGAGGTTATTCGATGCCGCTGATATGTC
Organism: Haberlea rhodopensis; assembly: GCA_907163345.1. Classification (NCBI taxonomy): domain Eukaryota; kingdom Viridiplantae; phylum Streptophyta; class Magnoliopsida; order Lamiales; family Gesneriaceae; genus Haberlea; species Haberlea rhodopensis. Next base: position 7,050,839 of record CAJQUN010000021.1, on the reverse strand, counting down.
GAAGCGAGGGGTATTAGTTCCGTGGTCATGACAAGCGAGGTGCATTAAAATGCACTACTATAACAAGACCAGGGATCGGCTATTCTACTGGCGATGGTTCATACCGCCGGGTATTCATAGAGATGGTGCATTCCGCTATTCTATTGGCGATGGTTTATGCCGCCGGATATTCATAGCGATGGTTCATTCCGCTATTCTATTGGCAATGGTTTATGCCGCCGGGTATTCATAGAGATGGTTCATTCCGCTATTCTATTGGCGATGGTTTATGCCACCGGGTATTCATATCGATGGTTCATTCCGCTATTCTATTGGCGATGGTTTATGCCGCCGGGTATTCATAGCGATGGTTCATTCCGCTATTCTATTGGCGATGGTTCATGCCGCCGGGTATCTATAGCGATGTTTTATGCCGCTGACTCTATGGCAAGAGATCATGCCGTTGATTCTATAGCGATGGGTTATACCGCTATGTGCGTAGCACTGGATTACGCCACCTACGAGCGATGGGTACTGATTGCGTACCACTGTTGGACGACGGAGACAGGTATGCCGCTATCTTGTTAGCGATGAGGTATGGCATATTACTGTTTTATTAGCATTATTGTGGATGATATGCGTTGATGTACATATACCGTCATGTGTTTGACGATGAGGCTATGGATGTCGTGTTTCGACATGTACCGTCACGAGTTGACGATGTTATTTTGAATGTCATATGTTGACAGGTACCGTCACGAGATGACGATGACATAGTGGATGTCTATGTAGACATGTAGCGTCGTTTCGATGAATAGTACATTTATGTATATGTATTTAGTCGTATGCTTTGAGTGCCAATGGTGAGCACATGGTAGTGTCTGGGCCACTAGTTGACGAGACCATTATGCCGAGCAGGTCGCTCGATGAATTATTGGGTGCCCCGTACAGGAAGTGTACCACATCACATATTTGAGGTATATATTTTACGAGTAGTGGTACCTTTGGGTATACTCGTTGGAATGGCTATGGCCAAGTGACTGGTAACAAGAGTAGTTGTTGAGGAAACTACTTGCTTATGCCGAGGTGACATGTGGTAGACATGATCACACCCACCCCTGAGGGTGTGGAATAAATCCTACGGAATTAGGATTACTTTGTGGTTGAGCAAGGACACCGGGATGTCCTTTGTGCATTGGTATTAGAGAAATATTGGGTGATGACCCACTACTCTAATGGATATTACGGTATGGTGTACCGGGGTGGAACGTATGATACGTTGGTAGGCTTGGTAAGCCTATGGAGGCAGCGTTTTGCTAGCCAGGTATTGTAGCAGTGTTATAGTATGCTTGCTGTGACAATTATACTGCACGTTGGGAACGAGTTCCGTGAATCGTATGATGATACGATGATGACTTATGGTAGACTCTTGTAGTCTCTATGTGGCATGATGCTTGAGGCAGGGAATACCTCACGGGAGCGCTTATACATCTATTGTTTTGAGGAACTTGTGCTGGGACAACTCAGTTTTGTTGGGAGTACCAACGTGAGTGTCGACAAGTCATTATTGGTTCTGGTTGAGAATCCTTGCATATGGAATGCAATGGGGTAACACAATTGGATTTGTGAAATATAGTTAATGGGGTAACACTACTATATTGATTTTTATCTCTTGGAGAGATTTAGATTGTACTGTCATGGAGACAACAGGTATTGGTTGGGGGTTGACTGTAAATCAACCTAGGGTAAGCCCTACTGGTGTTGGACCGAGTAAAGGATTTCTTACCTTTCGGTGAGACGTTCGAGGAGACGTCTCCCTGGAAATGCTCGAGATTGTGTAGTACTATGGTATTAGTACAGAGCATTGTTAGAATGAGCATACATGGCTTACGGGTTTCGATTTTGTAATAGTGGCTTTGATGCACTATTCTGAACCAGTTGCGTATTTTTGGTTCCGGGATGTGTTTTGGTATAAATATATCCAGTTTTCCGAAAGATAGTTCGAGGTTGGAGGGTCATGGATTCATGACATTTTCCTTATGAGGAAAGCGGTATTGATATACCTACCGATTGGGAATCTTTGGGAAATTCAATGAGTCGGTTTGTGTGGTGTCGATGTTGGAATCACACCATTGGTCGTTGGTCTGTCAATCATTATTCTCCGCAAAGTGAGAATAACTGGGAATTGACAGTTGGTTTTGGGACTTTGGGTATGATTGGAGATATCCGAGCCTATTGCATTGAGTATGCATGTTGTGATTGGTACTTGGGCAGGTATGTGAATACAAATGCCCGCGTTTCGGTACTTGTTGAGTATCGGATTAGTGTGCTTGGTTGACGAATCTCAGGTGAGAGATTGTGGCACTTTGAGATTGGTAATCTTGATGGCACAATGCATTCTGATGAACGACCGTGAGGGTTGGTTGACTTCCCTTGAGGAGGGATTGTCGTATTTTAGGCCATGGAAAATCATTTCTGGCTAATTCGATAGCCTCCATGTTTTAGGATTGTTGAATCCTAGGGTAAACGTGGGATGGCCCGGTTGGTTGACACGTGTGGCAGGAATGCAATTGATTGTTCTTGCATGTCCTTTCGAGAACTTGAGACCTTGTGGAGTCTCGATAGTGTTTTGGGACCAAGATGTGATTTCTTGGAACACACGGATGTAGACATCTTTGGAGATATGTTTTGTGTCTATTGGTGACCGTGAGTTGCCCGACCCGTGTTGGAATGTGGTGCAACTACTCCCCTGTTGGAGATGGATTTGGAAATTGGGAACCGGATGTAGTTCAGGTACACTGTTGTGTACTAATGGTCACTTTGGTAACGATGTATGTTTAACATCGGTGACTAGGTCTTGGAGATATCATTGTGGCGATATCTATTTTAGAATCACGAATGATTCGTTTGGTTAGCAGTTACGGTTGGCTGACTGCTTTGAGATGGTAGCATCGGGGAATGCTGACGTCTTTCTTTGAGTTTATGATGGCTTGGGAGGTTTACTCCATTCCGGATTATGGTGCGGGGTCGGTGTCCTCACGGTTGGAATGTCGTTCATGATATGTTCATGATTCGGCAATGTAGATCCGTTTGGATTGTGTGATCTCGGCAATACGTGGAGTACGCCGTGCAAATTTCGAGGACAAAATTTTATTAGTGGGGGATAATTGTGATGCACGGGGATATATGATGTTAATCCAGGTGTGGTAATAATCCTTAAAGGATTTTAATTGTGGCAGTTATGAATTAATTGTGGTTTCGGGACTCTCGGGGATTTTAAATTCGGTTTTTAGAGTCGTTGGATCCAAGGGATGATATTGTATTCTCATCGTGGTGATAACCTTGGAATTTGGTTTTTGGTGGGATCTGGGGTCCGGAGTACTTTGTACTGGGCTGATAATGGAATTTGAGTTGGAGAGATTATTATTCAAAACAGATGATATTTAATGAATCATGATGTATTTGTGGAGAAGTTGGTATTTTGGAGCTTTGGGGCTATATATACCAAATAGATTCTCTGTTCCGTCATTACACGGAATTTCCTCCCTCTCTCCCCTCTCCTACGCCTCCTTCCCCACCCATGTTTCCCCTCTTTTCTCCCTTGATGGAATATCGATGGTTGCTCGACTTGGGAGTCGAATTTTTCGAAGATAATAAGGTATTATTCACCCCCTTGCATTTATCTTCGATTTGATAGTGGTATTGTAGTGTTTGGGAAGGATTTGTGTTGGGTTTAAAGAAATGGTTTTTAAAGAAATTTGGGTTGTTGTGTTTTGGGGTTGATTTATGGCCCCTTGTTAAGGATTTATGTTGTATGGGGTGTGAGGATTGTTGTTGGGGAAGATTTGGCAAGAAAAACACCATTTTTGGCTGTTGCAGGTCGAGGCGATCGATCGTCGCGACGTTGTTGAAAATTTCAGGAAGATGTACAGTGAGGCGATCGATCGTCATGAGGCAGTAGCCAAAAATTGTTGAGAGGCGACCGATCGCCTGAAAATGAGGCGATCGATCGCCCATACCATTTTGCGAGGCGATCGATCGCCTGAGTTGAAGCGATCGATCGCCAATGCCTAATTTTGGGGAATTATTTCGTGTTGAATTTTCGATGCATGCTTCGCCCGGGGTCTTTTAAAATAGTTAATCATCATGGATGACGGTATAATTGGGGTTTGTGAACGTGCTTGGACACGTGGTTGCATGCTTGAGATTAATTGCGGGTTATTAATCGTGTTTAGCACATAATTCATCGGTCGCGGGACCAAGGCAAGATTGGATTCAAACTACGGGAATATAAGGTACGTATGACGTACGAGCATAGCCCTTTAATATAATTGCAATTGTTGAGTACTTGGTACACTGTGTTGCGATGAATGTATATGGAAATGCATGGTATATAGTATTAGCATTAAACGTATGTTCAAATGCATGATTTATGGTATTTGCTGCAAATGTATACATATGCATTGGGAATCATATGGTGCCGCTTTTGAGCGAGCGATAATTGGGATGTTGTCGCCTTTAGCGAACATCGGTTATGACCCCACTGCTGTTGAGCATGTGTGGGAATGAAATGCCGCTATTGTAGAGCGAGCAATGAAATAGGACTATGGAACCATAAATGAGATATATGGAATATCTGTGATCATTGTTTAATGATTCGACATTACTGATTATGATATCGGTATGTGGCAAATGGATTCGTTAATCAATGTAATGATTAACTGGCATTTAGAAATTTGATGGTTTCAGTTGTTTTGAGAACAGGGACAGCACAGGAAATCCCGGATGAGGATGATATCATCCAGGGAGTATCTTTTATACTTCATAGCATTTACATTTTTGTAAATTATGAATTGTCTTATTGTGATTATTGGATTTGGGATATTGGTATGCTCACCCCGTGTGTGGGCTGTCTCTGTTGGGGCAGGTGATTAGGTACATCGATGGCTTTGGAGATGAGCTCGAGCTATGGATCGGAGGTGCTTCCAGGGATCAAAATACCAGTGACGGTATCGAGCACCGTATTTTATACATTTGATACACACATACCTATTTGATGCTCGCATGTGAGCACTATTATGTGTATATGGCATGTATAAAAAGGCGATGGCCTTTTTCTCTTCATTTATGAGTCGCACACAATTATTTATTGAATTGCTAAATGAACTGAGAACACGTTAGTGTATTATAATGGTGCATGGTATGTATGTGGACATGGTTGGGGAAAACTAGACATTATATGGAATAATGTAAAGAGTTTTATTATTGGCATGATTTGCTATGATGATAAGCTGTTATCCCCCCTACATGTATGATTACATGCACTAAATGCTTGGATTAATACACTAATAACGGGTTAAGGGCACGGGAGTCCTTACAAGTATGACCCAAATAGATTTTTTTACTAGAATGATTGATAGAGTTAAATGCTCGGACTGTAAGATAATTCCAGGAGAGGGTAGTTACCCAACACCTACTTTTTGTTCTAGATGTTATGGTTAAGAAAATGGCTAGTAGAACTAAAAATAAAACCTAGAGTTAAGTGGTGGCTGTTAAAAAAGGTCATGCTGGAGCTTTTGTAGAGAAGATAATCAAAGAAGCAAATTGGACGCCAAACGATGATCCTGATACTACCTGGAACAAAATGGCTTGTCACATTAAGATGACCACTAAATAGCTGCCTAGTGAGTCAAGAAGATGTGCTCCACCAGGTACGGACACATAATGGTGGAATGAAGACGTAAAGAATACTAATAGAATCAAGAGGGGTGCTTATAGATAGCTGAAGAAGAGCAATAATGGGGTGACCTTCGAAACGTATAAGCTTGCTAGAGAAGAAGAACGAAGATAGTGGTTTGGAATGGTAGAGCTAAAGTCTACAAAGAAATGTATAATAAATTGGATTACAGGGAAGCTGAACAAGATATCTACGGGATTGCTCGAGCAAGAGAGAAGAAGACAAGAGACTTATGTGCAGTGAAATGCATAAAAGATAATGACCGTAAGGTCTTGGTTAGAGATGAAGACATCAAAGAATATGGAAGAAACTTGTTCAACAATGGTTTTAGTCAAGACTTAGGTGATCTTGACATCCAACAACATGATGTCAACCGTGAGTTTATTCACAGAATTAGAGAATCTGAGGTTAAAGAAGCTTTAGAAAAAATGAAAGAACGACAAGTAGTTGGTCCCGATGGAATCCATATTGAAGTATTGAGATGGTTAGGACCAAAGGGGATAAAACGCTAACAGATCTATTTAACAAGATTTGGAGGAGTAATAAAATCTCAAATGAATGAAGAAATGACACTCTTGTCCCTCTCTATAAGAACAAGTGACATTTTGAGTTGCTCAAATTATCGTGATATAAAACTCATGTGTCACACAATGAAGCTCGGGGATAGGGTAATTGAATGAAGGTTAAGGAGAGAAATTAAAATCTTGGGACCAAGTTCATGCCAGGACGATCAACAACGGAAGCTATCCATTTACTTTGCCAACCTATAGAGTGTTATCAAGAGAGGAGTAAAGATCTGCATCTGGTCCTTATCGACTTGGAGAAGGCGTATGATAAAGTGTCAATGGAGATATTGTGGTGGGCTTTGATGAAGAAAATAGTTCTCATCAAGTATGTCAATGTAATCAAGGATTTGTATGACAAAGTATCATCAAATTTTAGAATGTGCAGCAGTGCGACAAATGAGTTCTCGATTACTATTGGATTGCACAAAAGGTCTGCGTTGAGTCCTTTCTTGTTTGCCTTAGTAATTGATGAGATCACGAAGGACAAATAGACTGAATTACCTTGGACCTTGCTTTTCACTGACGATATTGTATTAATCGAGAGACTATGGCATGAGTTAATGCTAAATTGGAGTTATGGAGAGATACATTGGAATCAAAGGGTTTTAGAATATGTAGGCCTAAAATAGAATATATGGAATGCAACTTTAGTGGTCGTACATCTCGGGATCCTGGTGTTGTTACACTCGACGACCAAGAGGTATTAATGAGTAGCAATTTTGATACCTAAGTTATGTTATCCAAAAGGATGAGGAGATCAATATCGATGCTACCATATAGCACAGGGGGGCTAGTTGAAATGGAGAAACACCACCAGAGTTCTATGCTATCGTATTATCCCGCTGAGATTGAAGGGCAAGTTTTATATAACTGCCATCAGACCTATAATGTTGTATGAGATGGAATGATGGGTACTCAAGATGAATCGTGTCTAAAAGATGAGTGTGACAAAGATGTGTATGCTCCGTTGGATGTGTGGTAATACCAAAAGAGATAAAAATAAGGAATGAAGACATTCGAGCTGAAGTATGTGTGGGTTGTATAGCAGATAAGATGCAAAAAAGTCGTTTATGCTGGTTTGGTCACGTACGACGTATGTCCAATAATGCACATGTTCGTCGAGTAGAGTCTATTAATTTTGGTCCTTTCACGAGAGCAATGAGACGATCGAAGAAGACATGTCTCGAAGTTATGTACAAAGATTTGAAGTCCAAAGGAATCAACTAGGATATTCTGATCGAAAGAAGCACTTAGAGAATACTGACACATGATTTTTTATATGGTTCATGTAGCCTACCACAATCCATTGAGATTAAATTCTTAGTTGTTGTTGTAGCCATTGTGATCTACCCTATTATATCCTATTTTATCATTGTTAGCCAATTCTTCTTTGGTCTCCCTCTTCCTCAGTTAATATGTGTGTATTTGTTATGGTCTCGTAGCTTCTAACTGGAGCATTTATTGGTCAACTAAGTAGATTTTTATATCTTCCTAATTATGTCTCTCGAAGTTTTTCCTCAATGAGTTCAACCCCGACTTTTTTTTTTTTAATATCATCATATATTATCTAGTCCATCCTCGTATGTCCGTACATCCAACTTAACATCATCATCTCTGTGACTCTCATCTTCTACACGTGCTTTCAGTTAATAGTTCAACATTCATCTCTATATTACATAGCAGGTCTGCCTACCATTTTGTAAAACTTCTCTTTTAAGCTTTAGAGGTACATTACGATCACAAAGAACACCTGACGCACTCCTCCATTTCAATCATCATGTTTATATTCTATGTAATACATCTCTATCAACCCATCGGAAAAACGATCCTAGATACTTGAAGTTTTCACTTATAGGTAAATTGTCATCATCTATCTTAATCATCACCATACTATGTTTAACACTACTAAACTTAAATTTCATGTATTCCATTTTTATATAATTTCTAAACCTAAACATTTTAGTTCCAATATTTCCTATCAAATTCAAGTTTAGCATTTACTCCTCCTAGTTTATATAATTTTATTAAATGGTATAAGTAAATATCTGCTGTAAAAAGGCTTCTGGATGAGAGTATGATGCCACTGATACACAGGAATATTCAGAAAGAAACGATATTCTTTAGCAGCAAGTGGGTTGGACCGGTAGCCAAAGGTACATGGTCCAAACTCCGAAAGTCGGCTGACATATATGCTTCGGTACTCATTGCCAGTCTTTCATTTCTGGCATATATATCAAGAAAACTACTTGAGTTTGAAGATGCTATGAGAATACATAAAGTATTATCACATAGATTCTTTATCATTTGATATATATTCACACACAAGCAGCGATAATTCTTCCTATAATTTGCTATTTTGATTAGTGCATACTCATGCTAGTTCTAGGGCCAGACGCATGAAATGTTTATTTGATGTCGCCCTTAACGAATGTGCACTTGGGAGCGTCATCTTACTACACGTATCCTTATAATTTTTTCTTTACAAATAGCAAGCACATGTCGCAATATGCAACCTCCAAGAATACCGCCCTTATAAAAAAAAACCAATAAACATCAGTTTCAGGTCTAATTTTGTGGGACTTGTAACAAATTTATTAGTTAACCACATATTATAGTCGTCTAAAATAGGGTTCGAATCGTTCTCAACAGTCCAATATATATATATCGTATTAGTATCTATACTCCATGGTTTTAGTTTTGAAATTTTTTTCATTAATTAATAAAAATATGTATGAACACGCCTTATTGGATCAAGTAGGTGCACTTATTTATTAAAATTAAATAATTTTTGGTGATCTTCCAAAAATATAATTTTCACATTTAAAAAAAAAAAAAAAAAAAGCAAAGGTAGGTCCTAATTTTAAATTTGTTGAGGGGACTTGAATCACAATGAACTAATCACACTCCTCCAATGATTAGTTGAAAGTCACATCTACAAGTTCTAGCTAGGGTTTTTTTTAAAACTAATTTGTAAAACAATTTATATTTAAAAAATACATCGAAACACAAAAGATCACAAAACTACTCTAAACCGCCCTCTCAGAGGGCGGCTACTCAACGTTGAGTAGCCGCTCCCTTGGGAGGCGCTCACTGGTGAAGCGGCTGCTCACCGGTGTATTGGTTGGTATCGGTTGGTTGGTTGTCGTCTACCCCCATTTATGTCTCTTCACCCATTCCTTTATGTCTCTTCACCCACCATGCCCGTGTTTTGGTTGATTGTCGCATACCCATCACGTCTCTTCCAATCTCCTGTTTTCTCTTTTCACAGTCAACTTATACGTCTCTTCCCACCTTCTTCTCTTTTCTTACAATTTTCTTTTGTTTATATCCCACCTTCTTCTCTGTTATTACAATTTTCGTTTGTTTATATTATATTTTTACCGACAAAAATTAATCATATTATATATAAAATGTTTCCGGTGAACCTTTACAAAAATTAGTATTCGAAATATGTATAAATAATACGAACATAAAATGTTTTCGACACACAATTCTTCAAACCAATTTCCTCTTCCTTCCGTTTTTCTCTTCAATTTTTTCGGTGCATCAAAAGTTTGAATCAAAATATTTCTTAGTTTGTTCAAAATGGATTCGATTTCCATGCTGCTATATTTTGGTGGTAATACTATTATTGGAAACGGATCGGTTGAATATAGCATTCCACCAGTCAGACCGATTAGAATTTCTCGTTATGTTATTTTATTTGATTTGATTCAACTAGCACATAGAAAGTTAAACATCGACCCAACGATGTTTAATATCAAATTGTCAACCAAATATGCATTCATGGAGAAATCTTCTTGGAATGAAATACCAATCGATATTGTAGATGATGATGTTCTACAATTTATAATGGAATGTCCCAATATGCAGATGCTGCATTTGTACGTCGATATAGAGGCAATTAATCATGATTTTGATCTTCAAGGGCCAGAATCAAATCTTCCATATGTCACTGAAGGATTGAGCAATATGGTGGTCCATGATCAACCTTCTACTTCAAGCGGTCGAGATGTTGAGCAACAAAATTATCCTTATTTCGAGCATGGAAGTGGACCTTGGGATCAATATATAACCGCCTCTTCTGAAGAAAATCCTACATATTGGCCAAACACATCAGAAGTTTGGGGATTACGAGAAGAAATTACACAAATTCATGATGTATTTGATCCTGATGTTGGTGGTTCGGAGCATACAATTATGTTAGCAGCAACTGATGGGCCAGCCACACATGACGTACACGGAGATAGTCATCGAGATGTTTACATGAGTGATAGTGAACCCGATAATTCATCGAGTGATTCTGGAGAACACGGTAATGAGGCTGATGAGATGCATGATGAAGACGATGATAATGTCCATGCATTTCCCGGTGAAGAGACAACATCCAACGAACCACCTTATGGTCGGAGACATATGCAAGACGCACCATTTTTGCCAAGCACGATTGAAATGCCACCATTTTTTAATGCGGTCAACGAAGAGCAGGTTCCTGATTCGTTTGATGTACCTTCTGGATCGCGAACTCGATATTACAACCCGGAGGTAGGAGAGCTGTCCGTGAACATGATTTTTAAGGATAAGAAAGATTTGATTGCATCTGTGAAAGATTACTCTGTTAGAGTTGTCAGGCGTGAGTATTGTGTTGTGGATAGCACACGTACTCTATGGAAATTACGGTGCAAAAAGACTTCTCCTGACGTAAGGTGTAGATGGGGTCTTCGAGCGTCTTTGAAGCCAAAAATGGGTTTTTGGAAATTAACGAAGTATGGTGGTCCGCATACATGTATTTCGAGTAATGTTGGTATAGACCACCACAACTTGGACAGTAATATGGTGGCAAATACATTGTTGGGGATTGTACGATGTGATCCTTCGTATGAGATTAAGTATGTACGGGAGAATGTAAAAGATAAATATGGCTATGATATCTTGTATACGAAGGCATGGAGAAGTTTGCAACGTGCGGTGGAAAATGTTTACGGTACATGGGAGAGCTCCGTGCGTCTACTTCCAAAATACATGGGTGCGTTGTCAAAGTATAATACTGGAACAATTATGGATTGGAGGCATTTAAGATCTAACAATCGAACGGTGAATACATTGAATTATGTATTTTGGGCTTTCAAGCCATGCATAGATGGGTTTTAACACTGTCGCAGAATCATTAGTGTTGATGGTACTCATTTGTACACCAAGTATAAGCATAAAATGTTGATCGCCGTCACTCTGGATGCCAACAATCAGATATTACCGTTAGCGTTCGGGATTGTTGATGAAGAAACATACGACTCATGGAAATGGTTCTTAGAGAATATCGGTCGACATGTTATACGTGGTGTAACCGGTGTATGTCTTATTTCAGATAGGCATAAGGGAATTGTGCGCGCAGTTGAGGATCTACCACTTTTTCAACCTCCTAATGGTGTGCACCGTTTCTGTCTAAGACATGTGTGCTCCAATTTTAATTCAAAGTTTAAAAATATCCATTTGAAAGATCTATGCTGGGAAGCAGGCACACAACATCAGAATTGTAAGTTTGATGCCATAATGGAGGCAATCAAAAACAAAAATATTCTGGCATATAGATATTTGGCAGGAATTTCAAAGGAGAAATGGACTTTAGCCCACGATGGAGGTTGGCGGCGTGGGGTAATGACTACTAATATGTCAGAATGCTTAAATGGTGTGTTGAAGGGTGCTCGAAGACTACCTATTTCTGCGATAGTACAATTGACCCTTCAAAGGTGCGTTCAATACTTTATTCAACGTGTCACCAAAACTCAACGTATGATTCACAACAATCAGCCCTGGCCCGATTATGCATATCAAAAATATGAACAATGGTCAAGAAAATCAATTGAGCATCGTGTTACCCGATATGATGTACGTGATCAAACTGCTTCGGTTGCGACCGGTGGAAGACCAGGTCGAGGGCAACATGTTCAAGTTGTAAGAATATCAACAAATGAGTGTTCCTGTGGTAAATGGACGATTTTTGGAATTCCATGTTCCCATGCTATTTGTACTGCCAAATATCATTCGTTGGATCCTAACACACTTATTCAACCATGGTATAGCATGTCTCAATACTCAGCAACCTACATGGGAAAATTTAGTCCTCTTGCAGACATCCGATACTGGGATCCACCCACGTTTGAATTGAACCACAATCCTGTAAGACGTGAAAGAAGAAGAGTCGGCAGAAATAGAACGAATCGTTTGAGAAACGAGATGGATAGACCTGTTGTTAGGGAGAGACAATTACATAATGTTGAGAGGTCAAATTAATTATATTTTTATGGTATGTGTGATAAGTGTATTTTATACACTTATATTTCTTCTTATTTTATTACATGTTTTGTGGACTAAAAGGGTGCAAATGACGGAAGGAACGGATGAATTGAAGCCAAAAATTTACATTATCAATCATGGCAACAGGCGTAAAGACGCCTACTTTGAGGCGTAACTACGCCTAGCTCACGGCAATTGAGCTTCTGAAGGAATTCAACAGGCGTAATTACGCCTACTATGAGGCGTAATTACGCCTAGCTCACGACAATTTTTATTCTGAAGGAATTCTTGAGGCGTAATTACTCCTACTTTGAGGCGTAATTACGCCTAGGTCACGGCAATTTTTATTCTGAAGGAATTCTTGAGGCGTAATTACGCCTACTTTGAGGCGTAATTACGCCTGGCTCACGACAATTTTTATTCTGAAGGAATTCTTGAGGCGTAATTACGCCTACTTTGAGGCGTAATTACGCCTAGCGAATTTTGGTAATTTTGGTGATAAAAATCAATGTAAAATTATATATATATATATATACATATTAAACGTGACAAATATAGTAATATACATAATCATATAACTACAGTTGGCCACCGGTTCCACAATGACGTTGTCTACGATTTCGTTGTCCTCTACATGGACCAGTATTACTAGGATCATTCTGCTGTGTTGCAATCCTAGTTACTTGAGATATATTTTCATCAGAATAACTCGGAAACTGGATAGGTGTTGGAATGTTTCTCGATGGTTGCAACTCCTCCAAATTTCTTTGGTATTCGAAACCCATTACAGATGTGTAATTTTCAACCTGTGGGTGAGCCTGTGGGGGCTGTGGAGTATAATACCATGCACTATCGAAAACAGTAGATGGACCAGCAGCACTATCAAATCCACCAGAAGGACCAGCATACGATGGAAATCCACCAGAAGGACCAGCATACGCTGGAAATCCACCAGAGTAAATCCACCGGATCGACCAGCATATGATGTAAATCCACCGGATGGGCCAGCATATGATGCAAATCCACCGGATGCCCCAATAACATCAAATCCACCAGAAGCATCAAAACCACCGGAAGCATCAAAACCACCGGACAGGCCAGCAGTGTCAAAACCACTGGATGGGCCAGCAGTGTCAAAACCACCAGATGGGCCAGCAGGAGAAAAACCACCAGATGGGCCAGCAGGAGAAAAACCACCAGATGATGTGCCATGCGCAAATCCAACAACTGGGTGGAAACCAATCCCATGTACGCGAGGCGATATAACCCTTACAGTGATTCTCTCGTACCACTGCATGTAGTCATCGTCTGTTGAGTTTGACCTACCACATGGTTCACCAGTGGAGACATTTCTTAGCCTCCTACGCCACGTCCGAAGATGTATTTTGTGAAATTTTGCCCAATCCATATTACGATGACCAGTTCGGGTGACATCATGTAGCTCATTACCGTCAAGTGCAGGTGATGGAATTGATTGACATATATTGAATTGTCGCATCACCCGGTTAGGACGATGAATCTCCACTATTTGGAAGCAGATAAGAGGGCAAACGCTTCTCCAAATATCATTATTATAGGTAGTAATAATGGAGTTAACATCAGCGGCCTCTGTGTCATACACGATCCAGTTAAACTGCACATTGTTAAAATTAAAAAAATGGGTCAATCAATATATTGAAATCGACATAAATTTTCAAAAATCAATTACATAATTTAAGTTTACCTCGTCATTACTCATTTGATCGAGAGAATGTCGTATAATTCTGACCGAATGTGTTGCTATATGGGTGTGACGAAACAAAGTGTTCCTACTATAATAAAAAATGTTAAATATTGTAATGTTTTATCATTCTAATATTAGTATACAATAACAATAATTAATTATTACCGTGCACCGTAGGGAGCAACAGGAACATTCTCAGGGACAATCAAAGTTTTTAACTGTCGGTCAGGGTTCAAACATTTTATCCTACTCCATGCCCAAATCTGCCAATAAACATAAAAATTATTTTAAAATAATAAACGGATAAGATATTATTAGTGAGAGAAAAATATTACATATACCTGCAAAATATACAAAGGGCCATTGATAGTGCATTTTCCTATGGTTGATGCATTGCACATTTCACGGTATAAGTAAGCCAATACCGCACTGCCCCAACTATATGTGTTTACCTCTTCCAAATCTTCAAGTAGCTGCAAATACATGAGTTTTACAGCGCTACTATTATAATCTGGAAGCAAAATTCCACCTATAATCATCAAAACTATACACCGAGTGTACTTTATTACATCCATCTCTGAGCTCATATCAGAGATAGGATTAGCTCGGCAGTGCTCGTCTAGAGCGCTCATTCTTAGGTGACCGCCTTTAAATTTTGCTTCGGCAGGCTCAAATCCCAGTAACTCAATACATGTTTCTTGCCATTCTTTCACACGTCGTGAATCATCTACCCCAGTTACTGGTTCACCATCAACTTTCAGACCCCAAATTATTGAAATATCTTGTAAAGTAATGGTCGCCTCACCAAATCTAAAATGAAATGTATGGGTCTCAGGCCGCCATCGTTCAACAAGAGCGGTAATCAAATGATTATCGTACATACAATAGCCAGATTGTAAAACACCGTAAAATCCCATATCAATGATATGCCTCCAAACACGATCGTGTATCACTTTCTCATTATACAACTCCCAGATAAGGTTATCTGTACGCTTCACTTTTAAATTACTATCAATATTCTCGGAACAAACAGCACTCGAGATATGCGTAGATTGTAGATATAATACAGTTGAATCTTCGGGACCTCGATTTAACGCCATCCTAAAAATAATAAAAAAATAACACATATATCAACCATTTAAAATATTAATAAAAATTTATTATACGTACATGTTTATAAATAATAATGAACAACCATTTAAAATATTAATAACAATTTATTATACGTACATGTTTAAAAACATAATGAACGTAGAAATCATATAAAAGATTTTTAATAATGGGCGTTTTAAAGACAAAAAAATAATAAAAATAATATAAAAAAATATAAAAGATTTTTAATAATTAACTCACCTATGTAGGTTGATGAATAGAGAGTAATGGATTATTCGTGAGAAACAAAAGCTCTGAGCAGGGAACAAGGAGAAAGAAAATGTTGTAAGGTATATAATATTTTCAGAATGGATATGAATTTATAGATGGATTTCATTGGTATCAATTAATGGAGTAGGAATCAATTAAATTATGTAGTTGGATTTTGATTGGTATGAAGTAGGTATCAATTAAATGGAGTAAAGTGGGTTTGGATTAGTATGAGTATGGTTTGTATGGATTAATAGCCACACATATCGAATAATATGGAGTAGCCGCCTCCTTGGTGAGCGGCTACTCAACGTTGAGTAGCCGCCCTCTGAGAGGGCGGTTTAGAGTATTTTTGTACTCTTTTGTATTTCGATGTATTTTTGAAATATAAATTATTTTAAAAATTAGTTTTAAAAAAAAACCTTCTAGCTAGCTAGGAGAAATCTATACCTACAAATACAAAAGGTGGGGATATTTCAAAATATTAAAGACGAGTATAAAGTTCAATTCATATTTCCTACACATATATTAGGAATCCTATAGTTTTACTTCCCATAAAATACAAGGATCGGATAGATGCGGTCCTCCCTTCTACCTTAATTTCTTTTTTTTTATAGATTTATATATTTTATATGTCAAATACAAATATGTTACATTTTCTTAAAATTCGTAATCTCTAATATCGCTTTTTATGCTAAATATTTTAAGGTGTGCTTGCAATTGCTTATTTAAAATATTTCTACGTTGTTTTTGCTTAAAATTAGAAAAATAGCTTTTAACCAAAAATATTATGTGTTTGTTATTAAAATAAAAAACAGCTTAATGAACTTCAATTAATCTCAAATTTGTCATCACATAAGTTAAAGCAGTCAAAAGCATTTCATAAATTGCTTCTCTGCTTCTGCTTTTACCAACTTTATTTTAAAAAGACAATATTAGAAGTGATCAAACACCTAAAATCTGTCATTTTTTTATCTTAAAAGCAGATAAATACTTATTAGAAATATTTGTAAATATCACCTTAGCCCTGCTGATTTTTGGGCAATACACAATTAAAAAATGTGTAGAATACAAATATGTTTTTATGGAAAATCCTTGACAGGTAAAAAACTAGTGAAAATTTATTATATCGTAACTTGAAATAAGAGTAGCAATACACACACACACATACATATATATATATATATATATATATATATATATATATATATATATATATATATATGCATTATTCTATTCTTCATCTTGGCACATTCGAAATGAATTTTGACACGGAATTCAATTTTTTATTCAAAACTAATAAAGAATAAGATTCCCACGAGAAAACGCCTTGGTGAACGATTTAAAAAAAATAAAAAAATCATTTAAGCTGACTCTTATCGAGTTATTAAATGGATAATAAATTAAAACGTCCATATAATTTGGATTCATTCTCGGTGCAGTCCTTAAAGATTTTATTGACCCGATTTAGTCTATAAAGTTTTAAATTTTTCCTCAATTCAATCCTCGATATTAAGTCGGCCGTAAAAAGGAATCTGACATGGACTGAAGCGAAATTTCTTAAAACTTTATTGACTTTGTGTAATTAAAAATATTTTCGTATCGTTCACTCGTTTGTTTATCACGACCGACTTAAACGGTGAAAACTGCACAGGGAAAAGTTATAAAAATATAGGGACAAAATTAGATCACTAAAAATTTTAAAGACTGAATCGGGAATGGACCAAACTATTGTTGGGATATGCCCTAAGACAACTCATTAGATGATTGTTTATGACATACACTGTATTATGATTTTGTTAATGACAATTCATTATTATATATTATTCGTGTATCTGTGTAATATGAATTAATATATAAGTTAATGTCCTTAGAATAATATTGTATTGTTCTTAGAGATTGTCCTACTCAAGTATTATCATGAATCAGGATAATGATAATGCATTGAGACTAGTATGTTTTGATTGATGAATTGTTCATAGATATATGATATCAAATCAACACATGAGTACATGTTAGAGAACGATGTACTGGACAGACCCACCATGAGAATGCTACATGGATAGTTATATGAACGTCATAAGCAATTCTCATAGTGATAATGATGTATGTAATCCTTACGACTTGAGATCACCAGAGATCCCAACATAAGGAGTCATGTATCTTGATATTGTCAAACGTTACCTGTAACAGGGTAAACTATAAAGACAATCATTGGATACATCACGAATTATGTAGAGGGATGTTGAGTGATCAAGAAAGGATTTGTCCCTCCCATATAACAGGAGAAGTGTTTGGGCCCTTGATCAAGTAAGACTAAAATGCATGGCCGTGCTTGAATGAGTCGATATGTGATATCGAGCTTATTCGTTTATTCTAGTTCTACTTGGGGATCAAGAAATAAAGATTGAATATACGAGTATGATTATTCCATGACTCGTGTTCAATCTAAACACATTGGACAAAGGGATTAAGTTACATGGTTAATATTATCGCAGTTCGTAGGTTATGTCGAGTCAATGACATTCTTGTAATTTGGGTAGCCTTGATGTGTTGCTAGATATCGCTCATTGCTTGTGACATAAAATTAGATTTTATGTCGCTGCCAACATTGCAAGATCCTATCGGGTCGCACGAAAGATTAAATCGATAAGGGGAATTAAATTCATTGGATGAATTAATTAATTAAGAAGAGTCTTAATTACATGATTATGAGGATTTAATTAAATCATGGGTTTGGGCCCATGAGGCTTTGAGAAAGCCTTTAATTAAATCCAACATATATCATGCTAACAAGGTTTAGAGGGAGATAGTTAATTCACAAAACCTAATAGCCACTCCATAAGAGCTCTCGGCCGCCGCCTCATCCTCACACCTCACGCCGCCGTGCCGCCGTGACGTGGTGGTTTTGACGGCCGTCGTTGATCGGTTTTGAACCGTGAGTTCAGATTTGGTTTAAGAACAAGTCTAGCAACTTGTTTTTGAACAACCTCTTCGATTTGATCGTGTGGAAACCGTAGAGGCAAGATCTTGGAGGTTTTGCTCGTGACTCGTGGTTTGGCATCGCTTCTGCATCAAACACGCTACAAGGGTAAGATTCCTTTACATTCCGATATGAATACTTTGTATAGGTCCTCGGTTAGGAATCCAAAATTTTATTTTCCGCTGCGCACTTGCATGTTGGATTCCTTACAGTGTTATCAGAGCCGTGTACAAAGCTCATATTGGAATTATGTGGTTAATTGTTTAATCATATTTAGAATTATATTGCATGCTTTGAAACTGTATATAATAAATCGAGTTTGTGAAAATCATCGTAAAATTATAGATGATATAATTGACAATTTATGTATACGATACACGAAGGCGCAAAATCGAGCCCATGGCTCTTGATGGTTCGGCCATCACCAACCATGACTCACGGCCGCCGCATGCTAGCTAGGGTTCGGACCCTTGGCTCAAGCATGGGCCAAGCCGCCACACCCACTAGGGTTTCGAACCCTTTTGGATCGATTAAAATCGTGGCGGCGCATTAAAAGTTCGGACCATGGTTCACGAAATCATGCGAGTTGGCGGCTACCTCCACGTGAGAGCTAGGGTTTTTCGAACCCCTTGGCTCGAGATGGTCGAGCCGCCACCGTCATGAACCGTGCATGGAAAGAATGAGACGGCTAGGGTTTCGAACCCTAGCGGCCGCCGCATGGCTCACACGGGATGGACCGTGACTTGGGCTAGGGTTTCGAACCCTAGGCTCATGCATGGTCCAGCCGTGTGGTTAGGGTCTTTGAACCCTTTTGGTCCATGGCTTGTGACGCAACGAGTCTCCGTGGCATGTGATGTCACGAGCGTACGATAATTTTCCAAAATTTTATTTTACAGTTTTAATTAGAATTAAATTTTAAAATGTTTAGAATTTAATTCATTAATTGTTATAGCATGTTTTATGTGGTTGTTTGAGCATGGTGCATGGTTATAGCCGTATGACCTATTAGATAGGATTTTGTGAATGTTTGTAATTTAATACGGCCTGCGAGTCGTGCCTTCTCTATTTTTCTAAATGTTATCCCTCCCATACGTTCCCCTCGAATGTAACTCGAGGAATTCTCTATATCATGTAATTGTTATATAGTATACTTTATTTTATTGATGAAGATCAATGATGATGGATCAAGGTGCTGGGATACGGAGGCCATTCACAAAAGGGAGACATAGAGGTGCTTGGTGAAGTTACCTTAGGTTGACCTTCTAGTATTTTCTCATTGGCTTGAGAAAATCATTAGTTGGGGCTATAACCATGTCACGTTTATTTTATGTTGATGTATGAGATGCATGTTTAATGTTTTATTTAATATTGATGCTTGATATACATATCTGTAGATATGTATATATTCATATATGTACCAGACATATTTTCAATATTAATAAAATCATGAGACAATAAATCCCTCTTATAATATTAAGTCAAATCAAGATGCCTTCCAATTAAAAATACTCGTCAAGACTTTGATTGAACATGTGTGGGTTTGCCAAAGCAAAGCACCGTGACAATCTTAGTAAGGCGCGAAAGGATAAAAGTGATGTCCGTGTTATTTTAAAATTGGGCTCGACTTAACTAGCGTCATCTCAATAGGATTGGGAACCTAGAGGCATATGGTTGGATAATAATTCATTAGATGAATTTGAACAAAGTGTTGTTCGTCCAACCATCCAAGAATTACATGTGATGTAATTGACAAATGGTTGTCTACCTAAATAACCGAATCTTGGGTGATTAGCCAAAGCTAACTCAGGATTAGGTGAAATATGGATCTTGGCCCACTAAGTTTTCGAGGGTTGATATTTTAAACAAAATAGTGGGAGTATCATTTAATATAAGACCTTATTAAATGATTAAAATCGTAAACTTATTTTGCATATTTATATTGTAGATATCCATGGCATCAAACAACGTAACTAGCACACTGTCATTACGATCGGTCCTTGAGAAGGACAAACTTAATGGGACTAATTTTCTAGACTGGTATAGGAATTTGAGGATTGTCCTCAAACAAGAGAAAAAGCAATATGTCCTAGAGGAACCCTTACCTGCTGAGGAACCTCCCGTAACGGCTGCTAAAACCGATAAGGATGCTTAGAAGAAGCATCAGAATGACGCGCTTGATGTTGGTTGCCTTATGCTTGCCACCATGAACTCTGAGCTTCAGAAGCAACATGAGGAAATGGAGGCGTTCGATATGATCGAACACTTAAAGCAACTCTATCAACAACAAGCTAGACAAGAGAGGTATGACGTCTCTAGAGCGTGATTCCAGTGCAGAATGGTAGAAGGAAGACTTGTTGGAACTCATGTACTAAAGATGATTGGGTACATTGAGAATCTTGAAAAGCTGGGTTTTCCATTGGACCATGAGTTGGCCACAGATGTGATCTTGCAATCGTTGCCTGATAGCTACAGTCAATTTGTCTTGAATTACAATATGATTGAAATCGAAAAGACACTACCGCAATTGCTTGGTATGTTGAGAACATATGAAGCAAATTCAAAGAAGTCTAAGCCTACAAATGTTCTTATTGTGAATAAGAGCAAGGAAAGACTAAAGCAAAAGGCTACAAGAAGAACAAGAAAGTCTTTGTTAAGTCTAAGCCTCATGCTTCTGTGCTCAAGCCAAAGGGATGAGTGTCTAAGGAAGGGAACTGTTTCCATTGCGGTGAGACCGGTCATTGGAAGAGGAACTGCAAATTATATCTGGAAGATCTTAAGAAGACAAAAGGAAGTGTGACTTCCGCTTCAGGTATTTTTGTTATAAAAGTCAATTTATCTACTTCTTCATCATGGGTATTAGGTACTGGATGTGGTTCTCACATTTGTGTTAATGTGCAGGATCTCAAAAGGAGTAGGTTGTTGGCGAAAGACGAGGTTGATCTCCGAGTGGGAAATGGAGCAAGAGTTGCTGCATTAGCTATTGGAGATTATTCATTAACTTTACCTTCTGGTTTATTATTAGATTTACAAGACTGTTATTTTGTGTCATCTATTACTAGAAACATTATTTCAATTTCTTGTTTGGACAAGATTGGTTTTTCATTTATTATAAAGGACAAGTGTTGTTCCATTTATTTGAATGATATGTTTTATGCTAGTGCACAATTAATTAATGGTCTTTATGTATTAAATCTTGATATGCATGTCTATAACATAAATACTAAAAGGATTAAGAAAAATGATTCAAATCCAACTTATCTCTGGCATTGTCGATTGTGCCATATAAACGAGAATCGCATATCAAAACTTCATAAGGATGGAGTATTGGATTCATTTGATTTTGAATCATATGAAACATGTGAATTTTGAATCATATGAAACATGTGAATCTTGTTTAATGGGCAAGATGACTAAAGCTCCTTTCAAGGGAAATGTTGAAAGGACAAATGATTTATTGAGTCTCATACATAGTGATGTATGTGGACCAATAAGCACACAAGCTAGAGGTGGTTTTCAATACTTCGTTACATTTACTGATGACTTCAGTAGATATGTGTATGTGTACCTAAAGAAACATAAACATGAAACCTTTGAAAAGTTCAAGGATTTCAAGAATGAAGTACAAAACCAGCTTGGCAAAAGTATCAAAACCCTCCGATCAGATCGAGGAGGTGAATACCTAAGCCAATAGTTTCATGACTATCTAAAGGAGTGTGGAGTCCCACAACTCACTCCTCCGTATACTCCACAATGGAATGGTGTATCCGAAAGGATGAATCGAACTTTGTTGGACATGGTTCGATCAATGATGAGTCATGCAGATCTTCCGACTTCCTTTTGGGGACATGCTTTAGAAATAGCGATATTTATACTGAACCGTGTTCCATCTAAATCAGTAGAAAAGACACCATATGAGATATGGACTAAGAAGCGTCCTAGTATGTCTTTTATGAAGATTTGGGGTTGTGAGGCTTACGTGAGACGTCACGCCTCCAATAAACTTGGACCCAAATATGATAAGTGTTTATTTGTGGGGTATCCTAAGGAAACGAAAAGATACTATTTCTATTATCCCACCGAGAACAAAGTAGTTGTTGCTCGGACTGGTGTCTTTCTTGAAAGAGAATTTATTTCGAGAAGAACCAGTGGGAGAAAAATAGAACTTAGTGAAGTTCAACCACAAGAAAACATTGAACATGATATCGAGATGGAAACAGAGCAGACACCACAAGCTGTTGTGGATGAATTGCCTGCTCAAGAGACACAAGCCCAATGTAGGTCTGTAAGAGAACACTGTGAGGGACAGAGATATGGATTTCTTGTGACTCAACAAGGTGTGTGGGGTCCTCGTTACTTAATCCATTATGTATCATGTTAACATACATATGTGAGTCTGAATTACGTAAGAACATACACTGATTAAGAGTATCTTACTAGTTAAGTTGTTACAGGGTTTATAAAAACCTACCAACTACACATCATATGTACAAACAACAACCTACTACAAGATAACTCCTAGGCAGTGGTTCAGCTCGCAACGAAAAATGACTCACATCCCGTCCTCCCACGTCTATGAGTCCCTACAGAAGCTGTGATATCCCCGAAATAATTAATTGCAATTTGGGCGTTAATTATGTTTATGTGATTTTATGGTGATAATTAATATTGTGTTGGCATTAATTATTTTCGTGAAATGCTTAGTCACATGGTAGGAGTGACCCGGTAGAACATTTCGGGGTGCATGTTATGCATGTTGGGTAATTTGGGGTTTTAATGGTTTAAATGAAATGGTTTGTGATTACTTGGGTGAATCATATTTTAATCGTGAATTTGGTGCATTAAGGTAAAATGCCTTTTAAATATCATGTTAGGGTGTTTTATACACCATGGTAATTGTTGGAACACAATTTAACTTATACCCCAACCCTCACCTTACCTTTCACTTTTTCTATTTTCCCCAAATCACTTCTCACAAACCCTTCCCTCCTCATTTTCGTTTTTGGGCAAAGAGTGGAAGTGAAATCCTTCCAAAAAACTTGATTTGTGGGATTTAGTGTGAGTTTTGGAGTCCCCAAGAGGTATGGACACCTCCTTATTGTTTTTATTGTGTTTGGTTTGGGTTTGTTATATTTTGTAATGATTTTAAATGGGTTTGTTTGGATTGGCATGATTTTTGGTTGGATGTTAGAGTTTTGGGTTGTTTAGGGTGTATTTTGAAGGTTATTGGTGTTTTTGGTGTATTGGGTTGAGGTGTTATGGTTTTAATGTGGTTTGGTAAGGTTCTGTGCACATTAATGGCGCTTTCTCGCATTTACAGCACTTCTCGATCGATCGAGAATAGCACTCGATCGATCGAGCTTGGCAGCGCGGAAGGTGGGAATTTTTAATCTTCTCGATCGATCGAGAATAATTTCCGATCGATCGAGGCGTCTTCTCGATCGATCGGTATGGGTGTCTCGATCGATCGAGACGGGCAGTGAGACGACGGACGCAGGATGGCTGGCTCGCGATCGATCGAGCGAAAGGGCCGATCGATCGCCAGCCTTAAAATTTTGATGCCTTGTTTTTTTGGCTATTTTGTGGGATTTTTGGTAATTGGACTATTATTGGCTCCTAATATGGATTTGTGTGAATGTGTAGAACCATCCCAGGTGGCCACACAGCCTAGGAGATAAAGTCCACGACACAACACACTTTTGGAACTAAGGTACGTAGTGAGACGTACGGGCATCGGACGGTAAAACGTATTATTACGTATTGAATTGGTTATGCACTATGGTTGCACACATGGAATATATATATTGTATTTTGGTTGCATATGTGGCCTTGTTTATGCATCATGGATTGCATACATGGTTTGGTCATGCATTTTGGTTGCATGTGATTGTGAGTCGGGATTATATTACAGTGATGGGGAATACTTGCCGCTAGTGGCGTAGCGATGTGAATACTTGCCGCTGTCATACCGTAGCGATGAGAGAATATTTGCCGCTAATATGAAGCGAAGAACACGACCGCTGTCATATTTATAGCAAGGGATATTAGTGCCGCTGGTATTGTCTAAGCGAGGGGTATTTCCGCTGTCATGTTAAGCGAGGGGTATTTCCGCTGTCATGTTAAGCGAGGGGTATTGTGCCATTGATATAATAAGACTCGGAAATTGAACACGGTATACATGGAAATCGGCGCATGTCATGACATACATTATGGGTATTATAATCCATTGATTTTGATTATGGTACAGGGACAACCAAAGGAGCTTGTAAATATGTTGAATACAGGAAGTGTATCGCATTTATGATTTATACATTTGAATTGCTATCATATTATTGTGAATATGATTTACATACATGCTCATGGTTTTGGGGTTGTTCTTGTAGGTACTTTTGGGCGGACGGGCTAAGGCGAGTTGATGCAGTGAGCTAGTAAGGAGTGCTCTTGGTAGAAGGCACATTCTTTTGTATAGTTTCTACTCTAGGAGTAGTGTAATGCTATAGGATTAACATTCATTGGTTGGGAATGTAATTAATCCCTTTTGGAAATTTATTTTGGCACTGTAACCTATTAGCTCAAGACATCAACACAACTTTTATACTCCGTTTATGCATGAAAATTTTAATTCGCCTTTAATCCGCATTTAAGGAACTATGGTCCTTACATTAGTGGTATCAGAGCCATGTTAGAGAACCCGGGAATGAGTGAAGGGTAGCCTTAGGAAGGTTGGCTAGGTGGTTACATTTGAGCATGTTTATGCATGTGGTGCATACTGGTATATGAATTGTTATGCTAACATGTTTATTATCGTTCATGTTATCTAACGGTATAACATATATATTGTTTGGAATTGTTGTTAACCTTTGTATTACAGCATGTCGGCTATGAATTTGGGAAACCTCAATGAAGAGGTTGGTGATGTTGGAAGCGTGAACGCTAACATTGGACAGACTAATCCTTTACCTCCACCTGCTGTGGGCATGGAGCCAGTTGCTCAGTTGCTACTACCAGGGGAACTTTGTCTGACTCAGTTTATGACCTTCCACCCGCCTATGTTTGAGGGAACTGAAACAGGGGAAGAGGTCGAAGAGTGGCTAGAGAGATTGGAACAAATATTTGTGTCTGCTCCTTGTGCTAGGACAGCATGGCTGAGGTTGGCAGAGTTCCAACTGGCGAAGAAGTCTTCTATGTGGTGGAAGACGACGGTGATGGAACTGAGAGCTCAAGGTATGGTGATTGACTGGACTTTATTTCGGACTCGGTTTCTACCGATATTTCTCTGCTGTGGCTAGGCAAACCAAGGAGGATGAGTTCACGAGCTTGAAACAGGGGAGCATGTCAGTCTCGGATTATGACATGCACTACTCACCATTGTTGAGGTACGTCCCCCACATTGCAACAAACGGACATGCCAAGATGAGGCACTTTCTAAAGGGACTACGACCTGAACTTTTTGATCGGGTTATCTCCAACAACCCTACTTCTTTTGATGACGCTCTCATTTGAGCGGAACTGGCATAGATCGGAGTCAGTGCTTACCCGGATGTTGCACCCCCCACAAGTCCCACCACCGAGGCCAATGTCTAATAATCTGAGGCCACGAGGAGAATCATTTAAACCTCGTGGGGCTTCTTCCTCATCTTCTCGGTTTGGTGGGAGACGAATGGATAACATGAGGGGAGGTGCGCCTAGCAACAGAGGGCAAACTCAAGCGAGTAGGAGTGGAGTGGTGAAGTGTCACTTTTGTGGAGGACCACATCACATGCGAGATTGTACTGCTTGTTATAAATGTGGCAAGATGGGCCACATATCTCGGTTCTATCAGAGCGGTGACGGTCAGGTGGATCTCAGAGGAGGCAGAGGGAGGTTTTCTACAGGGACAGTACAACAGAGGCCGCCGATGGTGCCTCGACAGATGGGAGGACAGGCGACGGGGCCACCTCAGGGACAGTTCTATGCATTGACCAGGGAGCAGGCCGATGCAGCCCAGAGGAGGTTATAGCTGGTATGTGCCTACCATTTACATTTTCCGCCTTTATTTTGATAGACACAGGTGCTTCGCACTCCTTTGTGTCTGCGGACTTTGTGGCGAGACATCATATGTGTACGTCTCCGTTACCCACGTCTCTATTGGTCTCGACACCCACCGGAAAGAAAGTTGTTGCTGACCAGTTTTTGATGGACTGCCTCATTTATTTTGAGGGCAATGAGATAAGGGAAGATTTGATTGTTTTGAGCATGTCAGATTTCGACTGCATTTTGGGTATCGATATTCTGAACAGATATCAGGCAGTGGTAGATTGTCGGCAGAGGACAGTTCGATTCAGATCTGGTATGGGAGTTCAGTGGACTTTTTATGGCAACGGGTCTCGTGCGAAGATTCCGTTGATTTCGGCAATCAAAATGTCTCAGTTGTTGGAACGTGGACACACGGGCTACCTCATCTATGCCGTGGACACGTCGGGAAAGGGTAAAGAGTTAAAGGTTGAGGATGTGCCAGTGGTAGCAGAATTTGCTGATGTCTTTCCGGAGGAAATTCCAGGATTCCCACCGGCTAGGGAAGTCGAGTTTGGGATTGAGTTATTACCAGGGACATCCGCTATTTCTCGTGCCCCTTATCGAATGGCACCGGCAGAGCTAAGAGAACTGAAGGAGCAATTGCAGGAGCTCCTTGATAAAGGATATATACACCCTACCGTATCGCCTTGGGGCGCACCGGTTCTTTTTGTGAAGAAGAAAGATGGTTCGATGCGTTTGTGCATCGATTACCGGCAACTGAATAAGGCCACGGTAAAGAACAAGTATCCTCTTCCGAGGATTGATGACTTATTTGATCAGTTGCAAGGCACGAAACTGTATAGCAGGATTGACTTGAGATCCGGGTACCACCAGATACGGGTCAGGGAGGAGGATGTGCAGAAGACAGCGTTTCGGACTCGGTATGGGCACTACGAGTTCTGAGTGATGCCGTTCGGTGTGACGAACGCCCCGGCCGTCTTAATGAGCTTGATGAACCGGGTGTTTCAACCCTATTTGGATCAGTTCGTCATTGTGTTTATTGACGATATACTCATCTACTCCCGAAGTGAGGAAGAGCATGTGAGACACTTGAGGACAGTGCTCCAGATCCTCAGAGACCATCAATTGTATGCCAAGCTCAGCAAGTGTGAATTTTGGTTGAGCAGTGTAGTATTCCTGGGGCATGTCATATCTAGCAATGGGATTTCCGTGGACCCCAGGAAGATTGAAGCTGTGATGGAATGGGTTGCACCCACTTCTGTGCCCGAGATACGGAGTTTTCTTGGCTTGGCTGGTTATTACCGACGCTTCGTTGAGGGATTTTCTAAGATTGCCAAGCCACTGACGCAGTTGACCCAAAATGGGGTACCCTTCTTTTGGTCAGAGGCTTGTGAGGAGAGCTTCCAAGAGTTGAAGCACCGATTGACGACGGCGCCGGTATTGGTGATTCCTTCAGAGAACAAGAGGTTTGTCCTTTATACTGAGGCATCATTGCAGGGCTTGGGTTGTGTTCTGATGCAAGATAAGCATGTGGTAACTTATGCATCGAGACAGTTGAAGCCTCATGAGGCTAAATACCCAGTCCATGATTTGGAGTTGGCTGCTATTATCTTTGCCATGAAGATTTGGAGGCATTATCTGTATGGTACGTCCTTTACCATATATACGGATCATAAGAGCCTGAAATTCTTATTCACTCAGGCAGAGTTGAATATGCGTCAGAGGAGATGGATGGATCTACTCAAAGACTATGATTGTGAGATAGAGTACCATCCGGGGAAAGCCAATTTGACAGCAGACGCCTTGAGTCGGAAGGTGAAGAACACTGCTGAAGATGTCATGCATTTGTCGGCTATGATGACTTCTTATTGCCATCTGGGCTATGACTTTGATGTGGACGCATCGCCGGTTTGGGTATCGACTTTATTGGCTGAGCCAGAAATTTATGAGAACATCAGGGAAGCTCAGAGGATAGATGATGAAGTTCAGAGATGAACATCATTAGCACTTCACGGTCAGCCATCAAAGTTCAGAGTGTTTGAGGATGGTTCTTTGAGACTCGGTAACCGTTGGGTAGTTCCAGATACGCCGGAGTTGCGTAGAGGAATCTTGGAGCGAACTCATAGTAGCCGATTCAGTATCCACCCAGGAGGGAGGAAGATGTATAAGGACTTATGTGATTAGTTCTGGTGGAAGCGGATGAAGCGTGATGTGATCGCTTTTGTCAATAGGTGTTTGATCTGTCAGCAGGTTAAGGCAGAGAGGCAGAGACCCGGTGGCGAAATGAGGAGCTTAGAGATACCGGAGTGGAAGTGGGAACACATATCTATGGACTTTGTGACCCACTTGCCGAGGACTACTTCGGGTTGTGATGCCATTTTGGGTGATCATTGACAGGCTGACGAAGGTAGCTCACTTCATCCCCTACAGTATGACGTACACATACTTGAGGATGGCTCAGTTGTATGTCCGGGACATAGTGAGACTGCATGGGATTCCAGTGTCTATTGTGTCTGACAGAGATCCGCGGTTCACATCTCATTTCTGGGGAGGTTTACAGTCAGCTTTGGGCACGGAGGTGAGATTGAGTACGACTTATCATCCCCAGACGGATGGTCAGACTGAGCGTACTATACAGACGCTCGAAGACATGCTACGGGCGTGTGTGCTAGACTTTGATGCCTCATGGCAAGATTCTTTGGCCTTGGTAGAGTTTTCATACAACAACAGCTATCAGGCGAGTATTCAGATGGCACCGTTTGAGGCTTTGTATGGTAGACGTTGTAGGTTGCCGTTGTACTGGGATGACTTGACCAGTAAAGCAGTGGGAGGACCTGAACTGATTCAGGAGATGGAGGATAAGGTAAAGGTTATCCGTCTGAAAATGAAGGCAGCCCAAGATAGGCAAGCAGCTTATGCGAATAAACGGCGGAGACCGTTGGAATTTCAGTTGGGAGACAGATCTTTTTGAAGATCTCACCTTTCAGGGGTGTGGTTCGGTTTGGTATGCGTGGTAAATTGTCTCCGAGGTATGTGGGACCGTATGAGATTTTACAGCGCATCGGTACCTTGGCTTACCGTTTGGCACTACCACCGTTGTTGTCTGGTATTCACGATGTGTTCCATGTATCTATGCTACAGAAATATGAGCCGGATCTGTCGCATGTATTGCAGCCTTCTGAGGTTCAGTTGGATTCTGATGTATCATATGAGGAACGGCCAGTCAGGATTTTGGATAGGGCTGATCGCAGGCTTCGGAACAAAGTGATACTGATGGTCAAGGTTCAGTGGGATCGCAGGGGTGTCGAGGAGGCCACGTGGGAGACGGAGCGACATATGATGCAGCACTACCCGAAGTTATTTTCTGGTATGTGATTTATGTTTAGCTTCGATTTGGGTAAGTGCATGCGATTTCGAGGTCGAAATCTTGTAAGTAGGGGAGTATTGTGATATCCCCGAAATAATTAATTGCAATTTGGGCGTTAATTATATTTATGTGATTTTATGGTGATAATTAATATTGTGTTGGCATTAATTATTTTCGTGAAATACTTAGTCACATGGTAGGAGTGACCCGGTAGAACATTTCGGGGTGCATGTTATGCATGTTGGGTAATTTGGGGTTTTAATGGTTTAAATGAAATGGTTTGTGATTACTTGGGTGAATCATATTTTAATCGTGAATTTGGTGCATTAAGGTAAAATGCCTTTTAAATATCATGTTAGGGTGTTTTATACACCATGGTAATTGTTGGAACACAATTTAACTTATACCCCAACCCTCACCTTACCTTTCACTTTTTCTATTTTCCCCAAATCACTTCTCACAAACCCTTCCCTCCTCATTTTCGTTTTTGGGCAAAGAGTGGAAGTGAAATCCTTCCAAAAAACTTGATTTGTGGGATTTAGTGTGAGTTTTGGAGTCCCCAAGAGGTATGGACACCTCCTTATTGTTTTTATTGTGTTTGGTTTGGGTTTGTTATAGTTTGTAATGATTTTAAATGGGTTTGTTTGGATTGGCATGATTTTTGGTTGGATGTTAGAGTTTTGGGTTGTTTAGGGTGTATTTTGAAGGTTATTGGTGTTTTTGGTGTATTGGGTTGAGGTGTTATGGTTTTAATGTGGTTTGGTAAGGTTCTGTGCACATTAATGGCGATTTCTCGCATTTACAGCACTTCTCGATCGATCGAGAATAGCACTCGATCGATCGAGCTCGGCAGCGCGGAAGGTGGGAATTTTTAATCTTCTCGATCGATCGAGAATAATTTCCGATCGATCGAGGCGTCTTCTCGATCGATCGGTATGGGTGTCTCGATCGATCGAGATGGGCAGTGAGATGATGGACGCGGGATGGCTGGCTCGCGATCGATCGAGCGAAAGGGCCGATCGATCGCCAGCCTTAAAATTTTGATGCCTTGTTTTTTTGGCTATTTTGTGGGATTTTTGGTAATTGGACTATTATTGGCTCCTAATATGGATTTGTGTGAATGTGTAGAACCATCCCAGGTGGCTACACAACCTAGGAGATAAAGTCCACGGCACAACACACTTTTGGAACTAAGGTACGTAGTGAGACGTATCGGACGGTAAAACGTATTATTACGTATTGAATTGGTTATGCACTATGGTTGCACACATGGAATATATATATTGTATTTTGGTTGCATATGTGGTCTTGTTTATGCATCATGGATTGCATACATGGTTTGGTCATGCATTTTGGTTGCATGTGATTGTGAGTCGGGATTATATACCAGTGATGGGGAATACTTGCCGCTAGTGGCGTAGCGATGTGAATACTTGCCGCTGTCATACCGTAGCGATGAGAGAATATTTGCCGCTAATATGAAGCGAAGAACACGACCGCTGTCATATTTATAGCGAGGGATATTAGTGCCGCTGGTATTGTCTAAGCGAGGGGTATTTTCGCTGTCATGTTAAGCGAGGGGTATTGTGCCACTGATATAATAAGACTCGGAAATTGAACACGGTATACATGGAAATCGGCGCATGTCATGACATACATTATGGGTATTATAATCCATTGATTTTGATTATGGTACAGGGACAACCAAAGGAGCTTGTAAATATGTTGAATACAGGAAGTGTATCGTATTTATGATTTATACTTTTGAATTGCTATCATATTATTGTGAATATGATTTACATACATGCTCATGGTTTTGGGGTTGTTCCTGTAGGTACTTTTGGGCGGACGGGCTAAGGCGAGTTGATGCAGTGAGCTAGTAAGGAGTGCTCTTGGTAGAAGGCACATTCTTTTGTATAGTTTCTACTCTAGGAGTAGTGTAAAGCTATAGGATTAACATTCATTGGTTGGGAATGTAATTAATCCCTATTGAAAATTTATTTTGGCACTGTAACCTATTAGCTCAAGACATCAACACAACTTTTATACTCCGTTTATGCATGAAAATTTTAATTCGCATTTAATCCGCATTTAAGGAACTAGGGTCCTTACAGAAGCATTCACACAATGTGAGTATAGATAAGAAATATTTCAGTGCGATATCAAAACACAATATCAATATCAATGATAAAGCACAATAAATCATTTAATGTGAATGTTCTGTATCATGCATCAACAAATGCACCATGTCATGACATGTCTCAACAATTACCCTATTATCACGAGACCAATATGATATGCCTATTCAGATCGATATGTCAGTGGAACCACCTCACATCTTCATATTAGCAGCACATATCATAGTACCGTCCTCAAATGATAATAGCCAGAGCATATACCCAAAAACCGGCGTATATCTCTATATAGCATACCCGAGCATATACCCAAACCAGGCGTATATCTCTATGTAACATAACCGAGCATATACCCAAACCAGGCGTATATCTCAAGCACATGATATCCATGAATGTACATGCATATGATACTACCAATCATATGATACTAACATAACACAATTCATATGATATCAATCTCATAACATCATCACACAATATCTCTACTCAGTACGTCAACACGTACCTGTATTGCGACACAAACGATTTAAATTAGGCGTCACTGGCTAATTGCCTCGTTGTCACGTCCCCTGAGATGATGCTACAACAATGCCAAAGTGTTCTGTTTCTGGCGATCGATCGCCACATTTTTACCGATCGATCGCTACATACATTAACCGCCTTATTTTTGCTCTGGTCGCGGCGATCAATCGCCACAAGGCTAGCGATCGATCGCCGATGTCCAGAAAAATCAGAACATGGCGATTTTCAAGCATATCCTTCTAGCTCTTCTCCTATAACTCGAATTTAACCATTTCAACATGTTTCTTGAAATCTCTAGGAACATATTAACATGTTTCTATCATCATAGAATCCAATTAATAGCATATAAACATGATATGATTCTTCACATGAACATTTGATATTTCACTTCACATATATCAACACCAATTACATAATTCAAGTGTAAAACCATGAATTCCTTACCAAGATATTAAGAAATCTCTTCACACAACTTCCTAGCTCAATTCACAAATGAATCCCAAGCTCAAACCAAAAAGAACTTGAAAGAGATGGAGAGGAGCTTGTGTAGGATTTTAGTAGGTGTGTTTAGGTGAAGTATGTGATTTCACTTGCTATCCCTTAATAATAAGCATTTCAATTAATCATCATGCTAAGTCACCTTGATATAGGGTATTTGAAGCTAATAACATGTTAATGGACATGTACATGAAGATGAAATTCAAATTCAAATGAAATTCCAACTCAAATTAACTTCACATGCATATTCAAATCATTTTGCACCATGTTTCATTCCTTGCCATATATCATTTCATGCATATGTTATTTCATTCTTGGTTCCACCCGAACCCCCATTATCATACCACCATTTGATATAATTATACCATAATCATATCACACGTGTATAAAACAAATCGAGGCATTACAATTCTCCCCCACTCATTGAATTTCGTCCTCGAAATTGCATATACAAACATAATACATGCATATGAGATATACAACATAAGAAACATGTATAAATAACATATCAACATACCAGAAAACAAATCTGGATACCGTTGCATCATATGCTGCTCCGTCTCCCACGTTGCCTCTTCGACACCCCGTCTGTCCCACTGTACCTTAACCATAGGAATCACTTTATTACGCAACTTGAGTTCAGCTCGATCCAAGATCATAACTGGTCGTTCCTCATACGACACATCTGTATCTAACTGTACATCAGGTAGTTGTAATACATGACTCGGATCTGGTTCATATTTCCTTAACAGTGAAACATGAAAAACATCATGAATACCACTCAATGCCGGTGGTAGTGCCAAGCGATATGCCAACGTACCAATACGTTGCAACACCTCATACGGACCAACATACCGTGGAGACAATTTTTCACGTTTCCCAAATCGTACTACACCTTTAAAAGGTGAGATTTTCAAGAATACACGGTCACCAACTTGAAACTCAAGTGGTTTACGTCGTTTATTGGCATACGCAGCCTGTCTGTCCTGAGCAGCTTTAAGTTTCAATCGAATTAACTTCACTTTCTCTTCCATTTCATGAATCATATCCGGTCCATGTAAAGAAGACTGATCCACATCATCCCAATACAATGGCGATCTACATCGTCGCCCATATAGAGCCTCAAATGGTGCCATCTATATACTAGATTGATAACTGTTATTATATGAAAATTCCACTAATGGCAACGACTCTTGCCAAGAGGTATCAAACTCTAATACACAGGCACACAACATATCCTCAAGTGTCTGTATCGTACGCTCTGTTTGTCCATCTGTCTGAGGATGATATGATGTACTCAACCGTACTTCAGTTCCCAACGTTGTTTGTAACCCTTCCCAAAAATGAGAAGTAAATCTCGGATCCCTATCCGACACAATGGAAACTGGTATACCATGTAGTCTCACTACATGTTGAATGTATAACTGTGCCATTCTTAGATATGTAAATGTCATACAATATGGAACAAAATGAGATACTTTGGTGAGTCGGTCAACGATCACCCAAATAGCATCACAACCAGAAGACGTCCGTGGCAAATGAGTCACAAAATCCATCGTGATATGTTCCCATTTCCACTGAGGAATTTCCAAACTATGTAATTCACCTCCTAGTTTCTGTCTTTCCGCTTTCACTTGTTGACAGATCAAACACCGTTTCACAAAGCTCAACACATCCTGTTTCATACGTTTCCACCAAAATTGGGTACGTAAATCATGATACATTTTCTTTCCTCCAGGATGTATACTGTATCTACTACAATGAGCACGTTGTAGTAGTTCTTGGCGTAGTCCTAATATCGCAGGTACTACCCAACAAGTCCCGTATTTCAGAATTCCATCATTTGCAAGTACAAACTGTGATGTTTGTCCTTGACTTATCATTTATTTCCAATGTTGTACCTCATCATCAGTCATTTGTGCCTTTCTGATTTTGTCAAAAATGTCAGGTTCAACCAATAATGTTGATACTCGTACTGGCATTGTTTCCACATCAAAATCATAACCCAAAGTACAACAAGAAGTCATCAACGCTGATAAATGAATCATCTCATCAGCCGTATGATGTACTTTTCGACTCAAGGCATCTGCTGTAAGATTAGCCTTTCCTGGATGATATTCAATCTCACAATCATAATCTTTCAACAGATCCATCCATCTTCTTTGCCTCATATTTAACTCTGCTTGAGTGAATGAAAACTTTAGGCTTTTATGATCTGTGTATATGGTAAACGACGTACCATATAAATAATGTCGCCATATCTTTAAGGCAAAGACAATGGCAGCTAATTCCAGATCATGTACTGGATATCGCATTTCATGTGGTTTCAATTGTCGTGATGCATAAGCCACTACATGTTTATCCTGCATCAATACACAACCTAAACCTAATAATGAAGCATCAGTATATAAGGCAAACCTGTCATGTTCCGATGGAATGATCAAGACTGGAGCTGTAGTCAATCGATGTTTCAATTCTTGAAAACTATGCTCACAAGCCTCTGACCATTGAAATGATACTCCCTTCTGTGTCAAACATGTCAATTGTTTGGTAATCGCTGAAAATCCTTCAACAAACCGTCTATAATATCCGGCCAAACCCAAGAAACTACGAATCTCTGGCACAGAAGTAGGTGCTGACCAATTCAACACTGTTTCTACTTTCTTCGGATCAACTGATATATCTTCTTCTGAAATTACATGCCCTAAAAAGCCAACACTAGTCAACCAAAACTCACACTTACTGAGTTTGGCATACAACTGATGTGTCCTCAACAATTGCAATACCATATGCAAATGTTGAACATGTTCTGCATCACTCTGCGAATAGATCAGTATATCATCGATAAAGACAATGACAAATCGATCAAGGTATTCCTGGAAAACCCGATTCATTAAACTCATAAAGACAGCTGGAGCATTTGTTACTCCAAATGGCATCACTAGAAACTCATAATGTCCATAACGAGTTCTGAATGCTGTCTTCTGTACATCACCCTCTCTCACACGTATTTGATGATATCCTGACCTCAAATCAATCTTAGAATAAATCCTTGATCCCTGCAACTGATCAAACAAATCATCAATACGAGGAAGAGGATATTTATTCTTTATTGTTACCTTGTTCAATTGTCGATAGTCAATACACAGTCGCATTGTCCCATCCTTCTTCTTAACAAATAATACCGGAGCACCCCAAGGCGATACACTAGGACGTATGTACCCCTTGTCCAATAAATCTTGCAATTGAGTTTTCAATTCTTTCAAATCAGTTGGTGCCATCCGATAAGGAGCTCGTGAAATTGCAAAAGTACCAGGTATCAAATCAATACCAAATTCCACTTCTCGACTCGGTGGGAATCCAGGTATCTTATCTGGAAACACATCCGCATATTCTGCAACCACTGGTATCTCCTCCACCTTCCTTTCTCTTTTTTGTTCAGTTACATCAATGGCATAAATCAAATAACCCGCATGTCCACGTTCTAACAAACGCGACATTCGGAGTGCTGATATCAAAGGAATCCTTGCCCTCGATCACTGGCCATAGAAGTACCATTGATTTCCAGTATCAGACTGAAATCTCACTATCTTCTGACAACAATCCACAACAGATTTATATTTACTCAACACATCGATTCCAAGAATGCAATCAAAATCTGTCATATCTAATACAATCAAATCAGCCTGTAATCTATCCTCAGTTTCAAACTGAATATCACAATCAGACACATTCTGACAAGCCATCACAGTAGTTCCCATGGGTGTCGAGACATAAAGAGGCATCAACAGTGGAGACGAGCATATATGATACCGGTCAATAAAATTTTGTGCAACAAAGGAATGTGATGCACCAGTATCAAACAAAAGTAAGGCTGGATAAGTAAATAAAGTACACTCACCAGCTATCACATCATCAGGAGCTGCCTCTGCTTGCTATCTGTTCAGTGCATATACCTGAGCCTGAGGTGGTCCTGTCCTCTGTCCTCCACCAGACTGTGGTACACTCTGTGGTCTCTGCTGCACTGTATTCTCTGACACTGGTCCTCTCCTCTGTTGTCCACCCACTTGAGGACAATCACGGATCACATGTCCTGGCCTCCCACAACGGAAACAAACTACTGGAGTCAATTGAGGACAATCTCGTTTCAAATGTGGTCCCCCACATTTAAAGCATTGCACACCACTGCCACTACTACTACCTTGGAACTGTCCCTTTGAACCTCGTTCACTACCCTTCCGCATTGTAAACCACTTCCCACTAAATCTAGAGGAAGATGCACCACCTCGTGGTGATTTAAATGGTTCTCCTCTCGGTCTCATACTTTCAGATGTAAGTGGTTGGGCTTGTCCAACATCTTTGTATACCCCTACGGCAATCTCAGCCATCTCGGCTCTAGTCAATGCTTCTTCATATGATGTAGGGTTTTGGACATGACCCTATCAAACAATTCAGGCCTCAAACCTTTCACAAATTGTCTGATCTTTGCCTTTGTGTTTACAACAATATGTGGTACATACCGGAGCAAAGAAGAATATTGTACAGCATAGTCCGATACTGTCATGATCACTGTCTCAAGTTTGTAAATTCATCCTCTTTCCTCTGCCTTGCAGCAACGGAGAAATAATGATCCAGGAACTTCGTTCTAAACACATCCCAGTTAACTGTCTGTGAGCCTTTAACTCAAGTACTGTGGATTTCCACCACATCATAGCTTTCTTAGCTAACTAGGAATTCAGCTAAGCGTAACCAAGCAGTCTTGGCACACGGTGCTGATACAAATATCTGTTCTACACGTTCCAGCCATTCCTCCGCCAGTTCCCCTGATTCATTCCCCTCAAACCTGGGTGGCTGATAACTCAGAAATTGCGTCAACGTCAATTCCCCAGGCAACAATACCTGTTCCACTGGCCCTTGCTCAATTGGTGGTGGTGGCACATGCGCCATCTTCACACTAGCATTGCCACTCATGGCATCCCCAACATCCTCATGATACCCTCTGTCTGTCATAACTGTATATCAAGGGTTAACAATAACATTCAAAATGATAAAACATGTTAGAAGAATATTACATTACAAATCCTAACATGATATTACCATTCTCAACATGTTTTCAAGTGTTTAGGTAACTCCATAATACACTTCCTCTACCCATGTTCATCCCGTTCTCGAACCACTGCTCTGATACCACTAATGTGGGGTCCTCGTTACTTAATCCATTATGTATCATGTTAACATACATACGTGAGTCTGAATTACGTAAGAACATACACTGATTAAGAGTATCTTACTAGTTAAGTTGTTACAGGGTTTATAAAAACCTACCAACTACACATCATATGTACAAACAACAACCTACTACAAGATAACTCCTAGGCAGTGGTTCAGCTCGCAGCGGAAAATGACTCACATCCCGTCCTCCCACGTCTATGAGTCCCTACAGAAGCATTCACACAATGTGAGTATAGATAAGAAATATTTCAGTGCGATATCAAAACACAATATCAATATCAATGATAAAGCACAATAAATCATTTAATGTGAATGTTCTGTATCATGCATCAACAAATGCACCATGTCATGACATGTCTCAACAATTACCCTATTATCACGAGACCAATATGATATGCCTATTCAGCTCAATATGTCAGTGGAACCACCTCACATCTTCATATTAGCAGCACATATCATAGTACCGTCCTCAAATGATAATAGCCAGAGCATATACCCAAAAACCGGCGTATATCTCTATATATCATACCCGAGCATATACCCAAACCAGGCGTATATCTCTATGTAACATAACCGAGCATATACCCAAACCAGGCGTATATCTCAAACACATGATATCCATGAATGTACATGCATATGATACTACCAATCATATGATACTAACATAACACAATTCATATGATATCAATCTCATAACATCATCACCCAATATCTCTACTCAGTACGTCAACACGTACCTGTACTGCGACACAAATGATTTAAATTAGGCGTCACTGTCTAATTGCCTCGTTGTCACGTCCCCTGAGATGATGCTACAACAATGCCAACAATATATCATGTTATCATAGGCATTAAAATCAAATTCTACAAAAATTTAACATTTTTCAACATTCTGACTCTGGCGATCGATCGCTACTTCTCACCGATCGATCGTCATACTGTTCTGCCCCCTCGCGATCGATCTTCATTACCTCGCGATCGATCGCCAAAGTGTTCTGTTTATGGCGATCGATCGCCACATTTTTACCGATCGATCGCCACATACATTAACCGCCTTATTTTTGCTCTGGTCGCGGCGATCGATCGCCACAAGGCTAGAGATCGATCGCCGATGTCCAGAAAAATCAGAACATGCGATTTTCAAGCATATCCTTCTAGCTCTTCTTTTATAACTCGAATTTAACCATTTCAACATGTTTCTTGAAATCTCTAGGAACATATTAACATGTTTCTATCATCATAGAATCCAATTAATAGCATATAAACATGATATGATTCTTCACATGAACATTTGATATTCCACTTCACATATATCAACACCAATTACATAATTCAAGTGTAAAAACATGAATTCCTTACCAAGATATTAAGAAATCACTTCACACAACTTCTAGCTCAATTCACAAGTGAATCCCAAGCTCAAACCAAAAAGAACTTGAAAGAGATGGAGAGGAGCTTGTGTAGGATTTTAGTAGGTGTGTTTAGGTGAAGTATGTGATTTCACTTGGTATCCCTTAATAAAAGCATTTCAATTAATCATCATGCTAAGTCACCTTGATATAGGGTATTTGAAGCTAATAACATGTTAATGGACATGTACATGAAGATGAAATTCAAATTCAAATGAAATTCCAACTCAAATTAACTTCACATGCATATTCAAATCATTTTGCACCATGTTTCATTCCTTGCCATATATCATTTCATGCATATGCTATTTCATTCTTGGTTCCACCCGAACCCCCTATTATCATACCGCCATTTGATATAATTATACCATAATCATGTCACACGTGTATAAAACAAATCGAGGCATTACAAGGTGACTTACTACTTATTGATGAGGATGAACCGTCATCTTATCATGAAGCTATAATGGGCACTGATTCTGAGAAATGGCAAGAAGCCATGAAATCTGAGATGGAATCCATGTATGCAAACCAAGTATGGATTTTGGTTGACCCGCCTGAAGGGGTTAGACCCATAGGGTGCACATGGATTTTCAAGAAGAAGACCGACATGGATGGTAATGTACAAACCTTTAAAGGTCGACTGGTTGCAAAAGGTTTCAAACAAATTCATGGTATTGACTATGATGAAACTTTTTCGCCAGTTGCCATGGTTAAATCCATTAGGATCTTACTTGCAATAGCTGCATTTCATGACTATGAAAT
Organism: Haberlea rhodopensis; assembly: GCA_907163345.1. Classification (NCBI taxonomy): domain Eukaryota; kingdom Viridiplantae; phylum Streptophyta; class Magnoliopsida; order Lamiales; family Gesneriaceae; genus Haberlea; species Haberlea rhodopensis. The sequence goes on along the minus strand of CAJQUN010000021.1, from coordinate 7,010,254 downwards.
CTGACAGATGGATGTCAAAACAGCTTTCCTTAATGGAAATTTACTTGAAGATGTATACATGACACAACCTGAAGGTTTTGTCGATCCAAAGGATGCTGGAAAGATATGCAAGCTACAACGATCCATTTATGGATTGAAGCAAGCTTCTCGGAGTTGGAATCTTCGTTTTGATGATGCAGTCAAAGAGTTTGGTTTCATCAAAAACGTAGATGAACCTTGTGTCTACAAGAAGGTCAGTGGGAGCATAATTATCTTCCTGATATTGTATGTGGATGACATACTTCTCATTGGGAATGATATCCCTGCCCTACAATCTGTAAAGATTTGGCTAGGGAACTGCTTTTCTATGAAAGACTTGGGTGAAGCCACCTATGTATTAGGTATCAAGATCTATAGAGATAGATCAAGAAGATTACTTGGCCTAAGTCAAAGTACATACATAGACAAAGTGCTAAAACGGTTTAGCATGCAAGAATCAAAGAAATGATTCGTGCCTATGACACATGAGATACATCTCTTGAAGGATCAGTGTCCTTCAACACCAGATGAGAGACAACGCATGAGTAAGATTCCATATGCGTCAGCTATTGGATCTATCATGTATGCCATGATATGTACTCGTCCCGATGTCTCGTATGCTTTGAGCATGACGAGCAGATATCAGGTTGATCCAGGTGAATGTCACTGGATTGCAGTCAAGAATATCCTGAAGTACTTGAGAAGAACTAAGGATACATTCTTGATTTATGGAGGTGAGGAAGAGCTCAATGTAATAGGTTACACTGATGCAAGCTTCCAAACCGACAAAGATGATTTCCGATCGCAATCAGGATATGTGTTTTGCCTAAATGGAGGTGCTGTAAGCTGGAAGAGTTCAAAGCAAGACACAGTAGCCGATTCTACAACTGAAGCTGAATACATTGCTGCCTCAGATGCAGCAAAGGAAGCTGTTTGGATCAAGAAGTTCATTTCTGAACTTGGGGTGATGCCTAGCATACTAGATCCGATTGAACTCTATTGTGACAACAATGGAGCCATCGCATTGGCTAAGGAACTTAGATCTCACCAAAGATCCAACATACTTCGGCGCTTTCATTTCATTCGAGAAATCGTTGAAAGAGGAGATGTAAAAATATGCAAAGTACCAACTGATGATAATGTATCTGACCCACTGACGAAGCCACTATCACAGCAGAAGCATGATCGTCATACTAGATCTCTAGGCATTAAGTATATGTCTGATTGGTCTTAGTGCAAGTGGGAGATTTGTTGGGATATGCCCTAAGACAACTCATTAGATGATTGTTTATGACATACACTGTATTATGATTTGTTAATGACAATTCATTATTATATATTATTCGTGTATCTGTGTAATATGAATTAATATATAAGTTAATGTCCTTAGAATAATATTGTATTGATCTTAGAGATTGTCCCTAGTCAAGTATTATCATGAATCAGGCTAATGATAATGCATTGAGACTAGTATGTTTTGATTGATGAATTGTTCATAGATTTATGATATCAAATCAACACATGGGTACATGTTAGAGAACGATGTACTGGACAGACCCACCATGAGAATGCTACATGGATAGTTATATTAACGTCATAAGCAATTCTCATAGTGATAATGATGTATGTAATCCTTACGACTTGAGATCACCAGAGATCCCAACATAAGGAGTCATGTATCTTGATATTGTCAAACGTTACCTGTAACAGGGTAAACTATAAAGACAATCATTGGATACATCACGAATTATGTAGAGGGATGTTGAGTGATCAAGAAAGGATTTGTCCCTCCCATATAACAGGAGAAGTGTTTGGGCCCTTGATCAAGTAAGACTAAAATGCATGGCCGTGCTCGAATGAGTCGATATGTGACATCGAGCTTATTCGTTTATTCTAGTTCTACTTGGGGATCAAGAAATAAAGATTGAATATACGAGTATGACTATTCCATGACTGATGTTCAATCTAAAAACATTGGACAAAGGGATTAAGTTACATGGTTAATATTATCGCAGTTCGTAGGTTATGTCGAGTCAATGACATTCTTGTAATTTGGGTAGCCTTGATGTGTTGCTAGATACCGCTCATTGCTTGTGACATAAAATTAGATTTTATGTCGCTGCCAACATTGCAAGATCCTATCGTGTCGCACAAAAGATTAAATCGATAAGGGGAATTAAATTCATTGGATGAATTAATTAATTAAGAAGAGTCTTAATTACATGATTATAAGGATTTAATTAAATCATGGGTTTGGGCCCATGAGGCTTTGAGAAAGCCTTTAATTAAATCCAACATATATCATGCTAACAAGGTTTAGAGGGAGATAGTTAATTCACAAAACCTAATAGCCACTCCAGAAGAGCTCCCGGCCGCCGCCTCATCCTCACACCTCACGCCGCCGTGCCGCCGTGACGTGGTGGTTTTGACGGCCGTCGTTGATCGGTTTTGAACCGTGAGTTCAGTTTTGGTTTAAGAACAAGTCTAGCAACTTGTTTTTGAACAACCTCTTCGATTTGATCGTGTGGATACCGTAGAGGCAAGATCTTGGAGGTTTTGCTCGTGACTCGTGGTTTGGCATCGCTTCTGCATCAAACACGCTACAAGGGTAAGACTCCTTTACATTCCGATATGAATACTTTGTATAGGTCCTCGGTTAGGAATCCAAAATTTTATTTTCCGCTGCGCACTTGCATGTTGGATTCCTTAAAACTATAAGGACATTTTAATAAATTATCCCCTTATTACGTAATAATAAAAGAGGAATGCGACTGGACTAAAATCTTTGAAGATACATCACAATGCACGAGAACAAATATAAAATAAACCTCATATCTGATTGGAACCTTAGTAGGTGTTTACAATTGCTTATGAAAACTGCTTATCTGCTTTTCAGATAAAAAAGCAGTTTTTGGGTGTTTTATTTATTTTGCTTCTGCTATTTTTTCTCTAAAAATAAGCAGAAAAAAGCAGAAGCAGAGAAGCAGGCCATGACATGCTTTTGACTGCTTTAAGTAGTTTTGTGGCAATTTCGTAATTAATTTAAGTTTATTAAGTTGCTTTTTTATTTAATTAACAAACACTCAATGATTTTGCTTAAAATCAACTTTTTCCAACTTTAAGCAAAAGCAACATAGAAGTGCTTTGAATAAGCAATCGCAAACACACCCTTAGGCTAGTTATTTTATACATTAATTCTTTCAAACTAAAATTCAAGGATGGTATCAAAATTTTCTGCACACAATTTTAGTAAGTAATAATTAAATAGTGGAATAGGTATCACTGGACCTGGGCCTTAAAACAAAGCCCTACAACGTTTGGGACTGAGAGGGCTAACAAAAGGAAATACCCAACCAAAAAAGAACATACTAGCAACACATATGATGCATGGGCACTCCTGGAAATTTCTTGGTGCAGGGTCAGACATTTCTTGGACACCAATATCTCTCAGATACCTCTCGGACACGAATCGGACACGCCATGTGGTGTGTCCTTAATTTAAAAATAAAAATCAATTCATACACCCATGTCGATACTTCTGAGAAGCATGTCAAACACTTCCGAGTGACGTGTTCGAGTAGAAAATGATATTTTTAGGGGTTAATTGTATAATTTAAAAAGTTTTTGATTAAAATAAAATTTGGATGTGTTTATTAAACTTTATGATAATTGGAGTAATATGCATTTGGTGCTGATACCAATGATACTATAATGATTTTAATGACATTCATTTATTTATCTTCTTCTTGAATTTGGTAAGAATATAGTTGATGTTATATTTTATTTGGACATATTTGCTAAACTTTATGTTAATTGAAGTAATATGCATATGAAGTTAGTATGTATGATATTATGATGATTCTAGTGACATGCATTTATTTATACGCTTCTTGAATTTGGAAAGAATATTTCTATTGTTTCTACACGATTGAGAAATTAAAAAAATATGAATTTTAATATTTTGTAATATAGTACATGTATAATATTTATAAAAAATATATATGCGTGTCACAGCCGTGTCATATCCTGTAAATTTTGAAAAATCTGTGTCGTCGTGTCCGTATCACATTGTCAGTGTCCGTACATCATAGAACAACATTTTATGATTTCCATTATATTCAAAAAAATTACACTAAAATATAAATAATTATATTTTAAGAATCCATTAACAGATAATAACTATTGGCATAGAAACAAATCATTCATCGTTGAACTAAAATTTAAATTAGAGCTTTTAAAATATACAACATTTCAAATATCATATTTAGGTTGCAGTTCTAAAATAGATATTTGTGGCACCCTTACCATTCGTCTTTCCATAGTTTATTAACGTGCAATTCATGAAAATCGAATATGTAAAATTAGTTATTATATCTGTTAGGATCGATCGAGGGTTTTGCTACAATTCACACCCACTTTAACTAACTTGAGCTGCAGTAACTCATGTTTTTGAAATAATTGCAGCGAAAGATTAGATCGAGCTTGATTTAAGAAACCAAGAGAAAGACATTCGAACTAACCCGCTCTATGACTGACTAAGCGTTTTTTAATAATATAGTATAATATTTAAATCAAAATAGCAAATAAACTAAGACAAAATAAAAGTACACAGATTTATTTTGGAAGTTCGAAGACAATACTTCCACGTCTCCCCTTATACCACTGAATGGAACGATTCACTATAAAATTTTGATTTATTCAACCATTTATACAAACCCACTTAGATCAATGTCACTCTTATGATCCAAACTCCTGTCCCACAACCCCACCAGCTGAGGACACAAATTATAGCTGGGAGCATATTCTTTAATGTTTCATATGCTAAAGACTCGTGTAGACAGGTCTCACGGCTACAAACAACATTCATCTATTCGACTCACTAATACAAAGATTAGAGTTTGTTGGGTTAACACAAATGATCTGATACTGATATGATATAAACTTTGTAAGTGGTGTCTGATGTTTGAAGTGTGCTCTTCATTTAGCAGATACATCTTTGAAGTCCCAACATGGATTCTAGCTTTAATCCATCTTCGATCCTCTGATTTGTGCTTCCTAGCCTTGTATATATTTCATCAAACAACAATGATATATACGTTAGACAAAAGAACATGAACGTTGGGAAAGGTTCTGCATGATTCCTGGGCTTGCAACGTCCTATTCTAGTTCTAGGTTGTTTGTCATCACTTAGCTGGTCAGCATAGTTGAACTTAGCTGAGTTCACTTCTACTTTGCTGGTAGAGGTATACATGTTTGGTTGGCAGGTAAGAAAAAAAATCATTCAACCCAATATGTGTGGGTTGCTAAATTGTCAACCCACAACTACACAATAAATATACAAAATCACGTGTTTCAAGTGAGTGCGGTGGATGCATGCAGTTTAGTATTCAAATAGAAATAAATTATAATACATTTTATACGTTAATATTACTGTCGATGATAATAAAATAGAACTAAATAAAATAAAATGATAAGAAATGTAAAATAACAAAAAATTAAAATTATGTGAACAAAGATTATATGAAAATATTATCAAATTATTTGCAACTGAAAATCAAATATAATTAAACTACAGATTATCAATCATATAATCGTCATCCTAAAATTATCAGCATCCAAGTCATGTACTAAAACTGAAGTTAAAAATGTTATCTTACAATACGAAACAAAAAAAAAAAACATAATAAATTAAAGTATCAAAATCTTCCACCATCAAATTGGGATACCAATAATTGTAAATATTTATTTGTACAAAAAAAACTATATTCATAAGTTCAAAAAATAAATAAAAACATTTCTTTCTATTACAAGATGAAGTTTAAAATATATAATTATTACATAATGCATAATAGCAAGCTTAACTATTTTTTTCTCAATGAATCAACAATTTTTTTTAAAAATCGGAATATTAATTATATTAAAAATGTATAGAAGTTATATGTTAAATAATACACATAAAATTAGCAAACTGAAATATTGATGCGTTTAAAAATTATAATTTACAACTTAAACCCCTAAAAATTTATTTTATAATTAAAGATATTTTTCATATATAAAGATGTTGGCGGATTAAGTGATAGGTGGATGGATGTGTAATAATCCACTACCCGCTAATATAACTGCGGGTTGCTTGAATTTTCGATTGCAGCACTTTTCTCCGAAAGTTAAAAAGGACGGATAAAGATTGGGCGGATGTGTTGAGTTTTGCGGTTTTTTGTACAACCCTTTTCACTAGTCTACTTCACTTTCCACGTAGCTGGATTTTACTGCTCCATTTCAGCTAACTAGGTTTATTGCTCTTGATTCGTTGATTTCTTGGCAAAGTGCTGAACATCACAGCCATCCTAAAATTATATGTATCCAAACCATGTATTAAAACAGAACTATAAAAATTATCTCAGCATACGAAACAAAAAAACATAATAAATTAAAATATTAAAATCATCCACCATCAAATTGGGATACCAATAACTTTAACCATTTACTTGTAACAAAAGAAAATTACAACTCATAAGCTCGAAAAATAAAAAATAAAAAACATGTCTTTCTACTATAAGATGAAGTTTCTAAAATAAAATATATATTTTTTATTATTACAAGATGCATAATTGAAGAACTTGAAACTATTATTTTCAGTGAACCAAAAATTCTTTTTCAATCGTAAAAATTAATTATATTAAAAAGATAAGTACAAGTTATACTCTAAATAATACACAAAAAATTAGCAAACTGAAATATTGATGAGTTCAAAAATTACAATTTGTAACTTAAACACCCAAAAAATTTAATTTATAAAAATATCTTTAATATATAAAGATGTGGGTGGATTGGGTGACTAGGCTACCCCCAATATAAATGCGGGTTGCTTGATGTTTTAATTGCAGCACTTTTCTGCGATTGTTAAAATAGGTGGATATGGGTGGGTGAATGCAGGTAGGCGGATGTGTTGGATTGTGTTTTTTTAACAACCCTATTTGCTTGTCTACTTCTCTTTCCTTAGCTGGATCTTGCTGCCCCATTTCAACTAACTCGATTTAATGCTCTTGATTCGTTGATTTCTTGGCAGGGTGATGAACCTGAAAGTTCTAACCATTTCTCTTAGCTTTTCAAAGAATCGAGAATCGCTCCACTTTGATAAGCTAGCTGAAAGTTGCTGCCAATATACAAGAGTGGATATATCCATGTTATCCTTTAAGCGAGATTCAGCGAGGTGTCTTCTTTTGCAATTAATCAAGCTCTAAAATGTCTTCTATAATCTGCACAAGAACACAAAGTTTTGTTACATCAAAACTCGGATTAGTCGGGTGCATAAAACCCAACAATCTTCCATTTTTTATGATTATAAAACTTGGATAATTAACGTGTATTTTGTGTAACACAGAAAGCCAAATTTAAAATATTTTAAAAACATTTAAAACATATTATTTTAAAAAAAAAATCAGAATATTTCTGTAAAATCTTTTTTTCAAATCGGTATATTTCTTTGAACATTTCTCCCACGTTTTTGTGTGAATTAAGAAAAATGAAAAACGTAACAAGAACATTTCTCCCGCTTTTTGTGTAAATCGATATATTTTTTTGTACATTTCTCCCACTTTTCCTATTCCGCTGGTGATCTGATAAATATGATTTTGTAAGGAGGAGTCTCAATAGACCGATGGATAATAGAATTTGGAGCTTGTTATTTTCTCACAAGTGCTGCAAGCTGTCGAAAGATTTTTAAATATTTAAAAATAATTATGAAAGGATTTGAGACATTTTCGTGTATCATTTTACATTTAATTTGCTACACATTTAATTTTATAATAAAATATATAATTTTAGTCAATATATAGGTTGTTACGCATATTCGTCCTCTCTGAAAGGTTATGGCTATATGAGATGGTGAATAATTTGAATTACAGAAAAATATCTAGCACGCTCCAATAATTATTTTAGGTTGTATTTAAATGAAATAAATTATTTACATGAAATATTTTAATGATTCAACAATATTTAAGTAATTTTTTTCAGAGGCACTCTCTTCCAAACTTCCAAGAAAAATATAATTCTCAAGAAATAAACAACGTATATTATCAAATATCCACAAATGTGAGTTCTTCCCTTAAAAAAAACATCGGGAAAACGTAAAAGAAAAAGGCAGAAAGGGATCAATTTCTGAGTTTTATGTAAAAGAGAGAAGTCAGAATGAGAACAGGATAAACCCAAGAAATATGTACAAAAAAAAGTGTTTAACGATTCAAGCAGCAGGCATAGATGTAGAGAGAACAGCAAAAGCCAAGTACTGCAGACCATCCTGCATTTTCCCCACAGCCGTTCTATGATCAGCACGAAGATGTTCGGTAAAAGCACCGGCCTTCTGCTGAATACAGTTTTTGGGGACAACCTCTTGTGGATCTGTCTTAATGGCAGCTAAATATGCTTCTGCTACATCTGATATGCCTGAGAAAAAAAGTTCATTTCAAGACGATTAGAATGTTCTCTTGGTTGCGAGTAGCACGAGCTAACGATTTTTTTGTTATGTTATAAAGTGGCAAGAAGCATTGTTCAGGGGATTACATGAATGGATAAGGTACCACGCATCAAGGCACAAAGAAAGAATTCAAGAAATCTAGGCTAAAATCTACCAGTGACAAAACTGTGGAGAACTGCTTCAATATTTCCAGTCATTGATTCTGTCCTCATTCTGATTATCTTAGCTCTTTCGACAGAGTCTTCAGGCCAAGCTATCTTCTCTGATTCCTCTCTAATCTCTTGATCTTGCACTTTGTTTGCATTAGATATAACAGACTTCCCAAGCATCAGCAGTTGAGTTACAGCAAAACAGCACATCTCAGAAAGTCTCTGTGAAGAAAAGCAAAAGATTTTGCGTCAGTCACACTTGACATGTTTAAAAAATCAAAGAACATGCTTTGCTAAATCAAGTCTTCTGCATACATGTACACCCTCTGAATGAAGAGAATCAAGCCTCCCAGAAGTTCTCTGAATTATGTCATTTGGAGCCAGTCCAGCCAAAGCACTTGTAAAACTGCAATAGATTATAAAATTCCATAGATTGGGATCCTGTTCACAAGATTCTGAAACAAGGTATGCTGGATGAATATAAGAGTCAAGAAAAAGGACAATGGAAGCAAAGGAAAGATGTTGACTGTACACTATAATATGCCTTACTTGAGTTAAAACCGTTGGCATAAAACCAGACCAGTAACACTAAATTGCATCATTAAAATCGATTCTAATAAAAGATCATAGGCAAAGAGATAATATAGATGGAAATGAATTTTTTGCGGTTTAACTAAATTAAAGTCATTGCATACAAATCATGGTGGGTCACAAGATTCTATTCTCCACCAACAAACAACCGAATTTAGTAAGAGACCATAGATGACTTAATACCTGCAACAAGATAAATATTAGGACTAAAAGAAAATAAAATAAATATTGAAGGAAAATTTACCCTGCAGCTAATTCAGCAGCCTTGCCAATACTGGATTCATGTAAATTCTTTAATTCATCAATACTGTCATTGTTTCCATCCTCTATTTTCTTCCCTTTTTCAAACTCATTATGGTTTCCATCAATTCCAACACCCAGGTCAAAAATATGCTGGATGTCTTTAAGCTTTCCATCATACATAGATTTTTGTTCCGATGACAGCTTACCCTTTCTTCGGTTATATAACAATGCATAATGATTGGAAATTGCTTCCAACTCCTGCAAGGCAACAAACCTTGAAGTTATTAACAAGCCATAAAGCATGAATTGATTTACACTTCCAAATAATGTACCTCCAATTGCTCTGGACCTCCATAAATATAAAAGCACCTGTCAAATGTAACTTCTTCAAACAGTTGATATTCATCTATCTTTCCCTCAGATATTTTGGTACTTTTATCCACTTCAATCCCAGTTTCGGAAATTAAAAGATCCATAGCTTCTTTGCCAACTAGCTCAAGCACTTGCATTCCCTTTGCTGTCAAAGCTTTTCCGGTCTATGCGACATAAGAAAGACTAAGAAATTGAGTGAGAATTATGGAAAGGTGAAAAAAAAAACATAGAATCTGGCGCAAACCTCCAACAGAGATGGCGCAACAGTGCCAGTTGGTCCAGCAACTCCACCATGTTGGATTGACTCGGAAAGGCTGGAAGCCGAATTTTCAATCCTAGACAAGTAACAATGGGATTTATGGGTTATCATAACTCTACTTTTCCAAAATCATAAATTGGCTTGTGAGATTACTTTTTTAATATTTTAGTATGATCTTGAGAATAAACGAAAGAGAACTACAGCTACAAATTAGAGCAAAATGGATTGATGAAATAGTAGCTTTCAAGATTGAAAAGAACTAGAAAGCATTCAAAAGGATCAAATAATGAAACCATAAAGTTGAAAGAAATGCATGCATGATAACTATAAATGCTAAAGTGGAGAAAACCCCTTTGTCAACAAAAGAACAACCTTATCAAAAATAACAATCATAAAAGTTATTGTTGAATAATAGATATAGATAATATTTATTATCTATTAAGTGATTAGAGATTTGTATTTAAAAGTTCTATCTTATCTTAGGAGTTTTTAGGGTTTAGGAGTCTATTTAATCTTGATTGTATCTCTTTAATTAATTATTCAGAAATAAGAGATTTTCCCAATTCTCTACCAAAACCCTTTTCTGCTTCATGGTATCAGTCCCAGAACTGTCAAACTCATGACCAAATACGGTGGCATGATGGCCACAGCCTCTAGCGACGATTCAGCCTCTTCGGCGATCCCAAATAACACATCTGCCCCGATCAACCCCACCTTTTCCGACAACAAGGCCATTCATATCACTACTCATAGGTTAAATGGTCAAAATTACCTTCAATGGTCCCAATCGGTTCGGATGTTCATTCGTGGGAAGGGCAGGGATGATATTATTTCAGGATTAAGCCGCTGCCCACAAAATTCTGATGCCACTGCGATCAAATCCTGGAATATTGAAAATAATATGGTTATGTCTTGGCTAATTAATTCCATGACGCCGGACATTGGTAAGAATTTTTTGTTGTATTCAACGGCCCACGAGGTTTGGGAGGCGGCCCGAGATACATTTTCCAGCAAAGAAAACATTGCTGAACTGTTTGAGATTGAGAGCAATCTTCTTGCCTTGAAACAAGGCGACTCCTCGGTCACTAAATACTTCACTGGCCTGACCCGCTATTGGCAACAATTGGATCTCTATGAGCATTATGAATGGAAGTGCTCCGATGATGAAGCCCTTTACAGGTCAATTGTTGAAACCAAACGAATTCAATTCTTAATGGGACTCAGCGCTTCTCTGGATGATGTTCGTACTTTAATTCTGGCCATCAAACCGCTGCCCTCGCTTGCATGAAACGTTCTCTGTTGTCCGTCACGAAGAAAGCTGCAGAAAATTGATGATGAGTCCATCGATCAATACTCCTTTGATTGATGGGTCAGCTTTGGCCGCCCAAAGGTCTTTCTCAAGTGCCCCTGCTCCTCTAGATCTTGCTACACAGCCTACTGGCTCTTTTGGGCAGCATTCATCTAATAATACGAGGAATGGAAGTCCCTGGTGTGAAAAATGCAACAAACCAAATCATACGCTTGATACATGCTGGAGGATTCATGGCAAACCGACGAATTGAAAATCATCCCGATAGTGGCATGCCAATTTTGCACAACCAGAGGGTCCTATGATGGAATCACATCCCTTTAGCAAGGAACAACTTGATGCTCTACACCAACTATTGAGTAAAGCCCTTCCATCCGCCAATCCTCCAACTATTGGTACGGGAAGCTCTGCTCATACACGTATTACTTCCACCGCTTTGCTTTCACAATCACAACCGATATTATCCAATTATTGGATCATCGACTCTAGTGCATCTGAGCACATGACAGGAAATCTGCATCTTCTAAATTCCTATCAGTTGTGCTCCACTCCTTGCTCGGTTCGTATTACTAATGGCACATGCGTACAGGTTCTTGGGTCGGGAAGGGTCCACCTTTCCAACAATTTAATTTTGAATTATGTCATATTTGTTCCAGCTCTTGATTGTAACCTGTTGTCGGTTAGTCGGCTCACTTTGGATCTCAATTGTGTTACTAAATTCTTGGCCGACTCATGTTTTTTTCAAGACTTGGTTCTGAGGGGACGATTGGCAATGCTGAACACTGTGCTGGCTTATACCTCCTCAGAGCATCGGTTGACATTCCGTCTCAGTGTGCCACTTCTTTTAGTTCTTTGTTTTCTCATCTTTCTTCGAGTACAAATAATGACATTATTTTATTGCAGTATTGTTTAGGGCATCCGAGTTTTATGTATCTTGCCAAACTTTTTCCGTCATTATTTCGTAATAAATGTTTTAAAGATTTTACTTGTGTTGTTTGTCAATTAGCTAAACATACTCGTCATAACCACAAGCCACTTACTTATAAGCCTTCTCAAGAATTTCTTTAATTTGGGGTCCTTCCAGAGTTAAAAATGTTACGGGTTCCCGATGGTTCTTATTATTTGTTGATGATCATACAAGAATTTCTTGGGTTTTCATAATGAAAGACAAATCTGAAACGTGTCATATTTTTCAACAATTTAATAATATGATTCAGACCCAATTCTCTACTCGTATCCAGATATTAAAAACTGCCTGTGCCCGTGACTTCTTTAACTCTGCCCTTGGTTCGTATCTTCACAACCAAGGGATTGTCCACCAAAGCTCTTGTGTAGATACACCCCAGGAATCGCCACTTACTTGAGGTAGCCTGATCCTTACCCTTTTCCCATAATGTCCCACAGTCTTTTGGGGGGGATGCGGTTCTGACTGCCGCATATCTCATCAATAGGATGCCCTCTCGTATTCTCAAGTTTGATACATCAATCCAAACACTCCTTCGAGCGTACCCTTCTTCCCACCTTCTTCCTACCATTCCACTTAAAGTCTTTGGTTGCACGTCTTTCGTTCACATTCATCACCACAATTGGGGGAAACTTGACCCCCGCTCTATCCGGTGCATTTTCCTTGGTTACTCTCCCAATCAAGGAGGCTATAAGTGATATTCTCCTACTCTCAAGCGATTTTTCCATTCCATGGATGTCACATTTTTCGAAAATGAGCCTTTTTACCCCACTTCTTCGATTCAGGGGGAGAACAACCATGACGAATCTCAGAATAGAGAATCCATCCATCCTGCATTTCTGAGTTTAGAACCTATTGACAACATCACATTGAATCAGGATCCAACTACACATCCAATTCCTATGCCCAGCATTACTAAACCACCATTGTAGGTATATTATAGGAGGAATAAACAATCTGCACCGTTTCATCCTTGCTGTGACTCCTCCTTGGAGCCTGGGTTCACTGGAAGACAACAAGGTACTTCTGACCATTCTGAAAACAATCTTACTGATTCTGATGATAGACCTATTGCAGTAAGAAAATGGGTCAGATCATGCACACAACATCCTATATGTAAATTTGTCTCAGTTGAGCATTTATCACTGGCATATCGAGCTTTCGTGTCCAGCTTAGATCAGGTTCAGGTACCTACTACTATTGAAACTGCTCTACAAGATCCAGATTGGAAATCTGCTGCTCTCGAAGAAATTCGGGCCCTTGAGATGAACAATACATGGCGTATTACTGAATTGCCACCTGGCAAAAAGACATGGTTGTTTTCAGTAAAGCATAAAGCAGATGGAAGCATAAAACAATATAAGGCCAGATTAGTTGCAATATGGTATACTCAGTCTTATGGCATTGATTATCAAGAAACCTTTGCTCCAGTGGCCAGATTGAACACCATCCTAGTCCTCCTGTCTGTTGCTGCTAACTTAGACTGGCCTTTATTTCAGCTTGATGTCAAAAATGTGTTCCTCAATGGAAACCCTGAGGAAGAAATTTATATGGACATTCCTCCAGGATTCGGAACCCCATCCACTGTCGGTAAAGTTTGCAAATTGAAGAAATCACTTTATGGGCTAAAACAATCACCCAGGGCATGGTTTCATCGATTCTCCACTGTTTTAAAAGGATATGGATACTTACAGTGTCAGACTGATCACACTTTGTTTGTCAAACACTCAGAGGAAGGTAAAATATAATCCCCATCGTGTATGTTGATGATATCGTACTCACAGGAAATCACGATGCATAAATTACACAAGTGAAAGCTCTCCTCTCAAAGGAATTTGAAATGAAAGATTTAGGGCATCTGAAATATTTCCTTGGAATGGAAGTTGCAAGATCATCACATGGAATATATATCTCTCAAAGAAAATATGTGCTAGATCTTCTAAAAGAAACTGGAATGTTGGGGTGCAAACCTATTGATACACCTATGGATGCCAAGGTAAAACTTGAGGCAAAGGACAACTGTCCGTTGGTTGACAAAGGACGGTATCAACGATTAGTTGGGAAGCTAATCTACCTTTCTCACACGCGCCCTGAAATTGGTTTTGTGGTTAGTGTTGTTAGCCGCTTCATGAATAGCCCAACTAAGGATCACATGGATGTTGTGTACCGCATACTGAGATATCTCAAAAGGAACCCAGGAAGAGGATTGCTATTCAAGAAATCATCGAACAGAAGCATTAAGGTATACAGTGATGCAGATTGGGCTGGCTCTCACACAGATAGAAGATCAACCTCTGCTTATTGTGCATTCATAAGGGGAAATTTGGTAATCTGGAGAAGTAAAAAGCTGTCTGTAGTAGCTTGCAGTAGTGCTGAAGCGGAGTATCGAGCATTAGCCCAGGGCATATGTGAAGGAATGTGGCTAAAAAGATTATTGTTTGAATTAAAGTTGGACAACGATCAACCAGTGGAATTGATGTGTGACAATCAAGCAGCCATAAGTATAGCCAAGAATCCAGTGCATCACGATCGAACAAAACACATAGAGTTGGATCGACATTTTATTAGTGAGAAGATCGAGAAAAGAATCATTGACCTCAACTACATCTCCACCCACATGCAACTTGCATACATCTTGACTAAGGCTCTTCATCATCCAATGTTTGAAGATTTGAGTTCCAAGCTAGGCATGACTGACATATATGGCCCAGCTTGAGGGGGAGTGTTGAATAATAGATATAGATAATATTTATTATCAACTAAGTGATTAGAGATTTGTATTTTAAAAGTTCTATCTTATCTTAGGAGTCTTTTAGGGTTAAGTAGTCTATTTAATCTTGATTGTATCTCTTTAAGTAATTATTCAGGGATAAGAGATTTTCCCAATTCTCTCCCAAAACTCTTTTCTGCTTCAGTTATTGTCAGTTGTTCGTCATACAAAACATGATATGTGTCTCAATACACCCGCAAGCTTCATCAAGTAAGACCAATAAGGGAAATGAAACAGCGCCTTTCAATTTTCGTTGTACGCATATCATTCATCAAACGTTAAAAGCACTGCAACCATACTGAAATCATATCCATCTTCTACAGGGGATTTCACTCCAAAACTGAGACCACTGATAATATTCTTTTTATATATATTCTATACAGGCCAAAACAATCTGCATAGAGATAAGTGAAACATGATACATGCTTCAGCGAAATTTGAATGCGGCAACTTTCAAAATGGCAAGCTTCTCAAGATACATGATCCTCTACCTTGCAAACTCGGTTCATCACTATAAAATACTACATTTTATTTGTTTTTCAAGTTTTTGCAGTAACTATAGTATTTATCTTCCAAATTTGGAAACTGCTCAGACATACTTGTCAACTAAATTTGCTCCTCCTTTCCATGCTGTTCCTAGAGCTTGCCAAGCTCCTGACGTAAGGGATTCCACTGAAGTATCGAGTGCTTTCAAGCCCTGCATTGGAAGCATCATATTTATATATGAATTGTAGAATGAAATGATATAAGAAAATGGAACCTATGAATATATAGCTGATAGTGTTTCACGCAGGAAAAATATTTAGAATCATGAATAAATGTTTAAAAAAAGAGGGAAAGCGAGAAGGGAAGGGAGACAAGCAGGTGTTGAAGTGAAGATAGTTGAATAAAATTTCTCACACATATTTCACATGACATACCTGGCCAAGGAAAGTTTCTTCACTCGCTTTCTCAAGCTTATCCAATGCTCTTTTGCGCCGCTGGTCATCCTCCTCGTCACTTTCATCTCCAACCAAGGGTGATTCTGTACCGTTCGCATTTGACGATTTGGATTCTTCAGCCATAGTATCAGCAATGCTCTGAGCAGCTGTCCTAGCAGCCTCAACAGCCTGCATTAGCGATACCATACAACTCAAACATGTCACAAAAAGATCCACAAAGGAAACTCACAGATTTCATCCAGGTAATAGAAAACCCAGCAAACTCTATGAACTGTTCTCAGAATTCATAACTTAGATAACTAGGCAAGAAACAATTTGATGCCACTTGGTGATCCAAATTAGCGGTGTTCATATAACAGTGGGAAATTTTTTAATGAAGAGCTTTCTGAATCAATTCAACATTTTCATAAAATTTGACCAGTTAACACTCAAGGCAGTATGATTTTTCCATTTTTTCTCGATTCTCGTGAATCAATACTGAAGCCATCACAATACTAATACAAACTTTCAATGAAAATCATAAAAGAAAAATTAAACTGGACTTGCAATGATCACTTACCATCTTGCCACAATTATTGCTAGTGAATTGACAAAAAAAGAAAAAAAAAAGATTACCCCTGCAATAATGGATTTAGAACACCCTTCAACACCAAATACATTACCAAAAAGATAACAGATTACCTCCTAATCCTTCGGCTAGAATTAAAGTCATTAACCTCAAACTTCTTAATTAATAACAATAAGTCAACCTAATTACTCAGTAAATAATGCAAGTAAAGATATATAAGATCGAGTAATCGCGGTACATTTCATGCACATCAATCGTTCGCAAGGAGACGTACATTGCGAGACATCTCTTCGGCGGCGACAGTAGCAGCTTTCTGGAGATCAGAGAACGTAGAAAACCCCCAACCGCCCCATCCTCCGCCACCGCCGCCAGTAGGTTTGGACTGTATTTCGGTGGTAGTTTCTTCAACTTCGGGCTTTATTTCCGCCTCGGAAGGATTCGCCGAATTGTCCGCCATGCTTCTACCTCGATTTTCTGGAAAACTGATTCGAGTTTTTTGCAGTAAGATCCGAACTGAATCCAAATACTAGGGTTTCTAATTTTTTTATTTGCTTTTATATATTTAATACTTCATTTATTAAAAAAAATTTATTAACTAAACGAAAATAAACTCCAGCCTGGTAAAAGCTGTTTCGACGTGTTCTTGAAGGCAACGAAAGCGCGACTAAACGAACCGTTTTGTGCAACTAACTTAAGCGACGTCGGTTTTCCTACGTAAGATCGGTGAGAAAACGGTCATTACAAACACCCTGTCCATATAAATATTTTTTCGGGAGAAAATGGTGCGAATACGATTAGATTTGGCTACTCAATGGGATAGTGCCTCATATGGTACATCTATCTCTTCATTGAGAATATTCTCACCCAATATCATTGGGAATATTCCTAATGAAGTGATGAATCTATAATGACCCATGGGATACTACCCACAAGGAAGCTAAGTGGGTTTTTGCAAATGCTTTTGTAAACTGCTTTTCAGGTTAAAAAGCAGATTTGAGTTTTTATTTCATTGCTTCTCTAAAAATAAGCAGAAAAAAGCAGAAGCAGATAAACATATCATGACATGTTTTTGGCTGCTTTAAGTTGTTTGGTGGCAACTTTGTAATTAGTTGAAGTTTATTAAGGTGTTTTTTTTTTATTTTAATAACAAACACTCAATGTTTTTGCTTAAAATCAAATTTTTTCAACTTTAAGCAAAAGCAAAATAGAAATGCTCTGATAAGCAATTATAAACACATCATAAGAACATTTCCTCCAAACATTACTTATTAATCTGACAAAACAATTACTAAACTAATGCTTTTTATGCTTCCATTTATTAAAATCTACTGTTATTTTGAGATATAGGGCAATCTTTATTGGTTGCATTGCAAACTTAAGTTTCCTGGCATGTTGGGATCAATCGAAAGCCACTTAAGAGTAAATCTAGCAGATTTTTTCCATAATGTTGGATTTGGAAAAAAAAAATAACAACTTTTGGATAATAAACGAGTTAACAAACAAGAATTTCTCGGGTAAATTACATCATTTAGCCCTCCGACTTCGCGCTTTTCTCTTTTTCTTAATTTGGTTTTGGTACGAAACTAGAGGGTGAATTTATGACGAGCTTGAAATATATTTATATATACGTATACATATACATATAGTTATATACACATACCCATATATATGCATATGGAGAGATAAGGGGTGGAAATTCAAAATTCGATTCAGATTTTATTTTCTTATTATTTTAATTGTAGACTTTCTATTATTCAAAATATTTCACAATTTTTTTTTATATTTAGGTTATGTAAATAGGACGTGAATTTGATTAATAACACAACTTCCTGCGAGTAAAATTTGTGTTGTGTTTTATTTTTAAATTCTAACTATTATTTGTGAATATTTTTATCACTTTTAAAATTCTTTGTATCATCATTATCAAAGATACTGGGGATCACATAAGATCATAACATATCTCCATCCGATTCAGATAAGCATGGAAAAAATCCTACTTGTATGGTAACTCTTTGCTTATAAATATCAGGTTCTATTATGATTTGTACCATATACATAACATGCTGCTTACTCTGTATACATTTTTTCGATCTCCTTTGTGTGACTTAAGCGTCGGAGGGGATACGCCCGAAAAAATTTCCCGCCCCCTTCTCACGTTTCTTTCGTGATTTCAGGTCACTCCGAGGCAGAGGTCCTAAGTAAATTGACGTTGTCATTCCAAGCATTGAAGAACAAGAGGTAACGCCCTACCTCTTATTGATATCAGTCGGTCATCATACTTTTCGGTGATGTCAATTGACGGCGTATGTGGAAACTTGAGCTAAAGACATTGATATGGCTGGACGACGTGGACATGGGTGTAGAAGAGTAGCTGGCGGAATAAATCATGTGCCGGAAGAGAATCAGAACCAGCCACCACCTCCCCGAGGAAGGAACTTGGCAGATATGACTTTGGATGAACTGACACAGTTGATCACCCAACCGATGTAGAATGTTATGGATCAAAACCAAGCACCACAGCCTCCCGGATGAATCAGAACCAAGCACCACACCCTCCCCGGGTTAGAACTGCCTACTCCCATAGAACCAAGTCAGGTCTCTCCGCCTGATGGGCCCAAGATCAACCCACAGCCGAGCACCCACAACTTGAGCAGATGGACCGGATGTCGAAAAAGTTAGGAGACTAGGTCAGCAATTGGGAGGTTGTACCCCAACTTCCAAGAAAGAAAGCCTAACCTCTCTCGCGATTTTGGGGGAAGACCTCACTCCGATTTTCAGACAGCCAGCAATCTGAGAATACGAAGGAGCTCCGATCCAGAAGAGCAGCTTGGGTGATTCAAAATGCTCTCTCCTTCACAGATACTCAGACGGGGTGAAGTGTTGTGTTTTCCTTACTACTCTCGTAAGGTCGGCCCAACAGTGGTTTAACCTAGACACCATCAAATGTTTCGATGAATTCATCTCGGCCTTCCTAAATTGGTTTGCTAGTAGCAAGAGATATCAAAAAACCTTTTTGAGTCCGTTCACCACTAAGCAACAAGAGCAAGAGTTCTTAAGGGAATTTGTTCAGTGTTTCAACAAGGTTGTTCTTGAGGTACCCATTGCAACAAATGATGTCCTTATCAATGTCTTTACACAAGGACTCAAAGCTGGGAGTTCTTCAAATCACTAGTGAAAAGACCTCCTCGCAGCTATGATGAGCTCCGCGGCTGAGCTGAGAAATATGTAAACCTAGAGGATGCACAAAAGCAAAGAAGCGTGGATGTCAAGTCAGTAGATAAGGTAAAGGAAAGGAAAGAGTGGAATTCAGTAAGAAAAGTCCCCTTGAAAGATCGGAGGACCGTGGCTGACCAAGGGGACAATTCCCACCTCACACACCCCTGACCATGAGCTTTGATAAGTGCTATTTTTGCACTTATATTTATATATTCTCTCATTATAGTTTACTGTGATTCTTGAACGATTTTAAAATTTTCCATATAAGTGCATGAAAACGTTTAGGAAAACTTTTATCATGTCTAAACCAAGGAACGATCGATTGTACCTGATTCATATAAAACTTTTTTCTAAGTGTACGAAAAGATATTACCGATATACATAGAAATTAATCTTTATGTTGTAATCCCTCGAATCCAAACAACCTGACTAGATCTACAAACCCAACACCGGTGCTACTTTGGTGTCAACGTTTCTACGACGATAAATATGTGATTGGTATGTATCATTTGGTCTGTCGTATTTTGTTTAAGGGGTATGAACAATATATGTATAGGTGTCAATATGTCACTAATGTGCTTTGGGTTCATAAAGCCTAATAGGCCAACATTTGACTTTACATCATCTACACTAACAATCTCATACTTGCTTAAAAGCCAAAACTAAAATGCAAAACCCATAATCTAAGTATGTCAATCCAATTGAACAACTTAATGAGCAACAGTTGTACATATTAACGAGTTACAAATATATCATATATGTAATTTTAAAACTTTCTATATAATTATCAGTTATATATATGTCATATATTTTAATTTTAGAACTTTCTATAGATGAATATTTCAAATATAGAAACTTCACTAAAGTGAGAATGTTTCAAAATTAAACTCGTCTCATGAACATCAATTACATTATCTTGAGCACTTAACATTTAAGCCTCAATACTCATCGGCAGATCGACGACCATTGCTTTTGACATGTGAGGCTCAAGTGTATCGTAGCTACAATGACAACCTTTATGATTCCTACTACCTACTCTGGCCAGAGATTCCTCGAATCATATACAGGAAAACACACAGGACATCCTAATTCATCAAGATTAGTGGTGAATCCCAAAGACAATCTTAGGCTCTGACTGTGATACCCGGAAATGAATTGTGTTCATTATTGAATTAAACATGGAAATGATGAGATAATTACAAGATTTGATGGTGCTTAGTTTTGGAAATAAACCGAGTGTAGTTGGGTTATGTAAATTAATATGAGATTGATTTTTTATGTTGCAAGAATTTAATTGTGGAATTGATGACATGATTTTAGGAAGACATGAAAAATCGGTGTATAAATGTGTAGTGAGGAGATGTAAGTGAAAGCATGACTTGAAATGTGTTGGGGAATTTATTTAAGGCATTGAGAGCCAACTCCCATTAAAAACACATACCAACACCACTTTTCACCCACAAATCTCTACAAACCCCAACGCTTCCCTCTTCATTCTTTTAACCAAAATCTTGTGAAAAGCTTGATTTTGCTTGGAACTTGCTTATAACAGCTTGTTTTGGAAGATTAAAAGTGGTAAGGAATTAAAGTTTCCAAGTTATGTGTAGTAGTTTTGGTTATTGATGATTTTTGTTTATAAATGTTTAATTGATTTTGGGTGGGGAAACTTAAAATTAGTTTACATGTTGAGAAAAATGATATTTAGGTGTATCGTGATAGAAATATGTGAATTATATGATGTGTGGGTGTTGAAATGATAGAAGACACGAAAATGGTGTTTTCTCGCTGAAACGGGGCATGGCGATAGATCCCTGGAAAAGGAGCGATCAATTGCTCGAAATGGATAAATTTTGGTGATGCTGAATAGTATCAATGATCGATCGCTTGTAATGTAGCGATCAATCGCTGAGGATAAACAATACCAGTGATCGATCGCTGTAAAGAAAAATTTGAGCGATAAAGTGTCTGTCGCCAGCGAGGTAATCTATCACTGGGCTGATTTTGTTGAAAAATTTGATTTTTCTTGGAAAGTTAAGATAAGATGTTTTATGGTAGATCTTCATGATAATATCTACAATATGAAGAAATACTGCACAATGAAATAAGGTTGTATGAGTTGAACCTTAGGAATATACATACTACTCGATTGAGTTAACTGATAACTCAAATGAATACAAGATAAAATTGGGGTATACGTAGTATGCTAAATCACGACTGAGTATGATAGGAGGCATGACAGTCTAATGCTGAATGATGTTATTGTGAGGGTAATTGATGAGATATGGTTATTGATGAGATAATAATATTGAATTAATATTCAATATAGATATTGTACGAGTCTCTGGTGATCGAGGATGTCTAAATCACGTTGTTGACCTTAAGTAGAAAATATATTATTGCTACGTGTAATGAATAATATATCTAGTAACCTTTTGAATAAGTACGTAGAGAAGTGCATGTATTGAATGTTATATTTATTGACATGATTGTTGAGGATTGAGTTGATAAGTGCAGAGAGTACCAATGAATGGTGATAAGAATCATTGTGATGCCACTATTGAGCGTGCGATGAATTATGGTTTCATCGCTATTGAGCGTGCGATGGTTATTGTGCCGCCGCTGGTGAGCGTGCGATGATTATTGTGCCACCGATATTGAGCGAGCGATGTGATATGAGGAGACTGTAATATGATGAAATTTATGTGGTAAATTGATGATTGAAATGTATTTGATTACAATAAATTACTGTTGTGATAAATTGCTTATTATCATAGAAATAATGATTATGAATGCGAGTACAGTAAATCATTGTTGATGATTTAATTGATTTTGGAGTTGATGATTTATATTGTGAGAACATGAGCAACATGGGACGTGTCACATGGTTGTAGTATACTCAGGGAATATTTACTTAAATTATAGCATTATATTTTATAAATTGTAAATTGTGTATTCAATGATATTGAGATTATGTTGTTGGTGTGCTCATCCTGTATAGGGGTTGTTTCTGTTGGAAACATGTAAAACAGGTATGATTATGGCTCCGGAAATGAGTGTGGGCTATTGAATGAGAATGCTCCTAGGAGCGAGGTATCAGTGTGTGAATATTTTGAAGTCATGGTGATGGTACATATATATTGAACAGCGATGGATCAGGATATTTGCCGATGTCTTATTGAGAGATGGATCAGGCTATTTGCCGCTACCATATCGTAGCGCGGGTCGTTGATATGTCGAAGCGAGGGATATCCATGGAGCCGCCGATAGTTAGAAGCGAGGGATATTATTGAGCCGCTGATGTACAGAATACTTGCCTCTGTTACACAAAGCGAGGGACATTATGAAACAGAATACTTGCCGCTGTTACACGAAGCGAGGGGTATTATTGAATACAATACTTACCTCTGTTACACAAACTGAGTGGTATTATTGAATAGAACACTGTCGTTGTAACACGAAGCGAGGGTATTATGAATGCCACTGATATGTCATATCGATGATTATTGTGTAACGTTGTTGGGCGGTGATATATTGTGTACCGTTGTTCGGCGATGATTGTTATGTACCGCCGTAGTGCGATGAGATTGTTATAATGCTATTGTGTTAGCAATGAATATTAATGTGCTGCTATTATGTTAGTGATGTATATTGATGATGTATTGATTGCAGATGGCAATGGAAGTTGTGTTATACACACTTATATTATTGTTCCTTGGGTACATGCGATTTAGGCCCAATAAGATATTGGAATGTTCCAGAAGGACGAGGTATCGAGGTAAACCATTTCATTTGGTTCAACATATTGATATATGTTTATTTAAGTTACTTTTGTTGATTTATATTGATTTATGAGAATCAATTATACATGTGGAATAGCTGCGAAAGAAATTGAAATGAGACATAGTATTGATATGCTCGATTGTTATTGTTGCAGCAACGAGATGACGATGTAGTAATGGTAATCATTTTGAATGATGATCATTTTGTGAAAGCATGATTGTTTTGTATATTGTGAGATTAATGATTTATAATCATCGTAAGTTGAATTGAATATAATCATGTTGATATGGGGTAAATGAGGATGTCACTGGTGACATGGGACGTCCCGCGTTGACGTGAAATTATCGTGAACCTCACGGATTGGTATAAGGTTATAATTTTATCCCTCTGATGCGTAACGACAGTAATGATAAGTAATCATGCGATGAATAATGAAACGGAATCATGTGATGATTCATGAAAAGTAATAATATGATGATTAATGACGAATTATTGTGCGTGTGACACAAGAATATTCATGATTAGACTTATGTTCTGGTGTCGAGATTGTAAGTGAGATGCATATATGATGATATATGCATGTGAGAATTACTAATGAATGTTCTAGTAATTACTTGGCACCAGATAATATTCGGGTGATGATATGTGATAAGACTGATGTCTAAGAACTCATGAATGTTTACTACACTATGGAGTGCGGTCCATTCATACTATAGTACAATAATGTTGAATACTGTTGGGTTAGTTATTAAAAAGGAGTTACATTATTGTGAAGATATGAAATTGCTTCATGTGTTGGACATAATCACAAAAGTTAGTGGTAATATGTTGTAGTGTGATGTATACCAATATGTGCGAACATGTCAATGTAGAGATATTCATGTTCGATGATTGAGAAATTCTATATATTAATAATGCATATCTTACAAGGTATTTGATTATGATATATGTATTTGAAGTACTAATGATCTTGTCCTAGTACTTATTTTACACCAGATGATGGCTGGGTGATGAGATGTGGAAAGATTGATGTTTTAAAACGTGTGCTTATTATGATGAGCAAGATATTGATGCTGGTGCACATTATCGATGGTTGCACCTACACGGGTATGACCTTATGTGTACAATGTTAATCTTGATGCAGTGTTATAAAGTTAATATTGAGAAACGAATGATATTAAATCTATGCAAAAACGATATTGTGACATATGACAGTTATTTCCTTTGCATAAGACAATTACAATATGTTTTGTTATTGATGTATGATCTGAGAATAAAAAGCATGAAGCGATCTTATAGTGTTGATATAAGACAATTGATGATTAGTACTTGTAAGTGTTGGCCTTCAAGAGTTTTTTATAATGGTTTTGATAATTGATAGTATGACGATTTCGTTATAAAAATAGTAGTGATGTTGGGAATACTTTGAATCGATACTGATTCATCAGATGGAAACTTTTGAAGAAAATTTCAACATAATGTGCATTGAAACGAAATCAAATTAATGTTGTGATAGCAGTGTGTACGTGATAGATAATTCTTTCAGGAAGTGCCTGACATGAAAGAGTAACCGAGATGTTATGTTTGTATACTCATGGGCGAGTAAGAATTCAGACGTGATATATAATAATTGGTAATGTATTGACACTAATCCAAAATGATAGATAATAATAATGGGATGCTGGTAAATGCGTAACAATGTTGATCGGATGAAAGAGTTAGTAAGGTAAATTAGACAAAAAATATGTGCTATATAAGATCATTATGATACTTTTATGCTAGTAATGTGTTGAGGATGTGAATGAAAGTAAGAAATGTTGGACTATTTAGATAACAAAATTGATTGTGGCCTGGGCCTAATTGACGTACGTAATTTATGTGCTTAATGAGATCTTGAATGTGATGATCTAAATAATTCCTTTCCTGTGTGAGGAAATGATAGTAAAAAGGGCAAACAAGAATTATAATACTGTGACATTATGTAAAAATGTTATTATTGGATGAAATTTCAGTTGTGCATGCAACTGGTCATACAATACTGAAAGTACTAAATGACTCGACAAAAGAATTGTGCGAGATTGTAATGACTAATATAAAGTAGTTCTACGATATGTATATGTTGCTTATTATGAGTCTGTGGTTGTGCATGTAAATTTTCGAGGATAAAATTTTATAAGTAGGGGAGAAATGTGATACCCATAAATGAATTGTGTTCATTATTGAATTAAACATGGTAATGATGAGAAAATTACAGGATTTGACGGGGCTCGGTTTTGGAAATAAACAGGGTGTAGTTGGATTATGTAAATTAATATGAGATTGAGTTTTTATGTTGCAAGAATTTAATTGTGGAATTGATGACATGATTTTAGGAAGGCATGGAAATTGGTGTATAAATGTGTAGTAAGGAGATGTTAAGTTAAAACATGACTTGAAATGTTTTGGGGAATTTATTTAAGGCATTGAGAGCCAACTCGCGTTAAAAACATATACCGACACCACTTTTCACCCACAAATCTCTATAAACCCCAACCCTTCCCTCTTCATTCTTTTAACCAAATTCTTGGGGAATGCTTGGTTTTGGTTGGAACTTGCTTATAAAAGCTTGTTTTGGAATGCTTGGTTTTGGTTGGAACTTGCTTATAAAAGCTTGTTTTGGAATATTAAAAGTGGTAAGGAGTTAGAGTTTCCAAGTTATGCGTAGTAATTTTGGTTATTGATGATTTGGTTTACTAATGTTTAATTGATTTTGGGTGGGGAAACTTGAAATGAGTTTAAATGTCGAGAAAAATGATATTTAGGTGTATTGTGATAGAAATATGTGAATTATATGATGTGGCGTGGGTGTTGAGATGATATAATGCATGAAAATTGTGTTTTCTCGTTGAAACAGGGAATGACGATCGATCCCTGGAAAAGGAGCGATCGATCGCTCAAAATGGATAAATTTTGGTGATGCTGAATAGTATCAATGATCGATCGCTTGTAATGTAGCAATCAATCGCTGAGGATAAACAGTACCAGCGATCAATCGCTGGTTATGGAGCGATCGATTGCTGGAAATAAAAATTTGAGCAATAAAGTCTATGTCGCGAGCGATCGGTCGCGATTATAAATGTGATCGGTCGCTGGGCTGATTTTGCTGAAAATTGTGATTTTTCTTAGAAAGTTGAGATAAGATGTTTTATGGTAGATTTTCATGATAATTTCTACATTCTAAAGAAATATTTCACAATGAAATAAGGTTGTATGAATTGAACCTTAGGAATATACGTACTACTCAATCGAGTTAACTGATAACTCAACTGAATACATGATAAAATTGGGGTATACATAGTACGCTAAATCATGACTGAGTATGATAGGAGGCATGACCAGTCTATATGATGAATGATGTTATTTGTGAGGGTAATTGATGAGATATGGTTATTGATGAGATAATAATATTGAATTAATATTCAATATAGATACTGTACGAGTCTCTGGTGATCGAGGATGTCTAAATCAAGTTGTCGACCTTATGGTACGTGTGACGTACGAGTATATGTAAATATGTTATTGCTACGTGTAATGAAGAATAGATTCTAGTTGCCTTTGAATAAGTACGTAGAGACGTACATGTATTGAATATTATATTTATTGACATGATTGTTGAGATTGAGTTGATAAGTGCGGAGAGTACCAATGAATGGTGATAAGAATCATTGTGATGCTGTTATTGAGCGTATGGTTACTGTATTGCCGCTAGTGGGCATACAATGGTTATGTGCCATTGAGCAAGCGATGTGATATGAGGAGATTGTAATATGATGAAATTTATGTGGTAAATTGATTATTGAAATGTATGTGATTACAGTAAACTACTGTTGTGATAAATTACTTGTTATCATAGAATTACTGGTAATGAATGCGAGTACAGTAAATCATTGTTGATGATTTAATTAATTTTGGAGTTGATGATTCTAGATATTGTGAGAACATGAACAGCATGAGACGTGTCACATGGTTGTAGTATACTCAAGGAGTATTTACTTAAATTATAACATTATAGTTTGTAAATTGTGTATTCAATGATATTGAGATTATGTTGTTGGTGTGTTCACCCTGTGGAGGGGCTGTTTCTGTTGGAAACAGGTAAAGCAGGTATGATGATGGCTCCGGGAATGAGTGCGGGCTATTGAATGAGAATGCTCCTAGGGGCGAAGTACCAGTATTGGTATAGAGTAATGTTTTTTATACGAATAGATACACATTTATTTATTAGATGCTCGTTGTGAGCATGTTGATATATTTATATGGATAGTATAAATGTCATCAGATTTCTCTTTTCATTTTTATGTTGAATGCAAATTATGTGGAGAACAAAATTGCATGATGAATTGAGATAAGTGTGGTGCAACATGGTGTGTAAAATCTAATTGTGTTTGAATGGAAACTAGATTTATGGCAAGACATGCTGAAAATATTATAGAACTCACATTGTGAGTATGCGGAATGTGAAAATGAGAGTTTCCCTAAACCATGCTAGAATTATGTAGCATGTAATGAGAATTTCCTAAATATAAATGTGTGTACTAATGACGATCTTAAATGTACTAATGCGAAATTAGTACTATAGGGTCCTACACTGTCAGCGTCATTGAATACCCAAAATAACAACTTTTTAACCAACATGTGATCAGTAATTAAATCAAAGTATACAACTATGTGTTAAGTCCTCAATGACTTCTTGGGTCATAAGGAGTAATGGTGCACAACTATGACTATGAATTCTATACTCGATAAATGGTAATCACTTATAGACTTACGAGTATGGTCGTTCAGTGAACTCTTTCCCAATGAGCACCTATCACGTGTGCTGGCTTCTTTAAGCCAACACCGGTGAAACGCGACGCAGTACACTAAACACAATTAAGTGGCAGTTAAAAACACGATTTTCTAATGCCAGGCCCACATCCCCATGTGGTGAGACAATGCAATATGATACAAGTAGCATCTCATGGCTTAACTATTGATGAAAGACATAAGCAACAAACCATTTGAGCTCCCCTTATCAGTTTGATATTAAAAATTTTGAATCATATTCAAAAGAGGATTTAACTTTATTTTAAAATCTCATAAAGTGTCGTTTGTTTGTTGACTGATTCATGCAACTTTATTTTATTCATACAATATCATTCGTACAGATAAAACATAAAAACAAACATTTATCATACATCATTTGCATAATAAAATAAGCATGGATGATTACAACATTTTCTTAATTGATCTACATGAGCCAAAACGTGGATCATAGATCTGTTTAAGGTGATGCAGGTATGCAATGCAATCTTGTTAAATTTTTTCTTCCATCAGATATATGGTTCAAGCACTGACCACTTTCACAATATATGAGACAGACCACTTTCCCAACACTGCCCGCTCACGTTTTCGGACATTCATACGAGAGCAAATGCCACAAATGATTCGAGAGCAGTATCGCCATTACTATAAACGAGGTCTTAGAAAAGAAGCATCCCTTGACAAAGCAATTGAATATTAGTTGGACAGGGAAAGAAAGACTCACATTTAAAGGCAAAGCAGACTTTTCCACACGGAAAAATGAAATGGCTGGAGAGTTGTTTGATGGAACTTTATTAGATGTAATTCGGCCCGACTAAGCCTTGTTTTCCTACAAATATTAGTTGGACAGGGAAAGAAAGACTCACATTCCTGGATAACCAGGAAATGAGAGACAAGCTGCTCGTGAGTCTTCCGGGCATTAATGCTTCCATTCTTGATTAATACAACATATTTATAGGTGTCAATGTGTCTCTAATGTACTTTGGGTTGATAAAGTCTAATAGACCAACATTTGGTTTGTAGGACATATATAATATCATATATAACATAAGGTAGAGTGGTTGTCCTGTATTTTTAAATCTCATATTCGAAATTATTTTTTTCAAATGATATTTGTATTGTTGTCTTTAATGATGGTCTGCATTTACAATTCGTATCTCTTCTTTTTTTCAAGAGTTAAAAATGGTTAACTTGGTTCTTAATACTTATATGGGACCTGGGGCACGCTACAAGTTCTTTGTAGTACCGTTTTGTCCGACTACCGTCTCGCCACGTTCATGGATCCCATGAACCAAATATTCAAGTCATTTCTGGATAAATTTGTAATCATATTCATCGATGAATCGCCAAATGAAAAAGTCAAAAGACCATGAAGAAGAATTTTCGCAATATTGTTCAATATTAATCGAGAAGGAGTTATATATTAAGTTTAAATGCGAATTTTGGCTAAATAACGCTATAATTTTTGACCAAATCATCTATGCATATGAATTTGAAAAGAAAGAAAAACACATATTTATTAAACAAAAGATTTAACATCTTGTTTTCACAATATAACGCATATCAAACATCATTTCCACCTTTCTTTTGTTACAAATAAAAATACAAAATGTAGAGAAAAAGAGATTTTTTATTTTTTATTTTTATAGAAGACGTCAATTTTTTTAAAACTATTGCAAGATTTTGTGTGATGATTGATAGTTTTAGTTTTCTGCAAATTGTTGGATTCATCACATCCACACACCACTTCTTGAATGATGTGTAAACAAAATATCTCATGAAAATATCATGAAAACGTACAAATATTAGTGACGATTCTGGGTTTCTTGATTAGATACCGAAAGCGAAAGGGAGGAATTGACTGAATTAATGTATTTTTAAAAAAAAAAAACTTACCAAAATCATCATGTAAGTTATCATATTTTTTATTTGTATTTAAAAATAGTCAAAATTTTATATTAGTACATTAAATTGGTTTTTTTTTTTTTTTTGGCCTTTTTAGTCATTTTTCATCGGACTTATGATATAACACAGAATATTGTTGAAACGAAAAAGACTAAAATGGCAAAAAAACTAACTTCTTAGAAAAGTTACCTAACCAAAACTCATAATAGACTAACTTACGATTTGTTTTTAGATCAAAGTCATGTTTCATAGGTTTTCTAGATATAAAATTATTTGTAGAATGAAGTTTTAGAAATTTTCCATAAATATAATTTCCTATAAAAAGTTTGTAACTTTTATAACTACAAAGTTGGGCACCATCTATTCAATTAATCATGCTATATGACCAAGAATTGTGATGGAAAAAAAATATTAAAAAATGTTAAGTTAATTATATGACATACATATCTAACATGAAAAAAAATACCATCAAATATTGGTTTTAATTGTACTTTCAAATCATGTATTAATGCATTGTCAGTTAATCGAAAAAATTTCATTTTCAATTCCATAGAATTTACTAGTTAACAATATATTAAGCAACTAAGATACCAGTAAAGTGACAAAATTTGTTTCTGCAAGTACCAATTATCATCAATCCAATGACAAATAATAACAATAAATGAAATTTGTTTGATGTTTGTCCAAATATCAGTTGTTAAACTAACTTTGTAGTTTATAGAAGAAATATGATTTACGATAATCAACAAACACATCCATACAATTTTCACAAAGCGTGTCTAGAAATTTGTTTAAAACCAAGTTGGATATTATAAGCAAATTCAACAAAGTCGTCGTGTTCAGATAACAAAAAGTGAATTTCACATCTAACAAACAAAGCGAACTAGTGGCATATAGTTTTTTGCAGGTGATAAAATAAAATTATAGCAAGTTTGAGGATTAATTTGAAGTTGTGTTGGGCCCCTACCTACTAATTGTAGAGTAGCATCATCAAAATTATCTTTTTCTTAACTAAATGTTTATTAAAAGTTCCGGTACCTTCGGCGGAACAGCCTGTTTTATAAATTTTAAGTGGTTTTACATATTTTACAAACAACAGATTCGTTCGTATCTGGTTTTGGCTCGACATCAAAATGATCCCAAACCTTACTTCGTTTGGACGGTTAGTCGTGCGACTCACAACGTTAGTAGTTGCAGATAACCCGTCTTACGGCGGAATTTGGGAAGCGGCAGGTACTGTAATTTGGTTCGCTTCTTAGAGAATATCATACACATCATCGAAGTCGGCAAAATAATCATAAATTTCTTATAATATAGGTGGATTTGAGAGAGCACGATCACAATGATCACTAGTAGAATAAGATGTTATCGTACTAGTGAAAATAATTTATCTCAACAAAACTAATAATGATATGATAATAACAAATTGATAATAAAATTACGAGAATATAATTGTATGGAATTAGATGACATTGGATGAGAGAATGAGAGAGTAAGAGAGTTGTTTTGAATTTAGATGAATTCGGTATTAATTAATGAGGTATTTGTAGGGAAATTATTTTTCATGTTTTTTTAAAATTAAATTACAAATAGCTGCCCAACGGCTACCTGGTGGCCAAAGGAAACCGGTTCCGTTGGGACCGAAACCGGTGGAACCGCGGTTTCGACATAATGGAACCACTCTGATTCGTGTTTAGGGTCCGACCCAACAAAACCACTTGATCCAGGTTAAATGCGGATCGAAGTACAGTTCAGTACCAGATTAATTGGATCAGGTTTGAACCGAATTCAATTGGTTCGGTTCCGATCCGAATCCTATTAATCCTGCCAATTAAGCAGGTTGACCAAGAATTGATATCTACCTTGGTTTCATTTTTCTTCGCTGTATCTTTTCTTCTTTCCACATAAGCCAAAAGAACACACAATAATATCATCCTCTTTTTTCTTTTTTCTTTTTTTAATGCACTTGTCTTTTTTGAACCAAAAGAATCGTGAACGGCTAAGCTTAGGCATGGAACATGCATAGTGGTCCTGTCCTTTGTATGATCACAAAAGCCAAAAGTTTAAATTTTAAATCATTTTTAATTCTACTTTTTTGAAAAGTTTCAGCAAACGCTAATGAAACAAGTGTGAACCTAACAAAATGAAATATATTCTAGATCTACATATTTTTATTATTTGATTTGATTTGTAATTTCTTTTACAATTTCATGAAATTTCTTTGACGAATATCATCAAATTTAACGATGAGCAAAGAGTGACCTATATGCATTGTTTTGAAAATCGGACCGAACCGACTTGTTTAATCGGTTTAATTGATAATCGGTGTTTGATCTGATTCGATTGACCCTATAAAATCATAATGCTAAAAAATCGATGGGAACATGATTGAACGGGTCAAAAACCGATGAACCGGTCCACCGATTGAACCAGTTGTTCCTTCATTTTTCTTTCTTCTTTAAAAAATTAATTTTTTTTATTTTTGTTAAAATTAGAAATCAAATTTTTAGAACAAAAATATATTATATATAATTTATTGTTATTGAAATAATTAAAAAATAATATTTTATGTATGTATCAAAAAATCCATATATTTCATAAAGGGGTCTTGTATATTATATATAAATATGTTTAGTTTCTCGTAAATTATAAAATATGTGAATCATTTCATAATTTTTTAAATTTTTCTTATGATTTTGGAACATTGTTCTTTTTTGGTATTGTTTGTGGTTTTTGAGATGTTTTATTGTTTTTCTTTTATGTTTGACATTTGGTTTGATCTGATTTTTTAAGTTTGACACGTAATGTTGGTGTAATGATATTTTTTTATTGTGAACAACTTGAAATAACAAATACATTATATATGTATTTTATAAAAATAAAATAGATATTATATAATGCTGATGTCATCACCGGTTGAACCAGTGGTTGAACCGGTCGAACCGATAGAACCTGTAACCAGTAAGGGCACCAGTTTTATGTCCGGTCCGATTTTGAAAACACTACCTATATGAGAGACCTATTTTTATATATTAGGGATCTAAAGATGTAGTTTTTTATGCTAAATATACGAGCGTTAGCGGACTTCCTATATGGGCTAGAGTGAGCTCTTACTCAGTACATTTGTTTCCCCAATTTTTTTTAGGGCAAAGTTCAGGCCGGTACCTTTTACTGAATCTTTATTCATCCTAGTCCAGGGAAAAAACTTGCAATCATTCACCTTAGGTTAAAATGACAAAAGTGTCCTTAATAAGAAAAGGCGGCAATTTCAGAAAATTTCAATCTCTTCCTTTCAGCACTACGTTCCAGCTCTTCCCTTCACCACTGCGATTCAAATCGCTTCGTAAATCTCTCTTGCCAGTTACGATTTCTTACAGTTGATTTTTCTCTTCATCTCTTCGATTTTCCGTTCCATCACTTTTTTCCAGATTTTTTTTCAATTCTGGTATGTGTGTGTTTGTGTATGTATATGTGTATATATATACTGTTTGTTGCCTTTTGAGGGTTTTTAGTTATTATGCATTGATGTCTATGCTTCTTTGCTCATTTTCAGAATTTACAGTCTGAAACTTGCAACGAAGAAGATGACCCAGCGAAAAATTAATTGGTGCACGAAAATTATAAAAAATAACTGGTGCATGAAATTTTTTAAAAAGTAACTGGTGCACGAAAAGATTGAAAATCAATAACTGATGCACGAAAATTCAGTAACTGATGCAAGAGAATTAAAGCAGCTACTGATGCACGAAAATTTACACAAAGTTAGTGCACCAGTGTTGTATTTTCGTGCATCAGTGTTATATTTTAGTGCACCAAGGTTATTTTTCGTGCACCAGTGTTGTATTTTCGTGCATCAGTGTTATATTTTAGTGCAATAAGGTTATTTTTTCAATTCTGGTATGTGTGTGTATGTGTGTTTGTGTATGTATATGTGTATATATATACTGTTTGTTGCCTTTTGAGGGTTTTTAGTTATTATGCATTGATGTCTATGCTTCTTTGCTCATTTTCAGAATTTACAGTCTGAAACTTGCAACGAAGAAGATGACCCAGCGAAAAATTAATTGGTGCACGAAAATTATAAAAAATAACTGGTGCACGAATTTTTTTAAAAAGTAACTGGTGCACGAAAAGATTGAAAATCAGTAACTGATGCACGAAAAATCAGTAACTGATGCACGAAAATTAAAGCAACTACTGATGCACGAAAATTTACACAAAGTTAGTGCACCAGTGTTATATTTTCGTGCATCAGTGTTATATTTTAGTGCACCAAGGTTATTTTTCGTGCACCAGTGTTGTATTTTCGTGCATAAGTGTTATATTTTAGTGCACCAAGGTTATTTTTCATGCACCAGTGTTGTATTTTCGTGCATCAGTGTTATATTTTAGTGCACCAAGTTTATTTTTCGTGCACCAGTGTTGTATTTTCGTGCATCAGTGTTATATTTAGTGCACAGTGTTATATTTTAGTGCACCAAGGTTATATTTTCGTGCACCAGTGTTATATTTTCGTGCACTAAGGTTATATTTTCGTGCACCAGTTACTTTTTATAATTTTCGTGCACCAGTTACTTTTTATAATTTTCGTGCACCAGTTACTTTTTATCATTTTCGTGCACCAGTTATTGTTTTATAATTTTCGTGCACCAGTTACTTTTTTATCATTTTCGTGCACCAGTTATTTTTTATGATTTTCGTGCACCAAGGTTATATTTTCGTGCACCAGTTACATTTTATGATTTTCGTGCACCAATTACTTTTTATGATTTTCGTGCACCAATTATTTTTTATAATTTTCGTGCACCAGTTATTTTTTCTCTAGGTCATCTTCTTCGTTGCTACATCTTGCTGTCAAACTGTAAATTTTGAAAATGAGCAAACAAGCACGGACACCAATGCATACCTTACTTCTTCATCCATATGCATCAGTCAAAAAAAATAACATACCAACAGACTTTCGATATCTATAATTTAGCATCAGTGTTCAAATTTATAATTCACATACACACACAGTATACACACACACACACGATGAAATGCGCATAGCAGATCCGAAAATTATATTGCAGACTAGTCCGAGATCTTCTTCGACTCAAAAAGATTCCAAATGCTACGAAAATTTAGATGATTCGATTCAAACATATTTCATGTACAGAACATTTTAGCAAATACTTTTTAGGGATGAAGCGACTAGATGAGGTGACGAGATGATGAAGAAAATAATGATCTGAGAATCGCCGAAAAATTTCAGCAGAAAATTTAAGGTGTGGGGCGACGGGATGAGGAAGAAAATTAAGATCTGAAATTAGGTTTATGATATTTTCAACTGAAGGGTATTTTGGTAACTAAAAAATACCTTTTCAAACCAATAGTTAAAAAATTGGACTTATGTGAATATAATTTTCTCCTAAGTGTATTTTTTGGTAAGAAGTTTTTTTTTTGCAGATTTATTTGTAATAAGTTTCTGTAAACAACACATATTTGTAATTTCCCTTTTTTTTTAAAAGGAAATTGTATTTGGATACTACATCCCAAAACATCTTTCAACTAAATCATCAAAAATATTTTATTTCCAACTAAATAACCCTTCCAATTTTTTTTCCAAATAAGTCCAATTTTTTAATTCATCTACTTTTAAGTCTTTGCTCCTTCCATAATTAAAACTGCTATGTTTTCTTTTCTCATGTTTACGTTGTTAATCTTCTTCTATAACTTCACCGCCTAACACCAACATCACTACCGATGGTGACCATGGCCGACGGACGCCATGGCTTCCACCGATTCGAGGAGAAAATGGGCGAATTTTGGAAATGATTAGGTCTGAAGACCACAGATTGCGGATTTAAGTTTTGAGTTTTTTCTGGAGTGCAAAACTTAAATTTTGGAAAATTACATGATAATTCTGGAATCTTTTTTGTTTGAAAGCCAAGCAACTACTCTAGCTTAGGCCACCTCAGATTTTCTTGTTCAACTAATTCAATTTGATACCAACGGAACATATGTTTTCACTTAAGTTGTTGATCTTTTTATTTCAGTTATTTATGTTAAGCAACTCTTCAGTTTGGCATTACAGCAGCATCAATGCATGTAAATTACATGCACCGATAGATTCAGACGATAAATATAATTTACATGCACCGACTGATTATGTTGAAACCATTTAATTTTGCATCTAAGGCTACATTTGAATAAGAAAAAACTATTTTCCAAAAACGTTTTTTTTAAATACATTATATTTTTTTAAAAAAAATTGATATTTGGGATTCAAACATTTTCTTAAAAAGTGATTAAAAAACAATTTTTTGGAAATAAAAAAATTGTTTTATGGTTTATGTTTTAACTTTTTCTCCAAAAATAAAAAAATGGAACTGTTTTCACTTATTCCCTAACATGAGATTGCATATGTTACTTTAGAAAAAACAATTTAAAAAATCAATAAATAAATTTTTTTTTCAAGGGTTGAATAAAATATTGTTCTAACTTGTGAGTTTGTGTACAAAGTGCCTGAAGGTGTATTTCAAGCCACATTCATGCGATAATACGCACAGTGTAGCATTTTTCAAGCGAAATCCCACCTGGATTTGGTGAATTTGTGAAGAAAAGATGGTGTTATCTCTCATTGATATACTGTCAGGAATTATCTAGCAGTGTATATAATTTACATGAATTATATACCCGTCTGAGTCTATCGATACATGTAAATTACATGCACTGATAGACTTAGGTCTTTAACAAAAAATATCGTCAATCACTGCATGTAAATTACATCCACCCATAGACTCAGTCGGGTGCAGATAAAAAACGAAAAAGAGGCACAATGGCAACTTGCCATAATAACTCTGCAAGTTCTAGGAGAAATTCGATGAGGACGAGGTTGTAGACAGCTAATTTTAGAACGGAAGCTTGAACAGTCAAAAAAATTTTCCGTCCGTTTGTTCTTCGATGGTTTCCATGTTTTCGTTGGTCTTGAATCCCAATAACCGGGGCTCTCAAAATATTTAAATTATAAGCGCTGTCGCAGTAAGCAAGAAGATGTGGTTGATGTCAACCTCAATCGATGTGTTGAATCGGGGAAGCAAACTCGAAGTAGAACCTCCGTAAAGATGGCCGAGATTTCTGTGTTGGACAAGAAATGAAGAAGACAATAACTTACGGTTAGTTTGGTCATTGTATCCAAAATTGAACCTAGTTGAAAGAACCTTTTTTTGGTGGATTTTGCCGAAAAAAGTTTCTCATACTTGTACCAGCCGAAATTTGCCCATTTTAGAACCCAACCCAATATGAAATATATTCATCGCCCACATAATTCTTCAATATAATTCCCTACTTCAACAACAATTAACAATCATAAAAATTCAGCTTTGGTATTATTATTTTTATTTACTCCTTTATTATTTTTAAACGAGCACAATATATGAGTAATATAAATAGTAGAATTATCAAAAGAAAAGTTGAAATACGAGATATATTTGTAATATCAAAAGATCAGACCGAACATAGTTTCCACTTTCCCGGAATATACTTCAAACATATCGCCTCCCACGAGCAATGGGACCATGTAAGGTATGGTCATCCACACACTAAGTTAAATAGTCAATTTACACAATTAATTGCCCTCAATAATTCCTCCTATATATTCATGATTCAATGCCCTTTTATTTTCATTATTGATCTGTAAACTATTGAAGCACTTCATTAAAAAAAAAAATAATAAATAAATGGCAGCTGTAGCTGATGTGTGCATGGGAGAAATAACAAAGCTCGGGTCGAAGGTTCTCAGGGCAAGAAATCCGATGTTCTTTGTGAAATCCAAGAAAAGGGATTCTACTGAGGAAGTGGAAGAAAGCAAAGATTTGAAACAAGTGTCTTCTTCTTCGTGTGAAACCCTAAAATCTGCAACAAGGGGTAGGAGAAATGAAGATACCATGTCCGAAACGGTCACGTTTCTGCTCATGGACCGGTTTGCTCCCTGTTGAAATCAAGAATCTGGATAATGGGAAAGGAGGGAATGCATATGTATTTATAGATGTTAGACGTATGAATCTGTAAAAGAGAATATTAGGCGTTTTTATATGTTTGAATATAAGGAGTATGGATTAATAATGTTGTTTGGATTCATATAATATTGAAGCCTATTACTTTAATTTTGAAGCATTAGAAGTTGAATGGATTATAAAAAATTTCGATGCTATAAATCTTGAAATATTGAAAAAGGAACTTGAAATATTGAAAAAGGAACACCAGCATCTCCGGGAGCATGAAGGATTACATCCTGTTCTGTACCCATGGTTGAGGCGAATGCACACAGTGGGATGGACAGCTGTCCCTCAAAAAAATTTCTTTTTAATATATATATATATTATTTTTCACTTCATATTTAAAAAACTTATATTTTTTTCCTCTATAAAAATCCTATAATTTTACTAAGGTAAATTCACTTCTGGTTGAACTTGAAGCAGTGCATCACATATGTTCAAGTTTTAAACAGTTATCAAGGTTGGCGAAGATTCCAATACCTTTCTTGTTCGCCTTTGCATGGAACAAAAATCGGAGGTGCTAATCGGAGAGTTGGATTGTAAGGCCCCGAGATTTGATTAATGTTGATTAAATATAATTTATGAATTAAATAATAATTAATTGGTCACTTATACCGGAATTCTATCATTGTCTCAGCATTTTAAGTTGAGCCGGAATTGATTTCTAAAGCAGGATAGCCCAATGAAATGATGCTCAAATTCAAAAATCTTAAGAATTTGTATCTACAGGACATCCATCTAGCTTTCTAATAAGTGTCGTTTTTACACTTATTTAGCTGTGACTATCTAATGGCTTTCGTATTGATTCCTGGACGATTTAACACTTTTTGGTATATATTTGCATGTTTCATGAATTTAGGTCAAAGTATGAGGAAATTAAGAAAAAGAGCTAAAACGATGAAATGATAAAGAAAGTTGAAGAAAAGACAAGAAATCTGAATACAAGACACAAGTCACTTCTTTCTCCTCAAATTTCTTCAAGTTCGAGCCATATTTTCGAAATGTTGTCAACATAAAAGTTGTAGATCTTTTCGTTGTCTTCGCGTGGACAACTGATTCGTCTAATTCCGAGAGTGTATGAGAAAGTTATGACCAATGGTCGATCGCCAGAAGCATAAAAATGAGCAACAAAAATCCAGAAGAGGCGATATATAGCCTATAAATTGGAGAAGAATCTCCTTCGGATAGAATGTAGAGGCGATAGATCGCCTATACACTGGAGATCGATCACCTAACAGATTCTGTGATATCCGAAAATTATTGTGTTAATCCAGAGTGATTATAATCGTTAATGGAATTTAATTGGAGTAATTATGAGATAAGTACGGTGTTGAGATTCCCGGGGATTTTATTCCGGTATTGGGGTTGTTGGATCCAAGGGTTGAAATTTTATTCTCGTTGAGGTACTAAACCTTGGAATTGTGTTGGTAGTGGGATCTGGAGTTTGGGAAGCTTTGGATTGAGGTTTGTGGCGTAATTGAGTAAGTGAAAGATAATTATTGAACACACATGATTTTTAATGAGTTTTGGTGCGAGTATTTGAGACTCGGGTTTTTGGAGCTTTGGTACTATATATACCAAGTGGATTCAGTGTTCAATCATTCTCCACTTCATTTCTCTCCCTCTCTCCTCCTCACCGCTCTCTCTCTGCTTCCCCTTGTCCCATTTCCCCTCTTTTTCTCTTGGAAGGAAAATCATTGGAGGCTCGCTTTCGGAGCAAGATTTCTTGAAGGTAATTGGGTGATTTCTTGAAGATAATTGGGTAATATTCTTCCCCTCGCTTTTATCTTCGTTTTGATTGTGGTTTTGTGAAGTTTGGTTAAGATTTGTGTTGGGTTTGGGTTTTGGGGATTTTTGGTAAAAATGTTAAAGTGTTGTTTTGGGTGTTTTTTTGGGGTTTAATGGAGTATTTGAAGTTGTGAAGGTGTTGGGGTGTTGGATTTGCGTTAGGGTGTGAAAAACACCATTGAAGCACAAATTTTCAAAAAATCGCAGTTCACGATCGATCGCAGCGTTGGCGCCGATCGATCGCGACAAATCGCTGAAATTTGGAGATGATGAACTGTATCCACGATCGATCACGAGAATCTACCGATCGATTGCAGGGAGGCAGGAGATGTTGGCGATCGATCGGTGCTAAGCGATGATCGATCGTGAGGCTTTGAATTTCGGGCAGTAGGTTTTCGCGATTGATCGTGGAAAAGTGGCAATCGATCGCGACCCTTGTTTATTTGTTTTTCAAAACTTTTGATAGAAGTTGGGATTTTGGAATTGGGATTGTGTTCCAAAATTTGTGTCTTTTGGTGTTATATTTTCGATTATTTAAGGCGTAGAAGACTAGTATAATATTTATAAACTGTGCAATTCAAAGTGTGCAATTCGAGAGTTTTAGTTTCCCAAGAACTCCGTGATTGTCTAATGATTGAGTTTTATCTTCGGATTCCTTCACATCTTTTAAGTTTGTCCTCAAGTAGTTTGCTTGACTAAATAACTCTAAATATAGTTTGACCAAAACTCTATTTACTGAATTGTTTCAAAAAACCGGGCTTTCGCACTTTGCTCTCTCTTTTCATAGGTGCAGCCAGTTTCATTTTTAGTGAGCTTTCTCTTTTATTTAATTTTTAAATTTTCTTCGATGAGTACAACAAAATATGATTTTTATTGTTTGGCAAACAAATTCTATAATGATTGAAATTATATAACCACATATACTTGTACAGCAAGCAATATTGCAAAAAATTAATCAGACGGATTTAATCCCTCGAATCAAGACTAATGTGGAGCAAATTGATTAGGATCCTCATAAGTTAGAATTTGGGGAAGAGACACCATAACTTGCTCACCCCTTCTAAAAGATTATGTAAAATGAAACAATAATAAGATTTGATTATATATTTCACAACTAATGATTTTATTTAAAATGCTGTCAGCAGAAATTGTTAAACGAGATTTTAATCTCACTAGTTACTTGTATATTTCTGTCGATATAATACAGTAATTAGGTACCCCTTGTTGTGTACGATGGATAGTTGAAGGATAAAGTATATTTATAAATAGAGTTAGTGGTAATTATCTCATGGTATCGATAATAGGCATTTAACTACATGTTGTTTCTAATTAAGCATTTTACTCATATGGTACCACATGTTGTTTTCAAAATA
Organism: Haberlea rhodopensis; assembly: GCA_907163345.1. Classification (NCBI taxonomy): domain Eukaryota; kingdom Viridiplantae; phylum Streptophyta; class Magnoliopsida; order Lamiales; family Gesneriaceae; genus Haberlea; species Haberlea rhodopensis. The sequence continues at coordinate 6,968,654 of CAJQUN010000021.1, read as the reverse complement.
GGTAATTTACGTCTCCCATAGATTTGCAAAATATGACATACATAGAGGGAGTATATGCACATATTCATAAACTATAGAGGGTAAACGTTCTATGTTCACAAGCGTGATAGCAAAATGCATAGATTTCAAACCACAGATAATAAAGATATAATATATCTATTTAGAAAATCACACGGTGTTCTTTGCCAATAACTCATAACATATTAATGTGATAAAATGATCCCGCAAGGATGAGGGTTTTTGTTCGAGGGTCTTCTTCGCGATGCTTTCTCCATTTCTTCTCTTTTGCGTTCTCTTGGTTGTATTGGTACTTCTATTCTCTTTTCCTACTTGGTTGTGGTTTACTTTACTGCTCTTGTATCGACTATGGTCCTGTATTCGTGGTTATAGAAATTTTTCCTCATTTATGTGGCGGTGTTGCTAGTGATTTTTTCTTCGCCAGATCAGTTTGTGGTCGTGGGGGTGTTTGTTTCTCTACCATATCTAGCTGACCGAGGCCTTTGTGTTAGTTTGTGGCTGCTTGTAGCCGCTTGCCATCTTCCCGTTTCCAGTGGCTTTCTTGGTTCGGTGTTGACTCGCTCTCCCTGGCTGACCTCTTCTGTTTCCATGGCGGCGTGCAGACTCTTTCCGGACCATGACACTCAGTGGCCGGCCAGAATTGGGGAGCTTTCTGGGCATTATTTTGCATGCGTGCATTCGCGTCTTCCCTTTTTGCTACTGTTCTATGTTTCCCTACTTTCTATTTCTTTAGTTTCTGTGTTATTTCGTAGTCTTGTGTATGTGTGTTGTCCTATGGTGTCTCTTACTGTATTTGTTTGTGTTCCTCTTTTGCTTTCATGGATGTGGTTAATTTTGTATATTTCCTTGATGGAGTATCGGATGATTTTGACTAGGGAGTCTGTTGATTTCAGGCGCCATCCAGTGATATGGCTATCCGTACGGGTATTGGATATGAGAGCTTGTGCATTTGCCGGCTCTTCATTAATTTATGCTATTCTTCTATGCTCGTTTTTACCTTCACATGTTATGGAAGGCAATTCATGTACTTGTCCAGACTCTGGGCTTATTGGTTTGAGTGGACCAATATTGGCTAAGGTGCTTCATACCCCATTCTGGTCTCAGCCTCGTGCTTTTGCAATGATTAACTTTCCCAATCCACTTGGTTATACCGCTTTCACTAGGAGGCGACGTTTGATTTATGTTGATTGGACTTTGTTATTTCTTAGGATCGTGTGGCATTTATGATGGTTTTTCGGATATGTGTTGTAATTGTCATGTTAGTTAATCTTTAGTTAAATATGGCATGCGTTTTGTTAAAAAAATGTACAACTTTTCGTGTAATGTTAAGGTTGAGGATCAATGATCTAAATACACTTGTACTAGACTCAAAATTACGAAATGACCCATAAAAAAATTTAATCTGCAGATATGAAATAGTTGCAGTGATATTAAAAATAAAAATAAAAAGTGTTGAAGTATTTCCTACTCTTCCTCTTCATTCGAAGAATCCTCATCCCTTCTCCATCTCGTCTCCCACCATTGACCTTGTTCCTTTTATTTCTTCGCAAACCTGTTCTTGATTCACCATTAACAAACGCAAAAAATATTCCTCACAAAACTGTGCCCTAAAAAAACTGGTATTTTCGCACTAAAATGAAGGAAAAAAGGGTTTTACTATGACAAGAGCCGAAGGATTTAAGAGAAACCCATTTGAGAATCTTACAATTATCTTACACTCATTTACTAAAAAAACCCAGTATTAACAGCACATGCAATGGTTAAGCCTCGTTCAGAGGCTTAATACCACTCACAATCTGACACATAACCACTTTTCTGACATTGAGTCTCTTATCCAGCCCAATCATTTTTTCTACAATGGTTCGGTCTCTATTTTGGGTCCAACCTACCACATCATTTCCCATTATCTAGTTCCACATCGTTATTCATTTATATTTAAAATGTTAAATATATACCTAAAAAAATTATTTAAATAGATAAGAAAACAAAAAAAATTATAATTTAAAAATTATATTAATAATTAAAATTAAAAATTAAAATGAAAAAAAATGAATAATTTAAATTATATTAATAATGGAAATTACAATGTAAATTTTAAATAATTAAAATTTAAAATTAAATTAATAAATAAATGAAATAAATTTTAAAAATTAAAAAAAATGTAAAACAACTGCCCAATCTAAAAAAATTAACTAATTAGCAAAATAAAGTTATTGTATTCATATTTAAATAAAATAAAATTATAAATTATGAAGCATCTTAATTTCTTGTTAAAATTATTTACTAATACAAACTTATAGAACTTTGGTTTCGAATCATTAATTTTTAGTTAATTTTAGATAGGGCTGCTTACCGGGCCGGGTCAAACAGGACCCGGCCCGGATTCGGACCGTTAAGTCCGGTCCGAAACCGGAACCGGACTTAACGGTTCCGGTTCGCCCGGGAACCGGTTAGAAACCGGTCCGGGGCGGTCCCGAAGAAGCAAACCGGTAGGACCGCCGGTTCCGGTCCTACCGGTTCCGATTCCGAAACCGGAACCGATAGATTTTAAAAAATAAAAAATAAATAAAAAAAGAAGAAGGCAACGTTAAACGTTAACAAATGTTAACGTTGGCAACGGCTCTTAGCCGTTGCCAACGTTAACTTTTTATTTTTTTAAAAAAAAAATTTTTTAATAAAAAAAAAAACTATAAATATGGGATGTTGTGTTGTGTATTGTTTCATAACAATTCTTGTAACGAAAATTACTTCACTCTCATATTTTTCTCTCAATTGTGCTATTTACAATTTACTTATAGTCTTATATCATAATGGCATCTTCATCTAGCAGTGGTGCTGGTCGTAGCCGGGTCGTAGTCGGGGTCTCGTTCCGGGTCGTCTATCACTGAGTTCATCTTCTGCAATGAATTTGCCTGTGCCAATTCCTGAGTTAAATGAAAGTTATGATTTTTTTGCTGACCTCAATGTTGGTGGTTCTTCTATGAATGTCAAACCACAACAATCCCAACAACCTGCCGAACCTGTTGCTGGCCAAGCCCAAGAAAGACAACATGTGGAGTCATTCGGAGCCACTACAGCAGCGAGTAGACAACCTACTCGTGCCAAAAGAAGTAAGATATGGGATCACTTTGAACTCGGTCAAAAAGAAGGTACTAATGAATCTGTTGCAATATGTAAATTATGTAAGATCCAGTATTCATATAAAGCCGGTGGTTCCAGTGGAGGCACCGGAACATTTAAAAAACACTTAGTAAAAAAACATAATTTTGATGAGACAACATTACAACCATTAAGTCGAGAAGCAACACAAGCACAAATTAATGTTCTTACTGGCACGAATTTTATTTTAACTGCTGAAATTAATCGTAGGTCACTTGTTAGATATGTGATCAGATGTGAACTACCTTTTATACAAGGTGAACGTGCTGGTTTTATTGAATTTGCTTCGTCTATACAACCCATGTTTAAACATATTTCCAGGCACACACTAAAAAGAAATTGTATGGACGTATTTGTTGAATATAGAAATACATTGTTTCAACATCTTTCTAGTTTGCCTTGTAGGGTTAGTTTAACAACTGATATTTGGACAAATGTAAATTCTGATTCATATCTTGTTGTCACTTGTCATTGGATTGATGATAATTGGTGTATGCAAAAAAGGATTTTGTCTTTAGATGAGTTAGATTGTGCACATACTGGTTATGTAATTGCTAAATATGTATTCAACACTTGTAGACATTATGGAATTCAGGATAAGGTATTTTCAATCACATTAGACAATGCTGCGAATAACAATGCTGCGATGCGTGATTTAAAGACCTATCTTAAACCAATGCTTGATGGTATTTTTTTTCATGTTAGATGTGCATGTCATGTGATTAATTTGGCTGTTAAAGTTGGTTATGAGGACAATCACTCAGCATGTATTGACAAAATGAAATACTGCGCTAAATGGTTACGCACGAGCCGTGTTAAGCGTGATTGGAAACAATTATGTTTATCTAATGGTTTAAAGCATCTTCTTTTTCCATCACCAATAGAAACTAGGTGGAATTCGTTGTACAATTTGTTGAATGCTATGTTACCTTACAAAGATATCTTAACTCCATTTTATAATTCATATCAAATGCCTGATAGCGATGAAAGTATTTATTTGACTAATGAGGATTGGGAATTTGTTGAAAATTGTGTATCATTGTTAGGTACTTTCAAAGAAGCGACGGAACGTTTCTCTGGTGTTACTTATCCAACTTCCGTTTATTTCCTTCCTTTAGTATTTAACATGTTTGATAAATTTTATAGAATTTAGAGATGACTATGACTTGCATGCTTTTGTTAGTGCAATGGAAACTAAATTTACAAAGTATTGGGAACAAATCCCACCCGTGCACTGCATCGCAACATTGCTAGATCCTAGTCAATGTTTAACTTCATTTGAGATATTTTTGAATATTATGCTAAATTTTTGGGGAAGGTTGTTGACGATCAAAAGACGTCTACAATGCAATCTCTCCAAAATATGTTTCAATTGTATTATAATCAACAGGCAAGTGAATCATCGCAGGTGGGGGCATCAATTTGCTTAGAATGCTGGGCAGGAAAAAACTTAAGGGAAAAGGACCTTCTACTAGCACGTCGACTGAGTTGCAAATTTATCTGAATTATCAATTTCTAACCGAAGACAACTTCGACGTCTTACAATGGTGGAAGTCCAATGCAGCACAATTCTCTATCTTAGCCAAAATGGCTATAGACGTGTATGTTGTACAAGCTTCAAGCGTCGCTTCTGAATCGGCATTCTCAACATGCGGCCGTATTATTGGAGACTACAGAAGTAGTCTATCAGCTGATTCGTTATGCATGCTCACGTTACTTAAAGATTGGTTTGAAGCAGAATGCAAAAATAGAAGAGATGGGACGGTTGACGAATTCGTAAATCATTATGACGAGCAAGAAGAAGAGAACGCCAAAACAATACTTATCAATTATGAAGACTGCTAAGTACTAAATTGTAATATTTTTTTATTTAGATTTTCAATTGTCATGTCTTTACAATTATTTGTATGCTGATGCGAAAATTCCCTTACCGCAAGCGCACGGTAGTCAGATGGATGCTAGAAGTATTTAAACCCATAGACATGTTTAAATAACCCATAAAAATTGTTAAATTTCTAACCCTTTAAAAGTCCGTGTGCATCAGATACGGAAAGTCTCCAAAATTACCAAAATTTCATTGGCGTAATTACGCCTCCGAAGTGGCGTAATTACGCCTGTCGATGTGTCACAAAATTGGCTTCCCGCGTGGTAGGCGTAATTACGCCGCCAAAGTGGCGTAGTTACGCCACTTAAATTCGCAAAAGCCGTAGCTTAGGTGTAGCTACGCCTGAATGGGCGTCTTTACGCCTCATTCAAAAAAAAAAAAAAAAAAAGGAAAATCCGATAAGGATCCGAACCAAACCGGAACCGGTTGGAACCGGAACCGGTTCGATCCGGTTCCTTAACGGACTGGACCGGTTCCGCCCATAACGGGTCCGGAACCGGCCGGTTCCGGACCGGACCGGTTCCAACCGGTAAGCAGCCCTAATTTTAGATCAAATTATGTATTATGCTAATTTTAAGGAAAAATAAACCAATTTTGAAAGGTTCTGGTAGATTTTTGTACCTTCTCTATGGAAGGTTTTTTTGTAGTTCTTTTTTATACTTAAAAAATAGGTAATTTGAGATGAGAGTTCTGGATTTAGCAAGTATTGTAATCAAAATTATTATTTTATTAAAATTTGGTAGCTTTCATGAGATCAATCGAATAGCTTTGTTGATTTATTTTTATCTGAATCTTTTTTTCTTTTATGAATTATTTATAAAAAATATATATTGTTACATGAATTGAATTGCTCTATCTTTATATGGAAATGGATTGACTCAATGGTGGTGATTGATTAGTTGTGTTAATAAAAAAAGAATATATGTTATTGATTAAAATATCAAGTGAATTAATGTATTAAATATCTTAAAATGAACAAAATCAAAGTTAGCTCTCCATTATTTCTACAACAAAACAGATGGTGGTCAACCAAGTGTATTATGAAATGTTTTAATATGTAGGAGATTACATTGATGAACCGACGTCTTGATAATATTCTCAAGTGGAATTTTCTCTTTAACTTTAATTTGTTTGGTTGAATTAGTATTAGTTTAACTTAGTTATTAATTTAATTATTAAATCATTATCGTAGGTTAAATATAGCTTAAAGCGACTTATTTGATATTTATAGTTAGTTCCTGCGGGTCGACACTCTTACTTCTGAATTAATATACTAAAACTTGACAACCGTGCACCTGGGTATAAATCGTGCTATTTGATTTAAAGCGTGCATCGATCAAATTTATTGTTAAATAAAGTGCGAACAAGTTTTTGGCGTCATTGACAGGACTAATTTGACAGGACTAATTTTAGTAATATCATATGAGATTCTTTAATTTAATTTAACCATTGTTTTGTTTATACTTATTTTATATACTTATTTACAAAAAAATAAAAAAAATTATTTAATTATTTGCTTTTGTTTTTCTTGCAAGGTAGTTGTGATGTTTCATCAAAAAGTATTCGCAAGCTTTGCCCAAGAACTTTTAGAGCCGTTTTATGCAGCTTGAGAGAGATTCAACAAGTTGGCGAACACATTCCAACAACATTATTTTTCAAACTACGCTCTTCTTCAGTTTTTCTACAATGGATTAGACGAGGAAACACAAGAATGGGTGTTTAACGGAGCTTTGACAACTGGTAGACCCCTTATCGATAGAGATGAAAATAGTGTGTTGCACTTATTCAGTGATATGTCGGACTTCGACTACCATTGGCATTGAGATCCTTCACTGCAAGGTTGGAGCCACCAATACCCGCCAGAGCTTCACTACCCATATTTTACACACCAACCATTCAAGCATTAAGTAGAGGGTGGGGTAGTTCTGAAGGAAACATGAATCAGTTGGAAGATATGGTATGCGAATTCATGGCATCAAATGATCAGCATTTAGGAAACCCGAGGAACTCTATATGCCGCCTAGAGCAGTAATTAGTTGTCCTCGTGGAAGCATTTTCAGCGAGTTGCCATGAGGATGAGATGATATGTACAAATCAAAGGGTGAAAAATCAAGTTTGGTTACAAGATGATGAATACTCCACCAACCAAGTTTGGGGGAGTGAACCTACTAATGAGGAAGATCAATTGGAACTTGAGCCTCCTCAAGTGATTGAGCCTACTTTAGAGAAGTTATCCGAGGATTTCCCACGGAAAAAAATAGCCAAGAGTGATGTTTGATGATGATTATATCTTCATAAGATGATGAGCAGCCATCAACGGTGACGTGTTCTATGCCGTATGTGGATTCATTCTTCTCATCGATACCAATTGCACCATACTATATCCTCCAATAGATCACACCAACCCAAGATTCCATCTCACATGCCTATCAATTCATGAAGAATGTTGTTGGAGCTACAAACTTACACTCTTCATATATTGCCAAGCTTGAGGACATACTGAATAAAGACTCATTTGTGGTATCATATGATACTTAATATGGGTGAAATGTTCTTTTTGATGGTTGATTCTAATGGTCAAACCGAAGACTAAAAATCAAGTGTTTCTTGGGAGGAAACCCAAGCAATATCCTTTATTATTTAGTTTATTTTAATTTTCAGTTTTTGCATTTTAGTTTTATTATCTTTCGAGTCGATTATGTTACTATTTGAATTCTTTTCTTGCTAGGTACTCAGTTGGAGCGATAAATCCCTACAACACAAGAGCTTTCAAAAGTCAATCACCATCAATCCTCAAACAAGCATATTGATAAAGAGAGTTTATTGTTTTCCTTTAGATTCTTTTAAACATTGAAGACCATGGTCCATTTAAGTTTGGTGGAGTGACTTGCATGCTTTACGTGTTTAATCTGCATGCTTTGTGCTGAAATTGACACTTGATTCGTCCAATTATTATGAGCTAATTTTTTTTATGAGTTCAAACTTGAGAAAAGAATGAATTATAATAGTGGTTGTTATTCAATGAGAATTTTGATCTCACTATGCATATGGATATACATGGATATCCTTTGTTGAGTTAGCATGTCAAAAATGATCAATATTTTGAGCACATTGAGTTATGATTTTTTGGATTGCATGTTGAATAGTGATAATTGTTGTGAACTCGATGATTTATCTTGATCATTTTAGAGTTATCCTATAACCTATTTGAGGGTACTTTGAGGCAAAAATTTATAGTTATGAACTTGATTGGAAATGATCTAGGCGGTCTTTGACACGTTTGAGTTTTTCAAGCTTACATTGTCTATATCATTCCGTAATGTCCCACTTTGAGCCTTATTGAAAAAGAATGGTGTATGTTTAGGAGTATAATAAATCTCATTTGATGCACTTATACTTTTATACTTTGATGGGCTTAGTGGAAATATTGATGAATGAGAAAAAGAAAAGGAAGTGTCTTATGAGTTAAAAGAAATAAGGCTCAAAAGAGGTTAAGGCATAAAAGAAAAAGAGCCTTGTTATATAATGCAATGAGTCAAGGCTAGGAAAAAAAAAGAGAAGCTCAATATGTGCTAACACTTGAACTTTACAAGTTATACTCTCTTCTTTGTGCATATCCTGTCTTTTCTTTGAAAGCGACACCAAAAGCCTAACATTACAAGCTTTAAATGACCTTTTGATCCAAGTATAGGGAGTAACTACATTAGTGAAGAAGTTGTTTGAAAATAGAACTATGGGGTGGTTGACGATAATCTTGACTTTGATTTGATTAGCATGATTTGATCTAGGATATATGCATGAGACTTGAGATTGATAATAACACACACACACACGTTTCGATTTTGCGATGTGTTGATTGGTTTAGGAGAAAAAATGCCTTGTTGATTTTTGAATAGACTATTTTTTGTGTGTAAGTGAGGTATCTAAGCTATACATTTGAGTTGCGAACTAATTCATTTCAAGTATCAAGAATGAACTCGTCTGTTGAGTTTAATGCTTGCTCGAGGACGCTCAAGTACAAAGTTTGGGGGAGTTGATAAGTGTCATTTTTGCACTTGTAATTCGTTGTTTTCTCGTTTTAATTTACTATGATTCTCGAACAATATTAAGTTTTTTGTATTATTCTGCACATTTCTAGAATCCATGTAGAAATACGGGGAAATAAAGAAAACGAGCTAAAAACGTTGAAAAATGACTCAACCGAGCTAACATGTCAAAGAAAGAATTAAAGTCTCGAGTTTGGAAGAATATCGAACTATCTATCGATCAACGAAAATAGCAGCGATCGATCGGTAAAATACATACGCGAGGGTCAAAAATTCAGGGAATTATCATCGATCGGTAACTTATTCACTGATCAATCGGTATGCTGAAAATTCAAAAAAAAATATTTCATTTTCAAGATTTTGAGTCCAACAAAGAAACTAGGTTCTCATGGACTCTTGGACAATTATAAAAAGGACCATTCATCATCCACAATACCATAACATCCAAGCCTCCTTCCATCTTCTGATGCAAAAGTTTTTCGAGCGAAATCTCTTTCGAAATCACATGCATTCAATTAATCCATGTGGGTGATTGTTGAAAAAATAGCCTTAATGAATTGAAATTAAGTAAAGAAAAATCAAACGAATGAAAAATGGAAAAATTCAAACGCTAAAAATCGGCCGAAAATATTTCGGGTAGTGTAGTCAACGCTAGGGAGCTGACAGCTGGAAAATTTTTTCTATGCAGTAAGTGTGACGCTAGTGTGCTGCTAGTGCCAGTCTGGTATTGCACCTCTTCGCATACAGATGCGATTTTTCATGAATTGCTACCTCCAAATGATATCTTTTGATGATGACTTGTGTTCTACTATATTAATAACATCCCTATGATGAATTAAGAAGTTTTTACAAGAAATCAAACACAATATTTTGTGAGAAATTCTATTTCTAAAGTTCATATTGCATTACTTTCACTAATTGTTCTTGAGAAAGAGAGTTTTCAATATTTGTGGTTGCCTGACTTGTTATTTGTAATGCAACTATTACAAGTGAATGTCGTATCTTGGGAGAAGATTGAGATATACTTGCGCACCGTGAGCGGGGCAAATTTTGGGAGAAAGTTTGCAAAACTGACATCGACTTAATCATCACCATTATCCAATTTCCATCCCCGCTGCAGACGAATCCAAGAAGGACTAACAACGACATATCCTTCCATTCCAAAGCCTTTTCCCTCATCTCTTCCCCTTCTCCCCTTCCATCAAAACTTTCACCAAATTTGCCACCTTCGCCCTCTCCACGTCCCCTCAATCTCCAATCCAATCTTCCGTTCCGTGCATGCATATCGACAATACGTATGCTGCTCCGCGAAGAATGGCCAACAAATCATCAAATGTTCAACACGGCTTCCGATATGCATTCGATGGCCGAATTCCACCCCGAATGCGTCAGAAATCCACCCACCGAGGGTGAGATAGTACTCGTTCTTTGGAACACCACCCCACCATCATGACGCAATCTTTCACCTATTTTGAGACCTCTCGGGGAGAACCGCTTTATCTCCGATAACCAAATCTGGCCTAATGATCCACAAAAAGTATTGATTGCTATTCGCAAGCCCCTATGCGAACTCTAGCAACTGCACATGGGAAAACACTGTGATACTGCCAAAATTCACGTAAAACATGGAAAGTTTTGGTGCTTTACTACTTACCATTCTCCACTTTAATTTGAGCCAGGTTGGGACATGAACATTGGACCTCTTATAGATGTGAATATGAGGATAGTTATGTACTAGGATATCCTTCGAGGGGACTTGTCTCTGAAATCCTTCCTGACGTGCTCTAGTCCATGACCTTAAAACTGTTGATTCCCGAAGAAATGGCTGATCCCTTGATTTTGTGGCCATGATCCTCGAGGATATGACAAGTCTCTGCCTTGAACTTGATGATCCCCCATAATACTCTTGATCTTCCAGGCATTGATCCTCGTGGGTATGACGGACTCCCTAGCCCCATTAGTGATGATCTTCGAGGGTATTCTCTGTTGATTGGCCTTGTGACCATGGATCCTCTGCAATCCCCCGGGTACCTCCATTGATATGATAAATTTCACATATTGTAGCATTGTCTCCCATTGGTTGAACTGGGTTGGTAACCGTCCTTGACCTAAAAAATCCTATCATTAGGTATCCAACACTTTTTATGGCCCTAACTTCTGCCCTTGTTTGTTATTCATTCTTTCATTAGGAAGACGTGTTACTCTGTTATCTTCATGTTAACAGAGGCGACTGGTGGGAGAGGATGCTCATCCATGGGATGATCATTTTCCTTCAACTCTTCTACTGCCTCTGGGTATATGAGAGATTTTAAAGGATATGATTCCCTCCGAGTGTTACTTCCGGTACTTGCTTTAGGTATCTCATTAGCCTCTATCTTCTCATGTATTCCAGGCTGCATATGTGGAGTGATACAACAAGCACTTGATTGGGAATTGAACTGAATAGGCGACGAAATCACCATCCTGAAATTTAGAAATTTGTTCTTGTTACATAGTCTATTTATTGGGTGATAGAATGTTTGTGTCATTGATTTTTTTCTGATTCACGTACGGAGGAAATTTTTGTTGAAATTCCATCCACTTGTCCATAGTATCTCCAAATATTTAGATCAACTTTCGCAACCTATTCTTAAAGTTCAGGACTTCACTGGAGCCAGATTCAATTCTTTTTTCTTTCCTTGGCAGAAGAAATATGAGGAACTTATGTCTCCTCTTCTGAAACATAATTTATATAAATCCAAAAAAATTAGAAATCATATTTTTATCATATTTCCAAGTATTTTGTGGTGCATTCCATTGATATAGTGAACTCCCTAGTCACATTCAACATTATCTTTCCCTCTTTCTCGACAACAGTAGCCTTATAAATCTATATCTCATCTTGTGCAAGATAATTTTGTGAAAATGAAATCTACAGTCCTCACATGTCCAAGTATCTCTTGAGTTCATTTTATTCACAATTTTGCTTGGGAAAATGTTTATGGTGGCACCCTTAGGTTCCACCGTGTGTGCCAAATATTTGCTCCAAAAAAATTAACGTGCGGGCTTTCTAGGCACAAAAGCTGAAATTTGAGAGTTGTTGTATATTGATCCAACTTTATCTAACAAATTCTATCGATGCACGCTTTAAATCAAATAGCATGATTTATACCGTAAGTGCACAGTTGTCAAGTGTTAGTATATTAATTCAGAAGAAAGAGTGTTGAACCCACATGGACTAACTGTAAGTATCAAATAAGACGACTTAAACTATTTTTAACCTACGATAATGAATTAATAATTAAACTAATAACTAAATTAAACTGCTACTAATCCAACCAAGCAAATCAAAGTTAACGAGAAAATTCCACTTGAGAAGAATATCAAGACGTTGGTTCACCAATGTAATCCTCGACAACCCTCGATTGAATATCTGTATATCTTTAAGGTGATGAGTTCTCCGATTTTATCTAATATACTCTCTCGAACTATATTAAATCTAATATCAAATTGTAGTAAGTCACTCTAACATACTTATTTAATAACTCAATATTGCATTAAGATTTGTGAAAACTATTAGCTTTCGATTCGGGATATCTATGGCTATCACACATGTATTTGATCTCACTCTCGATCTCAATCTGAAATCCACTGTACAATTTATTAGGTCGTGTCACAATATCATCTCTCGATCTCAATCATGATAACTAATATCAATTCAAAGGTAGTTCTCCTTTGAAAGCATTAAGAAGATAAATTGTGCACATAGGATATAGGAATTCAGTCAATAACCAATCATCAAGTCATATGTTCAAAACAAATTCTCTGATCTTGATAAAAAAATTTAGTTCAAAATAATAAAGCAAAACTGAACAAAACTATTGTTTAAAGACAAAGAAAAACTCTCTGTATCGACTCCGTTTGTAGATCCTAGCTTCCTCTTTTGCTTCCTTCTGGGTCGTCTCCTTGAATATCCTTGTTGGCTTGTTCCAAGATGGTGTAAAGATGGTGGTTGATGAATATTTTTATGTAGCTTTTGGCTTTGAACCTATCTTAGCATAATACTATCAGATTTACTAGGCCACGAAGTGGACAAGATTTCTTGAACTTCTTGTCGGTTTGTATAAACCCAGAAAATATCATCTACACAATAACTTCTCTACATCTGCTTTGGTTTTCGGTTGTCTCCTTTCGGCCATGGAACACATCTTGGTTTCATAAGTGTTTCATTGAGGCGATCTGTCCTCACACTTATATAGGTGATCTTCTATTAAATGTATCCTATCATACTTCATTTTTTCAAGTATAGGAATCAATAAAAGTACCAAACTTAGCATCACTACTTTGGTAGGTATCATGCACTCTTCATCCTATGAATGAGTTGGGAAACTTTTCCGAGTGCAAACTCAAATTTTCATAATTTAGTTGTCACATTGAACCAAGATCTTGGGATCTCCAGTTAACAAGGTTGGGTTGCCAATATGAAAATTTATTTTGTATGTTTTAACATCACCCCTCTTGATAATCCACACTTGATATCTATTTAATGCTTTTGTCAGCAGATCCGCTAGGTTAACATTTGATTTCACATAATCAATTGCTTCATTAGAGATCAATTATCATACGGTATTATGTTTTCGGTGAAAATGCCGAGACTTGCTGTTATACATATTGTTTATGCTCTAGCAATTGCCGATGGACTAGCACAATGAATCATTATTGTTGCACTGGTTATGACCAACATAGAATATCTTCCAAGAAATTAAGAAGCCATTCCGCAGCTTCATCTAGAGCTATAAACTCTGACTCCATCATGGATCATGCGATGCAAGTTTGTTTAGTGGATATCCATGACATGGTCCCACCACCTATACTAAATACACAACAGCTCGTGGATTTGGAGTCATTTGTGTTAGATATCTAATATGCATCACTATATCCTTCCGGTAGTTCCAGATATTTTGAATAATATAATCAATGTTCTCAGCTGTATCTTAAATATTTAAGTACGCTTATTATTATCGTCCAATGGATATTACTTGGATCACTCGTAATCGACTGAACTTATTCACAGCACAAGTGATATCCAGATGAATACAATTCATACTATATTAGGGTTCTGAATCCTAGAATATTAGACGCAGGTTCACCTTGATTTTTACTTAAGTGCACACTTAAGTCCATATGTGTCTTTACAGGAGAAGAGTCATACATATTGAATTTCTCATTACCGTTTCAATATAATGAGATTGCGATATTATAATTGCTTCTGACGTCTTAGAGATTTTAATCCATGATATTACATTAGCAATCCTTCATATCAAAGTGTCTTGTCAACATTTTCTTTGTCTCAACATTCACTTCTTGACCCCTTCCCATTTGTTAGCATGTCATACACATAAAGACATACTATCACAAATGAATTTTGCATGCCTTTGATATACGCGCACTTGTCACACTCGTTAATTCTAAAACTATTTGCCAACATAACTTTGTCAAACTTGTCATGCCATTGTTTAGGCGCTTTTTATAGCCAATACATAACGAGTTTGCACACTTTCTTTATTGTCCAGGAACTATAAAACCCTCAGGTTGTCCCATATAAATTTCCTCTTCCAATTCACCATTCAAGGCCGTTTAAACATCCATTTGATGTATCTCAAGGTTATGCAATGCAGCGATAACAATGAGTACACGACTGAAGTTATCCTTGTTACTGGTGAGAACGTATCGAAGAAATCAAGGCCCTTAATTTTGAATCCATGTGCCACCAATCGAGCCTTGTACTTTTTGATTGTTCCATCACCATTAAACTTTCTTATTAGAATCCATTTACACCCTAGTGGTAGGAAGCCGGCGGAGTCAACTAATTCCCAAGTATGATTTTGCATTATGGAATCCATTTTCGCATTGATGGCCTCTTTTCAATAAGGAGATTCTGGACTAAACAACACATCTTTCAATGTCTTTGGTTCATTTTCCAACATGTAAGTTTGAAATCTGGACCAAACGACTTTGATTTTCTAGCTCTTTTACTAAGTCTAGGTTCCTCGGTTTATATAGAGCCTTCATTTGTGGTTTCATGTGTTTTTTTGTTCGAACTTTCTTTTTTCCTTTCTTTTCTAGGAAATATATTTTTAAAGGCATTCCTTGATTCGATTGTCATTCATTCATTCATCTTAGGAATTTTTTATTTGTGCATTAATCGATAAGCACTACTGTTGTGTGCATATCATATGAAAATGCAATCTACCTTTTTTTGTCCTATCTTTACTTGCTTTGGCTTGCTTATTTCTACCTTAGCCGAACCCCCAACACTTTGAGATATTTGTAGGAATGTTTATGAGATTTCCATATTTTATAAGGCGTTTTGTCATATTCCTTGTGGGATATTTTATTAATGATGTGGTTTGCAGATAATATAGCTTCCCCCAACAAATTGTCGAGTAAGCCTGATTTATCAACAAGGCGTTCATCATTTCTTTTGGAGTCTTATTTTTCCTTTCGGTTAATCCATTAGATTGAGGCGAGTATGAGGCAGTGGTTTGATGTATAATGCCAAATTATGAACAAAACTCATCAATCGGTGTGTGTTAGGATCGGGGTAGTGTTTAGAAGGGGGGGTTGAATAAACACTAGATATAATTTGGATTTCTTTTCTGGTTAACTGTAAACTGTTAAGTGTTACAGTTGCTTCTCAATAACAGGCAAGTCAGTAGACACTTATTATAGTGCGGAAGACGTCTACAAAACTTGTGAGGAATAAAACTGAAGTAATAAAGCAATAAACGAATAATACGAGAGTTGTTTCTGGAAGTTCGAAGCACAACGCTTCTACGTCTCCCCTTCTTCCTTTGCAGGAAGGATTCACTAGAAGACTTGGTTTACACTTTACAGTATACAACCTCCTTAGGCACTAACACACTTGGCCTAAACTCCTAGCAATCACACTCTTCTTATCTTTTGGATACAAGTGATTTTACAACACTCTCTACAGAATAAAACTTTCTAGCTTTGAGAGTTTCTAAGCAGCAGACTTCAATTGAAAATAATCTGTCACAGATTCAGTTTTGCGGTTTGTCTGCTCTTTGCTGAACGTTTGAAATATCAGTTGTATAGCTTTCTTGCTTTGAAGTATTTCTCTTAGTTTGAAAGTTGCTCAGCACCTCTTCATTCTCTGTTTGGACGTATTTATAGGTTTTGTTGTCCAACGGTAGCCTTTTTGTATATGGAATGGATTAGCTTTCCAAATACCTGTTGTCTTCTTTCCTATTTTGGAAAACAACGGCTCTTTTCACTCTGACGGTAATGGTGGCGGAGATATAGCAGGGTGCGCCGCTCTGTTGTACCTTTGTCAGAGAATGTTGTACTTACTTTGTCTTGTTGCTTAGACTTCTGCTGGTTTCTTTGTTCAACTGGTCGTTCATCCTCTTAAGACCAGTTGATGTCCTTGTTCAGTGAGAGACTTTGCAGTTGATAGATATCCAGTTTATGTCTTCATCCGGTTGATGTCTTCATCCGGTTGATGTCTTTATCAGTTGATAACTTTATCCAGTTGATGTCTTCATCCGGTTGATGTCTTTATCCGGTTGATGACTTCATACCAGTTGATGACTTCATCCGGTTAGTGTCTTTATCCGGTTGATGACTTCATACCAGTTGATGACTTCATCCGGTTAGTGTCTTTATCAGTTGATAGCTTGTCCGGTTGGTATCTATCCAGTTGATGTCTTTATCCGGTTGATGACTATCCAGTTGATGTCTTCATCCGGTTGATGACTTGGTGTCTATCCAGTTGATGTCTTGTCCGGTTGGTGTCTATCCAGTTGATGTCTTGTCCGGTTGGTGTCTATCCAGTTGATGTCTTGTCCGGTTGGTGTCTATCCAGTTGATGTCTTCATCCGGTTGATGACTATCCAGTTGATGTCTTCATCCGGTTGATGACTTGGTGTCTATCCAGTTGATGTCTTATCCGGTTGGTGTCTATCCAGTTGATGTCTTTACCCGGTGAGACTTTAATATCCTGTAGGTGTATTCACCCGGTAGGTCTTTAGCATCCGGTTGATCTTTAACATCCAGTAGGTGTTTGTAATCACCAAAACTTAGAAATCGTTTTCCCAACAATTTCCCCCTTTTTGGTGATGACAAAACTAAGCAGTAATCAATTTCCTACTAGAGTAAATAAGATAAGAGTCCTGAAAATACTTGAAGACATCATGGAAAAGAAATTTTCATTAAATATAAGCAGATTACAAGTTGTAATCAAACTGGACAATTGAGAGAAATTCATCTTTATATAAGATGAATTCTTACACTTTGAATAGAATCTAAGACAAGTCTAGTTTTACATAAAATAGATGATACATGACAAATTTCTCTTTAAATAAACAAAGTAGACCGGAAGGCTTCGATCCACCTAGTTGCGGAGAGGAAGAGCTCGATCCACCTTGTTTCAGAGAGAGGTCGGGAAGAGGAAGAGTCATATGAATATTCATCAGGCAGCTCCTTTAGTTTTTATGGAATCACCTAATAAAAATATTCTATCTCTGTTGAGAATACTCTATCTCTATCTTCCCCCTTTTTGTCATCAGCACCCAGGCATCTGCTGTTAGTAGTTCCTGACTGATGAGGAGCACCAGAACAGGATCAAAGCGCTGAAGCTTATCAGAGCTGGGTTAGATAAGTAATCAACCCATGAGGGGTTGATTTAGATAAGTAATAAACCCATGAAGCAGGAAAGGATCTAACAGAAAACCAGGGAATGAGAAATAACTTAAAAGTAAGCATGATGAGTGAATGTGTGTTATGTGATCAAACAAGAACCTCTATTTATAGGAAAAACAAGGTAGCAATAAATGTGAATGCATTTATGTTAAATAGTGAATACAGAGAGACAGTCAATTTAACACAGAAGTAAATAGGAGTAAGTAAGAGAGAGTCAGAAAATGATACTATTTGCGCCCTGACCAATGTTTGGAATAGTCGCGTTTGTCGCTTGGCGGTTGGCGCGGACTTCGAGATCTTTGTTGAGCAGTGGGTCTGGACTGAGGGAGTGCTCCAGGTGCAGGGGATGAATGAGCAGCTGAACTTGAAGCTCTCTGAGAAGAGGGAGCAGTTCGACTGGGTTCAGGCAGCCTGCGGATAATTTTAGGAGCAGCAGGCAGACTGTTGCAGATATCTTGAATTTGAGATGCAAACGCTGCTTGCATGGTGGCCAATTGATCAGTCAAAATCTTTTTGGCGTCGTCAATCTTTTCTCCAAGAGCCATTGAGGTGGCAGTATGAAGAGATTCATTGTTCTGATTGATCTGAAGACGCGCCTGGCCAATATGAGAAACTGCTTCTGCAACCGCATTCTCAGCAAAGGTTTGAAGTCTAGTGACAGTAGTAGTTAAACTACTTAGATCAGCGTAGACTTGCTGGAATTTAGAGTCCGTTTGCTGCTGAAGAGTTCCTAAAATAAGAGTTGCAGCCCTCTCTTCCTGCTTAAGCTTATGAACATCGTTGGTCAGTGCTGTAATAGCGGTGGAGAGTTGAGCTAGCTGGGCAGCGATGTTAGGTGGCTCGTCCAGAGGGTTTGTGAAGACAAAGAAACCCTCGGATAGTTCCTGATCCATGGACGGATCGCCGGCAAGCATTGGGATATCAGCAGCAGGGGCAAGCGCATTGGGATGAGCAATGACTACTGCAGTGGATGGTAAAGTAGTAGCGTCAATATGAGGGGCCGCAGTTGAGGCGGAGATAGCTACATCCATAGTTCCAGTTTCTTCCACGTGCGGAGCATTCAGTTCAGCATTGTCTTGATCAATCCCAGCAACAGACGCTTGAGTATGATCATTGGAATGAGAGGATTCACTTGGTTCATTATTTGCAGAGGAGATGGTGACCAGCTGAACCACATTCTGAATAACTGAATCGACATTGGTGTGATCAACAATCATTTGGTGGGGCTGTTGATCATGTGGAGAGCTGGGAGCAGAGGATGCTGCTTCCAAAGTAGTTGGTGTGGCGTCTGCTCCAGTAGGAGAGGTCTCCAAAACATTAGAAGTAAGCTCCACAGTAGGAGGGACAACCTCTAAATTTGCAATAGCCATTTGTAGATCTGGCTGATCAGGGCTTGCAACAATTTCAGAAGAGGAGCATGAATGAATCCCAGTGGATATGCGGAGATTATGAAGAGCAAGCTCAGCCATTTCCAGCTTGAGGCCTAGAGCGTTTAGAACTGCTCGATCATGATTCGCTGTTATTGAATGTCCATCAAACACTTGAATGCGGGATGTAACAAGAGCTTGGAGTCCGCCCACATAGTTCATGATACTAAAGACATCACGCAGCTTCAAACTTTTCTCAGGTTCGGGAATTTGAAGATAGGTCAGGATTTTGTTTTCGTCTTGCTTTGCCTGAGCCAGAATGGGATCGATATCATCAAAGCGAACCTGTACTCGAGCCTTTACCCAACGATCAAAAATCTCCAGTTGGGGTTCCAGTTGGGCTTTAACTGCATCCATGACCATTTGAATCTCGAATGCAACAGGAGTGGACACTGGAGCAATAAGAGATTTTCCTTTGTCAGCTGGAGTGGCCTTGGGATGACAGTAAGGACAAGTAGACTTGGGTGTTCTGAAGCTGATGGAGCCTGGGGCCTGCTGAGAGCTCACCTGAGCTGAAGGAGTGTCTATTAATGGAGCAGACACCATGGCTAATGCAGCAGTGGGTTCCTCAGTTGAAGGGAGGACAGGGCTGGGTTCTCTGTCAGAAATAACACCTGTAGGTCCGGCAGAGGAGATAGTGTCTAGAGATGCAATTTTTCTGGTCCTTGGCTTCTTAGGAGGAGGAGGAGGAGGAGGAGGAGGAGGAGACTCAGCGGATTCAGAGACAGTCTGTTCCGAGTCACTAATGACTTGAGTCAACCGGCGCTTTGTTGCTCCACCTTCTCTGCCACTTCGTTGGCGATGAAGCTGAAGGTACTTGTGAGTGACGAGTCTCCCTGGATGAAGATGAGAGAGAGCCCCTGTCTTGATGTGTTTGCTCTCAAATAGACTGCTTAGTGGGAGAGCAAAACCGGATTGACCCTTGCCAGATACGACGAGGCTAGTCAGTATTTGAAATAGTACAGCTGACCAGTTGATCTCCAACCCTTTGCATATGGCGCTCATGACGTCAAACTTCTCAGGGGTAATTATATCAAATGATCCTGCCTTACAGAGGATCCCCTTTGAGATGATGTCTGCCAGTTGTCGATAGTGGCTCTTCATTAATACCTTCCTGAAAGGAGGTCGTTGAATACGATGGTCAGAGTCCGACACTGTGAGCCGCATCTCTTCTCTTAGGTCTGCCGGAATAGTCGAAAAGTCAGTGAGTCCAGTGGAGGGTAGGCACAGATGAGTGGCAAATTCTGGTTGAGTGATGGTGACTGACTGCCCAGAGATGGATGCCACAACGGTGTCATCCACAACAGTTGCTGTGGCAAAGAATTCTTGTAGTTCATCCTGGTAAAATGAGGGAGCCTGGCTTAGGATCACTAATAGCCCTGAGGAATCCAGCTTTTGAATTAAATCCTTTGTTTCCTCGTCAGATGAAGTATATATGGAGTTAAAATCGACGTGAACAGCATTTGTGATAAAACTCGGTTGAACAGTCTTCGTCATTTTGAATGATTGAGGTGAAGGAGCAGCAGCAATCTGTTAAAGGAAATTTTTCTGAAAGAGACGATTGTAGCAGTAAGATGTTTGGAGAAGATGAAGAGAAGAGAAAACTAAAGGCGGTGAAAAAGGAAGTATATGTAACGTCGTACTGTAGATGAGCGGACACATGTATACGTGGCAATCATCTAACGATTAAAAAGATTTTAACCAAAAATAAAAGGACAGGATTTAGGCGGGAGTGAAATAATTTATTTTACACAAAAGTAATTTTGAATTCCGACGTTCATTAGGTTAATTAGTATCGAGGGTTATTTTTGTCAAAGCATATTTGGTAACATCAACTGGTATGTGGGGTTCGACTGGTAGGAGAACATCTACTTGATGCAGAGTCCTACTGGTACGAATACCCCCACTGCAGTTGACCATTGTATTACCAGCTTAGCTTAAATAACCATGATAAAATTAAAACAGAAATTCCCCCTAAATAAATGCAACTAAACTAACAAATTCCCCCTGAATCCATTACCCAATCAAAATAATCAAGAAGTAATTTCAATTAAACTAAGAATATTTCGAAAGTAAGAAAACTTAGCGTCCGGTAGGGGTTTTGTGAAGATGTCTGCTGCCTGTTGTTCTGTGGAAATGTACTCCAGCCGTATTTCCTTCTTCATAACATGATCTCTGATGAAATGATGACGAATGTCAATATGTTTAGTACGAGTATGAAGAACTGGATTGTATGTAATGGCAATGGCAGACGTATTGTCACAGAAAATAGGAGCCTCTGTGGACTCAATTCCATAGTCTCTGAGTTGTTGCTGAATCCAGAGCAGTTGGGCACAGCAGCTTCCAGCAGCAAGGTACTCTGCCTCTGCAGTGGAGGTTGCGATGGATGTCTGTTTCTTGCATCCCCATGATATTAACCGATCACCAAGAAATTGACAATATCCACTGGTGCTTTTCCTGTCAATTTTACATCCAGCATAGTCAGCATCTGAGTATCCAATGAGATTAAAAGTTGAGTCTCTTGGATACCATAGACCAACATTCTCGGTTCCTTTTAAGTATTTTAGGATCCTCTTGACAGCAGTGAAGTGCGACTGCTTGGGATTTGCTTGAAACCGGGCGCACATACATACTGCAAACATAATATCGGGTCGGCTGGCTGTCAAGTATAGTAAAGATCCGATCATGCCTCGATACATTGTGACTTCGACTGGTATTCCTGAATTATCCAAGTCGAGTTTGGCGGATGAGCTCATTGGTGTAGCAGCAGCTGAGCTGGTACTCATTCCATATTTCTTCAGTAGCTCTTTAGTGTACTTGGACTGATTTATCAGAATTCCTTCACTAGATTGCTTGACTTGCAATCCTAAGAAAAATGATAACTCTCCCATCATGCTCATCTCGAATTGTTCCTGCATGATTTTAGAAAATCTTTCGCACAGTTTTGGGTTAGTACTCCCGAAGATAATATCATCAACATATATTTGAACTAGCAACGTATGATCTCCCTTTGTAAATTTAAAAAGGGTCTTGTCCACCGTGCCAATAACAAAGTTGTGCTCTGTCAAATATTTTGATAAAGTTTCATACCAGGCACGAGGAGCTTGCTTTAGACCATACAGAGCTTTATTCAGACGGAAAACATGAGATGGCTGCTGATGGTTTTCAAATCCAGGAGGTTGTTCAACATAAACTTCTTCCTGGAGTTTGCCGTTAAGAAATGCACTCTTAACATCCATCTGATAGACTTTAAAGTCTTTAAATGCAGCAAATGCAAGAAATATGCGAATTGCTTCTAGTCGTGCTACAGGGGCAAAGGTTTCATCGAAATCAATGCCTTCTTCCTGTCTGTAGCCCTGTGCAACTAATCTTGCTTTATTTCTAATTACTGTTCCGTTTTCGTCTAATTTATTTCTAAATACCCATTTGGTGCCAATTACAGTGTGATGCAGTGGTCGTGGTACTAGATACCATACTCTGTTTCGCTCAAACTGGTTTAGTTCTTCCTGCATTGCTTCTACCCAACTTGGATCTAATATAGCTTCATCAATCTTCTTAGGTTCTATATGAGATATGAATGCAGCATGAAGAAATTCGTTAATCATTTGTCCTCTGGTGCGTAGAGGAGCAAGAGGGTTACCGATGACCTGCTCGGGTGGATGATCCTTCTTCCACCGGAGCGAAGGTCCTAGTGGGTTGAGTTCTTCAGTTGATTGGATGTGAGTAGGTAAATCAGAGATTCTGATAGACCCATCTTTCTCATTGGTTCCTTCAACTGCAGTAGAGGTGGATGCCACTGTTTCATTGATGGCTGGCTGCAGTGCTTGTTGGCCAGCAGACTCCTCTGCTTGAGCTTCAGGGATTTCTGGTTCTAAGGAGCAGTCAGCCCTGCTTCTGTAATCAATCTCATCATCAACATTTTCGTCAATATAAGTGCTTTCCAGTCGATTACTCAAGTTGTTGATTTGTATATCGGATAGTGTACAGTCAGTAGGTTCATCAAATTTTACATGCACTGATTCTTCTACATTAAGAGTTCTATTATTAAATACTCTGAATGCCTTACTAACTGTTGAATAGCCAAGAAATATTCCAGCATCAGATTTGGCATCAAAGGCGGTGAGATGAGTCTTTCCATTGTTGTGAATAAAACATTTGCAACCAAACACATGGAAATAAGAAATATTTGGCTTACTGCCATTCCAGATCTCATAAGGGGTTTTATTGGCTCGCTTATTAATCATCGATCTGTTCTGCGTATAACATGCTGTGTTGACAGCTTCCGCCCAAAATTTCTGCGATATTTCTGATTCCCGAGCATAGTTCGCGCAGCTTCTTTTAAAGTGCGGTTCCTACGCTCAGCAACTCCGTTTTGTTGAGGAGTTCTAGCTGCAGAGTATTCGTGTTTAATACCAAGGTCATCTAGATATGATTCGAGTGATTGATTGGTAAACTCAGTACCTTTATCACTGCGAATTCTATCTATCCCACACGATTTCTCATTTTGGAGTCTTTTCAGTAATTTGATCAGCTTTGGAGTAGCCTGATCTTTACCACTTAGGAACAAGACCCACGTGAAACGAGTGTAATCGTCTATTAACACTAGGGTGTACTTCATTCCCCCTAGACTTGTTACTGGTATAGGACCAAACAGATCCATATGCAGCAACTCTAGGCACCGAGAAGAAGATTTACTCCCTTTGTTCTTAAAGGAGGATCTGATTTGCTTACCGAGTTGGCATGCTGCACAGATCTTGTCCTTTGAGAACTCAATTTGGGGCAGTCCAACAACTAGATCAAGTTTACGCAGACTAGCAATAGTTTTAAAATTTAAGTGACTCAACCGTTTGTGCCAAAGCCAATTTTTGGAAGTATTCTGGGCAGCTAAGCAAGTAAAGGAAGTAGGCTGATTAAGATTCCAATCAATTTTATATGTGTTATCATGCCTTCTTCCTATAAGCAATACATTGCCATCAGTAGATTTAATTGTGCATGAATGCTGATTGAATTCTACGGAATGACCATTGTCACATAATTGACTTATGCTAATCAAATTATAGCATAGATTTTCAACTAAGAGAATATCTTTAATGATGAGGTTACCGTAGATAATCTTACCCTTACCTACGGTTCTACCTTTCGCGTTATCTCCAAACGTTATTCTGGGTCCAGTGGAGTCCACTAGTTCAGACAATAAGCTTGCATTCCCTGTCATATGTCTAGAGCATCCGCTGTCTAGGAACCATTCTGAGCTCCGAACTGGATGCATTCTAGTTTCCTGCAATTAAAGCGATAGACTGATTGGTACCCAATCCTACTTGGGTCCTGGTAGGATTAGTCCTTTCGGAACCCACACTTGTATGACCCTGAATGACTTAGGTCGGTGTGTGTTCTGAAATGTGTGTGCATTTATAAATGTAGGTGATGATTTTAGCTGTGGAGTGTGATAATATGTGTATGCATGTGCTTTTGGTTTGTAGTTCCTGTTATTCAGCATATACCTCTTCTGGACAGGTTTACAGTTGTAGTATCAGTTGGGTTTAACCTCTCTAGCTGCTCGACCAGTGGTTTTAAGTTCATTTCTGAACTTTTGCCTTGGTTTAGCCTCTTTGAGTGGTTCTACATAACCGATACCTCTGTGCTGTACCTGTTCCTTGATGAGTGTTGCTTTAACAGGTTCTTTAACCAGTTCATACGGGTCATATACTGTGCTAGATCTTACAAAGTTCATTGATTGAACCTTGCCTTTTGTTAGACACAGTTGAGGCTCATTACCAGATGATCTGCTGTCATTGCTATTAAAGCCTATGCCAGTTAAATCACCAGCAAGCCTTATAGACTCAAGCATTTCATCCTTTCTGGTAGTCGACGCATTCCAAGTGCTAACCAGTTTGCTGAGTTTCTGGTACGCACACTTGGCTTCATCTCTTTCTTTCACTAGGCGACTGGCTGCTTCCCTTAAGCAATTCAACTCCCTTGATTGTTCACAATCAAGTTTGTTTTCAAGCGTTTTAGTTAGAATTGAGTGCTCAGTCTTATAGCTTTCAAAAGATTCGTATAGCGTCTGATACTCATTTATCATGTCCTGCAATGCATTGGTGAGTTCATGATGTGTAAATTCAGATAGGTTGGTTTCATGTACCTCATTTTCATCATTCGCCATTAAGCAGTGGACTTCTTCGTCTTCACTCTCGCTGGATGAGCTATTTGACTCCTCTGATTCTGATTCAGAATCAGCCCATTTGCTCTTACTATCTTCTGCCACTAAAACCTTTTGATCTCTGTCCCGTTTGGATGTTCTTCTGGTTTCCTTGGATTTTCTGTAATCCTTGGATCCTCTTTTGTGATCATCCTTTTTGGGTTTAGGACAGTCTGCGATGAAGTGCCCAGGTTTGAGACAGTTGAAGCATACTCGCTCTTCTTCTTCTGAATTTCCTTTGGAGCTTTGCCTTCGAGGATATGATTGATAAGGTCTCTGGTTCTTCTTCATGAATTTTCCAAATTTCTTTACGAACATTGCCATCGCATCGTTACACATCTTTTCTGGAGTCATTTCAGTAGGAGTAGGCAGAGACTCAGATGCAGTGAGAGCTTTTGTTGGTTGACTTGTACTTGGTTCATCTTCAACCCGAATGCCTAATTCGAATTCATAGGCTTTTAAATCAGTAAATAGATCATGTAGATCTATCTTGTTGATATCCTTCGATTCTCTCATAGCAATGGTCTTGACATCCCATTCTCTTGGTAGACCTCTCATCACTTTGAGAGTGACTTCTCTGTTGGGTAACTCCTTACCCAGACTGCTTAGCTCATTTATTATTCCAGTCACTCTTTCATCATACTCGTTGAGAGTTTCTCCATTTATCATTTTGATATGCTCAAACTTTTGTAAAGCCACAGTAAGCTTGTTCTCCTTGGTTTGATCATTTCCTTCACAGAGTTGAGCAATCTTTTCCCAGATCTCTTTGGCTGTTGGGCACATTTTGATTTTGTTGAACATATTTTTGTCCAAAGTTTTGAACAAAATGTCTTTAGCCACGTTGTCTAGGTTTGCCTTTTTTTTGTCTTCATTTGACCATTGAGATCTTTCCTTTTCTACCATTTGTGGATCACCACTTGTGATAGAGGCAGCTGTATTGATTTTCATGATCTTCAATGGTCCCTCGGTGATCACATACCACATATCATCATCTTGAGCACTTAGATGTGCTTGCATACGGATTCTCCAGTCATCATATTCGTCTTTCTTGAACATTGGAATCTTGCTGAATGAGGCCATCAGTTTTTGGTAAATAGTAGTTTCTCAAGATTGAGAAGACCTAAGCTCTGATACCACTTGTTAGGATCGGGGTAGTGTTTAGAAGGGGGGGGGGGGGGGGGGTTGAATAAACACTAGATATAATTTGGATTTCTTTTCTGGTTAACTGTAAACTGTTAAGTGTTACAGTTGCTTCTCAATAACAGGCAAGTCAGTAGACACTTATTATAGTGCGGAAGACGTCTACAAAACTTGTGAGGAATAAAACTGAAGTAATAAAGCAATAAACGAATAATACGAGAGTTGTTTCTGGAAGTTCGAAGCACAACGCTTCTACGTCTCCCCTTCTTCCTTTGCAGGAAGGATTCACTAGAAGACTTGGTTTACACTTTACAGTATACAACCTCCTTAGGCACTAACACACTTGGCCTAAACTCCTAGCAATCACACTCTTCTTATCTTTTGGATACAAGTGATTTTACAACACTCTCTACAGAATAAAACTTTCTAGCTTTGAGAGTTTCTAAGCAGCAGACTTCAATTGAAAATAATCTGTCACAGATTCAGTTTTGCGGTTTGTCTGCTCTTTGCTGAACGTTTGAAATATCAGTTGTATAGCTTTCTTGCTTTGAAGTATTTCTCTTAGTTTGAAAGTTGCTCAGCACCTCTTCATTCTCTGTTTGGACGTATTTATAGGTTTTGTTGTCCAACGGTAGCCTTTTTGTATATGGAATGGATTAGCTTTCCAAATACCTGTTGTCTTCTTTCCTATTTTGGAAAACAACGGCTCTTTTCACTCTGACGGTAATGGTGGCGGAGATATAGCAGGGTGCGCCGCTCTGTTGTACCTTTGTCAGAGAATGTTGTACTTACTTTGTCTTGTTGCTTAGACTTCTGCTGGTTTCTTTGTTCAACTGGTCGTTCATCCTCTTAAGACCAGTTGATGTCCTTGTTCAGTGAGAGACTTTGCAGTTGATAGATATCCAGTTTATGTCTTCATCCGGTTGATGTCTTCATCCGGTTGATGTCTTTATCAGTTGATAACTTTATCCAGTTGATGTCTTCATCCGGTTGATGTCTTTATCCGGTTGATGACTTCATACCAGTTGATGACTTCATCCGGTTAGTGTCTTTATCCGGTTGATGACTTCATACCAGTTGATGACTTCATCCGGTTAGTGTCTTTATCAGTTGATAGCTTGTCCGGTTGGTATCTATCCAGTTGATGTCTTTATCCGGTTGATGACTATCCAGTTGATGTCTTCATCCGGTTGATGACTTGGTGTCTATCCAGTTGATGTCTTGTCCGGTTGGTGTCTATCCAGTTGATGTCTTGTCCGGTTGGTGTCTATCCAGTTGATGTCTTGTCCGGTTGGTGTCTATCCAGTTGATGTCTTGTCCGGTTGGTGTCTATCCAGTTGATGTCTTCATCCGGTTGATGACTATCCAGTTGATGTCTTCATCCGGTTGATGACTTGGTGTCTATCCAGTTGATGTCTTGTCCGGTTGGTGTCTATCCAGTTGATGTCTTTACCCGGTGAGACTTTAATATCCGGTAGGTGTATTCACCCGGTAGGTCTTTAGCATCCGGTTGATCTTTAACATCCAGTAGGTGTTTGTAATCACCAAAACTTAGAAATCGTTTTCCCAACAGTGTGTCATAACTCTCCTCCTCTATCACTTCGAATATTCTTTATTCGCTTACCAAGTTAATTTTCAACCTCAATCTTATAATTCATGAAAGCCTCAAAAGCTTCATCTTTTCTTTTCAATAGTTATACATAGCAATATATTGTGCAATCATCGATAAACGTTTCAAAGTACTTTATCCTCCTCAAGTTTGCACAAACTTTAGAGCATATAGATCTGTATGAATTAATTCTAGAGGATTAGTACTTCTTTCCACCGAATGAACGGTGCCTTGGTCATTTTCGCTTCAACATTTTACATTTTTGTGGGGGTCAACATTGAATGTAGGCAGTAAATGTCGAATAGTATTAAAATTAACATGTCCTAACCGAACATGCCAAATATTAGAACACTTGTGTGCACTTATCATGTATGCTCAAATTGTACTCCATTGTAAGCCTTTATAAACCACATTAAATTTTCATCCACAACCAATGTGGGACATGGGTATTACAATCACCCCTCCTTCAGAACGCGACGTCCTCATCGCGACCTAACTCATCGATCCACCGGCACCGGGAATCTAGAGGTGGCTCCTACAGGTTCAAGAGGTGGCTCCCGTCATGTAGCACTTTGCCCCGCAGGTTCAAGAGGTGGCTCCCACGCACGTGGCACTTTGCCCCGCAGGTTCAAGAGGTGGCCCCCGTCGTGTAGCACTTTGCCCTTTTAGGTTCAAGAGGTGGCTCCCACGCACGTAGCACTTTGCCCCGCATAGCACTTATCTCCCGGTGTTTCCTGCCGGTGACCGGCTCTGATACCATTCTGTCACGCCCCGAGCCCAGGCCCGCGTAAGCGCGACTGCACAATGGGCTCTTATAGCAACTACTTCGTATCCGTCCTCGCTCTACGAAAATGGTTAACCCAAGTTACTATAATAGTCCATTGTAAGCCTTTATAAACCACATTAAATTTTCATCCACAACAAATGTGGGACATGGGTATTACATAATGTATCCATCAACCAAGAAATAAAAGCGTTTAGCCACAGCTAAATAAAAAACAATAATATTTAATATAGAAAGCATTAAACTAAACCTAAAGAAAGAATTACTAGAATATAGCATGATTCCGACTCGTCACTTCCGTCTCCGTTCTTGAATCCTTCAAGTCGCTCTTCAAAAGTTGAGAGAAAATAATTTATTCTAAGTCTAAAAGTCTGAACCCTTTCTTTGAAGGCTTATTTTCGAGTTATAGGGTAGGGAGGATGATAAAATGGAACCAAATCTTCTAAAAAGGGCAAAAAATCAAGTTTCCTTGTAGACTCCTCTGGCGATCAATCACGAGTAGTTACCGATCGATCGCGATCTCTTTTATATTTTTTTTCAGCTTCGCATTTCGGCGATCAATCGCAGCTTGGTTGCCGATCGATCATGAGATCTTCAACTTTGTCGCTCATCTACGCACTTTGGCGATCGATCGCGGCTTGGTTGCTGATCGATCGTGAGCTTTCATGTTTTCTTTGATTACTTGTCCGTCTTCGATTCCTTTTGATATCTTGTCCATTCATCGATCTTTATTCATCATTATTAGCTCATTTTCTTCATCTCCATCTACATTAAGGTTTATACATGACTTGGTAGCATATGCATAATTTATCTATCAAAGCGTACCAAATCGTAGGCAATTAAATGCACTAGATGTGTCTATTTCTAGGCACATCAAACCCCCTCATACTTGAACTTTACTCGCCCTCGAGTAAATCAGAATAAGACTAGTAATATTTTTGTGGCTCATAGGTTCATAACAGACAAACTTGTCCACACTTTAGTGCCTCAGCAAAAACATGCATTGTTATGAAAGGCGTTGAAAAGCTAACAATGGAACAAGTTAAATCCCTAGACATTTTATACACAACAAAGTAGTGAACGTGCGTTTGTGGTCATAAACAAGTGTCAAGTGCAAATTATAGATCCAATCAATATAAACTCATAATAGCTCAAGTTATACACTAACACAAGTATAAGCTCGCTTCACGCACTTCTTCACTATCTTAGCCACCTGCAAACATGAATCATGTAGGTCTTTATTAGCTTGTAGCTTTTCCTAGTTATTAGCTTATGAAAGAAAGGGTAAGATGTACCAAACAAGAGAGTATAATGATGATATGCACAATAAAAAAACCTCTCATCTTGCATGATTTTTTCAAACCTTGTTTATTCTTCCCTTGGATTCATATTTCATATATTTCTCAAGGCATCCATTTCCTTTCATGCATCTCATTCTTTTGACAATGAAGCTCTCAAATCTTTGAATACAAGTGCATGTAAATGAAATACATCATACTCCCTTCAAATGTATGGATTTAATTTTATAGGATCGAATCCTTACTGCTTTACCAATAACTATAGTTAAGGGTAATGGCGCAACTTCAATCGTTTCAACCATACACTGGCGCAAGCGCCACGTGTTCGACCGATAACAAAGCAGAGATAATTATTGAACCCAACAATCCCTTCCCCAATAATTGCATTCTATGCAACTCATGGGAATCGAACACGCGACATTGGCTCTGATACCAATTGTAGGATAAAGCGCTTACCACATTACCAATAACTATAGTTAATGGTAATGGCACAACTTCAATCTTTTCAACCATACACTGCCTCAAGCGCCACATGTTCGACCGATCACAAAGCATAGGCAATTTTTGAACCCTGACAAATTCATATTTAGGCTCATTAGGAAGATGATAAGCTAGTCATAGAATGTTGAATGTGGGTTTTTTGTATGCTTAGCATACAACCGTTCTTTTTGCATTAAAGCTCAAAAAAAGGTACTAGTGATGATTTTGTTTACATGGTAGGTTTGAAAGCCTCAAACGCATCAAATATCACCTATATCATTTTCATGTTCGCAAGTAGTCTAGACATACACCTCAAAGAGCTTGTAGTTAAGTTCTAGCATGCATCAGAGACTTCCTTAGACTATTACAAAATTCCTACAATCTTCACTACGCTATGCACACTTCACAAGTCATGACAATATCGTGCTCAACATATTCAACTCTATGTCAAAGCATAATTTGCATTAGAGTTCATAGTGTCCAAGGTTAGAAATTCACCTATTTTCAAAAGCATGCATGACTTCAATTAGGTTTAATCATGGGCTAGTGATTCAAAAGTCCATGTCCATCATTCACTATGAGCTCTAAATTTTTCAATTTTTTTGATTTTTTGGATTTTTTTAAAATAAGAAAGCAATAACACACCACTAAATATCCCCCTCCCCATACTTAAATCCTACATTGTCCCCAATATAGAGCAATACAAGAAAAGAAAAAATTCAATTAAGAAAGCAATAAAAAATAAAAGAAAACTAACTCCCCTTGGGTTGCTTCCCAAGCAGCGCATTTGATTAACGTCGGTGGCCCGACGCCAGTCCAGTGATCATTCCAAGTTTGGTGGATCTTCCAAGTTTGGTTGATCTTCCAAATCCACCTTCATGTCGGACGTTCCTCCTTTACCGTGTTGGACACTCTCATAGTAATGCTTGAGTCTGTGACCATTCACATTGAATGTCTTTGTTGTGTCCAAACTTTGTATCTCAAATGCACCATGAGGAGAGACATCAGTAATAAGAAAATGTCAATTCCATCTAGAACGAAGCTTACCTGAAAATAGGTGAAGGCGTGAATGGTAAAATATAACTTTTGGACCAACTTCAAAGCTCCTTCTTGCTATCATCTTGTCATAAAAATCTTTCGTCTTTTCCTTGTAAATCCTTGCACTCTCTTATGCCTCATTTCTTTTCTCTTTCAGTTCTTGCAGCTGTAACTTTCTATGAACGCCACTCTCATCATATGCCATGTTGAGGGTCTTCGCTGCCCAGTATGCTCTATGCTCCAATTCTACAGGAAGGTGACAAGGTTTTACAAAAATCAATCTATAAGGGACATACCTATTGGCGTCTTGTATGCAGTCTGGTAGGCCCATAGTGCATCATCCAGTCTCAAACTCCAATCCTTTCTTGTTGGGTTCACTGTTTTCTCTAAGATGGCCTTAATCTCTCGATTACATACCTCGGCTTGCCCATTTGTTTGAGGATGGTAAGCGGTGGACACCTTCTGTGTCACATGATACATCTTTAGCAAAATTTCCATCGTCCTATTGCAAAAGTGGGTGCCCCGATCGCTTATGATGGCCCTTGGGATTCCAAACCTAGAGAAAATATTGTGCTTGATAAAAGCTGCAATTACCTCGGAATCGTCAGTCTGGGTGGCTATAGCTTCCACCCATTTTGAGACATAATCAACATCAAGTAATATATAAACATGACCATAAGATATCAGAAATGATCCCATAAAGTCGATGCCCCGTACATCAAAGATCTCACAAACTAATATGGGTTGTTGAGACATCTCATTTCTTTGGGATATGTTACCTGTCATTTGGCATTGAGCACACGACTTGCAAAAGTAGTAGGCATCACGCAATAGGGTGGGTGATAAGTGCATAATTGCACTTATATTTTATTATATTTTCTTATACTTTTGTTTTGGTTTTCGAGCAGAATTACGTGTTTTGTTCTTGTTTCTGATGTTTTGTAGGAATCCAAGGAATGAAGTATTTGATTACTAAAAGATGATGAAAAATACATAAATGTTACAAAAATTCAAATTGGGACTTAAAGTTGGAATTTGACAACGCAACACATGTTGCGCCCAACGCCAAAAATCTTCAATTTATAGAAAGTCGGATGTGATCGAGAAAGAGTAGATTTTATGGACCAGTGATAAAGATGAGAAGATTGAGGATATATTTTAGAGGAGAATTATTATTTTAGAAGGCAACATACGTACAATAGAGAAGAGGCGATACATTAGGAAGGGATTTACGTGCAGCACATGGAAAGAAAATCTCCTTCCTTTTGACTTGATTTGTATGAATCTATATCAGATTTTTTGGAGTATTCACATGAGATATAAGATAGGCATGGATTTTATGATTAAAGGAAGAAAAGAGTTTGACCAATGACAAAGGAGGAGAGCTGACGTGAAGGAAGATATTCACGTAGATACGTGTAGAGCATAAGAGGGGACGCAAGGGAGAGATATTTTATAAAAGGGGACTTCACATGTATAAAGAGGGGATTGAAATTCAGAAATAAAAAAGGACGCACGCACGAAGGAGAGCAGCAGCGAGGGGTTTACGTATTTACGTAAATAAAATTCAGAACATTCACGTAGATCCAAAGCAGTAGCCGAGTGTGAACCAAGAAGGGGAGGAGATCAATTCGAGACGGCGCGCTTACACCGAATGATATAGATTTTGACGACGGAGAAGAAGGCGACGACTACTGGGGACGGAGGGCCATCATCCAATTCGTTTGATTGTCTCTTCCTTTATGTTTATAATGATTAAGAACATGTCTATGTGTTTATTTAATGTATTCATGAACTAATTTATTATTCTAGAGTTAGACGGATCTTGACTTGAAACTATGTCGTTGATTATTGATTGAATATTATTTGGTTTTTCGTTTGGTTTATTTGTGATTCCTGATTTGAATGCGTTTCAATTAATTGATCACTAGTTGATTCGTCATATTTATTTAGAATCTATCACTCTGGATAGGGGGTTTTGAATAGGACCGTAGGAATTTACATCGTTGGAAGTTTATATAGTCGGGAGACATATAACTCCAACGAAGCCATAGAACGAATCTAGCGCTATTGAAATTGTTTAATAATTTATCTTAGGTGGGCACATCAAGATGATTGTTGAATGATTATTTCTATTTAACACTCGGGAGAGGTAATAGATAACATAGGATTCGTGGTTAATAAATTTGAAGAACACGACATAGTGGATAGTTGAGTGAAGTCGAACCTCTAGAATCCGTTCTCATTGATTTTCTCCACTAAAATTTTCATCTTGTTAAATTATTACTTTATTTTAGTAGATTAATATAATAATTATGCTATCGATTGTCTAGATAAAGTCGAGACTATTCTAATTAAAGTACTTGGTGTAACTTAATTTTCAATCTCTGTGGGTTCGACATCCGTACTTTCAAATTCATATACTAAACTTGACACCGTACACTTGCGGTACGTTTTACACGCATCAGTGGGCCAAAAGAAACCACACTCAAGCACTTTCCTAGATGTTCTCTTAGCTCCAATGTGTCCACCACAAGCATAAGAATGACAAAATTTTAGTATGTCCATTACCTGATCATCGGGGATGCATATTCTAATTATTTGATCCACACAATGTTTTCATAAATAAGGATCTAGTACTTTACATCACTTCTTATTTACGCCTTTTGGGCCTTAGACAATTCAGTAGGTAATGCCTTAGTAACCAAAAAATTTACAATATGAGCGTATCATGGAAAAATTGTGCATGTGGAAAACAGCTGCTCATCAGGGAATTGTCTTTCAAACATAGCTTTTCATCCACATGAGCTAACCATCTTAGGTGGTCCGCCACTTTATTCTTCGTTCCTCTCTTATCCTTGATTTGAATGTCGAACTCGCTCAAGAGTAATATCCACCTTATAAGTCTTGGTTTTGCCTCCTTCTTCGTCATCATGTAGCGAAGAGCTGCATGATCAGAATAAACAATTACTTTGGTACCAAGCAAATAAGATCTAAATGTTTCAAGAGCAAAAACGAGTGTTAAAAGTTCTCTCTCAGTGGTGGAGTAGTTTCGCTAGGCATCATCCAAGGTCTTATATGCATAGTAGATGGCGTGTGAAACATTCCCCACTTTTTGGCCTAAAACAGCGCCAACGGCATAGTCACTGGCGTCACGCATGATCTCGAATGACTTACTCCAATCGGGAGGTTGGATGATGGGTGTAGATGTCAATGACTCCTTTAGCTTATCAATACCAGTTTATTTATTCCATAATCAATAAATTGTCATTACAATTATGAAATACAATTGTCTCGGATAAAATCAAAGATGCGGAAGAGTAAATAAAACTAAATAAATCTTCTTAAAGGTTCTTCGTGGATCACCATCCCCAAAATTTGTTCTTGTTATCTTCCTCGATCTCTTCTTCGTCTTTGTCTTGGAGGGGAGGTAAGGGGTGGGTGTTTTGGAAAAATACCCAGCAAGTAGGGGCGATTGAACATAGAAAAACATACATATAATCATAGCAAAATCTTTGAAACATTTCTTTTCAAATCACATAGATCTTGGCACATAAATACATTTCTTACACATAAACACATATCTTGCACATACCCACATAACGACTTATTGGATTCAAGAGGTGGCTCCCGTGTGCATATCACTTTGCTCCGCCGATTCAAGAGGTGGCTCCCGTGTACGTGGCACATTGCCCCGCAGGTTCAAGAGGTGGCCCGTACACGTAGCACTTTGTCATTGGATTCAAGTGGCTCATACACACGTAGCATTTTGTTCCGCAAAGTCCTTTCATTCATATCATGTGACATACTTGTTAGATCTAAAACACATTCATTTGATGTTCAATCGAAAGTTTAAATCATATATAGAGTTTCAAAAACGAAATGGTATTTGTAGCAAAAACCCACTTACAGTGTTTGATAACCAATGGTGCTAAGATGAGATCCAGGTTGAGGGAAATGGTGTAAATCTCCTCATCTCTTCCTTGCAAGTGTCGAAATATTTGTGTGTAATGTGTGTGCAAATTTCGAAATTTCTAGGTAGTTGAATGGATGGATCCCCTTTACATGGTATGGAGTGTTTTTTAATACATGAGAGTTTGGTGGTGGAATTTCCTTAACCTTGGGTGGGAAAAATCCCAAGATTTAGGTCTTCTAATTTTTTGGGTGGTTTGATGTTGAATGAGTGGTATAATTGTAAGAAGGTGGTCAATCTAGATCCACTGATAAGGCAATTTGATGGCTTGATACTTGGTGGATTGATGTATAATGGTTTTAATGGTGATTGACATTGTATAATTAAGTTGATGGGTATGAGTTGTCAAGGCACTTAATTTGGAGAGTTGGAATTAGGGACACTTAATTGTGGAGGTGAGTGGGATTACTTGTCATGAAATGGTGTATTTAAAGGTGGAGGTTTTTGGATGACAACCTTACAATTTTGGTCAAGAAAAATCCCAAAATGTTGTTTTGTGATAAAGTAGTGACTTAATGGTGGTTGGTGTAATTAAGTTGATGGTCAAGACATTGAATGGTTTAATAGTGCACTTTCAAAATCCTAGTAGGTGAAAATAGAGCCTGACTAGGTGCCTTTTTTATGTATGATTAGTGTAAGAATTATAGTCTACAACGTTTATCTATTCATTGCAAGATTTAAGATTGGTTATTATTATTATTATTATTTTCAATGATTTCTTAATTATCTATAAACTTTTTATTATTTAAAAGTCTACAAGCTAAAATTATATAACATATGTATTATCTCATACACAAACTCTAATAAGTTAACTACTAAGTTATTACGTGATTTAAAGTCCACAATATTGAATAATACAATTCAATCCATCAATATTACAAATCTATTATTTTTATTTAATTTTTAATATTATCTTGATATCATGTAATTTATTTAACCAAAATTTCGGATCTTCACATAAAAGGACAAAATGATAACTACAAGAGGTTACTTGTGATCCTTCAAATGACTTGGTCCTCTCCATGGCCAAAAACAATTCAGCCTAATTAAAATTTATAATTTGTGCGGTCAATATACAAATACACACTAGCGTTAATAGCACACGCTCTATTGTGTTTAATTATTAAAATTGTTTTTAAGAATAAGATTTTATTAAGTTTATCAAAAACTTAATGGCAATTAAAATTACTAAAGGAAAGTGATAATTGCATATACCTCCATTATCTAAAAACTGTTTTACAAATTCCCTATCTAGTTTGAACAATTATATATATCTCCCTTGTATAATAGTTATATTACAATAACATTCCCTCTAGTTTATAAATATATAAGCAAAATTATAACTATCTCATCTATGATTTGACATAAAAAAAATTATAGAAAAGATAGATGTTATTATTCAAAGTAATGAGGATAAAACAATAATTATGAAAACTATATGAGATCTTAACGAAATTCAACGTAAAGAAAACGGGTGTCGTAGTTGTGGAAAGTTATCAGTTTTGGAATCAGTTTTTATTTTTTTTTTATTAAAGTAAGATATAAGGTGTGTGTATATATATATATATATATAAGATTTCATGAAGCCATCAATATGTTAGACAAGTTTTAAATTTTAATGCGTGTTCCTTTGTGAAATATTATAAGACTTGAGTGTAAATATTATCGAACCACATTCGTTTGAGTGTTACGAGATCTCGAACATGAGACCTTCTACTCTCCACCACGAAATAGTGTATGATTCTGCTAAAAACCTCTTAGTCAAATATTAAACAACATCGAATCCAAAGGAAACTTTTACTTAAATTATTTGCCAAATTTGTTTGCAGCACAAATTAATGAAAATGACACTAAATTATAAAGCAATTAATTAATATAAAAGAAAAAGTTTTTGAAAGGGATAGTACTTTTTTTTTGGTTTTAACAAGGTATCAAGGCTTGTGCCTGATTAATCATTGGGTGGTGATCCTGCCCTCATGACCGCCACCAGGTAAATCGAGGGATGTTATATGAGGGAGCGGACCAACAAGACCCAAACCCATGACAAACCCCCACAATATTTCAGTGGAGAATTTGTCACATACGGGATTCGAACCTGCGACGTCGGGGATTTCTCCCCACGTCACTTCATCCCTTATCAATCCGTCTATGCCTCTGGGGGCAAGGGATTAGTACTTTGAGTTCATTGTACCGTTGCTTAAGTTTACTAAAATTGAGGCGTGAAACGATAATCAGCAATTTCCCAAATGAAAATATATACATAATATTTCTGAAAAAATTAAAATATTTAGATTCTCCATATATACAAATATAGGAAATGTGTTGTTGGAATTACAAACCTACCAAATCTTTTTTGTTATAGAAGGGGTTTGGTAAGGTTTGGTAGCTTTGGCAAATCTCCAACTACTCTTCAATGGGTCAAATTTAATGTAGTCTACCAATAAAGATAAATAATAAAGATTAGCCCTACTTATGCACATGCCATATGTTTATTCAATTATTTTTTTAATAGTTTAGAAATTAAAAATAATAATAAGAAGAGGTGTTATGACCATTTGGCTTAAAAAATTTCAAGATGATAATATTTAAGTTGGGGTTGGTTTGATGCTCGGGATAAATCAAATTATAGGATGAGAATATCCAAATTCAACTTAAATATTCACATCAAATAAACGTTTATATCCACTTAAATGCACTCTTAGCAACCAACTTTGGAATTGGACTAGACAAAATATAAGATGTATCATATTCGAGTACTTTCCCCTCCCCTAAAAAAAACTCTAGAATTGGACTACTTGTGAAATTAATAACTCCTTTGTCGGTATCGTTTCTTTCAAAAATTGGCTTAGAAGATGCCCATGATTCACGTGTTCTCAAATATGGGCAATTTTCAAATGATAAAAAAACAAAAAACAAAAAACAAAAAACCACCCACTACAACATTAATAGTTATAAATAAAAGGATTGTTTAAATAAATTATCTTTGAGAGTTGGCTAGCTCGTACGTCTCATAGCTTCTGAGAGTTATCCTGAGGGTGAGACATTGAGAGTTCGACCATCTCGATTTTTCTAGAGCATCTCGATTTGTTTACGTGCATTTTGATTGTTTCAAAATAATAAATAATTTTATGAATCAAAATCTTTGATTGTGCTTCAAATATTAAATATAAAATTGTATCATAACATGCTCTCATGATAAAGGAAAGGAATAGAGCTCTCTGATATTGTGTATCTTATAAATAATAGCAAGTAAAGTAATAATATGGTTCAATTAATGTTTGTCGAGACGAGAGTTGAAATATATGTCATGGAAACGATATATTGTCCCGCTATGGTGCTTACGATTAGCGGCAATCGTCTCCCAAGATACAATGACTATGACTTGTGATAGTAGCACTCTAAATCACAAGTTCTCAAACCACAAAGATTTAAAGGCACTTCAACAAGAACAATGATGAACAATATGAATATGTAGAATTTTTCCTCTCAAAAATGACTTTGATCTTGCAAAAGAATGATGTAATTCATCAATGGGTTGTTCCTTTCATACTTAACCATAAGACATCATCAAATAACACCTTTTGGAAGTAAATTTTCATGGAAAAATGCATCTATACACGAAAGGGCACACAACCCATCATGAAAAATCGAATTTGGCCATTTAGACAGAAAATCAGGCACTAGGGTGCCACTCAGCAGGAATGCAATGAGCACCTTTAATGAATCGTATTTTTCGACTTTTTCATGCTTAATTTCAATTCATGAAGCATATTTTTCCAACAATCCCCACATGAGTTAAAATTAATTCATGAATGCAATGAGTGCCTTTAATGAATCGTTATAGCATCTGGAGAGGTAGTTTGCGGCTTTGAACCTTACGTAGTAGTATTCAATCTAATTTACTGACTTAATAATGAACTTAAAGTCTTTAACTATTTAGTCATTTGTGTAAACCGAGACAATTGAACCCACATCATAACAACTCTAACCTTCGTATTGGTTTTTACGATTGTGTCCTTTTCGGCCATGGACCGACCACCATTGGTTTCAAAAGTGCTTTCTAACTTTGAAGCAGTCACACTTCGCACTTACGAAGGTGATCTCCTAAAGAGTATCCCGCTATACTTCAACATGTCATTATATGTCTTAGGAATAATTTAATGTTTTTTGCCTATCATCGTACCCTTTTTTCAGGTTACACCAATTATCATAGGAATGCGTTGGAGATTGATCTCCAAGGTGTTTATACAATCTCATAATTTAGTTATCATTTTTGAACTAGATCTTGGGATCTCCAGTCAACACGGTTGGGTATCCACTATGCGATTTTGATTATAGGGTTTTAACCTTATTCCCCTCGATAAACTTTTACATGATCTGTTGGTTAACCATTCATAAGCGGATCCGTGGTTTTCTCACATAACCAATTAAGATTATGCCCAAAGATATCATTGACATATGGTCATATGCCTACGACTTTTATGTCGACACTACCATTATACATACTACATTGTGCCCATGCTACAACATATTGACTATCACAATATATTATAATTGCAGGCACGTGTTATTTTCCAACATGAAATTTCTTCTAAGAAACCTCGAAGCCATTCGGTCTTCTCTGATTTTCTCCACTCCGATGAACTTGATCTCATTGTGGATCGAGATAATATATACGTTTGATTTGAAGATTTCCACAACTTTGAGTCATTTCCAATAGTAAACACATTACCATTGTTGGATTTTGAGTCCTTCATTATAGTGGTTTTGCTATTTCTTTACCAACAAGAAATTTTCACTTAACAAAACATCGAAGCCCTCCGGCTTCTTCTTCCTTTTATCCAGCACTATGAATTCTCAATTCATAGTGGATTGAGCATTAGACTTTTTGTTTAGAGAATTTTCTTCGTTTCCTTTTCATAATAACATCACTACCAATGGTTAACACGTGACAATTTGTGTCAGATATCCAATTTATATCCGGATATCTCAAGTTTCAATTTTAAGCGTTATAGCTTACAAAATTTGAAACTATAATAACTTCTTGGTTTTAATTCACAATTCAAATTTTAAGCGTAGTTTCTTAGAAAATCCAAGTTCAAGATTTTATTTCTTACAAGCTTGAATTTTTAGCGCAAAGCTTACAAATTTGAAACTAGAATTAAACATGAGAATTCGTCTTGGAAACTTCAATTCCAATTTGATAGTGCTGCATGACCACTTTATTTTTAAACAAAAGATATTTCAAAGAATAGTGTGAAGCGATTCTACCGCAAGTGCACGGTTGTCAAGTTTTAGTATAGTGAAAATTAAGTACGGGTTGTCGAATCCACAGGAACTAACGTATAAGTACCAAATAAGATTAGAGAAATTATATTTAGCCTACGATTTCAGAAGTTGATTAACTAAAATCACATTAAACTAAGGACCGAAAATTAAACAAGAAATAATGAAATGAATGGTTCCGGATATGCGAAGGCAAGTCACTCGATAAAATTACCAAGCTCGTCGTTCAACTATGTTATCTTTAACGATTCAACTGAATTATCAAATTATCAACCAATTGATTTTAAAGGTGAAAGGTTTTCGCTATTATTCGATACACTCTCTCGAGCTGTAAAGAAACTAACATTAAATTAGAATAAATCACTCTCGTGCATCTATTTACTAATTCAACATTGCAAAAATCGTCAAAACCTTATTACTCTAAATCTCTCGATTCTAAGCTATCACGTATGCGATATCATCTCTCGATCTCAATCGTAACATACATCATAAATTAATAGAGCGTGTTACAACGTTATCTCTCGATCTCGGTTATAACTCTCAGATTCAATCAAAGTTAGCTAGACTTTGATCTACACAAGCAATTAATTTATGAACAATAGAAATCAATGCACTCAAACACAATTGAATCAATAATCAAACACAATGAAACTAAAACTCGATAAAATAAACTAGATTTAATTCAAAACAAATACATAAGAGTTTAATTGTCTCTCGACCTCAAAAACATCAAATGGAATTGAAAATCAAAGAAATCAAAGTTTAGAAATACGATAAACGGTGGATGAATCCGTGCGTTGCACCGTGATTTCTTCTCTTGCTCCTTCCTTGTACTCCGGAATAGGTTGGCTCGACTTTGGACGAAGAACGGAGATTGAATCTCCATTCGGCGGCTTTAGGCAGCGGCTAGGGCTGCTTATTCTCGACCTAAATCACGTCTGGTATGGTATTTTTTTGATATGGAAGTGATTTATCCTTTTATACCTCAAAAATCATTTCAAAAATGGAAGATAAGATTTTCCCAGATTTGCGTCTCGATCGATCGAGATTTGCGTCCGACCGATCGGTGCACTGTTCATGCCAGCCTTTGAAACTCACTGCCTCGCTCGATCGATCGAGATTTCCTTCCGATCGATCGAGACTTTGATAAATTTAGCTCTGAAGTTACTGCCTCGCTCGACCGATCGGAAAATTGTTCCGATCGATCGAGACTCGAAATTCTTTTCTTCTCAGCACACTGTCTGGCTCGATCGATCGAGACAAAATCTCGATCGATCGAGATTCCGAAAATCTCACTTCCTTAATTTCAACTCTTTCTCGCCTCGATTTCGCCCGTTATCTTCATATTAGCTCATTTCTTCCATTTCCGATCTAATTTCCTGGAACAAACGAATAAACACCAAAAAGCATAATATCATCCAGGAAAAAGTACGGAAAATTGGAAGAAATTACAGTTAAAAACACTTAAAATCTAAGCCTATCAACTCTCCCAAACTCAGACTTGATCGTCCTCGAGCAAGCAATAAGCTCAAAAAGAACAGTTAAACTCGATACTAAGCATGAATCATCTTTACAACATACGTAAAAACTCAGAAATCCTACTTACACATCAATAAAAGTCATTCAACATTTAACAAGAAGCAATTTCTCCTAAGTTAAATAATACATCGCAACAGTGGAACGTGCGTGTGTGCTCTTGTCAAACATGAGTAATGTACATATCTTTAAGATCAAAAAGTGCCATAACAACTCCGAGTCAAGATTACTTTGAACTACTCCATAAATTTACTATCCAGCACTTCTCCACTAATGTAATTATTCCCTAGACTTGGATCAACAGGACTTTAAAAGCTTATAACGTTAGGCCTTTTGGTGTCGGCTCCAAAGAAAAGGTATGATAGAAGCAAAGAAGAGAGTATAATAGAATCAGATCAAAATCTTCTCACATAATCATTGAGCTTCTCTTCACATTTTCTAGCCTTGGCCACTTTGGGTCTTATTTAAATTTTCTTTTCAAGGCTTTTTCTCTACATCTTTTCTTTTTCTTTGCTCATTCTTTTGTTCATTTCATTTTTTTTCACAATGAACTTATCAACATATAACACTTTAATGCAATGAATGAGATTCATTATACTCCCCTAGGGGTGGGTAAAAATTTTCTTTTAGGCTCAATCCAAGGTAGGTATAATGAGGTTGTCAAGAATGTTGAATGGGGGTCTAATCATATGCAATGCATATACCATTCTTTTTCAATCAGGCACAAGAGGGGACACTAAGGAATGATGTATAAAAGGTAGGCTTGAAAGGTACAAACGGTCCAAAGATTGCCTAAATCATCTCCAAGTCAAGTTCCTAATTATAAATTTCGCCTCAAAGTGCTTTCAAATAAATTGTAGAGTTATCTAAGATGCTCAAGACTCATCATAGTTAACACAAATTTTCACTTTAATCAATACATACTTCACTCAATCATGACTCAATAAGTGCTCAAATTATTCCTCAGCTTTGACATATGGTTAACAAAGGATATATACAAACAAGTTAAACATTTTCATGACTCCTATCTAGATGAGGATTAATTTCATCATGTATTACCGTTGCAAATCTAATTCTTCATTTCTCAAGACTAACTCACAAAAAAAAAAAAAATTTGTTGGTAATGCTCAAGGATGAATCAGTCTCAAAATCATGCAGTCATGCTAGGAAAAGAAGCAAGACAAGTAGCAGAATGTGCAAGTACAAGATATATACAAATACTCAAAAAAACCCCCAAACTTAGCATGTGAATTGCCCTCAATGAACAAGAAAAATGAATGCACAGGCAAAGACACATACCATGACGACGATCGTCACTGATCGTCGTCCTCATCATGCTCCAGAGGGGGGACTGGGTAGTGGTGCTCCTCGGCACACACGGATCCATGCTACAAAACAAAAGTAAACAAAATCACAAAATC
Source organism: Haberlea rhodopensis (assembly GCA_907163345.1). Taxonomy (NCBI): domain Eukaryota; kingdom Viridiplantae; phylum Streptophyta; class Magnoliopsida; order Lamiales; family Gesneriaceae; genus Haberlea; species Haberlea rhodopensis. The sequence continues at coordinate 6,924,652 of CAJQUN010000021.1, read as the reverse complement.
AATAAAACTAAACTAAAGAAAAAGAAAAAGAAACAAAGGGAATAAGAAAGAGTTCTTGATTTATAGTCCCAAGCTGGACTGTCATCTCTTCTCTCTTAGTCATCAAGATAAACTATAGAGGTAACCGTTTGGACTTCATTGCTCATGTGGTAATGCTTTAAGCGTTGCCCATTCACTGTAAATGTTCCCCTGCGATGATCAGTAACTTCAATTGCACCAGAGGGATAGATCTTTGCAATGGTGAATGGCCCGGACCAACGAGAGCGTAATTTTCCTGGGAAGAGTCGCAATCTGGAGTTGAACAAGAGTACATCATCTCCTACCTTGAATTCCCTTTGTTGTATACGCGAATCATGCCACTTCTTAGTTTTCTCTTTGTAAATATTGGCATTCTCATATGCTTGATTTCGGAATTCTTCCATCTCATTCAATTGTAGAAGACGCTTCTCACCTACAGCCTGACAGTCAAAGTTCAACCATTTAATAGCCCAATATGCTTTATGTTCAAGTTCAACAGGGAGGTGACATGCCTTACCAAATACCAACTTATAAGGTGATGTGCCAATGGGAGTCTTAAAAGCAGTTCTATAAGCCCATAGTGCATCATCTAAGCGTAAGGACCAATCCTTTCGGCTTAGAGTCACTATTTTTTCTAAGATCCTCTTCAACTCTCGATTTGAAACCTCTACTTGCCCACTGGTTTGTGGATGATAAGGTGAAGACACTTTGTGGGTGACACCATATTTACCCAAAAGTTTTTCAAATTGTTTGTTACGAAAATGGGTGCCACCATCACTAATGATTGCTCGAGGGGTGCCAAAACGAGTAAAAAATTTTCTTTTCAAAAATTGTACAACCACTCGAGCATCATTAGTGCGCAAAGCTTCCGCCTCTACCCACTTTGACACATAATCTACTGCAACAAGTATGTATTTATTTAAACAAGAGCTTGGGAAAGGTCCCATGAAATCTATTCCCCACACATCAAAAATTTCACATTCAAGCATATTGATCAATGGTAATTCATTCCTCCTAGAAATATTACCGACCCTCTGACATCTATCACATGAAGAGACATACCTGAATGTATCCTTATACAGCGTTGGCCAATAAAATCCAGAAGCAAGTACCTTAGCCGCTGTTTTGGTAGCTCCAAAATGCCCACCAGCATCCCCATCATGACATTTCTGCAAAATATCCTGTATCTCCTCCTTGGGGACACAACGCCTTATGATATTGTCTGCACAGACTTTAAACAAGTATGGTTCCTCCCACAAAAGATGTTTAACCTCAGAAAAGAATTTTTTCTTTTGATAAAAAGTCAGATTTTGTGGGAGGATACCACTAACAATATAGTTTGCATACTGTGCATACCAAGGTAACAATTCAGCACTAAATAATTGCTCATCAGGGAAATTCTCATTAATCTCAACTACCTCATTGTCACTTGTATCAGTTATGTTCTCAATTCGCGATAAATGATCTGCAACCACATTTTCAACACCTTTCTTATCTCTTATCTCTAAGTCAAATTCTTGCAATAATAAAATCCACCTAATTAAGCGTGGTTTGGCATCTTTCTTTGCAAGTAAGTATTTAAGTGCAGCGTGGTCAGTGTACACAATAACTTTAGCAAGACATAGGTAGGAGTGAAACTTATCAAAAGCAAAAACTATGGCTAGAAGCTCTTTTTCAGTGGTGGCATAGTTAAGTTGTGCTTCATTCAAAGTGCGACTAGCATAGTAAATTGTATGAAATACCTTGTTCCTCCTTTGACCTAAGACTGCTCCTACTGCAGTGTCACTGGCGTCACACATTAGTTCAAAAGGTAACTCCCAATCAGGTGCGACCAATACCGGTGCAGTTACCAATTTCTCTTTGAGTGTCTCGAACGCCTGCATACAATCAGAATCGAATTCATAAGATGCATCTTTAGTTAACAAATGAGATAAAGGTTTAGAAATTTTTGAAAAGTCCTTAATGAAACGTCGATAAAATCCTGCATGTCCTAAGAAACTTCGGATTCCTTTCACTGTTGTCGGCGGTGGTAATTGTTGTATCACTTGAATTTTAGCCCGATCCACTTCAATACCCTTTTCAGATATCTTGTGTCCCAAGACTATTCCTTCTTGGACCATAAAGTGACACTTCTCCCAATTTAGTACAAGATTTGTCTCTTCACACCTTGCCAACAACAAAGTCAAGTTAGCTAAACATATATCAAAAGAAGAACCAAACACAGAAAAATCATCCATGAATACTTCTAGGAACTTCTCTATCATGTCATGAAATATGGCCAACATACATCTTTGAAAGGTAGCAGGTGCATTACATAATCCAAATGGCATTCGTCGGAATGCAAATGTGCCATAAGGACAAGTGAAGGTGGTCTTCTCTTGATCCTCAGGCGTAATAGCAATTTGGTTATATCCCGAATATCCATCTAGAAAGCAATAAAAATCATACCCTGCTAGCCTTTCTACCATCTGATCAATGAAGGCAAGGGGGAAATGGTCTTTACGAGTGGAATCATTTAACCTCCTATAATCAATACACACTCTCCACCCTGTGACTGTTCTTGTGGGTATTAACTCATTATTCTTATTAGGGACAACAGTAATACCTCCCTTCTTTGGTACATATTGAATAGGACTTACCCATGAGCTATCAGAAATAGGATAGATAATACCTGCGTCCATAAGCTTAATCACCTCAGCTTTGACTACCTCTTGCATTTTTGGATTAAGACGACGTTGAGGTTGAACCACGGCCTTGAATGTGTTCCATAAGAATTTTATGCATGTAAACCGATGGGCTAATTCCTTTGATATCTGATATCTTCCATCCAAATGCTTTCTTGTGCTCCTGAAGGACTTTCAGAAGCTTTTCCTCATTATTACCTGTCAAGGATGATGAAATAATGATTGGTAAAGATCTTTCAGCATCTAAGAAAATATACTTGAGATGTGATGGAAGAGGTTTGAGCTCAAGATTAGGTGACTCTTCAATTGATGGCTTTTGAGGTTTAATATCTCTTTTTCCCAACTCTCCCAGATTCTCAGTGGCTCGCTTCATGTATGGACTGGTGTTGTTCATAAAAGCTATACTCTCAATGTCTTCCTTGCAGTGTTGCTCATCAGCTTCCACTAGGCATGCTTCCATGTTATCCTTGAATGTATCTTGCAACAAATCATCTGTCAGAATATCAATAATATCTATACTGAAACACATGTGTTCATCGTGTGGATGTTTAAGTGCTTTGAAAACATTAAAAGTAACTTGATCCTCCCCTACTCGGAGGACCAACTTCCCTTGTTGCACATCGATTATTGCTTTTCCCGTTGCTAAGAATGGTCGACCCAAAATCAGTGGTGTCTCTGAATCTGCTTCCATATCAAGTACCAGAAAATCAACGGCAAAGATGAATTTATCCACTTTGACTAAAACGTCTTCAATGATACCCCTGGGGTATGTGATGGATCGATCTGCTAATTGTAGTGAAACCTTAGTAGGTTTTGGCTCTCCTAGCCCCAACTTCCTGAAAATAGAAAATGGCATTAAATTTATACTAGCACCCAAATCACATAATGACTTTGTAAAAGATACTGATCCTATGGTGCACGGTATAGTAAAACTCCCTGGGTCTTTTAACTTTGGAGGCATTTTATTTTGCACAATTGCTGAGCACTCCTCCGTCAAACTTACCGTCTCATATTCGCCCAACTTTCGCTTATTCGACAAGATTTCCTTCAAAAACTTAGCATAACTAGGCATTTGAAGTAAAGCATCAGCAAATGGAATATTAATATGTAGTTTCTTAAAAACTTCAAGAAATTTACCAAATTCTGCGTCCATCTTAGCCTTTTTCAAAGCTGCGGGAAATGGGGGAGGAATTACTATTCTATCAATGTGTGTGATCGGTGTAGTGTTAGAATTCTTACCTTTCTCTGTTGCCTTTTTCTCAGTCATATCCTTGCCTTCAGATGTCTCTCCATGACTCTCTTCAGCTTCAGCTTGCGGTCTTAGCTCTTTTCCACTTCTTAACTCAATGGCCTTTGCTTGCTCGTTTTGATTCTTCACTGTTCCAATTGAGATTGTGCCCTGCGTTTGTCCTGAAATTAATGATGCAAGCTTACCCACTTGCACTTCCAAGTTCTTTATTGCTGCATCCTGAGTTGTCATCATGGATTCAGTTGATGCTATGAACTTGGCTATTAGCTCTTCCATACTCAGTTTATTCGATCTTCCCGGTTGTAGCTGTGGATTTAACACTTTCTCTTTGTTGGACCACCTAAAATTGTTATGATTCCTCCACCCCGGGTTGTATGAGTTTGAGTACGGACTGTTGGGTGGCCTGTTACCTACAAAATTCACCACTTCATTAGTTTGCAAGAATGGGTTACCTGCCTGGCACTCGATGCTTGGATGACCGCCTCCACACAGCTCACAGAAGATAGCTTGAGCTTGCATCGCTGCTGCTCCATGCTGTCTATCTTCCGGTTCATAGCTTCTAACTGAGCCGAAAGAGCAGTGATCTCGTCCACTTGATGGACTCCTATTGGCTTCTGTGGCGTGCTCCTCTCTGACTGCCACTGGTAGCTGTTGCATGCCATTTCTTCCAATAAGCTATATGCCTCTTCCGGCGTCTTCCTCATTATTGATCCCCCAGATGCTGCATCTATCATCGAACGGTTAGAAGAAAATAAACCGTTATAGAAAGTTTGTACCTGCAACCAAATGGGTAGACCATGGTGTGGGCATCTCCTCAACAATTCCTTAAAACGATCCCACGCTTCATATAAAGTCTCGGGGTCAAACTGCCCAAAAGTTGTGATATCGTTCCGCATCTTCGCCGTCTGGGAAGGGGGAAAGTACTTTGACAAGAACGCTTTCGTCATCCCCTCCCATGTTGTTATAGAACCTGCAGGTAGTGAATTCAACCATGCCTTAGCTTTGTCTCGTAATGAAAAAGGAAAGAGCCTTAACCTGATGGCGTCGTCGGAGACGCCATTATGTTTGAACGTGTCACAAATCTCCAAAAAGTTGGAGATGTGATTATTCGGGTCATCCGTAGCCGCTCCCCCAAACATAACCGAGTGCTGAGTCATTTGTATAATTGCCGGCTTGATCTCAAAGTTGTTCGCTTGAATCGTCGGCCTCGTAATACTGGATAACGATCCATGAAATGCCGGTTGCGCAAAGTCCATCATTGACCTTGGGTTCTGTGCTTCATTATTATCTGCCATCGCTCGAGCTTCTCGTAATCGCCTGAGTAAAGTTCTTTCTATTTCCGGATCGAAAGGCTCGAGAATGGGCTCCTCTCTTCTGAGCATGCACTAGAGAAACGATTCCTGTACAAAACAGACAAAAGGAGACAACAAAATACACAAAAAATATTAACAAAGATCACAAAAAGAAAAAGAAAAAGGAAAAACAAAAACGCAATAATAAAAGAATTGGCTAAATTACAATTAACTAATCTCGTATGATATTATACAGATTAGTCCCCGGCAACGGCGCCAAAAACTTGACCACTTTATTTTTAAACAAAAGATATTTCAAAGAATAGTGTGAAGCGATTCTACCGCAAGTGCACGGTTGTCAAGTTTTAGTATAGTGAAAATTAAGTACGGGTTGTCGAATCCACATGGACTAACGTATAAGTACCAAATAAGATTAGAGAAATTATATTTAGCCTACGATTTCAGAAATTGATTAACTAAAATCACATTAAACTAAGGACCAAAAATTAAACAAGAAATAATGAAATGAATGGTTCCGGATATGCGAAGGCAAGTCACTCAAGAAAATTACCAAGCTCGTCGTTCAACTATGTTATCTTTAATGATTCAACTGAATTATCAAATTATCAACCAATTGATTTTAAAGGTGAAAGGTTTTCGCTATTATTCGATACACTCTCTCGAGCTGTAAAGAAACTAACATTAAATTAGAATAAAACACTCTCGTGCATCTATTTACTAATTCAACATTGCAAAAATCGTCAAAACCTTATTACTCTAAATCTCTCGATTCTAAGCTCTCACGTATGCGATATCATCTCTCGATCTCAATCGTAACATACATCATAAATTAATAGAGTGTGTTACAACGTTATCTCTCGATCTCGGTTATAACTCTCAGATTCAATCAAAGTTAGCTAGACTTTGATCTACACAAGCAATTAATTTATGAACAATAGAAATCAATGCGCTCAAACACAATTGAATCAATAATCAAACACAATGAAACTAAAACTCGATAAAATAAACTAGATTTAATTCAAATCAAATACATAAGAGTTTAATTGTCTCTCGACCTCAAAAACATCAAATGGAATTGAAAATCAAAGAAATCAAAGTTTAGAAATACGATAAACGTTGGATGAATCCGTGCGTTGCACCGTGATTTCTTCTCTTGCTCCTTCCTTGCACTCCGGAATAGGTTGGCTCGACTTTGGACGAAGAACGGAGATTGAATCTCCTTTCGGCGGCGTTAGGCGGCGGCTAGGGCTGCTTATTCTCGACCTAAATCACGTCTGGTATGGTATTTTTTTGATATGGAAGTGATTTATCCTTTTATACCTCAAAAATCATTTCAAAAATGGAAGATAAGATTTTCCCGGATTTGCGTCTCGATCGATCGAGATTTGCGTCCGATCGATCGGTGCACTGTTCATGCCAGCCTTTGAAACTCACTGCCTCGCTCGATCGATCGAGATTTCCTTCCGATCGATCGAGACTTTGATAAATTTAGCTCTGAAGTTACTGCCTCGCTCGATCGATCGGAAAATTGTTCCGATCGATCGAGACTCGAAATTCTTTTCTTCTCAGCACACTGTCTGGCTCGATCGATCGAGACAAAATCTCGATCGATCGAGATTCCGAAAATCTCACTTCCTTAATTTCAACTCTTTCTCGCCTCGATTTCGCCCGTTATCTTCATATTAGCTCATTTCTTCCATTTTCGATCTAATTTCCTGAAACAAACGAATAAACACCAAAAAACATAATATCATCCAGGAAAAAGTACGAAAAATGGGAAGAAATTACAGTTAAAAACACTTAAAATCTAAGCCTATCATTGCATCAACTTCACTTATATCAAAATGTTTCATCAACATTTTCTTCATTGTTTTGAGGAGCTCTATATTGTTTCTCATAATGAGCATATCATCGGCATACAAGCATACTTAGATATTCATCATGTGTGCCACTTTAATCACACTTGTTTTGACAAAATAGATTTGTCAAAATTCTCATGTCATTATTTTGGCACTTTACTTCAGCCAGGCACCCCCACACTTTCAAAATTTGTAGGAATCTTTGTTCTTAACTCATAAGATTTTTTTTCCATTATTGCCTAAGTGTGGTATTTAGAATATGGTTGACCAACATAATTGTCACCCCCACAATTTTGGGTAATCTTGAACTAAACAAGATTTCATTGCATTTTACTTTCAAGTTTCAAATTTTAAGCTTATAAATTTATAAATCAAACTTCAAATTTATATCTTGCAAACTTTGATATAAGCGCACTTGCTTACAAATTTTGAAATTTGGACCATCTCTCAAATAAAATTCACTATTTGCGTTTTAACGGAGAACAACGGCCAGAAAATCGATTGTGGCATTCGATTCATCATTTGTATTTTAAGCGTGCAAATCGTAGAAAACTTGAATTCAAGATTTTAAAACTTGAAAATTCAAGTCTTAAGCATAAATGCTTAGACAATACAAATAGAATCAACTCATAATTCTTCACTGCAAAACTCATTTGCTTAGTTTGTTTTCAACCTCATTCTAGTAGTGTTCAAACACTTCTATGACATAGTCTTTGCTTCGGAGAAAATATCCATAACATCGCCTTGTGTAATAATCGATAAAATAACAAATACTTCTCCCATACATCTAGTTTGCACAAACTTTAAATCACAAACATCAATATGAATTGATTCTAGAGGCGTCTTTTCCTTTCATCCGAATGAATGACGGTTTTGTTAACTTATCCCACACACAAGTCTCACACTTATGTATTAAGTTAGCATTCACCTAAAGAAATAAATTTAACTTTATAAATTTACGTTTATAATTTACATGACCACACGATCATCCATAAATCATAAAACTCAATCAAATGAGTAATAACATAAATTTTGTTGCTTCAACGATTAACGAACAACCATCATTACAATTATTTTCAAAAGATGTTAACATTCCCACAAACACCAAGTTTGTATAACACAATCCTTGTTAATATCAAAATATTAATCAAGCGGTAAGCATAAGATCATTCAAGTCTTTTGAGATCTGATCATCTTTGGTCATATTGACTTGATCATTTGTCTTCCCACGATCGTCTTTGTTACAAAAATCCTTGGCCGTGTGATTGGGTTTTCCATATTTGTAGCACTTTCCTTTGAACTTTTTTGCCTTTCCATTTTTTGGAGGCCGTACAGTCAAACTTTCGCTTTGTTCCGGCACGTTGTTCAACCAATTTCGCACGTGCTTCCATTTGGCTTCTACCCGCCTTCCTCTCGGACATCTTGTTGTCATCCTTGATTCACAACCGAACCACAAGCTCTTCAAAACTCATCTCTTTACACTTATGTTTGAGATAGTTCTTCAAATCCTTCCATATAGGAGGCAACTTTTCAATCATTGCGACCACTTGGAATGAATCACTTAGAGTCATTCCCTCCGCATGGACATCATGCAAGATAACTTATAAATATGGCACTTATGCCATCATTGGCTTGGTATCAACCATTTTTAAAATCTTGGAACTGTCTAACGATGAATTTCTACATGCCGTCATCCTCGGATTTGTACTTATTTTCCATAGATATCCATGGTTCCTTTGCTGTTTTCACAAGACAATAAACATTATATAATTTGTTGTCTAACCGGTTTAGGATGTAATTCTTGCAAATAAAGTCGCTTTGTTTCCAAGCATCGACTGCAGCCCTCTTTTGGGAGTCGTCTTCTCCTTCTTCAATCGTAGGAGCATTCTCGGTTAAGAACCTTGACAAGCTCAAAGTGGTCAAGTAAAACAACATCTTTTGTTGCCATCTTTTGAAGTCATACCCATTGAATTTATCTGGTCTTTCTCCATGATGAACGGAAGCTGTCATTCCACTCGATAAAGCTATTTGTTACTAATATTGTTTCAAGATTGTAGGAATCTTAGTATGTATGTATCTTAGGAATAATAGCAAGCAAAATAACAACATGGCTCAATGAACATTTGTCGAGGCGAGATTTGGAATCTCTGTCCTTGAAACGATATATTGTCCCTCTATCGTGCTTTACTTGACCACATTGAGTTTGGTAAGGTTCTTAACTGATGATTCTCCTACGGTTGAATATGGTGACTCTGACACCCAAAATAGGACTGCGATTGATGCTTGGAGCCAAAGTGATTTTCTTTGTAAGAACTACATTCTAAACGGTCTATTGCCTAGTACCGCAGAGGAATTGTGAAATTTGGAACGGAAATCCAAATCCGAGGATGCTGGTATGAAGAAATTTATTGTTATACAGTTCTTGGATTTCAAAATGGTTGATACAAAGCCGGTGATGAAATAAGTGCAAGATTTACAAGTGATATTGCACGATATCCATGAGGAGGGAATGTGTTTAAGTGATTCCTCATAAGTGACAACTATGATTGAAAAGTTGACTCCTATGTGGAAGGACTTTAAGAATTACCTCAAATATAAGCGTAAAGAGATGAGTCTTGAAAATCTTAGGATTCGATTGCGAATCGAGGAGGACAACAAGATGTCCGAGAGGAAGCCAGTAGGCACCAAATCGAAGCAAGAGCTAACTTGGTTACAACGTACCGGAACAAAGCAAAAGTTTGACGGTATAGCCTCAAAAAATGAAAATGTGAAAAAGTTCAAGGGAAAGCACCACAAATGTGGAAGGCTCAATCATATGGCCAATGATTGTCATAACAGAGGCGATCATGGGAAAGCAAATGACCAAAGTCAATGTGACCGAACATGATCGAATCTATGTAACTTAAATGATCTAATATAACCGCTGTGGTCTTTGAGAAAAAATTTGGTGGAAAATCCTTTACGAATGGTTTGTTGATTCTGGTGTTATCCGTCATTCATGTATGTTCTGAAAAGACTATGTTCTCCTCATACTCTCCCATAAGTGAAAGTCAACTCTACATGGGGAACTCTACAATATCCGGTCGTTGGATTGAGAAAGGTGATTCTGAAGATGACTTCGGGAAAAGGAATTGACTCGCATTGATGTTTTACATGTTCATGACATCCTAAAGAACCTGATATCCGGATCGGCTAATCAAGGTAGGTTTTAGACTAGTTTTAGAATATGAAAAATCTGTACTCTCCAAAAATAGAGTTTTTGTTGGGAGATGTTATATTGAAAATATCATTTCATGATGAATGTAATGACGATTATCTGTCAGTTTGAAAGTAATAAATTTAATGTTTATATTTATTTGATTGAGTCGTGTAGTTTATGGCATGATTGATTGGGTCATATAAATTAAAATTCACTTACTAAATTAATAAAATTGAATTTATTGCTTTCAATGTTGGGGAATATTTTCGATTAGTATTAGTAAATAGTTTTCGAAATAGTAACAAATCTAAGATATCCTACATAAATATTTTAGAAATATCCTATATTTTATCTTAGTAAATATATTAGATATCTTAGTTAAGTTGAACAAAGTAGCATAAAAAAAGTTGTGCTCTTTCTTACCAACGACTAAAAAGAAGCATAATGTTATATAAATTTAGTGGTAAATAAACAAGGGAGAAATGAAGAGTCTTGAAGAACCACTTGGAATTTAATTCCATTATATCTTAAACCTTGATCAAAGTTATATAAATTTAATAGGGAAAATTTGATGTTATCGTCACATGCAATGCCCACAAAGAAGCATCACCTAAGAACAATTTTCTTTGAAACAACATCAAATAAATCATTTAATATTAAACAACTTGGAATTGGATTATATTATTTCTCAAACCTTGATCATATTATTATAATTTAATATTAAACAAGGACAAAAGAAGAGTCTTGAAGAATCACTATATTATTTCTCAACCCAAAGTTTTTCTTTTTAACATCCAATTTAAATGTTTTAATAATTGAGTACTCACGATTGTCGCCGTTTGTTAGGCAATTATTAAGACTATAAAATATACTAGAAATAATGAAATGGATAATATATAACTAATATGAAAAATTTGGAGACTAGCTATGTTATCTCATGGATATAGTCCCGTTAAATATTTGAGTGATCTAAATTTAATTTAGAGAATAGAACTATTCACTAAATTAAATTTGGGACAATAATTAATATATATGATAATACCGCATGTGATAGTTTGTTTGATGATGCTTTTAAGGATAGTGCATGTAGGGGCATCATCACCATTAATTTAGAAATTTTTTTTTTAAAAAAGATTTCATTTAAATGATGGATGTTGGTCATAAAGACAGCGCCGACAGCAGCAAAGTTTCCGCATGGGATATGGAGTAGGATTGAAAAATCCTAAAATTTTGTATGATAGCTTACGCAATCAATTAAATACACGTATCAACTAACAGCAGCCTGACAGCTGTTTACTCCACGTGGCCAATCTCCTCACCTCCGCCTCGAATCCCAAAAAGTCATAGTTTAAATCCCAGCATTATCCTTTCATTCGAGGTACTTCACATTGAACTACGATTTTTTCAAGCTATTGAATTGAGTTCACTCTGAAAATGATGAGCAGGAAGGGGATTTATCTGAAAATGAAGACTGATCATGAAGCAGAGAATGCTATGATTAATTCCGATTTGAGGGTACTCGGGAATTCGTTGAAACAATTGGCGGGTCACGCGATGCTGGGTGGTGCCTTAGGATTAGGGACTTCGATCCTCAAATGGGTTGCTTTCCTTGTTGCTGTGTAAGTTTTACCCTTCAATTCTTGCGTAACTTTTTACTTCTGTTTCGAATCATTTGGGACTTGGGTTTTCTTGTCTGGGTTTGATATTATGTTTTAGAGTAATATGCATAAAATTGTATGTGTTATAGCTGAAAACCCCGGTATTTTCCTTAAAACTCGGTATGATTTTGTTATAGTAAATATTCGAGTAAATATGCACTAAACCCTTTTTAACAAAGTAGGCAAAACAACCTCTCTAATTTTTGCAAATACGGCATAAAACCATCTTGATTGGCTGATATACTCTAGAATTTTTTTGCAGCTATGTTATTTTCTTTTTCTAAATAATTATTTGTTTTTCTAGTTATAAATAAAAATATTCAGGTTAAAATTCTAAATATTGTTGGTTTTAAAACTATAAGTATAAATTATTATATAAAAAATGAAAAAAGTAATGTAGATACAGCAAAATTGGTGGGCATATTATATAATCGAGAAAGTATTATAGAGGATTTACGAAAATATAGAAGCTTTTTGCCTATTTTGTTATAAGATGAGATTTTGTGCCAGGTTTAAAAAAGGAAGGTTTTTTTCTTTATTTTTAACGTGGGTTTTATGCAAAGTTTTAAAAAAGATATGGGTTTTCTTTGTCTATTTTATTAATATAATAGTGTTTTGTGCATATTTACGGATAGCATAGGAACGCTTACGCATTTTTGTCGATTTTGTTAACACATGGAGCTCGTACATAACAAGGTTTTATGCTAAATGAGTTAATAACTAGCTCAAAAATAACAATCAATAAAATGATACTATAGTTAGTGGCAGTTACTGATTTAGGGGATGTAATGTTGCCGATAGCTAGATTTTGATATGGAGCCATTGTTATTCGAGTATAGCATAGCATGTCATAGAGGAGATTCTCCAATCCAAAAATCACTTTCACACTTGGATTCGATGGTGCCCGAGATTACCCTATGTTTTACGAAGTTCCATTTGAAGCTGCCGCACTGGACAACGATGGCAACATCACCATTAGTTTACAATTGATTGTTGATTTCCTTTGTTGTCATCTGCTGTTTTTTTCGTTCTTTGTCTTTTAAGAATGTTTTTTTTTTTTTTGTATGTGCAGTTACTTGTTGATCTTGGATCGAACAAACTGGAAAACCAACATCCTTACATCCCTTCTAATCCCTTACATTTTCCTCATTATTCCGTCATTGTTGTTCAACTTGATAAGGTAATTATCCTCATTCCTTTCAATAATACATTTTTGTCTTAGCAGCTTCAGTAATTACTTGCTTTTTTTATATGACATGGACAAAATACAGGGGACAAGTTGGACTGTGGATTGCTTTCATAGCTGTCGTGCTACGTCTGTTCTTTGCTAGCAAGTTTCCAGGTATGTCATAATTTACATTCATGGTTAGCAAAATTGGTTTTAAACTTTTTCGATTTTTATTTTTTATTAATAAAATTTGTCCAAAATATCTAATTATTTTATTATTTTTAATTTAAAAAAATCCGTAATGAATTGTTACAGTACCTCGTGACGTCCTTCGCGAACGTGTGGCGAACCATGAGTATTCTAGACCCCTTTTTTGTGTCTATCTGTCTCACATAATGAACATCATGTTTTGGATTTTGGTTCTCTCTTCTAATCGTGCCACCCTCTTTACTTGGCTCAAAGACATTATAACAAGTATAATTTGTGAATGCAGAGTGGGCTGAATTGCCGGCAGCATTGATCCTTCTCATCGCGGTGGCTCCAACCTTAGTTGCTGATAGTATAAGGGGACACTGGGTTGGACTCGCAATCTGCCTCATCATCGGGTGTTACTTACTATTTGAGCACATTCGAGCATGTGGTGGATTCAAGAATGCCTTTACAAAGAGCAATGGCATTTTGAACTCCATTGGGATACTCCTACTCTTCGTATATCCGCTTTGGGCCCTCATTGTTTGGCTTATCTAGATGTCCAATGTTTCAGCTTTTCGGTTTTAAACTCCATTGGGATACTCTTACTCTTCGTATATCCGGTTTGGGCCCTCATTGTTTGGCTTATCTAGATGTCCAGTGTATCAGCTTTTCGATTTAGAATTCGAGTGCGAGTGACTTATGTTATCCATCATGTTTGTTTCTGGCGTCGGGAATGAACCCAACAGTTTGTTCATCAGATAAAGTTATTTTGATTGCATATTCCCGGTAAGTGCTCACAAATATCAGTCTGTGAATCGTGCATCCATGTAATACATCACTATTTCTTTCCAGAAAAAAAAAAGGGAATTTAGTACCAATTTGAACTAGTGACAATGATATTTTCTTTGTTTCTTCATCAAAATTTTTTGTACACTTATCAGTACAACAATTGGGACTCTTAAAACTGTTAAAGCAAATTGTAAAAATATTTTTACCAATGAATTTTATATTGATATACAAACATTTGGTTCTTAAAGACCAAATTTTACTTTATAAAATCAATCAACTTTTTGGCTTAATCTTCAGGTTTACAATATCAGTAAACTTTTTTAACATTAATACAGTAGTACTTTTTTTTTTCGTAATAAATATATTTTATATTTGATCTGTTGGATCGGTTGACTTAATTGAATGTTTGAAATATAATAACAATACTCATGATGATTAATAAATTAATTTTTTTCAAGAAAAATATATTCTTTACTTTTCTGGAGTTTCTCTAGCTCTTGTAGAACTAGTGATTTGTATTAACAAATTATATCAAAATCAGAATCAACATTATGTATTATTGTTAATCACTATATAAAAATATTATTAATTATTAAGAATACGTATATCAAGCACATCAAATTGTAGATAATTTTAATCATCAATCAAATGATGTACTAGTCTTCTACGCACCATTAAATATATTGATAACGATGATATGAGTCATAATTTTTAATTACTCATATTTTAGCAATATCAATAGCTTCAACAAACTTTATACCACGCTTGATAGAGAGCGATAAAATCTTTTAATGTATTGAGGTGCGTTATTTATAAATAATGTATGTAAAATAAGAGTATATTTGGTATAATTTTCGATTAAGATATATAATATGTTAGGATCGATTTCGGAGGTGGATGGCCAATCCACTCTCGAGTTCAACTAACTTGAGCTTCAATAGCTCGCGTTCTTGAAATAATTGTACCGAGAGATTATTTGAGTTCGGTTACAAAGACAATCGACATAACCCGCTCTATAACCGATTAACCATTTGAAAGATATTTTAAAGGTGTGCAAGAAAATATGTAAAAACAGTAAGGTAAATAAATACAGTAAAGTAAATAACACAAGAATTTGTTTCTAGAAGTTCGAAGCACAAACACTTCTAAGTCTCCCATTCTTCTATCTCATGGAAGGATACACTAGAAGATTTGGTTTACACTTTTCAGTATACAACCTACTTAGGCTAATACCACATAGATAGTGTCACGCCCCGAGATCATAGCGCATGACACCGACGTCGGATCCAAACATCATATTTGGACACAACAAGCCTCGTGTACAGATCTGTACTAAAACCAGTCTTTTATTCCATAATCAAATAAAATGTCAACTTCAAATACGAGATCCAAATGTCTCGTTCAAAAACAAAGTGCGGAAACGTAAATAAGTAATAAATCTTCTTGAGACTTCTAGTGGATCACCATCCCCAGAATTGCTCTTGTTCCTCTTCTTCGATATCTTCTTCCTCGATTTTGTCTGGGAGGGGAGGTAAGGGGGGTGAGTGTTTGGGAAAAACTGTAAGTAATCCAACAAGCATACAACGCAACGGAATTTAAAATTTTGGATTACTAGAACCGTGGATCTATACAAAGTGGTCATATCGGAATATAGATAATAAGAGTCTCACCCTTGTAGCGTGTTTGAGCAGAATCCACGAAGCACCACGTCCAACGAATTCCGAGTCACGAGCAACACCTCCAAGGTCTTGCCTCTACGGTATCCACACGATCAAATCGAAGAATGGATGTTCAAGAACAAGTTGTTAGACTTATTCTTGAACCAAAACCAAACTCTCGGTTCAAAACCGATTAACGACTACCAAACTCTTCCAACAAGAAATGGTGGCGGTCGTGGGTATTGGAGGAGAGTGAGGCGGCCGAGAGAGCTTTAGTGGAGGCTAGGTTATGTGAATAACAATTGTCTTGTTTAACAATTAATCATAACCTTATATTTATATTATAAAATTTAATTAAGGTTCAAGACTTTCTTAAAGTCTCATGGGCCCAAACCCATGATTTAATTAAATCCTTATAATCATTTAATTAAGACTCTTCTTAATTATTTAATTCATCCCATGAATTTAATTCCCTTTATCGATTTAATCTTTTGTGCGACCCGATAGGATCTTGTAATGTTGGCAGTGACATAAAATCTCATTTTACGTCACAAGCAATGAGCGGTATCTAGCAACACATCAAGGCTACCCAAATTACAAGAATGTCTTTGACTCGACATAACCTTAGAACTTGTGATAATATTAACCATGTAACTTAATCCCTTCGTCCATGTGTTTAGATTGAACACGAGTAATGGAATAGTCATACTCGTATATTCAATCTCTATTTCTTGATCCCCAAGTAGAACTAGAATAAACGAATAAGCTCGATATCACATATCGACTCATTCGAGCACGACCATGCATTTTAGTCTTACTTGATCAAGGGCCCAAACACTTCTCCTGTTATATAGGAGGGACAAATCCTATCTTGATCAATCAACATCCCTCTACATAATTCGTAGTGTATCCAATAGTTGCCTTTATAGTTTACCCTGTTACAGGTAACGTTTGACAATATCAAGATACATAACTCCTTATGTTGGGATCTCTGATGATCTCAAGTCGTAAGGATTACATACATTATTATCACTATGAGAATTGCTTATGACATTCATATAACTATCCATGTAGCATTCTCATGGTGGGTCTGTCCAGTACATTGTTCTCTAACATGTACCCACGTGTTGATTTGATATCTCATATCCATGAACAATTCATCAATCAAAACATACTAGTCTCAATGTATTATCATTATCCTTATTTATGATAATACTTGACTAGGGATAATCTTTAAGAATAATACAATATTATTCTAAGGACATTAACTTATATATCAATCCATATTGCACAGATATTCGAATAATATATAATAATGATTTGTCATTTATAAAATCATAATACATTGTATGTCACAAACAATCATCTAATGACATGTCTTAGGGCATATCCCAACAAATCTCCCACTTGCACTAAGACCAATCAGACATATACCTAATGCCTAGAGATCTAGTATGACGATCATGCTTCTGCTGTGATAGTGGCTTCGTCAATGGGTCAGATACGTTATCATCTGTTGGTACTTTGCATATTTTAACATCTCTCCTTTCAACGATTTCTCGAATGAAATGAAAGCGCCGAAGTATGTGTTTGGATCTTTGGTGAGATCTAGGTTCCTTAGCCAATGCGATCGCTCCATTGTTGTCACAATAGAGTTCTATCGGATCCTTAATGCTAGGCACCACTCCAAGTTCAGAAATGAAATTCCTGATCCAAACAGCTTCCTTTGCTGCATCTGAGGCAGCAATGTACTCAGCTTCCGTTGTAGAATCTGCTACTGTCTCTTGCTTTGAACTCTTCCAGCTCACAGCACCTCCATTTAGGCAATACACATATCCTGATTGTGATCGAAAATCATCTTTGTCAGTTTGGAAACTTGCATCAGTGTAACCAATTACATTGAGCTCTTCCTCACCTCCATAAATCAATAATGTATCCTTAGTTCTTCTCAAGTACTTCAGGATGTTCTTGACTGCAATCCAGTGACTTTCACCTGGATCAACTTGATATCTGCTCGTCATGCTCAAAGCATACAAGACATCGGGACGATTACATATCATGGCATACATGATAGATCCAATAGCTGACGCATATGGAATCTTACTCATGCGTTGTCTCTCATCTGGTGTTGAAGGACACTAATCCTTCGAGAGATGTATTCCATGTGTCATAGGCACGAATCCTTTCTTAGATTCTTGCATGCTAAACCATTTTAGCACTTTGTCTATGTATGTACTTTGACTTAGGCCAAGTAATCTTCTCGATCTATCTCTATAGATCTTGATTCCTAATACATAGGTGGCTTCACCCAAGTCTCATAGAAAAGCAATTCCCTAGCCAAATCTTTACAGATTGTAAGGCAGGGATATCATTCCCAATTAGAAGTATGTCATCTACATACAATATTAGGAAGATAATTATGCTCCCACTGACCTTGTTGTAGACACAAGGTTCATCTACGTTTTTGATGAAACCAAACTCTTTGACTGCATCATCAAAACGAAGATTCCAACTCCGAGAAGCTTGCTTTAATCCGTAAATGGATCGTTGCAGCTTGCATATCTTTCCAGCATCCTTTGGATCGACAAAACCCTTGGGCTGTGTCATGTACACATCCTCAAGCAGATTTCCATTAAGGAAAGCTGTTTTGACATCCATCTGCCAGATTTCATAATCATGAAATGCAGCTATTGTAAGTAAGATCCTAATGGATTTAACCATGGCAACTGGCGAAAAGGTTTCATCATAGTCAATACCATGAATCTGTTTGAAACCTTTTGCAACCAGTCGACCTTTAAAGGTTTGTACATTACCATCCATGTCGGTCTTCTTCTTGAAAATCCATTTGCACCCTATGGGTCTCACCCCTTCAGGTGGGTCAACCAAAGTCCATACTTGGTTTGCATACATGGATTCCATTTCAGATTTCATGGCTTCTTGCCATTTCTCAGAATCAGTGCCCATTATAGCTTCTTGATAAGATGACGGCTCATCCTCATCAATAAGTAGTAAGTCACATTGTTGAGTCACAAGAAATCCATATCTCTGTGGCTCCCGGTGTTCTCTTATAAACCTACGTTGGGCTTGTGTCTCTTGAGCAGGCACTTTATCCACAACAGCTTGTGGTGTCTGCTATGTTTCCATCTCAATATCATATTCAATGTTTTCTTGTGGTTGAACTTCACTAAGTTCTATTTGTCTCCCACTGGTTTTTCTAGAAATAAATTCTCTTTGAAGAAAGACACCAGTCCGAGCAACAACCACTTTGTTCTCGGTGGGATAATAGAAATAGTATCCTTTCGTTTCCTTAGGATACCCCACAAATAAACACTTATCAGATTTGGGTCCAAGTTTGTTAGAGACGTGACGTCTCACGAAAGCCTCACAACCCCAAATCTTCATAAAAGACATACTAGGACGTTTCCCAGTCCATATCTCATATGGTGTCTTTTCCACTGATTTAGATGGAACACGGTTCAGTATGAATATTGCTGTTTCTAAAGCATGTCCCCAAAAGGATATCAGAAGATCTGCATGACTCATCATTGATCTAACCATGTCCAACAAGGTTCGATTTCTCCTCTCGGATACACCATTCCATTGTGGAGTATACGGAGGATTGAGTTGTGGGACTATCCCACACTCCTTTAGATAGTCATGAAACTCTTGGCTTAGGTATTCACCTCCTCGGTCTGATCGAAGGATTTTTATACTTTTACCAAGTTGGTTTTGTACTTCATTCTTGAAATCCTTGAACTTTTCAAAGGTTTCATGTTTATGTTTCATTAGGTACACATACCCATATCTACTGAAGTCATCAGTAAATGTAACGAAGTATTGAAAGCCACCTCTAGCATGTGTGCTTATTGGCCCACATACATCACTATGTATGAGACTCAATAAATCTTTTGTCCTTTCAACATGTCCCTTGAAAGGAGCTTTAGTCATCTTGCCCATTAAACAAGATTCACATGTTTCATATGATTCAAAATCAAATGAATCCAATACTCCATCCTTATGAAGTTTTGATATGCGATTCTCGTTTATATGACCCAAGCGACAATGCTAGAGATAAGTTGGATTAGAATCATTATTCTTAATCCTTTTAGTATTTATGTTATAGACAGACATATCAAGATTTAATACATAAAGACCATTAATCATTTGTGCACTAGCATAAAACATATCATTTAAATAAATGGAGCAACAATTGTCCTTTATAATAAATGAAAATCAAAACTTGTCCAAACAAGAAATAGAGATAATGTTTCTAGTAATTGAAGGCACAAAATAACAGTCTTTTAAATCTAAAGATAAACCGGAAGGCAAATATAATGAATAATCTCCTATAGCTAATACAACAACTCTTGCTCCATTTCCTACTCGGAGATCTACTTCGCCTTTTGCCAATGTTACTCCTTTTAAGATCCTGCACATTAACACAAATGTGAGATCCACATCCAGTATATAATACCCAAGATGAAGAAGTAGATAAATTGACTTCTATAACAAAAATACCTGAATTGGAAGTCACACTTCCCTTTGTCTTCTTAAGATCTTCCAGATATACTTTGCAGTTCCTTTTCCAATGACTGGTCTCACAGCAATGGAAACAATTTCCTTCCTTTGCCACTCCTCCCTTTGGCTTTAGTGCAGAAGCATGTGTCTTAGACTTAACAAGGACCTTCTTGTTCTTCTTGAAGCTTTTAGCTTTAGTCTTTCATTTGCTCTTATTCACAATAAGAACATTTGTAGGCTTAGACTTCTTTATATTTGCTTCAAAAGTTTTAAGCATGCCAAGTAACTGTGGTAGAGTCTTTTCAATTTCAATCATATTGTAATTTAAGACAAATTGACTGAAGCTTTCAGGCAACGATTGCAAGATCACGTCAGTGGCCAACTCTTGGTCCAAATGAAAACCCAGCTTCTCCAGATTCTCAATATACCCAATCATCTTGAGTACATGAGTTCCAACTAGACTTCCTTCTACCATTCTACACTGGAACAACACTTTAGAGATGTCATACCTCTCTTGTCTTGCTTGTTGTTGGTACAGTTGCTTTAGATGCTCGATCATATCGAACGCCTCCATTTCCTCATGTTGCTTCTGAAGCTCAGAGTTCATGCTGGCAAGCATAAGGCACCCAACATCAAGTGCGTCATTTTGATGTTCTTGTAAGCATCTTTATCGGCTTTAGCAGCCGTCAAGGGAGGTTCCTCAGCAGGTAAGGGTTTCTCAAGGACATATTGCTTCTTTTCTTGTTTGAGGACAATCCTCAAATTCCTATATCAGTCTAGGAAATTTGTCCAATTAAGTTTGTCCTTCTCAAGGACCGATCGTAATGATAATGTGCTTGTAACGTTGTTGGTTGCCATGGATATCTACAATATAAATACGCAAAATAAGTTTATGATTTTAATCATTTAATATGGTCTTATATTAAATGACACTCCCACTATTTTGTTTAAAATATCAACCCTCGAAAACGGCCAAGATCCATATTTCACTTAATTTGAGTTAGCTTTGACTAATCGCCCAAGACTCGGTTATTTAGGTAGACAACACTTTGTCAATTACATCACATGTAATTCTTGGATGGTTGGACGAACAACACTTTGTTCAAATTCATCTAATGAATTATTATCCAACCCCATGCCTCTAGGTTCCCAATCCTATTGAGATAACGCTAGTTAAGTCGAACCCAATTTTAAAATAACACGGATATCACATTTATCCTTTCGCGCCTTACTAAGATTGTCAAGTGCTTTGCTTTGACAAACCCACACATGTTCAATCGAAGTCTTGACGAGTATTTTGTAATTGGAAGGCATCTTAAACTTAATATTATAAGAGGGATTTATTGATCTCATGATTTTATTAATATTGAAAATATGTCCAGTACATATATGAATATATACATATCTACATATATATATAAGCATCAATATTAAATAAAACAGTAAACATGCATCTCATACATCAACATAAAGTTAAACGTGACATGGTTATAGCCCAAACTAATGATTTTCTCAAGCCAATGAGAAAATCCTAAAGGTCAACCTAAGGTAACTTCTCCAAGCACCTCTTTGGCTCCCTTTTGTGAATGGCCTCCTCATCCCGGCACCTTTGTCCATCTTCATTGATCTCCATCAATAAAATTCTAACTAAACTATGTAACAATTACATGATTTAGAGAATTCCTCGAGTTACATTCGAGGGGGAGCATAGGGGAGGGAATACATTCATAAACATAGAGAAGGCACGACTCGCAGGCCGTATTAAATTACAAACATTCACAAAAACCTATCTAATAGGGAATAGGGCTATAACCATGCACCATGCTCAAACAACACATATAACATGCAATAACAATTAATGAATTAAATTCTAAACATTTTAAAATTTAATCCCAATAAAACTGTAAAATAAATTTTATGAAATTACGTACGCTCGGGACATCACATGCCACGAAACTAAATACGACTTAAACCATGAACCAAATGGGTCCGACCCATCTAACCACACGGCTGGAATGCATGGGCCTAGGGTTCGAAACCCTAGCCCAAGCCACGGTTCGAGCCATGTGCGTCCATGCGGCGCTGCTAGGGTTCCAAACCCTAGCTGTCCATGCGTCGTTTTCATGTTCATCGAGCCACATGGTTCAAAATTCTTAGCCACGAGCCACGGTCCAACCATGCACGAATTATGACGGTGGCGGCTCGACCATCTCGAGCCAACGGGGTTCGAAAAACTCTAGCTCTCATGTGGAGGAAGCCGCCAACCATCTAATCGAGCCAAAAGTTCTAAAACCTTAGCATTGTTTCGACACTTCCATGCACAATTATTAGCCACAACAGCTAAACCATCTTGAGCCAAGGGTTCGAAAACCCTAGCCCTCATGTGGCAGCCGTGTGTCATTTGTGATGGTGGTGGCCGAACCATCTCATGCTATGGGCTCGGTTTTGCGCCTTCATGTATCGTATACAATAAACTTCAATTATATCAAATATAATTTTACGATAATTACACAAACTCGATTTAATCATATCATATATGATTATATACAGTTTTATTAGCATGCAATACAAATCTAAATATGATTAAACAATTAACCACATAAATCCGATATGAGCTTTGTACACGGCTCTGATACCACTGTAAGTAATCTAACAAGCATACAACGCAGCGGAATTTAAAATTTTGGATTACTAGAACCGCGGATCTATATAAAGTGGTCATATCGGAATATAGATAATAAGAGTCCCACCCTTGTAGCGTGTTTGAGCAGAATCCACGAAGCACCACGTCCAACGAATTCCGAGTCACGAGCAACACCTCCAAGGTCTTGCTACGGTATCCACACGATCAAATCGAAGAAGGGATGTTCAAGAACAAGTTGCTAGACTTATTCTTGAACCAAAACCAAACTCTCGGTAAAAAACCGATTAACGACTACCAAACTCTTCCAACAAGAAATGGCGGCGGCCGTGGGTATTGTAGGAGAGTGAGGCGGCCGAGAGAGCTTTAGTGGAGGCTAGGTTATGTGAATAACAATTGTCTTGTTTAACAATTAATCATAACCTTTGTATTTATATTATAAGATTTAATTAAGGTTCAAGACTTTCTTAAAGTCTCATGGGCCCAAACCCATGATTTAATTAAATCCTTATAATCATTTAATTAAGACTCTTCTTAATTATTTAATCATCCCATGAATTTAATTCCCTTTATCGATTTAATCTTTTGTGCGACTCGATAGGATCTTGTAATGTTGGCAGTGACATAAAATCTCATTTTACGTCACAAGCAATGAGCGGTATCTAGCAACACATCAAGGCTACCCAAATTACAAGAATGTCTTTGACTCGACATAACCTTAGAACTTGTGATAATATTAACCATGTAACTTAATCCCTTCGTCCATGTGTTTAGATTGAACACGAGTCATGGAATAGTCATACTCGTATATTCAATCTCTATTTCTTGATCCCCAAGTAGAACTAGAATAAACGAATAAGCTCGATACTCATTCGAGCATGGCCATGCATTTTAGTCTTACTTGATCAAGGGCCCAAACACTTCTCCTGTTATATAGGAGGGACAAATCCTATCTTGATCAATCAACATCCCTCTACATAATTTGTAGTGTATCCAATAGTTGCCTTTATAGTTTACCCTGTTACATGTAACGTTTGACAATATCAAGATACATAACTCCTTATGTTGGGAT
This sequence comes from Haberlea rhodopensis, assembly GCA_907163345.1. NCBI lineage: Eukaryota > Viridiplantae > Streptophyta > Magnoliopsida > Lamiales > Gesneriaceae > Haberlea > Haberlea rhodopensis. The sequence goes on along the minus strand of CAJQUN010000021.1, from coordinate 6,900,634 downwards.
CTCTGATGATCTCAAGTCGTAAGGATTACATACATTATTATCACTATGAGAATTGCTTATGACATTCATATAACTATCCATGTAGCATTCTCATGGTGGGTCTGTCCAGTACATTGTTCTCTAACATGTACCCATGTGTTGATTTGGTATCTCATATCCATGAACAATTCATCAATCAAAACATACTAGTCTCAGTGTATTATCATTATCCTCATTTATGATAATACTTGACTAGGGATAATCTTTAAGAATAATACAATATTATTCTAAGGACATTAACTTATATATCAATCCATATTGCACAGATATTCGAATAATATATAATAATGATTTGCCATTTATAAAATCATAATACATTGTATGTCACAAACAATCATCTAATGACATGTCTTAGGGCATATCCCAACAAAAACACCCAGCAAGTAGGGGCCGATTGAACAGTAAAAAGACATATATCTTCATAGCAGAAATCATTTTAAACAAGTCTTTAACAAAATCATAGATCTTGGCATACAAACACATAAACACATATCTCCACATATTCACATATCGACTTATTGGATTCAAGATGTGGCTCCCGTGGTATAGCACTTTGCTCTTAAGGATCAAGAGGTAGCTCCCGTGCATGTGGCACGTCCACATCATGTAGCACTTTGCCCCGCCGAATCAAGAGGTGGCACCTACTCACGTAGCACTTTGCTTCGCAAAGTCCTTCGTTCATGATCATGTCGCATACTTGTTTGATTTAAAAAACATACTTTTCATAGGGTTGTTCAATCGAGATTTAAAGCATACATATAGTTTGAAAACGAATGGAATGATAGCAAAAACCCACTTACAGTTGGATGTACGCGTGAAGGATAAATTCCGGGTTGCGAAATAGCACAAGAGTTCTTCCTCCTTGCCTTGAGATAATTCGAAAATCTGAGTGTGTGTAGTGTGTGAGTTTTGAAATTCTTGGAATGAAAATGATAGCCTTCTTCTCCTCCTCTTTGGTATGATTTATAAAGAATTAAAGTGGTGAGGTCTAAATTTGGTTAGAATAGGAGTTAGGGGATGTCAATCCCTTAACTCATGTCCTTCAATCCCATAACTCAAGTTCCACAATTTTGGATGATGATTTTGGATGGTATTAATTTGAATTGAGTGATAATATTTTACTTGGGTGGGTAATAAATGAGGCACAAAATTTGGGGTCTTTACATCTCTCCCTCCTTATTGGAAGTTTCGTCCTCGAAACTTGAATCAACTTGGTTTTGAAAGAGGTATGAGTATTTTTCTCGAATCTTTTCTTGTATTTCCCAAGTGGCTTCCCTTTCTGTGTGATTTGACCATTCAACCTTGACGTAAGGGATAGTTCTCCGCCTCAGTGTTTGATCTTTAGTGTCCACGATCCGGATTGGAATTTCTTCGTACTTCAGAGTCTCATCCAAGCTCCCTTGATCCACCAGGGGTGCTGTTTCGAGTATATGGCTTGGATCGGCAATGTACTTCCATAGTTGTGACATGTGGAAGACATTATGAACTCGGGATATGCTTGGAGGTAGTGCTATTCGGTAAGCCAATGTTCCAACTTTCTCAAGAACTTCAAAGGGTCCCACATATCTTGGCCTCAGCTTTCCCGCCTTGTCAAAACGGATGACTCCTTTCATGGGTGAAACCTTCACGTAGACTTTTTCGCCAACGTTGAATTCTAATGGTCTTCTCTTCATGTCGGCCCAACTCTTTTGTCGATCCTGGGCTGCCTTGAGCCTTTCTCTAATGATAATGATTTTGTCAGTGGTGGTTTGTATTAATTCAGGTCCGGTGACGGCCCTTTCTCCTACCTCGTCCCAGTACAGGGGCGATCGGCATTTGCGCCCATATAATGCTTCGTACGGCGCCATTCCTATGCTGCTATGATAACTGATGTTGTATGCAAATTCGACTAAAGGTAAAAGTTCGCTCCAGTTTGCGCTGAAATCCATGGTGCAAGCTCTTAGCATGTCCTCAAGAGTTTGGATGGTCCTTTCTGTCTGCCCATCGGTTTGTGGGTGGTAAGATGTGCTAAGTGTCACCTTGCTTCCCATTGCTTGTTGAAAACTTTTCCAAAATCGGGATACGAATCTGGGGTCTCTGTCTGATAAGATGCTCACTGGAACTCCATGCAGCCGTACAATTTGGTCCATGTACAAGGTTGCCAGTTTGTCGAGGTTGTAGTTCATGCGGACCGGTAGGAAGTGCGGGGATTTGGTGAGTCTATCTACAATTACCCATAGTCCATCGTGAAGTTGTTTTTAGTTTGGTAAGCCCGCTACAAAGTCCATGGAGATGTGCTCCCATTTCACTCGGGAATCTCAAGAAATTGAAGTAGTCCTCCAGGTCGCTGGTGCTTGGCTTTGACTTGTTGGCATACTAAGCATCGAGCGACGAATTCTTGTGACGTCCTTCTTCATTCCATTCCACCAGAAATTTTGTTTAAGGTCTTTGTACATCTTTGTGCTTCCGAGATGGATGGAGAACTTTGATTTATGTGTTGTAGCCATTACTTCTCGTCTAAGGTCTTTCACGTTTGGTACACATAACCTTCCTTTCATCCATAAAGTTCCATCATTGTCTGTCGTGAAATCGGGTAACTTCCCTTCCTTAACTTGTTCTTTCAGTTTAGTCAGGCTAGGGATAAGCTGAAAGGGACGCTAAAATCATCTTCCCTGTGCCCTTCCGACTTAGTGCGTCTGCCACCTTATTTGCTTTCCCTGGATGGTAGCTTATCGTAAGGTCATAGTCCTTTAAGAGTTATATCCATCGTCTTTGCCTCATATTCAATTCCTTCTGGGTGAACAAATACTTGAGACTCTGATGGTCCGTGAAAATTTCACACTTGGCACCGTAGAGGTAATGCCTCCATATTTTCAAGGCAAAAACACAGCTGCTAACTCAAGGTCATGCGTAGGATAGTTTTGTTCATATGGTTTGAGTTGCCTCGAAGCATATGCAATCACTCTCCCTTCTTGCATGAGTACACACCCCAAGCCATCCTTTGATGCATCACTGTAGATCGTAAAGTCCTTGTCCTCGGTGGGTAAAACTAGTACCAGTGTGGATGCTAGCTTTTTCTTTAATGTCTCAAAGCTTTCCTCACATTCTTTACTCCAAATAAATTTTGAGTTCTTTTGGGTGAGTTTGGTGAGAGGTATGGCTATTGAAGAAAATCCATTGACGAACTTTCGATAATATCCCGCTAATCCCAAGAAACTTCGAATCTACGTTACTGTCTTTGGTATTGGCCAATCCATTACTGCTTCCACCTTTTTAGGATCCATTGACACGCCTCTTGCTGATATGATATGACCCAAGAATGCGACACTTTCTAGCCAGAATTCGCACTTTTTGAATTTGGCGTATAATTCTTTATCACTTAAGGTTTGATGGGTAAGACGAAGGTGTTCTTCGTGTTCTTCTTTACTCGGAGAGTATACGAGGATATCATCGATGAATACTACGATGAATCTATCCAGAAATGGCTTGAATATTCGGTTCATCAAGTCCATGAATGCGGCTGGTGCATTTGTAAGCCCAAATGGCATTACTGTGAACTCGTAATGCCCATATCTCGTTCTGAAAACAGTTTTTGGGATATTCTCCATCTTGACTTTCAGCTGATGGTAACCCGACCTCAGATCGAGCTTTGAAAAGACCTTAGCTCCTTTGAGTTGGTCGAAGATGTCATTTATCCTTGGGAGAGGGTACCGATTCTTGATGGTGATCTTATTTAGCTCCCTGTAATCGATGCATAATCTCATGCTTCCGTCTTTTTTCTTCACAAATAGGACGAGGGCTCCCCATGGAGATGCACTTGGTCTAATTTGCTTCTTGTCCAAAAGTTCTTGTAGTTGCTCCTTAAGTTCTTTCAACTCAGCTGGGGCCATGCGATAAGGTGCCTTCGAGATTGGTGCAGTGCCTGGCATTATGTTGATTTCAAACTCTACTTCTCGGTCTGGCACTAGTCCTGGCAATTCTTTGGGAAAAATGTATGGGAAGTCTTGTACCACTGGGATATCCTCTATTTTAAGTTCGGCTCCTTCCCTTGCATCGCTTATCGTGGCCAGATGCAATTCTTCACCATCCTTCATGGCTCTCCAAGTTTGAGCCGCAGATAATAATGACTTCCGGGCTTTAGTTCTACCATGGAAATGACTTCTTTGTTGTCTGAAGTCGTTAGCTTGACGTCTTTGCTATGACAATCAACTATTGCATGGTGTCTAGCTAACCAATCCATACTTAAAATGACGTCAAATTCTACCATGTTGAGTTGAATCAAGTCGGCGCTAAATGTTTTATCATTTATGCCAATCTTGCGGTCTAGACGGATCTTATTTGTCTCTAGAGTTTTGTTGGCGGGGGTCGCCACTCTATATGGTTCATCGAGTAAAACAGGCCTAAGTTTTAACTTCTTAGCAAACCTTTTTGACAAAAACGAGTGTGTGGCACCACAATCAAACAATACATAAGCATATAATTTCTTCAGTAAAATGGTACCTGCCACGACGTCACTCGCATCCTCCGCTTCTTCCTGAGTTATTGCATAGACTCGGGCATTGGGTTTGCTTTCTTTTGGTTTGATCGGTGGACCTCCAGTGCTTGTGTCAAACCCCTTTTTATCCTCCTCAGGACAATCTGCGATTCTATGACCAAATTTACCGCATCGAAAGCATGCTCCGCTCACCTTACGACACTCTCCAATATGTGATAGGTCGCATAAAGGGCATTTAGGAATGGCCTTATTAGTCTGTCAAAAAGCAGGTCCCATGATGTACTGGTTCAGTCTCTTAAATCTTTGGTCATTGTCAATTGGTCGTTGAGGTGGAGGTCGTTTGCGTTTGAACTCTTCCTCTCGACGTTGGATGTCGGTCTCAACTCTAATGGCTGCCCCCATTAGGTCCCAAGGTTTGTGGTTTAATATATTGCCAGAGCTGTCTGGATTCGGCTGTTCAAACCCTTTTTGAAACGATGTATTTTTAAGCTTTCATCTGCCATGATGGTTGGGGCGTAGGTTCCAAGGGCATGGAACCTCGAAGAGTAATCTATTACTGACATCCCAGGGGTCTGCATCAGATTGTCAAATTCACTCAACTTTTGGATTCGAACTGCTGCTGGAAAGTACTGCTTCAGGAATGCGCTGCGGAAACCTTGCCAAGTGATCGGCTCTGCTTCTGCCAATGATGGGGATATGCTTTCCCACCACTTTCGAGCTTGGTCCACGAGAAAAGGCGTCGTGACGTCAACCTTGATATCCAGAGGTACTTCAAGCAATCAGTGATGATTTTCAACTTCTTTTAGCCAGTTTTGAGCTATTTCTGGGTTTGGGTTTCCATCGTAAGTTGGTACTCGATTTTTACGAAGGGATTCGTAATGATACTTGATCCCTTGTGGTTGCTGGACTGATGGTAGTGATGGTTGGTTGGAAGTTGGGTTTACAAATCCTTGGAGAGTTGTAGCCACAATAGTCGCGATTGTCATCAAATCCTCACGGTTTAAACCCACCCTTGGAGGCGATGGTGGAGGGTCTTGGTTTCTGTCTGCCTCGTTAACACTGCCATTGTTGGGAGGAAATCGTAGCGAGGGTTGCGGTTTTGACAAGGAGGTCGCCCAGCCATTTCCTACAATTCGAATAATTCTAAGGTTGTTGTGCAAAGGTGTATACAAATAGGTCACGTTGGAAGTAGGCTTAGATGTAGAAAAGAAAATCGACACTTTTATTAATAATTGGAAATGCTTACAATTAAATCAAATAAGTCAAGCTTCTAGCGAATTTATTTAATTTAAAGTGCTTCTAAAACATCTTAGCATAAATCATTCTACGAGCTAGTCTATTACTTCTCCGTCGCCTAACTCTTCCTCATCTTCTCCCTCTTCCATAGGCTCTTCTTCATGGTTTTCTTCCTCTTCCATAGGTTCCTCTTCGGGGTCTTCTTCTCCTTGAAGGTTATCGTTGATCTCTTGCAAGTTGTTTAGGGTGAACAACATTCCATTATTGGTCTCTGTCAAGTGTTTGTTAGTAATCTCCAGTGTCTCATTCCGAGCTCTTAGTTGTTCTATCTGTTGATTCGACACCTGAAGCCTTGCATTTGCGACCCTGTGTAGAGTATCGAGCCTAGTGATTTCTTCCTTTGCTTCCCGGAGCTGTTCGGCGGAGTGGTGGTAGTAATATGAGAATCGTTGAACTTCTTGGTGTAGATGGTCCCTTATCTCGAGGAGCTCGGTTATGTTTTGCTTGAGTCCCTCTACTTCACATTCTAGATTCCGGATCATGTTGGTCGAAGCGCGGGTCGTCATTACCTAATTTCAAGGGAGTGGATATATATTAAATTTTGGGATTAATAACAATGATAAGGAAAATTAAAATAAAATTGGTCTCAAATTTATTTTCATTTATTTATTTATTTATTTTATACTTTTTTTAAATTTCGAGACTTGGGAGTATTAATGGGTATCCTAAATGAATCAATAACCCATGATGAATTTGGAAATGACTTGCGAATTTAAGAGGAATTGATGGTTGAAATCTTGAATAATTATGGTTCTTTAGGGCGTGACTTGTGGTTCCAAATTGGCGTCCTTTCCTTATCTGTAATCTGACGAAATCATAGGGCTTTTACTACTGGCATTATTTCGAGCAAGATCCTGAATTTAATTTGATTTTTGTGTTCGAAAGTTCGATTAAATAGGTAGTGAAATTTTTCGAAATTTAGGGTTCTTATGAGGCGAAAATCTTGTTTCGAAATTGAGTACTTTACTAATTTATAATTTCGATTTGGTAAGGGGTTTTTGATAGGGATTAAATATCGGTCATAAACCCAAAATTAATTTTAAATTTATGTTCGGATTGATGGAGAAATCGTTGGTCGTAATTTTTCGTCATTTAGGGTTTATAGAGCGTGAGGTGCGGCTCGAAATTGATCGTCTTACCTTGTTTATAATGGGAACAATTACGATTGACATACCGAAGTTAATTGGAATTTCGTGTTCGAATTGTCTGTCAAATCGGATGCTGAAATTCCGTAAAAATTAGGGTTCTTGAGCGTGATTTTAGGCTCAAAATTGGCCTTCCCTTGTTGTTAATTTGAATTTTCCAGAGGGCTTTTGACATATACGTCATGTGGAATATTTACCGCAAACTAATTCAAATTCTACGTTTGGATTGATGGAAGAAACGAATTTGGAATATTTCCACATTTTAGGGTTCTAAGGGCTAAATTTCCGGTCCTCAATTAACAACCTTCCTTTGTTTGTGAGTTGGAAAAGGCATAGGGCTTTTATTAGGGATGATAATTGGATCATTAACCCGAATTTAATTTATTTTTAGCGTTAGAATCAGGGAGAAATCGGAGGTCTAATTTTCTGCTGAATTAGGGTTCATAAGGATGAGAATTTGATTGGCGATTGTTCATCCAACAGTGAACGGATTTTGCAATTGACAGGGGGCTTTTGTTCATCTATGATCGTCGGCCATCGTGGTTTGTCGAGGTAGTCGATCGGTGGTCGGCGGTGAGAGATCGGAAAAATGACGAGTATGGAGTGCGCGAATTTCGATCGCGAAATCGGTCATGCTAACGCCTTTTGTTCAGCTCGATACCTAATGTTGTAGCTTCGTCTCAGGGAGGTGATCAAGGTGGTGAGTCGAAGTTCCGACGAAGGGCAGCGGCAACGCGGCGAGTTTCTCACGGTTGTTGCTTCGTTTATTTTTATTTTTATTTTTTTCAGATTTCCAGATTTTTTTTTTTTTTGTAAATAAATTTTATTTTCAGATTGTTAAATCATGATTCCCAACTTGTTTTCGATTTACTCAGTTGGTCTATTAGATCCGGGATTTATAATCCGGTTGATTTATATCAACCAAAAATCTTTTCCCAGCGGGATCATGGAACCTGGTTTTGCTCTGATACCACTAAAATGTCACGCCCCGAGATCGGAGCGCATGACACCGGCGTCGGATCCAAACATGATATTTGGACACAACAAGCCTCGTGTACAGATCTGTACTAAAACCAGTCTTTTATTCCATAATCAAATAAAATGTCATTACAACTTCAAATACGAGATCCAAATGTCTCGTTCAAAAACAAAGTGCGGAAACGTAAATAAGTAATAAATCTTCTTGAGACTTCTAGTGGATCATCATCCCCAGAATTGCTCTTGTTCCTCTTCCTCGATTTTGTCTGGGAGGGGAGGTAAGGGGGGTGAGTGTTTGGGAAAAACACCCAGCAAGTAGGGGCCGATTGAACAGTAAAAACACATATATCTTCATAGCAGAAATCATTTTAAACAATTCTTTAACAAAATCATAGATCTTGGCATAAAAACACATAAACACATATCTCCACATATTCACATATCGACTTATTGGATTCAAGAGGTGGCTCCCGTGGTATAACACTTTGCTCTTAAGGATCAAGAGGTGGCTCCCATGCATTTGGCACGTCCACATCATGTAGCACTTTGCCCCGCAGAATCAAGAGGTGGCTCCTACTGTAGCACTTTGCTCCGCAAAGTCCTTCGTTCATGATCATGTCACATACTTGTTTGATTTAAAAAACATACTTTTCATAGGGTTGTTCAATCAAGATTTAAAGCATACATATAGTTTGAAAACGAATGGAATGATAGCAAAAACCCACTTACAGTTGGATGTACGCGTGAAGGATAAATTCCGGGTTGTGAAATAGCACAAGAGTTCTTCCTCCTTGCCTTGAGATAATTCGAAAATCTGAGTGTGTGTAGTGTGTGAGTTTCGAAATTCTTGGAATGAAAATGATAGCCTTCTTCTTCTCCTCTTTGGTATGATTTATAAAGAATTAAAGTGGTGAGGTCTAAATTTGGTTAGAGTAGGAGTTAGGGGATGGCAATCCCTTAACTCATGTCCTTCAATCCCATAACTCAAGTTCCACAATTTTGGATGGTATTAATTTGAATTGAGTGATAATATTTTACTTGGGTGGGTAATAAATGAGGCACAAAATATGGGGTCTTTATAGATAGTCTAAACTCCTAGCCCACACAGAATCACAAAGCTCATGTTCTTTAACGTCTCACATGGAAAGACCTCACCCAGTTGTGATAAATAACCAACTGTTACAATGGTATTCACTCTTCTATTTTAGCTCACAAATACAATGAATAGAGTGAATACAAAGGCACAAATGATTACATGATGAATCTGATACAGCAAGGTAAGAGGTGCAAAAGGTTTGGGGAGTGCTTTTCATTTAACAGCTTTTGTCTTTGAAATTTCCCAATTGAATCCTAAGTGGGTTTGCTTTAGAAGGCTTGGTTTGATCTTCAATCAGCTGTTAATGAGCTTCCAAATCTTGTATATATAGCCTCTAGTATATAGTCGTTGGGATAATTTTGGTAAACTTTCAAACATTGCAACGGTCATGTTCTGCTTCTGGGCTATTTTTGGAAGTCCGCTGGTCGGGTCCGCTGGTCGAGTCCGCTGCCCGAGTCCGATGGTCGGGTCCGCTGCCCGAGTCCGCTAGTCGGGTCCGTTGGCCTCTACTGGTTCAAAGTACGCTGGCCTCTACTGGTTCAAAGTCCGCTGGCCTTTACTAGTTAGAAGTCCGATGGCCTCCACTACTTCGAAATCCGCTGGCCTTTACTGGTTAGAAGTCCGCTGGTCTCTATTACTTCAAAGTCCGTTGGAATCTACTGGTGCGAAGTCCGTTGACCTCTACTAGTTAGAAGTCTGACGGCCTTTCCTAGTTAGAAGTGCGATGGACTCTACTACTTCGAAGTCCGTTGGACTCTACTGGTGCGAAGTCCACTGGCCTTTACTACTTCGAAGTCCGGTGACCCAAGATCTGTTGTCAACCTTGCTGTTCAACATCTGTTGTGTTATGCTCTTGATTATAGCTCTTGATTCGTTGATTTCTGGGCAAAGTGATCAACATGAAATTTGTAGCCCTTTCTTTTAGCTTTCCAAAAAATCAAGAATCGCTTGATTTCGAGTTTGTATGAGAGAGTTATGTTTGAAATACGAGGCGATGCTCTTGCTGTAAGTTTGCTGGATGTAGCAGCACATGGCATGACTTGCAAAATCTTTTTGGCCATCTTAGCATCCGAATCAGTCTTTGACTTCTAAAGATGACTTGTAGATCTTCGTCTTAGCTTTCCAACCCATACTGAACAGTCCTGTTTTGATAATCGAGCAGAGAGTTATGGATAATATACCACAGTTGCTACAATCTGTCTGTTGATGTTTCAGCTTTGTACCAGCAGACACTTGAATATAATATGCTGGCCTGAAATACGATTTTTAGAGAATTAATTTGGCTATCCAACGCATTTGAAAGCAAGTCGTTTTGATATTCTAACTATGAGATATGATTGATTTAGTCAACAACACTCGGGGTCTACTGGTTGCATCTACTGGTCCAGTAGACATTTGCTTTTGTCTACTGGTTCAGTTTACTTCAACCCATTTCTTTTCTAATCATCAAGCTCCTAATCAAGATCTATTCACTGCACACTTGATGAATTATGTTAGCAACACAATAACAAGTTTTGTTAACATCAAAACAAAGATTATTCGGGTTTCCAAAACCCAACAAGCTCCCTATTTTTTATGATCACAAAACTTGAATAAAAATATGAACATTAAAGAACAATGTTGGAAGGCTTGGATTATCTTCAATCAACTGTTATTGAGCTTCCAAATCATGTATATATAGCCCAAAGTAATGATATATACGCTAGATACAAGAATATAGCCGTTAGGATAGTTTTGGTAAGCTTTTTCAAACATTGCAACAATCATATTCTACTTTCTAGGCTATTTTTGGAAATCCAGTGGTCGGATCCGCTGATCGAGTCCGCTAGCCTCTACTGGTTCAAAGTCTGTGGCTTTTACTAGTTAGAAGTCTGCTGGCCTCTACTACTTCGAAGTCCGCTGGCCCAAGGTCTGCTGCCAACCTTGCTGTTCAACATCTATTGTGTTATTCTCTTGATTCGTGTTTTCTGGGCAAAGTGATCAACATGAAAGTTGTAGCACTTTCTCTTTGCTTTCTACAAAATCAAGAATCACTCGATTTCGAGTTCATATGAGAGAGTTATGCTTGAAATACGAGGCGATGCTCCTACTGTACGTTTGCAGGATGTAGCAGCACATGTCATGACTTGCAGAAGCCTTTTGACCATCGTAAAGTCCAATTCAGTCTTTGACAAAAGATAATTTGTAGATCTTCGTCTTAGTTTTCCAACCCATACTGAACCATTTAGTTTCGATAAGCGAGCTGAGAGTTATGGTCGATATACCATAGCTGCTACAATCTGTCCGCTGTTGTTTCAGCTTTGTACCAGCAAACACCTGCAGACATATTTTTGTCAAGTAAACCTTCGAATCTAGTCTGATGACCTGAAATAAGACTTGTAGAGAATTGAGTTTGCTATTCAACCCCTTTAGAAGCACGTCGTTTCGATGTTCGAGCTATGAGATATGATTGATTTAGTCAACAACGCTCGAGGTCTACTGATTGTATCTACTGGTCCAGTAGACCTTTGCTTTTGTCTACTGGTCCAATTTACTTCAACCCATTTCATCAAGCTCATAATCATGATCTATTCACTGCACATTGTTAGCAACACACTAACAAATTTTGTTAACATCAAAACAAAGATTATTTGGGCTTCCAAAACCCAACATAATTCTAAAGTATTACATATATAAGAATCTTTATGTATGATATCTGCTTTTATAATTTGTCTCACCTCTGGTGAGATAAAATATTCTTCTTCTTTGATAAAAAAAATTTAATTAAATTTCCATCATAGAAATATTGTGTGGATAGATCATGCGATTTTTAATATAATTGATTTGCTTGCTTGTAAATAAGAAAACGACTCAATATAAGATAAGTATTTAATTATAACATGTATTTGAAATATTTGGCCGAAAGCCATTGGCCAAGCTGACATTATTTGTTTGTACGAGCCAGAAGATGTCGAACGATTGTAATAAATACTCCAAAAGATATATATATATATATATATAGTATACTCCCACTTTATGAAAATCGAAAAGAGCACAAATGCATTTGTGTTAAATAAATTAACGTTTCAATATGTGTTTTTAAAATATATGCATTTAAACCCTGTATATTGTTGACCGGCTGTCCTCATTTAATGAGGGCAGCTAGTGGTTGGGAGTTGGAGGTTGGTGGGTGTGCATTTAATGCACATCTTCAACCCTATAAAGAGCTCTTCTGATTTTTTTTTCATTTATTCCATTTCAGAGTGTTCTCTCATATCTCTACATTTGAGTGTGTATTCTATATATTTGTGAGGTAGTTTTCTCCTATATTGAGAGTGTTGTTCTCTTTGAAAGATAGAGAGAGGTTGTAACCCACAAATTATTATAGTGGAATCTTTTCATCTTGCCCGTGGTTTTTACCTTAATAATTTTTAAGGGTTTTCCACGTAAATTCTGGTGTCCATTTTATTCTTCATTTTCAGTATTTTTTCTATCTCATTTTGCCGCACCTGGGGCCAACAAGTGGTATCAGAGCCTCGTTGTAAAAATCTTAAAAATTCTAAGTATGCTCTATGGTTGCAGTCTTGACTGATCTTCAACATCAGAAAAGTTTGAGATATTTTTTTTATTGAGACAATTTTATTGTTGTCAGAATGGCGGCACGGTTTGAGATTGAAAAATTCAACGAAAGTAATTTCATGTTGTTGAAAATGAAGATGCAAACAGTTCTACGAAAAGATCGTTGCTTGGCGGCTATTAGAGATAGGCCGAAGGAGGGCATGGACGATGAAAAGTGGAATGAGATTAACGGTAATGCTATTGCCAATTTGCATTTGGCTCTAGCCGATGGGGTATTGTCAAGTATCACCGAAATAACAAATGCAAAAGATACTTGGGATACTCTGACAAACCTGTACGAGGCCAAGTTACTACGCAACAAGATTTTCTTAAAGAGAAGGCTTTATACTCTTCGGATGTCAGAATCCTCATCGGTGACTGACCATATCAATACACTGAATACTCTATTTGCCCAGCTCACTACTTTGGGGCATAAAATAGAGGAAGTTGAACGTGTGGAGCTTCTCCTTCAAAGTCTACCGGATTCATACGATCAACTCATCATCAATCTGACCAACAATATCACTAATGATATATTAGTCTTCAATAATGTTGCAGCCGCGGTTCTTGAAGAAGAAAGTAGGCGCAAGAACAAGGAAGACGGGTTGGCAAGTTTGAAGCATGCAGAGGCTTTGTCAATGATGAGAGGAAGATCGATGGAACGTGACTCCAGTGGGAGCCACAAGTATGGTAGATCCAAATCCAGAAGTAATAAGAAGAATTTTTACTGCTATAAATGTGGCGGTAAATGGCACTTCAAGAAAGATTGTACGAGTAAGAAGAGTGTCGAGAAAGATTCTCAAGGAAATGCTGCCAGTACCTCAGATGGTGGAGAAATATTGTTCAGCGAAGCAGCAACCGTTGCGTAAGGAAGACAAAAGCTTTGTGATGCATGGATAATGAACTCAGAAGCGACATGGCACATGACGTCTCGGAGATAATGGTTCGATCAGTATGAACCAGTCTCGGGAGGATCAGTATTCATGGGAAATGACCATGCCTTGAAAATCGCTGGGGTTGGAACCATCAAATTAAAAATGTTTGATGGTACTATTCGCACCATACAAGAAATACGCCATGTGAAGGGTCTAACAAAGAATCTTTTGTCTTTGGGACAACTAGATGATATCGTGTGCAAGACCCGTATCGAAAATGGGATCATGAAAATCGTGAGAGGCGCGCTTGTAGTAATGAAGGCGGAAAAGATTGCTGCAAATCTTTATATACTTTTGGGGAAAACCACAAAGAGGCAGAACTAGCTGTTGCATCGACTAGTTTGGGAGAAGACATAACAGTGTTATGGCATAGAAAGCTTGGCATATATCAAAACGGGGGTTGAAAGTTCTCTCAGAATGGAAGCTGCTGTCGGGGCTTACAAAAGTGACTCTACCCTTTTGTGAGCATTGTGTTATCAGTAAACAACACAGACTAAAGTTTGGCACATCTACAGTCAAGAGCAGCGGTATATTGGAACTGATTCATTCTGATGTTTGGCAAGCACCGGTTGTATCTCTAGGAGGAGCGAGATACTTTGTCTCGTTCATTGATTATTTCTCTAGAAGATGCTGGGTGTATCCAATCAAGAAAAAATCAAATGTTTTTCCAGTCTTCAAAGTGTTCAAAGCGCGGGTTGAACTTGACTCTGAAAAGAAGATCAAGTGTTTGAGGACTGACAATGGGGGAAAATATACAAGTGAGGAATTTGATGCATTCTGTCAACAAGAGGGCATCAAAAGACAATTCACAACGGCTTTTACTCGCCTCAACAGAATGGAGTGGTGGAGCAGATGAATAGAACCCTGTTGGATAGAACAAGGCTATGCTGAAGACTGCGGGTCTAGCCAAGTCATTTTGGACAGAAGCAGTCAAGACCGCCAACTATATTATCAATCGATCTCCATCAGTGGAGATTGATCTGAAGACTCCGATGGAGGTGTGGACAGGCAAGCCAGCGGATTATTCTCGACTACATAGATTTGGAAGCCAGGTGTACGTTCTGTACAATGAGCAAGAAAGATCAAAGTTGGATTCAAAATCCAAAAAGTGTATCTTCTTGGGATATGCTGATGGTGTTAAGGGGTATCGCTTATGGGATCCCACTGCTCACAAACTTATTATCAGCAATGATGTTATCTTCGAGGAAGATAAAGTTAAGGGAGACAAATGCACACTGAATTCAGATACTACTACAACTCAGGTGGAAAATAAGACAGAAGAAGGTCAAGTTTCTTCTGAGGTACTACCAGAGCACGATGAACAAGAACCAGATGAGTCAGAGGTTCTTAAAGTTCGACAGTCTACTAGCGAGAGGAGACCAGCGGTTTGGCTTTCAGATTATGATACTGAAAAAAATATTGCATACTGCTTGCTGACAGAGGATGGTGAGCCATCGAGTTTCCTGGAGACTACTCGAAGTTCGGATATATCCCCATGGATGCAAGCTATGCAGGAAGAATTGGAGGCCTTGGACCAGAATAAAACTTGGGATCTTGTTACACTACCACGGCGACGGAAAAGCCATCGGTAATAGATGGGTCTATAAGATCAAACGTGATGATAACAACCAAGTGGAAAGATATCGTACAAGATTGGTGGTGAAAGGATATGCTCAGAAAGAAGGTATCGACTTCAATGAGATATTTTCTCCTGTGGTCCGACTTAATACAGTCGGAGTAGTATTGGTGTTATACACGGTGTTTGACCTATATCTAGAGCAGCTAGATGTGAAAATGGCTTTTCTTCATGGAGATCTTGAAGAAGAAATTTATATGCTCAACCAGAAGGTTTTGATTAAATAGGCAAAGAGAACTTGGTTTGCAGGTTGAACAAATCTCTGTACGGTCTCAAACAGGCGCCGAGGTGTTGGTACAAGAGATTTGATTCCTATATCATGAGCCTTGGGTACAACAGACTTAATGTAGATCCTTGTACATTTTTCAAGAGATCTGGGAGTGATGATTATATCATTTTGTTGTTGTACGTGGACGACATGTTGGTAGCAGGCCCCAACAAAGATCGAGTCAAAGAATTGAAGGCACAATTGGCTAGGAAATTTGATATGAAGGACTTGAGACCGGCAAACAAGATTCTAGGGATGCAAGTTCACCGAGACAGAAGTAACAAAGAGATTTGCTTTATCAGAAAAACTATTTGAAGAAAATCTTGCAACGCTTCAACATGCAAGATTGTAAGCCAATTTCTACCCCTCTTCCCGTTAACTTCAAGTTATCCTACGATATGTGTCCTAGCAGTGAAGCGGAGAGGATTGAGATGTCTCGAGTACCGTATGCATCAGCGATGGGAAGTTTAATGTTCGCTATGATCTGTACAAGACCAAACATTGCACAAGCAGTGGGAGCAGTCAGTCGGTACATGGCGAATCCTGGACGAGAGCATTGGAGTACAGATAAGAGGATCCTTATATACATTAAGGGTACCTCGGATGCTGCATTATGTTATGGAGGATCAGATTTTACACTTAGGGGCTATGTGGATTCAGATTATGCTGGTGATCCGGATAAAAGAAAATCTACTACTGGTTATGTGTTTACACATGCAGGAGGAGCAGTAAGCTGGGTTTCAAAACTGCAGACATTTGTAGCTTTATCTACAACGCAGGCAGAATATATGATAGCTACTCAAGCTTGCAAGGAGACGATATGAGCTCAAAGGCTATTGGAGGAGATTGACCATAAACAAGATAAATTTCATTTGCTTTGTGACAGTCAGAGTGCCTTGCACATTGCAAGGAATCCAGCCTTTCATTCTAGGACTAAACTCATTGGTGTTCAATTTCACTTTGTTCGTGAAGTAGTGGAGGACGGAAGTGTGGATATGCAGAAAATCCATACGTAGGAGAACGTAGCTGATTTTATGACAAAACCAGTTAATGGTGATAAATTTGAGTGGTGCAGATCTTCAAGTGGCCTAGCAAAAAACGTAAACAGCGGGGTAAGGTAAGATTGAAGGGTGTGGTGATGTGCTTGATTCTCAATCAAATCTCCAAGTGGGAGAAATGTTGACCGGCTGTCCTCATTTAATGAGGGCAGCTGGTGGTTGGGAGTTGGCGGTTGGCGGTTGGCGGGTGTGCATTTAATGCACATCTTCAACCCTATAAATAGAGACTTCTGATTTCATTTTCATCCATTCCATTTCAGAGTGTTCTCTCATATCTCTACATTTGAGTGTGTATTCTATAATATTTGTGAGGTAGTTTTCTCAAATTTTGAGAGTGTTGTTCTCTTTGAAAGATAGCGATAGGTTGTAACCCAGAAATTATTATAGTGAAATCTTTTCATCTTGCCCGTGGTTTTTACCTAATAATTTTTAGGGGTTTTCCACGTAAATTTTGGTGTCCATTTTAATCTTCTTTTTCAGTATTTTCTATCTGATGTTGCCGCACCTTGGGCCAACATATATAATATTAATAGGCGTTTAAACACCTGTGTTATATTGATAGGCGTTTAAACTCTTGCGTTTTTTTTATAAAAAAATAACCCCTATTTTTTTTAAAAGCAAAGCGTTTTAAACACCGTTTAAACCATTGTGTAACATTAATAGGCGTTTAAACACATGTGTTATATTAATAGGTGTTCAGAAATTCCTATAGTTTTAAAAAAATAACCATAGTGTTTTTAAAACCCAAAGCTTAAATCCCAGTGTAATATTAATATGCATTTACATCTCTATGCTATATTAAGAGGCGTTTAAACCCCTATGTCATATTAATAGGCGTTTAAATCAATGTGTAATATTAATTAACATTTAAACCACTATGTTTGAAAAAATAAGAAAAAACCCCTGAGTTTTTAAAACATAATGCATATTTCATATTTTATTAATTTTTCACATTTAATTACAATATTAAAATATTATTTTATTCAATTCAATTATTACTACGATAGTTATCCAATGTGATTTTATTATTCAATTTTTACTACTATCGATCAATTTATATTTTTACAAGGGGGGCCTACATTCGCGTTCTGCACATTCGTAGTAAAATAAACAAATAAAAAAATTAAATGCCAAAAAATGAATAATAAAATAAATTGTGAAATAGACATTATGATATGTTTTTTAGTTGATGAAAATAATTGAGGTAGTTAAATTTTTGTTTTAAAAACTCAGGGTTTTTCTTATTCTTTTGAAAAATATTGGGGGTTTAAATACCTATTTTTCCAGAATATTTACAAACCTTATATGTTATATCAAATATTATTTAAGAATATTGAAGGCATGTTGGGTGATGTGTATAAGGTGGGTGGCTCGTCGAGTGCGATAAATTTTTTTCTGACTAACAAACTTCTATGTCTTATCGTGTTTTTATGAAATTTAAAAGTCTAGAGATATTCAATCTAGATTTTTAATGACTCAACAAAAGTTTATTGGTATTCAATATAAAATTTATAAACTTTCTAGAAATTTACTATATTGCTTGCTGCAAGAGTCACAGATTTTTGAAGAAGTATCATTAGCATAATTTTCTGTTGATGACTTTTATTGCGATGTTTATGGCTTATTAGTCATACTGTTATAGTTATTATGTACTTTGTATTTTAGGTTAACGTACTCCTTATACTCTATTTTCTTATCAAAAAAAATTATTTAAGAATATTGATAAATCTTATATCTTAGTTAAATATTTTCAGAAATATTGACAAATCAGATGTTATATCCATGTTCTGTAATATTTAAAATCAACATTTTTTTTGGAATATTTGATATCAATATTCTTCATGTCTTAAATTATAGATGTAGCTATCAATGTAAAACGTGTTATTTTGCTCAAAAAGTTGTGTTCTTCTTAAAAAAAAAAAAAGTATCATAATATTTGAAATTATCAGCACGAGAGTATATCCAATAAATATAAAAATGAAACTAAATATTACATATGTGTTTCAACATATTTTGTAATAATATGAATTTATTAAAAATAACTTATATTATTTTCAGAGAATTAAGAATGTTTTAACCTTTAAGTTCACGATTTAATAGAACTTATTACATGACTCATTGCATCACATTATTACTGGAGCGTTAGTACACGACTTAATAAAATTTAGTGCGTCTTAAAGCGCAACATAAATACTCAATGTCTCAGCTCGCAACCAAAGCGCTGATGTGTAGAGGATGATTATATGACTTAGATCATGAACTTAGATCATAATATTTGAAGTCTATTGTATCAGCACCAGAGTTATCTCATGAAAGCGAGTTTTTCCTGTGATTGCAGATGTAGATTCTCCATCGTTAAAAAAAAAAAAACCATGTTATAAATAAATTTAATAATAAACAAGAGAAAAAAGAAGTGTCTTGAAGAATCACTTGGAATTGAATACTATTATTTCTCAAACCTTGACCATGTTAAATTTAATGGTAAACAATGGAAAAAAGAAGGGTCTTGAAGAATCACTTGGAACTCTATTATTTCTCAGCATTTAATAATCGAATACTCACAGTTATCCTACATTTGTTTGTTCCACATAAATGAAAAGATAATAAAGTGAAAATGGTATCGAATATTCACGAACATGAATTTTTTTATTAATATCCATACTCAATCAATCACATACACGTTTCAACTATGATCTGCCGACAGCTGTTGCTTCCTTAGATGGAGAGCTGTCCCCAAATTATTGTAGTCCACGTGGACAATCATCTCAACCATCCCCAAAATGTCGTTGTTTAAATCCCAGCATTATCATTTCATTCTAAGCACTCTTCATCCACGTTGAACAGCGATTTTCAAGCTATTGAATTGAATTAACACTGAAAATGATGAGCAGGAAGGGGAGTTATTTGAAAATGAAGACTGCTTACGAAGCAGACAATGCGATGATTAATTCTGATTTGGAGGAAGTCGGGAATTCGTTGAAACAATTGGCGAGTCACGCGATGCTGGGTGGTGTCTTTGGATTAGTGACTACCGTCCTCAAATGGGTTGCTTTCCTTGTTGCTATGTAAGTTTTACCCTTCAATTCTTGAGCAACTTTTTACTTCTGTTTCGAATCAATCGGGACTTGGGTTATCTTGACTGGGCTGTGTGATTGGTTTGATATTATGTTATATGAATATTTGATGCCTCCAAAGGCAGCATAATCGTTGATTTGTTTTTATAGTTCTTTGTCTTTACGAATGTTTTTTTTTTTTTGTATGTGCAGTTACTTGTTGATCTTGGATCGAACAAACTGGAAAACCAACATCCTTACATCCCTTCTAATCCCTTACATTTTCCTCACTCTTCCGTCATTGTTGTTCAACTTGATAAGGTAATTATCCTCATTCCTTCCAAGAACACATTTTTATCTTAGCAGCTTCTGTAATTATTTGATTTTTTTTATATGACATGGATAAAAATACAGGGGACAAGTTGGAATATGGATTGCTTTCATCGCTGTCGTGGTACGTCTGTTCTTTTCTAGACAGTTCCCAGGTATGTCACAATTTACTTTCAACCCATATTACGAATTACGAGCATAACCAACACTAGTGGTCTCACATAATGAACTTCCATGTTATGGGTTTTGGAATTTGGATCTCTCTTCTAATCGTACCTCCTACTTGGCTCAAAGACATAATCACAAGTGTAATTTGTGAATGCAGAGTGGCTGGAATTGCCGGCATCATTGATCCTTCTTATCGCGCTGGCTCCGACCTTGGTTGCTGATAGTATAAGGGGACACTGGATTGGACTCGCAATCTGCCTCATCATCGGGTGTTACTTGCTGCAGGAGCACATTCGAGCATGTGGTGGATTCAAGGATTGCTTTACAAAGAGCAGTGGCATTTCGAACTCCATTGGGATACTCCTACTCTTCGTGTATCCGGTTTGGGCCCTCGTTGTTTGGCTCATCTAGATGTCAAATGTTTCAGCTTTTCGGTTTAGAATTCGATTCGAGTGTGTGAGAGACTTATGTTATACATCACGTTTGTTTGTTTCTGACGTCAGGGATGAACCCAACAGTATGTTCATAAGCTTTGATCTAAGTTATTTTGATTACATATCGTGGAAATTATTCTCGGCAAGTATGTTCACAAATATCAGGCTGTGATTCGTGGATTCATGTTATACATCACGTTTTCTTTCCAGAAAATTTTGGATTCAGTCTCATTTTGAACTTGATATTCAAGAATTTCCTTGTTTCAACTTTTTTGTACACTATCAATACAACAATTGGACTCTTGAACTGTCAACTATACCGAACTGAAAATATTTGTATCAATAAATTTTAGATTGATATACAAACTTTTGGTTCGTAATACCGAATTTTAGTTCATAAAATCAATTAACTTTGGTTTAATATGATATATTTATTTGATGAGAAACCAATTGACATGATATCTACCAAGAGTACATATTGCTATGTATGCGTTTGACAGAGAATCGAAGAAAGGGTGCTGCGCTAATTCCTTTGCTTCACGAAGGGATTTGCGAGAATCTTGTATATATGTAGAGTAAATTGAACGAGATCATAGTGGATTCATTCAGCCCTGAAAGTAGGATTATTTGGGATCCGAACTAAGTAATTTGCGTGTTCTTTATCGTGCTCTTCCTTGATCTATATTGTTATTGTGTTCATATTGTTTCCCACATGATCTTCATGTGTCAATTCATATTGTCAATCGATTGGGTTTGATTCTCAACTGGCTGGCATCAAAGCCAGGTTTGTCCCGTTCAGATTAACAACCTTGATAATCTCATTTGCGAAATCTTGTGTCCGATTTTCTTGATCCCAACTTCTTGCACTCAAAAACACCACCTCACGAATTCTTGATCTGATATTCTTGAAGAAAGACTACTGGCTAGGGAATATCATCAATCATGTCAAACCTCAAGATTTGAACTGAAAAAGTTTGGACAAAATGATTTTAATCTATTGCGAGAAAAGATGATAGCTCATCTGGGAACTTGGAGCTGGATGAAGCTCTCAAGGGCGAGTCAGAGATACCAGATAACAGAAAACAAAGATTGAGATTCTAAAGAAAGCACGGAACACAATTATCCTAAGCCTAAACGATCAAATCTTAAGGAAAGTGGTATAGGAGAAAATTGCATGCAAAATGTGGAGAAAATTGAAACAGTTGTACATGACTAAAGCATTACCGAATAGGATTTACCTAAAACAGAATCCTATGGTTACGAATGGATGTGAACAAATCAATAGATGGGAATGTTGATGAATCACTAAGTTACTGTCTGATCTTGAGAACACTGAATGTCAAAATTGATGAGGAAGATCAAGCAATCTTTCTGTTAAATTAATTACCAAAGGTCTATGACCAACTACAAGACACTTAAGTATGCGAGGCATACACTGACTATGAATGGAGTAATTGGTGCTGCATATTCAAAAGAACTGGATTTGCAAGCATCTGGTAAACAGCATAAATCCATGGGCAAAGTACTAAATGTAAGAGGAAGGACTCTTGAGAGAAAAGAAGTACTAGGGCAGAAAACAATCAAGGTTCAAGTCAAGGACTAGGAAAGTTTGTTGGACTTGCGATAAAGAGAGCCATGTAGAAGATATTGCCCTCAAAGAAAAGTGAATCATAAACCCGAAAATAACTCTGGAAATGACAATGCAAATTTCTTAGATGGATATGAAGATGCAGATGTGATCGCAATATCCCTTAATAAAATGAATGGATCATGGGTTCAGGATGTACGCACCACATGTGTCCGGGGAGGGATTGGTTCTTTGATTACAAGGAAGTAAATATTGGACAAGTACTTATTGGCAATAATGAATCATGTAGAATACATGGTATTGGGCCAGTGAAAGTGAAAATATACGACAGATCAGTCATCATAATACCAGAAGTAAGGTTCATTCACGACCTAAAACGCAATTTGATCTTCTTAGGTACTTTAGATCAAAAAGGTTTAACCTATAAAACCACACAAGGAATTCTGAAGGTCTTGAAAGGATCACTTGTAGTTATGAAAAGAATTTAAAGCAACGGTTACATATACCACAAGGGACCACTATTGTTGGTGAAGCTGGTGTTATTACGAGTGACAAGAGGCAGACCAACTTATGACACAAAAGAGTTGGCCACTTCCGTCTCAAAAGGCTTGCAAGAGTTGGGCAAACAAGGCCTACTGGACCCGAATCAAATCAGTAGCCTTGATTTCTGTGAAAATTGTATACTCGGTAAAGCACACAGGCTCAAATTCTACATTGCTGTTCACATAACCAAACCCACTTTGGGCTACATTCACTTGAACCTGTGGGGATCATCGAAGGTACCTTACTCACTGTCTAAGTCCCAATATTTTTTTCTCTTATTGATGATTTCTCTCGAAAAGTATTGCATTATTTTCTAAAAACAAAAAAAAATGTAGCCTTCAATAAATTCGTGGAGTGGAAGACCTTGGTAGAAAACCAAACAGGGAAGAAAATAAAAAGTCTAAGAACTGATATTGTGCTAGAGTTTTGTAACTCAGAGTTTGACAAATTCGGTGCAAATTCTGGAATAGTAAGGCATGCAACTTGTATACACACCACAACAAAATGGTCTAGCCGAGCGAATGAATAGAACTATCATGAGCAAGGTTAGATGCATGCTAATTGAAAGTGGTTTACCAAATAAGTTTTGGGCAGAAGCTGCTTCAAGCTTGTTACCTCATGAATAGGTCTCTATCATCTGCCATGAATTGATGGTTCCAGAACAAAAATGGTCCAATGTAAAACCTAAATACAACCACTTAAGAGTCTTTGGGTGCTTGTGTTGATAAGTTGATAAGATTAAAAGTCTTTTATCTTGTTATCTATCTATCCTTTTATTTAAATTATAGATTAGATTGCTTCCTTTATTTTAGGTAGAAGAGTCATCTATATATATTAGAGATATTAACATTGTAATTTTAAGGGTTGTGGGTTTTTAATAAAATTAAAAGAGAGAAGAATTAAATCTCTCAATTTTCCCATCCTTGTTTATTGCCTTTATCGTATCAGAGCAATAAAGGCATTTTTTTCATCCTTTCTTCCTCAAATTCATAACGCCGCGCGTCGGATTTCAGGATACCTTCGACACAATCGTCGATTTTTTCCCGTTTTTTGGGATTTCTTCAGAATCGCTTCCGCCTCCTCACTTCACGATGATAAACACATCCTTCAACACTACTGTTGATGATGGGTCTTCAAATAACTCCACCCTTGTTCCACCAGCGCACACCCCGTCTCCACAATCTGGTTTTTTTGAATCCACCTCGTTGCAAATCACCAATACCAAATTGAATGGCCGTAATTACATACAGTGGTCTAGATCGGTGCAACTGGTTTGGGTTTCTTGATGGTTCTATTGCCCCTCCATCGGCCGCTGATCCATATTTCCCTCTTTGGGATGTCCAAAACTCCATGGTCATGGCTTGGCTAATAAATTCCATGGATGACTCCATTGGTAATACCAAGCGCGTAATCTGAAACAAGGTGATGCCACTGTTACGCATTATTTCACTTCCATCAAACGACTTTGGCAGGAATTAGACTTGTTATGCTTTGTGTTTGGAAAGATCCTGAAGATGGCATATTGTATCAATCGATGCTTGCTAAGGACAGAGTGTACGACTTCTTGGCTGGCTTGAACAATAATTTAGATGATGTTCGTGGCCGTATTCTCGGGTTACCTACCCTACCTGCCCTTGATGAGGTGTTTGCTATCATTCGACGGGAGGAGAGTCGGAAACGGGTAATGCTTTCCACACCATTATCACATGATGATTCATCGGCTCTAGTCCTTCCCACGCATGGTGATGATACAGTTCCACGCAGCAAAGATGGTAAGCCGTGGTGTGAACGCTGCAAACGACACTACCACACTGTCGACATATGATAGAAAATTCATGGAAAACCTACCGATTGGGTTCCAAACAAATTTAAATACAAGGACCGGAAAGGGACTCCCATTGCTATTGCTCCCGAGTCTCACTTTGTTAAAACAGATGCTGTTTTTTCTCAAGTTCAACTTGACCAACTTATGAAGCTTCTATCGGCCAATGGGAGTTCCACCTCTAATATTGCTGCCACAGGTACTTTAAGCGTGACCCCCAGTGCCCTTCTTACTCATGGTGAGTCTTGGATAATTGATTCCTGTGCCTCTAATCATATGTCATCACGCAAGGATATCTTTACATCATATTCGCCGCTCTCTGACTTTCAACGAGTCAAAATTGCTGATGGCTCATTTGCCAATGTGATGGGCAGTGGTACTGTGTCCCTCAATGCACACTTGACTCTTAAGGATGTGTTATATGTTCCTACCTTGTCTTGCAATTTAATTTCTGTCATCAAATTGACAACAGAATTAGGCTGCTTTGTTTACTTCACACCTTCTATTGTGTTTTTCAGGACCGGATTTCGAGGAAGAGGGTTGGTAGTGCTAAGGCTCTCTCTGGTCTTTATTACCTCCAAGAGTCACCTTCTCTGAGTCACCTCGTCCATACTACAGCAGCCCCTTCATCTCTTTCACGCACCCAATGGATCATGCTTCTACATTATAGGCTAGGCCATCCAAATTTTGTTTATTTAAAGCATTGGTTTCCTTCTTTGTTCCGAACTAATGATTCTTTTAAATGCGAGATTTGTCATTTAGCAAAACATACTCGTGTATCTTTTCCCCCTATGTTATATCAACCTTCACGACCGTTTAATTCAATTCATAGTGATATATGGGGTCCCTCACGTGTCTGTACTAATTTTAATCATCGTTGGTTCATTACTTTTACTGATGACCATACTCGTGTTTGCTGGACTTATCTTTTAAAAGAAAAATCTGAGGCCATCCTCGTCTTTCGCAATTTTTAAAGTGTGGTTACTTGATGATAAAAAATGTGTAATAAGTCGGGATGCAATGTTTAATAAAAAGGAAGTCTATAAAACTAATAATTCTTTAGAAACAGCCAGCTTCAAACAAGCTAAGCAAGATGTTGAGTTTCAGGTGGAGAATCTAGGCTCAAATGCTGGTTTTGAAGCAGAATTCAAAGGCCTTGATCGAGGTGGAGTTAGTAACCACAAACAGAGGATGACCCAGAAATGACCCAACATGATGATCAAGTTGAATCTGAAACTCAACCAAACCAGGAGGTAACTGAGGATCCAGATCAACATCTGGATGATTACCTATTATCAAGAGATAGAATCAGAAGACAAATCAAACCACCATCTAGATTTGCAAATGCAGATCTCATTGCATTTGCCTTAAGCGTGGCTGAGACGTTAGAACTTGATGAACCAAGGACCTATAATCAGGCTAAAAAGGAACAAGAATTGGCCAGAATGGGAGAGTGTTGGGATATGCCCTAAGACAACTCATTAGATGATTGTTTATGGCATACACTGTATTATGATTTTGTTAATGGCAATTCATTATTATATATTATTCGTGTATCTGTGTAATATGAATTAATATATAAGTTAATGTCCTTAGAATAATATTGTATTGTTCTTAGAGATTGTCCATAGTCAAGTATTATCATGAATCGGGATAATGATAATGCATTGAGACTAGTATGTTTTGATTGATGAATTGTTCATAGATATGAGATATCAAATCAACACATGGGTACATGTTAGAGAACGATGTACTGGACAGACCCACCATGAGAATGTGACATGGATAGTTATATGAACGTCATAAGCAATTCTCATAGTGATAATAATGTATGTAATCCTTACGACTTGAGATCACCAGAGATCCCAACATAAGGAGTCATGTATCTTGATATTGTCAAACGTTACCTGTAACAGGGTAAACTATAAAGACAATCATTGGATACACCACGAATTAAGTAGAGGGATGTTGAGTGATCAAGAAAGGATTTGTCCCTCCCATATAACAGGAGAAGTGTTTGGGCCCTTGATCAAGTAAGACTAAAATGCATGGTCGTGCTCGAATGAGTCGATATGTGATATCGAGCTTATTCGTTTTATTCTAGTTCTACTTGGGAATCAAGAAATAAAGATTGAATATACGAGTATGATTATTCCATGACTCGTGTTCAAACTAAACACATTGGATAAAGGGATTAAGTTACATGGTTAATATTATCGCAGTTCGTAGGTTATGTCGAGTCAATGACATTCTTGTAATTTGGGTAGCCTTGATGTGTTGCTAGATACCGATCATTGCTTATGACATAAAATTAGATTTTATGTCACTGCCAACATTGCAAGATCCTATCGGGTCACACAAAAGATTAAATTGATAAAGGGAGATATAATTAATTGGATGAATTAATTAATTAATTAAGAAGAGTCTTAATTATAGATGTATGGATTTAATTAATTATTGGTATGGCCAATGAGGCTTTAAGAAAGCCTTTAATTAAATCTAACATATATTATTTGAGAACAAGGTTAATTAAAATTAATTGATCTATCACAAACCCTAATCACTTCCTTGGACTTGCTCTCGGCCGCCGCCTACTCTCGCCCTCCTTCACGCCGCCGCCGTGAATAGTGGTGGTTTGACGGCCGTCGTTGATCGGTTTTGAACCGTGAGTTTAGTTCCGGTTTAAGAACGAGTCTAGCAACTTGTTCTTAAATTCTTTTTCGATTCGATCGTGTGGATACCGTAGAGGCAGGATCTTGGAGGTTTTGCTCGTGACTCGTTGTTTGGCATCGATTCTGCATCAAACACGCTACAAGGGTGAGACTCATTTACATTCCGATATGAATACTTTGTATATGTCCTCGGTTAGGAATCCAAAATTTTATTTCCTCTGCGTACTTGCTTGTTGGATTCCTTACAGTGGTATCAGAGCCAGGTTCAAAGCTCGTATCGGAATAATGTGGTTAATTGTTTAATCATATTTAGAATTATATTGCTTGCTTTGAAACTGTATATAATCATATATGATATGATTAAATCGAGTTTGTGAAAATCATCGTAAAATTATATATGATATAATTGACAATTTATGTATACGATACACGAAGGCGAAAAGCCGAGCCCATGGCTCTTGATGGTTCGGCCATCACCAACCATGACTCACGGCCGCCGCATGCTAGCTAGGGTGGTTCGGACCCTTGGCTCAAGCATAGGCCAAACCGCCGCACCAACTAGGGTTTCGAACCCTTTTTGGCTCGATTAAAAGCATGGCGGAGGCGTGAAGGTTCGGACCATGGTTCACGGAAACATGCGGGTTGGCGGCTACCTCCACGTGAGAGCTAGGGTTTTTGAACCCCTTGGCTCGAGATGGTCGAGCCGCCACCGTCATGAATCGTGCATGGAAAGAATGAAGACGGTTAGGGTTTCGAACCCTAGCGACCGCCGCATGGCTCACACGGGCTTGGACCGTGACTTGGGCTAGGGTTTCGAACCCTAGGCTCATGCATGGTCCAGCCGTGTGGTTAGGGTCTTTGAATTTTTTTTTGCTCCATGGCTTGTGACGCAACGAGGATCCGTGACATGTGATGTCACGAGCGTACGATAATTTTCCAAAATTTATTTTACAGTTTTAATTAGAATTAAATTTTAAAATGTTTAGAATTTAATTCATTAATTGTTATAGCATGTTTTATGTGGTTGTTTGAGCATGGTGCATGGTTATAGCCCTATGACCTATTAGATAGGATTTTTTGAATGTTTGTAATTTAATACGGCCTGCGAGTCGTGCCTTCTCTATTTTTCTAAATGTTATCCCTCCCCTACGTTCCCCTCGAATGTAACTCGAGGAATTCTCTATATAATGTAATTGTTATATAGTATAGTTTATTTAGTTGATGGAGATCAATGATGATGGATCAAGGTGCCGGGATGAGGAGGCTATTCACAAAAAGGAGCCAAAGAGGTGCTTGGAGAAGCTACCTTAGGTTGTCCTTCTAGTATTTTCTCATTGGCTTGAGAAAATCATTAGTTGGGGCTATAACCACGTTACATTTATTTTATGTTGATGTATGAGATGCATGTTTATCGTTTTATTTAATATTGATGCTTGATATACATATATGTAGATATGTATATATTCATATATGTACCAGACATATTTTCAATATTAATAAAATCATGAGATCAATAAATCCCTCTTATAATATTAAGTTGTAGATGCCTTCCGATTAAAAATACTCGTCAAGACTTCGATTGAACATGTGTGGGTTTGCCAAAGCAAAGCACCGTGACAATCTTAGTAAGGCGCGATAGGATAAAAGTGATATCCGTGTTATTTTAAAATTGGGCTCGACTTAACTAGAGTTATCTCAATAGGATTGGGAACCTAGAGGCATAGGGTTGGATAATAATTCATTAGATGAATTTGAACAAAGTGTTGTTTGTCCAACCATCCAAGAATTACATGTGATGTAATTGACAAAGTGTTGTCTACCTAAATAACCGAGTCTTGGGTGATTAGCCAAAGCTAACTCAGGATTAGGTGAAATATGGGTCTTGGCCCACTAAGTTTTCGAGGGTTGATATTTTAAACAAAATAGTGGGAGTATCATTTAATATAAGACCTTATTAAATGATTATAATCGTAAACTTGTTTTGCATATTTATATTGTAGATATCAATGGCATCAAACAACGTAACTAGCACTCTGTCATTGCGATCGGTCCTTGAGAAGGACAAAACTGAATGGGACTAATTTCCTAGACTGGTATAGGAATTTGAGGATTGTCCTCAAACAAGAGAAAAAGTAATATGTCCTAGAGGAACCCTTACCTGCTGAGGAACCTCCCGTAATGGCTGCTAAAACCGATAAGGATGCTTACAAGAAGCATCAGAATGACGCGCTTGATGTTGGTTGCCTTATGCTTGCCACCATGAACTCTGAGCTTCAGAAGCAACATGAGGAAATGGAGGCGTTCGATATGATCGAACACTTAAAGCAACTCTATCAACAACAAGCTAGACAAGAGAGGTATGACGTCTCTAGAGCGTTATTCCAGTGCAGAATGGTATAAGGAAGCCTTGTTGGAACTCATGTACTAAAGATGATAGGGTACATTGAGAATCTTGAAAAGCTGGGTTTTCCATTGGACCAAGAGTTGGCCACAGACGCGATCTTGCAATCGTTGCCTGATAGCAATAGTCAATTTGTCTTGAATTACAATATGATTGAAATCGAAAAGACACTACCGCAATTGCTTGGTATGTTGAGAAATATGAAGCAAATTCAAAGAAGTCTAAGCCTATTAATGTTCTTATTGTGAATAAGAGCAAAGGAAAGACTAAAGCAAAAGGCTACAAGAAGAACAAGAAAGTCTTTGTTAAGTCTAAGCCTCATGCTTCTGCGCTCAAGCCAAAGGGAGGAGTGTCTAAGGAAGGGAACTGTTTCCATTGCGGTGAGACCGGCCATTGGAAGAGGAACTGCAAATTATATCTGGAGATCTTAAGAAGACAAAAGGAAGTGTGACTTCCGCTTCAGGTATTTTTGTTATAGAAGTCAATTTATCTACTTCTTCATCATGGGTATTAGATACTGGATGTGGTTCTCACATTTGTGTTAATGTGCAGGATCTCAAAAGGAGTAGGTTGTTGGCGAAAGGCGAGGTTGATCTCCGAGTGGGAAATGGAGCAAGAGTTGCTGCATTAGCTATTGAAGATTATTCATTAACTTTGCCTTCTGGTTTATTATTAGATTTACAAGACTGTTATTTTGTGTCATCTATTACTAGAAACATTATTTCAATTTCTTGTTTGGACAAGATTGGTTTTTCATTTATTATAAAGGACAAGTGTTGTTCCATTTATTTGAATGATATGTTTTATGCTAGTGCACAATTGATTGATGGTCTTTATGTATTAAATCTTGATATGCCTGTCTATAACATAAATACTAAAAGGATTAAGAATAATGATTCAAATCCAACTTATCTCTGGCATTGTCGATTGGGCCATATAAACGAGAATCGCATATCAAAACTTCATAAGGATGGAGTATTGGATTCATTTGATTTTGAATCATATGAAACATGTGAATCTTGTTTAATGGGCAAGATGACTAAAGCTCCTTTCAAGGGACATGTTGAAAGGACAAATGATTTATCGAGTCTCATACATAGTGATGTATGTGGACCAATAAACACACAAGCTAGAGGTGGTTTTCAATACTTCGTTACATTTACTGATGACTTCAGTAGATATGGGTATGTGTACCTAATGAAACATAAACATGAAACCTTTGAAAAGTTCAAGGATTTCAAGAATGAAGTACAAAACCAGCTTGGCAAAAGTATCAAAACCCTCCGATCAGATCGAGGAGGTGAATACCTAAGCCAAGAGTTTCATGACTATCTAAAGGAGTGTGGGATAGTCCCACAACTCACTCCTCCGTATACTCCACAATGGAATGGTGTATCCGAAAGGAGGAATCGAACTTTGTTGGACATGGTTCGATCAATGATGAGTCATGCAGATCTTCCGACTTCCTTTTGGGGACATGCTTTAGAAACAGCGATATTTATACTGAACCGTGTTCCATCTAAATCAGTAGAAAAGACACCATTTGAGATATGGACTAAGAAGCGTCCTAGTATGTCTTTTATGAAGATTTGGGGTTGTGAGGCTTACGTGAGACGTCACGCCTCCAATAAACTTGGACCCAAATCTGGTGGGGTATCCTAAGGAAACGAAAGGATACTATTTCTATTATCCCACCGAGAACAAAGTAGTTGTTGCTCGGACTGGTGTCTTTCTTGAAAGAGAATTTATTTCGAGAAGAACCAGTGGGAGACAAATAGAACTTAGTGAAGTTCAACCACAAGAAAACATTGAACATGATATTGAGATGGAAACAGAGCAAACACCACAAGCTGTTGTGGATGAATTGCCTGCTCAAGAGACACAAGCCCAGCGTAGGTCTGTAAGAGAACACCGTGAGCCACAGAGATATGGATTTCTTGTGACTCAACAAGGTGACTTACTACTTATTGATGAGGATGAACCGTCATCTTATCAAGAAGCTATAATGGGCAGGGATTCTGAGAAATGGCAAGAAGCCATGAAATCTGAGATGGAATCCAAATATGCAAACCAAGTATGGACTTTGGTTGACCGGCCTGAAGGGGTAAGACCCATAGGGTGCAAATGGATTTTCAAAAAGAAGACCGACATGGATGGTAATGTACAAACATTTAAAGGTCGACTGGTTGCAAAAGGTTTCAAACAAATTCATGGTATTGACTATGATGAAACTTTTTCGCCAGTTACCATGGTTAAATCCATTAGGATCTTACTTCCAATAGCTGCATTTCATGACTATGAAATCTGGCAGATGGATGTCAAAACAGCTTTCCTTAATGGAAAGTTACTTGAGGATGTGTACATGACACAACCTGAGGGTTTTGTCGATCCAAAGGATGCTGGAAAGATATGCAAGCTACAACGATCCATTTATGGATTGAAGCAAGCTTCTCGGAGTTGGAATCTTCGTTTTGATGATGCAGTCAAAGAGTTTGGTTTCATAAAAAACGTAGATGAACCTTGTGTCTACAAGAAGGTCAGTGGGAGCATAATTATCTTCCTAATATTGTATGTAGATAACATACTTCTAATTGGGAATGATATCCCTGCCTTACAATTTGTAAAGATTTGGCTAGAGAATTGCTTTTCTATGAAAGATTTAGGTGAAGCCACCTATGTATTAGGTATCAAGATCTATAGAGATAGATCAAGAAGATTACTTGGCCTAAGTCAAAGTACATACATAGACAAAGTGCTAAAACGGTATAGCATGCAAGAATCTAAGAAAGGATTTGTGCCTATGACACATGGAATACATCTCTCGAAGGATCAGTGTCCTTCAACACCAGATGAGAGACAACACATGAGTAAGATTCCATATGCGTCAGCTATTGGATCTATCATGTATGCCATGATATGTACGCGTCCCGATGTCTCGTATGCTTTGATCATGACGAGCAGATATCAGGTTGATCCAGGTGTGTCACTGGATTGCAGTCAAGAATATCCTGAAGTACTTGAGAAGAACTAAGGATACATTCTTGATTTATGGAGGTGAGGAAGAGCTCAATGTAATAGGTTACATTGATGCAAGCTTCCAAACCAACAAAGATGATTTCCGATCACAATCAGGATATGTGTTTTGCCTAAATGGAGGTGCTGTAAGCTGGAAGAGTTCAAAGCAAGAGACAGTAGCCGATTCTACAACTGAAGCTGAATACATTGCTGCCTCAGATGCAGCAAAGGAAGTCTGAACTTGGGGTGATGCCTAGCATACTAGATCCGATTGAACTCTATTGTGACAACAATGGAGCCATCACATTGGCTAAGGAACCTAGATCTCACCAAAGATCCAAGCACATACTTCCGCGATTTCATTTCATTCGAGAAATCGTTGAAAGATGAGATGTAAAAATATGCAAAGTACCAACTGATGATAATGTATCTGACCCACTGACGAAGCCACTATCACAGCAGAAGCATGATCGTCATACTAGATCTCTAGGCATTAAGTATATGTCTGATTGGTCTTAGTGCAAGTGGGAGATTTGTTGGGATATGCCCTAAGACAACTCATTAGATGATTGTTTATGACATACACTGTATTATGATTTTGTTAATGGCAATTCATTATTATATATTATTCGTGTATCTGTGTAATATGAATTAATATATAAGTTAATGTCCTTAGAATAATATTGTATTGTTCTTAGAGATTGTCCCTAGTCAAGTATTATCATGAATCGGGATAATGATAATGCATTGAGACTAGTATGTTTTGATTGATGAATTGTTCATAGATATGGGATATCAAATCAACACATGGGTACATGTTAGAGAACGATGTACTGGACAGACCCACCATGAGAATGTGACATGGATAGTTATATGAACGTCATAAGCAATTCTCATAGTGATAATAATGTATGTAATCCTTACGACTTGAGATCACCAGAGATCCCAACATAAGGAGTCATGTATCTTGATATTGTCAAACGTTACCTCTAACAGGGTAAACTATAAAGACAATCATTGGATACACCACGAATTATGTAGAGGGATATTGAGTGATCAAGAAATGATTTGTCCCTCCCATATAACAGGAGAAGTGTTTGGGCCCTTGATCAAGTAAGACTAAAATGCATGGCCGTGCTCGAATGAGTCGATATGTGATATCGAGCTTATTCGTTTTATTCTAGTTCTACTTGGGGATCAAGAAGTAAAGATTGAATATACGAGTATGACTATTCCATGACTCGTGTTCAATCTAAACACATTGGATAAAGGGATTAAGTTACATGGTTAATATTATCACAGTTCGTAGGTTATGTCGAGTCAATGACATTCTTGTAATTTGGGTAGCCTTGATGTGTTGCTAGATACCGCTCATTGCTTGTGACATAAAATTAGATTTTATGTCACTGCCAACATTGCAAGATCCTATCGGGTCACACAAAAGATTAAATCGATAAAGGGAGATATAATTCATTGGATAAATTAATTAATTAAGAAGAGTCTTAATTATAGATGTATGGATTTAATTAATTATTGGTATGGGCCAATGAGGCTTTAAGAAAGCCTTTAATTAAATCTAACATATATTATTTGAGAACAAGGTTAATTGAAATTAATTGATCTATCACAAAACCTAATCACTTCCTTGGACTTGCTCTCGGCCGCCGCCTACTCTCTCCCTCCTTCACGCCGCCGCCGTGAATAGTGGTGGTTTGACGGCCGCCGTTGATCGGTTTTGAACCGTGAGTTTAGTTCCGGTTTAAGAACGAGTCTAGCAACTTGTTCTTAAATCCTTTTTCGATTCGATCGTGTGGATACCGTAGAGGCAAGATCTTGGAGGTTTTGCTCGTGACTCGTGGTTTGGCATCGATTCTGCATCAAACACGCTACAAGGGTGAGACTCCTTTACATTCCGATATGAATACTTTGTATAGGTCATCGGTTAGGAATCCAAAATTTTATTTCCGCTGCGTACTTGCTTGTTGGATTCCTTACAGAGAGAGCCCTGAAGAAGGAACTTCAGTCACTAGAAAAAGATTCAGACATGGGTTCTTGTTGACAGACCAAAAGGATTGGGAATTATTGGTAGCAAATGGATATTCAAAAGGAAACCATGTATTCCAAGGGTAGAAATCGGAAGATTCAAGGCTAGATTAATGGCAAAAGGCTTCTCCCAAGTGGAAGGGATTGACTGCCACGAAGTATTCTCTCATGTAGTCACACGCACTTCTATAAGAATTCTATTAACTATCACAGCAATTCATAATTTAGAATTGGAGCAGTTGGATGTTAAAACTGACTTCCTACATGGTAGTCTTGAAGAAAAGATTCTAATGAACCAGCCTGAGGGTTTATAAATGATGGAGATGAAGGAAAAGTCTGTATGCTCCAGAGATCACTTTACGGACTCAAACAATCCCCTAGGCAATGATATCGTAGTTGATGATTTCATGTTGCAAAAGGGATTTCAAAGATCAAGATTTGATAGTTGTGTCTATTATAACCAACTCCCAAATCAATCATTTATATACTTTTTGATCCATGTGGATGGCATGCTTATTGCATGTAAAGAAGAGTAGGAAATACGAAAGTTAAAAACATTACTCAAGTCAGAGTTTGAGATGGAGGATCTAGGCTCTGCAAATAAGATCCTAGGGATGGAAATCACACGAGACAGAAATCTAGGTACTTTATGTAGGGTCTTCCTACCTTAACATCATCTTAATACACAAATCATGGACTAAACACGCATTAATGACATCTTAGGGTTCCGGTTGCAGTTTGAGCTAATCAGATTACATGCCAAGAATAAAATTTTCAAAAGTTAAATTAATTACATCCTCGAAATGAAGTATATCGATAGAATTATACTACTCCTAGAGTAGAAACTATCCAAAAAGAAATCCTGTAATCTATCTTCTTTTATGCTCCTTTAGCTCACTGTCTCAACCCGACCCTTAGTCTTGGTCCAAAAGTGTACCTACAGGAACAACTCATCATGAGCATGTACATCGTTACTTAGCATCATAAGTTAATGGCATATAAATAAATGCATAGAAATAATTGATAACATATACTTCCTGGTTAATCGTATTATCCCTCTTTGGTTGTCCCTGTTTCATAGTTATGCATATGATCATTAGTTCTTGACATAAATGATTAAAATCATACTTCACATATATGCTCACAACAAACTGTATTAATTAGAAATGAGACTGTCCGGGTTCTATTATGACAGCGGCACAATTGGCCCCCTCGCTCGACATAACACATCATATGATACCCATCGCTACGCCTTGATAGCGGATGTATCTCTTTGTTCAGCGGATGATACCCCTCGCTACGCCTTGATAGCGGATGTACCCCCTCGCTTAGTTATGTGAGCGGCAAGTACCTTCCTCGCTTGCCCATAATAGCCACCGGACATTCAACCATTCTAAATAGCATAGTTAAACATACATTATCATCTTGTAAGCATCATCATCTCTTAACATCATCATCTTATCATAATTGTCATCGTAACATCATATCATCTTCATTTATCACAACATCATCAGTATAAACTTATTCATCATAATCATCATCATAAATACTTATGCAATCAATGCATAGTCATAGTTTAGGAATATGTTACCGTTTGATGCCCGTACGTTTCTTACGTACCTTTTCAAAATATGGTGAAGTTGCAGCACTTTATCTCCTCGAAGTCGTGGGTACCTGGGATGGTTCTACACAACCATACAAATCAATATTAGGAGCCAATTATGGTCCAATATTCAAAAATCCCACAAAATAATCAAAAAAACATATTTTTACAACTCGCGATCGATCGCCGCCCAGGCCCGATCGATCGCGAGATCGTACTGGAAGAGGGTGAAAAATTTCGTCTTCGGCGATCGATCGCCATACTTGGCTCGATCGATCGCCATCGTCACCGATCGATCGCCCAAAAGTGGCGATCGATCGCCAAAGGCTTCTGGAGCCTACTGTTGGCTCGCGATCGATCGCCAAAAACGGGCGATCGATCGCCAGCCTCTGCACTTCGAAAATCCACCATTTTTTATACATCAAAACTTCACCAACCTCAATAACATTTATTCCAACAACTCAACAACATAAAAACACTCAAAACCTTCCTCAAACATTATTAAACCACCAAAAATCAAACATCCTTTCAAACATCATACCAACCCCAACAAACCCATTTCAAAACCCTTCAAAACCATTCCAAACTCAAATCAAACACTACAAGATCAACAAGGAGTGATATAAATACATCATAGGTCTTAAATCTTACCAAGAATCACAAGAGTGGAGCTTTTACAAGAACTTCTTGTCCACCTTGAAGGCAAAAACGGGTTTGGGGGGAAAAGAGAGGGTTTTGGGAGATGATTTGGGGATATGGAGTGTTAAAAGATAAAGTGAAATGAAATGTGGTGGGGTAAGGGTTTAAAGTCCTTTAATTAACTTGTACCCCAACAATTAGCATGATGAATAAAATATCTCAACATGGTATTTTTAAAAGCACTTCACCACAATGCTAATTACATCCTCATACAAGATCAATTATTACAATGAATCAATCACATGAACATAATTAATGTCTTAAAAGCAATTAATCAATTCGGGGCATTACATTACTCCCCTACTTATAAGATTTCGCCCTCGAAATCGCATGCACTTACCCAAAAAGAAACTAAACATAAATCATACCAGAGAATAGTTCAGGGTAGTGCTGCACCATATGCCGTTCCGTCTCCCACGTAGCCTCCTCGACACCCCGACGATCCCACTGAACTTTGACCATCGGTATAACCTTGCTTCGTAGCCTGCGATCCTCACGATCCAGAATTCTAACCGGTCGTTCAGTATAGGATACATCTGAACTCAACTGAACCTCTGAAGGCTGCAATACATGAGACGGATCTGGCTCATACTTCCTCAACATAGAAACGTGAAAGACATCATGAATACTGGATAAAGACGGTGGTAGTGCCAAACGGTAGGCCAAAGTACCGATGCGCTGCAATATCTCATATGGCCCAACATACATCGGAGATAACTTTCCCCGCATACCAAACCGGACGACACCCCTGAAGGGTGAGATCTTCAAGAAAACCTTATCTCCTACTTGGAATTCTAGCGGTCGTCGTCGCTTGTTAGCATAGGCTGCTTGCCTATCCTGGGCCGCTTTCATCTTTTGGCGTATCATCTTGATCTTTTCTTCCATATCCTTGATCATATCCGGTCCTCCGACCGCTTTGCTAGTCAAGTCCTCCCAATACAGCGGTGACCTACATCGTCGTCCATAAAGAGCCTCGAATGGAGCCATCTGAATGCTCGCCTGATAACTGTTATTATAAGAGAACTCCACTAGTGGTATTGAATCTTGCCACGGAGTATCAAACTCTAGAACACATGCCCTCAATATGTCCTCGAGCGTCTGAATAGTGCGCTCTGTCT
This sequence comes from Haberlea rhodopensis, assembly GCA_907163345.1. Taxonomy (NCBI): domain Eukaryota; kingdom Viridiplantae; phylum Streptophyta; class Magnoliopsida; order Lamiales; family Gesneriaceae; genus Haberlea; species Haberlea rhodopensis. Next base: position 6,862,623 of record CAJQUN010000021.1, on the reverse strand, counting down.
GACCGTCTGTCTGAGGGTGATAGGCTGTACTCAGTCTTATCTCTGTGCCCAAGGCTGTCTGGAGACCCTCCCAAAAATGTGAAGTGAACCTCGGGTCTCTGTCAGACACTATCGAGACTGGAATACCATGCAATCTCACCACATCCCGCACATATAATTGGGCCATCTTTATATATGTGAAAGTCATACTGTAAGGGATGAAATTGGCTACCTTTGTCAGCCTATCTACGATCACCCAGATCGCATCAAATCCAGAGGCCGACCTTGGCAAGTGGGTCACGAAGTCCATAGATATATGCTCTCACTTCCATTTAGGTACTTCTAAGCTCTTCAGCTCGTCGTAGTTGATGATTTCATGTTGCAAAAGGGATTTCAAAGATCAAGATTTGATAGTTGTGTCTATTATAACCAACTCCCAAATCAATCATTTATACACTTGTTGATCCATGTGGATGGCATGCTTATTGCATGTAAAGAAGAGTAGGAAATACGAAAATTAAAAACATTACTCAAGTCAGAGTTTGAGATGGAGGATCTAGGCTCTGCAAATAAGATCCTAGGGATGGAAATCACACGAGACAGAAATCTAGGTACTTTAACTATTTCCCAAATAGCTACATTAAGAAGGTTGCTGAGATGTTTGGAATGAAGGATGCCAAAAGTGTTAGCACCCCTATCGGTGCACACTTTTAAGTTAATGTTTATAAAGGAATGTGAACTTGAACTAGAACAAGAACAAATGAAGTTTGTCCCTAATTCAAATGACGTATGGAGTATAATATATTCTATGGTGTCAAGAAGACCAGACATTGCTTATGGACTTGACTTAGTAAGTAGATCTGTGAGCAAACCCAGTAGAGAGCACTGGAAAGCTGTTAAATGGTTGCTTAGATACCTTAAAGGCACTTCTAATTTAAAGTTTGTTTACTCAAAGGAAGATTAACCAATGGGTGAGATAGTAGGGTATTGTTAACTATGCAGCTGATTTAGAGAAAAGAAGGTCCGTCTCTGGTTATGTTTTTACCGTGAGTGGTAATGTGGTGAGCTGGAAGTCAAGCCTTCAACATGTGGTTGCTCTGTCAACTACGGAAGCTGAATACATAGCACTTACAAAGAGGCTATAAAAGAAGCTTTATGGATAAAAGGCTTTGTGAGTGAGGTTGGATTCAAACAGGATTCTGCAACTGTGTATTGCGAATCACAAAGTGACATTCATCAATCCAGGAATGCAGTATTCCATGAACGAACTGAGCACATTGATGTGAGGTTTCATTTTGCGAAAGAAACCATATCTACACAGGTGATAAATGTCAAGAAAATTCATACCAGTGTGAATCCAGCTGATATGCTTACAAAAATAATTACTTTAAGCAAACTTAAAGAGGCATTGAGTATGATCAAGATCAGGGAATAAATCCCCTGATGTTTTAGGGAACATTATTTGAATCAACTGAGCCTACATATATGAGTCAAAGGTGGAGAATTGAGAACCCAATTGACTAATATATACTAGTTTGAAAGGCTGAGATTGATCCATGTTATCCAGTGGATGAGATTGTAGGTTACTGGACTATAAATAAGAGGAGGTTAACAGTGGTTAAGAAATCAACTAACTACCAGATTAATTTTCCTGCAACAGAGTAAATTCAAGAGCTTCCATATTCTTTCTTCACCAAGAATACATACAGCTATATATGCGTTGACAGAGAATTGAAGAAAGGGTGCTGCGCTAATTCCTTTGCTTCGAGAAGGGTTTGTGTTCTTTACATCTGTGAGAATCTTGTATGTATATATAGTGTAACTTGAACGAGATCATAGTGGATTCATTTAGGGATCAATTCCCGAACCCTGGATGTAGGATCATTTGGGATCCGAACCAAGTAATTTGTGTGTTCTTTGTCTTGCCCTTCATTGATCTATATTGCTTTTGTGTTCATATTGTTTTCTGCATGATCTTTGTGTGGATTCATTTAGGGATCAATTCTCGAACCTTGGATGTAGAAAGATCATTTGGGATCCGAACCAAGTAATTTGTGTGCTTTGTCGTGCACTTCATTGATGTATATTGCTTTTGTGTTCATTTTGTTTTCTACATGATCTTCGTGTGGCAATTCGTATTGTCAATTGATTGGGTTTGATTCTCAAGATTAGAATATGTTAACATTGATACAATACAAATTTTTGGCAATTCATATTGTCAATTGATTGGGTTTGATTCTCAACATTTGATTATATTAACATTGATACAATACAATTTTCTTTTTTTAAATAAATATATTTATATCCTTTTTTTTTTCAGAATGTATACAAATATAAACTCAATTGAATATTTTAAACTTATTGAGTTTATATGAAATATAATAACAATACTCATTGTGAATAATAAATTTTTTCAAGAAAAATTTTCGAAATTTTTTTTAGTACACAAGCTCTTGTAGAACTAGTGATTTGTATTAACATATTATGTCAAATCAGAATCAACATTAGATTCAAAAATTTTATATATTATTGTTAATCACTATATAAAAATATTATTAAGGAGTATAATATCAAGGACATCAAATTCTATTTACTTCTAAAACAGAATCCTATGGTTACGAATGGATGTGAACAAATCAATAGATGGGAATGTTGATGAATCACCAAGTTACTGTCTGAGCTTGAGAACACTAATGTCAAAATTGATGAGGAAGATCAAGCAATCTTTCTGTTAAATTATTTACCAAAGGTCTATGACCAACTACAAGACACTTAAGTATGCGAGGCATACACTGACTATGAATGGAGTAATTGGTGCTGCATATTCAAAAGAACTGGATTTGCAAGCATCTGGTAAACAGCATAAATCCATGGGCAAAGTACTAAATGTAAGAGGAAGGACTCTTGAGAGAAAAGAAGTACTAGGGCAGAAAACAATCAAGGTTCAAGTCAAGGACTAGGAAAGTTTGTTGGACTTGCGATAAAGAGAGCCATGTAGAAGAGATTGCCCTCAAAGAAAAGTGAATCATAAACCTGAGAATAACTCTGGAAATGACAATGCAAATTTCTTAGATGGATATGAAGATGCAGATGTGATCCAATATCCCGTAATAAAATGAATGGATCATGGGTTCAGGATGTACGCGCCACATGTGTCCGAGGAGGGATTGGTTCTTTGATTACAAGGAAGTAAATATTGGACAAGTAGTGAATCATGTAGAATACATGGTATTGGGCCAGTGAAAGTGAAAATGTACGACGGATCAGTAATCATAATACCAGAAGTAAGGTTCATTCATGACCTAAAACGCAATTTGATCTCCTTAGGTACTTTAGATCAAAAAGGTCTAACTTATAAAACCACACAAGGAATTCTGAAGGTCTTGAAAGGATCACTTGTAGTTATGAAAAGAATTTAAAGCAACGGTTATATATACCACAATGGACCACTATTGTTGGTGAAGCTGGTGTTATTACGAGTGACAAGAGGCAGACCAACTTATGACACAAAAGAGTTGGCCACTTCAGTCTCAAAAGGCTTGCAAGAGTGAGCTACTGGACCCGAATCAAATCAGTAGCCTTGATTTCTGTGAAAATTGTATACTCGGTAAAGCACACAGGATCAAATTCTACATTGCTGTTCACCACATAACCAAATCCACTTTGGGCTACATTCACTTGAACCTGTGGGGCTCATCGAAGGTACCTTACTCACTGTCTAAGTCCCAATATTTTTTTCTCTTATTGATGATTTCTCTCGAAAAGTATGGAATTATTTTCTAAAAACAAAAAAAAATGTAGCCTTCAATAAATTCGTAGAGTGGAAGACCTTGGTAGAAAACCAAACAGGGAAGAAAATAAAAAGTCTAAGAACTGATATTGTGCTAGAGTTTTGTAACTCGGAGTTTGACAAATTCGGTGCAAATTCTGGAATAGTAAGGCATGCAACTTGTACACACACCACAACAAAATGGTCTAGCCGAGCGAATGAATAGAACTATCATGAGCAAGATTAGATGCATGCTAATTGAAAGTGGTATACCAAATAAGTTTTGGGCAGAAGCTGCTTCAAGCTTGTTACCTCATGAATAGGTCTCTATCATCTGCCATGAATTGATGGTTCCAGAACAGAAATGGTCCAATGTAAAACCTAAATACAACCACTTAAGAGTCTGTGGGTGCTTGGCAAATGTTCAAAATAGCCAAGGGAAGTTGAACCCAAGAGCCAAGAGAGAGGTATTTCTTGGATATCCTGGTGTGTTTCAAGGATATAAAGTGTGGTTACTTGATGATAAAAAATGTGTAATAAGTCGGGATGCAATGTTTAATAAAAAGGAAGTCTATAAAACTAATAATTCTTTAGAAACAGCCAGCTTCAAACAAGCTAAGCAAGATGTTGAGTTTCAGGTGGAGAATCTAAGTTCAAATGCTAGTTTTGAAGCAGAATTCAAAGGCCTTGATCGAGGTGGAGTTAGTAACCACAAACAGAGGATGACCCAGAAATGACCCAACATGATGATCAAGTTGAATCTGAAACTCAACCAAACCAGGAAGTAACTGAGGATCCAGATCAACATCTGGATGATTACCTATTATCAAGAGATAGAATCAGAAGACAAATCAAACCACCATCTAGATTTGCAAATGCAGATCTCATTGCATTTGCCTTAAGCGTGGCTGAGACATTAGAACTTGATGAACCAAGGACCTATAATCAGGCTAAAAAGGAACAAGAATTGGCCAGAATGGGAGAGAGCCCTGAAGGAGGAACTTCAGTCACTAGAAAAAGATTCAGACATGGATTCTTGTTGACAGACCAAAAGGATTGGGAATTATTGGTAGCAAATGGATATTCAAAAGGAAACCATGTATTCCAAGGGTAGAAACTGAAAGATTCAAGGCTAGATTAATGGCAAAAGGCTTCTCCCAAGTGGAAGGGATTGACTACCACGAAGTATTCTCTCATGTAGTACACACACTTCTATAAGAATTCTGTTAACTATCACAGCAATTCATAATTTAGAATTGGAGCAGTTGGATGTTAAAACTGACTTCCTACATGGTAGTCTTGAAGAAAAAGATTCTAATGAACCAGCACTCGAACAATCCCCTTGGCAATGATATCGTAGTTGATGATTTCATGTTGCAAAAGGGATTTCAAAGATCAAGATTTGATAGTTGTGTCTATTATAACCAACTCCCAAATCAATCATTTATATACTTATTGATCCATGTGCATGGCATGCTTATTGCATGTAAAGAAGAGTAGGAAATACGAAAGTTAAAAACATTACTCAAGTCAGAGTTTGAGATGGAGGATCTAGGCTCTGCAAATAAGATCCTAGGGATGGAAATCACACGAGACAGAAATCTAGGTACTTTAACTATTTCCCAAATAGGCTACATTAAGAAGGTTGCTGAGATGTTTGGAATGAAGGATGCCAAAAGTGTTAGCACCCCTATCGGTGCACACTTTTAAGTTAATGTTTATAAAGGAATGTGAACTTGAACTAGAACAAGAACAAATGAAGTTTGTCCCTAATTCAAATGTCGTATGGAGTATAATATATTCTATGGTGTCAACAAGACCAGACATTGCTTATGGACTTGACTTAGTAAATAGATCTGTGAGCAAACCCAGTAGAGAGCACTGGAAAGCTGTTAAATGGTTGCTTAGATACCTTAAAGGCACTTCTAATTTAAAGTTTGTTTACTCAAAGGAAGATTAACCAATGGGTGAGATAGTAGGGTATTGTTAACTATGCAGCTGATTTAGAGAAAAGAAGGTCCATCTCTGGTTATGTTTTTACCGTGAGTGGTAATGTGGTGAGCTGGAAGTCAAGCCTTCAACATGTGGTTGCTCTGTCAACTACGGAAGCTGAATACATAGCACTTACAGAGAGGCTATAAAAGAAGCTTTATGGATAAAAGGCTTTGTGAGTGAGGTTGGATTCAAACAGGATTCTGCAACGGTGTATTGTGACTCACAGAGTGCCATCCATCAATCCAAGAATGCAGTATTCCATGAACGAACTGAGCACATTGATGTGAGGTTTCATTTTGCGAAAGAAACCATATCTACACAGGTGATAATTGTCAAGAAAATTCATCCAGCTGATATGCTTACAAAAGTAAATACGGTGAACAAACTCAAAGAGGCATTGAGTATGCTCAAGATCAGGGAACAAATCCCCTGATGTTTTGGGGAACATTATTTGAATCAACTGAGCCTACATATATGAGTCGAAGTTGGAGAATTGAGAACCCAATTGACTTAATATATACTAGTTTGAAAGGCTGAGATTGATCCATGTTATCCAATGGATGAGATTGTAAGTTACTGGACTATAAATAAGAGGAGGTTAACAGTGGTTAAGAAATCAACTAACTACCAGATTAATTTTCCTGCAACAGAGTAAATTCAAGAGCTTCCATATTCTTTCTTCTCCAAGAATACATACAGCTATATATGCGTTGACAGAGAATTGAAGAAAGGGTGCTGGGCTAATTCCTTTGCTTCGAGAAGGGTTTGTGTTCTTTACATCTGTGAGAATCTTGTATGTATATAGTGTAACTTGAACGAGATCATAGTGGATTCATTTAGGGACCAATTCCCGAACCCTGGATGTAGGATCATTTGGGATCCGAACCAAGTAATTTGTGTGTTCTTTGTCGTGCACTTCATTGATGTATATTGCTTTTGTGTTCATATTGTTTTCTGCATGATCTTCGTGTGGCAATTCGTATTGTCAATTGATTGGGTTTGATTCTCAACATTAGATTATGTTAACATTGACACAATAGAAATTTTTGGCAATTCATATTGTCAATTGATTGAGTTTGATTCTCAACATTTGATTATATTAACATTGATACAATACAAATTTTTTTTACAAATAAATATATTTATATCCTTTTTTTTTTCAAAATGTATACAAATATTTGGCTGTTGGATCAATTGACTCAATTGAATATTTTAAACTTATTGAGTTTATATGAAATATAATAACAATACTCATTATGATGAATAATATTTTTTTTCTAGAAAAATATTTTCGAACTTTTTTTGAGTACTCTAGCTCTTGTAGAACTAGTGATTTGTATTTAACATATTATGTCAAATCAGAATCAACATTAGATTCAAAATTTTATATATTATTGTTAATCACTATAATAAAAATATTATTAAGGAGTATAATATCAAGGACTTCAAAATTCTATTTACTTTTAATTATTGATTAAATGATGTTATGGTCTTTTAGGCATCGTTTGATACATTAATAATGGTGTTATTACTCATAATTTTTAATTATTGTGTTTTTCATTACGGAAAAAAATATTACATCAGCTTCAAAAATGATAAACAATTAAGCTCCACAAATTGCAAACCCCAACAACTTTGAAAATTTGGCAAAAAAAAGTGGAAGTATTTTGAAAATTTTTGGGGAAAAATTTTGTCTGTAAGAAGGGGAGGAGAGAAAGAAAGGAAAGAAAGGAAGAAGAAGAAGAAAGAAGAGAAGGGCCAGCGAATTAATTTTTTATTGAAGCCGCCATCTGAATTGACGCTTTCAATAATTTGTTTTTCCAGAAATGAAGACGCCACTGAAAGTGGCGACTTCAATTGAAGTCGCCACCTGATGTGGCGTTTAGGTTAGTTTAAAAACATTTTCAAATATCGATTATTTTGTTAAATTAATATTTTTTTATCGATAAATTTATTTAAAAAACCTTCACCTTCCCCTCTTCTCGTTTTTGGCAATGATAATCAGAATTTGCAACTTTTCACCCCTAATTGCCACTCAATTTAGTATTATTATTATTATTATTATTATTATTATTATTATTATCATATCCAATTTGCACCAATTAAATTCTTAAAGTTTGCCCATTATCCTACTATCATTGTTAGCATTATTCCTTAAAAATTTCAATTTTGATCCCGATTACAAATAAACTACGAGCTCATTCAAAACTTGTAGTTTCATAATTAACACTAATTGGTTCATGGAGCCTCATATCTCCACATAGATATTCTCAATTACGTGATTAATATAAAATAATCACATGATCATAAAGAATTTAAACATGATTTCTCATAATATGGTGCAAGGATATCACATTTCTTGCTCCACACTCTTCTTTCTACGATTTCCGCATAATTTTATAGAACTTATAATTTCATGATTCTTAGGCATTCTAGAGTAAATATGTAGTATCAAGTAAATATGAAATTCTATTTATGCCATGATGCATATGTTATGATGCTTATGGATGAACATGTAAAATTTTGAGTCATGACATGTCATCATCTTCAACAACACATTTTCAAGTCCCACGATTTCTGAAGTTGAAGAGTTATCCATATAAAGCTTTCTTCCAGAAATTGGTGTGTATGTTGAGAATATTTCTTTGTCGGAGCATATATGTCTTGTAGCGCCGGTATCAACCCACCATTCATTTGGGTTGTCCACCAAGTTTGATTCAAAGATCACAGCGGTTAAGTCAAGTTTGGACATATCAATTGGCACAGACTTGTCTTGAGTTAAATTTACTTGGTTTTTCTTCGGAGGCCTACAATCATTTGCTTTGTGGTTTAGTTTCCCACAATTGAAGCAATTCCCTTTTAACCTTCTAGAGTTCTTCAGTTGTTGCCTATCATGGTTTTTCCTTTTCTTGTTATTAGTGCCTGATTCCACAATATTGTCTCTTGCACTCATCTTGTTCATATTGACTTCCATCTTTTGATTATCTTCTTCAATCCTTAGACGTACAATCAATTCCTCGAGCCCTATTTCCTTTCTCTTGTGTTTAAGATAATTTTTAAAATCTTTCCATAGCGGAGGAAGTTTCTCAATCAAAGCCGCAACTTTGAAGGACTCACTTAGACTCATTCCTTCCGCATAAATCTCATGCAAGAGTACTTGTATCTCTTACACCTGACTTACTACGGATCCAGAGTCTACCATCTTAAAGTCCAAGGGCCGCCATCTTCCGCCTCCTATTTAGTTTCAAGCATGTTTCACAATTCTTTTACGGTTCGGACTCGACAATACACATTGTACAGTGTATAATCAAGGACATTAAAGAAGTAGTTTTTGCATAGGAAATCACTTTCCATGCATCTACAGGGGCCCTCTTTGTGGGACCCAACTCGGGACATTTTAATTTATCCCTTATCTGGTACCACAATCCATTCATAAATATATAAATATAAATTTTTAGAATTGTACTTTTGTATAGTAAATACGTAATAATTACTTACTTAACAGTAGCGAAAGCGTTTATATAAAATATTTAACAAAATACAACTCAAAACAACTCCTTAAAGTGGTTCAATACTCTAGCAAAAGATAAAATACTAAGTACTGGTAAGCTAACATGTTCATTTTTTTTCTCACTAAATTTCCTCTTGTTCTGCCTCCGGTTCTCCTATATCTGGAACTCACAATAAATAACAAGGAAACAAAGGTTAAGTCTTTAATGACTTAGTGAAGGAACAACAAGTGTTTATATTTTGTACTTATCAATGATGCAATGTATCAATATGGCATGTAATGTAATAAAGAAATAGCACAACATTTAAGGAAATTATCAATGAAAAATAACGATTTAGGACATTAGGGTGAATATTGTGGGCTAAAGAGGAGGCTTCCCCCCGACAGTTAGGTGTATCACTTTTCCCCACATATTCAGATATGATGTGTATATTCATTCATTTATGAGCCAATGTGAACCATTCTCCGGACCATAACACGTGCTCGTTGTTCAGATGAACCATATACCAGGACTGTCATTCGTTGTTCATTGGACTCACTTTTCGGGCCGAAGCCATGTTGTCCAGTGGACTCAATATCCAGACATATGTCTGTTGTTCAGGGCTCCAATAGTCATTCAATCATTCGAATGAACATAATAGTGATGAACACGGTAGCAAGACATGTCTACAATATGATCAATGAATAACATATATGAAAAGTATGGTAATGAATAAACATAAAATGTAAGTTACAGGCCAAATGCCAAAAATGAATGTATAACAAAAACTGGTAGTACACCTCACCTCACAACTTGATATCTTAATGGATTGACTCGATCTTGAACCTAGTTACAAATTATTTCTATAAGCATAATATAAGTAATTTATAGTGATTAGTGACCCAAATGCATGGTTGAACATTCTTAAATATCATTTGTACAAAACTTGTCAGGGTAATTTTGAATAAGACTTAAAAAATTCATGATAATTCAACAATCAGTCAAAAAAGCATGAAACTTTCCAAAAATGCCTAAAATTAGTGCATAAACGTTCGGTAACCGGAAAAATGAGTATTGGGGCTGCTCGTGTGGTACACGCGCCACCGCGTCGGCCCGTGGCTGTGCTCCGACGGTCACGCAACCGAGTTTTTCACGGTTTGTTCATCTCAGTGAGATCTACAAATTTGGTTTACAACATATTTTGAATTTCCTTGCCCATTTTGCCCAAATTATGATTTTATACAATGGTTAACATTCATACTTTGGCCACCGAAAAATGCTACGTATGTTGACATTTTCGGTGATAGGACGACATTCCTGAAAACTAGAACACTTTTTAAACAATCTTCATTTTTATTTAAGACGAAAAACAGTTTCAACAAGCAAGAAGCAAAGGCATGAACATACTACCTCTAGGTGAACTTTTTGGGCATATTTTCTCATATGTGCTTCATGGTTCAGAAATGTTTTAGCAATTTTGCCTGATCATTGTGCTTCACCACCCACACACGTTTGTTTCTGGGTTGATAAGGAACGCTGGGTAAAATTTTCAGGATTTGTGGAGAGTTTTGGATAATTTTATGAATTTTGACCTATTTTAGCATAAAATTCTAACATTGTCTTCGACATTTTTTCTAAGGAATTTTGGGCGATTTTTCTGCTGAAAGTGATGGATTTGGAGTGTATTTATAGGCAAGATTTAGGCAGATGAATTACATGCATGATGACATTTGTCATGGTTAAAAAATCTATACCAACTCCTAATAATTTTGATAACTTATTAATATTAATATTATTATCATTATTTATTTATTTAAAAAAGGTGTTACACCCTTCCTATGATTAACTTCTTCTTCTTCAATGGTAGGTGGATCTTCCTTCCAAAACATTGCCAAGCACAAAGTTTTGAGATAGAAAATCATCTTTTGTTGCCACCTTTTAAAATTTGGGGCATTGAACTTTGGTTGCTTTTCTCCATGTGTTCCAGGAACATTTGTTGATATGAATGTCATTTTTTCCAGAAATATATAACGAAAATTCCTCTTAATATTGTTGTTGTGTTGTATGGAAATCCTTATGCGGTTAGGAAAGAAATGATGACAACTCTATCAAATGGAAGCAAGTGTTTCTCTCACAAAATATGTTGTTAATTTGCAAATATGATAATAATTCATCATAAGGATCTTGTTATTTATACTAGGTCATAAGATGTCACCAAAAGACATCATTTGGAGCACTTTCCATGAAATATTTTTTCCCAGGCATTTGGGGTGGGGCGCTGTAAAACCGGTGCCCCAGCGCCGGGTGCACTGCCTAGAATTTTTACGAGCAGTGTTTTAATGCCCGAATAATTTCGTTTTTCCCTCATTTCATTCGTTCGATTTTTCTTTGCTTAATTTCAAATCATTAAGGTTATTTTTATCTTGCTTAATTTCAATTCATTAAACCTCACATTTTCCAACAAATACCATTGAAGTACTCTTCAAAACAAGAATTTAAAAGAAAAAACTCAAATTCCAATAATACCGTGCCAACCATAAAATAGAACTTATTACTAACCACCAAAACCTAATATGCGCAATTCATGAAGAGCACAATATTTTTTCAGGAATATTGTCATTTTAGATATTATTTCGATATTTTCAAAATTATTGACAGATTCGATCGATATTTTCAGGAATATTTACAAATCTTATATGTTAGATAAATATTATTTAAGAATATTGATAAATATTATATCTTAAATATTGACAAATCTTAGATATTATATATCCATGCTTTTCTAGAATACATTTAAAATCAATAGTTTTTGGGAATATTTAAGATCACTATTCTTCATGTACATTGACAAATCTTATTTCTTAAATTATAGATGTAGCTAAATTATCAATATAAAACGTGTTATGCTACTCAAAAAGTTGTGCTCTTATTACTAACAACTAAAAAAAGTAGCATGATAGTTTGAAGGCTATTATATCAATATAAGAGTTTATCCAATAAGTGTGGCTACAGATTTCCCGTCATTAAAAAAAACATCATGTTATTAAGTTAATAATAAACATGGTTAAAAAAAAATCTTGAAAAATCACTTGGCATTGATTCTATTATTTCTCAAACCCTGATCATGTTAAATTTAAGGGATATTTATATACGTCTCTTTGCGGAATAGTTGTTCTACAAATTTTACATTCTAATTTGAACAATTGCAGTTTACTATCTTTTAGAAGAGCTGTATTATAATAATATTCCATCTAATTTATAATTATGTAAAAAAAATTACAACTATCTTTCATGTGATTTAACATAAAAACATATAATGGATTAGGTATGAAAACTTCTATAATTTATTATCATTAGTCATACAAGGAAAAAAGAAGAATCATGAAAAATCACATTTGTTTTTAATTATATATTAAAAAAATGAAAATATGATATAAACTGCAAATAGTCCCTTCGGAATGGTATCGAATTTTCACGAATATGAATTTGTTTTTTATATCCATAACAATTAATCAAAAAATACACGTATCAACTAAGAGCTGCCGACAGCTGTTGGTTCCTTACATGCGAGCTGTCCCCTAATTATTGTAGTCCACGTGGCCAATCTCGTCAAAGAACCCCAAAACGTCGTAGTTTAAATCCCAGCATTATCATTTCATATGAATCACTCTTTCATCCACACTGAACTACGAGTTTCAAGCTACTGAAGTGATTTCACTCTGAAAATGATGAGCAGAAAGGGGAGTTATTTGAAAATGAAGACTGATTATGAAGCAGAGAATGCGATTATTAATTCCGATTTGAAGGAACTAGGGAATTCGTTGAAACAATTGGCGAGTCACGCGATGCTGGGTGGTGTCTTTGGATTAGGGACTATGATCCTCCAATGGGTTGCTTTCCTTGTTGCTCTGTAAGTTTTACCCTAAAACTCTTATTGTGAAAAAAATTTTAACCCCTATTTTTCTGGAAAAAAAAAGTTGACTTTAGTTAATTGGTGAACCTAAACTCTCATGCTTTCAAAATTTCACCACAATTTTTTCATAACATTAGGTTCGAGCTACGGTTGTTGTGAGGGGTAGAGGTAGTCAGTCCGATCTAAACGGCAGCCAGCGCTAAATATACATTTTTTAAATTAAAATTAAAATTTTTTTCCAGAAATATCCAAACCATATCCAAGGGTACCTGTAAGTTCTATACTTTTCATGTTATCCTTAGATATCGTTTATTTTTTTGAAAAAATAGTATGTGTTAAACTGAAACCAGCCACTAATATATGGATTTTTTGAGAGGTAGTGCACTTATTCCTAGTGGGGTGGGGGGAGGTTAGCATCACCATCGATTAATGTCCTTAGAAGAGCAGCATCAAATAAATCTTACCGCGTGCATACCTTGATTCGGAAAGGGATTGACCTGCTGTATTGTCTTTAGGGTGGCATCAAACACATCCTATTGTGTGTTGAATAGTATATTAGTTAGGGTAGTAAACATTAGAACCCCAAGACCCCTTCATCTGGATTCATAAACATTGATGCGTACCGTTGACTTCCTTTTTTGTCATCTGCTGTTGTATCGTTCTTCCTCTTAACAAATGTTTTTTTGCATCTTTCAGTTACTTGTTGATCTTGGATCGAACAAACTGGAAAACCAACATCCTTACCTCCCTTCTAATCCCTTACATTTTCCTCACTCTTCCGCCGTTGTTGTTCAACTTGCTAAGGTAATTATCCTCATTCCAAGTTAACCTTCCAAGATCACATTTTTATCTTAGCAGCTTCTGTAATTACTTGCTTTTCCATATGACATGGATAAAAATACAGGGGACAAGTTGGAATATGGATTGCTTTCATAGCTGTCGTGGTACGTCTGTTCTTTTCTAGACAGTTCCCAGGTACGTCACAATTTACATTTAACCCATAATACGAAGTAGTAGCAACTCCAACATTAGTATATCGTGGTTTTGTAAAAATGGTCTACGTGGTAAAGTTCCATGTTAATGTGTAAACCCCTATGGCGGGCAAATAACATCTGCTAGCGTAATATTTTTAAATTGCTTCAGACTTTTTTTATATTTTTGTTAATAATTTAAAACTCTTACGATAAATCACGACCATTCCAACCACAAAATGTCAATGAAATAACAGTTTTAGTTTTTTGTGTCTTATCTGTCTCACAGAATGAACTTCATGCTTTGGATTTTGGTTCTCTATTCTAATCGTACAACCCTCTTTACTTGCTCAAATACATTATTATCACAAGTATAATTTATGAATGCAGAGTGGCTGGACTTGCCGGCAGCATTGATCCTTCTTATAGCGGTGGCTCCGACCTTAGTTGCTATTACTATAAGGGAACACTGGGTTGGACTCGCCATCTGCCTCATCATCGGATGTTACTTGCTGCAGGAGCACATTCGAGCATCTGGTGGATTCAAGAATTGCTGTACAAAGAGCAGTGGCATTCTAAACTCCATCGGGATACTCCTACTCTTCGTATATCCAGTTTGGGCTCTGGTTGTTTGGCTTTTCTAGATGGATTATCACTCCAACATTTCAGCTTTTCAGTTTAGAATTCGAGTGTGAGTGACTTTATGTATGGGGAGGTTGGTTAAAAGAACACTATTGTCGATCCATTTGCTTTTGTTTGGCAGTCTCTTTGTGAATGTGGATGAATAAAAGGTTTGAATCATATCATGTTTTCAACTGTTTGTATCTATGTTAAGATTCAAGTTTTCACGTGTCTACTTTTGAATCCCAGTTTCCACTATGATGCAGCTGAAGATAGTTTCACAGTATGATTTGAATTTAATTTTGTAGAAATTAAAATATTTTTTTCTTTTTCTACCCTGTCCTCTTTTATCTAAATATAATAATGGCTAGAATGAGAAATTTTCCCAAATCTTTTCATTAAAAATAAGAGAATAGAATAAGATAGAAGAGTGTGGAAGAAAGCAACAATGGCAACTGCGGATTGGCCACGGAATGTGGGGTTGGATGTGGTTAATGAGATATTATTACCCAAACTGTAGTCATAGCAGGTGGAAAATTGACCGTCTTTGAGATGGTTTGGTGGTAAGTGAATTAGGTGAAGCCGTAGAAAATCAACCTACCAATCCGTTTCCGACGGTTGGAAAAATCCGATCCTTAACCAACCCATGGTAGGAATTAAAATCTGGGATCCAGTGACCTGATTAACCGGATAGGTCCATGATCCGCTCCAAATCAGGTCTGATTCACCATTTAACTTGGTCACCTCTACAAATATTTCCACGTGAGAAAACATTGGATTGCCCTTTAGATGCACCTAACCCCTCAACAACTTTTTTTTGCCTAACCATATATACCTACCACAGCATATTCACAAATAATATACCTTACAGGCAAACATGCAAATATTCCTTTTCAAGTAATATATATATATATATATATATTTTCTTATCAAACTGAAGAAGAGTACAAATAAATACATACAACTGAAATTATAATAGTATCACTCATATAATATCAAATGCATATTTCTTCAATAATTTTTAAAAAGTGCGTCCAAATAAAATATAACACCAAAAATATACCAAATTCAAGAAACACGTAAATAAATGCATGTCAATTAAATTATCATAATATCACACATACTAACACCAAATTTATATTACTTTAGTTAACATAAAGTATAAAAAATACGTCCAAATTTTATTTTAATCAAAAGCTTTTTAAATTGTACAATTAACCCCCAATGTATTCTTTCCATGTTGAACACGTCCCTCCGACACGAGTCATGTCTGACACGCTTATCCGATTTTTTTATGTTATAAAATTAAGGGTACGTCATGTGGCGTATACGACACGTGTCTGAGGCATGTCGCATACCAATATCTTATAAATATCTGATATTACACCACCAAGTGATTCTTAAAAATATCAACATATCATAAATAACCATATAAACTTACCACCAACACACTCACCAATACTCCCCTATCGTTAAACCGAGAAAGCGTGACAGTGAAAACAAAACCCAGCCTGCTCTTCTCATTAGTTATATATATTCTCCAACGTTAAAAAAGGAATCGTATGATACACATTAACAAACTCTACCTACACATATACTACTACTCTATGCGCCACTCTCCATTTGATGCTCCCAATCTGAAATTCAGAACAGACTGGTTCTCTTGGTCTGAAACCGGTAACTTTCGGTTCCGGGCCATCCAGTTTCGATTCCGAATTAGAACTGGAATTACTTAATTTTTAAAAAAAATAAAAAAAATTGTGGCCGCCATTTTGCTAACGGCTAGTTTACCATTGGCAACAAATTTTTGAAAAAAAATTTGTT
This sequence comes from Haberlea rhodopensis, assembly GCA_907163345.1. Classification (NCBI taxonomy): domain Eukaryota; kingdom Viridiplantae; phylum Streptophyta; class Magnoliopsida; order Lamiales; family Gesneriaceae; genus Haberlea; species Haberlea rhodopensis. Next base: position 6,846,060 of record CAJQUN010000021.1, on the reverse strand, counting down.
GGTTAAAAATATACATATGTATTATAGTTTATGTGAGGTTAAAATTCACACAATTTTCATTGTTCTCTCGAGTCTCAATTATAATTCATTCTCTCAATTATTTCTCAAATCTATTTATTACTTTTTGTTAATTTACAAATTACAACCACAATAAAATTATTAGTATGACATCTTCATCTCGCAGCGGTGTTCGCAGTGGTGGTCCAGCAATGGTCACCAATCACTTGGTTCATCGGAGTTAAATAAAGATTATGATTTTTTTGTTGGCATTGATGTTGCATATCCACATATGAGCATCGAAGGTCAAGAACCCGAACAACACATCGAACCTTTCGGTTCCCATTAGATACAACAAGTCGAGTCATCCGGAGCAACAAACATAGTGTCAACGAGTAGAGCGACAACCGTGTCAAAAGAAGCAATGTACGAGATCATTTCGAAATCTCTCAAAAAGAAGATACAGATGAATATTTTATATTGTATTTTGTAAATTATGTAAATTTGCAATGAGAAAATTCAATACGTATGACATTCTCCTGACATCTATGGACTTAAGCGTGCATTTAGGTAAAAATAAGGTGAACCGGTGTCTCAATTGCAAATGTAAGGACCCCGTGCCCTTAACCCATTATTAGTGTATTAACCCATGCAATTAGTGCATACAATCATATTAACAGTGGAAAGAGACCACATGCAACCATACCACAAAATGCCATCTATAGAATTTCTTGCATGATCCCATTAAATATTCAGTTTTCCCCACCCAAGTCCAACTACATAGCATGCACTCTTATATTATGCTAACATGTTCTCAATTCATTTGAAATTTCCCTAATAATTGCACACAACATATAATGAAAAGAGAAAGGCCCTTGCCTTTTTTTTATACAACCCATATACAGATAATAAAGCTCACATACGAGCACTGAATAAACGTATGTGTACATAATGTATAAAATACCATACTCCCAGCTCTGATATCTCGATCCTGGAAGTACCTCCAATCTACAGCTCGAGTTCAACTCCAAAGTCACCTGTCCCAACAGAGACAGCCCCCACACGGGGTGAGCATACCAATACCACCAAACCAATATCACAATAACATAATTCATAATTTACAAAAATGTAAATGCTATGAAATATAAAAGATACTCTTTGGATGGCATCATCCTCATCCATCCCCTGTACTGTCCTTGTTCTCAAAATAACCAAAATCATCAAATCCCTAATAGCCAGTTAATCATTATATTGATTAACTAATCCTTTCCAAATTCCAATATCAGTAACATTATTTCATTATCCAGTCATTACATATATTCTAGATATGGTTCCATTTCCTCGCTTGCTCAATAGCAGCGGCATTCATAACCGATGTTCGCTCCATAGCGACAACATCTCGACCATTGCTTGCTCCATAGCGGCATCATACATTTCACACTATGTACTCGTTTATTGCCATACCATATGCCATGCATTAACCAATAACCATTTCTATATATCATACATTAACCAGTAACCATTACCATTTATCATGCATTAACCAATGCTAAAATGAAAAAGGGTTATGCTCGTACGTTATACGTATCTTAGGATTTCGTAGTCCGAACCAAACCTTGATTGAGTCCTGTGACCCGATGATTTAAGTGCTAACATGTAAATAACTCACAAATCATAAGCATGCAATCACGTGCCCAAGCATGTTCACAACCTCCAACCCTATCGTAAATCCATGACGATTAACCAATTTAAAAGACCCCGGCTAAGCATGCATAATACCCAAAATATTCTATTTTATAAGTTCAAATGATAGCCAAAAACTCACCCGGGTATCCCATTACATTAAAATTTGGCTTCAACCAATCCATTTTAGAAGTATAACATTCCCAATGGAATGTAGACATTGCCCCGGAAATCGACTATTTAAACCCCAAATCCAAAATTCCATGTTTAAAAAAATTGTGAAAAAAACACTATTCAACAAGCCGTGATTGATCGCCAATCACGCGCGATCGCACAACTCTACTGCCAAGCATAACCATCTCGCGATCGATCGCCAAGTCTTGGCGATCGATCGCCAGACACCTCGCAATCGATCGCTGAGACTTAGCGATCGATCGCAGCACTGTTCGTCTTCCCAAAACTTTTAGTTTAATGTCGCGATTGATCGGCACCAAGCCGCGATCGATCGCGACCTGCGGGTTTCCGAAAAATTTGAGCTTTAATGGTGTTTTTGACACCCAAACTCAAAACCAACACCCCTAACTCCTTCAACACCTCCATTACACCATTTATAACCAATAAAAACACTAAAAACTCAACTTTGAATTTTTTACCAAAAATCCCAAATTTCCAAACCCAACACTATACTCCACCAAAATGCACAATATTACTATCAAATCGAAGAAGGAGGCGAGGGGAAGGAGATTACCTACTTTTCTTCCAGCTCCTAAATCGAGCTTCCGGCCATTTTTCCTCCAAAGGAAAATAAAGGGGTTTGGGGGTTTGAGCGTGGAGAGAGAAAGAAATAGAGAGATATCGTGCAAAATGACGAAATACCGAGTCCACTTGGTATATATAGTACCAAGGCTTCAAAATACCAATATCTCCACAAATACATAATGATTCATTAAAAATAATCTGTTTTCAAAACTCTCTCTCTAATTCTCAAATCCCTATATCGCCTCAATATAAAGTACCACGGACTCCAGAAATCACCAAAAACCCAAATCTTAGGTTTTTCACCACAATGAGATTACAATCTCAACCTTTAGATCCAACGATCCCAAATACCCTACTTAACATCTCCGGATGTCCCAACACTGCAATTAATTCATAATTGCCACAACTAAAATCTATTAAGTATCATTACCACACCGGGATTAACACCAATAATCCCTGGGCATCGCAATTATCCCCCACTAATAAAATTTCGTCCTCGAAAAACTCACAAACAGAACAAAAGTCTAACATGTCTCCGTAGTGAAAATACGTACACTAATAACTAGTGGCTCTACCCTTCAACCCGTCATCAATCTAACTCTGATACTGTCCACTAGTACATGTCCTGTTGGCCTGAAAAACAAAACCCCTAAAAGGGTGAGCTAACGCTCAGTACGTTCTTATTAAAATACCAACAGAAATTATACAGATAGTAAACATCTCATCAAAATAGCTCAACAGTTCAACAAATAATAAAGCATTGTTCCGTTACCTCGGACTTTTTAGTGTCAAACAAGACCTGTCAAACAAAAACCACCATAATAGACTATACAATAAATGCAACATTCAATGTCAATTTATTTAGTTTCATCAATTTTATATCAAATGCATCGCAATGCATTATATTGTCTCATCATTTCTATGTGAAATGCATCACAATGCAGTCATCATCATAAGACGAGATATGTCATCCACTGGCCTACAACAAGAACTCGTCAGTCCAGGACTCGTCAGCCCATATCATCCATATACATGATATCAGGACCAGAAATTTCATCCACTGGCCCAAATCTTGAACTCATCAGTCTGCGTCAACCACATCTATAACATCTATCCAATCATCAATCCAAAAATCCAGATATAAAATACTCAACTCATCATATACTATAATATCGCATCATCATTCTATCACAACTCATTATGTACATTAATATTCACATCATCATTATTTAATGCTATTCAGTCTCTGTTCACTCAAGGATAATTTAATGTTCATGTTAAGACATAACGTACCTGAATAGTGGAATAAAATAATTCAAGTATTCGACTTCCCACCTGACATCTGTTGCGATTATTTGATCACAACATCAATAATACAAGATTTCCACCATCAATACTAGCATCATGAATTTCCCATAATTGTTTTAATTCATTAATTAAGCTATAAAATCAATAGCCGACTAATTTCGCTTATTCAACAATTTTATTGGCTCCAATTTTTCCAAATTCAATTTAATTTTAAAATTTCTTAGTTCAAGTTAAAAGGTCATTAGTTATTTTCCTTCAATCATTCAACTTCATTATAAAATCTGACTAATCAAATGCATATCAAAATAGAGTGGCTAATAAAAATCGTTTACATTTCTTTATTCTGATTATCTTTCTTAAAATCACCCTTTTTATACCTACTACTTACTGTTCTCAATTATAATTAGTAGAACTAGCTAATGTCTTATTTACTTACCTAATTCTTCTATCACATTAGCATTAAGTCACACTACAGTAGGGGATATTTAACCATTTCATAATTCACCCATCCCTTAAACAATGTTTATTAACTTAAGTAGGTTTAGCTAATAACAATTTAGGTCACTAGTAATTAAGTTAAACAAGAAATATTCTTGCGCCATTTTCGTGTTTCCCAAGAGTTTGACTAACTTAACCACAATTAAAATCTAATCAATTATTATAGAAGAAAACTAATCAGTTTGGAAACAACTAAATTCAACAAAAATCACATAATAAAACCAGCAAACTCGTTTCAGAAACTTTACCAGAAAAAAGAAGAAAACTTTCCTAAAGTGCAACAACCTACCAGTAGTATTTAAACAGCATTGAAATGCCCAAAACAATGCAAAATTTTGATTAACTTGAAGGCTCGAAAATTTGGAAATTTTCGACAAACACTTTCCCATCTTTTGTTGCTATCTATTTTTCATTTTTCCTCCCACATTTTCTTTGTTAAATATGATATGACTCATCCTTATCTGTCTCAGTTTGTCACACATGTATGCCCATTGCCAACTTGACCACTCAACTTGTAATTCTTTATTTTAAAGTTTATAGTACTAAACGTGCTCAACAAATAGAATAATACTATCAATACCTATCTTAATCTTTCACATTTTAATTTATTATTATTATTATTTGTAATTACCTTTCTAAATCTTTACGGGTTTTACAATTCCTCCTTCCTTATTGAATTTCGGCCCCGAAATTCAATTGTACTAGCTCACACAAACATCGAAATTTACAAGAACATACCATCAAAATATCTCAGCATAGAACTGACGCATTCGATTTTCTGTCTCCCATGTAGCCTCCTCAACTTTCGGAATAATTTTACTTCTCAACTTTCTCTATGTGCTATCAAGAATACCGATAGGCCGTTTCACACATGTCATATGCGGATCAAGTTTTATTTCTTCGGTATATAATACATGTGATTTATCAGGTTCATATTTACGCAGCATTGAGACATGGAAAACATCATGTATTTTTGACAATGCAGGTGGTAATGCTAACATGTATGAAAATACCAATCCGTTCTAGGATTTCATACTGTCCAATATATCAGGTGACAGTTTCCCTCTCTTTCCTATTCGTACTACACCTTTAAATAGTGAATTTTCAGAAATACTCGGTCCCCAACAGTGAATTCTAATAGTCTATGCCTCCGATTTACATAACAATCAGTCTGTCTTGTGCTGTTTTCATTCTCTGTCGGATAATCAGTACCTTCTCTTCTGCCTCTCTCAATATATCAGGGCCCACGATACTAGCATCAGAAATAGTATCCCAATACAAAGGTGATTGACACTTTCTCCCATACAATGCCTCAAATGGAGCCATGCCAATACTAGTATGATAACTATCATTATACGAGAATTCTGCTAACAGTAGAGACCCATGCCAATTAGGATTGAAATCCATTACACATGCTCTCAATAGATCTTCTAATATTTGAATGGTAACTTTTCATCGGTCTGTGGATGATATGCGGTACTCATCCTCAACCGAGTTCCCATAGCATCTTGGAATTCTTGCCAAAAACCAGAAGCAAATCGAGGGTCACGATCCAAAACTATTGACTTTGGAACACCATGTAATCTCACTATCTCCGGAATATAAATTTCTACCATCTTGTCCAACCTGAATATCCCGCTGTAGGGTATAAAATGTGACATCATTGTCAGTCTATCTATAATGATCCATACTGCATAATGCCCTCTCGGAATACGTGGATGCATAATAAAATCCATCATTATGGTTCTCCTTTCTATTAAGATACATCTAAACCTTTATTAAACCTCCTGGTTTTAATTTTTTTCTGCTTTTATCTGTTGACATGTTAAACTTCTTTTCATGAATTTAACGTCATTCTTCATTCTTTTCCACCAGTAGTGAGTACTAAGATCATGATACATCACTTACCTCCAGAATGAATACTAAAACGGCTGCAATGTGCCTGCTATAATATTACACCCCTCAAATCATAATCAGCAGGAACCTTGAACCTTGTATGTACTCGAATAATGTCATCCTCCGTAATATTAAAACCAGATCTATTCTCTTCTTTCACCAATCATCTACATCTCTGAATCCCAGGATCAGATTTATGTGTCTCTCAAATACACGCATTCAGTTCTGGTTCAGCCTATACAAGATATACTCTAATAGGACTACAAAGCTATAATTAGAGACAATCGGCAATCAAAGTAGATCTGACAAGAAATAATTGCCTTATGACAAACTTGTCTGCTCAACGCATCAGCAATAGTATTTGAGCGACTCAGGTAATGCCTGATTTCACAATCATAATCTTTCAATAGATCAAGACACCGCCTCTGTCGCATATTCAACTCAACCTGTGTAAACAAATACTTCAGACTTTTATGATCAATATAAATATCAAACATCTTATCATATAAATAATGCATCCAAATCTTAAGGGCAAATACAATGGCAGTAAATTCTGTCATGTGCAGGATAATTCAGCATGTGTGACTTCAATTGTCTTGAAGCGTATGCAATCACATATCTGTGTTGGATCAATACACAACCTAGACCGTGTAAGGAAGCATCTGTATAAACAACAAAACCTCCCATACCATAAGGAATGGCAAGAACTAGACTTGTCGTCAACCTCGTCTTCAACTCCTGAAAGCTAGCCTCGCATTCAGGAGTCCACACAAACTTAACATCTTTTTTTTGTTGTCAACTCTGTTAGAGGTCGGGCGATCTTTGAAAATCCCTCAATAAATCTTCTGTAGTAACCACCCATCCCCTGACAACTCTGAATCTCAGGCATTGAAGTAGGTGTTGTCCATTTCAACACTGCTTCTACCTTACTGGGATCAACAGATATACGGTCTCGGGAGATACCATGACCAAAAAATACTACTTTATTCAACCAGAACTCACATTGACTCAATTTGGCGTACAATTATTTTTCCCGTAAAATCTATAATATAGTTTTCAAATGGTTTGTTTGCTCTGCCTCGTTTCGTGGGTATATCAAAATATCATCTATGAATACAATCACAAATCTGTCTAAGAACTATTTAAACACCCTATTCATCAAATCCATAAACACTGCAGGTGCATTAGTCAATTTGAAAGGCATAACAAGAAATTCATAATGCCCATAGCGTGCTCGAAAAGCTATCTTGGGCACATCTTCGTTCCTGACCCTTGATTGGTGATACCCTGATCGTAAATCAATCTTCAAATTATAGCTGATCCTTGTAACTGATCAAATAAGTCATCAATACGAGGTAGTGGATACTTAAATTCGAAAATATGTTCATCCTCCAACATCACACTCGGCTCAACTTCCCATGGGAATTCCTCAGATAACTTTTCTAATGTAGGTTCAACACTTGAAGAGGCTCAACTTCCCTTAAATCTTCCACATTAATGAGATCACTCCCCCAAACTTGGTTGGTGGAGTAGTCATCATCTTGTAACGCAAGTTGCTTTGTCTCCCTTTGAATTGTAGATCTTGTCTCATCTTCTTGGCAGCTCTTTAAATATGTTTCCATAAGCCTATTAATTGCTGTTCCAGGTGACATGTGGAGTTGGTTTGGCTCTCTATAATGCTATCAGATGATGCCATGAATCTAAGTAGTGTATCCTCCAACTGAGCCATGTCTCCTTCAAAACTATATCTCTTCTCTCCGTGCTGTTCAAATGGTTGGCATGTGACCTATGGGTATTTGATGCTTTGGTGGGTATTGGTGATTCCACCAACCCTGCAGTGAAGGATCTCGATGCCAATGGTAGTTGAAGTCTGTCATATCATTAAACAGGTGAAACACACTGTCTTCATCTCTTTCAAACAGGGGACTATCAGTTGCCAAAGCTCCACTGAATACACATCGTCGTGTTTCTGCATCCAAACCATTATAAGAATTGCATAAGATTATAGTTCAAAAGATTATACCATAATGTGTGTGCCAGAATGGCTCTGAATACTGTTGGGTAAAACTTGTGAAGACCTTTTGATGAAAAATCTCCAAGTAGCTCACAAGAAGAACAAAACTATATAATAACTTTTTTTCGATAATAAATATATATATATAATATAATGGTTAAATTACAGTAAAAAAATCTAGTATGATATTGCTAAAATTATTCCCCGACAACGACGCCAAAACTTGATCGTCACTTTTTCAAACAATAAATTTCCAGTTGTGAACGATTAACCCGCAAGTGCATGGTTGTCAAGTTTTAGTATAGATAATAAGAAGTACGAGTGTCGAACCCACATAGACTAACTGTAAGTATCAAATAAGACACTTTAAACTATATTTAATCTACAATAATGATTGAGTACCGACCAATTAACTAAATTATCTACTACTAACCCAACAAATAAACTAAAGATGATGAGAAAATTCCAGTAGAGAGAATTATCATGATGTCGGTTCACCAATGTAATCATATGACTCTCGATTGAATATCCAAATATCTCTAAGGTGACGAGTTCTCTGTAACCAATAATATACTCTCTCGAGCTATATTAAACATAATATCAAATTGAAGTAAGTCACTCTCGCATACTTATTTAAAATTCAATTTTGCAATGAGATTTGTGACAATCTCTAGCTTTCAATTACTAGATATATATGATTATCACTCATATATTATCTCATCTCTCGATCTCAATCTGAAATCCACGAAATAGTTTACTAGTTTATATTATAATATCATCTCTCGATCTCAATTATAATAACTTAAATCAATTCAATGGTGATCAATCCATGAAAGCTTTAAAATCATAAATCATGCACATAGGATAAAGGAATTAACTCAAGATTTAATAAACAAGTCATAAGTTCAAAACAATGGATCCTCTAATCTTGATAAACAAACTTAGTTCATTATAATAAAGCAAAACAAAGTAAAACTAATGTTTATAGACAAGAATAAACTCCCGGTGTCGACTCCGTTCGTAGATCCTAGCTTCCTCTCATGTTTCTTTCTCGATGGTCTCCTTCAATATCCTTGTTAGGGTGTTCCAAGTTCCTAAGAGGTGTATGATGGATGTTGGTTGGTTATGGTGGATGGAAGATGGAGTGAAGGCTTAATCTTAGGTTGAAAATATGTGGAATATGGTTCTGATAATTTTGTGCCTCATATATTCGTAGAGGATGATGACTACATAGATTTCATGTAGGACTCAAACTCTAAAATGTAATTTTTCAAAACTTTTCAGCTACCGTTAAATCGGCAAGAGCTGCCAATTAATCGGTAGGTTCATTACTTTATTTTCCAACATATGCATGGCCGCGATCAATCGGTAAGTATATGGCTATCGATCAGTGAATCAATAATTTTTCTTCTTGAGTTTCGAACACGCACGATCGATCGGGATATGGCTTGCGATCGATCGGTGATGTCATTTTCATCCAAACTTGATATTCTTGTCCCTTATTCAATGTGTTGGCCCACTTTAGTAATTTTCATCTTTTTTAGCTCATTTTCCTATTTGCGCTTTGACCTTAATTCCTAAAATCAAATATATACCAAAAAAGTTGTAAACTTTGTCCAGAAATCAATACATAAATCACTAGAAAATTACTGCAAAATAAGTGTGCACTTACACCTCCCGTGCGTATGGTAAACTCGTTCTGAACACTTAAGTGATTTTGTTTTTCTTCTTTGTTTTAAAGAAAACGACAATGGGATTATATACAGTTTTGAGAAAACATGCCTTTTTTTAAAAAAATATTTAAGCACACTAGACATTGTTTAATCTTCCTGTCAACATTGTCTTTAGACTGTTTGGAGCCTGCATGATACCATTTTATGAAAAATTATGCTATATCGGGTGACCTTCGCCTGTTGTAACTTATTAGCATACAATTAGAGTGGAACACACAAATATATAGACCTCATCCCATATTTCATTTTTAGTTTTTCGTTTTTTGTTTTTTGTTTTTTGTTTTCCCATCCCATATTTTGTTATTTTGGGGGTAGATTACCAATTCAGTGATCGGTTGAAATACTCGACTATGTTCCAACCTCTTATCTTTTTGATTATGTGTGCTCATAGATGGTTGCTCAGTACTATCTATGTCATAATAAGCCCGAGTCTTCGGCACCCATCTGGTGCTACCGATCATGTCCATCTGTCGCTTAGTACGGGGATTTGCGTTGCCACTAGATAAGGAAATAAAGTTTCTCATCTGCTATCAGCTATTATTTTTAGCAAAGTTGTAAGCATTTGACATGTTCGATTCCCAGGAGTTGCAAGACAGTGTATTTATTTGGAGGGAGATTGTTTGAGTATACAGATTATCTCTACTTGAATAGCAATCGAACGTGGCACCTTGGCTGCTACGGTTTAAAGATTACAGTTGCACTGTTACCATCTATAACTTTTGATAAAAGGGCAAACGTTTGATCATACATATTGCATTCTCCGAATAATGCAAATCGAAGCAATTGGATGCATGTGAAGGCAAGAGATGGCAAGTGTCATCCCTCAAATTTTTTTGTACTACCCCTTAAAGTTGCATTTTTTCCTCTAAAATTGTATTTTGCTCCTAAAATATTTCTCCAATTTTTAATATTTTTTGCCTCCCATCAACCTAATTCTAAATCCACCCCCAGTGATGAGTATATAATGCAGTTTGATGTAAAGTCTTGTGCTATGAATGCATAAGCATGTAAAGAGTACATGTGTTAACTCAAGGCGTTTTCTCTACCCCTTCTTACCATGAAAAGCAGGTGCACCTTACATTCTTGAACCGATAGCTTCTGATCGAAAAATCAATGATTGATTTCGTATCCTTCATTCAATGTCAGCTCGTGCTATAAGATTTTGGGTTAAGTCCCGCAACGAGCGCAACTCTCATATTTAGATGCCTTGAATCTTTTTCTCGAAGGATTAGAAAAATGAGTCCAATCCCTTGTAAACTTCTTCGCGTTGCATCAAATTAAACAACATACTCCAACACTTGTGCGGGTGACCATCAAGGCTCCTCTCTTCTTGATAATTCATATATGCCGCAGCGAGCGCAACCCTCGTGTTTAGTTGACATCGTTAAGTTTGGAACCCTGAACAAACTGACAATGATAAGGTAAAACTTGGATAAAATTGGGCCAAAAGATCTAATCTCTTTAATGGTTGCTATCTAAGGATAAGCTACTGAATGACCCTAAGGAGTTAGCTACACTTACTTAAAGGAGCTACAACTACCTTAAGAAATCCTTTAATGACTCTATATGGCCTATGGGGCTTCTTAAAGAGCTATTAAGGCACATCCAAATGCAGGAGCCTTTTTGTTGATACTAAGGGCTCTCTCCCCTTAGACGCACGATACTCAGGGCATGAGGATTGCCTCTTCTGCTTTGAATCCATCTCCCGGAGCTTCCTCGATTCAAGATAAATTCGTGAAGAAGCGCTATCTCTTTAGGAGTTGAAATCCCCAACTTACGGATATGACATTTTGTGCTACAACTATTAATTTTCTCATATTCTTGGACTTCTTTTTCTCTATTACAGTTAATAATGTATAAAGAGATTATATTCCTTATGGAAGTGTTGAAATATAAATAAAATTATTAAATTAAAAACTTTAGCTATAAATAATTTTTCATTTGGAAAACATAAGAATACAAGTATATCAATCATTTATATATTTAGCCAATAACAAATAGGAAAGTAGATTATGTGGATTTATTTATTTATTTATTTATTTATTATTATTATTAGTGCATATGATAAAAAAACATATTAAATAAAAATATTGCAATTAGTTGTAATTATCATGAATTAGTTGATACGGTATTTGTAATTGAACATGTAAAACCAACTATGGTAGAATGAAATAATATAATAATATTTTGACTATAATAGATATCGATGTCTATTTCTCATACAATTGTTGAAATAAGATTGAATCGTACTAAATTAAAAATCAAAATAAAACCCACGTATCTAGATTTGAAAATAATTTTTTTAAAACAAAAATATTATTATATTAAGATAAAAACAAGAGTTACATCTAATATTCGACCAAGAGCATATACCACAACTAATACCAACAAAAATAATTTATATAAATATTTATTTATCATCGTCATCATCATCAATCTGGGCATCTAGAGTTTTGTAATATTTTTATTTAATAATTGTTTTATGATATTTTAACGTCATTTGCTCCTCTCACTCTCACTCTCACTCTCACACACAATAATAACTAGCGATTTTTTACACGCGATGCATGCACATATAAAATTATGTAAAAAAATTTAAAATTTTTAGTGATATAAAATTACAATATAAATATGTAATTACAAATATTATGTGATAATATTGTAATTGACGATATTATTAAGGGTATTACAGATATTTTAATAATATAGTATATTAGGAAAAGTTTTCAGGGATATTACAGTCATTTTGTATGTTGGTATACTATTTGTGATTAATAAAAGATTTAGGGGCATTTGGGTAATTACATGGTCATACCAAGAGGTCAAGTAGTTTCTCTAGCATGCTCCCTTTTTATAATAGATAGTAATAAATACTAATAATAATAATAAATATGCATAATCTATTTTCCAATTAGGTATATTGATTTTTGTTTTAAATTTTAATTTAATAAATGTTAATCATATTTCAACACTTACATATCAAATAGTAAAAAAATTGGTATTTATTATAATCAAACATTATTTTATTATACTATAATTAATCTTACATGTTGCAATTACAAATACTGTATCAATTAATGATAACTACAACTAATTACTTTAATGCTTTATTTATAATATTTTGACATCACACACATATAATAATAATAAATAATAATAAATAAATCTACTTTCCTGCATATCTTACTTCTTACTATATTATAATGCATAAGCCCCTTATAATAACTACCTTGGTATGACAAATTTGAATTTACCAAACTACCCCCTCCAATGGTTTGTTGTGGTTTTTTGTTGCATCTTTTGAATTGTAATATTAACCAATGTATATGTCTCATTTATTCATTACACGAATCAATTCATATGCATTATATATTACGTTACACACGCAACGCATGTGCGTCGTCTACTAGTCTAAATGATTGATATATACTTGTATTCTTACATTTTCTAGATTGTAAAAAAATATGTTGATGTTTACATGTTAGAGATAAGATATCGTTCTTTATTGTGGCTGATATGATAATTTTAATACATTGCTTCTTAAATATCTAGCCTTCGCTGAAAACATATTTCGGTTACTAATTTAGTTGGTGTTTGAAATTCATATATTTTTTATTTTTAAGTGTAGTAAAAATAATAATTTTTTTCTTTTTAAAATAACTTACTACACTTTAATATATTTTTAAATTTATTAAAAATAATCATATATTTTTTTATTTATGAAATAATATATCAACATTTTTGGTCCCAAAACTTTAAAAAATATAATACAAACTGTTAACTTTAATGTTAAAGTACATTAAAGTTAACGGCAATGACTAACTGTGTTATAATTTTGATTGATTGTTTGGGTTTCAAATTCGTAAGACAAATACATTCAAATTGTTTGGCTAATTTGAAATCCATGAATTTCAAACTAACATTTTTAATTTTAAGATAATTAATAATATCATTCTATTTTAAATTTCTAATTATTGAAGTCATTTTAAATCTAAATTTTTAAAACTATCTTATAAACTTGGGCCAAAGCCCAATATGGAATGTAATGGGCCTACAATACCTCATCGAACAACACAGAGGATCCCGGTCCCCATAGGCATAGCTATACAAATAGAAAACAGGGTTAGGGTTTTACTTCATTCCTCTCTTCCACACAGGAGCAGCTATCAATCAGAACGGCGAATATGTTTCCGGGGATGTTTATCCGAAAACCAGAGAAAGCGGCGGCACTGAAGCAGCTGAAGAGCCACGTGGCAATGTTCGGGGTCTGGGTGGCCGTCATTCGCGTCACTCCTTACATTCTTCACTACTTCTCCGATCAAAAGGATGAACTTAAGCTCGAGTTCTAGTTTTTTCTAGGTACCTAAATTATTAATCTCGAATTTTTGCACAGAATTACGCCTTCCATTAATTTGTGAAGAATTTTATTGTACTTTTACTGAATAGTTGCTGATATCCGAATTCAGTGTCTACTCTGCCGAACTATAATGTCAGAACCGCTATGTTTGGGCTCCTAGATTGTGTTTATTTTTGAAAATATGAATTCGATCTTCAAATCCTTATACTCAAATTTATTTGGTTTTAACTGAACGTATATATTGCATAAAAAATGGTCCAAGTGAAAATTCGCTTTGAACCGTTACTGTATATATCGATTGATTACTTTCGGAGGTGGTAGGATGAAGAACTTTAATTGAGAAAATTTTGATAGTTCGTGGGGACAGAAAATTATCCATGATTTGCACCTAAATTATTCAGGTTACTATGTTGTGGCTAAAAGTAGTGGATACAGCTCCTCATTTTGAATATTAGCTTTTATTTTGCTGGTGATGGTTCTAAACTTTGGTTGATGTAGGGTGAGAATAGTTGAAGCATAAAGAACCTTAGATGAGCATATGCTCAAATTGCTGATTAACCACTCTATCGTAGAGTTATCATACCCCAGAGACGCACACCTTCATGTAAAAGAATTAAACTTCTATGTATAATTTTTTTTTTTTAATGGAATGTATAATTTTACTATAAAATAAAGTTTCGTCCCACTCTCTCCATTAATCCAGGGTCTTCCCCTGCGTAGTGAGGTTCTAACCTACAAAGTGTTGTTGATATATTATAATCTAGATTGATTTCCTCGTAAATTATTGTAGTAAATTTTGATGTTACCCCATGTGCAGTGTACGGGGTATATATCAAATGGTGATGATACCCCTAATGCAACATCAAACTAACCGTTATTGTGCATGTACTCGGGCATGAACCTGATTTGGTAATATGAAGTGTCGATTTAATAATTTCCTTAAATCGATAATATTTTGAAAATTGTTGCTTATGAATATTTGAAAAGTTGGTATATGGAATGGGAGGTTCTAAATTCAGGTTAACTTTCTTTAGACAAGAATGTTTGTCTCTATTTTTCTGTATTTCTGGAAATATTATTGTGTAAATGTATTTTCGTGAGATAATTTTGTATATATATAGTATATGTTTGGTTATGTTTTCGAATGAGATATTTTGTATGGAAGATGCCATGATATGTTAGAAATGTAGAATTATTAATTCTTTTAGTTTATATGATTATTATGTAATTTGAATACGTAATATATTTTGTTAGAAAGTGATATAATAATATATTATTGTTTTTAGCGGTGAAAAGTTGAATATAAAATAATGATTGTCTAAAAAAAATTAAAAATAAAATGAATATATTGTTTGTGTATCCGAAAGTGGAAATATTTTTCGAAAACATAAACAAATATGCCAAATACTTTGGTGAGTTTGTCACTTCGACTAATTTTTATGGAAAATTACAGCTGTCTCTTTTGTATAATTATCTTATTACGAATTTCCCCATCTACTTTGAACAATAATGGATGGACTCTTGTAGGATAGCTGCATTACGAATTCAACATCTCTAGTTTGTAACGGATGGAGGGAACTTACAGTTGTCTCCCCTATATTTGACATAAAAACATATAGTGTGGGGGATATACATTATTTTTTAAACTAGAGCTCTCAAACTAGATGGGGAATTTATAATTGTTCAAACTAGAAGATTTTTGTATGTAAGCCACCCTTATTTTATCAATATGAAGAAAGAACCCAATTAAGCCTAATAATCCTCTCAAGGTTCGTTGTGTAGTAGGCGTAGAGCTTTCTTGCAATGCTGGAATTTCATGGGGTCTGGTGTTGCACCTGAGAAGAATACATCATCATCATCTAAACCTTTAATCCCAATGAATTAGGGTAGGCTACAAAAACTATAGAAGAAATCATTTCGGGTCACGCATATGCGTCAGTCTTCTCCAAGTGTTTCCTTCGGTCAAAATATCATCGTTGATCTCTTTGGACTCCAAATCTTTGCACATAACTTTGAGTATGTCTTCTTCGGTCATCTCATGGTTCTTGTGAAAGGGCCGGAATACATTGACTATACTCAACGAACATATGCATTACTGGCTCTACGTCGTACGTGACCAAACCGGCGTAAATGACTTTCTTGCTCTTATCTTATATACAATCAACGCCTACTTCAGCTCAGTGTCTTCATTCCTTATTTTATCTTTTCCGGCCTCCAACAAAACATACACATCTATGTCACACTCATCTTTTGGACGTGATTCCTATTTTTGTGCCCAACATTCTCTCATACAACATTGCATGTGTTTCTACATTTCAACCGGTGCATCTGTATTCTATGATTAAAGTCGCTATCAATCTTCTCATCCTTTTGGATAACAGAACCTAGGCATCGAAACTTGTTACTTATCGATACATCTTGGCAGTCGAGTGTTACAACACCAGTTTTTCAAAGCGAAACACTTTGTCAACTCAAAAGCCAAAACTCAAGGACCATCATGGGTAAGTAAAGCAGTTTTGTCAATTTCGTGGGAATTGACACGGATTTGATGATACACTCTCCTTAAATCTATTTTTGAAAAACGGTGGCCCCTTGAAGTTCATCAAGAATCTCATCGATGGTAGGAATGAGAAATTTACCTTTAATCACGACTTGATTTAAGGCTCTATAATTTGCACAAAAACGTCATGTGCCATCTTTTTTCTTTACCAACAAAATATGAGTGGAGAATTCACTGTGGTTGGGTCGAATTATGCCCGACTTTCAATGTCATATTTCTGAAAATGGAGATATCTATATAAGGCTTGACGTTTACAGGTTTGGAGTTAGGTAAAAGATGAATGTTATGGTCAATTGTGCTTTTGGTTCCTCAAAAACATCTCTAAACAAGTCAAGAGGACAAGAAAGTTTATTAGATTGTATGTTTACCTCAGTTGGAAGTTGTGTAGGCCTCGCCTCGCCAATGAAATAAATGGAAGCAACCATAGTAGTCTGTGTGTGATAAACGCTGAAGTTGATTGTATTGGACCTGTTCAACTTGCAATAAAGGTTCACTCTGTAAGTGAGCCACCTTGCCATCCCATAAGAACTCCATATAAAGTTCTTGATAGCCAATTGTAATCCGCCCAAGCAATTCTAGCCATTGTACCTCAAGTACCACATATGCCTTTTGTAACTGTAACACATAAAAATCTATAAGAAAATCTCTGAGCCCAATTGAATTCTCACTTCCGGGCAATACCCTTCACACATCAATGATTGTCCATTGCCTACAAACACATCAATGATTGGCCATTGCCTACAAGAACCTTGAAATGTGGGGATGATATTATAGGAAGTTTAAAAAACTTCGCAACCTTTTCTGGAATGAAATTATGGGTACTTACACCATCAATGAGAGATTACACCCTGAGTCCCTGAATCACCGCTTGCAACCACAAAGTTCTTGGTGAAACTTGGCTAGCCATTGCATGAAGACTGATTTCTGGAATATCAGTCGATATGCATAATCCGTCCTGTTACCTCCAACGCTCATCAGTGACAAACTCATCATCCTCAACCATGAAACAATAAAATATGTCTTCACTTATGTCCTACTGAATAATTTTCTTCTGAATTATAACAAAGTCCTTGTGCCCGCCGTGCATCCATTATTGCCAGAGACTTCTTGGCAATGGGAAGTTGTTTAGGCTTCATGTTTGCAGCTAGTGGATTGGGAGGTGTTGGTAACAAATGAGGCAATAAACTAGTTCGAGAATTCCATGATTGTTTTTCTGATTTTAAAGAATCACCCTCGGGCGTAGTCCCCCATCTACAATCCAAATACTTGTCTTCAAGAGATGAGCCAATTTCATAACTTGAATCAAAGAATTAGCTTTATATGTTTGAATTTCTCTCCGCACTTCCAGGTGTAAACCCGACACAAAGCAACTCACCAATACATGCTCAGGTACATCGGGAATTCTAGTGACTAAATATTCAAGGGATGAACATCACAAGATTGAATTTTGACAAGTTCTAAGAGAAGAAGACTCTTAGTTTGAAGAAAAACTCATAATTTTCTAATTTTAGTGATATTAATGAACAATCTATTACAAAAAGTTTCTAGATGCTATAAGCTAGGATTTTGATTGATGATTGAAAAAGGGATCACATCAATTCGTGAATAGTGGGGAGAGCCTTCGGATTTCTTTGATTTTATTTTAACGTTTTTTAAAATAAAATAAAAATTATCATCAATGTGTAATGAAAATCTCGTAAAGTAGAACATTGCATTACTAAAAATGTTTTATTGTATTTATACTATCTTATATATTTTCTTATCTTTTGACCTATTTTTTTTGTATTTGATTGAAATTTATCAATTATGATATGTTAGATTATTATGTATCTTAATGTATTAATTTTTTATCAACGTATGTGGTCACATAATCAGAATTTTGTTTAGCGTAAACGAGGAATTTGCGTTGCGTCTGCATGCACTCATGTTGATATTTTATGTTGTGATTACTTAGGCTCTTTATGAAAATTTGATGATATCCCCCAAAGGAAGAATAAGGGTACATCTATCATTAATTTTCAATTGATGTGGAATAATTTCATATCAATGGTGATTATGTCCCTATCTTTAGAATGTCGTGGCATCACTTTTTTTTATAGCATAATTATGATTGACATTAAACGACAAAGAGTACAAAGAAGACCAAGTTAGATGTTGGATTATGCCATCTACAAGCCAGAGAAACAAAAGATTCATATAGCAAGCCTGCTAATACAAATGCTGCCAAAAAGGCGTACGACACGAGGCAGTGATAGAGCCGAAACCAGCAGAAGCTCCAATACGCGGAGGAGAATAAGTAGTGAGCATCAAAGCTCAAAAGGATCCCTCAATCCAAGTAGGTGTTGAGATGATCGACCAATATATCTGCCTTCTACAAACTCAGAATGAACATATGAGGATAAGTATGAGCCATAAACTAAAAACAGACGCTAAACGCACAAACTCCTGTATCCAAAACCCCACACAAACAAGATGTTGACCAGTGAGAAAGCCTATATGGAGCACGAATCCGAGATAGTCAGGGACCATAACCAAATCAACCCTATCAACAGTGAGGCCCACAAGATACAAAGACATCACCATCGAGTCATCAAGGTAGCACCTGTCAAAAAACACAAGCAGTAATCCAAAACAAAGCAAAAATCGAACAGGCTGGCAATACGATGATCCAACCAAAACCTAAGAGCCCATCCGAGCCAACCTCAACAAACCAGAAGGGGAAGGACTCTACCCGTGGACCTAGTTCCACCCCCAACAAACTTGACAAAAAAGAAATCCCGCTCGGGTGCCGCTTGTGAACCAAGCTGTCCTTGCCAACCCGATCCGACGGATGGAAAAGTGTGTCCGTAGGTTGACAATCAAATCACGTAATTTAATATAATATTCCACCAAATTAAATAGCGCTTGCAAAAATTATACAAGACAACTACTCTAAAAAAATATATTATACAAGACACTACTCGTAAATATATATATATATATAAGACAAAAAGCCACCACACATTCAACTCAATTTAATAAATATATAATATATTTATTATATAAGGTATATACAAAATTATTCAGCAGAGTGCAACGATAGAATATACAAAACGAAGGTCGTTTTCGGTTCACTAGAATATAAGGAATAGAAGGAATCAACCCGGAATTTTTTGCCACTGAATGCACAGAATCATGAAGGCATAAATGCGTTGCTTAGTTTAAGACGTACTCTTGCAACTTTTATAGGGCAAGCAACTTCAAGAATCAATTTGGTTATGAACCTCTGCAGGCAAGTTGAGATCGAAGAGACTGCCAGCAGAACTACCTTTTCTAGGACGCTTCCGTGATAGCGGTGGACTCTCATCTGAAGTCCCAGATGCTGAAGCTTGGGATATTTCTATAACATCTCCTACAAGGAATAATAACTGTTAACTGAGAGCTTGAGCGCAAGGTCTGGTCCACGAACATACACAGAAAAAGAAAAACATGACGTTTTATTAGGCCATGGTAAAAGGCGGGAGATATTCAACCCTACAGATTTACCATTTCTTGATTATAATTTTGAAGTCACCGTTGATAACTTTAAATCAAGTCTTCCTACATAAGTTCTAAGATAGGTCATGCTAAATGATATTCTCCGGAATTTCGATGTGGCAGCCACCAGATAGTTGAATAGGAGATGTATTGGTAACAATTAGAGCTTACCCGAGTTGAATAAGCATTAGAAGGGCTTCAGAAAGCACACTGTAAGTAGCCTTCTGCAAGACAAATTTGTCAAATGCAAAATTGTCTTGCATCACAAATCAAAGATATATACCAGAAGGCAGAAACTACATATGATAAAAATGAACATGGACTGCCCATGATAACTTCACATGTTGTAACGCCATACTCTTTCCAACTCTAAAATATAAAATTAGTGAAATATACAAGTCTAGGAATAATAGCATCTGTCAAACATTAAAATCTTGATTAAAGAAAAAAAGAACATTATACTCTTAATAGTTTGAATAGATTTGGTCATTCTAAAATAATAAACACTATCGACATAAAATGCTGAATTTGATCATCTATATAATTTCTTCAAAGATACTACATTACTGATCCACGTTCCACCATTGCATGACTTCTTGTTTTCTACAGAGATTAGCAAGTTATACATCAGAAATGTTAGTTCTAAATAAAGATTTATTTAATTAATCAAAATTCCACATAATATTACAATTACAGTTGTCAACACCTACAATACCACAATTTTAGCCAGCCAGTTTGTTGCATATTTTGTTTCAATTAAGCAGACACAATGATCTATGTTCTTGAAACTTATCACATAGTTAGAAAATATTAAAGTCAGCAGCATGAACATTGCATTGATTTAAGCAGCAGTAAGAAATTCATGAACTGGAGATCACAAGCAATAAGAAAATCATGTACAAAAAATCAGCATCAATAAGTTTTTCACTATCCACCAATAGAATAATAGCACACAAGTAACTCATTGTTATCCCAATGTTGCTCGAAAAATCTATTGCCAGAGGTAAGTTCAGATGACTCTACCATTAAACTGATCAGGTTCCTTTTGACATTTATCATTGTACGGTGCTTGGGTGCTCCATCCAACTGATAGCTCTTCTGCCTTCTGAATGCCTTTTGACTGGTATGGTGCTATAGTGTGGATGGTAAACTGTAGTGAACCCAGTAAATCATTCTCAATACATTCATACCTGCAAAAGAATAAAAAAAAATAAACAGCTTCCATCTTTCACTGAATTTTAAGCCATCCTGGATAATATAGCTCACATTTTTTTGCAGAGGTTATCTGTGATCACAGAAAGATTGATAACCTGCATCCTTATTTGCATCACTTGTTCCTCAGTATACTCGTCAAACGGTTCCTCAAGAAACTTGGATAGCTTTTCAACATTTGACTCTAGTTGCTGCTGCTGGTCCTCGAATAAATGCTGTTTCATTTCCCTCTTGCCATTTGTCATCTCATCCTTGAATAACTCATCACCAAACATATAGAATGCAAATGGATAAGAATATGAAAGAGCTCGTCTAGATCTGAATAGCCGGTAAAGCCCATTTGTCACCCAGCTAAAATCTCTTAAATTGGAGTCCCCTGCCTCCAAACTTGACACCTTTTCCTTTATGGTCTCCTTCAAGCGCGATTCCTGCTTAAAGGAGTCCGTATGAGCTTTATAACGATTATGATAATGCATATATCTATAAAGATCTCGCTTAGCACGCTCAGCATTCTTCTCACTATCTTCTTTATAGCGACCACAGCTGTGATTAGCAATATGGGACAAAGTATGGTCTCGGCCCGTAGCTCCACCACACAGCCAACTACAGCAGGAAATAAAACAGTGAGAACATACTAAGCCACGTAATATGAGTTCCTTTAATAGGAAAGCCGAACACAGAAAAAAAAAGGTAATAAATCCAATTCATTCTTATGGCCCTACATGGGATATAACTACTAAGAGGATTGGGCATGGCGGGAATTATAGTATTGTACACAGAAACCTAAAATCAGCGCAGATAAAGAGAAATACAATAAATATCAGGAAATCAATTTTCTTACTGCAGCATGATAATGTTAATGAGCATTTGAAATCAAGATTTAAAAAAATAATAACAATAATTCATGATAGAAATGCAAATATAAAAGATCATAGTTTAAAAAGAGTTGAAAATCCAGATCGAAAATTATGATATTTTTTTCCAATTGTCCCAAAGTCAGAGTTATACCTAATAAGCAAGAACGTGCATTTTCATTGCAATTTCCGACTACCAGATAACTTCGATTGAAAAAATCATGGCATATATCGTTGTCAATCTCCTCAAAAAATGCAAGAAAAGAAATATAAAAAAAAACCTTGAAGTCTAATGCCAAACCAAGCAAAAAATGAAGAGGAAAAGAAATAAGTAGAAAAAAGGGAATACTGGTTAAAGACGCATAAAGGCTAAGGACCACAAAATCAGTTAAAATGGATAAGACAAAATACAATGAAATAAAGACCATATATTAGAAAGAAGAAGATCTAACAGAAAAAAGACGACTCTCACCAAAACGGTTGCCCACATATGCAAGCAACTAAATTACAACCACCATTCTTCTCAACTGGTTTGTGACATTTTGGACAAGGTTTTGTGTGTATGGTCATCCAATTGACCGTCTCAGATTCATCTTGGCATTTCTTCGTCCATAACTCCCACATCAAGCAGGAACAGGGGGAATGTGTTTCAGATAAGCAACTAAAACAGAACTGTAAACCACAAGAACATTCGACCTCACAATATTCATCATTTTCTACTCGAATTGCGTTGCCACAGTGGGGTACACTCGGACACCACTTCACCATTTTGTTATCTTCAATATATGACTCCAGAAGAAATCGATCAAATTTCTCTGCCAAATCTGGGTGTCTTATGCCAACCATTTTTCTAATAATAGCCTCATCAGAGATAGCATTGCATTTATGGGCCATACACCTGATCCGCTTGCTTTGCCCCTCGTTTATTTTGACAATGAAATGCTCTGTCCAACCTGAAAGTTTTGCCATAATAATTCAAACCAAAAGGTGAATAACTATATTTACCCAGTACCTCAAAATCAATGAAAAATATAATTGTGAACATGATTGAAACATGCTTCAAAATAGCCACGGAAAATGTAAAAATGAACCAGAATGCCAATTTCTACAAACTAATGACACCATTCAGATGAAAGGCAGAACCAAAAACAGTTATATCTACCACAAATTACATGTTACAGAACATAATCCTGAAACATGATCCCAGTAATGATGGAAAAGTGCTTACAATTGTTGCAAAAGGAATGACCACAGTCCATTTTGGTCACATCTTCTGAAGGTATATCATCCATACATATAATGCACATCACTGTGGAATTAGATGAAGACCCAGGGTCCAAAAGTTCAACCAAAGTAGCACCTGCTGCCGCAAACAAGCAAGATTTCCCCTTTTCAACATAAACTGCAATCAATTTTTCAACATCCCATCGGTAATGAATAAGAAGGGTTCTGGCATGGTGTTCTCTCACTGACAGCAAGTCCATTACTCTTTTCAAATCTTCCCTCTGCACAGACCACAGGATCCAAATAAAAAATTCAATATTGTTTTGCTCTTTAAGTTTTTTTTTTTTTTTTTAATCTCCATGAAGTAAATAAATCAAAACGATGCATAGTCATGTAAATGTTTCTAAATCAAAACTTCCAGCAAGTCGCTTTTTTGTGTGTTACTTATGGTGGCATTCAATGCCTATGAAAATTTTTTAAATAAAAATACTTAATGAGCACCATGTACAAGCTAGCATGACTGCAAGTGTAAAGCAATAGAAAATAAACATGTATACTGAATATACCTGCGCAGCCAATAGAGATTCTTTTGTGATTACCTTGCAAAAGGCGCAAGAAAAAATCAGTATAAACACAACCCAAACACCAGCATTTAACGAACAAAAGTCATTAGATAGCATTAAATATCGTAGGCATCAAAACCCAGAAATCATCAAAATTACCAAACGAAATACACAGATTTTCGCGGCAAACAAATATGCCAATTCCAAATCATAACAATCAGATCAATAAAAAAACTCAATAAATTTATAAAAACATAAAATCGTAGCATATAAACCTTGGAAGAAGAGGCTTTGGAAGGGTTCCACTGAGCATCAGCATCGTCATTATCGAGTCCATCAAGCGATTCAACATCTCGATCGGGCGAGTAGTAATCTTCCTCCTCCTCTTCGCTGTCGCCGCTCATATAATAATCCTCCTCCATAATCCAACACTTCAATAAATCAATTTGTCTATATTTCTCGTCTAATTAAGAGCATGCACGTAACAAAATTCACCCAAAGAATGACTCCTAAGATTCCGGAGATTGTTATTGGCGGCGAAACGAATTTGCCCGGTAAGTCCTCGGCGAACTTCAGTGGCGAAACTTATAAAGGGGTTTGTTGTATTTACGTATGCAGTGGGGTGGGAAGCAGCTAAATGAGCGTGGAATGTGGAGTAGTCTTTACGGCGTCGTTTGCTATTTTGGATATCGTGTATAGTGTATAGACATGACCGCGGTTTATTAAAAATCGCGGCCCGGCCCGGAATCGTAATCGGGCCAACAGGCCAGTTCATGGTTCCGAACCGTAACCGGCCCGTTACTGTACGGGCCGGTTACGGTTCATACCTTCCATGAACCGTGGAACAGGCGGTTACCGGCGGTTGAACCGCCGATTCCAACCGTCGGTTCAACCCTTTATTTTTATTTTTTAAATTATTTATTATTTAAAATTAAATTGTGTTGTTGAGGATTCAAACTCTTAACCTCTGTTATGTATATACAACATCTTACCACTAAGCTATTGTCCTTATTGTTTTATTTTAGACAATATAATTATATATACTAAAAGACAATGTATATTATATGTGTAATACAATAATAACTATTTTATATTGTAAAATCTGTTATAAATATGTCATAAATACATGTGTTAATGCATGTATTAATTAAGGTGTTGTGAAACGTAATATTTATGTATATTGGATGTCCATTTACCTTCCACACTCCACCCCCATGTAGCTACAATCTTAAGCCTATAAATAGAGGCTTAAAGTTAAATGAAATATAGAATGAAAAGCTCTCTAAATTTCTCCTCTAAATTGTTCTCTATAGAATACAATACTATTATTTTATAACACGTTATCAGCACGAATCTCTAGCCAACTTTGTGTAAGTGTGGTAAGTTTTATTTGTTTTCTTGATTTTAATTACAGTATGACTAATCTTGCAAAACTCGAGTTTGTTGCTCTTGATATCACTGGAAAAAATTATCTATTATGGGTACTAGAAGCTGAAATTCATCTAGAGGCAAATGGTCTTGGAGAAACCATAAAAGAAGAAAGTATAGCCACAAATCAAGAAAAGGCTAAAGCAATGATCTTCCTCCGCCACCACCTTGATGAAGGGTTAAAAACGGAATATTTGACGGTAAAGGATTGATTTTAATTACAGTATGACTAATCTTGCAAAACTCGAGTTTGTTGCTCTTGATATCACTGGAAAGAATTATCTATCATGGGTACTAGATGCTGAAATTCATCTAGAGGCAAATGGTCTTGGAGAAACAATAAAAGAAGAAAGTATAGCCACAAATCAAGAAAAGGTTAAAGCAATGATCTTCCTCCGCCACCACCTTGATGAAGGGTTAAAAACGGAATATTTGACGGTAAAGGATCCCTTTGCCTTGTGGACTAGTTTGAAGGAAAGATATGAACATCAAAAAACGGTTATTCTTCCAAAAGCTCGTTATGAGTGGATGCACTTACGCTTGCAAGATTTTAAAACTGTAAGTGAGTATAATTCAGCAATTTTTCGAATCAGTTCAAAGTTGAAATTATGTGGGGAAAATTTACTTGATGAGGATTTATTGGAGAAAACATTCTCCACTTTTCACGCATCAAATGTGCTCCTGCAGCAGCAATATCGTGAAAAGGGTTTCAAAAAATATTCTGAATTGATTTCTTGTCTTCTTGTTGCTGAACAAAATAATGAGCTTTTGTTGAAAAACCATGAGGCTCGTCCAACTGGTGCTGCTCCATTTCCTGAAGTAAATGTGACAGCTATCCGATATAATAATGAACAAATCGAGGCCGAGGTCGTGGTCATGGTCGAAATCGTTACAAGAATAATCGTGGTGGTCATATCAAAAGTATTAAGCACCACCAAAAGTGGGAAAGTAACAATAACCGTTACAACAATAATCGTGGTGGTCATATCAAAAACATTGCACACCACCAGAAGTGGGAGCATAATGATGAGAAATATGTAAACCAAAATAAAAGGGAGGAGAATAAGTGCTATCGTTGTGGCATGAAAGGCCATTGGACTCGTACTTGCCGTACGCCAAAGCATCTTGTTGATCTCTATCAAGAATCATTGAAGAAAAAAGAGAAAATGATAGAGACAAATTTCAATAGCAAAGATGTTAATCTTGACAATGGTTTTAATGATTTTACTTCTTTTGATGTTGCTGATTTCTTTGTCAATCACCCTGAAGGTGATACTAGTCATGGAAATGCCTAAGAATTTTCATTTTATGTATGCAAATAAATATTTCATTTTTATGTTTCCAAATAAATATTTATAATAAATTTTTATTGTCAATATTTCTTTTATTATACAAATATTTTTATTTATCATAAATAGAAGAAGAAAAATCTCATTTTGCAATTTTTTTTTGAAGAAAATGGACGTTCCAATGATCATTGACAAAGAATTATGTTTGGCAGACAGTGCAACAACACACTCTATACTTAAGGATAAGAAGTATTTTTCATATATAATAATGAAAGAAGCTCATGTTAGTACAATATCTGGTAATGCAAAATTAATTGAAGGCTCCGGAAGAGCAACTATAATTTTGCCTGGAGGAACAAAATTTTGCATTGATAATGCTTTATTTTCCTCAAAGTGTTTAAAGATATTCGTAAAAATGGATATCATATTGAGACTAAAAGTGAAGATAATAATGAATACTTGTATATTACAAGTATTAACTTTGGAAAGAAAGTAGTTTTGGAAAAATTACCTTCTTATTCATCTGGATTATACTACACATATATAACTACAATTGAAATATATGCAACGGTAAACCAGAAGTTTACTGATCATAATGCTTTTATCATTTGGCATGATCGGTTGGATCATCCCGGTTCTATAATGATGAGAAGAATTTTAGAGAATTCACGTGGTCATTCTTTGAAGAGCCAGAAGATTCTTCAATCCAATGAATTCTCATGTGCAGCTTGTTCTCAAGGCAAGTTAATCATAAGACCGTCACCGATGAAAATTAAAAATGAATCTCCTGCATTTTTAGAACGCATACATGGAGATATTTGTGGGCCTATTCACCCACCTTGTGGACCATTTCGATATTTTATGATTTTAATTGATGCATCAACGAGATGGTCGCATGTATGCCTATTGTCAACTCGCAACTTGGCATTTGCAAAATTACTTGCGGAGTTAATTCGGTTACGAGCACATTTTCCAGATTATATTATCAAGAAAATTCGTCTTGATAATGCTGGTGAATTTACATCACAATCTTTTAATGATTATTGTATGTCTGTTGGAATAATTGTTGAACATCCAGTCGCTTATGTTCATACACAAAACGGTCTTGCAGAATCGTTTATTAAGCGTCTTAAATTGATTGCACGACCATTGCTCATGAGAGCTAAACTTCCAATATATGCGTCGGGACATGCTATTTTGCATGCAGCTGCATTAATTCGCATATATTCTCCCCAACAATTGGTTTTTGGTCAGGAACCAAACATTTCCCATCTTAGAATTTTTGGATGTGCAGTTTATGTTCCAATTGCTCCACCACAACACACAAAGATGGGACCTCAAATGAGATTGTGCATATATATTGGGTATGAATCACCTTCTATAATAAAATATCTTGAGCCAAAAACTGGAGATTTATTTACGGCTCGTTTTGCTGATTGTCATTTTGATGAATCATTTGTCCCAACATTAGGGGGAGAAAATAAACAGTCGGTTGGTAAAATTATGTGGGATGAATTGTCATTATCTCATTTTGATCCTCGCACAAGACAATGTGAACTTGAAGTTCAAAAGATAATTCATTTGCAACAGTTAGCAAATCAATTGCCAAATGCTTTTTCTGACCTAAAGCGTGTGACCAAGTCACATGTACCGGCTGTTAATGCTCCAATTCGAATTAGTGTCCCTGAAGGACCTTCTACCATTATAAGTAAATTAAAGGCGCCTATGAAACGTGGTAGACCAGTCGGTTCTAAGGATAAAAATCCTCGAAAACGAAAAGAAGTTAATAATGAAGATAGTAAAATCGCGGAAATTGAAAATCCAGAAGAATTCTCAAAATCAAAAACTCTTGAAGAGTTTCCAGACATGACAAATAATAAACTTCCAGAAGAAGTTCAGGTACCTGAAAATTTTAATAATAATGAGATCTCAATAAATTATGTCATGACTGGGAAAAGATGGAACCGATATACAACTAATGTTGATGATAAATTTGCATATACTACAGCAATTACTATTATGAATGAGAATGAGGATCATGAACCAAAATCTGTGGATGAATGCAGACTTAGAAATGATTGGGAAAGGTGGAAAGATGCAATTCAAACAGAGTTGGATTCGATGGCAAAACGTAAAGTTTTCGGACCAGTAATACGCACACCTGAAGATGTGCAACCAGTTGGCTATAAATGGGTCTTTGTGCGAAAACGAGATGAGAAAAATGAATATTGTGCGGTATAAGGCACGACTTGTTGCACAAGGTTTTTCCCAAAGACCTGGTATTGATTATGAGGAGACATATTCTCCTGTTGTGGATGCAACAACTTTTCGTTATTTGCTTAATCTGGCAGCAAATGAACGACTTGAAATGCGTCTTATGGATGTTATTACTGCCTATTTGTATGGCTCACTTGATAATGATATTTATATGAAAATCCCTGAAGGTTTAAAATTACCTAAGGGACATGACCACTGTTCTAAAGAACTTTACTTGATCAAATTGTATAAATCGCTATATGGCTTGAAACAAGCTGGACGCATGTGATATAATCGTCTTGGTGAATACTTGATGAAACAAGGCTATATGAATGATCCTATTTGTCCATGCTTTTTTATTAAGAGGTCTGGAACTGAGTTTGCAATCATTGCAATATATGTTGATGATTTAAATATTATTGGGACTCCTGAGGAGCTCAAGAAAGCTACGGATTATTTGAAGCAAGAATTTGAAATGAAGGATCTTGGAAAAACCACATTTTGCCTAGGCTTGCAAATTGAGCACTTAGAAAATGGCATCTTGTTACATCAGTCTGCTTATACAGCAAAAATGCTTAAACGATTCTATATGGATAAAGCACATCCACTAAGCACACCTATGGTTGTAAGATCACTTGATGTGCACAAAGATCCTTTTCGACCTCATGAAAATAATGAAGAACTACTAGGCCCAGAAGTGCCATATCTTAGTGCTATTGGAGCACTAATGTATCTTGCTAGTCATACACGCCCTGATATATCATTTGCCGTGAATCTGCTAGCAAGATATAGTTCTTCACCTACACGAAGACATTGGAATGGTGTTAAACATATATTTCGCTATCTTCAAGGAACGATGGATATGGGCCTTTATTATCTTAAGGCACCCAAATTTGATCTCATAGGTTATGCAGATGCTGGATATTTATCTAATCCGCATAATGTTCGGTCACAAACGGGTTATGTGTTCACATGTGGTGGTACAGCTATTTCTTGGCGTTCTATGAAACAAACTATAACTGCCACTTCTTCTAATCATGCTGAATTATTGGCGATCCATGAAGCAAGTCGGGAATGTGTTTGGTTACGATCTGTAATCCATCATATTCGAGGAACATGTGGTTTGTTTTTGGACAAAAACGTTTCTACAACTTTGTTCGAAGATAATGCTGCATGCATCGCTCAATTGAAGGAAGGATATATCAAAGGTGATAGAACGAAACACATTTCACCAAAATTCTTTTTCACTCATGATCTTCAAAAGAATGGTGAAATCAATGTTCAACAAATTCGTTCAAATGATAATCTGGCAGATTTATTTACAAAGTCTCTACCGACTTCATCATTTGAAAAGTTGGTTCACAAAATTGGAATGCGACGACTAAAAGACGTCAAATGATGAGCTCAAGAAGTGGAATTATTTCACACTGTACTCTTTTTTCCTTAACCATGTTTTTTTCCCAATGGGTTTTTACTGGTAAGGTTTTTAACGAGGCAGTGTATGGACATCCAAGGGGGAGTGTTATAAATATGTCATAAATACATGTGTTAATGCATGTATTAATTAAGGTGTTGTGAAACGTAATATTTATGTATATTGGATGTCCATTTACCTTCCACACTCCACCCCCATGTAGCTACAATCTTAAGCCTATAAATAGAGGCTTAAAGTTAAATGAAATATAGAATGAAAAGCTCTCTAAATTTCTCTCTCTAAATTGTTCTCTATAGAATACAATACTATTATTTTATAACAAAATCAAAATTATCAAAAAAAAATATGTTATGCTCTTAAATAAATGTTGTATAATAAAAACATATCTATAACAAAGTACATATAACAAAAAAATGTTGGATAAATTAATAAGAACTATAAATAGTGGTTGAAAAATAAAATATTTCGAAACAAATATATTATACCTTTTATAATTATTCTACAAGTACTTTATATTCATTATTTGATTTACATTATATATATAATAATTAAATAAGTATATCTTAATTTATCATAATATGACTTACAACAGAAACTCAATAATGTAATATTTGATGAATTAATAAAATAGAAATAAACTATACCAAAGTAAATATAACAAAAAATGTTGGATAATTTCATAAGAACTAAAGAAATAGTTGTTGCAAAATAAAATATTATAATAATGAAGTAAATTATTATAAACAAATATAATATATACATTCTAATTATTCTACAAGCACTTTATTTGATTTACATTATATACAATATCAAATAAGTATATCTTAATTTTTCACGATATGACTTACCATAGAAACTCGATAATGTAATATTTGATTAATTAATAAAATCTTTTACTAATTTGCTTATAATGATTTGGGAACAACATATTGAATTGATAATTCACTAACTTTATATTATATAAATTAATCACTTCTAATTGATAATCAAAAATCTCATTACTGACTCTTTTTAACATAATAAGAACTTTTGTGTTGTTTTCTTATATATAACAAATAATTCAATGTTATATTCGTAGATTTCATTTTGTAATTAGTATCAAAGTTGTATAGGTTTCATATCAATTTCATATGTAATTAGTATAATAATTATAAATGTTTCAATATCAATTTAATTTGCAATTAGACCAAAGGTGTATATGTTTCATGCCAATTTCATATGTAATTAGTATCATAATAGAAACATATCTATAACAAAGAAAATATAACAAAAAATGTTGGATAAATGACATTTGTTTCTTATGTAAATTGATAGTGACAAATCTCATTACTGATTTTCTAAACATAACAATAACTTTTATGTTGTTTTTTATAGATAAATTACAAATAATTCAATGTTATACTCGTCAATTTCATATGTAATTAGTATAATATTTGTAAATATTTCATGTCATATAATTTGCAATTATTACCAAAGTTGTATAAGTTTCATAGCAATTTCATATGTAATTAGTACCAAAATTGTAAATATTTCATACCAATCTCTTTTGCAATTAGTATCAAAATTGTATAGGTTTCATACCAATTTCATATGTAATTAGTACCATAATTGTAAATGTTTCATACCAATATCATTTGTAATTATAACAAAGTTGTATATTTGCATACCAATTTCATATGTAATTAGTATCATAATTGTAAATGTTTCATATCATAATTGTAAATGTTTCATACCAAACTCTTTTGTAATTAGTACCAACTTTGTATAAGTTTCATACGAATTTCATATGTAATTAGTATCATAATTGTAAATGTTTCATATCAATATCATTTGTAATTAGTATCAAAATTATATATGTTTCACATCAATTTCATATGTATCACATCAATTTCATATGTAATTAGTATCGTTAGATACTCAGATTCCACCAATTAAAATGACATTATCTTATGGTGGTCCCATCGAGTTTGATGAAACAATGGGGTAAGTTTTGTAAGCTTAATGACATGCGACCTATAAAATTTCCACTTGATATACCCCCACGTTGGAACTCAAAATATAAATTGCTACATGATTCATATGAATATAGAGAGTGAATGGCAACTTAAAAAGTTCAAACTCTCCCATTCCCCTTACATTTCCTTTGTTAATTTTTATGATCCTTTTAGAGTAATTTTTAAATTTTTTAAATTAAATTTTTTATTTTTATTTTTTAAATTTAAAAAACATAAGGTTTGAACCGTAACCGTAACCGTAACCGGCGGTTCCGAACCGTTAACCGGCGATTCACGAACCGTGGTCATGTCTAATCGTGTAACATGCAATTACATAATGTACGCATTTTGGTAAAACTAGCATAACTCTCTCGTAAGAACTTCAAATTGATTGTTTCTAGTGGCCAAGTAAAGCTAACTCCGATCACTACAATTTGTATTCAGACATTAATCCCAAATTCATAATCAATAATTCTCAGAAGTTGATGAAGTGCACCCGCATTATTTGCATTTTTAGATTATATACAATTTGGTAAAATTAGTATAACTCTTGCATATCAACTCCAAATTGAGTGATTTTATCGTCAAATCGAAGCTAACACATAGAATTACAATTTCTATTCAGACCATAACATTAAATTCGAAGCCATTAATTTCCAGAAATTCGAATAATACACTGTATGTACATTGCATTACCACATATTGGATTTTATATCAGTTACTCAACATAAATTTGAATATAATTTCAATAATTCGACCAATTTCAGTTCATAAACTTAAATTATGCATATATGCCATCATGTTTGTCAATATTGAAGCTTAATCACCAATCGAAATTGTCCGACGCTTTTGACTTACGACGAACCGATGCCGACTCGCAAACCCCTTTGGATATTGCCTTTCTTGCTCAAAACCTTGCTGAATTTTAATTTTAGCATATTGTGAAGCTGAAACTAGTCATCAATATTTCCTTTTCCAAACTTTTATGGGTGATGTCACGCCTCGGGGCAGACCCAATGAGCTCATATAGTAACTACTTTGTAACCGTCATCGCTTTACGAAAATGGTTAACTCAATTTGCTATAGTAGTCAATTGTAAGTCATTATAAATCACTTCAAACTTTCATCAACAATATTGACAAAGGACAGTGGTGGACTGAGGGGGTGCGTAAGTGGGCAACCGCACCCCCCAGAAAAGTGTTTCTAAAATATATACTATATCAATAATACATCAAAGTTATAGTAGACTAGTGGTTAGTAATATAGGAGATGCTGCCAAAATTTGCATAGCCTAAAGTTTAGTTTTCGAGAGTTGGGGTGTTACATGCCACTAATCTTACACATGCATAATATTTAGTTATTCTTTATTACAATTAGTCTAAAACATCGGTGAAATACAACTAGGAAAAATCCGATTTTGGTTTTAAGGGCAGATTTCTCAAATATACATTGCATAAAAAATAGTACACACTGAAGTTGATCATTCAACTTACACCAAGAATAACACAACTAACATGAAGTCATCTGTATACAAAGTATGCCCTCTTGATCAATTTGGCATATGAACAGCTAAAAATACAATGTATGTGCAACATACTGAGAGAGCAATATGGAGCAAAACACGAGGAAGAAATGGCATATACGCGACTCTATCTTCATCAAACTTCGGCTTCATAACATCTATATATCTCACTTGGGTCACCGGTAACCCGATTACTCAACAATGGTTTGATCATTCGCTATTATTTTCATCAAACTTCAACAGCACCGATACGATTCAAATATGATATTTGAATGTTCTTTGGTACTCATGTAAATGGCATAAAACTAGCCACTTACACGGTCAATTCGTGTACAAGCAGATGTCTCAACTATTTCTGGAACTTGATCGAGCAAGAAATTCATGTCATCTGAAAATTCACCCTTTGCTCGATTTGTTTTACCTCCAAAGACGACTGTCGTTCCATCTTGTAACGCCCAAATCTTTTAAATGATTCGAATATGTATTGTAAAGAAAAATCAGATATTATTAAATTTATGTGATGGGATTTGTACAAGTGAATTAATCAAAACACGGTATATTTGTTTACCTGTGTATGAGATAAGAAACTTATGCAAGTAGTGAGCATTAGAAAACCGAAACCAGCATAAACCACTGGCACCCCGGGATCAGTCTGCATGAAAAAGGTTATCATCAACTATGAAATTAAGAAAACAAAGAAGAAAAGCTTGACAAAAAGATGCTCGATAGTATATTTTATCTGGTTTTTTTGACCTTACCTTTAGCTCAAGGCCAGTACTACCAAATGCCTCTAATACAAGGATTTTTACACCATCGATGTCAATTGGGAGATTTGAGTTGGGCCGCCTGACTCCTGCAAATTTTCCTTCTTGATCATATAAAACAACTGATTGCATATCACGTGCTAGCATTGATCTACAAGAAACGGAGTTGGCATTATATACAAGAAAGGCGATAGGAGCCTTAGATTATTTCATCAAACGGCGTGCAAAGAGCATACATCCCCTTAATATTAGTAGAACTGCCGTCGCCAACAGGAAGGAAGGTCCCATAAAGCTTTTTGTCGCCGTTGACTTTTAGAGGCGCCATAGCCAAATTAAATGGCCCTTCTTCATCTTTCATAATTTGTAGAGCCGACAAGCTCCAATCCGTCTGGTATATTGTGATCCCACCATACCTCAGAGGGTTGTTCACACTTATCGTCTTCCTCAAAATCTCTTGGCCATTAATGTCAAAAAGTGAAAGATCGCTGTGGAACTGTGAAACCTGAAACCATAAAAAGAATGGAAAAATGCTAAATTTTGGGTAATGACATCGAGAAAAAAGGCAGCCATTATGCATTTATACTCATTGATTCAGCTTATTACCTCCCCACTGTCATAGTAATCCATGTAGAATCTGTTAACATGAACCTCGGTATTGAAAGATTCTGAAGGGGTAGATAAAAATCCACCTGGTTCGAGTACGTCTCCTATCACAAAATCCAAACCCTGTGGAACGGTAACTGAACCTCGAAAGCTGCCAGTAGCACTTAGAGTTCCACCAACCATTATTAGAAGCAATGCTATATGGACTCCAATAGGCGCAAACCTGCCCGCTAGCCCTTTGAATGCATACAAAGAGGGGCCTTTCAAGAATACCTAAAAAAGAAGCAATTGAGATTGTTTCGTAGTTATGGTTTTGAAATAAAGGCTATCAGTACAGGAAAAAGCAGTCGATACGCAGATCAAGCATCTGCCGTTGTAGTAAGAGCTCAAGTTGTTATTAGTGTTAAAAGTTCAATATTTTAATTAAACAGCATTATGCCAAGTAGTCACACCTCACAGCAGGGTATGGGGGCAATTATTGAACTATATTCTAAAATCTACCTTAAGCTATGTATTCTGATTTAACCAAGTGTAGAAAATGCATTTAAAAAATGGTTAATTTTTAAAGAACTCGAGGCACGAATATCAATGAATCAAGATATCAACAAAAGCTGAAAACAAGGACATGGCATATTGGCATTACTTCATAACCAGCACCCATTAGAATGATACCCAAATCTTGAATCGAAGCTCTAGGTAAAGTGTCCGAATATTCCTGCTTACGAATTGCCTCAGGTGAATGTACGAAAGACCATCTGCAAACCATGTTAGCACACTATCAAATACGAGTTTCTTTAAGGATATCCAAAAGGCAAAAACCAACTATGGTCAAAATCAGACCTTTTTGCTACCTTCACTATGGGGATCTGTGTCGTATATGTACAAGCCACAAGCGATGCTCCTAAAAGAATTAAGGTTCCAAGGAATACCGGAGATGAAAACATATGGTCAAAACCAAGGGCAAAAATCCACCTCCATGTGAAGAATCCAAAGACTGGGTTATCTTCAGGGTACTTTCGAAAATAGAAATCCGGCGCCTCACCTTGCTCAATTAGAGTTCCTGCAAACAAATGAAACAAACAATGCCCATTTGCATCTCTGAAACTGGAGTAGTTTACATAATACCCTGATAAATAGTAAAGAGATCAAATGAAATAGCATACGGGATTTGTCACTTTACAGCAACAAAGGTCATGATCACATTTACATCATCAAGAATCCTCGTTTTTTGACAGCGTGGAAAATCATATAACAAATTTTCATTTCATAAGCAGAAAAATACAGATGGTATAATTACTCGATTTGTCCAAAAACTTAACACGATCATGCTGATTCTGCTGGTCTAATGCAAGAAAATGTAGAACAGCTTGTATCAATATACGATATACAACACGAATTACAGCAAAAATTAAATATATACAAAGATCACAAGATAAATGTATCTAACCACAGTACGAAGCAATAGAATTGATCTCAAAAACACATAAAATGCCAAAAATAAGGCATTTATGGCAACAAGAACAATATGGTGATAAATTCTCATATAGTGGTTTCCCAATTTTCCATCTACCTACATGTATCACTTCCCAATTCTCTAACACTCTACAAAAACTATGTAAAGCACACAAATGTAACATCAAAGTGCACCATCTATAGAAAATTTACGTACAAAGTTTGATTTTTTTCCATACAAACAATGATAATATGCAGAATACCTAATGCCATTAAGGCAGCAACAGCACCCATTTCAGCAATAGCCAAAGGCAAATTCGAAAGCGCTGCCAACGCCTTTCTTGAGAACCCTTTCAGCAGCCAAGAACCATCTTTTTTACTCCGCTGCACCTTCAGCGGAGCACCGCCATTTCCACTGCCTCCCTTATCTGAAACTACCGGAGCTCCACCCGGCTCAGGCGCCGCAATTTTTGTTTTAATGGGCAACTGCAGCTTCTTTTTTCCACCCTTCACACCACTCCAATTCTCAGAGGTTTCAAGCTTACAAGAAACACTATTTTTTCTACTGAAAGAAAAGCTCACGTTGATTTTGCGGCCATGTTTGAAATTGAACAAAGTGTATAAAAACGGATTTGTGCAATGGGAAAAATGGGTTCTGAATTTGAAAGCATACGATAGAGAATTATTATGGTTAACAATATTTGACTGTGTTGTTAAGTAGAAAATCTTCATTGGGATCGAAATTTTGTTCAAGAAATTTTTCTTGAGTGATTCTTATAGCGCGAAGGGAAGAGGCGCTAACGAACTCATCAGCTTCTTTATCCAGAAAGCTTCGGTGGCTATCAGGCCTTGAGAGAAAAATACATTTACAAGTTATATTAACTCTTTATTTATAAAATTATATTAGCTCTTTATAAAATATATAAGCTTTTATATATTCTTCACAAAATTACTTATTATTTTAGAGATATATCTTAAAACTTTATTTTTTGATATTAATTTTTTTATCGGATGACTATATTTAATGTTATTTATTCCAATTATATTTTTTATTACAAGTTATGTGAGAATGAGTTATCTTAGTGATGCCATGTCCCATTTGTTTAATTTTTAAAAGCATATTTTATAGTTAATTTTTTTAAAATATACTGGATATATTAGTTAGAATATAATATATTTAACTAATTTTTTTTAGGTGGCAAATAATAGAATTAAAATTAAATACTGTGTTAGAATCTATGCAACTTGGGAAAAAAATTTTGATCGGTAAAATCAAAATTAAACAGTAACATTTGATACATTTCGAAGTTAGAAAACATCCCAAAATATAAATCCATCTTAAAGCCAAAACTATACCACATCAAATAAAATATGCTCAGTATAATATACGATTATTATTATATTATATATATGGAATTCAGGTAAAATTTATGTAGATCGTAAATGCCATGTAAACCTATATGAGACCATTTGATACGATATTGGGGAGCCATGATGGTACTTCCGTAGTGGTTCAAGCAGACACATTAAAGCCACAAGAGATTGAGATAATAATGTTAAAGTGAGATAGCAGAATTGTAGAGGGAAGAATGTGAGTATAAAAGGGTATTTTGCTAGTTGTACATGTAATCAGAATTCTTTAATAAAATTTCTTCTTCTTCTCAAAGTCTGTTCTCCATCTTTTCTCATTTCTAGAGTTTGGCTTGCTCGAAATAGCCATAGCCTAAATGTTGGAACCGAATAGGGGGTGAATGAGGTTCCTTGGCTACTTTAGCGTTTTAAATGAATTTGCAAAATGTCGAGTTTGCGCTGCAGAAGACTTCAAGTCAATCGACAAATAAATAAAATGAAGAAATAAATAAATGCATAATTTAAATAAAGATAAAGAGCACGGGAATTTGTTATAGAAGTTCGCCGATGAATCGCCTACGTCTCCTCTTCCCGGTTAGAAAACGTTTAGCCACTACACACTCTTCCCGAGTAAAACAGCTCTTCACGAGCAACACACTCTTCACGAGTCTTCTTGGCCTTAAGGGCTCCAAGGATAGCCACACACAACTCTTCCCGAGTTACCCACACTCTTCACGAGTCTTCTTGGTCTTAAGGGCTCCAAGGATAACCACACACTTGCACCAAATTTACTTGTTGATGACTTTTACAATTTCCAACTTGCGTCGGTATTTGAGGACCTTACAATAAATCAAATAACACCTTCACGGTGTACCAACATGAAGAATCAAAAGATCACACACAAGAAATAAATTACAAACTCCAATACAACACAAATGTATGAAGTTTGCAATGCTAGAATGATTTTGATTGCACACAACTTTCTTGTAGTTTATATTCTTGTTTCTTGTCTTCAAAATGCTCCAAAACATCCATATTTATGTGTAGAAGGCCCCCAAGGCTCCTACTAGTCGTTGCTACACATAAGGCTGAAATCACTCCACGATCGCCTCGGACATCGCCTCGGGCGATTGTTAGTCAATAGAGTACCCCACAGAAGAAATAAAAGCAAAATGACAAAGTAGAAAAGTTGTTCAGCCAATTTTGTCAAAGTTCGGTGCAATTGGCAAGGTTTGATTGAAGACTTTTGGAGCATG
Source organism: Haberlea rhodopensis (assembly GCA_907163345.1). NCBI lineage: Eukaryota > Viridiplantae > Streptophyta > Magnoliopsida > Lamiales > Gesneriaceae > Haberlea > Haberlea rhodopensis. The sequence continues at coordinate 6,806,537 of CAJQUN010000021.1, read as the reverse complement.
CGTGTTGAATTTCAGGGAATAATTCGTGAACAATTTTCTATAAATTGTTATGTAATTCATTCAGAAATTTCTCACACCAAAATTAGAGAGAAACATAGTGCAAAACACTTGTAATTTTTCTTCAGTGCAGATCTGCAGCAGCCCCGTGGACGTAGGCTTATTTTGCCGAACCACGTAAATCTTGTGTTATTTATTCCGCATTTATTTTTGCTCCCACATACCTGACCAGAAAATATTGCGCTATTTTTCCCAACAACTGGTATCAGAGCCAGATTGTTAATTTTCTCAATTTTTTTTTCTCGGGTTACTATTCACGTGAATAGTGTTTTTCGTGAATAGTGATTTCGAAAATAGGAATTTGGTCAGCGATACCGAATTCGTCCACGGCAGTGTTTTTTTAATAACACGGTGATTTTCGAAAATTGTAAAAACAGCAATCCGATGGGAGTCAGGTTCGAGTAAGAGTAATGGCGGCAGATGAAGGAAAAATGAATATTGAAAAATTCAATGGTTCAGATTTTGGCTTTTGGAAGATGCAAATAGAAGACTATATGTATCAAAAGGGCCTTTATCAACCTCTCTCGGGTGTGAAGCCAGAAGGCATGAAAGATGAAGAATGGGCTCTTCTAGACAGAAAGGCCCTTGGAGTTATCCGACTGACGTTGTCACGCAACGTCGCTTTCAACATAGCAAAAGAAAAGACCACGGCAGGTCTTATGGCGGCTCTGTCAAGCATGTACGAAAAGCCATCAGCTTCAAACAAAGTTCATTTGATGAGGCGGTTGTTCAATTTGCGGATGGTAGAAGGCGGATCGGTAGCTCAACACCTCAATGAACTCAACACAGTGACAACCCAGTTGAGTTCAGTTGACATTGATTTTGATGATGAAGTACGAGCATTGATACTTTTGTCTTCCCTACCGGAAAGCTGGAATGCTACTGTCACAGCTGTGAGTAGCTCATCGGGAAGTACAAAGTTGAAATTTGACGATTCTGGTGCTCAGTGAAGAGATCAGACGGAAAGATTCAAATGAATCATCAACCTCTTCAGTATTACATACAGAGTCAAGAGGTAGAAAATCAAACAGAGGAGGTGGACGTGGCAAAAAAATGGACAGGAGGTCCAAATCTAGGAACCCCCCTAATTCTCAGAACTCGAAGACTATCGAGTGCTGGAAATGCGGGCAGCCCGGACATTATAAAAATCAGTGCAAAAATGCACCGAAGAACCAGGAGGCGTAGGCAGAAGCAAACGTTGTTTCTGAAGATGATGCATTAATATGTTCCTTAGAGTGCAAGGAAGAGTCTTGGGTGTTAGACTCTGGAGCATCATTCCATGCTACTTCGCAGAGAGAACTCTTCGAGAAATATGTACACGGAAACCTTGGTAAAGTCTACCTTGGTAATGAACAAACTTGCGAGATTGTTGGCAAAGGTACCATAAAGATTAAGTTGAACGGATCTGTATGGGAGCTGAAGGATGTCAGACATATTCCCGATCTGAGAAAGAACTTAATCTCAGTTGGCCAGTTGGCCAGTGAAGGACATACAACAGTCTTTCACAGTGATGCTTGGAAGATCTCAAAAGGTGCAATGATAATTGCTCGAGGCAATAAGAGTGGTACTCTTTACATGACAGCAGGAGCACGCTGTTCAATTGCAGTTGCAGCTGACACAGAAAGTCCTACTCTGTGGCACCAGAGACTTGGCCACATGAGTGAGAAAGGAATGAAGGTGATGCACTCAAAGGGGAAACTTCCGAGTCTTCAGTCAATTGATATTGACACGTGTGAAGGATGTATTTTTGGAAAGCAGAAAAGAGTTAGCTTTCAGACAAATACCAGAACCCCAAAGAAGGTGAAACTTGAACTAGTTCACTCTGATGTTTGGGGACCAACGACTGTCTCATCCATTGGTGGGAAACACTACTTCGTGACTTTCATTGATGATCACTCTAGAAAAGTATGGGTTTACTTTCTGAAACATAAGTCAGAAGTATTTGAGGCTTTCATGACCTGGAAAGCGATGGTTGAAAATGAGACAGGATTGAAGATAAAGAAGCTCAGAACCGACAATGGTGGTGAATATGAAGACACCAGATTCAAGAAGTTCTGCTATGAGCACGGAATCAGAATGGAGAGAACCGTGCCTGGTACGTCTCAACACAATGGTGTAGCTGAGCGTATGAACCGGACGTTGACAGAACGAGCCAGAAGTATGCGGGTACAGTCAGGCCTGCCAAAGCAGTTCTGGGCCGAAGCAGTCAACACAGCAGCTTACTTGATTAACCGAGGTCCATCGGTACCATTGGAGCATAGACTACCAGAAGAAGTGTGGAGCAGAAAAGAGGTAAACCTCTCATATCTTAAAGTTTTCGGCTGTGTAGTATATGTGCATATCAGTGATGCACATAGAAACAAACTTGATCCCAAATCAAAAAAGTGCACTTTCGTTGGTTATGGTGAAGATGAGTTTGGCTACCGCATTTGGGATAATGAAAACAAGAAGATAATCCGCAGCAGAGATGTTATCTTCAATGAACGAGTGATGTATAAGGACATGCATACCACAGTTGTCAGCGACTCAGAACAGAGTGAGCCAGTGTATGCAGAGGTGGACGATGTCCCAGGAAGTCATGTGGAGCAGATAGTTGAGATTCCTCAGTTAGGGGAATCAATTGATAAGGACAGCGAGCAGCAGCATGATGCATCTCCTGCTCCAGGTCTTGAATTGAGAAGGAGTTCTCGGCCTCATGTACCTACCAGAAGGTATATGAACTATCTGTTGCTAATCGACGCAGGTGAGCCTGAATGCTACAAGGAAGCATGTCAGAACAAAGATGCCTGCAAGTGGGAGCTTGCCATGAAAGACGAGATGAAGTCTTTGATGTCCGATCAGACATGGGAACTTGTTGAGTTGCCTATGGACAAGAAGGCACTTCACAACAAATGAGTGTATTGGGTAAAGGAAGATCATGATGGTTCCATGAGATACAAAGCCCGACTGGTCGTCAAAGGGTTTCAGCAAAAAGAAGGAGTTGACTACTCAGAAATTTTTGCCCCGGTTGTGAAGCTCAATACTATTAGGACTGTATTGAGTATTGTTGCCAGTGAAAACCTCCATCTTGAGCAACTGGACGTGAAGACTGCGTTTCTTCACGGAGACATTGATAAGGAGATCTATGTGTTTCAACCAGAAGGTTTCGAAAAGAAAGGGATGGAGAATAAGGTGTGCAAATTGAAAAAGAGCTTGTACGGCCTGAAACAAGCTCCAAGACAATGGTACTTAAAGTTTGACGGCTTTATGCACAAGGAAGGTTTCCAGATGAGCAACGCCGACCATTGTTGCTATTTCAAGAGATATAAGTCCAGTTATATCATTTTGCTACTTTATGTCGATGATATGTTAGTAGCTGGTTCTGATATGGACGAAATCAGAAACTTGAAACAGCAGTTGTCAAAAGAATTTGAAATGAAGGACTTGGGTCCAGCAAGAAAGATTCTTGGAATGCAAATCACGAGAGATAAGCAAAAGGGAATTTTGCAGTTATCTCAGGCGGAGTACATCAATCGTGTTTTGCAGAGATTCAACATGGGCAATGCCAAATCAGTGAGCACACCTTTGGCTACTCATTTTCGCCTATCCAAGGACCAGTGTCCTCAGACGGAAGAGGAAAAAGAATACATGGCTAAAGTTCCTTATGCTTCAGCCATTGGAAGTTTGATGTACGCGATGGTCTGTACAAGGCCAGACATTGCCCATGCAGTGGGAGTTGTCAGCAGGTTTATGTCAAATCCAGGAAAGGCTCATTGGGAAGCAGTTAAATGGATTTTACGGTATCTACGAGGCACTGCAAAGAAGTGTTTGTACTTTGGAAAGGGAGACCTAAAAGTACAAGGTTACGTAGATGCAGACTATGGAGGTGATGTCGATCACCGGAGAAGCACCACAGGTTATGTATTCACTGTTGGAACTACAGTTGTTAGTTGGATGTCGCAGATACAAAAGATTGTAGCTTTATCCACTACAGAGGCTGAGTATGTTGCAGTGACAAAAGCCAGTAAAGAGTTGATATGGCTTCAGGGTTTGTTAACAGAGCTGGGATTCAACCAGGAGAAGAATGTTTTGTATAGTGATAGTCAGAGTGCAATACATATGGCAAAGAATTCAGCATTCCACTCCAGAACAAAACACATTGGTCTCTGTTATCACTTCATCAGGTCTCTACTTGAGAATGATGTGCTAACATTAGAGAAGATCCAAGGAAGTAAGAATCCAGCAGATATGTTAACAAAGGTGGTGACCATTGATAAACTGAAGTTGTGCTCAACTTCAGTTGGCTTGTTAGATTAACAAACCAGAAGAGGCTGCTGCATTGATCGAGGTGTGAAGACAGATTGAGATCAGTCTTCAAGTGGGAGATTGTTAGTCAATAGAGTACCCCACAGAAGAAATAAAAGCAAAATGACAAAGTAGAAAAGTTGTTCAGCCAATTTTGTCAAAGTTCGGTGCAATTGGCAAGGTTTGATTGAAGACTTTTGGAGCATGCGTGTTGAATTTCAGGGAATAATTCGTGAACAATTTTCTATAAATTGTTATGTAATTCATTCAGGAATTTCTCACACCAAAATTAGAGAGAAACATAGTGCAAAACACTTGTAATTTTTCTTCAGTACAGGTCTGCAGCAAGCCCCGTGGACGTAAACTTATTTTGCCGAACCACGTAAATCTTGTGTTATTTATTCCGCATTTATTTTTGCTCCCACATACCTGACCAAAAAATATTGCGCTATTTTTCCCAACAACGATCACCATCGCCGCGTTCCAACGGTCACGAAATTGCTCAGATCGCCTCAGGCGATCACCACCGAAAATAAATGCCGTAGCCTCAAATGAACAAAAAATTTCATCGCCTCAAACGAACTAGACTTCGCCTCAAACGATCCAGGAATCGCCTCAGGCGTTCCAGCCATCACCCCGGGCGATCTATCCATGCGCGCGGTCCTCGGCGTCGCCTCAGTCGATGTGCGGGACGAAGTCTCGAATGGTTGCCATCGCCTTGGGCGATGGTCATCATCGCCTGGAGCGATCTTACTAGCATGCTCGCCTCGCCATCTGTAAGGACCCTAGTTCCTTAAGTGCGGATTAAATGTGTAATAGAGCTAAACATGCATCTAAGAATATAAAGTTCGTGTTGATGTATTGAGCCTTTAAGATTACAGGCCAAAATAAAATTTCCAAAAGGGATTAATTACATTCCCAACCAATTGAATGCTAATCCTATAGTTTTACACTACTCCTAGAGTAGAAACTATACAAAAGAATTAAGTCTGCTATGTCAAAGGCACTCCTCACTGGCTCACCGCATCAACTGATCGCTTTTATTTTAAACAGAAAATTTCTCAGTGTAGCGATTTTAGACCGCAAGTGCACGGTGTCAAGTTTTAGTATAGATAGGAAGAATACGGATTGTCGAACCCACAGGGACTAACAAGCAAGTACCAAATAAGATGTCTTTTAACTATATTTAACCTACGATAATTAATTTATAATTAAGGACTAATTAATTAATATAACTACTAATCCAACCAAGTCAATAAAAGTAAACGAGAAAAATCAACTAGAGAAGATTATCGAGATTTTGGCTCACCAATGCAATCCCCTACAATTCTCGATTGAATATCCAAATATTTCTAAGGTGACGAGTTCTCCAAATTTATCTAATATACTCTCTCGAGCTATATTAAACCTAATATCAAATTGCAGTAAGTCACTCTCGTGTACTCATTTAACAACTCAATATTGCATAAGATCCATGAAAACTCCTAGCTTTCAATTACTAGATATCTATGGCTATCACGCATGTATTTGACGTCATCTCTCGATCTCGGTCTGAAATCCATGGTATGAGTTATTAATTCCGTATCATAAAATCATCTCTCGATCTCAATTACGATACTAACATCATTCAAAGGTGATCAATCCTCTAAAAGCATGAAGAACATAAAACATACGCAAAGAACTATAAGAATTCAATCATCAAATCGAAGGTTCATAACAAAGGTTCGCCTAGTCTCGATAAATAAACTTAGTTCACACTCATAAATAAATACCAATACTCAAACATGTCTTGCAACAATCCAAGCATGATATAATCAAAACAAAACTAAATTAAAGTTTAACAGTAAGAATAAACTCCCAGTGTCGACTCCGGTTGTATATCCTCGCTCCTTCTCTTGCTTCCTTCTCGATCGTCACTTTAATCGCCTTGTTGGAGTTGTTCCAAAGTCATAGGGTAAAAGGTTGAAGGATGGGGTTCAAGGTGTTCTGGACGTGTGTGAAGGTGACGTGAAGAGGGCTCTGGAAGTGAAATTGGTGTGAGAGGTAATTGTGAGGCGTGAGGTTGTGGGGTTAAAAGAAGAGTGGCGTGTGATTGGTCCTCCTTATTTGTCAAGGAGTCGTGTCCTTTTTAAAGAGAGAGAGGACGTGTGATATGGTGTAGAGTGATGGAGAGGCGTGTATCATTGGTCAAGGTGGATTGTTTGATGAAGGTGTGAGTTCCCGTAGAAAGAGGCGTGCGTTTTTCCTTATAATGTATCCCCACTCAATATTTTATTTACTCAAAATATTGTGTGTCCCACTAAGAGTCCAAGAATTGTCAATTAAATTTGCTGAAAAAATATTCCCTAATCTTGTTTCCTTATTTAATAAAATATGATGTGGCCCTTTCATCCAATCTGCTCTTCTCGGGTCTTCTGAATGTTATGTGAATCTCGGTGCTTCCTTTTACGTATCTTTACGTAAATCTTCCATCTTTTAATTATTTTGTCCGTGCGTCACCTCTTCTCATTCGTGTGTATCTTCTTTTCAAGTCCAAGATATTTCCTCAACCAATAAAATCTCTTCCAAATAAAATAAATCGGCTCCCTCTCCTATTGTTTTGTCCGGTGAATAATCCTCTTTTGCGTACCTGAATTCACTCTCATTTTGTATCATTGTCACATTTATGCACTTTTTATCATTATTTGACTCATTTTCTTCACTTTCTCGCATTTTCACAATGATTCCTGAAATACGCAAATTAATACATATAAATATAATATCATTCAAGAATCACTGTAAAATACTACTAGAAAACATCGAAATATAAGTGCAAAAATGGCACTTATCATCAACCCGACTTAGCCCGTCCGCCCAAAAGTACCTACAGGAACAACCCCAAAACCATGAGCATGTATAAATCATATTCACAATAATATGATCATAATTCAATGCATAAACCATAAATGCGATTCACTTCCTGTATTTAACACATTTAAAAGCTCCATTGGTTGTCCCTGTACCACAATAATAATCAATGGATTATAATACCAATATGTATGTCATGACATGCATCCATTCCGTGTATACCAATGGCCAATTTCCAGTCTTGTTAAATCAGTGGCATAATACCCCTCGCGTTTATATGACAGCGGCATTAATACCCCTCGCTTCGACATATTAGCGGCATAATACCCTCGCATCAATATGACATCGGCATTATCCTTCGCTTCGACATATTTGCGGCAAATATTCTTCATCGCTAAATATGACAGCGGCAAGTATTCTATCATCGTTTCGACATGAAAGCGGCAAGTATTCTTCATCACTGTAATATAATCTCGACTCACAATCATATGCAACCGCAATGCATATCCAATCAATTATGCAACCACAATGCATATCCAACCATGTATGCAACCATAATGCATATCCAACCATGTATGCAACCAATGCATATTTAATCATGTATGCAATCACAATGCATAATTAAGACCATGTATGCAACCATAATGCATAACCAATCAAAGCGTAATAAATACGTTTTACCGTCCGATGCTCGTACGTCTCACTACGTACCTTAGTTCCAAAAGTGGAGATATCGTGGACTTTATCTCCTAAGCTGTGTGGCCACCTGGGATGGTTCTACACATTCACACAAATCAATATTAGGAGCCAATAATAGTCCAATATCAAAAATTCCACAAAAATATCCAAAAAAACCATATTTTGTATCTCGCGATCGATCGTCGCGAGGGGCCTATCGATCGCGAGATCGCACTGTCCGATCCTAAATTTTTCACCCTTTGGCGATCGATCACCACACTTGGCGCGATCGATCGCCAGCTTCACCGATCGATCGCCAAGATGTGGCGATCGATCGCCAAAAGTCCCTGGAGCCTACTGCTGGCTCGCGATCGATCGCCAAAAACGGGCGATCGACCGATCGATCGCCAATCTCGAAGTGATTGGAATTGAGAATTTACATCTACTCTCAAGGATTGAAATTGAGAGTTCATATCATCACGAAGGGTTTGGAATTGAGAGGTGAAGAATGCAAAGGCATCTTGATTGAATTCAAATGAAGAATGTGGTTGATGACTATCAGGAGCCGGAATATCCGCCTCAATATTCATCATGTCATCAAAGGTTGAGGGAGATTGATGTGGAATGGGTTGCTCCTCATGGTTTGGTTCAATCAAGAAAGGAAAAATGAGTATTTGAGCACTAGTCATCCTATCAATGGGTAATGAGGGGTGGTCTTTAGGATTGAAAGCTGAGAGCAAGTTCCCCGGATCATTAACCCAATAAGAAGTGAAAGGATTCCAAGAAATTTTTTTAAAAAGGAAACACCTAAGATTGAAGGTGTCCTTAGGCTTGATAGGAATTTTTTCATTGTCATTGAAAGGAAGATTGAAGTGAAGAAAAATTTTGGTCAAGACACGCCCGAAAGGAAGAATGACCTTTTTGGGATTATGGGCTGCGTTCTTAAAGATTTGGACAATGAATCTTGGTAGATTGAAGGGGGTCATGGTAATGATGTAATACATCAAGTATACATCAGAGAATTTCAATCTAAGACGATCACCATCCCGATGGATCATCGAGGTGATCACTATCTTGTGTAAGACTTGGTAGACCATACGAATTTGGTTCACGAGGAAAGATTGATTTGGACATTGGGGAGAGCCGCCAAAAATGAGAAACAAGGCTTGGGCAGGATCGCATACCCCATCATTAGGGCAAGTAGCTAGAGCAAATTTAGCTGGACCCTTCGAAGGAATGCGAAGAATGTTCCCCAATTCGGTACTAGTGAATTCAATGGGCGATTGCAAACAATAATTTTGATAGTTAATTCACCATCTCCCTCAAACAACTCAAGATTAGCATAGAACAAATGAATCATTGATGGATACAAAAAATCATTCTTTCTAGGAGGTTTGAAAAAAATTTCCCAATGTTGGAATTGAATCCAATCAAGAATGGGGAGTTGGGAAGTTCTAAGGAAATCAAAATCAAACACATAGCCCGGATATAATTTGCGAGAATGGTAATCTTCGGGAATTGGCTTACCTTCAAGAGAAGGACCCGTATAAGTCCTAGTAGATCGATTAGAGCGTCTCCTTCGGCTTGATTCTCCTTCTTCTCGGTTGATTCTAGACATTTGAGCAAGAAATTTGAGATAATTGAGACAAATTTAGGTTTTTGGAAAATTGGGGTTAGGGTTGCAAGATTTCCAATTGGAAGAATTGTTGTTTAGAAAGTGAAATTGATAGTTGGGAAAAGCTTATAATTGAACGGAGATTACAATTATGAAGGTTGCTCGGATTATGGGTGAAAATCTCGAAAAAGTGCAGAAAAATGAGCAAAAAGCCGTAGCTTTCAAAGTTTAAAAATCGAGATCGCCTGAGGCGATCTATAGAACGCCTGAGGCGATCGCTGAATGCCCGAGGCGATGCGAGCCATCGTTTGAGGCGATGCGAGCCACGGACGAGGCGCTGCACACAGAATGCTGAGGCGATGGTTTGGCCAGATTTTGAGCCAATTTTTAGACCAAAAATTTATTTATAATTAACCTATCTTCCATTATACCATCTAACAACAAAAAAAATCATATAATCTCAAAAACAAAATAATCCACAATTTGTGACTTTTAAAGACGATTTCAAGATGCGCTTTTGAAATTGAATGTTGAGCTACAAAATTCATTAAACATAATTAATTTATGTAAATGAATTTCACAATTGCTCTATGCATATGACGAAGTAGAGTAGCTCCCTCTAAATATGATATCATTTCTTAAGGTATACAAACATGCTCAAAGTTCAATCATACCTAATTCACCACAAAGAAAAATAAAAGTGTTTTCGTCTAGTGGTTTTGTAAAAATATCGGCAATTTGATCCTTGGTATTAACATAAAATAATTCAACATCATTTTGTTCGATATGGTCACGGATGAAATGGTACCTTATATAGATATGCTTAGTCCGAGAATGTTGAATTGGATTTTTAGATAAACATATGGTGCTAGTGTTGTCACAAAAAATTGGAACTTTTGAAACATCTAGCCCATAATCAAGTAATTGGCTTTTCATCCACAAGATTTGTGCACAACAATTACCAGCGGCCATATATTCGGCTTCGGTTGTTGAGAGTGCAACACAATATTGCTTTTTGGAAAACCAAGATACCAAGCTATTACCGAGAAAGAAACAAGTACCACTAGTGCTTTTCCTATCCACCTTATATCCTCCAAAATCGGCATCGGGGTAAGCTTTCAAATCAAAGAAAGAGTTTCTAGAATACCACAAGCCTAGATTTGGAGTTTTTTTAAGATATTTAAAAATGCATTTTAAGGCGAACAAGTGTGATTCTTTTGGTGATGATTGAAATCTAGCACATTAACATACACTAAACATGATAGCCGGCCTACTAGCCGTTAAATAAAGCAAAGAGCCAATCATACTCCTATAAAGCTTTTGACAAATTGGTTTACCTTGTTCATCCTTGTGAAGCTTGGTTGATGAGCTTATTGGTGTTGATGCACTCTTTGTATTATCCATTCCAAATTTCTTTAGCATATCTTTGGCATACTTTCCTTGACTTATAAAGATTCCATCTTTGCATTGTTTGATTTGCAATCCAAGAAAGTAGTTGAGTTCTCCCATCATGCTCATTTCAAAATTATCTTGCATCAATTTAGAAAACTCCTTGCACAAAGATTCATTAGTAGCACCAAATATAATATCATCAACATATATTTGAACAATAAGCAAATCATTTCCCTTAATTGAGGTAAACAAAGTAATATCCACTTTTCCTCTTGTAAAGCCATTCTTGGTTAAGAATGAAGATAGTTTTTCATACCAAGCTCTAGGAGCTTGTTTCAAACCATACAAAGCTTTATCAAGTTTAAAAATATGGTCGGGAAAATGTGGATCCTCAAAGCCGGGTGGTTGATCAACATACACCTCTTCTTTCAAATCACCATTCAAGAAGGCACTCTTGACATCCATTTGAAAGAGCTTAAAATCTTTAAAGCAAGCAAAAGCAAGTAACATGCGAATGGATTCTAAGCGAGCAACCAGTGCATAAGTTTCATCAAAATCTATGCCCTCTTTTTGGCAATATCCTTTAGCTACTAACCTAGCCTTGTTTCGAATAATCGTCCCATGTTCATCCATTTTTATTTCTAAATACCCATTTTGTTCCAATAATGGTGTAGTTCGAAGGCCTAGGTACAAGATTCCAAACTTTATTTCTTTTGAATTGATTTAGTTCCTCCTGCATAGCCAAGATCCAAGAATCATCAAGCAATGCATCATTAATGTCCTTAGGCTCTATGTGAGAAATGAAAGCAAGATGATTGCAAATATTGATATATGAGGATCGAGTTTTTACCCCTTTTGATGGACTACTGATAATAAGATCCATGGGATGATCCTTGGTGGTTTTCCAATCCTTTGGAAGTTCCCCATCATCTTTGGAATTACTTGACTACATTCTTTGTTCTTCTTTGTCACCACTAAAGTCCTCAAGGGTGGTTGACTCTATCCTTTGCTCAAGTAATTCTTCATCATCACAATCAAGAGAAATTCTCGATACTCGAGGGTTAGTCTCATCAAATATAACATGAATAGATTCCTCAACAATAAGATTACGTTTATTAAACACTCTATATGCCTTACTAGTATTGGAATAGCCAAGAAATATACTTTCATCCGATTTGGCATCAAATTTACCAAGGTTATCCTTACCATTGTTGTGAATGATGCACTTTGAACAAAATGCCTTGAAGTAAGAGATGTTAGGCTTTCTCCCCCTCCATAATTCATATGGAGTTTTCTTGAGAATTGGCATTATTGATGAACGATTAATGATATAACATGCGGTGCTCATTGCCTCGGCCCAAAAATATTTTGGAAGTGAATATTCACATAGCATAGTACGTGCAATTTTCACTAATGTCCTATTCTTCCTTTCAACAAAACCATTTTGTTGAGGTGTCATAGGACAAGAAAAGTTGTGACCAATGCCTTTGTCATCACAAAAGTTTATAAAAATTTCATTCTCAAATTCGGTTCCGTGGTCAATACGGATACTTTTTATTGAAAGAGTTTTTTCATTCTCAACTCTTTTTGCAAATATTTTGAAACTCTCAAAGGCATCACTTTTATGGGCTAAGAACAATGTCCAGGTGAATCTAGAGAAATCATCCACAATGACAAATGCATAAGATTTTCCACCTAGACTAGTTGTTCTAGAACGAAAATGATCTTGGCCTTAAGGACTCCAAGTTAGCCACTACACACTCTTCCTGAGTAAAACAGCTCTTCACGAGCAACACACTCTTCACGAGTTTTCTTGGCCTTAAGGGCTCCAAGGATAGCCACACACAACTCTTCCCGAGTTACCCACACTCTTCACGAGTCTTCTTGGCCTTAAGGGCTCCAATGATAGCCACACACTTGCACCAACTTTACTTGTTGATGACTTTTACAATTTCCAACTTGTGTCGGTGTTGGAGGACCTTACAATAAATCAAATAACACCTTCACGGTGTACCAACACGAAGAATCAAAAGATCACACACAAGAAATAAATTACAAACTCCAATACAACACAAATGTATGAAGTTTGCAATGCTAGAATGATTTTGATTGCACACAACTTTCTTGTAGTTTATACTCTTGTTTGTTGTCTTCAAAATGCTCCAAAACATCCATATTTATAGTGTAGAAGGCCACCAAGGATCCTACTAGCCGTTGTTACACATAAGGCTTAAATCACTCCACGATCGCCTCGGACATCGCCTCGGGCGATCACCATCGCCGCGTTCCAACGGTCACAAAATTGCTCAGATCGCCTCAGGCGATCACCACCGAAAATAAATACCGTAGCCTCAAATGAACAAAAAATTTCATCGCCTCAAACGAACTAGACATCGCCTCAAACGATCCAGGAATCGCCTCAGGCGTTCCAGCCATCGCCTCGGGCGATCTATCCATGCGCGCGGTCCTCGGCGTCGCCTCAGTCGATGTGCGGGGGGAAGTCTCGAATGGTTGCCATCGCCTGGGGCGATGGTCATCATCGCCTGGAGCGATCTTCGTAGCATGCTCACCTCGCCATCGCCTCTGTCGATGGGCGTGGCGATGCCTCGCCTGGGGCGATGGCCCTCATCGCCTGGGCGATCCGTTTGATCAAAAAGTTATATTCTCTTGGCATTTCAACACTTTGTCAACCTTCATTATGCTTAATTTGATCATAACTTATGCTGCATACTCAACACAAATCATTAGTACAAAAAGCATAGGTTTTGTAATCATCAAAACAAAAATAGATAATTTTATTTAAAATAGAGAAAAGAGAGTTGTAGCGTTTTGAGGCGCAACACAAACATTGGTGCTCTCGTCTTCGATCTCATCATTGTTAGTGTGCTCCATTAAATATGTTGTGTTCGATCAAATTTTGTATCAATTTGAATCTTCGTCTCGAAAAATATTGGATCAAAAATTTTTTTTATGAATTTCTTCACTCGTTCAATCTCCTCGGTTTTCGATCGACAACAACAATTTCGTTGATTCGTGTGTTTTTCGTTCTGTCTCCTACAATTACGATACATTTGCGGCATTGTCTTCATTGCGAGGATTCAATCCAAATTTCCATAATTCGTTGATTTTGTCCCCTGATTGCTTGAATTACATTCTGGAGCTGTGCGAGTACTCTTTGCCGATCAATATGTGAAGTTCGTTGCATTTTTTTTTTTTTGGAATCAATTCTGAAATTTTCTTTTCCTCTTTCACTCTCTTCAATTCTGAATCTGAGATGTTCCCCTACAATCAATATCATTTCTAAAATTTTGCATCGATTCTTTGTGTCATTTGTCGACCGTGAGCTGCGATCCATCATCCATGCTAGAATGTACTCCCTTGGCACAAGTGGAGGCGATGCTAACTCAATTGAGTAAATGATGAGTGAATTTTATGCTTGAATTTGGTCGTCTACTTTTGGTGAATTGGAATTGGTTTATCATTGTCACTTCTAACCCTCTTTTGATCAGTTTAGTTGCTAAGGTTCTGTAGTGCGAACAAAATTTAGTGAATCTTACATTTTGTTTTCTACAGAAGTCTCCATTCCTTGTCTCACTTGGCAACCGTCGCTTCACTGATTTTTTTTTTCCCACTTTGTTCAACATGTCTTTGTTGGCTCAGTGCCTATCTTCACACAATTTATTCCAGAACACAAAATTTGCGATGGCACTACAACCACAATCAACTATCTAATTCTACATTCCAGTCACCGAAGCCTATGAATTCCTCAGCTACAATTTAGCAATCGAAGTATACAAGATTAGACACAAAGCGACAAGTGCATTTTGAATCTACTACCAGGAACATATGTAATGAATAGGAAGTGACATCAAGAGTGGGAAGCAATAGGGCTCGAACAGATGATGTATTTGCAGGAGTGGAAATAATTCAGCCAGCAATGGATATTTCCAAATGCCAGAAAGAAACCGGGAGAGTAAACCAAGTGAGTAATGTCCAACCGAAGCTGTTTGATGCTGAATTTGTTGCAGTGGAGAACGTGAGCTATGTTTTAGTGGAGGAGAACCAAGACGGTGAAGGTGTGTTGAGCTCCAAGGAATTTGAGGCAAACAGTAAGTTTCTTGGAATTTGGATCACTAACAAGTGAAGTGGTGATGAGAAATGAAAATGACACATCAGCATGCTCTGGATTTGTAACTTTGTCAGAGTATGCTTCTAGAGCTGTTGCTTCTCTTAATGGCGTCGAATTTGATAATACTGAGTGGGTTGAACAGATTGTGAAGGAAAAAGTCGGCCAATTCAAAGGCCTATACCTATATATCAACAATCTTGTTCATAGCACCAGTGATGACAAGCTCAAGGAATTGTTCTCTTCAATTGGTTTGTACTTTTGGTATGTAGATGTCAAGGACGCCAAGGAATTAATTCAAAGGTATAGGGGTCGTAAAGCATGGTATAAAGGTTCTGCGTCGTTAAAGGTAGCTTGCAGAAAGGGTAGGTTTCATAGAGGGAGATAGTGGCAACGACAAAGCCAAATCAGCTACCGTGTCAAAGCAAAGATTAACTCTATTGGTGTAAGGAAAAGGAAGACTAATCTGCTATTCAACTTACACCTTGAGGACAGGTGCTTTTCGACAAGTTGGGTAATGATATTATATTGGGGAGCCATGATGGTACTTCCGTAGTGGTTCAAGCAAACACAGTAAGGCCATAAGAGATTGAAATAATGTTAAGTGAGATAACAAAATTGTAGAGGGAAGAATGTGAGTATAAAAGGGTATCTTGCTAGTTGTACATGTAATCAGAATTCTTTAATAAAATTCCTTCTTCCTCTCAAAGTTCTGTTCTACATCTTTTCTCATTTCTGGAGCTTGGTTTGCTCGAAATAGCCATAACCTAACATTAGTGCTCTCATCTTCGATCTCATCATTGTTCGTGTGCTCCATTAAATATGCTGTGTTCGGTCAATTTTGTATCAATTTGAATCTTCGTCTCTAAAAATATTGGATCAAAAAAAATTTGATGAATTTCTTCCCTCTTTGAATCTCCTTGAGTTTTCGATCGACAACAACAAATTGCGTTGATTCGTGTGCTTTTTCGTTCTGTCTCCTACAATTACGATACATTTGCGGCATTATTTGCATTGCGATAATTCATTCCAAATTTCCGCAATTGGTTAATTTTGTTCCCTGATTGCTTGAATTCCATTCTGGAGTTGTGCGAGTACTCTTTGACGATCAATTTGTGAAGTTTATTTGCAATTTTTTTTTTTTTTGGAATCAATTCTGAAATTTTCTTTTCCTCTTTCACCCTGTTTTATGCATTATCAATTCTGAATCTGAGTTATTCCCCTGCAATCAATATCTGAAATTTTGCATCGATTCCTTGTGTCATTTGTCGACCGTGAGCTGCGGTCCATCATCCATGCCAGAATGTACTCTCTGGGCAGGCGATGCTAACTCAATTGAGTAAATGATGAGTGAATTTTATGCTTGAATTTGGTCGTCTACTTTTCGTGAATTGGAATTGGTTTATCATAGTCACTTATAACCCTCTGTTGATCAGTTTAGTTGCTAAGGTTCTGTAGTGCGAACAAAATTTAGTGAATCTTACATTTTGTTTTCTACGGAAGTCTCCATTCCTTGTCTCACTTGGCAACCGTCGCTTCACTGATTTTTTTTTCCATTTTGTTCAACATGTCTTTGTTGGCTTAGTGTCTATCTTCACACAATTTATTCCATAACACAAAATTTGCTATGGCACTACAACCACAATCAACTATCAATTCTACATTCTAGTCACCGATGAATTCCTCAGCTACAATTCAACAATCGAAGTATACAGATTAGACATGCAGCGACAAGTGCATTTTGAATCTACTAACAGGAACATATGTAAAGAAGAGGACGTGACAACAAGAGTGGGAAGGAATAGGGCTCGAACAGATGATGCATTAGCAGGAGTGGAAATAATTCAGCCAGCAATGGATTTCTCCAAATGCCAGAAAGAAACCGGGAGAGTAAACCAAGGGAGTAATGTCCAATTGAAGCTGTTTGACGCTGAATTTGTGGCAGCGGAGAACTTGAGCTACGTTTTAGTGGAGGAGAAACAAGATGGTGAAGGTGTGTTGAGTGCCAAGGAATTTGAGGCAAACAGTAAGTTTCTTGGAATTTGGATCACTAACAGGTGCATTGATGATGAGAAATGAAAATGACACATCAGCATGCTCTGGATTTGTTAACTTTGTCTATAAAGAGTATGCTTCTAGAGCCATTGATTCTCTTAATGGCGTCAAATTTGATAATACTGAGTGGGTTGAACAGATTGTGATGGAAAAAGTCGGCCAATTCAAAGGCTTGTACCTATATATCAATAATCTTGTTCATAGCACCAGTGATGACAAGCTCAAGGAATTGTTCTCTTCAATTGGTTTGGACTTTTGGTATGCAGATTTCAAGGACGCCAAGGAATTAATTCAAAGGTATAGCGAGCGTAAAGCAATGTATAAATGTTCTGCATTGCTAAAGCTAGCTCGCAGGAAGGGTAGGTTTTACGAGGGAGATAGTGGCAATGACAAAGCCAAATCAGCTACTGGTGTTAAAGCAATGATTAACTCTATTGGTGTAAGGAGAATGAAGACTAATCTGCTATTCAACTTACACCTTGAGGACAAGGTGCTTTTCGACAAGTTGGGTAATGATACGATATTGGGGAGCCAGGATGGTACTTCCGTAGTGGTTCAAGCAGACATAGTAAGGCCACAAGAGATTGAGATAATAGTGTTAAGTGAGAGAACACAATTGTAGAGGGAAGAATGTGAGTATAAAAGGGTATCTTGCTAGTTGTACATGTAATCAGAATTCTTTAATAAGATTCCTTCTTCCTCTCAAAGTTATGTTCTCCATCTTTTCTCATTTCTGGAGCTTGACTTGCTCGAAATAGCCATAACCTAACATTGGTGCTCTCGTCTTCGATCTCATCATTGTTCGTGTGCTCCATTAAATATGTTGTGTTCGATCAATTTTCTATCAATTTGAATCTTCGTCTCGAAAAATATTGGATCAAAAACAATTTGATGAATTTCTTCACTAGTTGAATCTCCTTGGGTTTTCGATCAACAACAACAAATTTTGTTGATTCGTGTGTTTTTTCGTTCTGTCTCCTACAATTATGATACATTTGCGGCATTGCGAGGATTCAATCCAAATTTCCGCAATTCGTTGATTTTGTTCCCTGATTGCTTGAATTACATTCTGGAGCTGTGCGAGTACTCTTTGACGATCAATTTGTGAAGTTTCGTTGCATTTTTTTTGGAATCAATTCTGAAATTTTCTATTCCTCTTTCACTCTGTTTTACGCATTATCAATTCTGAATCTGAGTTGTTCCCCTGCAATCAATATCATTTCTGAAATTTTGCATCGATACATTGTGTCTTTTGTCGACCGTTAGCTGCGGTCCATCATCCATGCCAGAATATACTCTCTTGGCACAAGTGGAGGCGATGCTAACTCAATTGAGTAAATGATGAGTGAATTTATGCTTGAATTTGGTCGTTAACTTTTGGTGAATTGAAACGGGAACGGAACGGCCGGAACGGCCGTTCCGGAACGGGAACGGAGGTGAGCGTGCCAAAGTTCCAGCTTGTAACGTATGTTGCTCTGGAAAGACGTTATGTAATCTGATATCGGCGATATATCGGTGGAACGGAGGTGGAACGGCGGAACGGTGCGGCGCGGAACGGGTGTGAATTAAAAAAAATTGAATTTTGAATTTTTTTTCAATGGAATGAGAGAGAGATTGAGGATGAACGAAACGAAGGAGAGAGTTAGATGTAGTAATTATATGTGGGGTCTAAAGTTATAGTTTTTTTGTTTGTGTTTTATTTAAAAGTAGTTTATTTGATTTAAAAATTAAAAAAAAAACGTTTATTAATCTGAAATGATATTAATAATTCTGAAATATAAAAGTTATTAGGAATTATTTAAATAAATTGTTATGTGTATTTTAAAAATTTTATAATTAAATAATTTTTTAAATAATTTAATTTTTGTAAACAAAATGATAAAAAATATTAGATATTAAAGATAAATTTATATTTTACATAAGATTTAATGATTTTACAATTTACTTGAAAATTTAATTAAATAGAAATTAAATGAAAAATATTTCATTTAGTTTGTTGATTTTATATTTTTATTAATATTATGATTTGAAGGTAAAGTAGTTTTGTTATGGTTGTGAAAATTTTAGTATATACTCATGTTTTAATAAAGTGTACATAAGATCTAAAAAAAAAAATTAGTTTGTTATTTTCTTAAAATAATCTTTTTAAATATTATTTATGAATCAAAGAAGATGAAAATAGTCTACCCCAAAAATATTTTTTTTCAAACTATTCAATCTTTTTGAATTTTTTAATATTATTTTTAAAAAATCCGCGCCGTGACCGTTCCGTGAAATGTCATTGGAACTGGAACGATGACCTCCGTTCCAGGTACCGTTCCCGCGATTGCGAACCATGGCTTGAACAGATGATGTATTAGCAGGAGTGGAAATAATTCAGCCAGCAATGGATATTTCCAAATGCCAGAATGAAACCGGGAGAGAAAACCAAGTGGGTAATGTCCAAACGAAACTGTTTGACACTGAATTTGTGGCAGTGGAGAACGCGAGCTATGTTTTAGTGGAGGAGAACCAAGACGGTGAAGGTGTGTTGAGACCCAAGGAATTTGAGGCAAACAGTAAGTTTCTTGGAATTTGGATCACTAACAAGTGCAGTGATGATGAGAAATGAAAATGACACATCAACATGCTCTGGATTTGTTAACTTTGTCTATAAAGAGTATGCTTCTAGAGCTGTTGATTCTCTTAATGGCGTCAAATTTGATAATACTAAGTGGGTTGAACATATTGTGATGGAAAAAGTAGGCCAATTCAAAGGCCTATACCTATATATCAACAATCTCGTTCATAGCACCAGTGATGACAAGAGGAATTGTTCTCTTCAATTGGTTTGGACTTTTGGTATGCAGATTTCAAGGACGCCTAGGAATTAATTCAAAGGTATAGCTGTCGTAAAGCAATGTATAAAGGTTCTGCATCGTTAAAGCCAACTCGCAGGAAGGGTAGGTTTCACGAGGGAGATAATGGCAACGACAAAGCCAAATCAGCTACTGGTGTCAAAGCAAGGATTAACTCTATTGGTGTAAGGCGAATGAAGACTAATCTGCTATTCTACTTACACCTTGAGTACAATGTGATTTTCGACGAGTTGGGTAATGATACGATATTGGGGAGCCATGATGGTATTTCCGTAGTGGTTCAAACACAGTAAGACCACAAGAGATTGAGATAATAGTGTTAAGTGAGATAACAGAATTGTAGAGGGAAGAATGTGAGTATAAAAGGGTATCTTGCTAGTTGTACATGTAATCAGAATTCTTTAATAAAATTCCTTCTTACTCTCAAAGTTTCTGTTCTCCACCTTTTCTCATTTATGGAGCTTGGCTTGCTCGAAATAGCCATAATCTAAAACAATTTCTTTAGAATAGTTTAAATAAATATGAAAACTAATTATTCTAAAAAAAAATATGAAAACTAATTATTGTGGTATTAGTTGAAGATAAATTTTTTTTCAAATTTAACTTTATAAATATATGAATGGTAACGATGATATAAATCTGATTTGATTAGCACATCAGGAATTTCAGTTTTGAATCTAATTTAAGTCATATGACTATGAAAATTATGATTTCAAACTCAAATAACTAAAAATTATTTAAATAAAGTCTTGAATTGATTGTGTAGATTTTACTTCATTTGTTCATTGAAATTCAATTGACGTGAACAAAGATATTGTGATTAGCTGAGAAGAGATAATGCATGTTGCGATCATGTAATATAGACATGTCTTTATATAATTTGATATGTGAATCGATGATTATGTGAAATTTTGTAGCTATGTGATTTTTGTTTAAATTATGTGGCATTCATAATATTTAGATTGGAATATCACTGTATGAAAATAAATTAAATATTTTGTTTAACACTCATCGTTTTATACATACATCGATGCATGTCATATACGTGGAACTATGATCTTTGATTATACTGTTATATTTTGATTCTAGGGCCAATCATTGGGATTGGTCAGGGAATTGTGGTCCCCTTTAATTGCCATGATTTGTTGAGACGAGGGACACGTGACACCTTGATGTCGAGACTTGAGATTTGATGACGCTTTTACGACGCGTCACTTGGATATCCCTGGGGGTGGGCAACGGGTTCGGGTATTGGGTTTTTGCCAATCGGATCGGGATAATCCGGTTTGTCAGGATAATCGGGTATTACCCGATCGGGTAATGGCAGGTTCTGGACGTGATTCGGGTAGGGGTTTTGGAAAATAATTGTTCAGTGAGGTAAATTGTTGGAACCGAAGAGGGGGGTGAATGAGGTTCCTTGGCTACTTTAGCATTTTAAAGTGAATTTGCAAATAAGTCGAGTTTGCGCTGCGGAAGACTTCAAGTCAATCGATAAATAGATAAAATGATGAAGTAAATAAATGCGTAATTTAAATAAAGATAAACAACACGAGAATTTTTTATAGAAGTTCGGCGATGAATCACCTACGTCTCCTTTTCCCGGTTAGAAACGTTTAACCAAGGTTCCACTAGAACGAAAATGATTTTGGCCTTAAGGGCTCCAAGTTAGCCATTACACACTCTTCCCGAGTACAAAAAAGCTCTTCACGAGCACCACACTCTTCACGAGTCTTCTTGGCCTTAAGGGCTCCAAGGATAGCCACACAACACTCTTCCCGAGTTACCCACACTCTTCACGAGTCTTCTTGGCCTTAAGGGCTCCAAGGATAGCCACACACTTGCACCAACTTTACTTGTTGATGACGTTTACAATTTACAACTTGCGTCGGCGTTGGAGGACCTTACAAATAAATCAACAACACCTTCACGGTGTAACAACACGAAGAACACAAGACTCTCACACAAGAAATGAATCACAAACTCCAATACAACACAAATGTATGGAATGCTAGATAAAATTTGAATAAGCAAAGCTCTCTTGAAGTTTATAGACTTGTTTCTTCTCTTCAAAATGCTCCAAAGCATCCATATTTATAGTGTAGGAGGCCCCCCAAGGCTCCTACTAGCCGTTGCTACACTCAAGGCTTGAATCACTCCTCGATCACCTTGGACATCGCCTCGGGCGATCACCATCGCCGCGCCCCAACGGTCACAATCTAGCACACATCGCCTCATGCGATGTCCCGATCGCCTTTGGCGATCAACACCACAAATCAATGTCGTAGCCTCGGTTGCTCAAAATATTCCATCGCCTCAGGCGAAGCAGCCATCACTTCAGGTGTTCAGGCCATCGCCTCTGGCGATCAAGACATCGCCTCAGGCAAACTCCCCCTACGCGCGAGCCTCGACGTTGCCCTTGTCGATGTGAGTGGTGATGCCTTCCTGGCTGCCATCGCCTGGGGCGATGGTCACTACGCCTGGGGTGATCCAGCCCAGATTTTGCACATTTGATTTTCTCCAATCAATCCACTTTTCAACCATTAAACATGTACACTAAGTAGACACATTAGTATAACAAACACAAGTTTTGTTGATCAAAACTCATAAATAATTCGAAGATAAATTTAAGCATTAAACACAACTATGCGTTTAAGGCTCAACAATCTCCCACTTTTTGATGATCATAAAACTTGATAAACTTGAATATGTAATATGCATGAAATGTGAGTAAACATGACTCCCCATTTACAATTGCATAGCACATACAAGATTACCAAGTAAATCATAAAGCAAACAACTCTCACCCTCAAACCATGCATACAAAAAACTCCCCCCCTCAAACTATGCATGAATTAAACTTTAAGTTTATCACAAAATTCTCCCCCTTTTTGTGATAACCAAAAAGCACAAAATTCAAGTAATCATATCACAATTATATGTTGCCACATAGCCATATTTTAACAATTTACACATGTTCCTCATCAAACATGTAATAGCCATAACAAGCATAAGATTAAATCATTGAGAGGAATACCCACATGCGTTTAAGGCAAAGAATTCTAACTATTGCAAAGTGTGCATATGCTCATGCACTCATGCTCAATAGATATTAAAATTATTAATGTCATGATTATATCAAATATTGAGCAACCAAACAATTAGCATGCTTAATCACAAAATTTCACATTTTCACATTGCATTATTCAAATTTTGAACTCAAGGCATATCAAGATACTTACTATAAAGGGATAAGCATAAATCATGCATCAAAACAATTTATATGTGCATATACTAAGGGGAAATGCATTTTACTATCAATGAATATTGAGCTTCATTATTTATTGGTCACAATTAATTTGTGCCAATGAAATTTTGAATTGCTCTTTTAAAATGCACAAAATAAATTTACCTTCGATGACAAGAGTACGTTCTTGTCATTGGTCATATACCTCGCGCTTCTTCTATTGTGGTGCATGAGATGGTTTCCTCCCTTGAGGTGCTAGTCCCTTCACCATCCATCTCTTTGTTTTCCCTACAAAACAAATTAACAATGTGAGGATCTTTGGTACCCATTTGATTTTTGGGTCCTTGTGGGTTAGCTTTCATCAATGCCTTTGGAATCCATTTCCACATTTTGTTAGGTTGGTATTGGATTTTAGCAAACCGACATTTATTTTTAGTATGGCCATCTTTGCAACAATAAGTGCAAGTAGAAGAATTATGCTTAGCTTTAGCCAACAAGCTTGAAAAAGTTTTAGTTTTGCTTGAGAAGCCTAGTCCGGCTTTATCGAAGTTATAACGTTGCAAGCCAAGCAATTCATTCATCTTTAAACTATTATCACTAAACTTGGCAAAAGATGTCTTTAAATCATGCACTTGATTTTTCAAAGTAATATTTTCTTCTTCCTTCTTAGCCAAGTCTAGCTTAAGCAATTTATTATTCTTCTTGGTTCTACCAAGACAATCAATGAGTTCATTATAAGCATCTAATAATTCATCATAAGATGGCACCTCATCATCATCCTCTTCATCTTCATCTCCAAGAGCCATTAGACAAAGATTTGTTGCTTCTTCTTCATCAGAGTCAATATCACTTCATGTGGCTATAAGGGCATTCTTCTTCCCTTTGTCCTCATTCTTCTTCATAGGACATTTATTAGCGTAATGACCTTTATCTTGACAATTATAGCAAGTTACCTCTTGTTTGGAATCATGTTTGATAACACCGGAGGTATTTGGCTTGTTGTGTTTGTTGAAGAATTTCTTGAACTTTCTAGTGAACAAGATCATCTCTTCATCACCATCTTCTTCTTCATCATCGGAATGATCTTTCCTCCCGACCAAGGCGATCCCTTTTCTTATGGATCTATCATCCTCCTTTATTCCCTTCCTTGTTGACACTTCAAGCTCATTGGTCACCAAAGTACCATGAAGTTCATCAAGATCATAAGATGCACTTTCTCCTTTGTTGGATTCAATGATGGCCGTCCTCTTTGCATCACATTCCTTTGGCAAGGCTCTTAGTGCTCTTCTTCATATTTTCTTTGTAGGGTACTTCTCACCAAGTTGAGCAAGCTCATTTATGATTTGGGTGAGCCTTCTAAACATCGAGTCAACCTCTTCTCCGACTTCCATCTCAAATGTCTCATATTTGAATTACAGTAGGTTTATCTTTGTCTCCTTCACTTGATTTGTGCCCTCATGAAAAATTTGCAATTTCTCCAATATCTCCTTTGCGGTTAAGCACATCGAGATCCGGTTGTACTCCTTCATATCTAAAGCACAATTTAAAATATTAATAGCTTTAGCATTTTGCGATTTTAATTTCATATCCGCTCTTGTAAAATCGTCCATTTCTTTGGGAATACTTATTCCCCCAACTTCATTTAAAGGAATGTGTGGACCTTTTACAATGATCTTCCAAAGGTCATAATCTACGGATTTGATGTATAGAGAAATTCTATTCTTCCAATAACCGTAATTATCACCCATGAAGAGCGGAGGGCGATTTGTCGATTGACCTTGAGCAAACTCATTTGCTAGATTAGCCATATAAATTTTTTGATTTAAAACAAAAATCAAATGGCTCTGATACCACTTGTTGGAACCGAAGAGGGGGGTGAATGAGGTTCCTTGGCTACTTTAGTGTTTTAAAATAAATTTGCAAATAAGTCGAGTTTGCGCTGCGGAAAACTTCAAGTCAATCGATAAATAAATAAAATGAAGAAGTAAATAAATGCGTAATTTAAATAAAGATAAAGAACACGAGAATTTGTTATAGAAGTTCGGCGATGAAACGCCTACGTCTCATCTTCCCGGTTAGAAAACGTTTAACCGAGGTTCCACTAGAACGAAAATGATCTTGGCCTTAAGGGCTCCAAGTTAGCCACTACACACTCTTCCCGAGTACAAAAAAGCTCTTCACGAGCACCACACTCTTCACGAGTCTTCTTGGCCTTAAGGGCTCCAAGGATAGCCACACAAAACTCTTCCCGAGTTACCCACACTCTTCACGAGTCTTCTTGGCCTTAAGGGCTCCAAGGATAGCCACACACTTGCACCAACTTTACTTGTTGATGACTTTTACAATTTCCAACTTGCGTCGGTGTTGGAGGACCTTACAAATAAATCAACACCACCTTCATGGTGTAACAACACGAAGAACACAAGACTCTCACGCAAGAAATGAATCACAAACTCCAATACAACACAAATGTATGGAGTTTGCAATGCTAGATAAAATTTGAATAAGCAAAGCTTTCTTGAAGTTTATAGACTTGTTTCTTCTCTTCAAAATACTCCAAAGCATCCATATTTATAGTGTAGGAGGCCCCCAATGCTCCTACTAGCCGTTGCTACACTCAAGGCTTGAATCACTTCTCGATCGCCTCGGACATCGCCTCGGGCGATCACCATCGCCGCGCCGCAACGGTCACAATCTAGCACACATCGCCTTAGGCGATCAACACCACAAATCAATGCTGTAACCTCGGTTGCTCAAAATCTTCCATCGCCTCAGGCGAAGAAGCCATCGCTTCAGGCGTTCAGGCCATCGCTTCTGGCGATCAAGACATCGCCAGGTGAATTCCCCCTGCGCGCGAGCCTCGGCGTCGCCTCTGTCGATGTGCGTGGCGATGCCTTCCTGGCTGCCATCACCTGTGGCGATCCAGCCCAGATTTTGCACATTTGATTTTCTCCAATCAATCCACTTTTCAACCATTAAACATGTACACTAAGTAGACACATTAGTATAACAAACACAAGTTTTGTTGATCATCAAAACTCATAAATAATTCGGAGATAAATTTAAGCATTAAACACAACCATGCGTTTAAGGCTCAACATAAACGAATTCGATTTCCTTTTAAAACTAAAAAGTGATTTTTTTTAGGTTTAAAATCTGTGTACAATTTCTTTTTATAAAAAAATTCAAGTTTCGGGTACCTTATATGTTCGGGTTCGGGTATAATTTTAGTATACCTTATTACCCAATTACCCGAACCCAAATATTCCGATCCCCGAAACCTGTCCCGAATCCTATCGGATATCCCTTATGCTTGACAGACTCGAGCTATTCTAATTTTGATACAGATTTATTGATTCTATTATGAGTGCTTAATATATGGGTAATCGATATACCTAGAGGATAAGTGATGGACATGATACCGACATGACGTGCATTGCATTGTATATTTCATTTTATACATATATGTTGTATTTATTTTCCATACAGAGCATGCGCTCACCTCCAATAGGGCTGTGGTTATCTTTGTGCATGGACAATGACATGCCATCTGGAGACCAGGGAAGCTATTTCCGAAGGAAGCCATGTTTGAGAGTAGTGTCTATCTCAATATACATTTGATATATATCTCTGGGCATGTCCTTAGTATTTAGAATGATCTATATTAATTTAATCTGACTATGTACGTGCATGAATTATTACGCCATGGTTGTAAATATAATATTATAAAATAGGGAAAATTTCGGGCCGGTACTATTTGGTAAAAGATTTTTCAGCCCAGTCGCCCCAAAAAAATTTCTTTCAATTAGGTCTAATTTTGGTCAAAATGACCAAAAGAGTCTTCTGCATTCCTTGGATCACCTCCTTCAATATCAAAACCCTAGTCTCCAACCCTCACATCAGCCACATGTCCCAACCACCAACGCCGTCGTCGGAAGTTGTCGCTCCTCCCATGGCGTCGGAGCTGCGCGCACTGGTCAAACGAAAACAAAACGGTTGTGCAAGAAGACAAAATCACCACACTTCTATTTATCATCTATTTACCGATTATGAATTTCAATTTTTTTGTAATGTCTGTACGTTGATTTTTAATGTGAAACGTAAAAATATAATATATTTGAATTGTTCGATCAATTATTTGATAAAAAAGTTATATTTATTATGAATTTCAATTTTATTGTAATGATTGTTTGTAGATTTTTAATTTAAAACTCAAAATTATAATGTATTTGAGATGTTCGATCAATTGTTTGAATGAAAATTTTGAGAATGTAATGATATTGAAATCATTGGTGCATGTAATTTACATGCACCGGCAGTTCATGAGTGTATCGGTGCATGTAATTTACATGCACCGATAGACTCAGTGGTGCATGTAATTTACATGCACCGACAGTTCATGAGTCTATCGGTGCATGTAATTTACATGCACCGACAGTTCATGAGTCTATCGGTGCATGTAATTCACATGCACCGATAGACTCATTGGTGCATGTAACTTACATGCATCTTTAGACTTAGGTTTTGCTTTCTTATTCATTTTGTTATTTCACATCTCAAGCCTTCTATTTCAGTTTGCTATTAAATAAAAAAATTAATGAGGAAAAATGTTACATATTCAAAATTATATATAAAAGGCTATTTTTTGTTAAATATTGTATAAGTCTATAGGTGCATGTAATTTACATGCACCAAAATAGACTTAGCGGTGCATGTAATTCACATGCACCGACTTGCTAAAATCTATCGATGCATGTAATTTACATGCACCGATAGGCGAAGATGCACTAATATACGATTTTTTTTATCTAATTACTAAATAACAATGATCAAATCAAAAAAAATGTGAATTAATTTTTCATTCTATAATTTTTACAATTGATCTTATAACAAATTAAAGATACAATATATTACTTTAGAAATTAAATTTTATTATGGATGAGTATATACTATATGATAAATTATTGCATAATCTCATAACAAAATTCTATTATTTTTCAAATGATAATATATTACACAAACATGTATTAATTTTAAGTGTTATTTGTGATCGTCTTTAACACTTACTATATGATACTTATTTATTATGCAATTTGAGAACCAATGCAAATGTTGAGTCTACCGATGCATGTAATTTACATGCACCGGTAGACTATCGGTGCATGTAAATTACATGCACCGATAGATTGGTAATTGGAATTCAGTTGAGCACATGTGGGATTTTTACTATCTGGTGTTTCGTTTCATTTAGGAATTTCTTTCTTTATTTGTTTATGTTTATTTACATATGTTTATGGTATTCTGAAATTACTTCTTACGTGGTTTGGATTAATTACATCATTCTAATTTAGACTAACGGTGCATGTAATTACATGCACCGGTAAACTAGGGCGCATTTAATTTACATGCACCACATGAATACATTTTTACACGCATCGCATGATTAATTCACGACGAAGAATTCAATTCCTCAACAGTTGTCCTTTGCCGTCGCCATATTCCAAAAGAAAAACGATATTTTTTTTGCAGATTTGATATTAGAATTCACGCAGCAAAAACATCACAAGATAGCAGAAAAATTTGGCACAATTGCAAGCGACGATGTTTGACGAAGCAAAAAAATTTAACAATTGAAGGTAAATGCTATGGTGCGATCATACGTCAATTCAGAAACAGCTCGCAACGAAGAAGACGAAACCAATTCAAAGCAATAGATCGGAAAAAACAGAGAAATTGATTGAAGACGAGGATGAGAACGACAACGAGATTCAATTTGTGAAGAACAAAATTCGATACTCGTTCTGAAATTTTAAAGCAATTCAACTAATCGAACAATCTGCCATTGAGAAAATGGATTAATTAGATTAGGGGTGTTTAAGTCATAAAAATGGATTAATTAGATTAGTGTTCCATAAAATAGACTTATGTGAAAGATATTTTTTAAAAGATGTATTTAGTTGAAAGAAGAGTTTTTAGGGTGATTTAGTTGAAAGATGTTTTAAAAAGTGGTACCTTCTTGTAATTTCCTCTATAAACTAACCTTCCCTTTTCTTTTTTCTCTTTCCTTCCCCAATTCCCTTTCCTTGGTCGAGTTTTAATCGCCAAGTGAACCTTCACAGTCGACCATCTAGTTTCTTCTTCTCTCTTTCCCAATCCCTTTTAGTTGTCGTAATAAACCCTGTAGTTGCCGACCCTTCTCTTTCCCAATTTCCCTTCCCTTCTCAAACTCTCTCAAATATAATTTATGATTTTCATTTATTTTTGGATTTCAATCTTTTTTAAATTTCGGTCGCACAATCTCTCATTGCAGTCGGTTTCGGTATCATTTTTGCCTAACATCGGACGCACAGTTCCTAGTTTCGGTTGCACAATCCCTCAGTGCGGTCAATCGCACACTTGCATATTGCTTTTTTATTTGAAATTCTTGAAGATATTGATAACTCTTGGTGACCGAAATAATGAACCGGGTGACCAAAACAAAGAAACGGGTCGACTGAGACAGAACTCCAGTATAGCAAGAAGCTCTGCTCTCGTATCGTATTAGAGCCAATCCCCACATGATCATCGAAAGCCAACAGCACTCCCCCAAATAAGACTCTCAAGGGGCACCACGAGAACAACCATCAGTTCTAAGCTTTAAAAACCCAAAAAGAAGTTTTGCCACTTAACCACTGAAATCCGAGTATGCCCGCTGACAAGGAGCAATTGCTTACGAAGAGAGAGGATGGCCGAGCAAAATAAAAGGACATTACTTGATCATTTGCAATTTGCAATGTTCTATAAGATAAAATAAGGACACCTCACTTTAACATTTGCGAATGATAATGTGCTTAATTGGTCTAGCACACAAGTGGAACACAACTGAACTATAATATACAGTTTCATATCAAGAAATTCTAACCCCATCAAGGGGTAAACTTTAAGCAACAATCAGATGCAAGAGCACAAGAATACCAACAACGGCGAAAATCAGCTTCCAAGCTATTGGTTTCCATTCAATTGGACCCGAATGATAATGATGAAAACCATGAACATACCCACCATGAAAGGAACCCGAGAACAAATATGGTGCACCAGAAGTCGTTCCATATACAGTAGCATCATGAAAACCATGCAGCTGAAGGTTAAAAATGTCTGGCAATGCACCAAAAAAATTAGACAGTGTCTGGTGACCGAACCTGGCAACTCCCATCGGCATCAAGCCGGAAATGCGATCCAGGTCATTTTGGCGGACAAAATTAATGTCTACTCGTGGGGCAGTTTGTGGCCTCTGCCCCACTGGTCGATTTGGAATAGAAACTCCAGGTTTGAGACGGGTTCTTGGGTCGAAGCTTGATTTACCCCTTCCATATATTGGGACTAATTTTTCTTCTTGTACAAGAGCTTTGCAAACCGGGCACTCATGAGAATGTGAGTGGATTTGAAGCCATTGGTAGAGGCAAGACCAACAGTAAAGGTGACCGCAGAGTGTCACAATCGCCTCCTGTGCCAACTCGAAACAGATGTTGCACTCAAAGTTCCCAGTGTCGGACATTATATCAGATAAGCAAGAAGAGGCATCTGTTGATTCCGCAATTCCGCAGTCCATGTTTACAATCTGGGTGAAAACCTGAAAAAGTCTCGCAATTTATTCAACAAGAACTACACATAAATAAACAAGACGGACTCAAACAGAGGAGAGCACATCAATCACCAACTCAAATGAAAATTTTCAAATTTAATATTACTTTTACAAATACATAAGTTTACCACCCAATACTTGTGTCGTCACTCCCTTCACAAAAATTTCTAATCTACCGCCCTCAATCGCTGAAACCACATTTGTAAGAAATCCAAATGATCAATCCAGGGAAAAATATGAATTCCCTTTTAAGCAATTCAACAACTAAATCGATAATCATTTTTCTCAGAATGTTATAAGTCTTACTGCTTCATCCTTAAAGAAAATTGATAATCCTCATGGTCCAAAAACTATAGCTAGATCTTGTGGAATTTATGCATAATTTCTTCCAGATTACAAGATTATCCAACTCAATATTGAAGCAAGACAGGAACTAACTAAAAGTATGAAGATTACTCGAAATCAGATAACTTGTGAACAATTTATTCCTAAATCACACGAAAAATCAAACTCAGAATAGTAAGCAATCAACACAATATCATTATCGAATCTCCAACCACCTAACAACGAACATACCAAAATAATTGAACTCCTATTAATCATAACATAACAAAATACTTAACACCAACAAAACCCTAATCTTTAGCTATCAATACCGGAAAAAATCAGCATAAAAAGAAAGAAAAATAAATACTTCTCCAGTAAAAATCGTACTGATAAGAAAAGCAGTAATGGATCCAATTTTGTGGAAAAATCCAGCTCCCAAAGTCACAATACACAATAAAATAATAAATAAATTTTTTATTTTTTAAAAAAAAAAAACAAGAACGGAACTTGCCTTCTGGATTAGGAATTGGAGCGAAGATGATTTGATAGGTTAGGTTGCGAGAAACGTGACGTGAATTTGTAGATCGCTGAAGTTGATCTACACTGATTATATGGTAAATTTTTGGAATTCAGGGGGCCATATGTAAATTAGGAAACGTTGTGGGCCACACGTAAATTAGGAAACGTTGTGGGCCAAATGATAAATCTAACGGCGGTTGTCGGACCCCCGTTGGATTCCTTTCTTTCCGTTATTGCTCAATACTGCAGCTCTTGGAGATGGGTCATTAATTGTGTTGATTCATTCAAAACAAGACCTCGGTTACAAGTTCGATCAGTTCGATCGATTGAACAATTGGTTAAACTGGTGATAACATCAGCATTATGTAATATCTATTTTAATTTTTAAAATATATATATTGTGATGGCACAATCCTAATCATGTGATTAATGTTCACACAATAATAATTATAGCGCAAAACAGCGGAAAGATTAGTTTAACATTTATTAAAATGTAGCCCTAAAAATTTCGGCATGACCTCATTGCACGAGGAACATACCACCAACCCAAATCAACATCTACTGAAAATATATAAATACCACCAGTTTCATATCCAGCATACACCAATCAAATTGCTAAACAGATATCCACACTGTGTGAAATAAACTAAAATATATAAACTCCTCACACATCACAGGGATAAACCCCTGGTCAACATATACATATAATACTGGGATAAAACAAAAGAATAAACATCTCAATTGTGGCTTCCACCAGACATGCCCTCTCTGGATCTTCGCCACCTGTATAACCTGCAATTGTCCACACACAAAGACAACAACAACCCCCCTTGGGGGTGAGCAAAAGCCCAATGTGGAACGATCATGGAATATACAATATGTATCTATAAAATGTGATATATGATCCAATGCAATGCATGCCATGTCATGTCGGTATCATTGTACACCTAGGGATGGCAATGGGACGGGTCCAAACCCGGATCCGCATTAAATCCGCCCCGCCGGGGCGGGTCTGGACCCGCTTCAACCGGGTTTGGAAGCGGGGCGGGGCGGGTCCTGGGATTGGCCGGACCCGCCCCGCTATACATTTTTAATTTTTTTTAAACAAAAAATATGATATTGATTATACATTTTACTTCTTTGATTGAACAATAAAGTGTCATTATTTAATTTATATCAAAATTCATGTGTTCATGTTAAAAAAGTTGGACATTTTGAAGGAAATAAAAGCAAATTAATAAATATTTAGTAGTTTAAAGATAGTTTTACAATGTTTATTATAAATATTTACTAGAGCAAACATGAAATTTAATCACAAAACTCAACTTTTGTGTTTCAAAATTGATTTCTAGCTAAATTTTTTTTTAAAAAATAACAAATAAAAAAAATTGGAACCGGGGCGGGGCTGGTAAACCCGCCGGGTTCGCGGGTCTAAGCGGGGCGGGGCAGGTCCGGGTTTTATGTGTAGCGGGGCGGGTCGTGGGATTGGCCAAACCCGTCCCATACCCGACCCGTTGCCATTCCTACGTACACCCATCCACTGGGTATATCTGAATCAATAAACGAAAGTCCAACCATATCAGAATAGCTCGAGCCTGTCAAGCCTATAGGGTATCCAGACGGATGGACGTCGGCAAAGCGCCACCAACCCCAGGTCCTGACATCACATAATCATATAGGGATATCCAGACGGATGACTTCAGCAAGGTGCCACCAATCCTCAGTCTCAACAAATCATACCAATCAAAGGGGACCATGATTCCCTATGCATATCGGGCCATGTAATGCCAACATAGTATCGCAGTACCAATCCCCAATTAATGATATCAGAATCCAAGAAATATCAGGGTATTCAAGGATATAGCTCAACGTGTATGTCATGCATCGATGTATGTATAAAACTGATGTGTGTTAACAAAATATTTATTTTCATACACCGATGTTCCAATCATGCATACTATGAATGCCACATAATTTAAATAAAATCACGTAGCCACATAATCTCAAGTAATTCACAGACGTCAACAAATCATATATCAAATGATACAGATGCATGTCGTATGTTACCCGATCGCAATATACCTTTCTTTCTCGATCTACAAGAGTACTTGAGCTTGTAGGGTCGAAGTAGTCGCTGTATATCAATATAAATTCACAATTCAATAAACTAATCATTAAAACTTGGTTATCAAATTTAGTCACAGCTTAACAAATTTAGGGTAATTAAATTGATGCGATTACATCATAATTTAATTTGTTAAATTATTTTTCACCAATTCAAATTATTATTCAACAATTATACTCCAACTTACTTGGTAATTATCGAAGCAAAGTGGGAAAAATCGGATATCAAATTTTACCCAAAATCGCACACAGTTCACGCACGCATTTAGTACGATTCCGGCGACTCAGGCGGCGGTAGAGGCGGTGACCGGTTTAGAAAGTTTCGTCCAGGTGCAAGGAAGAGATTCGGTGCCTTGGCTTTGTCCAATTCGTAGTAGATTCGAAGAAATCGAACCAAAATTGCTCAAACCCTAGTCTGCGCGACTTCGTCCGTTCCAGGGTAAAATCGAACACCTTTCCGAACATCAAAATTCGATTATCTGGTATGGAAAGATGCGCCTCTGATTAAGGAACACGGTGGTAGGTCGGGATCGTTGATAGATGGTTGTACGGCGGCGAACGGAGCGGATAAGTACACAGGTGGTCGGTGATCGCGCGAGCATTGTGTGTTTTAGCACCTTTTAGTAGGTGTCCGCGATTCAGTGTGTGTTTTACATGTTTCGTTGTGTGTTTACATCCTACACCGATATATATTAATTCCCGACCAATTATGAACATTGGGGTGTCACCGGTGTACTAGTGCATGTATATTACATATACAGTCCACAACTAACTTCATGTCCTTATTTGAATCACAAAAATTAAATCTTTCGATTTAATGTAAATTTTATATTTATTAAATCATTTTAATAAAATTTCGGTGTTAATCCGAATATTCCAAAAATATATTTGTCATTCACCATGTTCTGACCCGACTGTCAATTGACATGTACAAGATCAAATTTCACTCTCATGAATTAGATTATATTCTCGTTAATTAATTTCTAACTAATTAACAAAATAATGTACAAATTGTACTTAATTCTCATTATCAAATATCGGGATACAATATGATATCAAGTTGTTATCAAAGATAATATTCCTCGTATTTATTCT
The DNA here is from genome assembly GCA_907163345.1 of Haberlea rhodopensis. NCBI lineage: Eukaryota > Viridiplantae > Streptophyta > Magnoliopsida > Lamiales > Gesneriaceae > Haberlea > Haberlea rhodopensis. The sequence continues at coordinate 6,771,695 of CAJQUN010000021.1, read as the reverse complement.
CAACCATATGATTGACATAAGATGAATCACATAATTGTTGAGAAGCTAAACCTGATTTCCGATAATACGGTACGAGGGTCTTACATATATACCCACAATAAAAAAATATCATTACACCAACATAACATATTAAACTTAAAAAAATATCAAACCAATTGTCCAACATAAAAATAATAATATAACATCTAGAAAAACAAACAATACCCAAGATCAACAATGTTCCAAAATTATAAGAAAATATTTAAAAATTATGAAATGATTCTTTTATAATTTACGAGGAAATAAACATGTTTATATATAATATACAAGATACTCATTATGGAATTATATGAATTTTTTTTAAATACATACATAAAATATTATTTTGTAATTATTTCAATAATAATTATATATATATTTTTGTTCAATAAATTTGATTTATAACTTTAACAAAAATAAAAAAAATTAATTTTTCAAAAAAGAAAAAGAAAAATGAAGAAATCGACTTGTTTAACTGGCGACCAGGTTCACTTATTGGACCGATTTTTTAGCATGGTGGTTTAGATGGTCAATCGAACCGAACCAAATATCGGTCACTGATTAACCGGTTGAACCGACTGATCCGATCCGATTTTCAAAACACTGGTTGGATTGGACGTAACCAATGCAATCATGTTTTAATACCACTACTATCATATTATTTGATTTAAATTAAAAAAAGGTGTTGGGATAAAATGAGAAGATAACCCATTGACCTCAACATTCTTGTAATACCTTTTCAACATTCGTCACATTAATTTTAATAGGTAGTTGAAATGTGATACCACATGTTAAACGACATTTTCTAGAAATTTGGTAAGTAGAATAATTTCGAAAGATATAAATTTATATTTCCAAAAACTATTTATTTGATTGATAACAATATGAAATACTAACAAGGTAAACCTGAATTCTTCCAACTTTTTATTAGGCCAAGGATCCTTCGAGCATTGCATATTTAGATTATATTTTCTTATATATTGAATATTTATGTAACTAAATATATTTTTATAGTTCCTTTTGCTTTTTATTTAATTTGATTTTATAGTTTTCTCAGATCTAATTTATTTCATTTTTGGTTTAATATTTATTTTTTGTTGTTTTAGAATCCTTTATATAATTGTATTTACAGTTTGTGGAGGATAATTTTGTAAGAACCGATTGATGAAGCCTCTAAAGTTTTCAATAAATAAATAAATCGTACAACAATCACTTGGCCTTTAAACCTAATCGATAAATAAATAAATTGTACAACAATCACTTAGCCTTTAAACCTAACTGATTGTGGTAGGTTACATGAACAAGTAAAAGGAATCATGTTGCACACATACTTCAGTTTTCTCCAAGAACTTCTTTCTAATCGTGTCTTTTTTTTGTCGTTCTCTTGCACATAACCATCCATGGGAGTCAGACTAGTAGCATAAGAGGAGTAGTAGGAGCATGGGCACTGGGAAAAGATTGAATCGATCCAGCTCTGGTAACAAAGCAGTAGGGGTCGACTCCTTCAGCAAAACGTTCCTTGAATTATTCGGTCATGCAATACTTCTCGTGAAAGATCAATAAATAAAGGGTAAAGTGCAATCTAACTCCCTCTAAAACTATAAATAATCATTTTAACCCTTGTGAATAAATAAGGGGTAAAAACACTCTCTTTGTTTTTTAAAACAAGTACACTGCCCCCTTTAAATTCAAATCATTGTATTTTTTTTAAAAAAAGACACAATTGCCCTATATATATATATATCGAGTAAAAATCATTTACCTCTCTCATATAATCGATTTCACACCTCTTTCTCCGATTTCCTCACCCCTTTCTCTTTAACCCTAGATTACTCTCAAAAGTTGAAGAACCCAACAACAAAATGCAAGGTAATTTCTTAAACTTTACTTTTGTCAGTTTAATTTCCTATAATATTTTTTGTTTCCGAACGAGCACAACAAGGGTGCTAACCAATACTAGAGGCATCATGGGTGTTCTGTTAACTGTATAATTATAAGATTTTTCTTCTGCTAAAACCCTTTTCTTGGAATTAATTGGACATTGACATTGTTATATTTGTTGTTTGAGAAAACATTGTTAAGGTAATTGAAGGTTGGATAGTTAATCGAATTTGGATCAACTTGTGCAACTCGGAGCTCCGATTGTGCTGTGAACATTCATACCACCAACTTGTTGGCTGTAAATACGTGAATTTAATTTTGAAAGTCTTTGGCTTTACCAGGAAAAGAGTTATATTAATAAATTATGAAAATATTTTATTTAATAGAGGTTGAAAAGTCATATGCACTTATTCTCTTTATGACTTTTCTAATCCAGTGCAACATGGAGAACTAATATATTTGATTTCATATTTAAAAAAATCAACACAATAATTCATTATGTGACAGATGTTGGATATGATGGATATGGTGAGGATGCATATGAGGCTGACACATATGACTCACTTGATTCATACTTCGACATTCCCGAGTCTGAGGATACTAATTCTGACTCTAGGGAAGATCCAGAAACCCCTAGTCTTGCTCTAAAAGTTGTTGAAGGGTCCAGCGATGATGATATTTTTCTGAATAAAAGTCATACTAATAGGGAATTGCTCGAAAAATTGAGAGTGATACGAAAAAGAGATCGTAAATTTAGGCAGGAAACTAATGTTGTAGAAAAACGAAAATGGTATAGTGATATTGAGGAAGAGGATGATCTCATCAGCCTTCCCGGTTCTGATGATGATTTCCCTAAGCATCCATACTATAGGGAGGGAGAGAACATGAAGAAGTTCCAAATTACTGTGGGAAAGAAATTTTCAAGTGCTAAGGCTTATAGAGAAGTTTTGAGAGATTGGTGTTAGAAAGGATTTGATATTAAATTCATAAGAAATGATAATAAGAGGATAACTGTAAAATGCAAGAACAATGAGTGCACTTGGAGAATTCACGCATCACATATAACAAAGACAACCACTTTTCAAGTGAAGACAATCAAAGGCGAGCATCATTGTTCATCAACAACCATAAATAGTCTTGCAAAAGCAAGCTATTTAGGCAAGAGGATTGAGGATATTGTCAGAGACAATCCAAGCATTCCAATAAGCTGAAGAACACCATCCGCAGGAAATGCAAAGTGGAAGTGAGTGAGTGGAAGGTGAAAAGAGCAAAAAGAGCTGCACTAGAATCAATCAGAGGTGTGGATGATCTTCAATTTGAGAATTTGTATGATTACATTGAAACTGTTAGAGCTATGAATCCTGGCAGCAAACTTTTGGTCAAGAAACAAGATGACTCCGACCCTCCAATTTTTGAAAAACTATATTACAGCCTTGCTGCAATGAAAAATGGATTTCTACAAGGTTGTAGACCCATTATTGGGCTTGATGGATGCTTTCTGAAAACACAATATGGAGGACAGTTGCTAGTAGCTGTAGGAAGAGATGGAAATGACAATATATGGCATATTGCTGTGGCGGTCGTTCCAATTGAAAACAGAGAAAATTGGACTTGGTTCATTGGAGAGTTGTTGTATGATATTGGGGGAATTGGGGACAACAAATGGACATTTATTTCAGACAGACAAAAAGGCTTGATTGAGGCATTGAAGGATTTAGCCCCTGAGAGTGAGCACAGATTTTGCTTGAGACACATATATGATAACTTCAAGAAAAAATTCAAGGGAGCTCAACTGAAAGACCTTTTCTGGAAGGCAGCTTCAGTGGCAAATAAAAATGATTTTGATTTGTATATGAAAAAAATTGAGGTAGCTGACCCAAAGGTTGATGAAAATGTTGAAATTGCTGTAGAATGGTTGAGAAAAGTTCCTTTTGAACATTGGACTAGGTCTCATTTTTCAACTTACTCCAAGTGTGATGTTTTGGTCAATAATCTATGTGAGTCCTTTAACAGTTATATCATTGAGGTCAGGGACAAGCCTATTATCACTATGTGTGAGTGGATAAGAACTAAGATGATGACAAGAATAAATGCCAAGAGGGAAGGGATGGAAAAATATCCAGGTATTGTTTGTCCAAACATTATGAAGAAGATAAACAAAGAACATAATCTGACAAGAAATTTCTATACCATATGGTGTTGTGGAAATGAGTTTGAAGTTCATCATAGAATTGACATATATATTGTGAATTTGGACAACAAAACTTGTACATGTGGCATGTTTCAGCTGAATGGATATCCTTGCTGCCATGCTTGTGCTGCAATTACTGATAAAAGAGCCAGGTAAGACCGACTTATCCTTCTTTGCTCTATTCTTATTATTATTGTTATTGTTATTGATATTGATATTGATAGTGTTATTGTTACTATTATTTTATGATTATGATTAACAGTGATGTCACTATGGATTATATTTGTATAGATTTGAGGATTACATAGATGATTGTTACAAGAAAGAGGCATACTTGAGGGTGTACGAGAATATGATTCATGGAGTTCCCGGGCAAAAAGATTACATCAAGACAAACTACGTGCCACTTAGACCACCTCGGTTGATTAAGAAAATAGGGAAAGGTGAGACGTAGAGGTCCTGATGAGTTACAAAGAAGCACATCAACGAGGAAGGGTCTCACACAGACTTGTCGCAGTTGCCTCCAGCCTGGTCACTACAAGAACACTTGCAATAATCCTAGCATGGGAGAGGGCAAAACAAGGGGTCGAGAACACGATAAAAGTACAACAAGTGGAAGAAGGGGAGGAGTTGGAAGAGCTGCTTCAATTAGAACAAATGGAGGGGATAAAAATAGAACAAAAGGCAACATGGGTCCTCAATGTGGCATGGGCAATTGGAATGGCGTAGCTGCTGCAACTATCAGTATTCCGAGAAGCCGTGATGTCCTTTACACCCAAATGGTATGGTCAAATTCTATGTATCTTTATAATTAATTATCACAACAGTTCTATTATCATGTACCATTAAGTTTATTGAACTTCTTGTATATTTTTTGTATTTAGGTTACTCGGATTGGTGAGGGCATGTTCAGTACCCAAGCATCTTCAAACAATAATTTAGTACTGATTGATTGTGAAGATGCAGAAAATCGATGTAGTATGTAATGACAAGAGGAGTTGACATTCTGATATCTGTTTATTTTGTCTTTGCTTTCATTTTGCTCCTATGTCTCAGAAAACCTTAAACTCTTAATTTTGTGTGGATTTCAGATAGATTATCATTGGATTTCAGACAGATTATCATTAAAAGGTTTAACTTTTCTTGTTTGTTTTTATATCGAGCAAGCTTTTCAAGAAAATTGAAAGATATAATATAAGGAGAAATTTTAATGAAGAAAAATGTGGAATGCTGTTTGTTTTGAGCTATTTAGCTTCTACTCGTTGTCGTAAACATAATTCAGTCGGGAATTGAATTGTTTTTGAATTAAAATTTGTGAATAGAGTTAATACACGAGAAATGGTATAGTAAATTTTTTCTTCATGATTGAAATGCATTTAACAAGTTAATTCTAATTTTTTAAAAATAATATCCCATTTAAATGCCAAATGATATGGAGTGAATTTATTCTTCGGGATTTAAATTGCATTTAACAAGTTAATTCTAATGCAAGAAATGAATTTTTTAGGAGAAATAATAGTTTACCTCCTTATAATGCAAGAAATAGCAATTTACCCCTCCAAAAGATTACACTTTGCCCATAAATAAATTGTATAAGATTATTATTAATATCACAATAAGTATAAAATTTCCGGCTATTAGCAAGTACAAGAATCACTAACATTACATCAAATGAAATACTAACGAAGTTCGAAATAGTGTTAAAAATCCAAGAAAATACTTCAAGAAGATTAAAAACATTACTATTAACATCAAAACTACTTACTGTTCTTCGTCATCAAACAAGGAAAAAGATATCGGGCTCTACCGATTTCTCATTGTCCCTCGAAGCTCACAATCTAAACCCACCATGCCTGTCCTGTTCATCCTCGTTCGAACACTAAACGCCGTAGTATCCAAGCACATATCAGCACAAAGTGTTAATGGTTCGGGTATTTGATGATCCTCTGCAGAATAACAGTTCTTGCCTTGCGAATGTCGCGGCAGCAGCTATCAGCTTGCATTCCCAATTCCTCAGCATTCTTCATGAAAGAATCCATTTTCGTCTTGATTTCTTTGACCCCGAATCCTACAGCTTCTTCCTTGATCGCGAAATCAGCATTTTCCAAAAGGGATTTGATCTGAAGCTCCAACTTATAAATTAAAACATGGATAGAGTCCAAATCTTTGATGGTTACATAAGTTCCCACAGTCATACTGTTGATGATCTCCTTCTGTCCCTTCACTGCATTTTCATAGTTCTTGAGAAGCGAATCGATCCACTTCCCCATAGAGCCGATAGGAATGGAGGTTGCAGCCGCCAGGGCGGCTGCAACAGGTGGTGCTGCTATGGCAGCAGCCACCACCGAGCAAATCAGCACAGCCGCAAAAGTGGCAGCAAAGATTATGCTAGATAACTTCCTCCAAGAATGGATGGACCTTAACTTATTGTCCAATTTGCTCTTCTTAATCTGCAATCTCTCCAGCATAACTATTTGCTGCTTGTGCACAGCCTGAAAGCTTCGAAAAAACTCCTTGGTAAACGGGTCCCTGGCCTCCCGAAATGCCCGCAACTCCCCCAACGTTTTCTCATACTTTTCCCTCCCTTCCACCTCATCGTCTCCTTCCTCTTCGTCGAACTGATGAAGCGCAACGAGAAGCAGCAACTGGCTATCTCGGGCTCGTTTCAAGCATTTTTCCAACACGGCGTAAAAGTCCATCGTCTTGAGGCTGTTCTCGAAATACTCCTCGACTAGATCGAACAATTCTTGATTGTTCCAAATATCCTTTTTGCAGTCAAGAATCACCTTCACCACTTCTTGATTCATCTCCAAAAGGCATTCGGTGACTTCCCGGAGTGAATCGAAGGACAATGCCCGAACTTCGACCCCACTGGCGAGGGCAGTGATGACATTGTTTGTACGAGTTTGGAGAGTCGTGTCGAAGGACTGTAAATCCATATCCACCCTACAGGCTGCCACATATGAGTTCAACTCAGTTGAGTATTGAAGATTGTTGATTGTATTTGTAGCTGAAGTCTCTGTAGGTTTCTTGCTCATATTGCTTCCATTTTCCCAATTTTTCAATAGCTCTGAGAAAACGAAACATCAAGACTACATTCAATATCCAAGTTTTGCACGTTGCTTCACACAGATTAGAACAATTATTGTTGCTTCAAAGCTACAATAAGATCAAATTAAAAGCTATACAAAAAACCAAGAAATGTTTTGTTTCCCGAAAACACGAACATATATTATTTTACAAATTATTATTTTATATTCAACTTTTTACCTCTATCATTAAATTATATTCTAATAGGTATCTTATACTCTCAAATTTTGAAATAATCAAATAATATTTTTAAAAAACTTGTAGTATAATTGATGAATTCTAACATACCGTGGCGTCTATAACAGAAAATTTATTCCAGAAATAAAATTTCAAAAATACTTCCCATAAATATTAAAAACATTACCAAATATGCCCAAATAAAATCACAATTCTGCAGGACTCCAATAATTCTAAGACAGCAATTTCCAATCAACAACCTCAGAAAAAACAAACCAGTCAGCGTACACATTCAAGAACTTAAACGGGTAAAGCCAATATCCAAGAACAAATCAGCTTCATAAATATTTGTAATAATAATAAACAAACGTCTCCACTTTCCTCAAACTCCACATGAAAATTGATGAGAACCCATCTGTACTGTACATAAGAGAAAATACATACCAAGAAATAATTATAAACCTTAAACAACATAAAACACAAAGAAGAAATACCTCTATTTCATGGATTTCTCGTCGAATCAGCAAGAACATAACTGGAGTATATCTAGCCCTTAAAATCATACACATCACATATATTACCCCAATAATCAGAAAACAATAATTTGTTTTGGATAATCTGGTGGTACTTAATGGGAAAGAGAGAGAGAGAGAGAAATTGATATTATAATCACACATATAAAGACTAAAATTTTTGGGAGATGTGAAGCGGCAGATAAAGAAAGATTGAGGTCGACTGAGGATGAAGAACAGATTGAAGAAGATTAAACCCGTTAAATAGCCAAGAAGAAGGATTAAAGTTGTGGTTGAAATTATGAAGAAATAGCTTGCACGCTTGAGTTGATTCATAAATCTTCGCATGGGAAACGGCGGGAAGCAATGTCTTCCACTGTAATAAATTTTTACAGCTATAAAAACAATAATTTAAGGAGTTTTGGGGAAAAAAAAATATTATTAATGCTGCTGAAAAAGAAATGGACATTTTATTGATTTTGATTAAGCTAAATGTAATAATGATGAGTTCCAAAAGTATTGGCAAATGTGAAATGCTCAACCCGAGAAAAGTGTTTTAAGAATTGAATATCTCTGCTCTCGCCTAGTCCATCAACTCGGTCACCATGAAGTCCATTTTCATGAATGACACACTGAATTTCTAAGCAAACTCCCGGAAATTTTCTCAGAAGTTTACTTTTTTTAATCTTCGGTTCCATCTTTGTTTGTTCAACAGTGATAATTTAGGAAGATAGCACTTTGTTTGTTGTAATGTTTACTTAATTACTACTGCATTGATATTAAAGCACACGTAGACATCTACTTAACATGATTATGCATATCGATATGCAAGAAAATAAAATAGTTAATATTCGAACGTTTGAGACTAATCAAATATAGTATCAAAAAAACATTTGTTAAGAAAAATTATCTTAACACAAATATTTTTATCAAATATAGTCTTAGATAAAATATTTTTTTTAACAAAAACGATCTCTATACCCATAATAAAATTTGAGACTATTTCTGTTAAAAAATAATTTCGATTGGACTATATTTGATATATATAAAAAAATTATTTAGGTGAAACTACTTTTGTTCAAAAATAATTTTTGTACATGCACTTCTTACGATTTATTTTAAACATTTTTTAAACATTCATATTAAATTCAAAAAAAAATTTAAACTCAAGGGTTTTCTGTACATTTATTCAGCTATAAATATAAATAATTTCAAGAAGAAAACATAGCTAATCAAAATGAGGCAAAACCAAACCTTTAGACAATGTGTTGAAAGTTGAAGCAGTAAATCCTCATATCGATACACCCGATTTTGTCATAGATTTGATTTAATTTCACACCAGAATGCCCTATTTATTCTGATTTTCTAACCTTTAAAATTACTTGTGATGAAAGTAACTACGAAATAGCTACATTTTGGGGTATAATTAACTAATTATTTTCATATTCAAATATTCGTGTGGAAGATCTGTTGATAAGATCAATGTATATAACGTCTACCAAACTGGTTCCTAAGATATTGATAAATTATTTTATTTATTATGATACAATTATATGCATAAAATCATATTACATACTAGTTAACGCCCACCGCGCGAGGCACGAAAAATTAAAAAATAAGAAGCTATATTAAATGGATGTTGTTACATAAGCTTCATAACAAAAATGAGCTCACTAGAAAACTTTAGCAATCAGAAAAATTTAATCCGCTAAATTATTTAACACACTTTCTATGGAAAACCTTTGGTAAATATTCAGTGACAATCGTCATAGGACAAGTTTGTGTAATCGCAACTAGATATTGGAAAATTTGATGCTACCTTAAGAACATTGTTCTTAAGGGTATATTCAAATGCCACATTCCAAATATATGGTGAGATGCACCTACCATTGTATGTTTTATTTTCTGAAAAGCATGTTTTCCTCTTCAACAATACAACTGTAAGCATAATTTTCAGCGGGCAAAACACAACTGCTTGACAATAACTGAATAATCACATAGAAAATGAACAAAAGAAGGAAACAATCATCAAAGATATAAAGCTGAAAAAATAAGGGGAAAATGCAAAAAAAGTTACAAATTCACATTGCGACCAAGCGGGGGTTCTGAAATGAGGCCGAACCCCTTTCCTTCTAGCTAGTTTCATGGAGGTGTGTATGTTTTATAAGGCAATAAAAAACATGGAACATATTTACCTAAACATGCAAGGTATAGAGCTTGAGTCCTCAACGTGAAAGACTAATCAGAATGTAAGGAACACAACTCCCTCACTTTCTTAAGTCCGTACCAATAATGTTTCCTAAATTTAGGAAAGAATACATTAACATATACATATACAGAAGGGCCAAACCTTTCGATACGACGGCTAATTTAACAAAATACTGCAAATAAAAAAAAATTTAAAAAATAATACAAATTTTTTTTTAATCTTTTTAAGGTGAAACGGGGATGGAGCAAGAAACGCATGTTGCCTCCCCGTTTTAAAAAAACGTACATTGACACACTCACGTTGTCAGTGTATTTTTGTTTTTCTTAAAGAAAAATTATTGTTTAAAAAAAAAAATGAACATTTCAATTATTTTTTTAAAAAAATTGATCACCTTTTTTTAAAAAAAAAACTTGTGTGAAAAAAAATTTATGTTCAAATGTTCACTCGTCCGCACGGCGAGAGAATATTTTTTAATTATAATTAGAAATTAACATATATGCAAAATTATATTATCAAGCGACAATATTAATTAAAATATTATTATTTTAATTAAACATAGATCAAAAACTATATTATCATAGGACTCGCCACATATCCCAATAGTATTGGTGTCCTACACTGCACCGAGTAATATTAAGTATTATCTTATTTTGTTAAAAACACCACATATTTCGACCCTTAATATATAATTTTGGATCCACATTATTTTAGCCGCACCAACATAGACCCAACAACATTGTAACACAATTTCCCACAAAATATTTTCTTTCAAAAAGGTGATTATATATATATTTTCTAAAAGAAACAAAATTTTACGTATAAATATTGTTGTTATTACTATTCTTATCACTATAGGATCAGACGTGTGCCGTTTTACAAAAGTTATAACTGGTGATAACGGTATAACTTAAATCATTTAACAGTACAACAACTTTAGCGTCATATTTTGATCGCTCTTTCAGCAATGATAATTGTTGTACCCCATAATTTTTTTAATTTTCAAAAATTATTTTAAAAAATTTAATATTGCTACTCAAAATCGACGGTCGTAGATAAATTTCAAACTATCATAATTTATCTCCTCTCTCAAATATTAGTCCTCTACTCACCTAAATAATTTTACTCAACTAAAAATATTTAGTCTTTGAAGCAAATTAATATAATATTAAATATTAAATAATAACAGTAATAAACAATAAAACTAATTTATTATTATTTATATATTTTAATTATAATGTAAAAAATCATCGTTATAATTTTATTATTATGTTCTTGGAAGAAACGAATAGTGTGCGCACTTTTTGAAACGCATACAGACCATGCATTTCACATTAGGTTTCTAACACTTACTTTTTTTACTCTACTTTATTAATTAACATTAATTTATTAATTTAGCCTCATATATAAAAAAAACATTTAATTTGTACAGTCAATAAATTCGAGGCCGCTATGTATATCCATACACATGCGCGTGCTCACATATCGACATACAAACTATAATACCATTGTCCCACAGTGGTTGTTGATGAAAATTTAAAGTGGTTTATAAAGGTTTACAATTGACTATTATAGTAACTTGGGTTAACCATTTTCGTAAAGCGAGGACGGATACGAAGTAGTTAATATAAGAGCCCATTGAGTAGTCGCGCATATCGACATACAAACCCAACAATTGCTTCATCGATACCAAGAATCAGCTATAACTCAGAGACATGTTGTATGCCGGCTTCATAACTTGCTTTCAGCGATGGAAGTCGGCATCGTGTAGACGCATGTCTTCATCAGTCCGAGGGAATAATATCAAGCTAAGGTATTACATCCCAAGTGTGAAGTTTTGGGTTTGGTTGATGCTGTCTCTTATCCAACATGAATGTGTATTCTCATGGGGATAGCAGCTACTAAACCGAAGTTTTGATGACATATACGTCTTACGTGTTAGTCTGATATCTCACGGGATATCAATAATAATCTTAAAATTATAATGTTTTGCAAGTGTATGTCCATGAGATTGGCTCGACCGTCCAATGACTTACAGAAAGAAAGCAGGTCTCCAAGCCCAAGGACAGAAATCGTGAGCACATCTCTTTCTATTACTGAATTAAGGTGTCATTGTTATGAATTACTTTACATCTTTCTATCATTCAAACCACTATAAATTGCTACTGTCCAAAGTTTAATTATATCTGGCACCCACATATTTTAGAAGACGACTTCGTCTCAATTATTTGTTAACTTTGCGATAATTAGTCTCAAACTTTTATGTTTAATTATATATAGTCCAAATAAATTATGTTTTAATAAAAGTAGTCACATATAAATATTTTTATAATATAGTATCATAAAAATTATTGTTTAATAAAAGTGCTCTATAAACCATTAACAAAAGCTGGGATCATTTATGTTAAAAAATAATTTTCTTGTTACTAAATCCGAAAAAGATATTTATGTAGGACTAATTTTATTAAAAAAAATTTAAATTATATTTAATTAGTCATAAAAGTTCGGGACTAATATTACACTTATCCGAATTATTCTATAAAATCATTTTTATACCGAATGTTTATGGCTGATATTATTTGCTCTCCATGTTTTGTTTACCTCACTCCACTTGATGTGTAAAATTTATTCATAAAATGGAGTATATATAACAAAACGGAGTGCAGATAATATCACTCTTTTTTTTATAGAGTGTGTGACAGAAAATTAATAAGAGACGCCACAATTTTTTATTTGGAAAACCCTCAAGAATGAAGAAAAAATCACGGGACCTTGTCAAGTATAAATTCTTCACTATAAATTTTGATGGTACAAGACTTTGACACGAAAAATGAATAACGATGTTCTAAACAAGACTACTAAAAAATCAAAGGAAAAGACCGATTAGACTTTGATGCTCTCTTCGGAGTCGTTTCTTGCATCAAAAGTCCAACCCCCTTTAAGTGTGATGGCATGATGGTATTTATAGTGCAAAGCATGGTGGTTGAGGAGCGCAGAATCCGGTACATGATCTCCCTCGATCATGGCGTCATGGGCTCAAGACGTTTCTGAGAATTCCGCGTGCCATTAACGCACATTCATCCGCACCCGTTAATTTGTCCGTTATGTCTGGGTATTCCGCTGTAGTTTTGACCAAAAAGCCGAGCAGAGTTTAATAGTGCTCGGGTACCTTGTGCTTGGAGTGTTGTCCTCAGGATACTTCTGTTCGGTACTTGCGGGGGATTTTACCCGAGGAAACTGATTCATCATATGACATCACCTCACCCCCTGAAGTAAATCAAGACGAATATTGAAGTTTCGGGTAAAATCCTGGTTTGACCTGCTCGGGAATTTTTTCCCTCCCTTTCTTCTCGCTCGAAATTCAAAAAGTTTCACGATGTTTTGTTTATCGAGGTTAATCTATAACCATCCATCCCAATTTATTTTAACGGTCCTGATCCTCTGACGCTTGGGCCCACCTATAAATACTCGTCTCAATTCTGTCGTTTTCACCATTTGCTTCGACTTTCCTCCGAGCTAGCGTCAGACGATTGAGCAACTGATCTTCAGGATTCTCGAGCATTCATTTATCAAGTATGACTTCTTCTTCGGATGATTCCTCATGAGGGAATAAATATGTATACTGAGGAAAGAGTTACTACTCTTCCTCACCCGCCTTCATCCTCCTCGGATAGCGATGAGACATTAGGTTCTTCAAATTCATCAGCTGCTCGAAAGGAGGACTAACGGGCTACTACAAAGCAAGACTTGGTGGCAGCCAAAGAGACACCTCGACTCGTCTACTCCAGCCTTATGATTGTCCAACGGAGTGGAGATAAAACCTCTCGAAGGGCAAGACAATCAAGGGTCACGTTGAGAAGGAACCGTATTCTGTCGGTTCGTCGTAAACTTGGCGATCAGTACAATAATCTAGCATAGCTGATTGCGACGGACTGCTATACTTGTTCTTGTGGAGCTCGAAAGGTGCATCCTTAAAAATGCCATTCGGTGAGTGTTCCGAGTACTCTTACTTATTTGTAGATTTTGATTAATATGATCAGGCTAACCTCGACTTCTTCACAGAGACTGTAAGGCCCCGATGCTAATTAATCCGGATTAACGATGTTTAAGCGAAACCGGAAAATTAAAAGTACAAACTTGAAGTAAGGTATCCCGGACCACGATAGGTCAACAAACTAGTGGAACATGTTTTAGTGCATGAGCATGTGCATGATCACATGGCACTTGGAGAACACATGTCACTTATTAATTTAACTCATGTTTAATACATGATTTTGGACCAATAATCTTGCAAGATAGTGATGTATTGAGACATGGATTCCACAATACATCAAATAAATTAAAAATCATGCAATGAAGCCTTGAATCTCACGCCCCATACCATGCAATTTCAGATTTGGTTCTTAATTTTAGCTAGCTTTTCTCTCTCTCTTCATTCCCAATGCTCCTCCTTCTCTCCCCCTTCTCTCCTCTTTCTCCCACTTAAGTTTTGAAATTTTCAGCATCTCTTAGCACCAAAATCTCTTCCAATTACTAATGTATGTTACATGCAATTAGTGATTTAGAAATCCCAAGACAAGGGTGTTAGTTAGGTGCAAGAATTTTCAATTTTGAAGCAAGTTTGGAGGAGTTCAAGCTAGGAAGGAGCCATGGTGGAAAACTTTTGGGTCAAAAATTATAGGAAGAATCACAAAAATGTTGGTGTCTTTTTATTAAAACAGAATCTGAAAATATTTGATGTTGCATGCAATAGATTGTTCTGTATTTTCGATTTTCTTAACTTCGGAATCTGACTTTGAGCCCCAAACAAATGTTGTAGATATATGAGTTGTCGTTCTGTGGTTAACATTTGAGACCATGTGGACTTGAAATGAGTGAGATATGCTCATTTTACTAAAGGGTACCAGATTCGCCTCTGCATGTGCTGAAAGTGCACATGCAGTGTAGAATTATGAACTTTTGACAAACTTAATATTCGATTTTGATGTCGGTCTTCAAATGAAAATTGTAGGTCTTTGAATTCTATTGAATTGTAAAAAAAAAAAAGATGACTCAATTCGGACTTATTTCCGAGTAGTTATGAATTTTATACTTAAGTGTTCAATCTATGTCCTGCATGTGGGCGAAAATGCCATGCTGTGTGTTCTTCGAGTTCCTGAGCATTTTTGGCTAGGAATTTCGGAACATGTCCAGATTTAAGTAATTTAGCACTTTGAGTTGGCTGTTGTTTGCCACTCGAATCACTCACTTTGGATTTAAAATGAAAGAGTTATGGCGATTTTACTAAAACTGCTCGAGCTAGAAAACAGAGTTTCAAAAGCTACGTTTTTAGTGTTTTTACTACATTTAAATGGAGAAACTAGCTCGACATCATTAGAGAAGAAAATGAATTCCTTCGAGTTTTTGAACTTTGAGCACTGGATTTGGGTCATTTGGACAACTTATGAATTTATTGTGATTTTTTTTACGAAAACTGGTCAGTCTGAATTTGGAAGGAAAATCAGTAGGAACAATCCTTAAAACTTCTTGTAGCTTTTGTGCCTACTTAAGCACTTAGTGATAATTTTTAATATATATGACCAGGTTAATAGATTCCGGGGTTGATCTGAGAAGTCTCGGTAGATTAGCTTGGGTCGAGGTACGTTGAAATGAGTTGTATCATGACGTCTGACGAAGACGTGTAATGATGCTTTGTATGATTTTACATGTCATTAATTGAATTATATGATTTAATTGTCACTATGTGATTCTTATGTGACTATATGACATGTTGAGATACATTGTAGTACATGATATGTGAATTACATGATATGTATTGATTTCACATGAGATTGCATGATATATTGAGTTGCATATGTCATTTGATGCATAAATGATTAATGGGCATATCATATTGATCTATCATTTCTTTGATATCCACGATTATGACTGTGTTGATTCACTCTGAGTGTCGGAGACGACGAGCGGCGATGACAGACAGTATAGGTAGCGACTGTAGTCACGCGCGTGTCACCGAACCTAGACACGAGGGATGGACGAACACAGCACATAGGATGAGTCTCCTAGCGCAATGTGCGTGTGTTGCCACCCTCTGCTCGAGCTGACATTATACCTTCCTTTGGACTCCGATTTTGGTATCTTGATATTCGATTCCTTTTACCCATTCATACATCGCATTCATACATGGTATGCATTACATGATACTTTGTCATTCTTGACGTGATTCTATTTATTTCTCGTACTAGGTTATACACCATTCGCAGGGGGTTGTTATGTCTTTGTTGTATGGGCATGATAGGTGGTACAAGTAGACGTACTGCGGATGCTCGAGGTGAAGCATTGATGAATACCGGAGCTCCTTGAGAGCGAGCTCAGGTTATGTTTTATATTTTGAGTCCCAGTAGTTGTTAGAGTATTTTGACTTCTGTTTTAAATTTACCGGGGTATGCCCCGAGTATCTGTATTTTAATTATGGTACTACCGATTGATGTTATACTTGGTAATTATGTTATGATCAACATGTTAAATTGGAAACTGGAATTATATATTTTCAGTATCAGTATATATGTATCACCTAAAAGCGAAAAATTTTTAGGGCCGTTTGACAAGACATTTGAAATAAATCTTCCGCTGTTTACGCGAATAATCATTATGTGTTAATTAAACACCACATTAGGATCGAGCCCTCACAGAGATAAAAATGATGAAGGCTAGGATGGCTAAGACTTGAAGGCTAAGTCCAGAAAGGTCCAAGCTTCGAAGCAGGCGTCGGGGTCTACTGCTCCTCCACCTCCAACTGCTGAACCTACCACCTGCTCCTCATACATCTCCGATCATTGATATCATTTGTAGTTTTGACCAAACATAATTGCAACGGCAATTTCGGCAATTGTGTCAATCGATCGCTACACATAAAAAAATTTAAAAAATTATTCTACAGTGTTGTGTCGTGCCCGCCGACACCCTATGGCCCGGCACGACACTATAGCAAAATGGGTTGTGCCGTGACGTGCCGAGCCGTGCCATGACGTGGCGTGTCGTGCCACCTGTCGTCCGCTCCGTTTGACATCTCTAAAAATTGTATAGGTTTAATACCTACTATAATGATTTCTCAAATTAAAAGTTCAAATTGTAATATATGGGCATCATAGTCATTTTATTAAAATATGGGAAATAAAATTTGAATTACCATATGGAGTTTGAATTATCTTTTCCTGACATGATGATTGATTCTATATTTATTTTTTATTGTAGGAATTTTTTTTGAGTTTCCGCTTATTTTAAAAGTGGGTATTCGAGAAAAAAATGATTTTTTGTGATTAATACAAGCTGGGTGTGCCGTTCAATGACGTTCTGAAAATATGAACATTGATGTGGTACGTAATAGGAGTTTTAGAATATGGTGGCATATTAGTAATTCCCTATATTCGTTGTATGTATATCATTCGATTTCTTTTGTGTATAATATCTTTGATGGTAAGAAATTTTTATGTAATAAATTAAAAAACTATATTGATACTTTGAGATGTCTTCTTTCCGGCGGACGGAGGGTGCTGATAGCAACTCCGATAACAACTTCGAGTGCTGGTGAGACCTAAAATCACGAACAAGTGTGAGAAGGGAGCCGAAAGGATGTCCCGGTGGGTCCCCTCCGACGCTCAAGTCAGAAATCGAAAAAGAAAGGCAGAGTAACGAGATGAACTTGAAGTTATGAGTAGAGTGACCTTTTTCTCGTCAACAAACCTTGTATTTATAGGGAGATGGAAGATAGACAACCTTTAACCGCATGTCAGGAGCCTAGGGGACATCTTCTGAAGCTAAGGGTGGGGACCAGGGTCTCAGAGCCAGGGACTAGTATGTGTCACTCTTCCCGTATGATATGCTCGCAGCCTTTAGGATCTGATTTATGCCGGGGATCAGTAGCATGTCACTTTCCCCGTAGGATATGCTTGCAGCTTTTTGTGATCCGATGTACTTGGAGATATGAGTTGTACATTGGATCCGATTTGTGAGGCCATGCTATGAAGTTTAGCTCGTCCATACCAACTAGGATCTTAGCTCGCCACCATGCCCACCAGGAAATTAGGTTTCTCACCGTGAGTGATACTACCCGAGGGGAACACCAGAGGACCTTACGCGTCGTGATTTCATATCACTACTGAGGTCACTCAAGATCTTTGTCGGACGTTTAAGGCTTATTTCCCTAGAGGAGACGTATTAACACTCGGTAGCTTTGCATGCTTGATTAGTGGGGTTGCCTAGGAAGGCTAATATGGACCAGAAAGGCCGTCGGGCAAGCTCTGAGCCCGCCTGGTAGGTGGCACGGGCGAGCTCTGAGTTCGCCCACTAGTTTGCCTAAACCAAGTTGTTGGCTTGCTAGGAGCTAGGTATGCTTGGAGCTTGACATGCTCGGAGCTAGGAGCTAGGAGCTAAGAGCTAGGAATGCTCAAAGCTAGATATGTTGGGAGTTATGCATGCTTGGAGCTAGCTAAGTGATGCATGATGTGAGCTAGGCATGCTGGGAGTTTGGCTTCTTGGGAACTAGGCATGCTCAAAGCTAGTCATGCTTGGAGCTTGACATGCTCGGAGCTAGGAGCTAGGCATGCTGGGAGCTAGGCAAGCTATGCATGTTGGGAGCTAGGCATACTGGGAGCTAGGCGTGCTTGGAGCTTGGCATGTATGGGAGTTAGGCATGCTGGGAGCTACGTATGTTGGGAGTTAGGCACACTGGGAGCTACGCATGTTGGGAGCTAGGCATGCTGGGAGCTAGGCAAGCTATGCATGTTGGGAGCTATGCATGCTCAGAGCTTGGCATGTTGGGAGCTAGGCAAGCTATGCATGTTGGGAGCTAGGCATGCTGGGAGCTAGGCAAGCTATGCATGTTGGGAGCTATGCATGCTGGGAGCTTGGCATGTTGGGAGCTAGGCAAGCTATGCATGTTGGGAGCTAGGCATACTGGGAGCTAGCCGTGCTTGGAACTTGGCATGTTTGGGAGTTAGGCATGCTTAGAGCTAGACAATTTTGGTAGTTTGACATGCTTGACTAGTGAGGTTGCTTGGGAATTATGGTGACTTAGCTCGGAGGGACCAACAAGACCGAACAATCGAAACGAGCGGGCAAGCACGTCGGCAAGATCGCCTTGGGTGAGCTCTTGGAACTCGCCCTCCTTGGACGAGCTTGGAGCTCGACCGGCCCGCATGGGCGAGCTTGGAGCTCGACCAATTAGCCCTTGGGAGAGCTCCCAGCTCGCCCAAGGCCACGTGGGCGAGCTCATGAAACTTGCCCAATGTGTTGATCCGGTCATTTTTCAGGTATGTCCGGTTGAACTAGAGCCGATCTATGAGCTGTTTTTACGGGTTTGACCCGTCTGGGTATCATATATAAAAATTAAGAAGTTTAAATATAATTTTTTAGTATTTTTTGGAGTTTTGGTACGGAACTCCACTGTCATCTTTAAAATAAGCCGTTTACTATATATGATTTGAAAATAGATAATTTATCATCTATATGGTAGTTGCAAAAACCACATCCATATATGTGTTATACACGTGCATATCTTGCGTATATGCTTTGAAAATTAAATGTTTAAAACGTCAGTTGTATCCTTGATGGTGTAAATTAAACATAAATAATAACATAAGTCTATCTGCACCTAAAGACTTACATAATGGGGTAAATTACACCTAAAATTAGGGAAAAAAATTTGACAATATTTTATCCTACGACAATTTATCCTATCTGATTTCGATATGTACTACTTATCTCCTTGTGATTTGACAATAGACAAAAAACCTCAATGGTATGTAAGTATGAGCAAAACACCCACTCCTAAATGAGGATGTTTTTGTAATTACATTCCAAAAAATTCTGAAATTTTTGGAGGGATGATTAGCTGTATTTCACAAAATACATAGGTAAAATACTTATTTACAAATCACCCGAGATAAAATACTTATTAACGATATCATGAGGGTAATTGCGATTATCTCTACTTTTTGATTTGTCATATCAGGACATTTTATGAACGCACATGATACCAATGTAGTATTTTGCACTCTTCATCTTATAATTAGTAATTCTACACATATTATGTGAGTTAAATCATTTCTTTTATTTATGATTTTTTTTTGTTTGGTGTTTGTTGGTGTTAAGTGTTTTTTGTGTAGAGAAAATTAGAGATTATATTAACATTTTAAAACTTTAAAAATGTTTTTTATGAGATTTTTATAACTAAGTAATAATTATTTAAGTTTGACAAACTTGTTATCAATGGTCTCATGGAGTCTATGGTTAGCACGGAATCAATTGGTGTTTGAGGGACGCTTGATGACAGCACAACACATTTTGGATTACGCTAACCACTTCTGGGTGAGTTTGTGACATGTAACCAACAAATTCCTAAACCAAGCAGTGTACATACTGCTACATGAAAGCGGGCAACGACCACCGCAGGGTACACTTAAAGTAAATGCTAATGCTGCAGTTCATCCATAATTCCCTTTGTTCAGTATTGGGGTCATATGTAGGAATGATCATGAGACTGTATTATTGGCCAGGGGCCTAGTTCTTCCAAGACAAGTTGACCCTCTTCTGGCAGAGGCTTATGCTTTACTGGAAGGATTCATTGCTGTTCAACGGTTATCTGCACATGCATGGATATTTGAATCTGATGTGTCAAATGTGGTTGAGACACTTGATCTTTCACTACCCCGAGCACCAGCAGCTCATCTTTTTGATCGTATTCTAGGCCTCATGCAACAATTACCTATTGTATCCGTCAGACACTGTCCTTGTACATCTAATGACGCCGTACGTAGACAAACTTGTCATTTTTAAAATTTATAACGTTTTATAACATTTTTATATTAGTGCTAATGGGATTATTTTGTTGTTATACCATGATATGAAATGACCATATCATCATTCATCAAAAAAATATTATAAAATACCTAAACGTTTACGAAAAAACGTTTAAAAAATTAATATATATAGTTTTAAATTTTAGCATAATTTCTAATACCTTTACATAAAAATTACTTTATCACAAAATTATTACAATATATATGTTAATATTTATACAAAAAGTAATAATATATATGTACGTAATACGTGCACAAGATATTAATAAATATAATAGTCCAGTTATGGTTTTAAAAGCCCCAACAGTTATGTTTAAATGATCGATTTAATTTTATTTTAAAGTGGCATTTGGATTGAATATTTGGAATCATATTGACTCTATTTCGTCGATTTGAAGCCTATTACACTAGTTAATAAAAAAGTTAATAATGTGACGGAAGGGATTTCAAATACATAGATTTCAAGAATGCCTTGACAAATGAGATACATCAAAATCTTAAATTTAAAATCCTTCCACTCTATAAAAAATTATGTTATACATTATTTATAAAAACTTTAAAGACAACAAACCCAACATTCTACGAAATACGATGAATTGTACCAAGTATAAATTAAGAACACAATGAAATATTGTGAAGACCCGGAATTTTGGTCAAACAAATTTCGTAGTTACCGAGATAACATTGAAAAGTAAATAAAATAATAGATTTACATTATGGATGGATTTAATTATATTATTCAATCTTGTGGACTCTTAATCATATATTTAAGTTTATAACCTATTAGAGTTGTGTAAGAGATAATACATATGTTATATGATTTTAGCTTGTAAACTTTTAAATAATTTAAAGTTGTAGATAATTAAGAAATCATTGAAAATAATATTAATAATAATAACCAATCATAAATCTCGCAATGAATAGATAAAAGTTGGACACTATAATTCCTACATTAATCCTACATAAAAAGGCACCAAATGAGGCTTTATTTTGAAAGTACATAATTAAACCATTCAATGGACTTGCCCAATTCCTATAATTAGTCATTCAATGACATTCAAGTGCTTAACCCAAACCTTGCCACCATTCAATCCCATTCAACCACATTCAATCCAATATAATAACATTAATGGTTTGCTTAAATCATGACATTAGATGCCAAAGTTTTGTAATTGTGTTTGCTCAAATTATGAAATGTGATGACCACTCAAATTGCATATTCAAGTGCCCCTTTTCCCAAATCTTGCTAGCCATTCAATGTCATTACCCAAATCTTGTAATTTGCAATTCAATGCATTTAAAGGCCTAGCTCAAATCATGGCATACCATACAATTGCCTGATAACACACTCAATTAAGTCTCCCAAAATCATGACTTTAAATGACAAAGTCTAGGAATCTCCATTAATTCTCCTACACTAACAACACATAATATCATACCAAAGGAAGATTATTCCACCGCTCATCATTTTGAAAAACCTACACACACTTACGCACACACGAATTCGAAAGCTACTAGGTTAGAGAGGAGATGATTCGCACCACCTTCGTAATCCGGGATCCATTCTACAACGCTTTGTATATCCGATGGTAAGTGGGTTTTTGCTATCATTCCTTTCATTTTTAAAACTATATGTATGTTTTAAATCTCGATTGAACAACCCTATGAAAAGTATGTTTTTAAATCAAATAACTCGTTATGTGGATATGTGCAAGATATGTGTTTATGTGCCAAGATCTATGTGATTTGACATAGAAATATTAAAGGATTTTTGCTATGATTATACGTATATTTTTACTATGTTCAATCGGCCCATACTTGCTGAGTGTTTTCCCAAACGCTCACCCCCTTACCTCCCCTCCCAGACAAAGACGAAAAGAAGAGATCGAGAAAGAAGAACAAGAATAATTTTTGGAGATGATGATCCACGGAGAACCTTCAAGGAAATTTATTAGTTTTATTTACGCTTCCGCATCTTTGATTTAATCCTAGACAATAGTATTTTGTAATAGCAATTATAAGGATAATTTAATGATTTTGGAATAAATAGACTGGTTTTATCAAAGATCTGTATACGAGGATTGTTGATTCGAATTTTATATTTGGATTCAACGTCGGTGTCACGCGCTTCGATCTCGGGATGTGACAAATATGATGCAAAGTTTATATTAATAATTATCATGTATCGCGACCCGTAGACTAAGTGTGAGAAGAGGACCCCACAGGTCAAAGAATGAGACCACTGAAGCATTTTTCATCGAACAATGAACCGAAGACGTGTCTAAAACAAATAAAATAAAAATAATAGAATTTTAGTTCGGAGAAGTGCGTGTGGGTGTCCATCGAATGTTTACAGCTGCAGCACAAAATAACAAACGTAGAAAACGTGGAGTGTGGGGTTCAATTGTACCAATACCTACAATAATTCAGTCTTCAGCCCATCGTTGTTGGCCACATTAACGACATTTATAAAAATATCTATTTTAATTTACATTGACTTGATTACGTTAGGATACATTGGTCCATGACCGCTTGTTAAAATTGTTGAAAATATGATACATATTGGATTACAATTAAGCATTAAAGATCAAACGAAACGAATCCGTACATCGAAGTCTACTGGAAGCATCGATCAATCGTCGTATGTTGGCCGATAGATTGCGACTCGAATGAAAAAACATGTTGAAAAAATCTGCATGGCTCGATCGATCGCGGCATAAAGTTGAAAATCGCGCCCTGTGTTGGTTCATCAGATTGGTGTGTCTCCTTATGTTTCAATGCGTTTTTTCATGATTTGATGCATCCAAATGGTGTCCTTTGGAGGCACAACTCGGTCTTGTATAAATAGAACAAAACATACAATTTTTTAGTTTAACAATAATTAGAGAGAAACATTGTGTTAATCTTTTCATTCTTCATATTGAGTATTTTCAAACCTTTGTAGTTTGAGGATTTATGAATTTAAGTGTTTTTTTCACAAATCGTAAGTCGTTGTATCTTGGGAGACAAATTGCTATTGAAATCGTTAGCACCAAGGCGTAACAATATTGTCTTAAGGACGGAGATTCCAAATCTCGCCTCGACGTTTTTTCGCTTGCCTTTCATACAAAAACCAGACTACTTTTAACTACAATCTTAAGACAATATCAAGCTTCAAATGGCTTCATTGAGTACAACAACGACTCCCATTCATCATGGTGAAAGGTCGGAGAAATTCAATGGCAACGACTTCAAATGGTGGCAACAAAAAATGTTGTTTTACTTGACAACTCTTGGGTTGACAAGGTTCCTCAATGAGGATGTTCCTACTATTGCGGAGGAAGAAACCGACAACCAAATAAGGGATGCATTTGACGCATGGAATCAAAGTGATTTCTTGTGTAAGAACTACATACTCAATGGACTGGACAACACATTATACAATGTGTATTGTCTAGTGAAGACGGGCAAAGAACTGTGGAATTCTTTGGAGAAGAAGTATCAATCCGAGTATGCTGGTATGAAGAAATTCATCATTGGACGATTCATAGACTTCAAATGGCGATACTAAGCTCGTGACAACGCAAGTACAAGTACTGCAAGTGATTATACACGACATCCATGATGAAGGAATGAGTCTAAGTGATTCATTCCCAGTTGGCGTAATGATTGAAAAATTGCCTCCTAGTTGGAAGGACTTCAAGAATTATTTAAAGCACAAGCGAAAGAAATGACTCTTGAAGACCTTGTGGTTCGTTTAAGAATCGAAGATGACAATAGAAATCCCAAGAGGAAGGCGAGTATGTTCCAAATGGAGGGCTAACCTTCTTGAACCAAGAACCGAATCAAACGTAAGTTTAACGGTACGGCCTCCAATAATGGCAAGGCAAAAAAGTTCAAAGGGAAATGCTATTAGTGTAGAAAGCCCAATCACATGGCAAAGGATTGTCGTGGTAATGACAATCGTGGGAAAGCAAAAGATCAACTCAATGTGACCGAAGATCGGATATCAAACGACTTGAATGATCTAATGCTCTCCGCGGTAATCTTTGAAGCGAATTTGGTTGACAATCCTATGGAATGGTTCGACGGTTCCGGTGCAACCCGACATGTGTGCGGACAAAGCCATGTTCTCCACATACACTCCAATAAGCAGGCACCAACTCTACATGAGAAACTCCACTACATCTCCGATAATTTGATTGGGGAAGGTGGTTCTAAAGATGACTTCGGGAAAAGAGTTTATTTGGACCGATGTCCTACATGTTCCTGACATCCGAAAGAACCTCATATTCGGATCGGCACTAATCTGGTAAACTTGTACTATCCAAAGATAGAGTTTTTGTAGGAAAATGTTATATGGAGAAAAGCCTGTTCAAAATTAATGTAATGACGGTTATACGTCGGTTTAAAAGCAATAAAATGAATGATTCAACTTATTTGATTGAATTTTGTAATTTATGGCATGATCGTTTAGGTCATGTAAATTATGATTCACTTAACAAATTAGTAAAGTTAAACGTATTGCCTCAAATGAATGTTAACTTGAAACAAAAATGTGAAACTTGTGTTGAGGCCAAGTTACTGAAGCCGTCATTTCATTCAATTGAAAGAACTACGACACCTCTTGAATTAATTCATACGGATCTATGTGATCTAAAGTTTGTGGAAACTAGAGGTGATAAAAGTACTTCATTGCCTTCATTGATGATTGTGCGAGATATTGTTACATCTATTCCCTAAGAAGCAAAGACGATGCCTTGGAAGTGTTTAAACACTACAAGAATGAAGTTGAAAATCAACTTAGCAAAAAGATAAAGAATGTTCGAAGCGATAGAGGTGGAGAATATGGAGCGCAGTTTGAAGAATTTTGCACTAAATATGGCATTATTCACCAAACCACTGCCCCTTACTCACCCCAATCAAATGGTATTGCCGAACGTAAGAATCGTACTCTAAAAGAGATGATGAATATTATGTTGATAAGTTACGGATTACCCCAAAACTTGTGGGGAAGCAATCCTGTCGGCCAACTTCATCTTGAACAAAATACCACATAAAAGTAAGGAAGAAACTCCTTATGAGTTATGGAAAAGTCACAAGCCTTCCTACAAATACTTGAAATTGTGGGGGTGATTGGCTAAGGTATAAGTACCAAATCCAAAACAAGTCAAAATAGGGCCAAAAACTATAGATTGCATTTTCATTGGGTATGCACATAATAGTAGTGCATATCGATTCCTGGTTCACAAATCGAAAATAGATGATGTGCACAAAGGTACAATCATTGAGCCAATGAATGTGGTATTCTTTGAAGATAGGTTTTCTTGTAAAGAAAACAATGAAACAAGCCCTAATAAATGGATGTATGAAGACGCTAACCGTGATTCTATTTAGGAAGTAGAGCCACGACGTAACAAGAGAACCAAAGTGGCTAAGGCTTATGGTCCTGACCGAAATCACATAATCCTCATAACCCCCTTTCGCGCACTGGCGCTCCGGTCTCGCACTGACGCATTAGTGCTTGTGTGGCGCTTATATATTTTAGATACACCCTGAATTATGGATTGCATTATACAAGATATCCTGCTGTATTGGAAGGATATAGTGATGCAAATTAAATATCGGACATGCAAGACTCCAAGTCTACAAGTGGTTATGTGTTTACCATAGGAGGGGCTGCAGTGTCGTGGAAATCTACCAAGCAAACTTGTATTGCTCGTAAGTGCACGGTTGTCAAGTTTTAGTATAGTATTTAAAGAACATGTTGTTGAATACACATGGACTATAAAATAATACCAAATTTATTTAGCTTAACTATATTCAACCTTCGAATATTTAGTGAAAATTAATTAAATTAACTAAGAACAGTAGCCAAACCCAAACAATCAATGAAAAGTTTAAGAAATCAGTATAAACAATTATTATTGGTTCACCCATGTAATCCCCACAATTCTTTTATTCGTTGCGATTTAAAATCCTACGTTCTAAGGTGACGAGTTTTCTTAATGCATTTGTTATACTATGGTAAATCTATAACAAATCTAATATTAATGTTACAATAAACCACTATCATGTCCTTAATGCACAATCAATATCGAAAAACGATTTATGAAAACTACTAACTTTCGATTTTGGTAAATCTATTGCTATCACACATGTGCTAGATTTTACGTGGTCAGTTTCAATTTAAAACTGACGGCCAAATTTACTATGTCATATCGCAATATCATATGCTCAAGTCAATTATGATGTATATAATCATTCGAAGGTGATCAATCATCCAAAAGCATGAAGAACAATAAATTATGCACATAGAATTATAAGAATTAATAAAAACTATTAATTAATCACGGGTTCAAAACATAGGATCTCATAGTCTTGATAAACTAACTTAGCCAACAATCATAATCAAATAACAATATAAACTCACGTTTTGCTACAAATTAAACATTAAAATATGAAAACAAAAGATAAACAAAGTATGAATGCTAAATAACACGAGAAGATGACTCCTTGAGTTGTTGCGTCGTCACGTCTCTCCCGATGTGTCTTGCTCTTCAATGGCTTGAAGTGTATGGGTGTGGAGCCTTTGTTTTAGGACAAAAATTTGATGAAAAGTCCTCTAATTTCATGTGGTTTGGTTTTAAATAGTGGTAGAGGAACAAGAAAATGTCCTTGTTGGTTCCAAACCCTAAAAGGAAAGATTCTCTATACATTTTAGCCTAGCGATCGATCGCCCTCCATGTCCCAATCGATCGCGCCTCATCAACTCTTGTTTATAATTTTTCTGGCACACGTAATCGATCGCGCTCAAATTACCGATTGATCACGCCTTTGACAAATTTGTTGCCCAAGTTCCTACCACGCACGATCGTGCTAATGCGTGCGATCGATCACAGCCTTTATATTTTTATTTTCTTTTTCTTTTCTTCCTTCCTTCAACGTGTTGGCTTGGTTTGGTCTTTTTTCGTTATTTTTAGATCATTTTTTTCATTTTTATGCACTTCTACCTAGATCCTGTAACATACAAAAACAACACAAAAATCGTATGATATCATCCCAGAATCATAATAAATTGCACATAAATTCATAGCAATATAAGTGTAAATCACACTTATCACCTGACTCTGATACCATGTTAATATATATGTAGTTCAAACTCAAAAATCAATTGGTAATGAGTGGAGTAGTCCATGTATCTTATAAAAAACTAACATAACTTGTAAATTCACAATATGGAGCAACTGTTAATGTTAGCATAAATGCCCAGCAAGCCAAATGTTGGCCCAACGAGCTTTATGGACCCTAGCCCAATTAGCTAACTCATCACCACTATAAATATAACATCATGATTAGGGTTAGAAAGATTCCACTCAATCTCATAGAAAAGTCGTCATCACACTAGCACTGGTACTAGGCTTGTAGATCTGGTCAAGTTGGTTGGACTCTAGGATCACAGCATACAGATTGATTTTGCTGTTGTCGGTAATCCCTTTTCGTGCATTTATTATGATATTTGCATGCTAATACATGAATCAGGCGCGATCGTCCGTCCCCAGGGTCAGATCTGTTTATTGTATTATTTTCGCTGCGTTTGGATCTGGCGTCAGGGTACGAAAACCCAACAGTTAACACACCCCCTCACGTGTGACATTATATAAGTTAAAAACATGGAATTATAGCGCGAGTGACGGTGAGCATGCAGACGAAATAGTCAATCACATGAAAAAGCTGCCCTAATATCATGTTAAGAATACATGAGTTCCAACTCAAATAAATCGGTGATGAACAGAGTAACAAATGTATATAAAGAATTATCATAACTTATACATTCTCATTATGTGACAGCTTTCAAGAAAAGGGGGATTTTAGTGTAAAATATTAATTAATTTAAATTGAAGAGATCTATAAATATGTCTAATTAAACAAATTGAAATCACAACAATTCGATAAAAAGAGACAATATTAGGAGTCATAGAAATATAATTTGGAAATTTGACTTTTGCAATTCGAACAAGGTCAGGAGATTCGATATTACTGAATATTTAATTTTTTGTTACGCACCACCACTCCGGATTCTCAAGAAATAAATATTTATTTCCCTGTCCTTTTCAATTTTTTCCCCAAAAGATGGAGTAAATATTTTCAGCATAATAATTACTTTTAACTTTTATATAACAATTTATATTATTATATTGTAAATATTAATAAATATAATATAATTTTAAATTTTAATATACTAGCTAACATTTATAAATCGACATATTTTTGTTGTAGCCTCCTCGAGAAAAATATAACCCGTCCTAGTTTGTAATTCAATTTTTAATATACCTTTTTATTTAATTAATTATTTTCCATATTTAGATAGTAACTATTTCATCACTACTTTCAGTATAATTATGGTAATTTTATCCAATTATTACACAGCAAATTTATTTTATCCTAAGGCTAAACTCAATCTTCTCTATTTATACTCCATCCATAGAAACTGGTTCTAAGTCACTTGTTCTCCCACTCCAAATCTAGTGAAGCAACAGACCGCCACCACCGCCGTCACCATCATGGTGGCCGATGGGAATCCGGGAAATTATGGTGTCTCCTCCGACAATATCCAACCCATTCCGGCTTTCGATCCACCGGCGAAACCAAAGAGAAACAAATATGCTTTGGCATGCTCTTTCTTGGCCTCCATGACCTCCATCTTACTTGGATATGGTATACACTACTCGTCTCTCTCATTTTTTTTACCCAATTTTTGTATGGATTTTACATTATTAAAAAAATTGTACCTAAAAAATAATGTATTTTCAAGAAAAATTTGATAGATTGCTACCCACATATTTCAATTTAAAGAAATGATCCCTTTAGTTTTAAATTTTATTATGTGAATATATCTGTGTGATGGTGTATGTTGTTTATATACTTCAGATATAGGAGTGATGAGTGGAGCAATAATCTACATCAAAAAGACAATTAGCATGACCGACGTACAAAAAGAAGTGATAATGGGAATTCTGAACCTGTACTCGCTCCTCGGCTCCGCCGCCGCAGGGCGCACCTCCGATTGGATTGGGCGTCGCTACACCATAGTCTTTGCCGGATCAATATTCTTCGCCGGCGCCCTGCTCATGGGACTTGCCACCAACTACGCCTTCCTCATGGTGGGCCGCTTTGTGGCAGGCATAGGCGTCGGCTACGCACTGATGATTGCGCCGGTGTACACGGCGGAGGTGGCGCCGGCGTCCTCACGGGGCTTCCTCACTTCTTTCCCGGAAGTGTTCATCAATTTTGGTAAGTTGTAACTTTCTACGTTAATCTTAATTTTCTGGGTTTTTTAATATTTTTTTGTCACCTGGAATATCCTGCTGCCGTAATTATTTTTTCCATTATTAAATTGTACTTTTTTAAATAAGAAAACCATATGTTAATCACTCATTGTTTGCGAGCCAGCCTGATTTGGTTTCAATTGTTTGGAACTAGAATTATTTTGGCTCCTCTTTCGTTACTTGTTAATAATGAATTAATATCGGAGATTAAACGTGTCTAAAATTTATAATTTAATAGTATTTTTTGATATATCGGGTCATAGACATCCACATGTTAGGGTTATTGACAAAGAATCATATGATTTTTTAAATAGATAAATTACTCTCGTTGATTCAAAGATATACAGTTTATTCCATTTGATTTTCTAAAAAAACAATTTACATCTATGTTTTGAAAATAGTCACGGTATCATTTCTATTTTTTTAAAAATACATAGTTTACCCTTTTTAGTTTGTGAATAACCCCTTCTATGTGTTTTATGTTTTGCAAACTACAATGTGTAAACGATAAAGTATCTATTAGGGATACCGTATGGCTAAAATGCCTATTAGGGATATGTAAATATGCAAACAAACCATTGAGTAAAGTACTTCGATATACTAAAAAATTGAAGTAATTAAAATTATTTTTTATTCCCAAAATATCATCAATTCAATAAACCAGTGTTATTAAAACCGGCCCGGACCGACCGGTCCGACCGGTTCAACCGGTGACCGGTGCTGAGTCCGGGCCGGTTAACAGTATAAAATCGGAGGGGCAAAGAACCGGTGAGAACCGGTCGAACCGGTGAACCGGTCGACTGGTTGAACCGGTTCTCACCTTCTTTTTTTTTTTTTTTTTTTTTAGTTTTTCATTTTTTTTTGTTATCCCTTTTAAGTTTTATCATTCACACAACAATTCTTCTTCTACAGGCAATGTATGAACTTTCTAATAAAAAAAATCAATTCTTGCATTTTAATTGGTGGATTACATGACAATTGTATTGCCATGATTGAAGATTTTATGGAGTTTATTATATATATTAGATATAATTTTGTATTGCATCAATTCCATGCAACTATGAGTTTTAACATTTACTCATTATATATTTTTGATATTTGTATCAGTCTTATATATAAATACAAAAAGTAATTTATTGTATCAAAAAAGACAAAAAATCTCTTAATTTTGATAATCAATAATAAAGTGTTTGTAATAATATAGTAGCCCATTATTGAATAATATAATACAAATTTGGTGTATGCATGACTAATTAGTGCGTTTGTAATTAATCCTTTTATATATAAAGTTTATATAAAAAAAATAGTTATAAACTTAAATAGATGAAATTATTGAAAGATTGTGTAAAATATTGGTCTCCATGCTATGTTGCTACAATGGTATTTTTTTTATTATGAACATTTGAAACTTTTACAAATACATGTTATATATTTTTCAAAAATTAAATATAGATATTACATCATGATGACGTCATACACCGGTTGAACCAGTGGTTTAACCGGTTAAACCGATCGAACCTGTAACCAGTAAGGACACCGATTTTATGTCCGGTCCGATTATGAAAACACTGTCAATAAACTACCTCCAACCCAAAAATCTCACATCTAAAAATACATCCAAACTTATATCCAACTTTTTTATATAAAAAAAAAAACATCCTTTTATTCTTTTTATTACTATATCATTCTCAATTTCCACCAAAAATTCTCCCCTCACAACTTTCTTCCAATTTTATTTCCCCAAACACCTCCACCTACACACATCCCTGATAACAGGAGTTGTCCATCCTAATTTTGATAAATATAGATGCCTTATGTAATGTTTATTTTGATAGTAGAAAATAAAAAGAGATGTGAAATAAATAAAAATTATGAAAATGATGAAAATTTGAAGGGTAAATAAAATAAGAAGAAGTATATTTAAACAATTATAAATAAAGGAAAATGAGATCCTATATTTGTATGATACTTACAATCATAATAATAATTTGATTACACTAAACCAAATATAATAAGTAGTCGACCAAACTCTTAACATTATCTTCTGAGTAAGGATGGCAATGGGTTCTTACCTGGACCCAAATCGAACCAGTCCCATCGGGTTTTGAAGAGCGGATCCTGAGTTTGCCAAACATGTCACGCTATACATTTTTGATTTTAATATAAGTTTAGTATCGAATATACATTTCATTTATTTAGTTGAATCATATGTCATTATTTAATTTTATATCCAAATTCATGTGTTCATATTAAAGAAGCTGTATATTTTGAAGGGAATGAGAGCTAATTAATAAAGGTTTGGTAGCTTAAAGATAGTTTTACAAGACTTATCATAAATATTTATTAGAGAAAAAACATTAAATTTAATCACGAAACTTAATTTTTGTACTTCAAAATTGATTTATAGCTAATAATTTATTTTTAAAAAAAATTTGGTTCGCGAGTCCGGCTTTTTTTTTTTGTAGATAGGTGGGTCCCATATTTGGCCAAACTCAGCTCATACCCACCCGTTGCCATCCCTACTTCTGAGGTATCTCTCGTGTATTGGATGCTTCAAATGTTGATCATTCTGATGTTTCTTCATTACAATAATGTTAGTTGCAGAAATTAAATGTTAGTTGCGATAGGTAAATAAACATAAAGTACAATTACAAAGAAGTGAATCGCATAAAAGTAATTAAATGGTTGTAGTATCATTAATTAATGATTGTTCTTAGTTATGTTCTCGGTCCAAATTGTGCAACATGTACCTTCGTTTGGGTGATAATATGAAGGTGTAACTTGGTTTGTATTTGGAGAAAAAAATTTTAAAATGGTCAAATTTTAAGATGTGTAGTTGGTGTTTGGGGAAATAAAATTGAATGGTGAAGTTGTGAGGATAAATGTTGTGAAAATTGAGAATGTAACAGCAATATAAAGAATGGAATGTGTATGCGGGTTTAGGTACGAATCTAGAAATTTTATTTAACGATAAAAAATAAAAATAAAAAAATGTTTAAAAGGGACAAATATAATTTTGGGGGGGGGGGCAAAATGTAACTTTTATAAAAAAAACTTAATAATTTTTTTTATGGGAGCACATGCAACCACTAAACTATGTAAATTCGACCATTGGTAGGTTTGGTGTTGGTTCTAAAAACATTATTTTAGGGGTATTATTATCAAACATGTGATCGAAAATATTCTAAATAAAATACTTTCCATCATGTTAGCACACATGCCCTGAGATAGCATACAAAATTGACGTGTATGCCCAGTCTACATTATAGGTGTCAAACGGGCCGTGCCGAATACTTTCCATCATGTTAGCACGCATTGCCCCGAGATAGCATACAAAATTGACGTGTATGCCCGGTCTACATTATAGGTGTCAAACGGGCCGTGCCGTGCCGGCACGATTTGGAAATGGGTCGTGCCATACCGGCCCGTTTCCACAATAGGCATGGCTCGACACGACTTATTTCAAGTTTTTTAATTTTTTTAATTTTTTGACAGACCCATGTTACGGGCCGTGCCTGGCACGGCACGACATTGTAGCAAAATGTGTCGTGCCGTGCTGCTTCGTGACATGTCGTGCTCATGCTCGTGCCGTCCGCTTCGTTTGACATCTTTAGTTTTCATTGTTAAATATGAGATGCATTTACATGTTTAAAATTAAATTAAATTAAATATAATGACATGTCTCATGTTCAACAGGTATACTACTCGGTTACGTTTCTAATTACGCATTCTCAAAGCTACCAACAAACCTAAGCTGGCGATTCATGCTCGGACTCGGCGCCGTCCCCTCCGTATTCATCGCCGCCGCCGTCCTCGTCATGCCGGAGTCTCCTCGCTGGCTCGTAATGCAAGGACAACTGGGCGAAGCCAAACGAGTACTCGACAAAACCTCCGATTCGCCGGAGGAATCCAAATTAAGACTAGACGACATCAAACAAGCCGCAGGCATACCTGAGAACTGCGACGATGACGTCGTTTCGATCCCCAAACGCCACAACGGCGAAGGAGTCTGGCGCGAGCTCATCCTCCGCCCTACCCCCGCCGTGCGCCACATCCTTATGTGCGCCGTGGGGATACACTTCTTCCAACAGGCGAGCGGAATCGACTCCGTAGTATTGTACAGTCCGGAGATTTTCGAAAAAGCGGGGATAAATAACGATACCGATAAGCTACTCGCGACGATGGCCGTCGGATTCACGAAAACGATATTCATTTTGGTGGCTACGTTTTTGTTGGATAAGATCGGACGGCGGCCGTTGGTTCTATCGAGTGTCGTGGGAATGCTTTTGAGTCTAGTTGGACTTGGAACTGGGCTGACTATTATTTCTAACACGGATCAGAAATTGGTTTGGGCCATAGCTTTGTGTATAGGATCCATTTTAGCTTTCGTGGCTTTGTTTTCTATCGGAATGGGCCCAATTGCATGGGTATATACTTCAGAGATTTTTCCCTTAAGGCTCAGGGCCCAAGGGTGTAGTATGGGGGCGGCAGTGAATCGGGTCACCAGTGGTGTTATTACAATGACATTTATATCCTTGTACAAGAGGGTGAGTATTGGAGGGGCATTCTTTTTGTATGCCGGGATTGCTTGTGTGGCATGGGTGTTCTGTTACACTTTACTCCCTGAGACTCGGGGGAAGACGTTGGAGGAGATGGAGTCATCGTTTGGGACTTTCTTCCGATGGAGGACGACGTTGAGGGCATTGAAGGAAAAGAAGGGTGAGAACAATGGGCAAATTCAAATGGGAAATAGTAATTAGATTACTTCATAAGGCTTTCCATATTACAACCAGTTCACCATATCTAAAACAACTGTGCAAAGCTACTATAATTGACCATCGATGCTGTTTAGGAATACACTTTGTATGTAATATAAACATCAACCTTTCTAAAATGTACCAAATGTTGAAATCAAGCAATAAATATTTCAAGTTGGTTAAGTGTGTTTGCAATTGCTTATTCAAAATATTTTTATATTGTTTTTGTAAGGAAATAAATGAGACTATGGAAGAATTTCATATCATTTTAAAAACAATCTAAAAGTTTTAATATTAATTATTCAAAAATTTTAATTTTTTGTACTATTGATACTGAAACTAAAAAGCTAGTTTACTTTTTTTTCCGTATTAAGTCCGGTTAACCTGGTAAACTTTGGTTATGACATTTCTTTCATGTTTTTGACCAAATCGTTGGGTTTTGTTCGCGTACTTAATCTCGTTTTTAGAATACCACCCATAAATTTTTTTTTTATACATGGGGGAGGGGGGGACCGAAGTATTGACGTCCAAATTTTGGGACAATGAGATTACAGCTGGGCTACCCGGGGATCTCACCACCGCTAAATATTAAGTAGTGCAAAATAACTACATTTTATATAATAATTTATTTTAACATCAAAACATATTGATGTTACCTAGAAAATTTCTAAGGGCTGACATGTGGTCTTCTCAAGCACACAAAAAATTCTCACAATGTGTCTCACTCTTCCTGCACCAAAAACTGTTAGAAGGGAGCCGAAATTTTTTTTTCGTCGAAGCCCCTCCGATGCTTGTCAGCAATGAAAAATAGGATGCAAGAAAAAATATGTAGAATAACACTCAATTTCTAAATGAAATAAATATAGGGCAAGCCTTTAGGGGCTAAAACCGATACGTGGAAGGGTACGTTCCATAATTATGACTTGTGATCCTTTTAAAGATGTCATGAAATCTTATTAAATCAGATACGATCTCATATTTGCTTATTTCCCTGATTTCTCAGGATTTTTGAGATATTTCCCAAAAAATGATATGCAGTCAAAGTCGAGCTCTATCTATCGTCTCTTCTGATCAGAGCTCGAAATATGTTAATCTTTAGCTCTGTATTTCTTAAAATGGGTTTCCCCTTGAGTGTACCGGTCTATTATTTTTAGGGCGAGCTGATCTTTCAAATTTTAGCTCGGTCCATCAAGCATAGTAGATCGTACCCTGAAGTAGAATCAACAAGTTGGTCGATCCGAGGCAAGGGATAGCAATCCTTCGGGCATACTTTATTGAGTTCTCGAAAGTCCACACATGTTCTCCACTTCCCTGAAGACTTAGGTACCGGTACGACATTGGAGAGCCAGGTTGCGAATTGGACTTCTCCGATCTGTCCTGCTTTTAACAAAATTTGCACATCAGCTCTGATTATTTTATCTTTTTTCAGGTCCAAAATGCTTCTTTTTCTGACTGTACCCGAGCTTCTGGACTCACATTCAATATGTGCTGTGCAATTTCAGGGGAGATCACAGTTAGTTCTGCCACGGACCATGTGAACACGCCTGCTTGCCTTGATAAACATGTCAGGAGTTCTTTTTTTAGTATAGAATCCAGGTATGAGGCAACGCTTGTCATTTTATCGGTCTGCCTTGGATTTATGTTCGCTTCTTCTTCCCCTTCCAGTACGGCTTGTACTTCTTCGGTTTGCAGGAGATGTGTTCCTCTGAATGGTGGATCTCTGTTTCCTCCGTCACTTCTCGATCTTTTTAACCTCAATTCTTACGGTTTCAGGGTAGCACTTTTTGAATAGGGCTGATCCCTTGTCACCTCTCCAATCCCATTCCCCACCGGGAATTTCATCTTCTGGTGGTAAGTGTAGGCTATAGCTTTAAAATCATTCCGGGCTTGCCTCCCTAATATAGTATATAAGACGAGGGTACAAACACAACTATAAATAAAATCATTATGGTCTTCTTGCTTGAATCCGATACTACGATGAGAGGCAGATGAATCTGTCTGATCGGGTAGACTGCCTGCAAACCCAAACAGTGTTGTTTTCACTTACAGTTCTTTTAATCCTCGTTTGACATGTTATCTCTATTTCTGAAGTGTTTCCAAAAGTCCTCTCTCGCCATATGTTTCCCCTACATGACAAACTCAACACAATGAGCATATTAATAATGTCATTACTCTAAATAATATCAATGCAAAAGAAGTGTGTAACAAGTGAATATAAAATACTCAATATAGTCTACGCAGTTATATACATTTCTTCGATTGTTCATGTTATACAATTCGTAATTATCACAAGATCAAATTATCTACTTCTCAATTGTTAAGCCATTGTTCAACTAACTACAACAAAACACATTCTCTGCTATAATAATAACAACGGCACTTTGCCCCGCTTATTAGTTATATTAGCTGCACTTTTGCCCCGCTTACTAAATATAATATTGGCACTTTGACTCTGCTTGTTAAATACATTAGCGGCACTTTGACCCCACTTACTAAATATATTAGCGGTACTTTGACCCCGCTTTCTAAATATAGTAGTGGTACTTTGACCCCGCTTACTGAATATATTAACGGCACTTTGACCCCGCTTATTACTACCAACTACTTTTTGTAGTTCAAATATACTTGCTCAATCCACCACATTAATATAATTAATAGTGACTATCCAAAATCCAGATGAAGCTATACTCCTCTATTCCCGGACGCTCGTGAAGGCTATGCACTATTTCAACAATCCCATATTAGTACAATGTTATCACTTTCATGAAGTAAGATATTCAAATTCCTAGTATAAGTACTCATGCTCAATAATATGACGAGAATTTATGGAATAACCCTAACATCCACTAAATTACTCAAAATTAGAAGAAATTTAAAATTTTGAAATTTTTAAGGCGATCGATCGGTTGGATCGATAGATCTATCGCTCGCCTCCACCGATCGATCGGGATGCAAAACTTGACATCCTTATTTATTGTCCTACCGATCGACCGGTTTACACAAAAAATCTCTATTTTAACACATTTTCAACCTCATCCATTCACACATAACCCAATATCAATTCCCCTTTCCCATACACACAAAACTTTTCATCTACGAACATAATTTCATTAACCCAAACAAATTTATACTTCTAATGACCTTTCCATCAGAATTCAAACAAATCACCAAAAATTCACAATTCAAAAAAATCAATCCAACATTCAACAAAATCACTATCAAAACTCAATAAAACTACCATCAAAGTGTAAATGACTTATCCCTAGCAAGAAACCCTAATAATTTGAGCCCAAAGTAAGTGATGTTGCCTTGGATTGAAGAAGAGAAAAGTTGGGAAGGGGAAGGTGAGAAAAATCGATTTTTAGTGTGTGTAGATGTGCAATGTGAAGGGAGTGATGATATAATTTTCATATTTGGACATTTAGTCTCTAACTTTACTTGTCATAATAATTTAAACCCAACTCAATAATCATTGCTTAATTACAATCACCCCACTAATTTCAAATTCACAATTACTTTAATTAATAGATTCTCCCAATTCATTTCCAAGCATCACAATTTCTTCAGCGTAAGGAGTTCCCTTCTCCAGAACAGTAGGACTTCCCATCCCATTCTTCATCCTTTGAACCTCATCTCTTAATTCTTCCATCTCTTAGTTGTTCAATAGTGAGATCTCCCACCGCATTGATGACCGATGGGGGCTGTTATCCTTAGTTTATGGGTTCTTCTGGAGGTCGGTTCCCATCTTAGTTAGTTCTCAGGGTATTCACTATGTTATCATCGTCTTTTGAACAGCTTCCCACAAACGATGCCAATGATGTTTCATGGAAAATTTATAAGGGTAGACATGTGGTTTTCCAAGCACACAAAATTCTCACAGTATATCTCACTCTTCGTGCACAAAAAACTGTTAGAAGGGAGCTGGAAAAAGTTTTCTGGTGAAGCCCCTCCGATGCTTAAGTCAGCAA
The DNA here is from genome assembly GCA_907163345.1 of Haberlea rhodopensis. Lineage (NCBI taxonomy): Eukaryota > Viridiplantae > Streptophyta > Magnoliopsida > Lamiales > Gesneriaceae > Haberlea > Haberlea rhodopensis. The sequence goes on along the minus strand of CAJQUN010000021.1, from coordinate 6,732,728 downwards.
CGTAAAATAGAATGCAGGAAAAAATATGTAGAATAACACTCAATTTCTGAATGAAATAATTATTAGACAAACCCAATATTTATAGGCAAAACTTTTGGGGCTAAAACCGGTTTGTGAAACGGTTCATTCCATAATTATGACTCTCGATCTTTACCAAGATGGCATGAAATCTTATTAAATCATATAACATCTCATATTTGCATATATCCCTGATTTCTCGGGATTCTTGAGATATTTCCCAAAAATAACGATATTGCCATCAGACCCGAGCTCTATCTATTGTCTCTTCATACCCGAGCTTAGAATATCTTTATTTTTTGCTCTGTAGTTCTTAACTCGAGCTTCCCCTTGAGTGTGGTGCGCTTTTATTTTTAGGCCGAGCTGATCTTTTGAATTTTACCTCAGTCTGTACAAGACCGAACACTCTTTTTTATATGATGAGCTCTACTTTTGTTTGCCGAGCTCTTACCAGTTCGGCACTAACATTTTAGTCTTTTATTTTGGATTGATATTACCCAAGTTGGACATATGATCTGGCTGTGGTCTTATACTGCTTTATTCCCTAGATTACCTTGGGCGAATTAGGTATGTTCTGTTTTTTTTAATCGGGTAGGAATTCTCCAGATCTTGGTAAAACCTTCTAATTTTAATCGGGCTAAATTAGTGTTATGCATGAGGGCTATGTGATTAATGATCACACAATGATAATTATAACGTAAACAAGATTAGTTTCACGTTTACTAACATGTGGCCCTAAAAATTATTTCGGCATGATCTCATCGTACGAAGAACATACCGCCAATATCAAACATACAATCAAATTATTAAACACATAACCATACCGGGCTAAAATAAACTAAATATACATAAACTCCTCACACTCCATGGACACATCCCTAGTAGACATGTACATATATTACTGGGATCATAAGAATAAACCTCTCAAGTGTGGCTTCCACATGACGTGCCCTCTCTAAGGTCTTGCCCACCTGTAGTACCTGCCATTGTCCACACACAAAGACAACAACAACCCTTTTGGGGATGAACAAAAGTCCAATATGGAATGATCCAATATATACATGTATCTATAAAATGTAATACAATACAATGCATGTCATGTCGATATCATGTCATATACCCATCCGCTGGATATATCAGATAAGCACTCGTCCATTGGGTATATCGGAATCAATCAAATCGTTATCAAATCACAGCTCGAGCATCTCATCAATCAAGAACAATGACTACTCAGATAGGTCATCAGATCACTATCATTCTCCTATCTCAGCATTTCATAGGAGCATCGAATGACTATGTCTTTTCGGGCCATTTAATTACAGACATAGTATCATGTTCTAATTCCTGAATCAACATAGGAGCCGCGAATGGCTATGCCTTTCGGGCCATCTAATGTCAGACATAGTATCATGTTCTAACTCCTGAATCAATCTTATAATCAACAATATCGGGTAGCCAAGAATCGTAGCTCAATGTATATGTCATGCATCGATGTATGCATAAAACAATGTTGTGTGTTAACAAAACATTTAATTTGCATACACCGATGTATCAAATCATGAATGCTATGAATGCCACATAATTTAAATAAATTCATGTAGCCACGTACTCACGTAATTCACATAATTAATCAAATCATACATCAAATGTTACAGATACACGTATGTTACTTGATCACAACATACCTTATTTCTGGATGTATAAGGTTTGGATCGGACTTGTAAGATAGAGTTCACTCTATACACGTAAATCATATGCAATTCAACAAGCGATTACCTAAATCAAATATACATAAAACAAATCACCACAAATATTTAATTACTCAACATGGTAAAATTGGACTCTAAACACACGACAATTCGGTCCAATGAGTTTTATTGTTTTGGTTTTTTTTTTTAAAAAAAAAAAATTCAACCACTTTAAATATTTAGATATTTTAATATCTATTTGGTATTTTCTAATTTTTTTTTATTCGGGTTAGTGAATTTACATCTTGTAATTTCCTGACTAACATTAATCAAGTCATGTGACATTATATTAATAAATAAATTAATCAAAAGTTTATTGAGAATTAACATGATTTACAATAATACGATGTGAGGCTCTTACGTTATGAGCCACATGGGACAACAACATGGTCTATAAATTATGTTCACGTTCGTAGCTAAATTATATATTTAAATATAATTTAATATTAAGTTTTTCATTTAAAAATAGGTTTTTCGGAGCTTTTTAATAGATTTTTTTGGAACAATTGTATACGCACATTTTCAAGCTTTAAATTCATATAAGGATGACTCGTCTTCAATTGGTCCAATGATTGAAACACATAGAAGAAATTGCAATAAGTACACTATTATAAAACATATTTCAACTACATCCTACTTAAAATCATCTTTGCAAATAAATACATTTTCCTAAAAACTTTAATCATATATGTCCATTTCAATAACTTCTCTCTAACATGTGGGACCCGACTCGTGCACATATTACTTTATCCATTATCCGGTACAACATTCTTTCTGAATATTATGTACGAGGATTTTAAACCTTTTCGAAAATAGCGGAAGCGTCAATTGACAATCATTCATTTATAGTAACGAAAGCGTTTATACAGTCTAATTAGTAACAAAAATACAACCCAGTACAAACTCCTCATAACGGTTCGACACTTAATAAAGAGAACACTAAAAAAGTCCCGGTAAGCCAACATTTCCATTTTTCCTAATTTCCCTCCGGTTCTGGCTCCGGTACTCCTGTATCTGGAACTCACAATAAATAACAAGGAAAATAGAGGTTAAGTCTGTGAGGACATATTGAGGGAATAACAATGACTTTTATATCTATAATTATCAAACAGTGCAATTTCTCAATATGATATGCCATGTAGCAAAGATCTCGCAATCAAGTACTTGTCAATAATGACAGTGACGATTTAGGATTTCAGTGTAAATATTGTGGGCTAAAGAGGTGGCTGGTGTAGCACTTTTCCCCACATATTCAGATGGGATCTGTACATTCCGTCATTTACGAGCCATAATGAACCATTCTCCGGACCGTAAAATGGTGCGCGTTGTTATGATTAACCATATACCCGGACTGTCATCCGTTCTTCATTGGGCTCACTATTCGGGCCGAAGCCGCTTTGTCCAGTGGATATATATCCACGACTCCATTCAGTCATTCATTCATTCAGTCAAAGGAGTCGTTCAATCATCTAAATCGATTAGTAGTCGATATAATTAAACATGCAGATCAAGATGACCAATAAAACGATTTAATGTACAATATGATGACATATATGAAAAATGAGATAATGAATAACAATTTACTGTAACTTTCGGGCCAAATGCCAAAAAGGGCTATATAACAAGAAACTTGTAGGACACCACACCTTATTACTTGATATCTTACTGGACTGACTTGATTTTGAACCCAATATATTGATTATGAAGAAAAATCTTCAAAGTCTTCAGTTTCTTCTTTATTGTTCGTATCCACTATAATATCGTCAACATAGACCAATGGTGCAAGAAAAATATCTCCACGAACACGTATAAACAAGAATTATTAGCATGAGGCTGAATAAAACCAGCTTTCAACATGGTGGAGGGAAATTTGAGAAACCACTACTCAGATGCTTGCTTTAGTCCATACAGACTTGTGTAGCTTGCAAACAACATTCTTTGGTAATACTTCCCCCTTAGCACAACATCCCGAAGGCAACGAAATATATACTTCTTCAAATAAATCACAACGTAAGAACGTGTTATCAACGTCTAGCTGCATCAATGTCCAATTATGAATATCACTCAAAGCTAACAATATCCTGACTGAAGTCAACTTCGCAACAGGAGAAAACGTGTCCAAATAATCAACTCTTCTTGTCGTGTATATCATTTAGCTACCAAATGTGCCTTATAATGAACGATGCAACTTCCATTAGACAAAAAATTCACCTTGTAAACCCATCTACACCCCACAACCATTTTACCCGGTGGCAATGAGACCATACTCCGAGTATCATTCTTTTCCAAATCATTCAATTCCTCAACAATGGCTTGTTGCCATTCAGGTATTGCAACACCTTGAGAGTAATGTTGTGGCTCGTTGACAGAAGGGATACTATGATGAAGGCTTTATAAGAATGTAACAAACGATGATAACTTAGAGACGAAGTGAGAGGATGTGTTGTAGGAGTCTTAGTAGAAGAACTTGTTGTGTAACATTGATAATCACACAAGTAAGATGGTTTTGAGTGTAACCGAAGTGTTTATTGGATCTTGGACACACAGATGCATCATCATGTTGAGATTCATCAGCTTGGAGAACCAAAGTCTTGTGTGTGGGTAGAACACTCTCAGAAAGGCATCAATATCACTAAAAGGGAATATATGTTCATGAAAAACCACATCTCTTGATATATTATTACCATATATATAAGTGGCGTGAGGTTAACAGTAACCTCACGCCACTTTTTTTAGCTTTTTAAAGTTTTTTTATTTGCCTTTTCTTTTAATTTTTCTTTTATTTTTGTTAGTTTTTATTTTTTTCATCGTGTTTTCGTGAACAGTAAACATCCATCATATTTCTTTTTATTTTTGTTATTTATTATTTTTTTGCATAAATACTGATTTATTTGGAAAGATTTGACCATTGATCCAATAGTGCATCCCTCTTATCTCAATTTTAAAAATTTAAAATGTTTTCTTTATTTTTTTAAGAAAAAAACTTGTTATTTTGTCAAATATGAATTGATTTTAAAAAAAAAATAGGAAGTTTAAAATAGATTTTCGTCATTGCAAACTTTAATAATAATTTTTATATGAATTGATCTTAAAAAAACATATAGTTCAAAATAGGTTTTCGTTTTGGCAAACTTTAATAATGATTTTTTAAAAAAATATTCGGCATGATGAATTTCTGGTAGATTACAGGTCGTCGTTTTTGCTTGTTTATGTGCATTTTGATTTTCGGCTTACCTACGACCAATTGCTAATATGTGGTATTATCTTTGTGCTGATGTTTAGCATCAAATTATACCATATATATAAGTGGCGTGAGGTTACTGTTCCAATGAACAATAACCTCACGCCATTTTTTTTAGCTTTTTTAAATTTTTTTATTTGCCTTTTCTTTTATTTTTGTTAGATTTTATTTTTTTCATCATGTTTCCGTGAACAGTAAACGTCCATCACATTTCCTTTTGTTTTTGTTATTTATTATTTATTTGCATAAATACTGATTTATTTGGAAAGATTTGACCATTGATCCAATAGTGCATCCCTCTTATCTCAATTTTTAAAATTTAAAATGTTTTTTTATTTTTTTAAGAAAAAAACTTGTTATTTTGTCAAGTATGAATTGATTTTAAAAAAAAATAGGAAGTTCAAAATAGATTTTCGTCATTGCAAACTTTAATAATAATTTTTATGTGAATTGATCTTAAAAAAACATATAGTTCAAAATAGGTTTCCGTTTTGGCAAACTTTAATAATGATTTTTTTATAAAATATTTGGCATGAAGGATTTCTGGTAGATTACAGGTCGTCGATTTTGCTTGTTTATGTGCATTTTGATTTTTGGCTTACCTACGACCCATTGCTATTATGTCGTATTACCTTTGTTCTGATGTTTGGCATCAAATTTTCCCTTAATGTATAAGGAGATTATATCAAAACCCTTGACCCAACGGTGCATCACTCTTATCCCAATTTTTAAAATTTAAAATGTTTTCTTTTTTTCTTTTTAGAAAAAAACTTGTTGATTTTGTCAAGTATGAATTAAAAAAAAACATATAGTTCAAAAAAGATTTTTGTCGTGGCAAACTTTAATAATAATTTTTTATATGAACTTATTTTTAAAAAAAAGAGTTAAAAATAAGTCTTCATTGTGGCAAACTTTAATAATAATTTTTTATAAAATATTCGGCATGATGAATTTTTGGTAGATTACAGGTCATCAGTTTTACTTATCTGTATACATTTTCAGTTTTGGCTTACCTACGACCCGTTGCTAATATGTGATTGTTCTCGATTACCTTTGTTCTGATGTTTGGCATCAAATTTTTCCTTCATGTATAAGGAGATTATATCAAAAAAAATAGAAAATATTAAATTATGATAATTATATATTACTTGTTTGATAATAATTTGGGACATCACATTTACATTCATTATTTGTCAGAAAGTATATAAATAATTATAAAAGTAAGATGATTCATTAATCATGAGGCCGTAGCAAATAATATAATAACAATATCCTAAAATAACAATGCAACTACAACAAGAAATATAAACTATAATTCATCTTATGTGATGCTCGCTACTGCTATGAGAAACCGAAAATATATCTACATTATAAAATGAACCATCGTCAATTTGAAAACTCTTGCAAACTACTTTTGATTGGTTTTGGAGTTTGTTGAGAATAACTTTTATTGTGATATCTGATGTCATCTACTACTGCACTTTCATAGATGACTTTTGTTTAGAGAGTCTATTGGGCCCTACAAGGATATCATATGCCAACTCTTGCTATGGTGTACGGTTGGGGAAGACTTTTGTTTACTCCAACCTATTTGATTTTCTATACGAACGATTATGTATGTTCAATGCGTATGAACCATCTTTTTATTCTCTTGAACTGTCTGTTGAACTTGTGTCGAACGTTTTGTTGGCCATATAGACCAGGTTATAAGCTCACTGGCACCGCGCCTTGCGCGGCGCCAATTAACTAGTATATATATATATATATATATATATATCATTTGTATCAAGAGATGTGGTTTATAACCTTTGTAGCCCGGTGGATACCTGAGAAACAAAGACTTAGCGGCACGAGGTGAGAACTTGGTTCGATGAATACAAGAGTAGAACCATAGCAAAGACATCCAAAAAACCTTTAAATGAGTATATGCAGGATGTCTTTAAACAATAGTTCGAAGGGTGTCTTGTGAGAAAGCAATGGAGATGGTGTTCTATTAAACAAGTAAATGGCTGTGAGAGTGCAAGCACTCCAATAGGCTATTGGAATGTTGCACTGAAAAAGAAGAGCTCGTGCCACATTAAAAATGTGTTGATGCTTCCTCTCTACAACAGAATTTTGTTCAGGCCTTTCAACACAAAGAGCGATGATGAAGAATGCCTAAAGAGTCAAAAAGATAAGTGAAATTGAGCTCTAGTGCATTATCAGACCTAACTACCTTAACTTGCTTGCCAAACTGGGTTTGAACTAGCTTAAGAAAGGCTGGAAAAATAGAGGAAACATCGGACTTATTTCTTGGGTGTGATCATCCACGATGATCAAAAAATTTCGATAACATCGACACTTAGAGTGGAAAAAGGGCCACAAATGTCCATATGTACCAAATCAAAGCTATTTTTAGGGATATAAATATTCGAATTGATAGACAAGCGTTTTTTGTCTGGACAAGTGACAAGTAGAACAGTGCAATATATCATCTACAATAGGATCAAAATGTAATTCATTTTTTACTACAGAAAGTCTCGTAAAAGTGGGATGTCCCATTCGAAATGCCACAAATCAGTTTTAGATGAAAACACATTACAGGTAACAGCAGGTTATTGCTGGAGTCACGGAGAACATACACTTTTCCAACTCGTTTACCCATCACAATCATCTTCTTCATGTTTAGGGCCTGAATTTGACAAGCATCAGTCATGAAAGTTACGTGACATAAGGTGTGCATGGTGAGAGAACTAATTGAAAGAAGATTAAACTGAAAATGTGGAACATGCAATACATCATGTAGGCATAAATCATGAGATAAATGTATTACGCCTATATGTGTAGCAGTAGCAGTTGAATTGTCTGGTAGAATGACTGAAGTTGAAAAAGGTTTGTACGAGTGAAAAGAAGACAATGGTGCAGCAGATATGGTGAGTTTCCCTCGTGTCCAAGATCCAATCAGTATGGAGGATAGAAGTAGATGGAAGGAAAGAGGAAATATACCATGGAAACAAGACACAGTAACAATATTGTGACATGTGGCTGTGGTTCCTTGATTTGTTTTGGATTTGAACTTCGGATGTCCAGACGGATATCCATGAAGCTTGTAGCTCTTGTCGATTGTGTGACCTGTAAAATCACAGTTAGTACAAACAACACTATCAGTTTTACCTCCTTTAGAAAAATGAGAAGACTTCACAGCAGCAACACTAGAAGAGTGTGGTAGAACAGATGGCTTACAATCGAGTGTAGCCTTGGAAATGTTCTGATAAATTGAACGTTGCCTTTCTTCTTGAACTATCAAGGAGAAGATCTTTGAAATATTAAGAAAATGATCCATCATGAGGATTTGTGCATGAATTTGTGCATATGACTCATTAAGGCCCATTAAAAACTGCATGAAATACTCCTGATCCTGATAGTTCAGCCACTGCTTCATGGATCCGCAATTACACAAACTGACAGGCTGAAAATCTTTTAATTCATCCCAAATTATCCATAGAGGAGTGTAATAAGCACTAACGTCCATGGCACCTTGATTCAGAGCAATTAATTGCTTTTTGATCTGGAAAATTCGAGGAGCATTGCTCTGAGAAAAATGATCATGCAGATCGATCCACATATCATAGGCTGTGGAGATATACATCAAGTTGTCTGCAATATCTCGAGAAACCTCCTTGAGAATCCACGAGACGACCATAATATTGCATCATAACGAAACGATATACAACAAATCACCAGATGCTGGTTGACATGGTTTGTAGAATCGGTATCGGAACGGCCGGAACGGCCTTTCCGGAACCGGAACAAAGCTTGATGAAGTTCCAGCTTGTAAAGTTAGTTGTAGTGTATCGGCGTTCTAAAGCCAGAAAGCGCCGATAAATCAGCGTCGCGGAGTCGTAACGGCCGCGTCGCGGAGTCGGAACGGCGGAACGGCCGATTTCCCTAAAAAATATGATTTTGATTGCCCTAATTTTTGGTCCTCTCCTGCGCGTGCGTTGGGTTGAAAGACACGAAGCTGTGTGGGAGAGAGAGGGTCAATGTTATTAATTGAACTTGTTCTTTTGTTTTTTTATTTTTTTGGTTTTGTTTTCCTTTAAAGTAAATTTATCAGCTTAAAATTATGTTAATAATTAGTTTAAATTTATGTTAAAAGTTTAGAGATGAGGGATATTAATTTAGAAAATAATTAGTGGCAAATTTGATTGTTTCATAAATATAAAAAATTGGATATATATATATTTGTATATATATTAATAAATAATTAAAATAATTATTTTTTATTTAAAAATTAAAGAAATGATGATAAATTTAATTTAATTATCAATATTTTATATAAAAATAGTTAGAGCATATCCAATTGATTTTTCATTATTTATATAAATTGTCCGAATTTAAATTTAATATGTGTATTTTAATAAATTTATTGTGAAATAATTTATTTTTTTGTAAATGTAATAGTAGATAATATTTTTAAGAGTTGAATTTTGTAGTTAAAGGTTGAAGATGAATTTTGTATTTGGTATATATTTTAGAGTTAGTGATACTCTAAACTAGAGTTGTGAATTTGGGTCTTAATACTTTTTTAAAATCTTAAAAGTGTCAACGAAAAACGCTGAAGATGAAAGTTGTAAATAGTTTTGACATAGTTGTAAGATTTTAGGATATATTGAGGATGATTTATGTTTTAATAAAGATTTAGAAAAAAATTTAATTTTTTATTTTCTTAAAAATAATCTTCTTAAATATTATTTATATATAAAAGAAGATGAAATATATTTTTTTCAAAAAAATACAATCTTTTTGAATTTTTTACTATTATTTTTAAAAAATCCGCGCCGTGACCGTTCCGTGAAATATTATTGGAACTGGAACGGTGACATCTGTTCCGGGCATCGTTCCCGTGACGGCGAACCATGCTGGTTGATCAATAGTGCGATCAACAAATCCAAGTTTATTTGGCGATTAACGCCGTGGTCATTGCTAGACTCCATACATTGTAATCTAATTAGGAGATGAGAAACCAAAACCAAACCAGGATGATCACCATTTTGAAGAAAAAAAGGAATGCTTGAGTCTTCAAAAACAGGACAGTGAGATTGACTGGAAGAGGCTTGATCCTGCGCTTGATTTGCCTTCACCACGGAAGCTAATCGGAAGCGAGATAAGGAATGCCTCTAGCTCTCTGATACCATATTAGAAGAGAAAAGATGAATTCTGAAGAAGAAATGCATCGTGCATTAAACTCTAGAAAAACTGAAGAATGAGTTTTAACGTGCAACCAGTGTTTTCAAAATCGGACCGGACATGAAATTGGTGCCCTTACTGGTTACATGTTCGATCGATTCAACCGGTTGAACCATTGATTCAAGCGGTGATGACGTCAGCATTATGTAATATCTATTTTAAGTTTTGTAAATTATATATACCATATATTTTACTATAGTTTCAAGTTGATCACAATAAAAAAATATCGTTACACCAACATAACATGTCAAACTTCAAAAATCAGATAAAAGGAAATGTCTAACATAAAATAATAATAATAATAAAACATCTAAAAAACAACAAATAATGCCAAAAAAGATCAATATCCCAAAATTATAATAAAATATTTAAAATATTATGAAATTATTCACATATATTATAATTTACGAGAAACTAAGCATGTTTATATACAATATACAAGACACATTTATTGAATTATATGAAATTTTTGATAAAAACACGCATAAAATATTATTTTGTAATCATTTCAATAACAATTACAAATTTGATTTACACTTTAAAAAAAAAAAAATTAAAATTTTAAAAAATGAAAGAAAAATGAAAGAACATACTGGTTCAACCAGTCAACCGGTTCACTGATTGAACCGGTTTTTTACCGATTTAATCCGGTTCCCGCTGATTTTTTATCAGAGTGGTTTTGAATGGTCAATCGGACCGGATCAAGCACTGGTTACAGGTTAAATCGGTTGAACCGGCCGGTTCGGACCAATTTTCAAAACACTGTGCGCAACAACTAAAATGAACTAATATGCAAACTTAAGAGGTATGCGAGTTCACATTATGTGATACATAATTATACAATAATCACAATATTGAATTAATGATTTACTCTAATTATGCACTCTGATGTAATAGCCGATTTGGTGATGCTTTAACTAATATATTTCTTGTCGTTCAAAAAAAAAAAATTATGCATGCATATTATAAGACTCCGAATGATTTGGGATTTGACTCATGAGCATTTTGAGCCGATTTGATTGATATTGGAACAATTTGAAACTACTGAAATAATGTAAAACTTCAACATATAAAATAATATTAGCTAAGGATTCATTTGGATGGAGGAACTTGAAGCCATGGATTTCAAATCCATGATTCAAATCCATTTGATTGTACAGATGAATTTATGTTTGGTGTATTTCAAATCTATCCATTTATTAATTTATGTGAATGTAATGGTAATTATGATGTGTTGGGGTTCAACAATTGCCTCTGCTTTGTGATCGGTCGAACACGTGGCGCTTGTGCCAGTGTATGGTTGAAAAGATTGATGTTGCGCCATTACCCTTAACTATATATTGGTAAAGCGGTAAGCGCCCGATCCTACAATTGGTATCAGAGCCAAGGTCGCGTGTTCGATTCCCATGAATTGCAGAGAGTGCAATTATTGGGGGAGGGATTGTTGGGGTTCAACAATTGCCTCTGCTTTGTGATCGGTCAAACACGTGGCGCTTGTGCCAGTGTATGGTTGAAAAGATTGATGTTGCGCCATTACCCTTAACTATAGTTATTGGTAAAGCGGTAAGCGCTCGATCCTACATGATGTATTTAAAATACACCCAAGATGGTTGTTATTTCTAGGAATGGCAACGGGTCGGGTATGGGATGGGTTTGGCCAATCCCATGACCTGCCCCGCTACACATAAAACCCGGACTCGCCCCGTCCCGCTTAGACCCGCGAACCAGGCGGGTTTACCCGCCCCGCCCTGTTCCATTTTTTTTTATTTTTTTAAAAAAAATTTAGCTAGAAATCAATTTTGAAACACAAAAGTTGAGTTTTGTGATTAAATTTTATGTTTTTCTAGTAAATATTTATAATAAGCATTGCAAAGCGGGTCCAGACCCGCCCCGGCGGGGCGGGTTCATTGCGGGTCCGGGTTTGGACCCGTCCCATTGCCATCCCTAGTTATTTCAAATTCATTATTTAAATTCTTCTCCAAATTAAATCTCTTCCTCCAAATCAAATCATTCAATCCAGACACAACCTAATAGTTTTATTTGAGAGCTCATAAGTTATGGGTATATTGTAAGTATTGCGGCCACGTTATGATACATCTCAATATCTGGGCCCACATTTTAAAGGCCCAAAGGTCAATATGTCAACAAATGATGTGAGTGGGCCATTCCCGGCCCAAAACGTGAGGGGTCTGTATGGGGTAGAAATCAAAGATGAACCGATAAAGTTGGCCCACCATTTAAACGGCCCAAAACGATTCTCGCGTCAAATAGGAAAAGCGTAAATAACTTAGCCAATCACATCTTCTTGATAAAAAAATAAATAAATAAAAACATATACGTGTTAGATTTTGATTGGTTGTCAGTAATTACATGTCGAAATTTCAGGAAAAAAAAAATCGGATACTCTCACTCACAGAAGAAGAAGCTTGATTCTTGAAACTACTGCAACTGAAGTCATCCCGGCGATGTTACTGAAATAAGCGAGAATTTGAGAATTTTCGGTAGATCGTCTATCGATTTCTCTAGGAACCATCCTCTATTTCTTTGTCGAAAAGGAGGCAAGTACAGGTCAGATCTATCTTCCAGCGTAATCATCTGTAGTAGATGAGTTTGCTGTGTCTGCAAATTTGATTTCTTTTTAGTGGAATTTATGGATGAAAATATCTTTTGTCGGTTAGAGTCAACCGATTTCAAACTTTTTTCTTTTCCTCAGATCGGATATGCTGAAGGTTGACTTCGTTCGTTTGGGCGTGTTTCTTCGGTGGATTGAATCAGCGTCAGTGATTTTTTTATGTTTTTTTTATTACTGCATATTTCATTGATCTGTATTTGTGGATTTTGTTTAGTCCGTAATATTTCTGATTGTAGTTATTATTTATTTGTGTCATTCTGCGGGTGCTCTGCATTTCTTTGTGTTTCAAATTGAAGGAATTTGTTTTCCACTAACAAGCAAGTTGGGGTATTTGCAGAATATTGCATTTAGGGGATGAAATGCAGAAGGTGTGCGTCGGGATTGGCTCAGTGAGTAATCGCATGCATTATGCATATCTTGGTTCTTTTCGAATAGTATGGTACTATTGTTGCTCAATGGGGGTTGCTTTTTCAATGAATTTTTTTTACATTTAATGGTGGGCTGTGTTCCGAAGTTTAACAAAAAAAATTGCATAAAGATTGACGATGTGCTTCACGCATCGTGTTTTCTGTTTCTTTAAGATCTGGTCGCTGGTGGAACTATGGCGTCAATGTGATGTAAAAAGGGTTGTCATATGCAATAGAAACAAACTCCTGAATGCTATCAAGTTTAATGTTTCAGCACGTGAAAAATCTCCATTTTAATGCAACTCTATTGAGTCTTCTTTTTAATCTTTGTGAGGATAGAAATGCTATGATGCTTGAATGGAAAGAAAATAGATTCTTGCTTTGAAGAAAATTATTCCATTCTCATTTAGATTGCGTTCTCATGTGTATAATAGTTAACATCTCCCGCTGTTTATTGGTTCCAACTAGACTTAACATTTACATTCGCCGTTCAAGGAAAAATGACTTCGATGTTCTCGTTGTTAATTTGTTGTGTTGGAGAAAGTTAATGCTTCTGCTTTGTTTGGCTTTATCTTGTCGTCAATGAGGTATTGAAATGTAGGAGGGTAGAGACAGTCAATTCTGTAAAATACTTGTGGCATTTATCAGATCTAAAATTCTCAGTGTCACATTATCGGGCTTCGTCTTCTCTGGCACATTATGCATCTAATCGTCATCATATGGTACTCCTTGTTGAGCCTGGTGAACGCACTTGAAAGTTACCTTATCTCCAGTGGTTTCCTGAAGAGTTATAGAGCTCTTGACATCAGTAAAGTTCAGTACCTGGCAGTTGTTATAGACAGTGAAGAAGCCCTTGACGCTACAAAAGTTCTTCACCTGTTGAGGTGGCTTGAAGCTATTGGAATAAAGAAAGTGTGTCTATATGATACAGAAGGTAAGGTCCCTGCTATAAATTAATCCATGATGGTTAATTGCTAACATATTGTTGACCATAGAGTATTGTGATTGCAATCCTTTCATGATGTAGGAGTGCTGAAGAAATCTAAAGAAGCTCTCGCTCTGTGGTTGAAAAGTGAAAAAATCTCCAAGGTACTGCCTTACACAGATCATTTGTAGTTTTTATGTCTCTTAATTCCACCACAATTTGCCCTCTAAATCGAAAGTGAACCATCCTTACACAGGAGACTACCAGTGGACCACTTCTTGAGAAGAAATACATGAGTTTGGAAGTTGTTTCCTTTTCAGATGGGAAACATGCTGTTGCCAAAGCAGCTAATTTTCTTCTTGAGAAGCATTATTCGAGTCCCATTACTGAGAAGCCAACTTTGACGGAGTCTGATATGACTGTTGCTCTTGGAGCAATAGGTTTGTTTATTTGCTTGTGTTCCCCCAAAATCATGTTTGTGATTTAATATCTTTTTAGAGCATGCCAACTTTATGGTGAAATCAGGTTATGGGGAACCGGAACCTGATCTCATGTTGATTTATGGGCCTGCAAGATGTCACCTGGGATTTCCAGCTTGGAGAATTCGTTATACTGAGATGGTGTGAGTAAATCACATTTCAACCTGTTTTAACACCTTTTTACTATTAGCTTGGTGCACTTTGAGAAGTGCATCTTCCATATTATATTAGACCTTTTTACTATCTCTTGTAGCAGCCAAGCAAACCTCTACTAAACTTGGATAGTTGTTTTGTTTTGTCAAGTCTCTCCTTTTAATCTTGACCAGATATCGCACTCATTCAGTTCTTGAACACTGGACTTTGTACTATCTTTGTTTAATTACAGGTACATGGGAACTTTGAAGTCTATGAAATTTGGTTCCCTCATAAAAGCCATTTACATGTTCACAAGGGTCCGTCAAAACTTCGGTATGCATACATATGAATTTCAATTCTGTGAATTTTCAAGGAACATTGTCATACTTGTGCTTAATCTACTCCAAGTAGAACTACAAGTTTAATGATAGATCATAGATAATAAATTACTGGACCTACTTTTGATTTGAAAAGAAATTTGAGGGCGACTAATTTCTTGAAGCCATGCAATAGGCTTCTTTCAACCTTGAGCTTTCTGGATTCTGGTATACATTTATAAAAATTTTGCGTTTTGATTTTTCATCATTGGAGAGGTGAACAAGTTTATCTTCAGAAGTTATTGTTCTTACACATTTGGACAGTCAAATTGTTAATGACATTAGCAACACGACGCGTGCCCGTGCAAATATTGTGTACTGCTATCACAGATATAACAACACGACAATTGTAGAAATGTGATTAGTGGTGTGGTATTATCAGTAATTTGATGAGATTATGTAAATTCACTACCATTTCCCGTTTGTGTAGTTTTATAATTTGATGAGATTATGTAAATTCAATACCATCCCGTTTCTATCATGTACTATATTGATATCTTGTTTCAAATGATATAACATCCTGTTTCAAATATATAGAAGCATCTACACAAAAACACGTCGTCCACATAAGGAAACATGCTTTTGATTAGATATGAGATCGTAATCTTATTTTGGAAATAAAAATATAGCAGTTCACCTCGCCTGTTTTTCCTATGCAGGTAAATGAATGGTATTCACACAGGCAAGAATTACATATTTCTTGTGGACGAACATGTGGGCGGGGAATGCTCCAAATAATGTGGTGTTTTACTTTATTTTGTGTTGTTGACGTTACGTTGTTGTAAATAGACTTATTTTAACTGCATCAAAATGTATCAAAATCATTTGAATCTCTCTTCCTCCCGTTCTTACAGAAAACACCTCGAATAGGAAACTCATATTTTGAATCACCCAATATACCTACTGAAGAACTAGTTCAGTTCAATGTAGGTGTTACAGTTAATGATGGGTTGATTAAAAACTAGGAGATAAGATTTGCTTTCACCAATCTGCTGCTCGACCACCTACTCTAAGTCGATATTAGAAAGTCCAGCAAAACAGTTTCTTCAAAGAAGACGATGAACACATTTGAGAAGTCGAGTAAATCTTCCATGGAATCCCGTAAAAACACTTGCTACTCCCTAATAAGTATTTATGTTTCAAAAAGTAGAATAAACCAGAATAAGAGACGAGACATTGACCATTTCACCAACAGCAGAAAGTCATTCTATTCTAGCTCTGCAGTTATCGCTTGTTTTACATTAATATGATTTTTGCTTTTGCATTCATCGTGCTAATTTCCAGATGTATCTCAGAAGAATACGCAACATTTTTAAAAAAAAAATGAAGTCTGCCATGTAAAATTTGAAAGTTACAAGACTGGTTTAGTAGCCTTCTGCCATGTAAAATTTGAAAGTTACGAGACTGGTTTAGTAGCCTTCAGGATGCCCGTAAATTTAGTACTCAGTTTCCAGCACCCCATCAATTAACCCGAACTCCAAAGCCTGCAAGGAAGAACAGAGGTCGGACGAGGATATTGATGCTATATCATATAGTCATTGTTCTAAATGGGGATCAAATATTGTTCCAGAAATGGATGTTCTATTCCAGGTGCCAATTACATAGATGAGTGATGCTTCCGATTATATGATGATCTAACAGCCATTTGCTGTTTATCTATATATATATGGAACAACAAAGAAAACCGAGTTACTAAAGTGATAAAAATAAGATAAATGGCAATCCCACAAAGATTCGAATATCTAGAATTCTTCTTCCATTTTGAACCATATCACTGATGAACATTTGCTTTATGATGTATATGAAAGATACACATCATGGCATAAGGGTAATCTGCAACTTAGTGGGTACTTCTCAAGACACTCAACAATCTTAGCTCTTAGAAACTGGAATTTGCCCGACTTTTGACACGCCTGATGTTCCCACGATTCAAATATCACCCAATGGCTCATCCGTTTCATCGGTTTTACCACTCTACTGCACTCTCCCCTCAGCTAAAAGTTACTTTTACTTTGACCATATTTAAAATTTTCATAAATAAAATAAAAAAGGTATCACCGCATCATCAGTTGTCATAATATTATAACATCACCTCAGACACAGCTAAGAACCGGTCTCTCTCTGTGTACATTTGCACCTCCTCGAGAGTTCTTCCAGTAAATGCAGCATACATTTTGTCAATTTTCTGCATCCAATAAGGCAAACTTAGAATAACACTGCATCCGCTAAACCCCAACATGAACTACATATAATGGGAAAGGGTGTTAAACTTTAGATTCAACTAATCAAACCTTATAATCAAGCAATGAAAAGCAAGAAAGAAACATACACTGATATACGAAAGAAAATTTTAGCCATCAACTTTAGCGAATGATTGCTCAAGAATCGAGTTCTATAAAATAACATACCCTGAAACATCTCGTGTTATTCCTTGAATAAAAATTTTATGGATCAGAGTAAGGTTTTCACTTACTATCGTAAGATATACTTAATAGCCCCATTAAACAGACCATTAATGCTCAAGTATAACAATAATCCAAAACAGTGATCACATTTAAATGTTTATCGTTTTAAAATCATGTCATACATAATAATTATTCAGAAACTAGTGGAGCATGTAGAGAAACAATGAGAGAAAAACTGACATGACGGGATTGAACTGCTTCATTTACTTGGCGCCGTACATCTTCTACATGACCCTACAGACAGAATAAGTGGAGTCATTCAATAAATAATAATGTAGGCAACTTGTGTGTGTATTAAGGTTCATTTATGTGAATGACGATGACAGGAAGGGATGCCAGTTCAATCTGAAGTAAAAACGAGTGACCTTTATTTACTGCTTTCCAGAAATTGAACAATATCATTTTAATTTTAACCCATACCAAATGAAAGTCTCGTCATGTTTCATATTACTAAATCCAAGGTTGATCCTCATAAAAACATTCTCGAAACCATTAACGCAAATGAACGTTGCAGCCCAACAAAGCATCAAGAAAGAGCAGCAAAGTAGGACAATAGATACTGGTTTGGATGGATAGAAAAAGGAATTTTGATCAAGAACTGGAGCGTGGTAATCCCACTCTAGGATCTAATGTCTTGCTTCAAAATTTATGGACATAAAAGAGTTGGTGCATACCCCACACCCACTTTGTGGTTGATGTATCATAATACGGGCATTTGGCATGGCATACCGCATTCCCTTTTCCCCACCAGAAAGAAGAAGTGCACCTGTACTTGCAGCTACTCCAAAACATACTGTACCAACTTTGGGCTTAATCTAAGGAAACAATTAGAGCAGAACATAGTTTCAGAAAACTCAAGCAACAAGCAGAAAGATGCATGCTCAAAACTAAAAGAGGGAATCTTTCCAGTATTCCCTTCTGGAGCAATTTAAGCATTAGATTAGGCTTATGGAGGCAAAAATTCTCACATAGAATTAAACAGTAATTGCAATAAAATACTAAAGCAGATGAATCTTACCCAGGACATGCAGTCATATATTGCTAAAATAGAGTAGGTGCTGCCACCTGGGCAGTTCAGATAGATCTAACAAGAAGAAATTTCAATAAATGTAAACAACAGTCAGAAACAGGGCCACAGCAATCTTAACTTACAATATGATTATGAGTTCTAAAATTTGAAAGAAATTATGTACACACCAAAATATCTGATTGTTCATCAATTGTCGCCAAAGTTACTAGTTGTGATATAACTCGCTGAGCCACCTGCGAGTTAACTGGCTGCCCAATGAATATTATACGATTTCTGAACAACACTGTAGAAAGATCCAAAGGTCCCCCTGGGGTCATCACCGCAGGCATGATGGGTGGATTCCCCTTTTTGGCATTTATAACACCATTACTAATAAAAAAAACATACTTTCAACTACTATCTATTAAAAAACAGGGTACATAATGTCGTTGATATGAAATTCATAAGAAATAATCCGATTCTGGTTTAACTAAAAATCAACAGACAATACCCATGAACACGATGCTAGAATTATTGTCCATAAACTCTTTTTACCTGCTAAGGCTGTGCCACTTTTGTGACCTAAATGGCGAAATATACAAACAGAGGATCATGCCAACACACCCACAAAAAGTAGCATGATCTACTGAGCTGTCTCTCTAATCTCTATCCATGTATTTGTTTGTGTCTATTCATGTGTGAGTGTGTATTTTTTAGTGAACTTCCCAAGATTGAATTCTACCCTCTCCAAACACGATTAGTAAACACCAAGCAAGTGCAGGATTTGACGGCAGCCAGTGAAAGTATGCAAAATCATCAATCAGGGATCAAGTATTATCCAAGTTACTCCCCAAATCTAAGTTCAAGTTGCTTGAGCTGAAAAGAGTTAGAATTATCCAATGATTTCAAGGACAGAACAACGAACCTGGAGTCAGCAAAAATATCATTCTGGTCAATCTTTGATGGCAATCCGCTTGTCCTACTAGTAAATCCTGGTACAATGCAATAATGACACCATTGTCAAACTTATTACCCCCCGAGGAATCCATTCCCCCATATCCCTCTCACACAGAACTCATTCAATGCAAACACATACGTGAAAGGAACACTATTTAGATTTCAGCAATTAATCACAAATAACAAGAAACAATGTCAGCTAGAAAATTGGAAACTAATTACATTTCTCATTCAAATAAAAGTATTTAAACAGCACAACCCCCACTAGAATTTCAACTGTAAGCATACCGATAACCGAAGAATCGCCATAGGAGCTTGACAGAGCTGAAACTATAGGTCTCAACCCCAAATTTCTGTCGAACAGAAAAATTAATGAAATCAGAACAACAAATTAAGCAACGATGCTAATTCAAAAAAATATCGAGCAAACAAATAAAAACTGTAAAATAAATCCATATTCAGGATTAAAATACCTCCGATAGCATAACGGCGATGATGAACGTCGGTGACGAAGAGAAGCTACAGCTAAATTTAATGGCGTCGCGATTGCCGATATCTCCATGTTGCGAGGTTCCTAAAGGGATAGGAGGATCCGAATCGCGAAGAAAAGGCACCGGCTTTCGGGTTTGGAGCTCGGATCTGTTCTACTTAGACATGGCCACTGTTTTTGCCTAGCCCGGCCCGAACCCGACCTAGTTAGACTTATCAAAACCGTAACCGGTTCATGGGTTTCAATAGCTGTGAGCCACCGGCGGTTCACAGGTTTTGAACCTGAGGTTTGAACGGAAACTTTTTTTTTTTTTTAATGTACGGCTAGGAAATCCTGGTCTTTGTGGATCAATAGTCGGGATTTTCTGACCATTACAGATCTTGAACCAGTGGTTAAACCATCGATTTAGTAGTAAACTTGCGGTTTTTTTATTTTATAATTAATGGTCCAGATTGTGTTACCGTTATAGATTGATGGCTACCATTAAATGATTGTTATTTTTCACATCTACATATACCCACAACTCATTTCATTTTTCATTAAATCTCATCTTAATTCTCAAAGCATACAATACATATTATTGGTTATCACTCTCAAGTTTACAATCACTATTCTTTCACTCCATCTATTTTCATTTTTTTACAAATACTCAATGAAAGGTTCTAGTGCATCACGAAAAGGCAAGGTCAAGGGGAAAGTGACAATTCCCGATGTTGATATCGACGATATCGAATTCACTGACGTGGTCGTTTGCTACTTCGATACCCAAGAAAGTTTGCAAACAAAGATTAGATTTACTCCTCCACTTAAATGATCGATTTTCACTAAGCATTTCGAGAAGATGACGCTTCCTCCGGAGAAATGTGCGTGAAATGCAAATATTGCAATATATCATATAAATTTCAAAGTGGTGGTGGTTATGGATCGTTGAAGCAACATATCGAGACGAAGCATCCAGTGGAGTTTGGTAATTATGCTTCTCAAACTCAACTATCTACATTTCATTCTTCGGGTGAAGGTACTAACTCTCCACGTTTCAAATACACGAATGCACATTTATCTTCGTAGAACATATTTCTTTTAGTATTGTATCTAGATTTGGTTTCCAAGGTCATGAATATCTACAACCTGCTGCTAATTGTATTCATAGGATCACAGTCACATGAACTCTTACAAGATTAGTTCGTCAAAAAAAAAAAATTAATTACATTTGTTGGGTTTTGGAAAATCGAATAATCTTAGTTATGATGTTAACAAAACTTGCTATTGTGTTGCTAACATCTTTCATCAAGTGTGCAGTTCATAGATGATATTTTACAGCTTGATGATCTGCTAAGAAATGGCCTTGAGTTTGGTCGCTGAAATGAGAATTCAGCATCCAGTAGACCCCGAGCGCTGCTGACTAAATTGATCATATCTCATAGCTCAGATATTGAAACGACCTGATTCTAAAGTGGTTGGATAGAAAACACAATTCTCTACAAGTCGTATTTCAGGCTAGCAGACCAAATTCGAAGGTTTACTTGACGAAAACATGTCTGCAAGAGCTTGCTGGTGCAAAGCTGAAAGACCTACCGGAAAGACCTACCGGATCGCCTACCGGAAAGACCTACCGGATCACCTACCGGATCGCCTACCGAAAAGACCTACCGGATCACCTACCGCATCATCTACCGGATCACCTACCGGACCCGACCAGCGGGACTTCCAAAAATAGCCCAGAAGCAGAATATGGTTGTTGCAATGTTTGAAAGCTTACCAAAGTTGTCCCAATGGTTATATTCTTGTGTCTAACGTATATATCATTGTTTGGGGCTATACATACAAGTCTTGGAAGTTCAATAACAGCTGATTGAATATCAATCCAAGTCTTCCAAAGCAAACCCACTTGAGATTCAATTGGGGAACTTCAAAGACAAAAGCTGCTAAATGAAGAGTGTTGGAATCGAAGAGGGGGGGTGAATGAGATTCCTTGGCTACTTTAGCTTTTTAAAATGAGTTTGCAAAATTAAAATAGTTTGCGCTTGCGGAAGCCTTACGTCAATCGATAAATAAAAAGAATAAGTAAATAAATGCGTAATGAAAATTAAAGCAATAAAAGACACAAAGATTTGTTATAGAAGTTCGGCGATGAATCGCCTACGTCTCCTCTTCCCGGTTAGATAACCTCCAACCGAGGTTCCACTAGAATAAATGATCTTGGCCTTGAGGGCTCCAAGTTAGCCACAACCCAACTCTTCCCGAGTTTACAAAGCTCTTCCCGAGCACAATACTCTTCCCGAGTACACAAAGCTCTTCCCGAGCACAATACTCTTCACGAGTACACAAAGCTCTTCACGAGCTACCAATACTCTTCACGAGTCTTCTTGGCCTTAAGGGCTCCAAGGATAGCCACAACACATGCACCAACTTTACTTGTTGGCGACTTTACAATTTACCAACTTGCTTTGGTGTTGGAGAACCTTTACAATAAACCAACTGACACCTTCACAGTGTACTCACACGAAGACAACAAGACTCTATCAAAAGAAAACAATTACAAGCTCCAATACAACAACAATGTATGGAGTTTACAATGCTATAATAAATTTGAATTATGCAAGGCTTTGTAGAAGTTTGTAGGCTTGTTTCTTGTCTTCAAAATGCTCCAAAGCATCAATATTTATAGTGTAGGAGGCCCCCTAGGCTCCTACTAGCCGTTGCTACACATAAGGCTTGAATCACTCGTCGATCGCCTCAACCATCGCCTCAAACGATCTCCATCGCCGCGCCTCAACGGTCACCAAAAATCACGCATCGCCTCAGGCGATGGGTCGATCGCCTCAGGCGATCCAATGCACAAATCAATGCCGTAGCCTCAGCATGTCCAAAAACTTCATCGCCTCAAACGATGCACACATCGCCTCGGGCGTTCGGGCCATCGCCTCGAGCGAACTCCCCCTGCGCGCATGCCTCGGCGTCGCTCCAGTCGATGTGCGTGGCGATGCCCCGCCTGGCTGCCATCGCCTGGGGCGATGATCACCATCGCCTGGGGCGATCCAGGCTAGATTGTGCACACTCGATTTTCTTCAATTCAATCCACTTTTAAATCACTTGAACTGCATACTAAGTAGACATATTAATATAACAAACACAAGTTTTGTTGATCATCAAAACTCAAAAATAAACCGGAGATAAATTAAAGCACTAAACACAACCATGCGTTTAAGGCTCAACAAAGAGCACTCCCCAAACCTTTGGCACCTCTTACCTTGCTGTATCAGATTCATTATGGAATCATTTGTGCCTTTGTATTCACTCTATTCATTGTATTTGTGAGCTAAAATAGAAGAGTGAATACCATTGTAACAGCTGATGATTTATCACAACTGGATGAGATGTCTTTGTATTTGAGACGTTAAAGAACATACATAGTTGAGTTGCTAGGAGTTCTAGTTGGATGGGGAATGCCAACTGGATCTGGTTTGTACAAAGAGTTGTATAAATCAAAGTCTTCTAGTGTATCCTTCAATGAGATGGAAGAAGGGGAGACGTAGAAGCGTTGTGCTCCGAACTTCCAGAAACAAATGCTTGTGTTTTTACTTTACTGTATTTATTTACCTAACAGTTTTTACATAATTTCTTGCATATCTTTAAAATGACTTTCAAATGGTTAATCGGTTATAGAGCGGGTTATGTCGAGTGTCTTCCGCTCGATTTTGTAACCGAACTCGATATAATCTCTCGATGCAATTATTTCAAGAGCACGAGCCATTGAAGCTCAAGCTGGTTGAACTCGTGTGTGGAATGGCAACCCACCCCCAAAATCGATCCTAACAAGTGGTATTAGAGCCTGGTTGTTCTTGGAAAGCATTTAACCGATTTTAGACGAAAATCTTTTAAAGAAAACTTTCTCATGAGCATGAAATTATTTTCATAGCATAATTTTCTAAAACTTGGTATATGAACTTAGCATAAAAATCAATTCATTCCATTCATTTTGCACGAAAATAACTTTAAAATCTATTTTAAATGCTCAAATTTTGTTCAATCTATTCTAAACTCTTTTTAAGTTTAAAATTGTTGTTTTGAAATTTTTTTCTAACAATTTTCGAAGCATTCAATTTTTCTGGCAGCTTGCAGCGACTTTGGGAGAATTGTCCTAACTTCTTGCTCGGATGTCCAAATGATGAACCATTTTCTTGAGTTGCAAACTAGACTCATATAGGATCGTAACGGTATAGGTCTTGCAGCCAAGTTCTTCACGAGGAGATACAGTTTATTCTGCAAAGTTGGACTAAGTGTGTTGCCATCGCAGAAAGATGAAATGGACATTGTTGAGTTTTGCCAAGAAATTCAAATTTGTTGCCAAGTATGATTCATCCATCATCAAAAGAGGTTATTTTTGTTCAAAAATTAATATGCATTGCATTTTTTTTAATTTGTTTTAGCCTACCCCATTTGCACCTCACTTGCTCAAATTTTCAAATATTTTAAAATTAAGGGGGAGAGTTTAATCTCAATCCTTGAGGGGGAGTAAATTTTATTTGTCTTCCTTTTTGATTCACAGAAAAAGGGGGAGAATGTTGTCTAAAAAATATGTTTTTTCTTGTTATGCAACATTGTGCTTTAATGTTCATATTTTTATTCAAGTTTTGTGATCATAAAAAAGGGGGAGATTGTTGGGTTTTGGAAAACTGAATAATCTTAGTTTTGATGTTAACAAAACTTGTTATTGTGTTGCTAACATATTTCATCAAGTGTGCAGTTCATAGATGATATTTTATAGCTTGATGATCTGCTAAGAAATGACATTGAGTTTGGTTGCTGAAATGAGAATTCAGCATCCAGTAGACCCCAAGCGCTGCTGATTAAATTGATCATATCTCATAGCTCGAATATCGAAACGACCTGATTCCAAAGGGGTTGGATAGAAAACTCAATTCTCTACAAGTCGTATTTCAAGATACTTCAACTTCGGCTTTAACCAATCCAATCTCAGCGGCTTCCCACCAAGATTGTGCACTACCCTTCAATTGATAGAGGGCAAGTGGCAGTTTACGATATTCAGGATCAATCAGTCTGAATAGATGTTCGATCTCTTTCAACCATGATTTAGCTCGCACGCAAATTTGGGCGGATGTAAATTCTGAAATCGAGCCATGACAAGATCCATGGACATCTCTTCAAACTGATCAATCGCACGCTCAACACTGTTGCTATTGGCAGCCTCAGCTTCAATAGCAGGTGACTTGCCCTTACCCCGGCCTCTTGTTTTTCTAAACATCTACAAAATCAAGTGTCAAAAACAAATTCCATTAGACAAACAACATAGAAAATCATATTTCCAAATATCACAAATCAAATCGAACAAGAGCAATGAAATTCAAATAAGCCATACACATGCGCACATATATATTTGTGCCTATTTCAGTGTACACAAAACTCAAGAGCATTCCCAGTTATGCTCTGATACCATACTGTGCAGGCCCAACCTAAGTATGTGATTAATGTTCACACAATAATAATTATAGCATAAACAGATGAAGATTTGTTTAACATTGATTAACATGAGGCCCTAAAAATTTTGGCATGACTTCATCGTACGAGGAACATACCAACAATACTAATAGACATATACTGAAAATATATATAGATATCATCAGTTCATATCCAGCATACACAAATCAAACTAATAAACACATATCAACATTGACTGAAATAAACAAAAAATATATAAACTCCTCACACACCCTAAAGATAAACCCCTGGTAGATATATACATATAATGCTGGGATAAACAGTGGAATAAACCTCTCAAGTGTGGCTCCCACCGGACGTGCCATCTCTGGAGTCCTGGCCACTTGTACTACCTATCATTGTCCACACACAAAGACAATAACAGCCCCCCTAGAGGGTGAGCAAAAGCCCAATATGGAACGATCATAGAATATACAACATGTATCTGTAAAATGTTATATGAAATGAAATGCAATGCAGTGCATGTCATGTCATGTCAGTATCATACACCCATCCACTGGATATCTCAGAGCCAATAAATGAAAGTCCAAATACTACATAGCTAAATTGCTCAAGCCTGTCAAGCAAAAGGATATCAATACGGAGCATCAATGAAGCTCACCACATCCCATATCCTGACATCATATCATACAGATGATGTGACAAGGCACCACCTTATAACAGTCTCAACAAATAAGGATAATCCAAAGGATGACGTCGACAATATTCCACCAAATCCCGATATCAACAAATCATAGCAATCATAAGGATTACGAATACCTATGCCTTTTAGGCCACCTAATGCCAGTCATAGTACTGTATACAACCCTTATGATTGATCGAGTCCAAAATAATAAGGTATCAAAGAATTGTAACTCAATGTGTATGTCATACATCGATGTATGTACAAAAAAATGATGTGTGTTAATATAATATTTATTTTCATACACCGATATGCCAATTGTGCATGCTATGAATGCCACATAATTTAAATAAATCACATAGCCACGTAATAGTAATTCACATAAGTCATCAAATCATATATCAACTGATACATATACATGTCGTATGTTACCCGATCGCAACATACCTTTACTTATCGATACATAAGGGCCGACTTAAGCTTGTAGAGTCGATGTATTCACTGTATATCAATATAAATTCACAATTCACTAATTTAATCATGAAAAATTGGTTATCAATTTTAGTCACAGCTTAACCAATTTATGGTAATTAAATTGATGTGATTACATCATATAATATTTTTCATCAATTATAGTCCCAATTAACTGGAAATTATCGAGAAAAGTCTGAAAAATCGAATATCGAATTTACCCAACTCGCGCACTGTAGCAAACACGATTTTCCTCTGATTCCGGCGAGCTCCAGCGATGTTACGGACGGTGACCGGTTCAGAAAGCTTCATCCAGGTGATGGGAAGAGATTTGGTATATGGCTTTGTCCAATTTTTTGTAGAATCGAAGAAATCAAAACAAAAGTACTCAAACCCTAGTTTGCGCAATTTCGTCCGTTCCAGGTCAAACTCGAACCACTTTTCGGGCACCAAAATTCAATTATCTGGTATGTAAAGTTTTGCCTCTAAGTTAGGAACACGGTGGTAGGTCGGGCTCGATGAGAAATGTTCGGACGACTGCGAACGGAGTGGATATACATGAGGTGGTCGGTGGTAGCGTAAAGTGTGTGTTTTTTGCACCTTTTAGTAGGTGTCCGCTATCTGTGTGTGTTTTTTGCGCATTTTGCTATGTGTTTTATGTCCTACACCTATATATATTAATTTCTGATCAATTATGAACATCAGGGTGTCACCGGTGTACTGGTGCATGTACACTACATGTACAATCAACATCTGACTTCGTCTCCCTATTTCAATCACAAAAATGAACTTTATCATTTTAATACAAATTTTATATTTACTAAATTGATTTAACAAAATTTCGGTGTTAATTCGAATAGTTCAAAACTATATTTGTCAAGTCACCATTAAATTCTAATTAATTTACCCAATTAATGTACAAATTAGATGTAATTAACGTTCATCAAATATTGGGGTATCACAGATTGAGAAGTCTTTGTATGTGAGATATTAAAGAACATATGTAGTTGAGTTGCTAGGAGTTCTAGTTGGATGGAGAATGCCTAACTGGATCGGGTTTGTACAAAGAGTTGTATAAATCAAAGTCTCTAGTGAAATCCTTCCTTAAAAGGAAGAATGGGAGACGTAGAAATATTACACCACCTTCGAACTTCCATAAACAAATGATTGTGTGTTTAATTTTATTGCATATCTTTAAATTGACTTTCAAATGGTTAATCGGTTTAGAGCGGAATATGTAGAGTGTTTTCCGCTCGATTTTGAAACCGAACTCGATATAATCTCTCGGTGCAATCATTTCAAGAACACGAGCTATTGAAGTTCAAGTTAGTTGAACTCGGTGTGGATTGCCACCCACCCTGATCGATCCTGACACAATTTTGAGTGCAAGAGGTATACCCAAGTGGTTCGAGTAAAATCATCAATAATGGAGAGAAAATACTTCTCTCCATTATAAGTGGCCGTATGAAAAGGATCACAAAGGTCCATATGCATTAAGTCAAATGTAGCAGATGAGGATATTGATTTCTTAGTGGGAAAATGTTGTAAGGCCTCGCGACCTTAACCCGTTATTAGTATATTATCACATATATTAGTACATACTTTATCACCATTAGGGATTTCTCGTACATGCTTCAATAACCTTAACATGCCATCTATAAAATTTTCGACATTAATCCTCTTAATGTTCAGTTCCCAATATAGCTCAACTAGCATAAGCATACACCTCATAACACACTAACATTTCTCAATTCATTGTGCAATTCCCCTTAATTAATTGCATGCAAATCGTAAATGAAAATAGAGATCTCAAAATTATACAATCCATATACACACAAGAATGCGAGCATTGAATAAGTAACTATGTATTTATTGTATAATACATCAGCCCTGGGAGCATTTCCAATCAACAGCTCGAACTCAACTCTAGAGCCAATGTTGCAAATGTTCTACCTATTCCAACAGAAACATCCCCCACACGGGGTGAGCATACCAATAACACAATCTCAATAACATCAATATCACAATTCAGTATTTTACAGAACATAAAGCTGTAAAGTCAGAAAGTGCTGCATGTATGTACTATTACCATATGAGATCCCCTATGTTGTTCATGTTCTCACAATAACCAAAATCATCAAACTCCAAACTCAGTTAATCATTACATTAACTCATGCTCAAACCGCCAATTCATAATCAAATATAAATAAATCATTACACTAATGATTTACAGAATCACATATGTCTCAAATAATGATTTCACAGTTCCATCACATCGTATCACATCGCTCGCTCAACAGCAGCGGCATTCTAACCTCTCGCACGCTCAACATCGGTGGCATCATAACCAATGTTCGCTCAACAGCGACAGCATCATATTCATTGCTCGCTCAATAGCGGCATCACATAGTTTGCAACGCATGCCAACTCACTGCAACAATAATATATTATTCATTCAACAATGACAATAATATATAAAATTATGTCCGTACGTTATACGTATCTTATAATCCAATAGCAAGAGACAATCCTTGCCTGAGTCCTGAGATTCAGTGAATTATTTGTTATACACATTTAATTACTCACTATCAATTACGTGCACATAATCACATATTTAAGCACGTACACAACCCCCATAGACATCATCCTGTCATGATGATTAATCACAATTACTGTACTTTGTACACTACTCAAGGCATCCCATTTTATTTCATGTTCATTGAGTTATCAACTAACTCTATTGAGTATGACATAACCGACTACAGTTCAATTCATGCCACATTATTTTAAAATGTAATATTTTCATTAGAATGTAGACATCATCACGAAAATTTACTATACAAACCTCAATTCCAAAATCCCAACATTTAAACAACTTTCAAAAAAATGAAACAGGAGCCACAATCGATCGCCATTTTTCCTCGAAAGATCGCGAGATATTACTTCCCAAAATTTAACCCTCCGCGATCGATCGCCGCTCATCGCTGATCCATCGCCAAAACCTACTGACTCCCCGCGATCGATCGGCGACTTCTCGCGATCGATCGCGGCTACTGGTCATCGTCTTCAAATTCCAGTGATAAGTCACAATCGATCGGCGCCAACGTCGCGATCGATCGCGATCTGCGATTTTTTGAAATTTTTTAGTTTCAATGGTGTTTTTGACACCCAAACTTAAATCCAACACCCCCAACTCCTTCATTACCTCAAAAACACCAATATAACTCATTAAAACACTAAAAACAACAATTAACAAATTTCTCCCAAATCCCCAAAAGCTCAAACCCATCTAAGTACTTAACCAAACACCATAAAACTACTATCAAATTGAAGATAATAGAGAGGGGAATAAGATTACCCAGAAATCTTTGAGAAATCTCGCTCCAAAATCGAGCCTTGCTCGATTCTTCTCCATGGGAGAAAAGGGGAAAGGGAAAGGGGTGGGGGAAGGCGGTGAGGGAGGAGAGAGAGAGAAGTGAAGTGGAGAATGGTTGAAAACCAGTCCACTTGGTATATATAGTACCGAATCTCCAAAAACCCGAGTCTCAAATACTCGCACCCTAAATCATTAAAAATCATGCGTATTCAATAAATATCTCCCACTCACTAATTACATCACAACCCTCAATCCAAAACAGGCCAGACTCCAGTTCCCACTACCAACACAATTCCAAGGTTAACACATCAATGAGAATTGAATCTCAATCCTTGGATTCAACAACCCCGATATCGGATTAAAATCCTTGGGAGTCTCAACACCATAATTATCTCATAATTACCCCAATTAAAATCCATTAAGGATCATAATCACTCCGGGATAACACAATTAATTTCCGGATATCACAAATGTAGTCTAATTTGTTTAGATTGCGGACAAACAGCACAATGATGCAAGTCAAAGTGTGTGTCAAGAAAGGAAGCAATTTCATACGAGACAAATATATGTGACCAAGTCTTTTGTGCCAAACAAACTCCTTTGAAGTACCAACATGTACATTATTCGAATCTAAAAGTAGAGTATTACAAGACAAAGGAAACTGAATTTATTAACAAAATCATAAGGAACACTTCTGAACTTGAAGCTTGAAGTGCGAATCTCCATTATTTTCCCAGTGTGTAAGTTCTGGAATAAACAGAAAGAGGGATAAAACATGACTGTGCAGTTGTGGCTTTTGGTAAATTTTGAAATGGACAGTAGGTTAAAATGAAAATTGGGTATATGAAGAACATGATCAAGGGAGATGGGAACATTTATATGCACATAGCCTATGTTATCTATACAAGTCCTAGTACCATTAGGTAATTGTACATTCGCATTGGATACTGAATAAGACATAGAGTTATGCAATATAATGTGTTCTCCAACCATATGATCGTTTGCTCCACCATCTACAATCCAATCCGTACAAAAGCAATCACAAGAAATAGCAGTGTTATCTGCCATGTTAGCAGATGGCAAACATTGCTCAACATCACTATCATTCTTTTCTAAAAGATTCAAAATAGCCGCATATTGTTTCTCAGTAAATAAGACTCCAGCCGCTTGACGCTCAGTGGAAACACCTGACTCTGCAACAACATTATTCATACTCATGTTAGCATCATAAATATGTTTACCTTTCTCTCGCACCTCATTATTAGGTTGATTGAATCCTTTATTCTGTCTTTTGTACAATCGATGGCCAACAGGATAACCAACCAATTTGTAGCAATTGGAGTTAGTATACCTTGGCCAATTGCAATGTTCACACCTTTGTGAACTCTTTCTCTTCTCCTAAGCATAGTAGAATACCGTAGGGTTGTCTAAGTGATGTGAATTGGTAATTACAATTCCTCAGTGTGATTCTTATTCTGATATTAAGGCAAAAGCTTGACCAACAGACGGAAGCGGATTCATCATCAAAAGTTTATTTCTAATGTGGGCATAACTATCATTTAAGCCCATGAGAAACTGCAGTAAACGTTGTTGTTGATCATGCTCATTATATTTCTTCACAGACTCACATGAACATGATGGCAATACAACAATTGAAGAATATTCGTCCCACAATTGTCTTAACTTTGAGTAATACACCCTTCCAATTTCTCGATGTAAGGTAAACATCCTTGATCCATTGATTTTATTAAATCGTTCCTTCAGATCTTCCCAAACAACCGCTGCTTCAGTAGCAGAATAGATTTCTTTATAAACACTTGTTCAATATCCATGACAACACAATAGCATTATAGTGTGTCAATTATAGTACCAAATTGGAACCAGAAAATGGTCTAGTACATCCTCCATCAATTAAAGCAAGCTTATTCTTCGCACATAAACCAATCAACATCACAGGACTCCAAATTTCGTAATTATCAGTTCCAATAACTTGCTCTGAAATCAAATTCAAACCTGGAATATCTGCAAGAGAGATGTAGAGTGGATCAGAAACATCAATTGCAGTGGATTGATATGAAGATACACCTTGAGCAGAGGATTCGGAAGCCATCGAGAAGACGAAAAAAAATGAAAAATGATGTAGCGAGGGGAAAATTAAGATGACTAAGAACAATCAACGAAGATCGGTCCAGGAATTGAAATACGATTCGGATCATAGCTCTCTATGATGAGGTAGCTATGTCACAGGTAGTTATGTTTATATGATAAAGATGTTATTGTTATTGGATTGTATTAGGTTGTGACTGTGAGTAAAACAGTTGAGTACATTATGATATCCATTGTGATTGTTCTTGGACTGTATTAGGTTGTAATTGTGACATAAATAGTTGAGGACGTTAACATATCCATTATGTCGGATTATATTAAATAACTGTTGAACGATGATTTAGTATCTCTATTTAATCGTTATTGTTCTATTATTAAAAGATTTCATTGAAATTATGTAAATGTGCTCACCTGTATGGATTGTTTCTGTTGAAGCTGGTAATATGATAAGAATAAAGAGAGATTCGAATGTAGCTGAGCAGTTTCATACATTATTCTATGAAAATAAATTGACATAATATTTATTTAAATTTTAAAAGACTCACATGTGAGTCTTCTACGACTTGACAACAGTCTGTATATTGTGTGAGGATTTTATTTCTGCAGCTTTCAGTTGATAGATAGATGGAATATGTGTGATTAAATGTTTTGATGAACATTTATTTTATCACATGATGATCTAATTACATGCTGTCAAATATTTTTAAAATCCAAATATTACGTCATGAGTGTCTGAAAATATTAATTGAACCATCCATAACCGACCTATCTATAGATTGACCGATTATTATTCCGACCCATCGGACTGGATTAATGGGTAAATGCCCCTTGACCCGGTTTCAGGATGGGCCATAATTTTTTTAGACTGTGGCCATGACTAGCTTGAGGTTACTGATACGATTCAATGGTTCTAGTTCGTGGAACCATAACTGTTGGAAAAAGCGAAATTTGGAAGTGAAAGTTTGAATAAAAAATTTTACATGCTCAATCGATCGAGCGGACCAGAACTTTTCATGTTGGCTTGCTACAGGAGCTCGATCGATCGAGCGGGGTGCTCGATCGATCGAGCCCTGTTTCAGAGTTGTGAAATGGTTTGTCCATTGATATTTGGGGTGCGATTTTTGGCCAAATTGTGCCTCCAAATGGTGTCCTTTGGACTTGACTTTTGGACTACTATTTAAACAACATAACCCCACTTGTTTTAAGAGAGGATTTTCGAAATCTACATCATATTTTTAATGAAATTTGAGAGCATTCGTTGTTCATCAAATTGAGTGCTTTGAACCTTTGTGGTTTGAGGACTTGTGATTTGGAGTGCTCCTATCACAAGTCGTAGTCGTTGTATCTTGGGAGACAAATTGCCATAGCAAACTGTTAGCACCATAGCGGGGCAATATTATCTTAAGGACGGAGATTACAAATCTCGCCTCGACATAAAACTTGTTTTGAAGCCATTGTTATTTTTTCTGAGATACGCTTTGATAGAAATTTTATACAACAATAACTACATACCGATTAAAGGGTGTATGAAGACGCTAACCGTGACTCTATTTATGAAGTAGAACCACGACGTAGCAAGAGAACCAAAGTGGCTAAGACTTATGGTCCTGACTTCATGAAAAATGGCATTCCTCAATGGGGAACTTGAGGAGGAAATTTATATGAAACAACCCGAGAGGTTTGTTGTTCCCGGACAAGAGAAAAAGGTGTATAGACTCGTTAAGTCATTGTATGGGCTTAAGCAAGCGCCAAAATAATGGCATGAAAAATTTGACAAAACTATGTTGTCAAATGGTTTCAAAATTAATGAGTGCGACAAATGTGTATATATGAAAAACACGCCTAAAGCATATGTAATAGTATGCTTGTACGTTGATGATATGCTCATAGTGGGAAGCAACTTAGAAATCATCAATGGGACAAAGAAAATGCTAATAAAACATTTTGAAATGAAAGATATGGGTGAAGCTGATGTGATACTTGGAATTAAAATCCCCAAGATATCTGAAGGACGAGTGTTGTCACAGTCTCATTATATTGAGAAAATACTCGAGAAATTTCTCGATAATGATACGTCGTCTGTAAAAACACCCTATGATCTGAATCTACATTTGGTTAAAAACAAAGGGGACCCTGTCATGCAATTAGAATACTCAATGATAATTGGCAGTCTCATGTATCTCATGAATTGTACATGTCCTGATATTGCATATGCGGTTGACAAACTAAGTAGATTTACGAGCAATCCAAACAATGACCATTGGAAGGCATTGACGAGGGTACTTAAATATTTAAGATACACCCTGAACTATGGATTGTAGTATACAAGATATCCTACTGTATTGGAAGGATGCAGTGATGCAAATTGGATATCGGACACTCAAGACTCCAAGTCGACAAGTGGTTATGTGTTTACCATTGGAGGGGTTGCAGTGTCGTGGAAATCTACCAAGCAAATTTGTATTGCTAGATCCACTATGGAATCCGAATTCATAGCTTTGGATAAAGCGGGAGAAGAAGCCGAATGGCTTAGAAGTTTCTTGGAAGAAATTCCTTGTTGGGAAAAACATGTGACTGCAATTAAAATACATTGTGATAGCCAATCTGCTATAGGAAGGGCACAGTGTAGCATGTATGATGGTAAGTCTAGACATATACGTCGTAGACACAATACTATTAAACATCTGATCTCAAATGGCATTATGTCCATTGACTACGTGAAGTCAAAGGAAAATATTGCGGATCCGCTCACGAAAGGCTTGCCTAGAGATTAAGTATATAGTTTATCGATGGGTATGTGATTAAAACCCTATAATCAAAATCTTGTGGTGGATACCCAATCTATGTGACTGGAGATTCCCAAGATCTACGTTCAAAAGGGACAACCAAACTACAAGATTATATAAACACCTTGGAGAATTAATCTCCGACCCATTCCTATGATAAGGGGTGTAGCCTGCAAAAGGGGTACGAGGATAGGCAAAAGGCATTTAATGATTCCTAAGACATATTAGCATATGTTGGAGTATAGCGGGATACTCTTCTAGGAGATCACCTACGTAAGTGCGAAGTGTGGCCGCTTCAAAGAATGGAAAGCACTTATGAAACCAAGCGTGGTCCATGGCCGAAACGGACACAACCGTAAGAAACCAATACGGATGTTAGAATTATTATGGCGTGGGTTCAATTGTCTTGGTTTACACCAACGACTAAATAGTTCAAAACTATAAGTTCACTATTAAGTCAAGTAAATCCGATTGAATACTACTACGGAAGATTCAAAGCCGCAAGCTATCTCTCCAGATGCCATAATAGTTCGTCAACGCACTCAATTGCATACATGCATAAAATTTAATTCATGTGGGGGATTATTGGAAAAAGCGAAAGTTGGAAGCAAAAGTTTGAATAAAAAATTTTAAATGCTCGATCGATCGAGCAGACCAGAACTTTTCATGTTGGCTTGCTACAGGAGCTCGATCGATCGAGCGGGGTGCTCGATCGATCGAGCCCTGTTTCAGAGTTGTGAAATTGTTTATCCATTGATGTTTGGGGTGCGATTTTTGGCCAAATGGTGCCTCCAAATGGTGTCCTTTGGGCTTGACTTTTGGACTATTATTTAAACAATATAACCCCATTTGTTTTAAGAGAGGATTTTCGAAATCTACATGATATTTTTAATGAAATTTGAGAGCATTTGTTGTTCATCAAATTGAGTGCTTTGAACCTTTTGTGGTTTGAGGACTTGTGATTTGGAGTGCTCCTATCACAAGTCGTAGTCGTTGTATCTTGGGAGACAAATTGTCCTAGCAAACCGTTAGCATCATAGCGGGACAATATTGTCTTAAGGACGGAGATTACAAATCTCGTCTAGACATAAACTTATTTTGAAGCCATTGTTATTTTTTCCTGAGATACGCTTTGATAGAAATTTTATACAACAATAACTACATACCGATTAAAGGCTGGGGTTTCCAACCTTGAACTGGCGGGTTGAACATGTAGTTTTAGTTTTATGATAAAAAAAAATAAGATTGTTTATAAGCAACTTACAATTCGGTCTATTCCCCCTATATTCCGTTCTTTTATATTTGTGTAAATTAATTTTGCTTACACAAAAAATTATTTTTCAAATTTAAGTTTTATTAAATTCTTCATAATTATTTTTAGACAAATTTAGATATAAAATTTTAAAAAGTTTAGGATCAAACCATTGACTATCGGTTCCTACTTGGGAAATGAACCTTTATGAACCGAGGTCAAGTCGACATTGGTGAAAAATGGCTATTTGCAATGATTTCTCACGGAGTAAGATGTGACATGTTTTTTACTTTTATAAGGCTAATTAAGGGGTGTATTCATTCTAGAAGTTTAATTATTTTTAATGATTGTTTTCACTAATATATTTTTATGGAGTTGATAGATTTATATTGACTTTCGTAGGAATTCTACAGAGTTATAGAAATATTTGTATAGACTCTTGTGGGTTTTTTCATATAATTTGTGAAATTTTATTGCAAGATTTAAAACATTTATAAACTTTTTCATAGAATTCTGTAGAGTTCGTAACTTATAATTTTGCAAGTTTTTTTATAGACATTTATTAACTTTTTTATTCTATGGATTTTGTAACTTATAATTATATCTTTTTTTATTGATTTCTTTGAAATAATGATTGAACATGGTTAACATTCAATATACATAATTAATTAAAAATAAGATGTGTTCAATAAATAATCCAAAAATTGTAGAATTGGAAATAATCCAAAAACTGAGAATTCGTACTAGTTCAGTAATTAAAAATCATTCAAAACAATACAAATAAATTTTTAATATAGTTGAATTCGTCATGCTTTCATTATTAATTCTTGAAACAAATAAAAATTATCAATTTTATATGACACTCAAAATAAGTAGATTTTGGTACTAACAAACACAAAATCTTCTACACTAAAAAAATAAAAAAAAAAATCAATCTATTATTACATATAATTAAAGACAAAAACTCTTATTTTTGTTAAATTAATTTGCAAAGACTTGACATTTATATAATACACAATCACAAGTTCGAAACTCAACTAAAAGTAAAATAATCCTAAATTAATTAAACTCCAACAATTTAGGAATAAATAATAAATAACGATAAAAATTATGAAACATCAAACACTAACAACATGAGAGTCCTTAACTCAGTAAAGAACTAGGGAGAGAAAAAGACATGATAAAAGTCCATTAAAATCTCTAGGGTGAGTGAAAGAGAATTTTTTATTTTTATAGTTGTACCTAGAGCTTTAAGGTTTGTATCTAAAGAATTCCATTATAGTCATTAAAAATCTATTGAAATTTGGATACCTCTAGACTTTTATAAAGTTTTACAAAATCATGTTTGAATATCATCTGACTTCTTTGAATTCTATGAAAGTCTATTATGAATACAAGTAGACTTTTATAGAGTATATAAAAATCTAGGTTGCATATCAATAGACTTTTATAGAGTACGTAAACATCTAGAGCAAATGCCTTTAGACTTTAAGGGGCGTGTATTCATTCTCGACTTTTATTGACTTTTAATTACTTTTTTTAAATGATGGACTTTTGTGGAGTTGATAGATTTCTATT
The DNA here is from genome assembly GCA_907163345.1 of Haberlea rhodopensis. Classification (NCBI taxonomy): domain Eukaryota; kingdom Viridiplantae; phylum Streptophyta; class Magnoliopsida; order Lamiales; family Gesneriaceae; genus Haberlea; species Haberlea rhodopensis. The sequence continues at coordinate 6,694,905 of CAJQUN010000021.1, read as the reverse complement.
GTGTTGGGGTTCAACAATTGCCTCTTGTGATCGGTCGAACACGTGGCGTTTGCGCCAGTGTATGGTTGAAAAGATTGATGCTGCGACATTACCATTAACTATAGTTATTGGTAAAGTAATAAGCGCTTAATCATACAATTGGTATCAAAGTCAAGATCGCGTGTTCGATTCTCATGAGTTGCAGTGAATGCAATTATTGGGGGATGGATTGTTGGGGTTCAACAATTGCCTATGCTTTGTGATCGGTCAAACATGGGCGCTTGTACCAGTGTATGGTTAAAAAGGTTGATGTTGCGATATTACCCTTAACTATAGTTATTGGTAAAGCGGTAAGTGTTCGATCATACATATTGAGTATAGAATTCCATAGAGTTACGAAAGATTTTAACAAACTTTTATTGAATTACATAGAATTATAAAAAAAAAATCCATGGACTCTTGTAGATTTTTTCATACGATGAATAAATCATTATTTATTAAATTGAAATCAAAATTTCAATTATTCAAGTTAATTCGACATACATAATTAATTAACCAATATTTTTAAAAATACATAATAATATATCTATACAAAATGGAGGTGGCAGCCTAATTAACTAATATTTTTAAGAAATACATAACAATATATATATACAACACACATAATTATTAACTAGATTTGATGGTAGAATAATGCTAGAGACTGCGAAACAATCATGTAGTGTTTGCTGAAGACTCAATCGGAAGCAACAAATATCAATCTCTTTTTTTGTTTAAACAAGAATTAACCAATATACTACTTCCGAATTACATAAATATATTCTTCACAACATTCATATGTTAAAGAAAAATAAGATTGTACATCACATAAGCGAATAATTTTCCGATTCCTCCAAAATCTTTAAAATAATTAAATATCATAATTACCCTGGTTAATAAAAATGCAATGAGTTTAAACAACAAGTTGCTGATGATGTTGATGCGATGATTCATCTTCATACTTGAAACTCAAAAAAAGTTTGGAAGATTTTGCAGTAATATGTGGATGAAGTATCATTTTTCTTTTTGGATGTAGGAATAATATTTGTGAAATGTTGAGCCTACAAACTTTAAAGAATTGATCTTCAACATCTGTTGATAAACATAGAAAACAATGTAGCAAGAAGAGCTACAATTGGCATACTTGAAGATTCTTTCAAGATAGCTTTGAATTGAGATGGTTGGCCTTGTGAGGCCATGGAACACCGATATTGCTGAGGTTGGAGTGAACGGTTGAGATCGTTCGACTCCGCCACTTACTATAGAAGAGAAGAAGGGAATGTGATGTGTTTAGGCATACCATTTTGGGATCTCGAGTTTAAATTGGAAAAACAAAAACAAAACAAAAGTCAAGCCAAATTTATGAGATTAGTCATGGAGAATTTTGGACTTTTTATGCTTGTAAATAACGCTTCAATTTTTGTATTTAAAGAATTCCACAAAAATCATTAAAAACCTATTTAAATTTGGATACTTTAAACTTTATAGAGTTAATAAATGTCAAGTTTGAATATTACCAAACTTTTAAAAACTCTACAAAAATCTATTTTGGATATCCATAAATTTTTATGGAGTATAAAAATCTAAATTTGATACATTTTTAAACTCCACGAAAACCTTCAAAAATCACCATCCATACCCCCCCCCCCCCCCCCACCAAACTCTGTAAGAGTCGTTAAAAAAATACGCACCCTAGGTGAGAGACTAAGTAAGAGTACTTGTTCTTGAGTACAACAAAGCTTGGTTCTGATTGATTCTTTGTTTCACATACTCAAAAAATACATAATCACACACACACACACCATTCACCCAACAAACCCACAATCTTTCCAAGCAAAAAGAGATCAACTTTGTTTATCCATTACAGCAAGCCCAAACGATAATTAATCAATAGTATGAAAAAAGCAAACCTTCAATAACAATTGTGCTATTTTATCCATTATTCTCTTGTAAAAGTTTAAACACATTCAAGAATAGTTTCATAATTCACATCGGAATCCATACAAGACTATCAGTCGGGAAGAAATGGCACACAGGTGCTGCGCCAGGCCGAGTTTTCAGAACCCGAAAACCGGCATGCTTCGGATCCCAGTCCGAGGTATCCATATGGCAAATCCCTGCAGCTTCCACTCTTCCTCCATCGTCTCCTTCCACCAAAACCTTGTAAACCACGTTGTCTCCAGCCTGCGCGTGGCAGTAAAAGACCGCGTACGGATACGGCAAACTGTGGCACGACACCAGTTTGGAAGCCGGAATCTCCAACGGGGATTCATAAACCGTGTAATTCTGCAAAGGGGAGATTGATTCATTCAGGCACTTGGTGTTCAAAACCTGGAACTTCTTCGAACCGGGCTCGAACACGGCGTGGACGAAATCCAGCATGGATTCGAAAGAAGTGGCACAGATTTTGGTCTCGCCTTTGATGGGTTCGGCTTCGCAGTGGTGAAGCGTCATTTTCATGGCTTTGGCTTGCTTGGAGTCCGATGGAAATGCGAAAAATTCGAGGATTTTGGAGAACTGGGACATGGAGAAAGGGATGGAGTAAGATTCCTGCCTGGAAAGAAAACGGGGAGACGCTGACGGGTCTTTTCTGGGAAGATAGATTGGAATCCTGTTGCCAATTGTGAGATCATTGTAATGAAAAAACACGTTCATCTCAGGATCCAGGCTTCGATTTTCATTTCCATTGTTGACTGGTAATTGGAGATGGTTATCTCCATGATCAGCCGCAGCTTTCATGCGATCAGAGGGTACATGTTTGTGGAAAATCTTCACGTGCTGCGCTTCGGATAATTGGGGACTGCACTGCAAATGGATTCAGTAAAATTTATGAAACAGGTAAAAATTTGGCCTGAAATTTGAGAAACAGCCATGATAAAGAAATAAATATATAATCATGATTTATATTACCTGTAGCAGAAACATGGAATAGAGAAGGAAGATGAGAGAATGGAACTGGTAAGCCATGTTTTCTGTGATTTCTTCAAGTTTTATTTTTTGCAATCCTGAGTATTCTCAATTCTGCTTCTGGATGGAGAGAGATGTCTTCTTCTCGTGTAAGTCTAGTAAAATATTGAGCATTTGGTAAGAGTTTATGGAGGTGTCAGAACAGTATAGAAATTAAAATTTTATAAATTATTTATTTATTTGATAGTTGACTACAGACACCAAGTGTCACAAAATAACTGGACCCTCCCTGGATTCAGAAACTTGATCGTATAAAAAGTTCGAGTCGGTTCTTGAGTTTTAAAATTGGCTATAAAAATATTTGATTTTTATTGGAACTATCGAATTTGGACCAAACTCGAACATATTTAAATTTTGTCAGATTTGAATTCAACACAAATTATTTTGTCTAATAATTCTCGAGCAGCTTGCTATCTTAATATTTATTAATATAATATAATTATATATTAAACAAATATATTTTATGACTTTTTAATATTTATTTTCGAGCAATAGTTCGACTAGCTCGAATATTTCGAGCCAAATTTGAGTAAAAAATATTTAACTTATTTAAGTTCGAAGTCAAACATTTTGGCTAAGTTAGATTTGTGTACACCTCTATCATGATCAATGATCCAATTAACCTGGTCAATAGTTCAATGATCAGAATCGTAATCGGCTTGTCGTTGATGGTTGATGTGTTTTTTTTTCCTTTTTTTGTTTGTAATATCATGACTAAAATGAAAAAGATAAATAACTTAAATTTAAGTTTAAGCTCACGTTTTTGTTCTTATAAATTTAAACAATTAATTTTCAATTAAGAATATTTTTTCCCAAATTTAAGTTTCAATTAATTTTTCATAGTTGAGTAAAAAAATCTAAGACTTGAAATCTTCTTTTAGTTTTTTCCATATAGATAAATTTAGTTAAAAAAAATTAGTCAACTTTAAATTCAAAATAAAGCTGGGTTCAAATTGGAATCGAAACCAACATCTAACTGTAACCATGACCAAAACCACCAGTTTTGAGAAACTCTGAGAACCGTATTGTAATCAGTCAGACCAATTATAATCCAAGGTTGGAAACTCTCAACCCAACGAACCGTCGATACCGACCTAAGAACCAGCGATGTAGTCTATAATAGGTCAAGATTTATGCAGGGGTCACTTCTATGCTACTTCATGTAATAGTGTCCTATGAGGATAAATAAATCTATGGTAAAGATTTTTTGACTTAACATTTAGGGTGTGTTGAATTATTTTGGACCATGAATTTCCCTATTTGAGTGCCCATGAGATGGCTTAGAAGAATTAATTCGAGTTTAACTTAGTAATTTACGCAAACTAGAATATAAATAATATGACCTGATAATTTCAACTTTTATATATTTATTGTGGTGATTTATTCATTTCTCAAATAACATAGACAAATTGTATCTCCTCTCACTTTACAACAATTTTCTCCATGCATCACTTATTTCCCCCAAGACCTTTCATTTCATTGTGATCGTTTAGTTACATCGATAAATTTTGAATATATTTTATATGTGAAAATCATTAATTTGAATAGTTGGTTTCTCTAAATATTTCTTTTAAAAGTCGCAGTTAAAAAAAGTAGTGGGTTACCGATAATGAAAATGCAAGCCTGACATCAGGTTGTAGGTCAATTTGTTGCCACCATCTCTTTTGGCCAACCGGCTCGGGATCGAGCTTTGTATATAGTATTTTAAAAAAATGGGAAATTACCTATAGGTACCACCTACTAAATCATTACTCAACTTATCTTGGAAAAAATCAACTTACATAAACATCAACTTTTCAAGAAGACAAATTCGCATAGTTATAATTTTTGAGTTTCATCATATTTAAATCTTTTTTCTTGACGAAAACACCCTCATTTCAAATTCTCTTCCCTCTTCCCTCCTCGTCATCTTCTGGGAAGAAGCCCTTGTTCAGATCATGTGCCGCCAGGAAAATCCCCATCCGAGCATATCCCATCCCCATACCACCACCTCCATAGGCTCCACCGTTCTTATCCTCCGTTCGCAGCTGCAGATACACCGTCGACATCCATCATAACGATCAGAAAAGTGCAGAGAAGAAAAAAATCTGCACTGAAGCAGTCTACCGAGAATTCTTTAAAAATTCCTTTTGTTTATGATTTATCATCCAAGCATCACCGCTCGATATCCCTTAAGAACATACAGAGATCAAAAATTTTTTTGAGCATTAGGAGATCAATTTTGAATGGCCTTTGTAGAAACTTTTTTTTTTGGTTGAGATCATGTCTAAATCGTGGTTGGACCGCTCTTAAATGCAATTTACCTATATAGTTGGGCTTAACAAAATATTTCAGTGTTGTATGTCTTTCAGACTATTTTGGTTTCTTTGTAATTTACTTGAATTCTGTCATTTGATATGCTTTTGATAATTGCATCTGTTGGAATGCTTGTTGGCAGATTTCAAGAAGATTTTTACTTGTTTTTTTCTTTAATTAGGACCTGATATTTCTCCTACTCTGTAGAATCTGTATAGGATGATAAATATCGCAAAATCGTTAAGTATCGCAAACATCTTTGCTTCAATGATTTTTGGTTTCACGTGCACGTCAAATCCTACCTGATATTTGGTTTCACATGCACCACTTTGTTAAAATCAACAAATTGTTAAAACTAAATGCATCACCATCTAACCTAAAAAGTGTGTTTTAAGCAAGTGCACAACCATCTAACCTAAAAAGTATGTTTTTTGGCCTGTAGGTGTATGCACGATTTTTTTGATCTGGTGGTGCACGATTTTTGGCCTGGGGCTGCACGAATTTTTTTGGCCTGTGGGTGTTCGATTTTCTTGACCTGTGAGTGCACGGTTTTTTTTGGCCTGGGGGTGCACGATTATTTTTGGCCTGAGGGTGCATGATTTTTTTGGCCTGGGGTGCACATGCTACAATAACCGCGCGAGGGTTATTAATATCATTCAAACAGGAAATCGATCTAACTGAATTGTTATTTTTTTGGTAAACTATGTTGAATTATTGTTCATCAAATGATATTTGCTTGTAAGTGTCCCCAACAAAAAATCTCCCCACCCATTAAGAAAAAAATGCAAGCCTCATGCTGATGTAGAGGCCTCTACAGTTTCTTTTGTGCAAAATGGCGCATACACTTTTAAAGTCAAATTTACAAATACACATACATTTTTTAAGTATTTTTTTTGTCTGTCAAAATATGGCATCATAGTTTATTTCAAATATATATATATATATATATATATATATATATATATATATATATATATATATATATATGGCATCATAGTATTCATTTCGACTAAGAGCATATTCCAGAAAATATAGCACTTGGATTTATTTGGGAATTTTAATAAATTAAAAGTTGGCTGATTGCCATCTTTCTGGTACGAGTCCACACACATGAAACACTCCATTCACAAGATAATAAGATAAAAATTCATCTGCAGTAAACTTAAAATCGAGAAACTATACATAAGGGCACAATTTAATATAACAAAAATAATATTTAAAAATAATTTATTTGAGATATAGCTACAGCTACTACTTGCTTGCCAATACTCCTGAACAAGATTAAAATACTTATTTTTCGCAAATTTAATACTCATTTTGACTTTCTGTACTGTGATGCCACCACAGATTTGGGCAATCTGAACAAATAAAAAACCTAATTGTATATGTCATGTGGCCTTCAAGTCAACTTGCAGGTATTTATCCTCGACTAAACTTATCCAATTCACACCCACTTGCTCATACAAGTAGCACTATTCATATCACTATGTTTTTATACAAATTATGAAATTATTTCAGATGAATACATATATATTACACCTTTTCTTCTTCTTTTGATTAGTTATATTTTACCCTTTTTTTTAGTTTTAGCTAACTCTATGTTATGTACTACACATGGTTGATTTTTTTTTCTTAGCACAAAGGGGGGAAACTATGCTACAAACACGACTCGTACCCAGGATCAATTGTCTAGGTAGTGAAGTGCTTTTTCAACTGAGCTACCACACTTCGTCTACACATGGTTAATTTTCACTCGAATTTCTCCTGAGCCTAGGAATTTAGAATCATTATAACAGAGCCTAGGTAAATTTTATTCATCCACACGTGTGCATCATATTGATAAGCAGCCTATCTATGGCGAGTGGGGACTGGTTGTCAGTTTGACTTCATATTTGGGTGCTAAATATATGTGGCGTGCAATATATCATTCATATACACATGAGCGTGTTGGCTGTGGCAAATTTAAAATCATTGTTTAGGGTTTAAAGTGGGAAAAGAATTGTTTGATGATGTTCTTAAAGGTAGTGTCTTTAAGTGCATCATCGCCATTCATTTGGAATCTTTTTTAAAAAAGAAAAAAAAAAGATTCAACGTGGATGGTGGATGATGCCACTGAGGGCAGTGCCCTTTAGGGCAGCAACAATGTTTTCGATAAGACTGATACACGAAATGTTATTATTTGGGATTCTAGAAGTTCTTGTTAAATCAAGAAAAAAATTAGATGAATTTGTGGAAGCATAGCTAAATCCATAATAATCAGCGCCTATTTTGATATCTGTTGGTATAATATTTCTGGGATGTATATTTGGTCTACTGAATAGGCAAAAATGACTCAATAAATAAATGTTGCCTCACAATGATGCTTACGATTTCAATGGCAATTCGTTTCCCAATATACAACGACCATGTGTAGAGCCTTAAACGCATTGTTGAATTAATGCTTATTTAATCTCCAAATTATTTATATGTTTTGATGATCAACAAAACTTGCATTTGTTATACTAATATGTCTACTTCGTATACATGGTTAGATTGACAAATTTGGGAAGACCAAATGGAAGAGCACCCAAGTTACACAATGACATTTGTGAGTTCTTAGGACAAACGATGAATTTTATCAAGAATAAAATTTAGCTTGGGCAAAAATGGATGCTATCAAGGCACAACCAAAATTAGTGTTCAACAAGTGTGAAATGATGTTGGAACAACCTTTTGTGTTGGGATGAAAACCCATGAACCAATGGTCCGTTGGTGGGTAAATTCGTTTAGAAGCCAGTTGTTGTGCATCATGGTTCTTTGATGATATCTCATGGCTAAATGATCCGAATGACGTGATTCCAAAGAAGTTGGAAAGCCAACCAAAAATACTAGATCTTTTCTTCAGATAAATTAGTTTAAATCTAAATGGACCACGGAGCAAAAAAGCTAGGAAGTTACAGAAAGTGCAGAAACCATTCAGTTTGCAGCAAGGTTGGAGCAGCTGGAGTAATTTAAGCATATCTATTTCATACCTTAATGGAACTCGATGATTTTTTGTTCACGTATAGCCAAGAGGAAGTGCTACAACTTTAATGTTTATCACTTTTCCCAAAACGAGCTTAAGGTGGTCGAAAAGTGTGTAGTTTGAGATTGTTGAAATCTGAGCAGATAGTTCCAGGCGATGGGAGTTCGCCCCGTGGGAGTTCGCCTTCGGCGATGTTCACGACTTCCTTTGGCAGAAAATTTTTAGCTGGAAATTTGGCCAGAAAATTTAGATGTCATGTAATCCTATGTCATGATATTGCCGAATGGCAATGATTACAACCAACTCCTTGCTTGACCCATAAGAGAGAATGAGACAAGTGCAGTCTGATGATGTCTTCAGTAACACAATTCATCTTGATAGTATCAGCTATCTCGAGAAAGATCCTCAGATGAAGATCAGGATATTCCACAGCTGAACCACAAAATTGATTTTGCTGCACCATATTGATCAACGCTGGATTGAGTTCGAATTGTTTGCATTGATTGTCTTGTGAACAATTCAGTAGTAGTTGTTATTGACTATATGTTTGAAGTGATCCTTAATAGCCAATGGAGCCTCGTTGTTTTCTTGGTTTCCAGCCATTTGTTTGAGTTTGTCTCTCTTTGCTTTATGTAATTGTCAAGCAGTTACCAAATGTAAGCAATTCAAGACTCCTTGATCGTCGCATAAAAAGCAAAAACCAAGAGGAAACAACAATATTCAATTTCAAAATAAAATAAAATAAAACTCTAAATTAAAATTAAGATTAAGTTGTCACAATATTAGAATGAACTAAATTATTCAATCTCCGGCAACGGCGTCAAAACTTGTTGCGTGCAAATCCTAACGCAAGTGTACGATATCAAATTTAATATAGGATTGAAGTACGAATGTCGATCCCATATATAGTATTTTAAGTTCAAAGTAATGAATTAGAATAACCTTAACTTTATTTAGAAAATAAAGTAGAGTTGTTGAGTGTCAATTAAAGTAAAAGTACTAACAAACAATTGCAAAGTTGAGAGAACTAATAGGAGATGAGTTTTATATGTTCGATTTCACTTGATTATCAACTATGTTCTTTTATGATCAATTGTTATATTATAGATTATGTAGTTTATTAGCCAAGAACTCTTAATTGTTTTTACTCCTTTTCTCAAGTGATAATTAAAAGTTATTATTCAGTAATTGATCGTAGATAGAATAATATCTTGATATCCCTATCTACGATCAATTATTGAATAATATGTTTAGAACAATAATTCCATTAATGAAGTCAATAGAGTTATATGCCTAGCGAACTATATAAACATCGACAATGTGTTTTCCTATGATTCTATTCACAATCTTCTCTCCCGAGTGATAGATTATAAATAAAATGATTCGATCATTGAGCAGTTAATTAAATCGCAAGCAAAGCTACATTGTTCCCGTAGAAATAACAACTTAGTTCACGACGAAAATAAGAAAACACATAGACATGGTCTTATAATCAATAAACGAATCTGAGAGAAAGAGATACAAAATCAAGAGCGAATCTCTGTCCCCAGATGTAAACGCCTTCGTCTCGTGTTGAATATCGCCCCTTGAATGAGTGGTCGTCGTCTCTCTATTCTGCTTACTAAACCCTATTAACAGTCCCTTAAGACTTGGCTTAAGCCTCCTATTAAACCCTAGTCGTAAAATAACTTAACAAATACAAGTGGTGTTAGGGAGCTGGTGTCGCAGCGATCAATCGCCGCACATCTTCAAAATTTCCAGATTTTTCCTCCTTCAGCGATCGGTCGTTATCAACATCGATGATCAATCGTTGACTCTTCTGCCTTTGGCACTAGGGCGGCAACAACAATAGTGATCGATCGCTGGATGACCTTTGACAACTCTGTCTTGAGCGATCGGTCGCTGATTCATCTGGTATTGGGACTATGTGTGTAGATTTATTTTTCAAAGTATTGGCATTCATGTAGCGATCGATCGTTGAGGCCAATATATGGTTTCCCCTTTTCTTCCTTCATTTCTTCTTCTTTTGACTCGGTTCTACCTTTTTATTATCATCATGTATTTTCGTCTTTTAGAAGTCATTTTTGTCCTGATTCCTGAAAAACATAAAACAAACACAAAAACACATAATTCCGATCGAAAACCAACAATAATCTAAATAAATTGTAGAAATTATAAGTGAAAAAACAAACTTATCAATTACAGCAAGCATAATCTGAAATCATCGCATTATTAGTCAGATTGATGCTTGATGTATTTGTACTCGTAAGTTTTCATCAATGAAAATTTTTATTTATGACGTCTATTCATTTATTTTGAACTGAAGACTTAATTATGAGATTGTTCATATATTTTGAACTAATGACAAACAAAAAGACTCAAAAAAATTAATTCATTTATTCAAATTACTTGGTTTTGTCATCACCGAAAATGAGACAATTGTTAGTACCACATTTCGAAGATGACAAAACAGAGCAAATCGGACCAATGACATTGGAGCTGACAAAACAGATAGAAAGATCGGATCGATTAAACGTGCCGATGAAGAAACCAAGATGAATAAATACCGAGCTTATCAGACCAAAGATCTAATACAATCCGACCAAAGTAATAACGGTTATTTAATGATGCATTAAATGGTAAAAAATTACAAAATCTTTGTCTTGGGTTAATAGTCATCGATTGCTAAGAGTTTTCCCTCAGAAAAGGTATAAGATAAAAGAGTAGTTCACATAATAGTACACAAGGAAAGGTACGAGACATAAAAGTCTTAAATAGTAGCCAATACTGAAGACTGCATAATACGAGTTGCATACTTTCGGAAATTGAAGATGACAGAGTATGAAGTTGCATATTTAGGAAATACTGATGTTCAGAAATCGTCTATATAAGGATGCAAAATTCAGGACACAACATAAATCTATTAACTGAGTATGGATAGAAGAGCGGATTACTTTGTAACTGTCAGATAGATTGTGTCTGAACATGTTGATAAGTTGAATTATGCTAGGAGTTTCAGTCTAGTAGTGAATTCAGCTGAATTGAGATTGTACAATAGGATGGTATAGTTCAAAGCCTTCTAGTGGAATCATTCCTGAATAAGGAAGAATATGAAACATAGAAGGGATTTCCTTCGAATTTCCAGAAACAAATCGTGATCATTACTTTACTGCATTATTTATTATCTAGCTGTCATCAGATCGAAATCTGTAAGCAGAGCAGACTTATTTCGCACTCTCCAAAATACTTTCAAAAGTAGTCTGCGAAGCTTATCTAATTGAGAAATTGATCTCAACTGTTAACAGATGAAATCGAGCTCATATTTAATTAAAGTAGAAAAATATGTAGAGTGTTTATTCACCCTCTTCTAAACACTCTCAGTTGATCATAACATAATCTACATGAACTTATTGTAACACTTATTGGTAGAGATTCAAGCTCTAGACAATTCAACACTTTGATATATTTTTGGTTTTTGTCCCTTAAGTAGTCAAAGTTAAGTCTTTATATGGTAATTTGTAACTTTTTTTGTTTTGTTTTTAGTCTTATTTCATGAAAATACTGATGTTATGGACGGAGTTATGGATTTTCTCAAGGGGAGGCAAAAAAACTTTTCAAAATAATTAATAATTAAAAAACTTGAAAACATAGACGGAGCGTATTGATATTTACTCAAACAATGATAGTAATAATATTTATTATATTTGACATAAGTTTATAAGAAAATTAATTCTAAAAACCAATAGTGTAATAAAAATTCAAAAAATGGGAATTATTAATTAAGAATTAGAAGTAGCCAAAGTTTCCAATATCACATTCTTAACGAATTTCAAAGAACTAGTATTATCTTCATAATACATTTAAAAAAAATTAAAATCACGTTTCTTATCTTACTATATTATAATGCATAAGCCCCTTATAATAACTACCTTGGTATGGCAAATTTGAATTTACCAAACTACCCCTCCAATGATTTGTCGTGGTTTTTTGTTGCATCTTTTGAATTGTAATATTAACCAATGTATATGTCTCATTTATTCGTTACACGAATCAATTCATATGCATTATATATTACGTTACACACGCAACGCATGTGCGTCGTCTACTAGTTATTAATAATGAGCTCATATGTATAGAGAAATAAGAGGAGTTTTGATGTGGAAGCTCTTGATAATTCATTTACATTGTAGGTATACAAGGTGAAAGGCTTGAGTTAAGCCTGAGATTAAGCTACCGTATAATTTCCTAATAGGACTACAATTATACCTATGTGTACAACAGATTGCATAATGTTTAGTTGTCCTTGATTGCATTGATTTGGGAGAATTTACAGCTTTCCTTATATCCCCCTCAAGATGGAGGTTCCATCGGTAACTCCAATCATGGAACGTAAATCTTGAAATCTTTGTCGTGAGAGTGCTTTTGTGAGTAAATCATCTAATGGTCTAAAGTATAGACATGGCTGACAGTGATACGTCCATTCTTTACAAGATCACGAACGAATAATAGATCAATTTCAATATGCTTCATCAGGGTATGCTGAATTGGGTTAAGCTAAACTGAGTGGCTCAAATATTGTCGCAGAAGACCTGTTGTGTTGGCATGAGGTTATTTCCGATTTCATTGAGAAGAGAATGAAGCCAAACTGTCTCGGAGGTTGCCGTAGATAAAGCGCAGAATTCAGCTTATGTAGAGGACAGGGAAACACCTTTTTGCTTGCGAGCAGATCACGAAATTGGGTTTGAACCAAGGAATGTGATGAAGGCTGTTGTTGATACTCTTGTATCAGTGTCAACAACCCAGTCTACATCGACAAATGTGACTAGCTTTAGTTTACTGCTTGATCGTAATTCCATGGAAGATAGTGTGCTTGAGATATCTTAAGAGTCGATTAACGGCGAAGGCAATGTCAGGTCTTGTGAGACATAGGTATTGCATGGCGCCAATGATTCTTCGGTAGGCAGTACTATCAGCGGGTTCTGAGCCATCATCTAGAGTGAGATGCTTGCTGGTGGAGAGAGGTGTTTGTATTTCTTTTGCTCCATGCATTGAAGTTTTTGTGAGCAAGTCAAGGATGTATTTGTGCTGCGAGAGGAATACACCGTTGGGTGTAGGGATGACTTCAACACTTAGAAAGTAATGGAGAGTGCCCATGTCTTTAACAAAGAATTTGTTGCTGAGTTGGTTGATGATACAGGTGACAAAAGCGGATGTATTTCCTGTTATAATTATGTCATCAACATAAACGAGACAATATCATAAGACATTGTTAGATGAGTGTATAAAGAGTGATGAATCCGTGGCGGAGTGCATAAAACCAAGGCCGAGTAGTGCATCTCGAATTGCCTTGTACCATTGGCGTAGAGCTTGTTTCAACCCATAGATACTTTTCTTTAGTTTACAGACAAAGTGTGGCTTGGATTGGTCTTCGAAGCCTGGAGGTTGATGCATGAACATGGTTTCATCGAGGCTGCCATGAAAGAATACATTATTTATGTCAAGTTTCCTGAGTGACCATCCATTCATGACAACAAGGGAGATGATGAGCCTTATGGTTGCTGGTTTTACAACAGGACTGAAAGTCTGTGAGTAATCGATTCCTGGTCGTTGGTGGAAACCTTTAGCAACAAGGCGAGCTTTGTGCCTATTGATGGTGCCATCAGGATTCCTTTTGATGCGGAAGACAAATTTGCAGCCAACAGGTTTTGTCCAGAAGTAGGGGGAACAAGCTCCCAAGTACCATGATTGATCGAGGCTGTAATTTCTTCGGACATGGATGTGCGCAACAATGGGTTTTTCAGTGCTTGACTAACACAAGTGGGTTCAAAGGATTCAGGTAGGGGATGTTTAGTGGTGGTGTGAAATTGCTTTGGACGAAAAATATGGTTCATGGACCTGGTAGTCATTTGATGATTTCGTTGAGAAGCAATTTGAGGATGAGAGTTTACCTGTGTGGGTGAGGGAACCACGGGGATGTATCGTTCCAGAGGAGGAAGATGATTCTCTTCTTCTGCAGGTGTGATCATGGCGCAGGTGGAGGCTGGTTTGCTGGAGGTTTTATGCGCAGAGATTTCCAGAGAAGCTGGGTGGTATCTCGGTGTCGTTTGGGATTGGAACTAGTGGTGTTTGTTTTTCAGGATACATGTTCTCATGAAAGGTGACGTGTCGAGACACATATAGACGTTGTGTTAGTGTGTGATAACAAAGATAAGCGCTTTGGGATGTAGAGTAGCCTAAAAACACAGACTTGGGTTGAAGTTTGTTATTGTTATAAGGTTTAAGCCAAGGAAAACATAAGCAACCTAATGATCTAAGTTTAAGATAATTTGGTGCTTCGGAAAATAGGCTTTGAAAGGAAGATTTGAATCAAGAATGGGTGATGGTAGCCTGTTTATGAGATACGTTGCAGTAGCAAACACAAAGGACCAGAATTTTGAGGAAAGACCTGCTTGATTGAGTAGTGTTTTTCCTGTTTCGACAATATGTCTATGGCGGCGTTCCGCCATTTTGTTGGGGTGTGTGTGGTGCTGTGGTGTAATGGCTAATGCCATGTTTTGTAAGAAAAGGGTTGAAGGGCAACGAATTCTCCTCCATTATCAGAGTATAAGCTCTTGATTTTCATGTGGAATCGAGTGTTAATCATTTTATGAAATTGTGGGAAAATGATTTGGACATCAGATTTATTTTGAAGTGGAAAGAATGAAGCATATTTGATGAAGTGATCAATGAGAATAACATTGTATTTGTATCATTGAATGCTTGTTTTTGGGGATGGGCCCCAAACATCTGTATAGATTAAATCGAAGGGGGAAGAGCTTGTGAGTCCATGTTTATGAAAAGGCAATTTATGAGATTTATTCATTGAACAAGAAATACAATCTTGAGCAGTAGAAGAATTTTGGGCAACAGGAAGTGAAAAACAATTGATGATCTTTGTAACTACTTTGGAAGAGGGATGGCCGAGACGTTGATGCCATCCATGTATTGAAGTGCATTCATGGACCATGGACCATGGCTAGTGGTTGGGGAGTACTTGGTTGTGGCGGTGGGTATATGCCATTCTCACATTTGCCTTGGAGAAGAGTTTCCTTCGTCCTCTGGCCCTTGACAAAGAAAACAGCAGGATGAAACTCAAGAAAAACATTATTGTGTTCTGTAAAATGATGCAAGGAGAGAAGATTTTTTGCAATGGTAGGGACACAAAGCCTGTCGTGAACTTGAAAGTTTCGTTTGGGAAAGGGCGAAGTGAGAGAACCTGAGTGGGTGATTTTTAAACCTGAACCATCTCCAACAAGCACCTCATCGGTGCCATCGTACTCCGAGTGCAGCTGCAGATTGGAAAGTTGAGAGGTGATGTTGTGAGAGCGGTGGAGTCAATGAGCCACCACTGATCTGGGCTGGAATTTGTATTTGTGTAGTTGGCTGAGGCTTTGCGAGATTGTAGTGTTAGCATTAGATGCCCTACAAGCCAATGTGCCAATTGTTGGCCCGTTGGACCATAATAACCATAGCCAAATAAATGACCCAAACTCCTATAAATATATGTTCATCTCTAGGGTTAAGAAGTTTGGTCCTCTCTATACACACTCTCATAGAAAAGCCGACATCACACTAGCACTGGTGTTGTGCTTGTAGATCTGGTCAGGTTGGTTGGACTCGAGGGTGACCGCTATCAGATTTACATCGGTGAACGGTAATTCCTTTTCGTGCATTAATATTCGATATTTGCATGTTAATATATGAATCAGGCGCGATCGACCGTCCCCGGGTCAGATCTGTTGTTGTATTATTTCCGCTGCGTTTGGATCTGGCGCCGGGGCACGGAAACCCAACAGTGGTATCAGAGCCAGGTTGCGTTTTGGTTCATGTATTTGATAATTAATTTTTTATTAGATCGTTTCCGATTAATCTAATCGTATTTTTCAGAAATTTGGATTCGGAAAAACATAGAAATTGAATTAAAAATTGTTTTTAATTCTTGAACCACCGCCGGAAATTGCATGACTGCCGGAAATTGTATGGCCGGCCGCGGCCGCAGGCTGGAACCGCGGCGTCGGCGGTGGAGGGTGTCGCCTCCATACGCGACGTTGATGGATTGGCTGCGGCGTGGTAGTGACGCCGCGAAGTCGAAAATCTCATGGCCATGGATTCTGCAAATGTTGCAGTCGAAAATCGCATGGACTCTTCGATTACTCTTCTCGTTAATGGGCGCGGTTATGACCGGCAATCCAGCGACGAGAGTGAGTCGTGGGCGGCGTAGGGGCGTGAGGCTGCGCAAGGCTTTAAACCCTAACCCTAATTTTCCATTTTGGGGAAGATGGTGAACAGTAATTTCGGGCCAATATTTAAAAAAAAAAAATTATATATATTTGTAAATCCGAAAATGTGATAATTTTTGGGGTTGAAATTGCATTTTTAATTTTGGATCCAAATTGTTTGGAGTCCATAAATTATTTGGGTCATTTTAGATGTTTTGTCCGGATATTATTTTTGAAATAATAAATCATAATATTTAATTTATTAAAAATGTAATTTTTAATTTATTAAATGTAAAATGGAGATTTTACAATTAGTTGAAAATTTAATTAATTGAAAATTGAATGAAAATGTTTCATTTAATTTGTTATTTTTATTTTTTGGCTAATATTATGATTTGAGGTAAAATAGTGATTTTACCAAGTAATTGAAATTTAATTAATTAGAAATTAAATGAAAGTGTTTCATTTAGTTTGTTAATTTTATTTTCGATTAATATGATTTAAAGGTAAAATAGAGATTTTACCAATTATTTGAAATTTAATTAATTAGAAATTAAATAAAATGGTTTTATTTAATTTGTTAATTTTATTTTCAATTAATGATGCGATTAGTGGGAAACGATAGAATAAATTAATTATTGTGCTCTAATTACATGTGATGTAATTAGTACAATTACATATGATGTAATTGTTTAGTTTTAATGTTTAATTACATATGTTGTGATTGCATGATGGATGATTACGGGCCTTGACCAATGTGTTTAGGTGAATGTTTAGGTTTTTATTGTTTCATTATTATTGTGATTTTTGGTTATCAGGCCTGCGAGTCTGCTCTCTCTATTTTCTGATGTATCCCTCCCCTCTCTTGTTTGCATGATTTAAATGTAAAATCTTTAGAATTAGTGGGAGATCGAGATTGAAGACGGAGCACCAAGGATCAAGACATGTATAATGGAAGCAAAAATGTAATAGGATTGCATTACATACCTGCATCACCTTAGACAGACTTGTGATCCACGTATGGCTCACGTGGATCAATTAGGAAAAGGCCGTAATCGTCCATATTTATTTTTATTATGCATGTGATGTATGATAAGTGTTTGTTTGTATGTTTTATTAGTACAAATGATTGCATGAATAAAACATAGTTGCATGAATCCGGCAAACAAACAAACAAACAAACAAACAATTGATGAGATTTTAAAATAAATTAAATCCCTCTTTTGAATATGATTCAAAACTTTTAATATCAAACTGAAAAGGGGAGCTCAAAAGGGTTTGTTGCTTCCTGTCTTCCATCAACAGTTAAGCCATGTGACGCTACTTGTGTCATATTGCCTTACTCACCCACGTGGGGGGCATCTGGCATGGGAAAGCTGTGCGTTTAACTGCCACTTAATTAAGGGTGTGGTTATGTTAACCTTCTAGATTACTCACCCACGTGGGGTCTTTTGGGCGTGACATTTCCATCTGTGGGATGGGTTAGTTTGACGTGAGAAGGCATAATTGTCCTGCCCACGTAGGGTTATGCCAATCGCGAGACAAATATCTTGGGGGTTGCATATGATGCAATTGTGATCTACCTTTAGTATCATGAAGCCGGTGGGCCCACGTCCGGGGTTTTCATGAGCTAGTTGGACTCCAAGTCCACTAAGAAAATGTGATTTTCCGTTCATTTGTCATGAGGGTGATGAATTCGAAAAATTTAGTGGGAGCATTCAATAACTAAAGTCCATAGTTTTTGAATTAATTAATAATCAGACGGTTTGCATGTATTTTCTGTTTATTCTCAGTATTGTGATTGCCGTGAATCCGATTGCATCAATTCTCGATACAAACAAAGTAACCGCACCAAATTATTCTGATTGACTATTAATTTTAAAATAGTGCTTGCTTCTAAAAGGTGGCTATATACCCTTATTGGGAGCCTCATGTTGAAGTGTCTCCCGGTTCGTCTCATGAAGAGATTGCCACACTTGAGAAGTGATGGGACGATAATCTCTCGGCTAGGTGCTATATGATAGCATCAATGTCACCAATGAGTTTCAACACAGATATGAGAAACTAGTTCACATTACTGATATTTTCCAACACCTACAAATGTTGTTTGGTGAACGGACACGATTACTGAGACTCGTGACTTCAAAAGAGCTATTTTCATTTCACATGCAAGATGGGGCTTCGGTCTATGAGCATGGTGTAAGAAAAATATCTCTTCTTGATAAATTGGAAAATCTGAATGTGATAATACCTCATTAACTGGCTGTAGATTTGATCTTATAGTAAAAATGTTGGAAACTCGTGAGTCCTTGATTCAAAAGAAGAAACGTGTTCTTCTTGTCGAATCTTCTACCAATGGTATTTCAAGGATAAAGAAGAGGAAGGGAAATGGTTCCCAATCTCAAAAGACGAAAAAGGATATAGTAGCAACTATGAATGGAGAGGCATCTATGTTTTCACTGCTGGTCACTGGCGCAAAATTGTAAGGAATACCTAGACTAGAAGCGTTCTAGAAAGGGTATGTTTTATATTAAAATTAAATGGTTCTATTGGTTCTACTTCTTTGGTATATGCTGCCAGTTGTGCTCGCATTTTTGCAAAGAGTTGCATGTGATGTGAAGAAGTAGAGAGCCCTAGGAAGGTGAAACCTACCTGAGGCTAAGCATTGTAGCAAGAGTTGTTGCAAAGGCTATTTGAAACATTTATTTAATATAAAATCTTGAACTTGTTAGGAACTGGTTTGAGCAATTATTCATTTGTTCTAGATTTAATCATGAACATTGTTCCTATTTTGATAGATAATGATATTCTTTTAAATATGCGAATGTGATTTGCAGTATTTTTACGAATGCATGTTTTATTGAATCTGGTGAACTTATGAATGATTAGTATGATTATATTCAAAGAATATAAAAAGAATGATGACTTAAATCCAACATATATTTAGCATATGCTGAATGTCCAATGAATTTGATTCATATGGACGTATGTGGAGCACTAAATGTTAGTGCAAGATGATGTTGAGTTAAAGAGAATGTGATTCTCTCTGAGTAACTCTCTAAAGGTACATATTTGTTGAATATAATTCATACCAATGCAGTGACCAAAACTCCATATACGATATGGACTGAAAAATAATCAAAATTTTTATTTTGAGATTGTTCTGCTTATGTGAAGCAGCCAGTGGGAGATGAGTTGGATAGTTGATCCATCTTATGTTATTTTGTGTAAATTATATTATCAATTGCAGGCAAAGAGTTTGTTTCGCAAGTGCAATCTTTCTAGAGAAAATGTTTCTATTAGAAAGGATGACAAAATAATATAACTTGAAAGGGTTCAAGAACCACAAACCACTAGAAAAGTGAAAACAATGAAATTAATTTAGTCAATCACAACCTTTGATTTACACACACCAAGGATATTTGAAAATGTTTCAAGAGCTCCTGATAGAATGAATCTACTCCTTGAAAGTAGTCAAGAAATAGACCATGGATATGATCCTTGGACTTTCAAGGAGGCGATATCAGATATTGATTCGGGACATTGGCAAGATGCCATGAAATCTGAAATGGACTCCATGTACTCCAATAAGGTATGGGCCTTAGTAGATCATCTTTGGGAATTGTTCCCATTGGCTGCATGGATTTACAAGTGAAAGCTTGGAGTGGATGGGAAGGTAGTGACCTTCAAAGCTTGACTGGTGAGAAACAGTTATTCTCATAGGCAAAGAGTTGTTTATGAGAAAATTTTCATCGGTTATGATGCTATAGTCTATTTAAATTTTATTAGTTATATCTTTATATTATGAATATGAGATATGAGTAATAGATGTAAACACAACATTTCTCAGTGGTGGCATTGAGGTAGAAATGTAGCAGCCAAACGTGTTTACAACTTCTTGGAGTGAGAAAAATGTTTTCAAACTCCAGAGGTCCATTTATGGGCCTAAGAAGGCATCCCAAAGTTTGAACCTCCGTTTGATAACATCATCAAAGTGTTTGGTTTTGTTAAAAATCCGGAAGTGACATGTGTGTGCAAAAGGGTTAGTGGGAGCATGTTACATTTGTGATGCTTTAAGTTGATTATATCATACTCATTATGAATGGTATTGGATTAATCAATTAAAGCACGATCATCTACTAATTTCTCCATGTAAGATTGGGGGAAGCGTCATACGTGTTTAGCGTAAGGATCTATAGGGATAGATCTAAAGGATGCTTGAGATATCTCAATCTACGTACATAAACACTGTGCTAAAAGGGTTTAGCATAGAATAGTCGAAAAACGAGTTACTTCATAATATGTCATAGTATTCATCTCTCAAGTCAATATGTTTTAAGATTGATGAGGAGAGAGAAAAGATGACATTGGTACCTTATATTTCTACTTTAATAGCATAATGTATGTTATGTTATGTACTTGGCCTGATGTATGTTCTTAGTGTAATGAGCAAACATCAGACAGATCCCGGTGAAGATCACTGGAAAATTGTGAAAATAATCATCAAGTGCTTATGAAGAACTTAGGATACGTTCATGATTTTTGGATCTGTAAGTGGAGAAATAAAAGTTGAAGTCTAAGCTGATGTTGTTTTTTCAGTCGGATGTAGATGATACCATATCGATGTTCGGATTTGTATTTAAGCTCAATGATGGTGATGTCTCTTGGAAACGTTCCAAGCAAGACATCACTTTGGATTCCACCACTGAAGCTGAATACATTGCAGCATACGATGCAGCAAAGAGGCAGTTTGGATAAGAAATTTCATCCAAGAGTTGGGTGTAATTTCTAGTGCGATTGACACAGTCCCTAGTACTGTGACAACATTTGAGCTATTATGAATAGCCAAGATCTCATCAGTATCCAAACATATATTGAGAAAATATCATCTAATGAGATAGATGGTAGACGCGACATTATTATCGAGAAAATCGCTTCAACAGAAAATATAGCGAATCCACTGACAAAGCCTTTACAACGATTGGTGTCTGTCAGACATCTTGGGAAGATGGTCTTAAGACACATGAGTAGTTGGCTTTGAGAAAGTGAAAGATATTGTTGTCTACATGATTAAGTAAATCAATAGTTGATTGATTGTACTTATAATCTTATTATGACAAATCTTTGTTTGAATATTAATATATATGGCACTTCTTCATCTGTTTACCCATGCATCTTGATGTATTGATGAAGTCCTTGAAGTTGCTATAGTCCATAGAATGTGGTTACGCATATGATGGTGACCATGAAATACATTCTCGACTGCGATTTCTAAATTTCCTGGTCGATGAGCCTTCGAGAATGGGATATCGATATATGCTCGCTAGAGACTGGTATTCATGATGTGTCTAGTGTAGAGCGCCGCGCTTCATCGGCGTTGGCTTGGAGAAGTCAGCACACATGAATAGGTGCTCATTAGGAATGAGTTCACTGAACGACCCTACTCGAAATTCTATAAGTGGTTACCATTTGTCGAGTATAGAATTTCTAGTCATAGTTGTGCACCATTACTCCTCATGACCCGAGGCGTCATTGAGGTCTTGATAGATAGCTGTGTACTTTGATTTAATGACTGATCACATGTGGGTCATAAAGTCATTATTTTGGGTATTCAGTGATGCTGTCAGAGGCCTATGATTGTCGTTGGGGATTCACCACTGGTCTTGATGAACTAGGATGTCCTATGTGTTTTTCTATATATGATTCGAGGAATCTCTGGCCAGAGTGGGTAGTGCTTGTGAAAAATGAGTTTTTCATATACGCACACAATGAATCATATAACGTGAAACAAATACATAGTTATTGAAATCATAATGGGTCTCGATCAACCAATGCCCTAGATTCAATCGGGACATATTGAGTGAAAGGAATGTACTGCACGCTAACTATGACTGACAGGTTCTCGTACGTTGCTAGTCATTTGTATCTAGGTCTTCGTGAAGCACAGATGCTAGGCGCTACCCACGATCGGTAGGTTGTGCTGGAATTATATTTCAGCCATTGTCTATTAAAAGGAGTTTAATTGGCAATGGGGCATTCAGGGTAAGCCCAAGAAGTTGTTTAACTTCTAAAATCACAAAGGTTGTGATCCTACTGCTATGATACACTTGAGCCTCGCTGGGTCACAATCAACCGGCCGCTGATCTATTGATGAGAATTGAGACTTAAATGTTAAGTGCTCATATTGAGTGATTTAGAAGAGATGAATTTAATTTCTGAAAGCTCCTCACTTTAGTGGAGTTTCTATATTTGAGAATGTTTCATCTATAGAAAGTTCTAAAATTAAAACATTTGATATATTTATGTTGCATAATTATGTACTTTGGTAGTACGTCAAGTTATTCAATTTGATTGAATTACTTGGTTATGAGTTTGCAGTTTTGTGTTGGCTTTTGGGCAAGTGGGAGATTGTTAGCATTAGATGCCCTACAAGCCAATGGGCCAATTGTTGGCCCGTTGGACCATAATAACCATAGCCAAATAAATGACCCAAACTCCTATAAATATATGTTCATCTCTAGGGTTAAGAAGTTTGGTCCTCTCTATACACACTCTCATAGAAAAGCCGACATCACACTAGCACTGGTGTTGTGCTTGTAGATCTGGTCAGGTTGGTTGGACTCGAGGGTGACCGCTATCAGATTTACATCGGTGAACGGTAATTCCTTTTCGTGCATTAATATTCGATATTTGCATGTTAATATATGAATCAGGCGCGATCGACCGTCCCCGGGTCATATCTGTTGTTGTATTATTTCCGCTGCGTTTGGATCTGGCGCCGGGGCACGGAAACCCAACATGTAGTTCCGGATAATTCTTGGCAACATGGCCTTGTTGCTCACAGTATTGACACTTGGGTGTGTATCTTTGTTAATAAGAGTTGCGTGGTCTGGGCTTGGAATCACTTTTCTGGTTGAGAGAGAAAGAGGACTACTGTTTTCGAGGGCCCCTAAAATCTTTGCGTTGAGTGTTATTGGCAGTAATCACCATGGATTGGGTGCGGTTTTCAAGCCTCTTGAGATAGGACTCATGTCCGATGAGAAGATCGTGGAGTCCTTCAAAGGGGAGGGATGATTTTCGGGCACGTATTGGTGCGATGATGTCTTTGTACTCATGACCTAGACCATTTAGGACATATAGTGTAATGTCATCAGTAGAAAGAGGAACATCGATGAGTGCCAATTCATCAGCAATAGTTTTAACAGAATGAAGAAATTCTGTGACATTGCGTGAACACGCTGAATGAGAGTGTGATCCTCCTTGAGTTGCATGACTCGTGTCCTGGAATGACTGGCATAAAGCTTGGTCAGCTTGCTCCGGGCTTGAGAGGATGTTTTTGAGCCTGCAATGAAGGGTATCACAACGTCTGTCATATCATTCAGGATTAGTTTATCCTGTCAAAACCACTGATTGTATGTTTTAGTGAGGGCAGCATCAGGGTTCGTGGTTGAAGGTCGGGATGGGCATGGTATGGTGCCATCAACATATCCATATAGATCATAGCCGAGAACGAGAGATTCAAATTGCACATGCCAGGAGGGATAGTTTTCGGGGTTGAGTCTAGTAGTGATCTGTTGATGGGCATTGATAGCCACCGGAGAATGAACAGGTGGGGCAGCGGAGGATTCAAGGTTGGAGGTGGACATGGTGGCAAACTGGAAAGTGAAAGAGGAACTGATGGATCTGGATTGGTCTCGTGAGAGATTAAAGCCTGAAACCATATAGGGAAATAAGAGGAGTTTTAATGTGGAAGCTCTTGATAATTCATTTACATTCTAGGTGTATATACAAGGTGAAAGGCTTGAGTTAAGCCTCAGATTAAGCTACCGTATAATTTTCTAACAGGACTATAATTACACCTATGAGTACAACAGATTACATAATATTAGTTGTCCCTGATTGCATTGATTTGGGGGGATTTACAGCTTTCCTTATAATATGAACACAAGCCAATTCAGACTAAAACAATGTTTAAATAATAAAATAAAACTAAACAAAGTTGGTTAATCGATCATAGATTTAAAAAAAAAAAACGAAAACAAAATTAATTGAAAAAATGAGAAGTATCCTTTCGAAAAAGTGAGAAATATTGTAACAATACTCACCAAATCAAATAAAACAATTAAGTTAACAAATTATTTGAATTAATAAACAAACTAAAACTAATATATAACAAAGAAAACTCACATTAAATCCTCAATAATTCTAAAGAAATATATATATATATATATATATATATATACCTTCTTGCTCGTGGGTTTGATGGATGCAAACCATCTTTCGTATGTTTTTTGCAGTGAGCAGTATGAAGGTGTTAATCATGTTTTCTTTGAATGTTGCTTCAGTGATTCTATTTGGAAGAATGTCGTTTAAGTGACTTGTTTCTATTCGGTGTGTCATAATCAACATTTACCCAACTTTATTCAGCACTTGGTTTTAAAAGATCAAGGGATTGTGTCAGGTGCTTGGGGTGCGATTTTGTGTTTCTTGGAGCATATAGAATCTGCGTAATAATATTATTTTCAAGAACGAGTCGAGCAACTTTGACGCTTTGGTGGATGTCATAAAAAACCGTTTATGGCTTTGGTTCCATGCTCACATTCCCGGTGGTTTCCCATCTTGGTTCATGAACCCAATAATCTGCTTAGAATTTATGCTGGCTGCTTAATTTTAGTCTGTTGCGGCCTGCGGGGCTGCGTTTATTGATTTCTTTTGTGATTTTTTGTTGATGTGTTTGTTCTTTGTTGGTTTTTGGTACGATTGTTCTAGTTTTTTATTTGAAGATTACATTAAATCTGATATATAATATATATAGCTAGCATTTGCTACGAGTACCATGTTTTACTCAAGGGCTGTGATGCAAAATAACTTTCGTATCTTAAACATACTCCAAACCGAACATGAGAAGAAAATTGAAATGGAAATAAAAAGCTGTAATTAGAAATTGTTATGTTTTATAATGCAATGCACAAAGGGGAAGAGCAACTTGACAAAGTGTTGAAACAATAATTTTACACAAACCTTGCAGGAAACCCTATATCCGACTCTTGCCAAAACAGGACATACATAGATATTTGACAATGTTAAACACAGGAGACCAATTCCCAACACAACAAAACACTATCACAACGGAAAGACATAAGAATCACCAATTCATTGTTTGATGCTTTCAGGAAACATTTTCAATAATATAAATCCATTCAACACTCGCATCCGCTCGACCTTTGCTGACTGCTGCTTCCAACGTCAATTGTGTCGGGCAAATATCTTCAGCAGCACGAACAATTTTCCAAAAAATTAATACATAATCAAGTAAAAGAAGCTAATGTGTTTGCCATCAAACTTCAAGGATCATTCTGTAACCACAGATCTTATTTTCATTATTGTGTTTCATTTCTTGATCTATGCATGACGACAAACGACACGAGTTTATTCAAGTACTTTTCTGGAACAACAAATGACTATCTGCTAGGACGTTAATGCATATATTTCCCTCGCAGTGAATGGTCATAATTCAAAGAATACTTCAATTCAACTCAAAAGAAATCTAATGCACTTACATTTCTTCTTCTTCTCCAGTCTTCAGAGCATTCTTTGCAATAACCTGGAAAGCTTCTTCAATATTGGTGCCTTCCTTGGCAGAAGTCTCAAAGTAGGGAATATTCCCTTTCGAGGCACACCAAGCCCGAGCCTTTTTCTCAGATACCTGTGCCATGCAAATGTGAAAGCACACACACTTTTCAATCCCAAGTAAAGTTTATAGCTTCAACAATCAAACCGTGATAAGCATCAGTACAG
This sequence comes from Haberlea rhodopensis, assembly GCA_907163345.1. NCBI lineage: Eukaryota > Viridiplantae > Streptophyta > Magnoliopsida > Lamiales > Gesneriaceae > Haberlea > Haberlea rhodopensis. Next base: position 6,668,565 of record CAJQUN010000021.1, on the reverse strand, counting down.
TAAAGCTATTACTTTATCAGCCATCACCACCCCTCCAGTAAACCACGAGATCAACCACCCATCCCCAGCCCTACCCGTTAGCCCAAAAATGAAAACTTCCAGCTAGAGGCGGCAAAACGTGCGGGATGTGCAAAAACGTGCGCCCGGCACTGTAGCGTTCCGTGCCAGGTTTTGAGGCTGGTCCCGGCACGGCCCACTATGATTTTTTAAAAAATTTTAAATATATAATTGGTTTAAAAATTTTGAAAAAAAATTAATTCTGAGGGCTGACGGGTCATGCCCGTTACTGTACTAAAACGGCCCGTGACAGATGGACCTGCCCATTTGCCACTTCTACTTCCAGCCATCCATATCAAAAAAATATGTACACATGAAATAGCAAAAATCCATGTAAAACATTCATGTTAATTTATGAGTTACCAACACTTGGATAATCAAATATTTGTCTTCTGTGTATAGAACTCCCCTCGAGGAGTTCCTCTGCATAATAGGGAGAAAGGCTTTGCCGAAGAAAGTGTAAAAGGAAAAAGACAAGCATCAAAGCAAGTATAGAGAGAGAGAGAGAGAGAGAGAGAGAGAGTACCACTCTACTGTTTCCACCATCCACATCGATCTTGTTACCAATCACAACAAATGGAAAATTTTCTGGATCCGATGGACTTGCCTGCAAACAACTTTTCCAGTTTTGTTAGTATTTTCCATCTCTTCAATTAAGTGATCAAGAATAGAAAACATCATAATGAAGAAGCTTTCTTTATCAAATACATCATAACTATTGTTAACCAAATGAATTGCATAAAAAATCGATTTGAAATGAGCTAAAAACATTAATAGAAATGGGGAAACTTTTGGATCTGATGGACTTGCCTGCAGAAAACTTTTCCAGTTTTGTTAGTATTTTGCATCTCCTCAATTAAGTTATCAAGAATAGAAAACATCAGAATGAAGAAGCTTTCTCTATCAAATACATCAAACTATTGTTAACCAAATGACTGCATAAAAAATTGATTCAAAAGAGCTAAAGAAATTAAAAGCCCTTGAAAATTTCAAACTATGATACTGCTATAACAGTAAATATCCTAACCAGAAGACCACCTATGCAGAGAATTAAATATGTTAAGCAGCTGCCTACGAAGTCGTATTTCATATCTGCAAGGGTTTAGCCCATGAAGGATTTGAGCCCTTTTAATTCATGGAAAGGGGGGCTTGGCAAATTTAAAATATCTATACACTATAAGGAAATATACTGGATAAATTGCATCAAAGAGTCAAATTTAGGCGAGATAAATATACATCTTATTCCTTGCAAAAAAAATGTAAATAAAATAACATCATGGCAAGATGGTTGTGCTTATTTCAGGTTGAGAGAAGATAACTAAAGGGATGTAATAATGAATTAGTTAGATACCTGAATTAGAAATTCTTCTCTCCAGTTGTTAAGATCATCAAATGATTTCATCACATTGACATCATAGACAAGCACACAGCAATCAGCACCACGGTAAAAAGCAACCCCAAGACTTTGAAACCTCTCTTGTCCGGCTGTATCCCATATCTCTTAGAAGAAAAATCAATCTTAGGACATAAAAAGTCTACATATTGACCAAGATCATGAGACACACAACTAAACATGACAAGGGACAATCACAAGACCCAAAAAAGTCACACAAATTTCATTTTTTCAGTCACATTTCAAAGGCAACTGAAAAATGAATGACTGTTGCGTTGAGATAAGATTACAGTTTCCATATCAGAAGATTTAAAGTTAGAAGCATGAAATATATCTACATTCTATTTTCTCATAATATCATGAACCAGACAAAAGATTTGATATCCTAAATCAAGGATAGAGGAAGAAGTGTTTCTTTGGATATGACCCATCTGACCCAAAACAAGTATAAAATAACAATGTTTTTCAAGTAAAGATGAGTTCTTTTGTTAATGGACCTCCTAGTTTCTCTAATAATACCACGACAAAACAAATACATCCAAACCTACCTGTAAAGTGAAGAGTCTATCCTCAAACTGCACTTCCTTAGTCAGAAAATCGGCCCCAATCGTCGCCTTGTATTGGTTGCTGAACTTCTTGTTAACATATCTTTAATCGACAGATCAAGGAAACAATACACAAATAATTAACTTGAATCTTTTCTCAAGGTAGTAAATTATGTCCAGAAAAATTCAGATATGCCTGAGAAATTGTCTTAACAAATATGAACAACTATCGAGGATACTGATTCATCAACGACGTCTTTCCCACCCTGCAAATCACAAACAGTGCACAATTAACATAATGGTCGATCAGAACACACATACAAATACGGTGAATATAAAACGTACAACCTACACCATGAAATTTCATATCAATCTAAATTGATGGCATAGAATATTATTTCAACATCACATTTCAGTGACAAACGAACAACTTTTAATATTTTTTGTCATTTTTTCGGTTTCAGACTCCATTTGGATCTTCAATTTTATAAGTGAAAATGAAATGGCATTTTTCTGTCAGGCATAAACAATGTAACAGTTTAAATGTTTGAAAAAGGATAATGAATATTGTGATAAAAGGACTGAAATTTGATATAAATGCAAAAAAAAAATTGTGGTGCTAGTCTTGATAACAAAAAAAATATTCCCATTTTTTCCCTTAAAATCGCAGTATCATCAAACATGGAATTGAATAACAAATACAGTAGTATTAAATATATTAATTAATCTAGCTTTATCATCTCCTTTCCATTTAATAATCAATAAAAAATTGAAAAAAAAAACTAAAAAAATTTGTCCTTTTTGGTCGAGATAGTAAAAGAATCAAAGTTGATCCCCCATGCTTAAAAATTTCTCCTCACTTCCCCACACACTCGAAGCCTCAAATCCCGCCGGATCATAAAAAGTGAAAACCTAACGATTACAAACTACAAATTTCATATCCACCACAATCAAATGAACAAAATCGAAAATGCACCCATTACACCAGAAAGTCAACAATTTCCTGCAGTACTAAATCAAAAATCAAATTACGTGCAATCGCCATAACGCCTCACCCGCTGTCTCCGAGGATGATGACCTTGAGGAGCGCTCTTCGACGAGACGGCATCGTTCGGCCTCGGTTTGGATAGAGAATGCCCGATCTGAGGTTCTGGATCGCTGGGATTGTTGGGAGAGAGATTCAATTTAGGGGTTTGGTTGGATGATTGTTTTTGTGTCCCCCCCAATTCTCTCTCCCTCTCTCTCGAAAACACCACAGTTTGCAACGGACTTTTCTAGCTAGATGATTATTATTACTTATTATTATTATTATTCCCAAATGCGCATATATAATATGAAATAATATAATATATACATACATACAAACATATATATATATATATAGAGACCAGATCACTCCTTTGGAATTAAGGATGTTTAACGGAACGAATCCGGAACCTACCGGATCCTGATCCGTTAAGCACGGAACTGATCCGATCCATTAAGAAACAAGATTGGATCTGGTTCCGGTTACAACCGATTTCATTTCGATCAGATAAAGTTCGTTAGTTTTTTTTTTAGAAGAACAATTTTTTGATTTTTTTTTTGATGTTGTAAATATTTCCACAGTATTCATCACAAATTCAATATATTTCTTCTTCATTTCATAATATAAATGCATACAAATAATTGTAAAGATATGGCAATTGAAAATCTAAATAAAAAATATTACTATTTAGCACTCTTCATAATTGACAAGTATTATTTTCGCGTTATCTTCTTCTTGCTCGTCATAATGATTTACTTATTTGTCAACCGTCTCATATCTTTTATTCTTACATTCTGCTTCAAACCAATCTTTAAGTAATATGAGCATGCATAACGAATCAGCAGATAGTCTACTTCTGTATATTCGGCCACATGTTGAGAATGCTGATTCAGAAGCGACGCTTAAAGTTTGTACCGCATACACGTCTCTAGCCATTATATAAGTAAAATGCAGATAACACAATTGGGAGAAAAATCTGAGATTGAAGTATAAAACTTTGAAAGGATTAATTGTCCCACCTATTTATAGTTTTTTTTTAAAAATAAAATAAATAAAATTTGAACGTTTGGCAACGGCTCTTGCTGAATTTCTATTTTTTTTATTTTTCATTTTTTTCGAAACTTACCGGCTCCGGTTCCAGAATCGGAACCGGTCTGATAACACCGGCATGAATTTTCTTTCTTAATTGCTTTGGGCTCAGCAAAAGGGTTTGCCTAACTTCATGAAGACTGCAACTTTCTCCAATTTTTTTCTTATTTTCATTGTTTTGGAATTATTAAAATTTTCCCACCAATATTTAATCATAACTTTAATTATCTGACAAATTTATAAATCACAGGTATCTAGCACCTGAATAAGCATCAAGTGGAAAGCTCACAGAAAAAAAAAAATCAGATTTGTCATGCTTTTGGAGATGATAACCGGACGACGCCCCGATCGACATCACCAGTGACGATGATGGCTTAGTTACATTTAACATTTATTTAAAATAATCATAATAATAATAATAAGTTTGGTTATTGAACTTCAACCTTAGAACACCCTAAAGAAATGAATTCTAATTTGTTAAAAGTATTGGGGAGATTGATATTTGGAATGTTGTATGGTACGTAGGCTAGGCAGATTCTTTCGAAGGTGGCGGAAGGAGGAGGCTATGAAGAGCTGGTGGATCCAAAGCTGGAAAACAACTATGATCTGCAGGAGATGCTTTGCATGGTGGCATGTGCTGCAACATGTATCAGGCATTCTGCTAGGAGACACCCCAAAATGAGCCAGGTTTACGCGACTACATCAACAACAACAACAACTAAACATTTAATCGCAGTTGATAGGGGTAGACTATAGGAACCAAAAGAAAGAATCAATTCAGGTCGCTCACACGCGTCAGGGTTCTCCAAGAGCTTCTTTCGGTCAGAATATCATCATTAATCCATTTGGACTTCATATCTGTAGATGTATATGTGTTGGGCTTATGGCCCAAGGCCCAATACATTCATTGGGTTGGGCTTGTGGCTCAATGCCCAATAGACATCCATATTAGGCACAGTGTCAAACCCTGACCGTCAATCCAAATAAGACAGGTATGGCCTAGGGTTAGGGTTTGACCCTATAAATATAAGTCTACCATCCCTTATTCAATACACACCAAAATACACTCTCGTTCTTATATCACGACCCGTCCCTCTTGGAAAATCACCAACTACTCCAAAGGTTAAGGTGTGCAATTAGAGTAGATTATTCTAGTAGTAATCTACCAAGCCAATGACAGATTGTTCAACGATCGAGGCTAGTAGACGAACGCAAAGATCTGGGATTATCTTCGGCTGCAGTCAAGTATATCGAATACTGATTATTTACTGTATTAAATTCCAACGGTGGTATCAAAGCCACAAAAACTCGATCTCGCCAATAATTAATCTATGATTTACGTAATCATAATTTGCATTCCCGCTGCGAGTTGCGATTTGCGTGATTAAATGAATCCATCGGCAAATCCACACACACAACAAAACTAGTGAGAACAGGTTTTTTTTGTACTGTTTTGATAAAACTTTAAGATAGTGTTTGCGCTGATACTTATATAAATACTAATATTTTAAGAAAATATGCATCATTAAATATATATTAAGTTACTAATTTAATCATATTTAAAGTTAAAAATATGCTTTTAATGTGATAAAATAAGAGGATATTATATTTGATGTGGTGTAAATTAAATGTCCGGCAAATATCTGCGATGAGATAGTTCATTGGCTCATTCTTTTGAAATGGAACCACATAGTGATTTTGCTTCTTTGGTGGTTACTTTGGTCCCAAAAACAGATACAACAATTCCATTACGTGAATTAGACCCGACCACGGTTTCGAACCGTCAGTTAGACGGTTCAGAATCTTCAGTTCTATGTTCAAAAAACATCGAAATTTTACCTTAACCTTCCTTGACGGTTCTGAATGCGGTTCATGAACCGCCGATTACAGTTCCGTTTTCGATTACGGTTAACCAAATGTCACCGTTACGGTTTGACTCTTATTTTTAAAAGAAAAAAATGAAAATATTATTAAAATTTGAAATAAAGTTTAAAAGGTTTTTGAATGTGTTTTCATCCATGGATTAAACATAAAATAACGTGAAATAAATTCAATCTCAGATAATCAAAATGTGTAAGATATATTTATTTGGTTAATATATATAAATTATAACATTATATTTAGATCAACAAGGCTCTTATAGCTTTGGTTGAAGCTAATTATTCAAGTTGGAAATCATAAGTTCAAATCTACACCATAACATATATTTTAAATTTAAAATGTAAAAAAATTAAACTAAACCCTTGTTAAACTAAACCCTTATAGCTTAGTAGTTGAAGCTAATTATTCAAGGGACCGTCGTTTAATCGACGGTTCACGGGTTAGCAAAATTATGACCATTAACCAACCCTTTTATAGAAGGGTCGGTTACGGGTCCGATCGTTCGAACCGTTGACCCGGTTAACCGGCCTGTTGACCACGGGCCGGATCCGAGCCGATTCAGGGTCGATGACGATCCTTGACCAGGTCTACCGTGAATCGAACCAAGGTCACCTGTACGACAATGGATTTGTTAAAATCGTGTACTTCAGCCCTCAACATCACCAATATTTTATACCATGCTTTTATTTCTGACACACACACACACACACATATTATTATTCTTTAAGCGAAATTCGTTTAGAAACATGAGAAGAAATTGACTGAAAGGACATCCACAAGTAAACCCACTAACGGGTATAAATATGTTGAAATTTCATTCAAAACCAAAGCCATACATTAGTGCCCAAGTGCGGACAGTTTCCGTACCAATGGGTACGCCAAACAAAGTAAAATGCCAAATACAACAATAAATAAAGAGATAAGAGGTGCAATCACAATAAATCAAAAAATAAGATCAGAAGGCAAATCTCAAGCCTTTCAAAAAGTAAGTGTAAAAAAAGGGGAGAATGCAGCACCGATGAAATTTGATAATTTTTCCGTTCACCCATTTAATTTCCGGAATGGGACACGGGAGTCGTCACAAATTGGCCATCCTTGTATGCGTGAACATATTGTTGCGGTAAAGCATGCTCTCCCTGCAATAAAAGAGCACAAATTAAAGCTATCCCGAAAAGGAACTAAACATTTTTTTCCGATTGATTGTCTGAAATATTTATTAGCTTAATCTATTAAATGTTGAAGAATGAGATAGATAATCTGGGATTTGTCGAGAGATGGTCGACGTGACATGCGTGAAATGTAAAAAAACGTAAAAGAATTTGAAGTTAGGGTCAAAAGTTGGAGATGAAAATAAATTATACCCAAACACTTTCACATGTTAAATGGAATTTTAGAAAATATAGTAGACTAGGATGCTTGGGACTGTACGTACCCAATCACCATCTGTTTCAGATGCGGGTACCAACACATTGATTTCACTCGACTTTGCTGTCGTTATAGAAGTATCTAGAGAATCTTTACTCAGGTATAATTGGCAGCCTGATGTATTGTCAACTGAAATTGTTGGAGCAGAGCCCTGAAAAAGGTATATTTGCAAAGAACATAAGGTATGTTAAAACACAATGGTGCTCCAGCTGATTATTATTATTGGTGATTAGAAGTATGGGCCGACCAGAAATTTAACGCAAATGGTGAGTGATTTTTTTTTTTGGAAGATCTTGCATTTTAAACTCACATAAAATCTGATTTCCTTATTTAAATCGAGGCCACCTGCTACAAATTGTTCCCACAGAGGAAAAAGGAAATCCTTACTTCAACATCAGAAAAGGATCATTACCTGGCATTGCACCTCCACACCATTGCAATTAACAATCTCACAAGCCGCTACAACGTCCTAGTTCCCCAAGTCAAAAACGGTAATGAGGGAGTTAATCTCTAACTTGATGGCTCCAAAAATATAGACAACCAGTTAAAACAAGTTCTTAAACTGACCTTGAATACCACCCCCATCTTAGTGCACTTGTCCACTGTAATGTTGTTCACTTTACCTGTACACAGTTATGCTCGTGTAAAGTTTTTCATAACTCCCGACAAGAGAAGCCAACTCAAAATGATGGCTTATAGTTGGATACTGATTTTAATTACCCCCAAATAAGATACCTTGAATCTGAAGAACGGAATTCTTGCACCCAAAGACATACACAGACTGCTTTGCGTCACAATCATCAATTACTAACTTGTTTCGTCCAATTTGATTCTCAACCACCCATCTGTACACCATATTTAACTTAATTGACAAAGGAATCAAACCTATCATTATGCTCATGAGAATAGACAATTTTTGCTTACTTGCGACCCATTTGAAGCTCTAATTTCGGAGGTCCTGACTTTGAAAATGAAGATGAGCCAGCACGGCCTTCTTTTGCAGCAACACTAATGACACCAGTTCTATCTGCACGGTTCTTGGTTTTCATATCAGCAGTGACCTTCCTCAAACCTTTAAGAAAATACAAAAAACCAGAGATGAGAACATAATAAATCCATGATAAATAAAAATATCAAGAAATTACAAGAGTGAATTACCAGCAGTAACTGACTTTCCAGAATTGATATCCTGGAAAACTGCAGACATGCCTTCTTTTGAACGTGAAGATGAAGGCTGGGTTGTCTCAGAACTGAATAATGAAGCCGGGGGAGGACCGGGAGGAGCAGGTGCACCAGGCGTCGGAGCTCCCGTTGGGGCAGATGCTGAAGTCTTTCCCGTGGCACTCCAAACAGGCCCCGACGGGTAGTGAGACTTGACAAAATCCCTTAAGCCCGGTACATAAAGCTCCTTTAAAGCCTTTGCCCATTCAACATGATTGGCATCTTTGTTTCTGTACTCCACAAGAATCTACACAAACATTGGGAACACATCAAAAATTAAAAACTTGAATAACCAATGACCCATATATGATGGCAACGACTAGAATATTTTTTAAGCAATAATTCCGATAATCAGATGATAATTAAATTTTACGGTCTCAAAAGCACGAGCATTCAGGACCCAATGCAAGACATTTATGCTCATGTTGACTGCTTTTCTTAAGTAACTTAAATTTCAATGTATGAATATAACTCTTCAAATTCTGGTTGTACTAAAAATATACTGACGTTTCGAATAATAATAATAATACAATAATAACACATCATGTATGGTTAAATTCAACATGTTGTCCACAACAACACATAGTTATATTGAAAATGCACAATAGCGATTGGATTGTTAATTTTTGCACTCCAAGATTGAGCCCCATTTTTGCACACCGAGCTCCATTTCTCAATGCGTTTATGAAAGAAAAGACTACATGTGGAGTGCAATATCACCTTTTGAAGTGCAAAAATAAGCACCTATTCAACAACTACATTGTACTCCCTCATATGCACATTTTCCTAATCCTTCAATGATGTGGCAGAGGATATCTAATCGGCACCACATAATTATTCAGCTCCAATAAACAAATGGGAGGAAGACCATAATAAACGTGATACATATTCATGGATGAAGAGCCCCAAAGTTTGTATTATTTCTTGCCTGTTATTTCTGCTTTCTTTTGTTTCTCTAACTGGTGGTGTGTGAATCCTTGGGAGTTTCTAATGCAAAGAGTCGGAAAAATTACCTTGTTATTGTAAAACTCAGCTGTTTGCCAACTCTCTTCAACATGAGCAATAGGCATGTTCATTCCTATGATGAAGAAAGTAGATTAACTAGAAGTAAGAAAGAGAATGATTTGAGCTAGTCAAACAATCAATGTCACATCAATTACTAGATTCCTCTTACCACAATCTTTTCCTGTATATGCAATCCATGCCAGAGCGGCCAGGCTGTCAGCGCCAGTTTTTAAGTGGTGGAAATAATCAGATCGCCTTCCCTCTGTCAATGCATAAGCTTTTGACATCACCTCATTCAGCGGCTTTATGAATTCCACCAATCCTGCTGTGTCAGGTTTCTGAATTTGCCAAGATCAGGCTTAGCCTCACAGTAACAAAATAGAAAGTGTACAAAATTAAGAATAATCGAAAGAAGATATCAAATATCCATTCACAGGTGGAAGATACAGCATCTCATGGGGAAAAAGCATCAAGTCACCGCAACACATATGCCCTATATGTTATTGCCGTGAGTCAATAATTTCACTCAAGTGGTGATAAAATAAGTTGAAGGACGAACAATTCAAAATTTATCAAAGTAACATGGGCAATGTTATTGCATGATATAGAAACCATAACAAAAGTTTTCCTGCAACAACCAACATGGATATAAGCGTTACCTGTCAACTGAGATCTCTTTCATTTAGATTAATTTTTAATCAAAAGGAGAATTAAGGGCATAATGGTTTATGCATACTAGTTTAGACTTTTAGTAGTATCAAATAACAAAATACGCCAACAGACCAATCATTATCGAACAAAATTGGCTAATGGACGCCTTACATTTTATCCATCGTCACTTAAGCTGATAAAAAAAACGTTAATGAGCATTGTTCACCATTAGCGAAAAAAAAAACTCCCCCCTTGTCTGTCCGTAGTCATACCACATTACAACGTAAGGATAAATCGGAAGTGTCGATGATAAAGAAAATCGTTTCTCTTCGTTCAACATTGTCATCACATTACATACTCCGATTAGAAACAAACTACATCAAAATCGAGGGGACAAAAAATCACTAACCCGCGTAGACTTGATTTTAACCAGAAGCTCCTTCTGCGCAGAAAATGCCTCCTCAATAACCTTCGAAACATCCAAAACCTGCCCCCCAATCTTCTCCGCAGCACTCGTAACCCTACTAACATATTGCGACTCCAGATCGCCAAATGCCACGATCGACGGATCCCTCACCGCCGCATCTCCAACTTCCTCCGCCACACCTCCCGATCTAAATCCGGTGGCGGACAGTGCCTCCAACCGCGCCACCGCGGATTCTAACCTTTTTATCAAATTTTCATCCATATTAGCCCAATTTTCAGTCTCTACAAACGTTTTCACAATTTTGAGAGATAATAGATATGGATTTAGTGGTCGTGAATCACTGTTCGTACATTTTCAGTAATTTTTGAGAATTTCCTGTTGTTGGCCGAAAGGTGAAAGGTCCAACTGGGATTTGATATGTGCGTGTGCGAAGCACTATTATTCCTTTTTTTCATTTAATTAAAGAGAAGGTAACCTGGGGTAGAGCTATGTCTGTGGGACACGTGTCATTGTGAAAAGTTGTAAATTGCTTTATTTAGCTCGAGTGTGGGAACGAGATACTCTGCTTCCATTAGTAATGTATTTTGGTCTCAATATTATTATTATTATATATTGGCCCATAAAAATAATTTTTGCAGCCCGTAAGAATAGCAAGTATCCAATTAGTTGAAATGAAGTTGGGTTTTCACTAGGGGTGGGAAACGGGTATGGGTATTCGGGTCCCGACCCGACCCGACCCGACCCGATCGGGTATTTCTCGATCGGGTCGGGATAATCGGGTTTTTCGGGATAATTGGGTATTCCCCGATCGGGTAATTGCGGGTTCGAAACAGGATTCGGGTAGGGGTTTGGGAAAAAAAATGTTCGGGTTCGGGTACCCGAACCCGATTTCCTTGTCTAAAAAAAAAAAAAATTTAGGCACAATCTGTGTAGCTTCTTTATATAAAATAAAAAATAAAAAAATCAAGGTTCAGGTACCTGCAATCGGGTACCCGAACCCGATTTCGGGTACCCAAACCCGATTTCGAGTACCTGAAACCCGAATTTCGGGTACCCGACATATTCGGGTTCGGGTATACTTTTAGTATACCCGATACCCGATTACCCGAACCCGAATATCCAAATTCCCCGAAACACGTCCCGATTCCCACCCCTAGTTTTCAAGGATTTTTTTAATGGGTTAGATATTGTCATGGCAAATATTGTTGTTGTATGAGTAATTTTCAAGTTAAATCCATAAAATTTTCTCTAATAATAACAATATTTGCTCTCATAATTACATTTCTCTTTTTTTATGGTTCAAACATGAGCCAACCAATTATATTATCAGTGATTAAACATCCTGGTACAAAGGCACTATGTGCATAGTATTCCTCCATAGATAAAAGATGGTCCAATTAACTGTCTAACATCTTAACCTCATACAATCAATTTCACATTATAGATCCTTACGTGGCAAATGCCCAAATCCACGCAGCTCCAATGCTTTGAGTCCATGCCCACAACTTTGTTTAATAATCTACGAAGTTGCGAACAACTCTGAGGACGAGTGTGACAAGCTTGCGTCCAACAATCTGGGATACTGCCGAAAATTCACTGCAACTTCGCCAAAGAGGTTCGAGTTTGAATTGGTCAGTCCTGGATCCCAAATCTGCTGCCAGATTGATAATCACGACACGATGGTCAGAGCCAAAATAATCCTGATGACAAACCCGAGCGCCACAATACAAATTCCGCCATGCCACTGTAGCCACCGCCCTATCTAATCGCTCCTCAATACTAAAAGGGTTTTGCTGCCCATTACGCCAGGTAAAACAAGGCCAACAAAGCCAAGATCACTGAGATGGCATTCATCTAAGACTGTAAAGACCCACGCCCTTAACCCGCTATTATTGCATTATCACATATATTAATGCATGCATTCATGTCATTAGGGAATTCTTATACATGCTTCACTAGCAATGCCATGACAACTATAAATTTTTTGACATTATTCCTCTTCTCATTCATTTCCTCATACAATCCAACTAGCACAAGTATACACTGTACAATGCACCAATCTCATATTCTCAGTTCATCATGCATTTATCCTTAATTAGTTGCATGCACATCATAAATGAAAAGAGAAATCTCGCAATCTTTATACAAACCATATACATATATGAGAATGCTCACAAACGAGCATTAAATAAATAAATGTGTATCTATTGTATAAACACGTTACCCAATACCACTGTTGGTACATCAGTCTAGGGATCATTCCCAATCAACAGCTCGAACTCATCTCTAAAACCAATATTGTACATGTTCTACATGTTTCAACAGAAACAGCCCTCACACGGGGTGAGTATATCAATCACACAATCTCAATAACATCAATCTCACAATTCATAATTTACTGAATATAAAGCTGTAAATTTAAAAGATACTTCATGTATAGTATCATCACCATATGAGATCTCTCATGATGTCCATGTTCTCACAATAACCAAAATCATCAAACTCTAAAATTAGTTAATCATTACATTGATTAACTATACACATGCTCCAACCGTCCATTCCATAGTCAATTATAGCTAAATAATTATAATAATGGTTTACATAAATATAATATATTTCAGTTAATGATTTCATCATCTCATCACATCGTATCACATAGCTCGCCCAACAGCGGCGGCATTCTAACCTCACGCCCGCTCAACAACGATGGCATCATAACCATTGCTCGCTTAACAGTGATAGCATTATACTCATTGCTAGCTCAATAGCGGCATCATCACGATTCTTAACGCATATCAATTGATTGCAACAACAATATATTATTTATAAACATGACAATAATATATATATAACTATGCTCGTATGTTACACGTACCTTATAATCCAATAGCAAGAGCCAATCATTGCCTTTGCCCCGTGATCCAGTGAATTATTCGCTATACACAGTTAATAACTCACAATCAATTGCGTGCACACAATCACATACTCAAAGTACATACTCAACCTCCAAATACATCATCATAACACGATGATTAATCACAATTACTGAACTTTGTATACTACTCAAGGCATCCCATTTTATTCTATTTTCATTGAGTTATCAATTAACTCGATCGAGTAGTACATCTTATTTAAAGTTCGACGCAAGCCACTTCATTTTAACATGTAATATTACCATTGGAATGTAGACACTATAATGAAAAACTACCATAAATATTACATCTCTAAAATCCCAACTTTTCAACAAATTTCAAAAACAACAAAACAGGGCCGCTATCGATCGGTGTTTTCTCGCAATCGATCGCGAGATCTTACTGCCAAGCCATACTCTTCCGTGATCGATCGCCGAGTCCCCGCGATAGATCGTCAGGCCCCCCGCGATCGATCGGTGACTTCAGGCGATCGATCGCCATTACTGTTCATCGTCTTCAAATTTTCAGTATAATGTCGTGATCGATCGGCGCCAAGCCGCGATCGATCGCGACCTGCGATTTTCCAATTTTTTTTTGCTTCAATGGTGTTTTTTACACCCAAACTCAAATTCAACAATCTCAACACCATCAATACTTCAAATACTCCATTAAACTCAATAAAACACTAAAAATTTCACTTTAATAAATTCTATTAAAAATTCCCAAAACCCAAATCCATCACCACGCACAAACAAAACTCTACAAAACTACTATCAAAACGAAGATAAAAGCGAGGTGAAGAATACTACCCAATTATCTTCGAGAGATATCGCTTCAAAGTCGAGCCTTGCTCGATTCTGTCATGGGGGAAAGAGGGAAAGGGGAAAGGGGAAGAGAGGGGAGACGGTGAAGAGGAGAGAGAGAAGTGAATTGGAAAATGGTTGAACACCGAATCCACTTGGTATATATAATACCAAGGCTCCAAAAACCCGAGTCTCAAATACTCGTCGTACCAAAACTCTTTAAAAATCAAACGTGTTCAATAATTATCTCACACTCACTCAATTACGTCACAAACCTCAATACAAAGTTCCCCAGACTTCAGATCCTACTACCAACACAATTCCAAGGTTTAACACCTCAATGAGAATAAAATCTCAACCTTGGATCCAACAACCCCGATACCGGATTAAAATCATCGGGAGTCTCAACACTGTAATTATCCCATAATTATCACAATTAAAATCTATTAAGGATTATAATCACTCTGTGATTAACATAATTAATTTTCGGATATCACAAAGACCTCCACAAAATTTGTCACAGCAGGATGAACACGATCAACCCCCCTCCCCACGCACACACACGCTTCTTTGAAAGGTGTGAAATTTCATTAAAATCCCCTGCCATGAGCCAAGGAAGAGGTGATAAAGAGAAGAGCCGGTGAATAAGAGTCCATGAATGATGTTGTTGCCGCCGCTCAGGACGTCCGTAAAACCCCATAAAAAATCTGAATTTCTTCTCATCGTCAGTGGATATAAGGGCATCAATATGTCCCAAGCTATAACTCTGCACCTTAACATCCCATTTTGACGTCCATAGTAATGTCAAACTGATCGCTAATAAACAATTAATTCCAGTGTAGCGATTCTATACCTCAAGTGCACGGTGTCAAGTTTTAGTATAATGATATGAAAAGTACGGGTTGTCGATCCCACGAGGACTAGGAAATAAGTACCAAACTCCACTAGTTTAACTATATTTAGCCTACGAAAAATGGTTATGACTAATTAACTAAAGTGACTAATTAATTCAATAATAAACCCAAACAATCAATAGAGAGTAAGAATAAAATCAATAGAGACAATTATCAAGACTTTCGGTTCACCAATGTAATCCCCTACAATTCGCCTATTAGTTAATAATCGATTCAAACAATCTAAGGTGACGAGTTTTCCTAATTCACTTGTTATACCTTGGTCCGGTTATAACAAATCTAATATTAACGTAACAATAAGCCACTCTCGTACCCTTATTGAACAAATAATATTGTAAATCGATCTATGAAAACTACTAGCCTTCGATTTTTGTAAATCTATTGCTATCACACATGTATTTGACTTTATCTCTCGATCTCAGCCTGAAATCCACGGCATAAATCACTATATCGAATTCTAATTTTACCTCTCGATCTCAATTGTAATTTAATATCATTCAAGGATGGCCAAACCCTTAAAAGCATGAAGAACAATGATCTATACACTTAGATAATAAGAATCAATCAAAACATCAAAATTAAATCATGGGTTCATAACATAGGATCTCCTAAGTCTTGACAATAAACTTAGCCTAGCAACATATTCAAAATCAAATGCAAAATCATGTTTTTCAACATCAAAAGCATAAGAAAATCAAATAGAATCAAACAAAGTTTAGAAATACGCATAGACTAGCGATGTTGAATCACGTCGTTGATCCGTATCCGTCTCTCGCTTTGTGTTCTGTACGTGACTCTTCTGTTAGGATTATTGGGTTCAAAATTAAAAGCCCAATATTATTATTAATTTTGTTAATGAGAACAAAATTATGGTAAGTTAATTATGAAAGGCAATTAGGCTAAAGAAATCCCACATTGAGTAATTGAGGCACTTATGGTTTGTTTATATTGAGATACAAATCATTAGAGTGTAGTTAAGTAGTAAAGATGGGTGCCCCTCGCGCGCCGTCCGTCCGTCCGCTCCGCTCGGCTCGGCACGGCACGGCACGTCACGTCTCGACTCGACTCGACTCGACTCGCCTCGCCTCGCCTCGCCTCGCCGCGTCGCGTCGCGCGTGTCGCTGCCGCGAAGGCAGTCCTATCTTTTTACTACATGGATTTCTGAAATGACTTTTCATATGCCTGAAATGACTTTTCATATGCCTGACTTTTCATATTCTGCTGAGTATTAAGTTTGAGACTTTTTACCTACCTGCAGAATTGATGTCAGATTTAAGTGTGAGACTTAAATCCGAAATGAATATGATGTTAAGTGTTGAGACTTTTCATCTAACCCACTATGCATTGTCATTTAAGTTGTGGCCTTTGGTAGGCCTGCTGTTGCAGCTATATAAGCTGCTCCAGCCTCATTCTTTATCTCATCCCGAATTTGCATTTGCATATCATATCATCTTCTTGAGAGTACTACACACTTCTTAGTGTTCGAGTGAGTCTGTCTGGGTTTCTGCTTCAACCCATACAGAGGTGTTTGGGACGTTGTACCTTGAAACTCTCTTGTCCAGGAGGCCAGAAGTTGTAGGCGGGCAATTTAGAGTTTACGGGCACACGGTTTACTGTGGCCTCGTCCAACAACAAAGTTTCTGCCCAGTTTATTTAAACTGTTTGTTGTAAGTTTTTACTGTTTCGAGTATTTTATTATAACAGAGTATTTGTGATCTTCTTATGCTTTGTCTATTTGTTTTTCTAAGAAACAGAACCAACAATCGTAAACTCTAAATTGTTTGTTTGTTTTGTTCTGTTTTATCAAAACTCAGCTTTCACATTTACTTAAGATATTGTTCATGAATTTTTCAAAGGTTTAAACTTACTGTTTAAAAAACTGCTTTGATATTATTTGTGCTCTCCTATTTGTGTTCTGTTTTAGCTAATGGCTGACCAGTTTACCCAACCACCTGCTGTGAATAATGAGATTCCGGTGATCAAAGCTAGCGGTACTAAGGCCGCAATGCCAATTCTGAGAAGTCCAATGCCGTTTTCTCAATTTGAGAAACCGGAAAAGTTCAAGGGTTCCAACTTTAAACGTTGGCAATAGAAGATGATGTTCTTCCTTACCACCTTGAACTTGACCAGGTTTCTGAAGGAGGAGAAACCGGTGGAGGACAAAGAGGATCCTCAATCTGCTGTGATAGTTGAGTCCTGGATGAGTGTCGACTACCTTTGTCGTAACTACATACTGAATTCTCTTGACGATGCACTTTTTAATGTGTATTCCCCCAAGGAGACTGCTAAGAATCTTTGGGAATCGTTAGAGATAAAGTACAAAGTTGACGACGCAGGCGCAAAGAAATTTGTAGCCGGGCGATTCCATGACTATCGAATGGTAGATGGCAAGAGCGTTGTTGAGCAATGCGAAGAGCTGCAGCTGATATATCATGAACTTGATGCCGAAGGTATGGGGCTAAATGATGCTCTCCAAGTGGCGATGATGATTGAAAAATTACCGCCATCTTGGAAGGACTTCAAGAGCTACCTAAAGCACAAGCGAAAGATGATGAGTCTAAAGGATCTTATCAGGAGGCTGCGCATCGAGCAAGACAACCGAAAAGTTGACAAGAAATCATTTGGAATGATTTCCAAGGCCAACGTGGTTGAAGTTGGGGACAACTCCCATGGGAATAAGCGCAAACGTACTTTTGAACCCAAGGGAGATACTCAGACAAGAAGGTTCACCGGTGACTGTTATGTGTGTGGTAAGCCTAACCATAAGGCCAATGACTGCACTCAACGTCAAAACAATGACGGTAAGAGGAAGATAGTTCCTTACAAAGGCAAAGGCAAGAGGCCTGCACATGCCCACATTGCTGAGGACAATCTGAGCTCTGACATGGATGACATGCATCTGAGTGCTGTGGTATCGGAGGTGAATCTTGTTGGAGGGAACTCCAAGGAATGGTGGGTGGACACTGGGGCTACTCGCCACATTTGCGCCAACAAATGGATGTTTAAGACCTATCAACCGGTGAATGATGAGCACTGCTACATGGGAAATTCAGCAGTCTCAAAAGTTGAAGGCAAAGGGACGGTTGTGCTAAAAATGACTTCCGAAAAAGAGTTGACTCTTACCGAGGTGCTCCACGTGCCAGAGATCCTAAAGAATCTCATCTCCGGAGCAGTGCTGAACAAGAAAGGCTTTCGGCTCGTGTTTGAGTCCGACAAAGTTATTCTGACCAAGGGTGGTATGTTTGTAGGCAAAGGCTACTTGGCCAATAACCTCTTCAAAATGAGTGTAATGACTTTAGCTCCTAAGGTTAAGTCTAATGTAGAGGTTGATGTTGATGTTAATGCAGCATATGAGGCTGGCACAAGCAAAAATAATGTAATGACTGTTGCCAATGTGGCTAATAAAACTTTAAAGTTTGATTATTCTTGTGAGTCTTTACATTTGTGGCATGGTAGATTAGGACATGTGAATTATAAGTCCTTACAAAGGCTAATGTCTCTTAATCTATTGCCTAAATTTAACATCAATCATAAACACAAGTGTGAGACTTGTGTAGAGGCCAAATTAACCAAGTCATCATTCCACTCAATTGAGCGAAGCACTGAACCGTTAAACTTGATTCATACGGATGTATGCGATCTAAAGTATGTACAATCTAGAGGCGGTAAAAATTATTTCATAACATTTATCGATGATTGTACAAGATATTGTTATGTCTACTTAATGAGAAGTAAAGACGAAGCAATTGATATGTTCATCCACTATAAGAATGAAGTTGAGAATCAACTTGATAAAAAAGATTAAAATTCTTCGAAGTGATCGAGGCGGTGAATATGAGTCACCATTTGCACAAATATGTGCTGAGAGTGGCATTATTCATCAAACAACTGCGCCTTATTCTCCCGAGCAAAATGGTATTGCTGAAAGGAAGAATAGAACGCTTAAGGAAATGATGAATGCAATGCTTATAAGTTCCGACTTACCTAGGAATTTGTGGGGAGAAGCTCTGCTTTCCGCCAACTATGTGCTAAACAGAGTACCACATAAAAAGTTGGATAAAACGCCTTATGAATTGTGGAAAGGTCGTGCACCTAGTTACAAGTTTTTAAGGGTTTGGGGCTGTCTAGCAAAGGTACCAATTCCTCCTCCTAAACGGACTAGGATAGGACCTAAGACAGTAGATTGTGTATTTATCTGATATGCGCAAGATAGTAGTGCCTATCGTTTTCTGGTGCATAAATCAGATAATGCAGAAATGCATGTAAATACTATCATTGAGGCTAGGGATGCTTCGTTCTTTGAGGAAATCTTTCCCCACAAAACTCCGACAATGCCTGAAACCAATGTTGAGAGAAATGTGGGGGAGAGAGAATCTCAAGAGAATGTAGAATCGCCTAGACGAAGCAAAAGAGCGAGAAAAGAGAAATCTTTTGGCTCGGATTTTCTAACATATCTGTTGGAAAAAGATCCGATTCAAGGAAGCAATGTCTTCACAAGACTCTGATCTTTGGAAAGAAGCGGTGAACAGTGAGATAGAATCTATCTTACATAATCATACTTGGGAACTAGTGGATCTTCCTGCAGGTTGTAAACCACTAGGCCACAAGTGGATCTTCAAGAGGAAGATGAAAGCTGATGGTACTGTAGATAAGTACAAGGCTAGACTTGTAGTCAAAGGCTACAGACAAACTGAAGGTGTTGATTATTTCGACACATACGCTCCTGTATCCCGGAAAACATCTATAAGGTTGATAATTGCATTTGCTGCATTATATAACCTAGAGATCCATCAAATGGATGTTAAAATGGCTTTTCTAAATGGAGAGTTAGAAGAGGAGGTTTACATGGAACAACCTGAAGGGTTTGTAGTTCCAGGTAAAGAAACGAAGGTGTGTAAACTTGTGAAATCCTTGTATGGATTAAAACAAGTACCTAAACAATGGCACGAAAAATTTGATAACGTCATGCTTTCAAATGGGTTTAAAACAAACCAATGCGATAAGTGTGTCTACGTGAAAGGAGACAATACAAACTATGCAATAGTATGTCTATACGTGGATGACATGATAATTGTTGGTAATAACGATAACATCAAAATTACCAAGAAAATGTTGTCACGAAATTTTGAGATGAAAGACCTAGGTCTTGCAGATGCGATTCTTGGAATGAAGATCACCAAACATGCAGATGGATATTTTCTCTCCCAGGGTCATTATGTCGAGAAGATACTTGACAAGTTTGACAAGGGAAATAATATCATCGCTAGAACACCTATGGAAGTGGTGTCAAATCTTTGCAAGAATCGCGGAGAAGGTGTGCAACAACTTGAGTACTCTATAGTCATAGGCAGTCTAATGTACCTCATGGATTGCACTAGACCTGATATAGCTAATTCTGTCAATACATTGAGCAGATATACGAGTAATCCTAGTTATGAGCACTGGAAGGCAGTAGTTCGAGTTCTTAGATATCTAAGATATACTTCTAACTACGGACTACATTATACGAGATACCCAGCAGTAATTGAAGGGTATTCAGATGCGAATTGGATATCGGACTCCAAAAATATAAAATCTACGAGTGGATATATATTTATAATTGGCGGTGCTGCTATTTCATGGAAATCATGCAAACAGACATGCATTGCTAGATCAACTATGGAATCTGAGTTCATAGCTTTAGATCTTGCGGCAGAAGAAGCTGATTGGCTTCGGAGTTTCTTGGAGGATATTCCAATGTGGTCAAAACCAATGCCACCAATTAGTTTGCACTGTGATAGTCAGTCAGCTATGGGAAGAGCACATAACAATGTGTATAATGGGAAATCACGACACATTCGTCGGAGACATAAATCCGTGAGAAATTTACTAAAAATCGGTGGCATTTCTTTAGATTATGTGAAGTCTAAAGAAAACATTGCTGACCCATTTACGAAAGGTCTGACAAGAGACCGAGTAGAGGTTTCATCGAGGGGAATGGGGTTGAAGCCCATGAAATTGATTTCCAACCATGATGGCAACCCAACCTGAATTGTAAAATCCAATTTGCAGGTTCAATGGGAAAACCGAATTGTGGGAGGGATCGAACAAAGCACTCGGGAAATTGAGTTCCTTACATATTCCTGTGATGAAAGAGTGGTAGACCTGTACTTTGGGAAGGCTGAGCTCATGCTCTTAATGATTCTTCTATCTTGAGATGATAAAGTGGGGTATTACAGGATACTCTTTAGGAGAAATCACCTATGTCGAATGTGAAGGGGCCGCTTCTATGAGATGACCTGAGGGCTAAATCTCTAGAGCATTCGATGAAACATCCAAGGCAGTCCAGGGCCAAAATGGACAACAACGAAAGAACCAATAATAGTGTGGAGATGAAGCTGTGTGAGTATTGTTGTCTTGTTATACATAAAACGTCGAACAGTTCAAGGCATCGCGTCCACTGGTTGACAAGTATATCCGATGATACTTTACTAAGGAAGGTTCAAGGTTAATCACCACCTATCCTGATGCAGTGGATTCTCAAAGTACTCTCAAATCTTCATCTAGGTGCATTGTGTAATTTTTTCGCCATATTGCATTCATGTGGGGGATTGTTAGGATTATTGGGTTCAAAATTAAAAGCCCAATATTATTATTAATTTTGTTAATGAGAACAAAATTATGGTAAGTTAATTATGAAAGGCAATTAGGCTAAAGAAATCCCACATTGAGTAATTGAGGCACTTATGGTTTGTTTATATTGAGATACAAATCATTAGAGTGTAGTTAAGTAGTAAAGATGGGTGCCCCTCGCGCGCCGTCCGTCCATCCGCTCCGCTCGGCTCGGCACGGCACGGCACGTCACGTCACGTCACGTACACGGATTTCTGAAATGACTTTTCATATGCCTGACTTTTTATATTCTGCTGAGTATTAAGTTTGAGACTTTTTACCTACCTGCAGAATTGATGTCAGATTTAAGTGTGAGACTTAAATCCGAAATGAATATGATGTTAAGTGTTGAGACTTTTCATCTAACCCACTATGCATTGTCATTTAAGTTGTGGCCTTTGGTAGGCCTGCTGTTGCAGCTATATAAGCTGCTCCAGCCTCATTCTTTATCTCATCCCGAATTTGCATTTGCATATCATATCATCTTCTTGAGAGTACTACACACTTCTTAGTGTTCGAGTGAGTCTGTCTGGGTTTCTGCTTCAACCCATACAGAGGTGTTTGGGACGTTGTACCTTAGAACTCTCTTGTCCAGGAGGCCAGAAGTTGTAGGCGGGCAATTTAGAGTTTACGGGCACACGGTTTACTGTGGCCTCGTCCAACAACAAAGTTTCTGCCCAGTTTATTTAAACTGTTTGTTGTAAGTTTTTACTGTTTCGAGTATTTTATTATAACAGAGTATTTGTGATCTTCTTATGCTTTGTCTATTTGTTTTTCTAAGAAACAGAACCAACATCTTCTTCACCACAATTTACTGCCTTTCGTGAATCTCTTCACGTTGAAATCCCCTCCGTGCGTGAATGAAAGTGAAGAACTTCGTCCGAATCTCCTTTGTACGTTGCTCTCCTCTCGCTGCTCACGTCTTGATCGTTGCTGCCTTACGTGAATTTCTTCTTCACGTTCAAAGTTCTCTTCGTTTCTTATCTCCTCTCTGTAAATTCTCCTGCTGCTCTCCAACTCTTCCCCTCTCTGCTGTTCCCTATCAAATACACTCCCCTCCTGAATGACTCCCTGTCTGTTCTTAATCTCCTTCTCCAGTAACTCTTGTTTCTTCTCTCCCGTAAACTCCTCTTGGTTCAATCTCTACGTCTCTCAACAATCTGTTCTCCTCCCATAACTCCTCTCTTCTCTTTTCTTCTGTCTTGTTCACGTAACTCTTGCTTCACTTCTCACATAACTCTCCTCCCCACTTTCTGTTCTCTCAATCTCCTTAAGTGAATTTTCCTACGTAAATCCACTCCCGTTTACGTACGTCTTCTTATATCTACTCCCGTTTTCGCTGCTCTTTTCTTCAATTCTAAACTCACGTCTCTTTTCTGTTTCTTCCTGATTATCTTTATATTTAGGTAAATCTCGTACGTCTCCTTTAATGTTCAAAACTCTTGTACGTGAATTTCGTAAATATGCTCTCGGCTTTTTGCTTCTCGGATGACTCTTCCTTTATAATTATATATTATAATATTATATATTATAATATAATACCGCATCCATGTTCGATAATATCCGGTTGTGCTCGTTTTGGTCCTTTTTCATAATTAAAGCTAATTTTCTCAACTTTTTATGCATTTGGACATAGATTCCTGAAATAAATAAATATATACCAAAACGCATAATATCTCCTAGGAATCATTACAAGAACACCCCTAATCTTATATCAAAATAAGTGTAAAAATCACACCTACACAAACCCACACTTCGACCGATGCTATCAACCACAACTCCATTACGGAATCCCAACACCTCCCAAAGCATTGAAGCCCGTCTACCAAGGAGCTTGGTTTCGGAAAGGAACACCAATTCAGGGTATGCTGTCGGAATGCCATCCATAGGCGATTAAGTGCTCGGGGATCGCCCAATACCCGAGCATTCCAGCTTAAGATAGCCAACGCAAATGTACCTGAGGTAAATCGATCAAAAAGAAACCCATCGCCTAAGAAAACCAGAGGAGCTTAATGAAGAAGAAAGAACATCCAAAATAAAAAGACAGTGCACTCGATAAAAGCAAAAGCTGTTGTACTAAAATTTCAGGTATGTGTAAGAAAGGCAAGTGAGAAATTAAATGAATTATCACGAAGAACGTCGATGTGAGATTTTTAATATCCGTTTTTAAGATAATATTGTCTCGCCTTGGTGCTAACTGGTTGCTTTGGCAATTTGTCTCCCAAGATACAACGACTACGACTTGTGATAGGAGCACTCCAAATCACAAGTCCTCAAACTACAAAGATTTGAAAGCACTCAACTTGAATAAGGAATGGGTTGAACAAAATGCACAAGATTTTGCTCTGGAATTTTAAGTGTATTTCGAAAATCGTTAAAACATACAAGAGTTGTTCTATTTATACTAGATCAAATCGTGCCTCCAAAGAACATCATTTGGATGCACCAAATCATGAAAAAACACATTAAAACACGAGGAGTCGCACCAACCGCTGAACCCACACAGGGGCGATCGATCGGCCAAATGGCGCAATCGATCTCACCCTTTATATTTCAACTTTCTGCATGGCGCGATCGATCGAGCCTTTGGCTGCTATCGATCGAGCCATGCAGAATTTTTTAACATGTTTTTCATTCGAGTCACGGTCAATCGACCGACATACGGGGATCGATCGCGGCTTCTAGTAGACTCCGACATACGGATTCATTTCGTTTGATCTCCGATGCTTAATTGTAATTTAATACGCATCATTTTTCCAACAAAATCAACAGCTTCGCACATGAAAACCAACGAGCAAATACAACTTAGGATAAGAGCTGAACAGAAAGCTCCAAAGAGGAGAAACAAGAGCTCTCACGAAGGAGAGAAACAAAATTAATAATATAAGAATTTTTAAAACTACTGATTTTATATATAATTTCATGTTAGGAGTTAGGACTGTGAATCCGATTTGTACAATATTTATTGGGCTCGGCGAAGCCCAAACAGAAGCGCATATAATTTCCACGGCCCAATCAAGTAACGGCCCACAATTTTAACATCATCTTCGAACCAATAGTCCTAAAACGCGAATTCAACAGAAACGTCAGAAAATAATGAACAGAACGGAGCTACGAAATCCGTGAAGAAAAATGATTCGCGGAGTAATAATAATGAACGATCAGGGCAAGCCTCGCCTCGTCAAATTCTATTCGTTCCAGGTTACCAGATTCTTTTGTAGTAAATGGATTATTAACTCCAAATTTCCTTCATTTTTCGGTATTCTATTTGCGTATCTGTCTTAAATATGTATTAAGATTGTTTGGTTGTGATTTGAAATGTAATATCAGCCTGTGGAGAAGCAGCAGGAGATGATTCGAAGCATCTACAGAAGTCAGTGCAGCTCATTTTTGTGTTTTAGTAATGGTTGAATTGTCTCAGTTCGTTGATTGTGCTTCTCCTTGCAGTTTTGTGTAGTAGAGCTGAGAATGTCAGTAATTTTGTTAGAGTAGATTCTCTCTTTTGCAAGGTATGCTATCGATTTAGTGCTCATGCAAACTAGAGGATTTGTGTTTTGTATCATATAGCTTTATATGTGATTTAAGTTTTTGATTTGCAGGATGCGCGGCTTGTGTATAAAACATATGCAACGTTGTACTTTGTGTTCATTTTTTATAGCTCTGAGAACGAGCTTGCTATGCTAGATCTCATGCAAGGTATCTTTGATTGATTATTTGATGGTTGAACCTTTTAGATTTGAATCTAGAGGTTAGTGCTCTCATTTTACAGATCAGATGATGATTGAGACTGTAAGGGAAAAGGGAAAAGGGAAAAGGGAAAAGGGGAAAAGAGAAAAGTGATAATACGACATTATGTTGTGAATTTGTACATAAATAGATTCTTGTTCATGTACAATATGGTTTTCCATTATCCGATTGGACTTGTACCATCTCAGAGATAATTTTGGATTTCTGTTGTGTACTGTTTTATTTATATAAAAAAGTTGGGAAGGGTCCCTCTTATTCCTTTGCCCCTGGAATGGAAGGGAAAATAGTATAACATCATATAAGTTTCATCGGATATTTTCTTTAAAGTGATGGAAGTGGAAATAGCTTGATCCATTGTATTGTATTAAGTTTCATTCAGATATTTTCTTTTAAAGTGATAGAAGTGGAAATGGCTTGATCAAATGTCTGTTCATTTAGGACATTCATTTTGCTGCCAAATAATTAAAGACGGTGAATTCTTAAACTTTGTTCAGAGTTGAATATAGCCGATTGTGTTTTGAAGCATACTTTGGATTTAAACATTATTTATTTGTCTCTTCTGTGCTAACATATGCCATAGTCTTGGATGGTTTTTTCATGCTTGTTTCTGGTATCGACCTTTATAATCCCCTCGTCTATATTTGTTAACAAGTTGATAAAAAGAGATTGTTGGGATAGGATAAGATGGATGCTTAAGTTTTAGGTATTAATATCTTTTTCGAGTTGTCTCTTTTTTTTCTCATTTGTTCAACATTTTGTCCCTTATTCAGCTTTGTCATTTTCACTCGTTTTTGGAACTACTTGTAGGTTTCCACTGAAAGGATGATAAATGAATTGCTCTATAATATCTTCTACATTTTAAGACCTGTTCCTATAATGCTGGTTTTAATTAAATTATCTCTACTCCTATTTCTTTGTTTGCTTAATTTGTATAATTTAAACAGTTTTTGTGGAGACGATGGACAAATGTTTTAGCAATGTGTGCGAGCTTGATGTGGTTTTCAATTTTAACAAGGTCAGACTTCTTTATACTATCGTCATAGAAGTGTGTACATCAGATGGTCTTTTATGAGCGAGTTGGTACTTCATAATGAATTATTTATCCTAAAGATTAGCAAACTGCTAGAATTTGACTACATGAAGATACACTTAAGCTATAAGGGGCGGTCTTAGAGCATCTCCAAGGGGACGCCAAAACGCAGCACCATTTTCTGCGCAAAAATGGTGCTGCGCTACAGTGCCACGCCATATTTGGCGTGGCACTGTAGCAATACGCCAAAAGTGGCGCTTTTTTCTTTTCTTTTTTTTAATTTTTTTTTGTTTTTTTCTTATTTTTTAAAAATGTTTAATTATTTATTATATTATTATTATTTACTATTTATTTTAATTAAAAAACTATAACTAAATTTTGGTAATTTTATAAATAATAATTATTAAATAGTATTAATTTTTATAATTAAATTTTTTATAATAAATGTTTATAAAAGTTAAATTTAGTAGTTGTTATTGATATAAAACTTGTTTATGAAGTAATTAATGATTATGTTAAGTTAATTAATTATTAAATTAAACTGATTAAATTTAATATTTATATAAATGTAATTAATTTAATTTAAACAAATTAAATTAAATTGATAAATTATTTAAATATAAATTTATAAATATATATATAAAATAATAAAATAATAGTTATAAATGAAACTAAAAGGAATATTCTAGGGAATATTCTTTATAGTGTAAAGTTTGAAGTAGATTGGTTGGAGATGAGTTTTGTATTTAATGTAAAAATGACAACATTTTGGTACAAAAGTTGCTCTAAAATGAAATTTATGGTTGGAGATGGCCTTAGTGGAACCAGAATGGTGGTGCAAATAGCAAATTATATTAAGAAAAAGTTAAGCAATGCGGTAAATCTACATTATTAGTTATATATGTAATATCATAAAAACATTGATAATAAACCAATTGTTCTAGCTGTTATAAATATTATTTTTTTAAAAATATAATTATTATTTTTCAATGTATGTAAAAAACCTAAGCCACGTGAGCTTGAACATAACAGGGGACCTAATCATAATGTTCTTGACCAACTATATGAGTGAGGTGGTGTATTTTGATTTCCCAACGACGAAAGTTAATTAATCATTTGCACAGTCAAAAGTTTCATGTAATCATAGTTCGGTGCAAAATGCCAATATTAGATCATTATATAATGTTATCTATTGAATTCAAAAAACAATAAATATGTTAGACCACCAATTTTTTTAAAAAAATATATCAGACATTTATGTTCTTATTATAACAAATTTTCGAATTCGTGTTGTGTAATTATATGTAAATAATTCTTTGAATTCTAGTGCTATGAAGCGTTTAATGATGTTTTTTAAAAAGGTTTGACATGATTAAATGGTAAGAAAAATCTAATTGTCTCCTGTAATATTCTTCTTTTATAATTCAATAATAAGTTATGTAAATTTATGATTTTTTGCTTAAAATTTTAGTTGATTTTAAAATCATTATGTCAGACTTATTCTTTTAAATTTTGACCCTCTTCTATCAGTTTTTTTCATTATTTTTGAGGGGGGTCAACATGTAAAATTTGGTAACATGTTGGAAATTTTTGGGCTAAAATTTTTTATTGCTCAAAGTTGAGGGAATTTGGTTGAACCCCCTTATTATAGAGTGGCTCCGTCATATTTTTCGGTTGACTTTTCACTTTTGTATCTGATTAGCTCGTGAAAGTCTCGTGCCAAAAGTGAGTCATTTTGCATCAAGAAATGAAAAGACTACTGCTTGGGTTGACCATGCAGTTGTATTTTTGCATGAGCTTGGGAGCTGACTGACATTATCTACCAAGAGATTTCTTATACACACACGTAGACATCCTTTTTTTGATATGCTGAGGAGCATGTCTATCAATAATTTTCTAGGAAAGGCTTAGGTTGTTATAGATTGTTGTTTATCACTATAATGGGCTTATTACGGTAGGAATCATAATTGGTGGCTCGACTGTTGAGAAGGGGAGATCTGATCTCAGTTCTAAGCTAGTTTAGGCATTTTTTTGACTGGCCCGCTTCATTATATCTGCCCATGCCAAAGCAATTGACCTTTGGCGCTTTATTCACTTTATACCGCCTATCATGTTTGAATCTATGATTGCTGATTAGACCTATGCCACCTTAGCTGAGGCTGAACCAAACATGAACTTGACCAGCTCCATTGATCATTTGTAGTTGAGAAGTCGTGCTAGTGACTGCTGATGGTTGTTTGATTTGATCTGCAGGTGCATAGAGTTTTAGGCGAAATCATTTTGGGTGGCCAAGTTCTTGAGACAAATTCTTCTGAAATTGTGAAGGCAGTGGATGAAATTTCAAAGTCTCTCTCTCTCTCTCCCTCTCTCCCTCTCACACACACACATACACACACAGAGAGAGGCACCCACGGATACACACACGTATAAAAAAAAAAATTGATATTGATTGTCTAATATTGATGTTGACCACGTATGTTATGCAGGTTTTAAAGAAATTCAAATTCAAGCACATTAGGTTCTTCAATTTCTGGTTGTCAGGGTCGGTAGCGGCTGTTTAGTAGTTGCAACCTCTTTAACTTCAACATATTTATATTGAGTTTGAGGATTTTCTTCCGATTTTCCTCCGTTTTTACCATACATGAAGGTATCGTTCCATGAGAAGCGTACATCTTTGTTATGTTACTGCTGATTTATAATTTTTTCTTGAATTGCAATAGTTGACTTAAAATGCTCGCTTCCTTCTTTATGATGATGCAATATATACCGTGACTCATCACTGAATGACATGATTCTGCCTATTTTTTAGAAGTCCGACACTTATAGCTGAACGACATCATATCATTTCTTCACTATTGTGCATAGTTGGATTGTGAGTTTTGGTTGATATCAAAAGGTTATGTATACATTTTCAGTACTACGCTTATATAAAATAATAATATACATTTAGGTTTGTAAATGGATGATAATTGCCAAGAAAATTAACTTTTAAGTTGATGGAGCTATGGCGTAATAGTGGTTGTTCTTCTTTCGTTACACTCCTTCATCATGGCGTCGCATTTAATTGTTGGAATTTTAATACAATAAAATAGTCGGTATACGATATACCTGACTGCAGCGGAAGATAATCCCAGATACCTTTGCTCGTCTACTAGCCTCGATCGTTAACAGCCTATCGTTTGCACACTTTAAGCCCTTGGAGTCGTTGGTGATTCTTCAAGAGGGACGTGTCGTGATAGGAGAATGATAGTGTAGTTTGGTGTCTTGAATAGGGGAGTGTAGACTCATATTTATAGGGTTCAAGCCATAACTCTAGGTCATACCTTCCTTATTGAGGTTGACGGCCAGGGTTGGCACTGTGCTTAATATGAATGTCTATTGGGCATTGGCCATAAGTCCAACCCAATTGATGTATTGGGCATTGGG
This sequence comes from Haberlea rhodopensis, assembly GCA_907163345.1. NCBI lineage: Eukaryota > Viridiplantae > Streptophyta > Magnoliopsida > Lamiales > Gesneriaceae > Haberlea > Haberlea rhodopensis. The sequence continues at coordinate 6,638,361 of CAJQUN010000021.1, read as the reverse complement.
CTATAAGTCCAACCCATATACATCTACATCTCCACTCATACATATTTGAATCAATATTCAAATTCTTTCTCAATTGTCTCTCATTTCACGTCGCCCTCTCTCATACAGGGAATAAAGCGTGCGACCAAGCGAGAAGGAATAGTGAGGAGAATTATATTAAGTAATCACCAAACTAACATAATTCTACAACTCAAAAAACTCATATGTACCCCCAAACTAGTGTGATCGCATCAGACCAAGCATCTCTGATTCCTCATATATGATTGAGCATGCTTGTCTCTTTCAATTATGTATATATGCTTCATGACTCTGTCAAAAACAAATTTTGACTTAGTCGGCCGGCCTATGAGCCATAGAATAAAATGATGTGTTATCAACTTGGTTCTTCCTTGGCCACTCATGCCAATCAGTTTGGTCTTGATAGCTTTCTCAGACATGCTCCAATAGACCACATCAATCATGGTCATTGGATACATGCTAAAGTAGCGTCATCAAGCTTACACCTTATGACATGGTCCAGAGTCCCAAAGGATATATAAGAACAAATAAAGCGCTCACATAGTGACGAAGCATGAATCCATTATGTCACTCCACTACTGTGGTTGAACTTACTCAGCACATGTAGTATATATGTTATGATGGAGCTCCAACTCAACTTGGGTATGTCAACACTTTAAACATCATACGAATCTGAGTCCAATGGCTACAAAAAGCTCATGACTTGCTCATTGCGAGATACCATCTACCAGCAATTCTCACATTCAGTTATAAAAAGACTTTTATGGAGATTGGGCGTACTCTATAATTGATCTAATTAGACCTCATCTTAGCCTCTTGCTAAGGCGACTGTTATATTATCATTACAACCTTCCTCGCTCTTCCAAGCGCGAAGGGATCATGTCATACATGATCTTCAAGTCTCATCATGCTCGCTATTAAAGCGCCAGGGTGATTGCCCGTGTAAGTGGGTCAATCAAAGGCTAGTGACATTCACATATGAACACAGCACCTCAACAAACCAATTGTTCATAACAATTGTTCTAACAGGCAAAACAAATCCTACAAAGCCCATAGGATTAACATGTCGCGGGAACAAATTTCTGCGCAAGGGCTTGGTCCAAAGGTCAGCACTCATATCGCTAGTATGAATATGCCTTAGAATCACATTGGCTTGTGCAACATAATCTCGAATAAAAATACAACAATATCATCTACATGCGCATAAACTCGCAATCTTTGTAGAGATCCTCTTAATCAAAATGTATCTTATATTGTTGATGTGCAGACTATTACTCGGCTTCTAAGGTAGATAAAGAGATACAAAGCCGCTTCTTATCACTCCAAGTGATACTTGCGCCTTTCACTATAAATGTATATCCCATAATGGATTTGTGCTTAGCTCTATCAAGTGATGCATCAGCGTCACTATATCCATCAATTCTCAAACCATCTTCATGGTAGCACAAAGAAAGATCTCTTTGACTGCCATCTCTTCCAAGCGCGAAGGGATATGTCATACATGATCTTCAAGTCTCATCCTGCTCGCTATCAAAGCGCCAGGGTGATTGCTCGTGAGTGGGTCAATCAAAGGCTGGTGACATTCGCATATGAACACAGTACCTCAACAAATCAATTGTTCATAACAATTGTTATAACTGGCAAAACAAATCCTATAAAGCCCATAGGATTAACATGTCGCAGGAACAAATTTCCCCACAAGGGCTTGGTCCATAGGTCAGCACTCATATCGCTAGTAGGAATATGCCTTAGAACCACAATGGCTTGTGCAACATAATCTCGAATAAAGATACAACAATATCATCTACATGCGCAGAAACTCGCAATCTTTGTAGAGATCCTCTTAACCAGACTGTATCTTATATTGTTGATGTGCAGACTATTACTCTGCTTCTAAGGTAGATAGAGAAATACAAGGGCTCTTCTTATCACTCCAAGCGATACTTGCCTCTTTCACTATAAATGTATATCTCATAATGGATTTGCGCTTATCTCTATCGAGTGACACATCACCGTCACTATATCCATCAATTCTCAAACCATCTTCATGGTAGCACAAAGAAAGATCATGTTGACTGCCATCTAATAGGCAACCTCAAAATAACTCTGATTTTACTCACCATCCAATTGTAAAGCATAGATCTGGTTAAATACACACTATTGTGTACATCAAACCCTCTACAGCGCTTGCATATGGAACTTCATTCTTACGTTTCATTCACTTTCTGTTTTATGACACAACTCTTTGCTCGTATAGCAGACACCCACTTGTTTTGCCTTTTGTCAACTCACAGCCTCTTAATATTTGGCTGGCTCATCAAAATCCATGCAAGCATAAAAAATTCTCATACAATGGTATATATTATTAGAGAATAATTTTGCGCTTGCTTTTCTATATTTAATAATTATGAGAGATTTTCATCAGTGAAACACTCCCACTGAACTGAGGTCGCTTTCATTTCACATTCAGACAAGGCCTTATAGCCTCATCTAGGTTAGAGATTGGAGCGCCAATAACATGGTGGGTTCACGTAACTCGTATAGTTCGATGCCCCATTTTGACTTCACTCACAAAATGCACATCTCGAACTCTATTTCAGTCATTCATATATCAGAATGTTCACAGTATATTAGAATATTTTCTAAAATATAATTTTTGAAGCTCTTGGATCGAGCTTTTATTGTTTTTTTAAAAAAAAACTGTGAACAAATCACAACGATTCCCAAAGGCGCGGAACTTTCAAAAAAACTTTTTTTGCGATGTCATTACTCAAAAGGGAATCGAAATGACTATTTAGAATGCACATGGTACAAACTGTAGGCAGCAGTCTAACGTTTCTTCTCCTCCAAAAAATAATGGAAGATTTGATTGCGCCAACATTTATCTGACCATATCTAGAAGTGTTTGATTTCGTCTATGTCTGCAACACTATTTCCTTGTGAAGCATACGGAATCAATTTATCTTGTAATTCAATCTTCTCATATATTTGTCTAAACTAAACAGACATATATTTTCGCTTTCTATTGCTATGTAGAATTTTAAATTCTTCCAGTTTTAGTTCTCAACCATTGCCTAGAATCACTTGACATATTCAAACGTTTCTAGGCGGTGAGATAAGAGGTATACCGATCCATAGCGCAAATAAAATGAGAAATAGAATGTTCTGTGATATACCCTCACATTCGTAGGTTTGTAGATGTCTACTGGAATTAACTCTAAAGGTAAGCAACCCTTTTACGCCTTTCAAATAGGCATATATGATTCGCACACTGAGATGTTGACTTTAGCGAGATTGCCCAAAACTTTCTCGAGCTAACTTAGTCATCCTTTTTTGAGCGATATGTCCCAATAGATCATGCAATATAACAGAATCAGAAACTATATCAATAACGTATGAAACACAATCAGAGGATAATTTAAACACAAATAGTCCATTATTGATATAACCAAACAACGAAGGTCTTTGCCAGGAAAAAATAGACAAATCGTTTGCTTAAACATAACTAAAAAACCAAGTCATAATAAACAAAGTAACTAAGTGTTACATCAAATGCTAAGTAACGAGAAGGTACAAAACCAACTCCAAAACTCTCCATTTGCGCCAACTTTTGTAGCAAAATAGTGGCTGCATACTAGCACTTGATAGTAACCTACCAATCCTACTCAATCCTTCATCACGGATTTTGTTGCTCCTTTATCTATTATCCAACCAGGGAGAGAATGAGCAACAAAAAGATATTTCATACTATCAAAAGAACTAGGAGAGTAAGAAATGTGTTACCATCTTTGGCTCAGTGCAATCACGAGCAAAGTGACCCATCTTGTCACAGTTGTAACACTTTACTTTGCTTATATCCCTCGCTCCACCCATTTTGCATTGGCGACACAGTTTTGTCATGCCACTCAGTGGGGTTAGGGTTTGATTCTTGTTATTTCCCTGTCCAGTATTCATTTGCTTGTTCCAACGTCCACCATTTTGGGGTTTTCGCTGACTAGCATGTGCGACAAGAGCAGCTGTTTGTGCACGTTCAGATTCTCTTCGGTCCGCCTCAAGTTTCAAATAACTGGCGACACTATCAAACGTTTTAATCTGCTCATTATGGGTCAAAACAAGCTTAACATGTCCCAAAGTCTGCTCAGGTAACGACATAAGGACTGACAAGACTTGTTGTCCATATGTGAGCTCAGTTCCAACATTCTAAAGCTCTCGAATCATATCCTTCGTCACATCAAGATGTTGGCTCATTAAGTGTCTAGGGTCAAGTACATACTGATAAAATTTGAGGGTGAGAGCCTCAATCTTGTAGCCGAAGTGCTACGGTACATGACCTTCAGAACTTCACATAGCTCTTTAGCGGTGGGATGCTTCTCAAACTCTCTGATCAGATTATCGTGCATGCAGCTTAGCATAGTAAATCGCACACTTTTATCCTGATCTACCCATTTTTTTGTACGCGTCCATATCGCGACGATATTGGGCAGTCGGCATTTTCCGGCTCATCTGGTTTAGGCATATCATTGGTGAGATGGTCAAGCAACTTTTCTTTGTGTAGTAAAAATTGACTTTTTCTATGCCACATTGCATAATTCTGGCCATCAACCACTACCATGAAGATCAGAGAAAGCTATTTGGATTTCCATCACTGTTCGCACAATCAATAAGGTACTTGTTCAACAATAATTTTATTTTAGATGCAAGTAATTTCTATTATTCTCTTTAATTCATTGGAATCGAAAATTTCGCACTCAGCTAATAATCATCTCCATCCGAATTAAAGATCCTAATAAAAAGTTACCAATCTCGAAATAAAATGATCCATAATGTCATGCTAATTTCATAACCAAATATCATAAATTTCATGTAAGTGCGATATATATGACATTATAATTCATGAATCTCAAATAATAATGTCTTTAAATTGCATACTTAAATAAATGCAATATATCTTATGTGACATCAAATTATAATTCATGAATATATAAATGCAATAAATCAAGCATGACACTCTAATAAATTGCATAATCAAACAACCTAACTTGCATAATCATAGATCATGCAATATTTTTAAGCCCTAATAATTTTTCAATTAATCATGTGAATTATTTCAAGCTCAAGAAATTCAAACATATTATTTACTCTTTAATGAATTTATATCATACATTAGAAATAATTATTGGCATCAATTAATTGATCCAATTACCAAATAATAGATCCATCTCATCCTCAAAAATTGGCCCATAGAGAAAAAATCCGAGCCCAGTCAGAAAAAACAATTGGGCCCATTCACAGGAATAGAACTAGTCCATTATCAGGAATGAAGCGAGCCCATTAGCAAGCCCAATACAAATTTTCGGTCCAATTAATTTACATGCATGACATAATCAGATAAATCGCCACTTAGATTAAAATATGATTTCATAAATCATTATTGGCGAGATCGAGCAACGTTGTCTCTGATGCCACTTTTGGAATTTAATACAATAAAATAGTCGATATATGATATACTTGACTGCAGCGGAAGATAATCCCAGATGTCTTTGCTTGTCTACTAGCCTCGATCGTTGAACAGTCTCTCGTTGCTCTAGTTGCAACGAGAGGACGTATCGTGGTATGGGAATGAGAGTGTAGTTTGGTGTCTTGAATAGGGGAGGGTAGACTCGTATTTATAGGGCTCAAGCTCTAACAATAAGTCATACCGCCTTATTGAGGTTGACGGCCAGGGTGTTGCACTGTGTCTATATGGATGTCTATTGAGCTTTTGGTCATAAGCCCAACCCAATAAATGTATTGGGCCTTGGGTCATAAGCCCAACCCATATACATCTACACGAATCATGGATTGAATGCTAAAACTTTGGAGCTTTCCAAATTTTTGAATTTTGGGCATTGGTGTAATTTATGAAATGTCGATATGTTAATTGAGTACAAATAGTGGTTACACTACGCTACATTGCTCCCATGTTTGATGAGATGTGGTATATAAGGGTGTAAATGAACCAAATATCAAGAAAAAATTGAATGCTCAAAGTTGAGCTCGAGTAAGTATATTTGAGTTTTAGCTCGATGGTTAAATATTTTTTGTTTGAATTAGAGCTCGAGTTTGATCTCGTTTTAAATATTCGAACATGTTTGCGAGTTATTCAATGCTCAAAAATAAAGAGTCGAAAAAATCGAAATATATTTATCCAATATTTAATTATATTCATAAAATATTAAAGCCTGCAAACGATTAACGAACCATGAAACAAGATAATTTTGGTTTGAATTTAGCTTGTAAAAAGTTCAAACATGTCCACGTTTGTCTTGAATTCATAATTTTGAATACGAATTGCATATTTTTGAATCGGTCTGAAAAGCTCGCGAGCGGATACGATTTATTTGCATACATATATTCGTTTGCACACATAGGTCCATATGTAAGAAAATTCTTTCAACTAAATCTATTTTATCAAAACATAATTTAATTAATCCATTAGTTATGACTAAAATATTCTTGCTCTAAGTTAGCCTTCTCATCGTCAAACTATTTTCACTACCAATTTAAGCCCAGAAAAGTGATGGAAGAACCTGGGATTCATTCAATTTTCACTGATATTCGAATCCGATGGGTTGAACCGTCTGCAACTCTCATCCGCCGTCCACCACCACCCCACAAACGCCATCCCCTACCAGACCGCCGCAGCAGTCCCTTCCTCCAACAACATTTCAAGAACCATCTAAGAGGGACAACCTACAATACCCTTGTCCCCCGCCACCAACGTCGCCGCAGCCGCTAACAACAACAACAGAGTAATTCATTTTCTCCATTTTCTAGCATTTTTATCATACATTCCAATTTGTTGTTCCGCCGCAGATCTTCTCTCCTCTCCGTCTCTCTCTTCTCCTTCCCAGAGTAATTCATCTTCTTTTTTCCAAATTGTTAATCAATTTATGTTGATTGGTTGTTAAAAATTGTGTGGTTTTACATTCTGATTGGTTGTTTAAAATTGTGTGGTTCTTTTTTGGAGTTTGGGAATATTTTTATTTTGTATTTTCTAGGGTATATTCTATATAGAGGAAATTACACATAGGTACCATTTTTCAAAACATGTTTCAACTAAATCTAGCAAAATATTTGCTTTTCAACTAAATACATCTTGTGAAAATCTTCTTTCAACTAAGTCCATTTTTATAAAACCCTAATCTGATTAGTCATTTAATATTCCTAAAATACCCATAGTTGAATTATCTCTTCATCATCGTGAGAATTGGTGATGGTCGCGTGTTCTGGAAAAGCAGCAATGGTGGTTAGGCGGTATGGAGCAGTGGCGGTGTTGCGGTGGAGGCGGCGACGACTCCTTTTCGTTTTGCCAAATATCATTATTCTCCAACCACAGAAAATCGACATTTTGTTTCAATTTTGTTTTCTGTTTCTATGGTATTTTTGGATTTAATTAACATTGAACTTTTATTTCAATTTTGGTACACATTATGTGTTTGTTAAAATGTCTCTTTACGTAAACAATTTTTTTTTAGCAAATTTGGAAAAGATAAACAACATATCATCTCATTCCAAAGGTTTTGATTTATTTTTTTTCCATTTTCATTTGTTTATGTACAACATACCAAGTAAAAAAATAGATTCTAAAATTCCATTTTCATTTGTTTAAATACTGTATTCATTTATAAACTTTCAGACATCATGTCACTACATTAGTGGAAGGATCTATAATAACATAAACGATACGTATATCAAATTCCTGACAATATATTAGTGAGGTAGCACTATCTTATCTTCCCAAATCAAAGTTGAAGAACTAACAAGCTTAAACATGCAAGCAACACATACCGATGCATGTAAATTAAATGCATCGCTAGTCTATCGGTGCATGTAATTTACATGCACCGATAGTCTACCGATGCATGTAAATTACATGCACCTGTAGACTCAGCATCTGCATTGGTTCTCAAATTACATAATAAACCACTATCATACATAAGTGTTAAAGACGATTACAAAAAAAACTTCAAAGTTAAGTCACGCATGTGTAATATTTTATCATTTGAAAATTAATATACTTTTGTTATGAGATTATTCAATAATTTATCATACATTATATACTCATTCATAATAAAAATTTAATTTCTAAAATAATATATTATATCTTTAATTTGTTATAAGATCAACAAGCAAGTAACACATAGCGAACACATAAGGTGCATGTAATTTACATGCACCGTTAGTCTACCGGTGCATGTAATTTACATGCACCGCTAGTCTATCGGTGCATGTAAATTACATGCACCGGTAGACTCAACATTTACATTGGCTCTCAAATTACATATCAAATAAGTATCATACAGTAAGTGTTAAAGACGTTCACAAATAACACTTAAAAATTAAGATAGATATGTGTAATATATTATTGTTTGAAAAATAATATACTTTTTGTTATGAGATTATTCAATAATTTATCGTATAGTATATACTCATCCATAATAAAAATCTAATTTCTAAAATAATATGTTGTATCTTTAATTTGTTATAAGACCAATTGCAAAAATTATAGAATGAAAAATTAATTCACATTTTTATGATTTGATCATTGTTATTTAGTAATTAGATAAAAAAATAATAGTATATTAGTACATCACCGCCTATCGGTGCATGTAATTTACATGCACCGATAGATTTTAGCAAGTCGGTGCATGTGAATTACATGCACCGCTGAGTCTATTGGTGCATGTAAATTACATGCACCGATAGACTTTTATTATATTTAAGCAAACAAATAGTCTTTTTATATATAATTTTGAATATGAAACATTTTTTCCTCATTAATTTATTTTTAAATTAATAGCAAACTGACATAGCATGCTCGTGATGTGAAATAACAAACTGAATACGAAAGCACCATCTAATTCTAAAGGTGCATGTAACTTACATGCACCTTTAGACCTATCGGTGCATGTAAAATACATGCACCGATAGACTCATGAATTGTTGGTGCATGTAAATTACATGCACCACTTAGTCTATCGGTGCATGTAATTTACATGCACCGATAGACTCATGGTTGTTGGTGCATGTAAATTACATGCACCAATGGTTTCAATTTCATTACATTCTCAAATTTTCATTCAAACAATTCATCGAACATCTCAAATACATTATAGTTTTGAGTTTTACATTAAAATTCTACAAACAATCGTTACAATAAAATTGAAATTCATAATAAATATAAAATTTTCATTCAAACAATTGATCGAATCTCAAATACATTATACTTTTACGTTTTACATTAAAAATCTACAAACAGTCATTACAAAAAACTTTGAAATATAAAACAAAATCAATCGGTAAATAGACGATAAACAGAAGAATGAGATGATTTTGTCTTCTTGCACAACCTTTTTGTTTTCGTTTATTCGCGACCAGTGCGCGCAGCTCCGACGCCATGGGAGGAGCGACAATTTCCGACGATTAGCGTTGGTGGTTGGGACATGTGGCTGATGTGAGGGTTGAAGATTAGGGTTTTGGATTGAAGGATGTGATTCAAGGAAGATAGAAGACTATTTTGGTCATTTTAACCAAAAGTGGACCTTGTTGAAAGAATATTTTTTGGGGTGACTGGGCTGAAAAATCTTTTACCAAATGGTACCGGCCCGAAATTTTCCCTTCTATATATACTATAGATTAATTGGGCCCCCTATTTTCGGCAACCATTTTCCTAACATCTATTGATTTTAGTGTTTTCAAAATTGGATCGGACATAAAATCGGTGTCCTTACTGGTTACATATTCGATCGATTTAACCGGTTGAACCATTGATTCAACCGATGATGGCGTCAGCATTATATAATATCTATTTTAAGTTTTGTAAAATATATATACCATATATTTTACTATAGTTTCAAGTTGTTCACAATAAAAAAATATCGTTACACCAACATAACATGTCAAACTTAAAAAATCAGATAAAATGAAATGTCTAACATAAAATAATAATAATAATAATAAAATATAAAAAACAACAAATAATGCCAAAAGATCAATATCCCAAAATTATAATAACATATTTAAAATATTATGACATTATTCACATATATTATAATTTACGAGAGACTAATCATGTTTATATATAATATACAAGACACATTTATTGAATTATATGAGTTTTTTGATAAAGACAACCATAAAATATTATTTTGTAATCATTTCAATAACAATAATATACAATATATTTTGTTCTACAAATTTGATTTATAATTTTAAAAAATAAAAAAGAATTAAAATTTTAAAAAGGAAAGAAAAATGAAGGAACATACTGGTTCAACCAGTCAACCGGTTCACTGGTTGAACCTGTTTTTTAGTTAATCATGTTCCCACTGGTATTTTATCAGGGTGATTTTGAATGGTCAACCGGACCGGATCAATCACTGTTTACAGGTTAAACCAATTGAACCGGCCGGTTCGGACCGATTTTCAAAACACTGATTGATATACATATATTGATACTTTAATAGTGTCAATTTGTCATATTATATAAGTGATCCTTTTCCTTAAGACCAGGTTTACAATAAAATCTATATATGCACTTTTATCTCACCGAAATATCTCATTTTACACTTCTATCTAGCCGAAAATTTTTATGTGAGTGCAAACGAATCGTGCCAACTCGTGAGTGCAAACGAAATGGTGGCCCGAAAATTTTCCATCCCAAATGCAAATCCAACACCATAAATGAATGAAAATAGGTAGGGAAAATTTTTTGGCTCAGGTGGACACAAGTGCCCCAACCCATTGAATTAACCGATCAACTATTGGGTTGGAAGCCTTGCTGGAGTTCCAAACACGTTATTAAATCTCAGGCACGCAAGGAGGCGTGGGTGGATGAAATTTTTTGGGGAAATTTTTTTGGCTCGGGCCTTGTTGTAATTTCCTCTTATAAAATCTAGGGAAAATTACGGGTCGGTACATTTTGGTGAAACATAATCTATCCTAGTCCAGCGAAAAAACATTAGTTGACATAAGTCCATTCTAGGTTGAAATGATCATAATAACCCCATGTGGTCCATGTGGTCCAAGCGGTCCACGCGGTCCAACCAATCTTTAATAAAATTGCATTCTTAGCCCTAGAAAATGTTTGAAGAACAAAATATGCCACAATATACTATTCATCATCGTTTTCATCCTAATATTTAACAAACAGAAACATTATATGAACATGAGATCCTTCAGTTTCTGTCATCTCGAGATGAATCCCAAGAGCATACTTTTGCAAAGGACTCACGGTTTATATAACGTTCGTCTAATTATAATTCAACCCGATTTGAAGATCATGTGAAAAATAAATAAAAGGCCCAACATGCTTCCGTATTACAATAAAATTTTAGCAAACTGAAAAATACCATTTTGACCATAACGGCACCGGGTGAGGTGGGTCGCAACTTCCACCAGTCGAAAACTTACTGCCTCCAGACTGTTTTACGAATGGCTCCTCACCATCCAACCTCAGCACACGGGCGAGGTTAGTCTGCCAGTTATCCGACTCCTTCAGAAACCGCACAGCACAGCCCTAATTCGTTTCCTACCTTAGGGCGTAAGGTATATTCAAGATATAGAAAAGATTTAAAGAAATCTGGGAGATAGCTGGGCAACAACCTTATTTTTATTCTGGAATACTTATAACATCTATTACATTAAAACGTCTCCTTTTGGGAGGAGACGGACTTGTTTAGCCTCTCTTATAGATGAGGCTTGACTCAAAACACATAAACTTAAAACCAACAGAACAATATTACTAATGATTACAAAAGAAATAAAAGAAAGAAAGATTACCAAGCTACGAAAGTTGAAATATTACAAAGCTTGGAGACTCTAAATTTATTTCTCAGAAAACTATGGAGAATTTTCGATGTCCTTAGCTTCCTGAATGAGTGCCCTTATATAGGCATGAATCCGGACTTCAAATGCGGATTCCAAATCTTGATAATTGTTGAGTGCGCCTTAACTTTCACGTGGTCTGGCATCTTTGTCCGGTTGTGCCAACTTTTCTCGTGAGTGGTCCATTATTTTTTGTCTGAGTGCGTTTGAACAGTATCCCACTAACGTCTAATGGTCCACCTCTTTTCCTTTGTCGGGGAATCTTTACATTAGTGGTTTTTGTGGTCCCCGAGCTTTAGGAAAACGGGCTCTCTTGTCAGCAGGTCTTTTGTCTTTTCCTGCTTCTGATCTATCGGGTTTGGATCGGAATCCTTTCCCGAACTCTGGTTCTTTCTGCTCCGGGCATGCTAGGCAGATATGATCAATCCATCAGCCAATGTGTGCCATGTTGCAGAATTTCCGGTAAGTCTCCTTTCCTGCCGGAATCTTGTTCTCCCAAAGAATTCTTCTCTTTGTTTCAAAGAGTTCTTCGGCAAATCTCGTGGAGGTTCCTGTCATGGAATTCAGCAAGAAAGTTCCATTGGCTGAATTCTGAAAGAACTTGAATGTGTATTTGACTTTGTCCATTTCAGTTAGACAAACCCAAAGACCCCATGCTCGTCTGGTTGAAACTTCATCATTTGTGATAGTTCCCGCCAAAATTGGAATTCCTTCTGGTAGCGCCATTTTTATATTTTTCAGGGCGTTTCCATCTGGTCTTCTCAGCTTGATAAAATGAAAAGCTTCAATGAAGCCTTTCTTTGCTGGTTCTGGAGCAGCACTGAAAAAATACAACTCCAAGATATCACATCTGGCCAAATGTGGATTATTGGCCCAAGTCTCGTATACAGCTTCTCTGATCCATTTTGCTAATTTCGAAATTTCAGAGAAGGCTGGTGCCACAGTATAAACCGAAGCTAGAGCTCCGAAATTATACCATTCCTGAACATCATTTGGATGGCTGCCTGGTTTCATCCAAACTCTCGGATATTTTCCGGAGATATCAACTATTGATTTTTCTGGGTTGATACCTCGCCTGGTAATTAGTTTCTCCCAAGTGCGCTGGTAATCCTGCATAGGTGAAGAAACTAAATCGTCATTAGTTTGAACCTTAGACTTGCCAGTCATTGGCCTAAGATTCAACTCTCCCTCTTTTACCCCAGAGGTGCTGGGTTGACTTGAAGGTTCAGATTGTGATGACACCTGACCTTCAACATTCGCTTCAGCTTGTACATCCTCAAGGAATGCATCATCTGAAGCACTCGTGACAGGGGTACTTGAATCCCTTGCCTCCGGGTTAGATGAGCCCCGTTCTCTAAACACTTCTTTTTGCACTGTTGAAGGTGCTGCCTGAAGTATAGGCCCTTTCAAGACTTCAAACAACCGTTCGTGGTCCCGAAAGCATGCTCGTATATGATCAGTAACAAGTTCCTGATCTGCTCGTTGAAGTCGTCCCGCGACCTCTGCATTGAGACAAAGAGTCCCAAAATCTCGTTCCAGGATCTCCAGGTTTTCCCTGAGATTCCTAACTCGCTTGAGGGTATCGCTAGCAATGTGTCCCTCCATCTCGTGTTAAGAAATCTGCAAGAATATTTTTATCAGATTTCACAATGACAATATCATAATCATAATATTGGCATTCAGCTTGCCATCTTAAAAGTCTAGCCTTTTCTGGTTTTGATTCAATTTTATTTTTTAAAAAGGCTTTGACACTTGTATTATCTATTTTCAAGATAAATTTCTTTGCAAGTAGGAAAAGTGGCCATTTCTTAAAAGCCTTTCGAACAGCAAAGAACTCCTTCTCGTTGATGTGCCATCTGATAACTTCGTTGTTATCGAATAGCCCACTGCAATATCTGCATGGCCCTTCTCCTTTAGGTGTAATTTTCATGAGAACTGCCGCCCACCAATGATCACTGGCATCTGTGTATAATACCAGTTCATCCTCGTTGTTTGGTATTGCAAGCTTTGGTAGTTGCCTGCAAACCTCCTTTAGCTGTTTGACAGCTTGTCTATGATCGTCATTCCACTCAAATTTAACATCCTTTTTGAGTAGCGGACTGAACACCTTCCTGTGGTTTGCCAGATTGTTGATAAACATCCCAGCGAAATTAACAACCCCTAAAAAACTCTGAAGTTGTTTTAAATCCTTGAAGTCATCCGGATATCCTTGTACTTTTTCAACAATATGATTTTGCAGGATGATTCCAGATTCATCGATCTCAATTCCAAGGAACTCGATCTGTCTTGTAGCAATTACTGCTTTCTTTTCGGAAAGCACCAATCCTTCTTCGTAACAAACGTCTGAAAAGATTTCCAGATGTTTAAGATGTTCTTTCATGTTTTTTGACGCTATGAGGATGTCGTCAATGTACACGAACATGAAGCTGAAGTAATCTTTGAAAAGATTATCCATCTTCCTCTGATATATCTGGGGAGCATTTGCTAATCCCATTGGCATGACATTCCAAATATAATGTCCTTGTGGTGTGGAGAATGCGGTGAACTTTCTGCTTGCTTCCTCCATTTTAATCTGGTAGAACCCAGACGTGCAATCGAATTTAGAAAACACTTTGGCATTCTTGATACTATTTACCAAATGTTCTCTGCTTGGGATAAAATATCCATCGAACTCCAAGATTTCGTTGATCCCTTTATAGTTGATCACCAATCTCGGCTTTCCTCGTTTAATTTCTCCATGATTTCTTACCAGAAATCCTGGGCTGCTGTATGGAGAAATACCGGCTGAGATTAACTTAAGGTCAAGATGCTCCTTAAGTATGATCTGCATATCCTTCCGATCTTCCTGGTTCATGGGGATCGGTCTGTACCTAACAAACTCATTTTCTTTTCCAGTTTTCACCTTCAAAGTAGCTCTGAGCTCATTTTTGTTCCACCATGCAAGTGGATCCTCGTTGTAGTTCCTACGAATCTTCCTTTTTACATCCTCTAGAGTGATTCTCTCTTCGAGGGTAGATTCAGGTTGTAGAACTTCTTCTCGTAAAGCATTTTTCAGTAGCAACAGAGTTTCTGGAGTTACTCTTTCCTCATCCTGCTCTCTGAAAGACATGATATTAACCCAGTCAAAAGTTTGTGAATCCCTTTCACTAGGACCTTGTTGTCGGAACTGAAGAATTGCCTCTCCAAATTTCCGCTGATCTTTCATCTTTGGGTGTCGAAGTTTTCCTTCATCACCACGCTTGTTGCGAAAACGAATAGGGAATTTTCTGTGAAACGCTTCCCGTAATCGTTTTACCATAATCTTATGATCACATAGAGTTGTGAAAATAAGTCTTCTCGTTTCATTCTCTTGAGTGAATGTCTTGAACGTCTGTAGGAAATTGTTTCCTAACAGCATATCTGCACCTGTATCATGGAAATATATAGGTGGAGTTTTGACTTTGTACCATGGGGTACCGCCTGCTCCGCCGAGAATTATTTCCGCGCCTTGGACTCATTCTTTAAGAATAAGGATCCGTTTGGAAAAGTCTCTTCCGGCAACGGCTGGTAATTTCTCACCAACGTCTTTGGGGAAGATTTCTCGCCTGGCAGTGCATATTCCAGCGCCTGAGTCAATGTAGGCTGCAAAATATTCTGCCCGGTACTTCTCATATATCATCCCAATGGAGATGTATATTGAGAATGGACTGGTGGTCATCGAATTCGGTATCTCTTTCCGTCGACCGTGAATTCCATTCCATCTTGCAATCTTTCCCAAGGTTTATGTTCCTCGAGAAATTCAATCCCTAGAATAAGCTGCTCGGGGAGCCGTCCGGCAATTCCTTCAATCGTGAGATTAATTTCCCCAATGTGAAGGTTTCCTTGAAATTTGCCAACTGTAGGTTGTTGCAAATAATATAGGACATCGCAGGGGAAGATATTGTTCTTCTCGGTGATGTCAAAAATTATCTGCACTTCTCTCCAGCCTTCTGGGCATTTCAGTTTCCCTATTGTTTGGAATACATCAGGAACTTTCTGAATTCTGCTTGAGGCTCCCTTCTGTTTTTCCCCTGGATAGTTGCTGATTAACCTATCCTGTTGGAAAGACATCCTTCTTGACTCGATCATGAGGCTCCTGCTTCTGTTCAGAACAGGTTGATCTTGTATCCTCATGTCGATCTCTCCTATTGTCGGAGTATCAATGATGTCCGGCAATACTGCTTTGGCGAAGTCTTCGAAGATTCTGGGGACTTCGATGAATTCCTTTCTCAAGAATACTTCGGAATGATGAGTATTCGAGAGTGCGTATGACACCTTGTAGGTGATCGAGTAAGGCCTGTTCCCTTCTTTCATCAAATCTTCTCTTTTAAAATCTTGATGAAGAGTGAGAACTTTGTTGAAGTCTCGATCTCCTAAATTGTATGCAATCCTCGGATAGATGTTGAAGGCCATCTTTCCTGCATACAGATTTCCTGCTACGGTTCCCAAACAAGAGTCTTTGAGGTTCGGGATTCTCTTGTCAAAGATCGCCAGGTTGAGGGGCGAATCAATTCCTTCCTTGAATGTTGCTTTGATGATAACTCTTATGGCTCCGATATGAATCCATGAGAGTGTATTAGCAACCTCTCTCTTGACTTTGTTCTTAATCTCCTGGATTTCTCTGTAGGGGATTAACTGCATCTCAATTTGGTTTCCCGTGAATTCCATCGGGATCGCAAATTCACCTGTTGTCACCCTATGGATAATCTGATGCTTTCTGCTACGAAGACCAATCATATCCATGGCTTTTTCCATTGCTCCAATTGTAAATCCATCATACATTTGAAGCTTTGGCTCTTCTTTCATGATCCTCATAAGGGTTTTATGAGAAACAGTGGTATGCGAGAAAAACCCCGTCGGTTCTTCTCTAATCACGTGCTGAAGGAACTCTCCTTCACTCTGATTCTGAGCTAGATTCACCTCCATCATCAGAATAGATCTCTTCGTCGTAGATGCTTTCATCTGAGGGAATATCCTCAAATTGATACACCTGTACCAAATCCTGAAAATAGACAGCATCCTCAAATTCCTTGGTATGCTCGAACTGTCTTATTCCTCGGCTTTGGTTTTCTGGAC
This sequence comes from Haberlea rhodopensis, assembly GCA_907163345.1. Lineage (NCBI taxonomy): Eukaryota > Viridiplantae > Streptophyta > Magnoliopsida > Lamiales > Gesneriaceae > Haberlea > Haberlea rhodopensis. The sequence goes on along the minus strand of CAJQUN010000021.1, from coordinate 6,621,381 downwards.
AATCTGTTGAGATATGTCCTCTTGCTCCACATGTCCAACAGTTACAATCTCTGAAACTCTCATTTGCACGGGTAGGTGTGCGTCTGAAAGTTCTCTTCGTTGGTGCCCTGCTAGAACTTGCTTGATTAGAACCTGTCGATGAGATTCTACTCCTTGTTGGTCCTGATCTTTGCCCCGATCTGTAGCTTCGGGCTTTCTGTTTTGACCAGAACTTTCTAGGTCTCCATGAAGACCTACTTCTTCTTGAACCACCTCCTCGGGCATACGGTTGACTTCTGTGCTTCTTCAACTTGCGCCTTTGTGGGTAGTTCCCAATGATTGTAGGGATATCATTTCCCGTACAACAAAGAGGAGCCATTTTGTTGATTCCTCTGAGCTTCTTGAAATTTTTCTGGAGCTTTGCTTGGTAGCACCACTCTGCCAGCTTTACTTTGAGAAATGACATTCTCCTGGACACCGTCTCGATTGTATGCGGTGTATACTCCTGGATAAGCATTTCTCTCCATGGGCTCGAAATTTTGACAAAGAACAGCTCCGCGGCATCGTTTTCCGCTATCTTCGACTTCCATCGATACTCTGTAAAGAGTTTGATGTACTCATCTACATAGCAGATGTCATGTAGTTCTAGGCTAATTAGAGCTTGTCTGTAATTTTTAGCCTTTTCTTCCTCCATTCCCTCGAAGTAGCTTATTCCGATGAAACAGATTTTGAAGAATCTCGCCATCTTGTCCACGATTTCTTTCAGGAACTCTCCGGCTAGAACTTCTTCCTTGGTTCCTGGGTCTCCAAGATCCCAGGCAATCTTGACTGATCCTTCCAGACTCATTTTTAGAAGTAAAATGAATCCTTCTTTGCCTAAGTCAAGTGTTCCTGCTGCTATTCTCATTGCTGAAGCCCATTCATCAATAAGAATTTCTCTGTTTTTGAAATCCAAATTATCCATGTTGAGCATAAGTCCATATGGATGGATTGGATCTAGCTGTGACTTCCCATAGGGCGTCTGATGAATATCTGGCCTTCGGGAACGGTTTCTTGTTCCAACTGGGGGATCCAAAGTTGCTGAGGTAAAATCATCCCTGTGTGGCATACTTTGGTCTCCTTCGGGTGGATTGTGTGACCCGAAGCTCTCTTGTGGTGGAGGTCTTTGTACAAGCTCTCCTGTCTTGATTTCTACGAGATTTAATCCCGCAAATGAATCAGCAAGATCCCTTAGATCTTCAAGATCCCGTAGATCTTCCAGGTTGATTCTTTCCATTACTTTGTGGGAAGTATGGGTTCTCCTCGTAGGACTGCAATCATTTTTTCAGACTCAGTTAAAGGCCTTCGGACCTCCTCTGCTTTCCCCTTTTGGTGTAAAAGGGGTTCTGTTCCGTAAGATGGTGGCAACCATCCTCATTTTCTTCTTCCTGTAGAACTGGGCCTTGACTCCAATTCCTTTACTCGGGTTTGAACATCTTGAAGGTTCTCCAGAATTTCCTTCTGATGTTTAATCATGGTCTCCATCTGACTCTGGATCTGATGGATTTGTGCAGGGACATGGTATTGAAGGAATCCATAGCGCTGCACTGTCTTCTGGATCTCTCTAAGATCTTGGGAAATCTTAGAAGAATCTGGCTCGATTTCTCGAAAGGTTGGCTCACCCATTTTAATCATCCGGTCCGGACCCTGTTGGATCATTGGGGTCTGGTACAACGTCCTCGTGTTCAGGATGATTGTCCTCCTGAAGTTCGGCTAACTGGAACTGAAGTTTGAGGTTCACTTGATGAAGCATCTTCGCCATCCTTTCCAATTTCTTGTAATGATTTATGCTTGGAGTGCATAAACCTGTTCCTCGTAATTGTTTCCACTTATGGTTGAAGCGTTGAGCTTCTGCCATATGCTTTTGATTTAGTTTTTCCAATTTCTGGAAATACCACCTGTAAGAATGACACTTCGAACAAACGTTCGGGTCCATATTTTTCTTGAATCGTCTCCTCCGTATAGGTTACAAATTAATATTCAAGATATTATCATAGTATTTCCAGAATAAACCTAGGCTCTGATACCATTTTGTGAAAAGGATCGCAAAAATGGGGACTTGTAAAAAGACGATGTTAAATGTTGCTTTTTTATAAATATAAGGATATAAAAGATAATTAAATATTATATAGACTTCTTTGTAATTTAAACAAAAGCCTAAAGGATAGAATGCAATATATCAAACTATTGAGGGGTAAAAGAGTCATCATAAAACACCCAATTGATTTGAAAATTTGAAAAGTGGACTTATTTCAACACAATTGTTTCCAATTTGGCTTTTTATGCACTAAGATTTTTTCTCAAGACTTAAGTAGATTTTGTGTCACCAAAGTAGACTTCCATGTAATTTCCCCTAAAATCTAAGCACATATGGGCCTAACTATTGTTCCTCTAAGGGAGAGCCCATTATTATACAACGAACAATCCACTAGAAAAAATATAGAATAAACAGACGGGGCGGAGGTGGAAGCTGCAGTGCTGTTGGCTGCATTGGTTTTTTATCTGAAATAACATCCGATAAGAAGAATATTTGTAAGACCTCGATATTTGATTAATGTTAAATAAATATAATGTAGGAATTTACTAGTAATTAATTTGTAATTAATTAATTAGATGTGAAATTGATAAGAATATCAACATACAATTTAATTGGAGCATGGGATAATTTTGAAATGGTAAAATAACTCCGATAATATTTTTAGAAGATTTCATTAAAATGAAGAATTAAATTTTGTGTTATAAGCCGATATAAATCTCAGTTGTAGACTGTAAATTTAATTTATCAGTACATCATTGACACTCCGATCTAGGGATATGAAACAACGACTAATATGTAGTATTGGTCATTTACAAAACACATACTAAAAGATGTAATTTCACGCACAAAGCCCGAACCCCCTGTTTTCTCGTCTGCTCTCCCGCGCGACTCCGACCTCGCCTATAAACTTGCCGCGCACTCCGCCGTCCGACCACAAACCGGCGAACTGAACCTACCATCCTGTACCCAACTCACCGGCGGTCATTTCCACACCAAGAATCCACGGTAAGAGTTTCTGAATCTTTCGGATTTTGTTCTGAAAAATATCGATTGCAATTCTAGGGTTCTTCCGATTTTTCTTCGATTTGTTGAATCAACCATGAATTGGTTCGAGCATGCAGGTCTAAACCCTTCCCCTCACCAGTGCCGACGTTTCCCCTCCGGTCTCCGTCCTTATCGCGGCCGTAAGCCACCGAAAACCACCCCTGAAACTTGCTATTACTGTTCACGAGAAATGGGGTGAACATTATTTCGATTTTTCAGCTTTTAATTCGAAATTTAGCCTTCATTTTGAGCTTTAATTGTTAAATGAATTATGTTATGATTTTTGTCATGTTTTTGGAGCACCATTCTATCGAAAATTAGGCTGCATGTTCGACAATCTGCTGGTATAAGATGCATGCGTTTTTACAGTGAGTGTATAATTGCATGTGAGTAAAGTTTGAGTTGATCACCATATATATTAATCAATATTTTGTTCAACCTTAAATTAGATCCCCTTTACTTGTAGTAAGGCACCACACCAAGTAAGAAAATAGTGGTGAGAGGCTATAGTTGAATCGAAAATAGAAAAGAGAAGATGAATGATGTTGTGGAAACAAGCGAATCATGGCAATGTTTATTGAAGTGATTTTTCTTAGTTCATTTCGATTACCCCTTCAAACTTAAATTATTAAGTCAGTTTTGTAGTAAGAACACCAGGTATTAATAGAAGAAATTATGCAAAATATGGATTTTCTTGACATCTTTCAGTTAGAGAATATGAATCCAGGTTTATGTTGTTTGAAATTATGAGAATACTCGTTTGCTAAGCTATGTATCATTTAAGGAGTCTCAGACATTAGTTTTATCATGTTTTTACGATTTTATGATAAAATAATAATGAAGAATATAGATGATGAAGTAAGATGATAATAAGTAATACAGAATTATTATGAATGTGTTTTCTTGAATAAAATGTTGAAATAAGTACATTTGGAATTAACAAGAATTTGGAATATGAGAATTGAACTAAGTGTTTGGAATGGTGGATTAATCTCCAATATTGGAAATTCACGCACTGACCGAACAATGGCGAATTTGGAATGAAAAGAAAGTAAATGTATGTTGCGATCGGTAACATACGATAGGTATCTGTATTATTTGATATATGATTTGCTGAACTTACGTGAATTACGTGAAATTACTTGGCTATGTGAGTTAAATTGAATTATGAGCATTCATAGCATTTATGATTGGCATATCGAGATACGAAAATAAATGTTTTGTTAATATACATCATTTTGATAAAAATATATCGATATATGATTCATGGACATATCATATTGATCTATCCACTTCTTTGATATCCTTGATGATGACTGAGTTGATTTACTCTGAGTGTCGGGGACGATGAGCACGGCGATGACAGACAGTTTAGGTAGTAACTGTAGTCACGCGCGTTGCTACCGGACCTAGACACGAGGGATGACGAGCACATCACAGGATGATTCTCCTAGCGCAAAGTGTGTGTGCTGTCACCCTCAGCTCGAGCTTGATATTGATTGACGATACCTTTATTTGGACTCCAATATCTTGGGTATCTTGAGATTTCGATTCATTGTACATTACATGCATTGCATTACATCATATATCACATTTTATAGATGCATGTTGTATTTACTTGATAATTTCATATTGGGCTTTGGCTCACCCCCAAGAGGACTGTTGTTGTCTTTGTGTATGGACAATGGCAGGTATTACAGGTAACCAAGATCCCAAAGAGGGAATACTCGTTGAAGTCTTATCTGAGGTTGTATCTTTTGTCTTTTTAACTATGTAAATTAAATTTATTTTACTTCGGTCATGATTATTTGTTAATAGTCGGTGTTTACTTACTGTTGATGGTATTATGTAAATATTTTGAGTATAAAATGTGTGCTGGAGACTTATTGTGCATGCAATGGGATGATGTAAAATATTTTTAGTACGGATTATGTGATGAGTGTCTATGATGCATGCTATGATATTATGTATTAACTTGCTGCACTGGATATGATTTTTGTGCTTTTCATTTTTTTTTTGGTATGTCCTTCGTACGGGGAGGTCTTGCCGAAATTTTTAGAGCCACTTGTTGGCAGGACTTTTAAATAATCTTTCGTTGTTTACAAATAAATAATCATTGTGTGATAATTAAACACTTGATTATGAACGGGTCTTCACAATAGCTAAAGGAAAATTGCAGGTTTATGTGTATCTTATATGTGCACGGTTTCAGCTAAGATGAGTTTAAGATTATCGTGGAATTCTCACGTTCTCATGGTTGAATTAAATTTTGAGTTCTGATTTGGGCTATCAAGAATTTATCTGTTCGGTTTTGATATCGTGTTTCCTTGCCGGGTTTTGTCAAGAAGAGAAAAAGTGAAAATATGCGATCTTTCTCCTTAAACTCCATTTATGTGGATCGAGGCTGCTTTGTTAAATACCAGGTAAATACCCAAAATACTTTATTCTTTCTGCTTCAAAAACAAAGTATGGAACTCTTTTGCTCCGAAATTTGTTTAGGTTCACAGTATTTTGAGCATCCTGGTAGTTATGTTTAGATTATTGTTGAATTGTGCGATTTGCGGCTATCAAACTACCTAAGGTTGCATTTGGATTTCATGATTTGAATTTGATAAAAAGATCTGGGGAAGGATTTCAAATAACTTTATTTTGTGGGAATTTGAAATTTATTACATTTGCTAATAATAAATAAGTAAAAAATGTAAAGTGATGGATTTTAAATCTATGGATTTCAATAGTACCCAAACAAGTTGGATGGATTTATTATTATGGATTTGAAATCCTTTAACTCCAAATCTATCAATCCAAATGCAACCTGAAATTATTTACCAAAAGAATCGTCTCATAAAGAGCAAGTTTTGAGTTTTAAGTACGTGTGTTGTAAATTAATTCTTGTTGGTTGAAATATTGTGTTTAAAGGGTAAAAAGCTTTGTGTTAGAGCTTCTGTTAGCTCTGCAATGCCACGGAACTCACAGTTTGAAGAAATCAAGGCCCAGAAATATGAGAAGTTCCGAATTGGTGTGCTTGGGGCCAGTGGGTACACTGGGTCAGAGGTACCGTTTACCTTCTTTTTAACATTTTTCTTCTCTGGATATTGGAATATTCCTTTTACTTTATTGATAGATTATATTTTGCTTCGTAGATTTTGTTTAATTTGATTTTACTCTTCTTTTTAACATTTTTCTTCTCTGGATATTGGAATATTCCTTTTACTTTATTGATAGATTATAATTTGCTTCGTAGATTTTGTTTAATTTGATTTTACTCTTCTTTTTAACATTTTTCTTCTCTGGATATTGGAATATTTCTTTTACTTTATTGATAGATTATATTTTGCTTCGTAGATTTTGTTTAATTTGATTTTACTCATGTCTTGGATTATAGCCTGAGTTTGGTTTGGGGATTTCAGATAATTCGGCTACTTTCGAATCACCCGAACTTCCAAATAACTCTGATGACAGCAGATAGGAAAGCAGGTCAATCAATTGGATCAGTTTTTCCTCATTTGGTCAAGCAAGTATGTAGAAGGTTTTGCTATGAATGATAATGTCTGGCGTTTTTTTACTTGCAAAGATCATCATTATATTTCTTATAGTGTGATCCTTAAGTTACATCTTAAAAGTTTTCTTTTTATGTGATTCTACAGGAATTGCCCAACATGGTTTCTGTTAAGGATGCAGACTTTTCCAATGTGGATGCTGTGTTTTGTTGTTTGCCTCATGGGACTACTCAGGTTGACCTCTTTGCATCCTCCTATGTTCTGATATCTGAACATGAAAAATTAACACAATTTTCGTTTTAATTTTTAGTTGTCTTTCTTTCCCCCATGTTTTAACTTGAGGTGGATATCTATGTTCACAGTCTTTTGTGGAATGAAATGAATCGTTCTTTTGGCAGGAAATTATCAATGGTCTCCCAAGCAGTTTAAAGATAGTTGATCTGTCTGCGGTATTTAGTGATTCTGTATTTCGAGAATGACAAAACTTGTCTTATGTTTATGGCAGTGGCCTTTTTCATTGATTTACATTAACGAGAGATATATTGATGGTTATGTAGGACTTTCGGCTTCAAGATGTTGGTGAATATGAGGAATGGTACGGTCAGCCTCATAGGGCACATGAATTGCAGGTTAAGTTTGTCTTTTGTGATGGATAATGGATACTATACTTTGTGTGCACTGACATTTTCTATGCTGGCAAATACAGAGAGAGGCCGTGTATGGCTTGACTGAGATATCCAGGTCCGATATCCAGAGTGCACGCCTAATTGCGAATCCTGGCTGCTATCCAACTTCAATTCAGCTTCCACTTATTCCCTTGATAAAGGTATGGTTTGTTTGCGTAGTCAGTGCTTTTAACAGGGGGTATAAACCATGTTGTGGAGCAATAAAATAAAGTATCTTGTACCTTTTTTTTTTTTTTACAAAATGCCACTGAATACCAACTTAGTTTTAGTTTCACTATTTTGTTACTTTCTATATATTTAAGTACCTTTTTTTTTTTTTACAAAATGCCACTGAATACCAACTTAGTTTTAGTTTCACTATTTTGTTACTTTCAATATATTTAATTACGAAGGATCCGTGTATGTCTTTATAGTTTTCAGACAGCCACGATCATAACATTTATGAAGTTGTTTTTGTTCCCTTTGCACTCTATACATTTGCAGGCTAATCTCATTGAAGTAAAAAATATCATTATTGACTCAAAATCTGGTGTTAGCGGAGCAGGTCTGAATATCATCCACGAGCTTTCAAAAAGTTGTTACTTGCATTGTATATTTAACTTTCACACTCCTAATTGCCGCAGGACGAGGAGCTAAAGAGGCAAATTTATACACTGAAATAGCGGAGGGAATACATTCTTATGGTGTAACAAGACATCGTCATGGTATCGTTAATTCTTATGGCTTCCCATTATTAAAGTAGTTACATATGTTTTATATAATTTTTTTAATGGGACACTCATTTTTAGGATATTATTGTTTTCTTAATATAACTTATAACCAAAAAAGTAAAAATTTACAAAATATAACACAATGTACAGATTTTGTCGTGTTATCTGTTATTTCTTGTTATTTTCGGTTGTTCCAACTAGACCAGCTCAGCTTTTTTATTTATTTAATAATAATGGTAATAATAATAATTATAATGTTATTTTTATTATTATTGTTAGTAGTCATTATATTATTATCATTACAATGTTATTATTATTGTAACTGTTGCTTTTATGATTATTAGAATTGTTACTAGTTTTATTATTATAAGTTCTAGTATTCTAGTAATGATAATAAAAATCATTATTGTTATTATTAGTCTAACAATAATAATACTTATTGGACATGATCCAATCGATTCCGGTGCATTCTCACTCTAACTTGATTGGTTCCGGTTTCATGGGTAATCCCATTGAAACCACATCGATCTGGATGCAATCTGTCCGGTACCGGGTTGGACCAATTCAAAAATTGGTTCCGGTTTCATTGGTAATCCCATGGAATCGCATCGATCCGGATGCAATCTGTCCGGTTCCGGATTGGAAAAATTCAATGTCCAACCTGGAACCTGTAAGTTAAATTAAAAAAAAAAAAAAAAATTGAATTTGAAATTCGAATTGGGGGCAGGGCGTCTAGGAGCCTCCCATTCTGCCTGGAAGAAATCCAAACAGAAATATGGGTGTTGAGGCGCAAACAAAAGGCCCTATAATTTGACATTTTCTCTAGCTTATAATAATTCGACTTTTCCACGTTTTTTTTTTTTGCTTAATTTAATTTATTAAGCTGAAATTTCCAACAAATACTTTATTAATACTTGTTTGAATAAGAATTACGACAAACCTAATTGTTTAAATAAGAGTTATAACAATTAACAATTTAAATTAAAAAATTAATGTTATTTCTTATAATTGATGATATTGTCATCGCGAATTCTTCTTCTCTTCGGAACGATGACCTTCGAATTCATCAACTGTTACTTCTTCTTTGTTCTTACATTCGACTCAAACCAATTATCAAGTAATGTAAGCACGCATAATGAATCAGCAAAAAAATTACTTCTATAGTCTCCAATGATTCGGTTACATGTTGAGAAGGTCGATTCCGATGCAATGCTTGATGCTTGCACCGTGAATACGTCTCTAGCAATTGTAGCTAAGATGTAGTATTGTTTTGCATTTGCCTTCCAAAGTCCGTTCGTTGATCATCGCTTCTTCTCTTGCTTCTTTCTCAATCACCCATTTGATTATCTTGTTGGAGTTGTTCCAAATCCATGAAAAAATATGTTGGTATATGATGGATAATGGTATATGGACATCCAAAAGTCCTCAAAGTCGTGCATAAGGTGCCTTTTTTTAATTTCACAAGGAAATGTCGCTTCCTTGTATATGATTAAAACTCTAGAAGGCAACAATTTCCGAAATTTTGATACATGTGATCGATCAGCACCCTTTTCCCGATCGATCGGGAGTTGCAGGATTTTATTTTCAAGTTTCGGCTCTGTGCGATCGATCGGGACTAACTGACGTCACGCGATCAATCCTGACGTCACTTGCCGATCCATCCCGCGAGACAGATTTCTCCAACTTCGAGATTCCATATTTTATTCAACGTGTTGGCTCGTTTGGACCCTTTTCCACATTTTTAGTGTTATTTTGGCTTCTTTCATCATTGTCTTGCACTTCTACCTAAATTCCTAAAAGATGCAAAATTAATAGTGAAACATGTAATTCATTCAAGAATCAAGGTAAAAAGTAACGAGAAAACATATAGAAGTATAAGTGCACGAACGGCGCTTATCAACTGCTTTGTATGACCACTGTAATCAATTAGGCTAACTTGGAAAGACACTTATTGTTTAGTACTATAATAATAACAATGATAATAATAGTAACAACAACAACCACTACTACTATACCAATAACGTTAAAATGATCATATAATAACATTATCATAACTATGATGTTCATAAGATAACTAGTAATTAAAGCTTTAACGTTAACTAACGTTTTGCCCTAAATACCTTAATTTATTAAGTGTATAATTTATGTGAGAAACGAGGTTCAAGGGAAGGAATTGAAATTGAAGGAGAATGAGAGAAGTTGGGGAGAAATATTAGAAGATATAGGGTAGAAGATACTTTGGGGTGAAAACACTGGGAAGTGGAGGGAATTTATGGGTAAAAAAAACAAAAGGTTGAGCCAGTCCAGCTTTGCACCTTATACATTGTCGATCCTTCACAATTTGTTATGGTTTGTAACTTTTTCCTTCTTTGTTATAATTTTTTTTTTTAAAAACACATTTTTCTTGCTGACATAAAAAATACAACTCTCATATTATTTATTTTCTACATAAAAAATTATGACGATTATGACAAAATTTTGTACTTAGCAGCTGAATATGCATAATTGTTACCCCACATATATGGAATGGATTAAACTTGGTTATATCATGATTTCCAGTGCCTGAAATTGAACAAGGATTATCAGATGCTGCGAAATCACAAGTTACAGTCAGCTTTACTCCTCATTTAATGCCAATGGTACTCACTGCTCTTAGATTAGTTAAGTTTGATGCACTATGTTATCGACCTCATTTCTCACTTGTATTATCTTCAAGAGCCGTGGTATGCAATCAACTATATACGTGGAGATGGCATCCGGAGTATCAACTGACGATTTATATAAGCATTTGAAGAGCTTTTATGAGGTAAATGCCTTTGTTGTAACTTGGGCCAACCTTTGGTGGCGCTGATCTATCAGTTTCTTTATCAGGTGTATAATGAGCAAAATTACCGAGTACATACATCTTTAAATTTTCTTTTCTTGACTGATGGCATCTCCTGCTGTAAGGCTCCTTTAGGGAATGGCTATATATAGAAGTTTTTAATTGAAAAGTAAAATTGAAATTGGAAGGAGGTCAAAATAAGAGTTTTGACACTAACATCTAATTGTTGAATATGTTACTTTTGTGACAGAGATACCTAGATGATTACAATGTGGTGTGAGAATGTGTCTTTAATCTGTTCGAGCTGACCCATACGTACATTTTTATGGGTTTTTATTTTACAGACGGAAGAATTTGTTATTATGTTAAATAAGAATGAAGTTCCTCATACTCGACATGTCAGAGGATCAAATTATTGCTTGATGAACGTGTTTCCTGATCGAATCACCGGAAGAGCAATAATTATCTCCGTTGTAAGTTATCTTGCCTTCGATTTGCTTTTCCTAGTAGCTTCTGTCGAATAATTGCTGCATTTAGATCTGTTAAAAAACTTCTATTTTTTGCTAAACTCTGTGATACAACTTATAGATTGATAATCTCGTGAAAGGAGCATCTGGCCAGGCCTTGCAAAATCTTAACTTGATGATGGGAATTCCAGAGAACACAGGGCTTCTTTCTGTTCCTTTGTTTCCTTAGAATGGTAATTCCATTAATCCTTACATTCCCGCATTCGTGAATCATAATTTGATCATAAAACCATGCTTTTAAGCCATTGAAACGTGTATAGCTGGTGTTAGACCAAACTAGGGTCTAGGAGTGAAAATGAAACAAATTAAGCCAAAATATTATCCATACCTACTCAAATTAAAGTGTGAATTTAAGTTCAGTTCATTAGGTTCGAAATGGATTCCTTGAAAGTCTTTGAGAAATATTGGATTATTTTGTCAAGTTTTCCATGCTTATATTGAAACCATAACAAGAAATATGCACTGATATTCTTCTGCCCTACAGGTCATGGAGTACGAACGTACCTATTAATTAAAATGGCTGGTATATGCCATTCTCCCTGTTGGAAGTTTTATTATGAGCGGCTGAAGTTTTGAGAGCAGAATTAATGTACCATATATTATACATCTTTAGAAGCCGTTTTTTCCTCTTGAATAAATACTGCAAAAAATGCTTGTTTTCGCCTTCGGAAAAAAAAAAAGATTGCTTGTTTCTTTGCATATCACCTGTTCAAGGGTGGGGAAAAAAAAAGCATAGACCATGAGTTTATTTTTTGTTTTTTCCCCTAATTTATTGCTGTTATCTTTTTTTTTTTACACGCGTAAAGCATTCATTAGTTAAATACATGAAATTTCACCAAAAATACACCGTTTTTGTGAGTATTCCACAAGAAAATAAGTCACTATAACATGGACTATGTAATCAGCACATATTATTAAGGAACAAAGATCTTATTTTATTGAGTGAACAAAATGTTACATGTTTACATTACCAAACAAAATTGAGATATGCAACTGTTGCTAACTATAGATTACAGACAACGTAATTTCGAGAAAAAAAACACAATACAATAGCCATTAGCCAGAGCTTGCACAAAGGTCAATGGAAAACCCACTTCCATACTACGCAGAACCACCAAATGATACAGATCAACCACCTCCTCGTGAACTGGTTACCCAAGCTTTTTCTTGCAATGGCCGAATCTTGAAAACATCTCTAGGTAACTGTTGGCTTTGAATAGTGGAAGTGTCATAATCTCCTTGCCCTGTGAAGATCGAAAACATTAGTGCATAAAAACTTTTGGGCCATTTTTCTTCACAAGAATGAATGCAAATGATGTAAAGAATGGCTCTCTCACAATCTTTTCTTTTTCCAGAAAGTCTTTCACTCTATCTCTATCAGGAGATGGGCCTAGAATTACAGACAATTCATGACTAATCAACGGAGATTATAAAATTTGGTGACATTAGTTGTAAGGGGTAAGTTCAGATAGATACCACCAACAGCCGGCAAATTTGCAACAAAGTTCAATAATGGGTGCCAATATATATATATTTTTTTGAAAACGGTGGCAGAACTTTCATATTGCCAGTCAATGGATTTAATGTACCTCCATCACTCAACAACCAAAGGGTAATGTGCTTGAAACTCCAGGAAGCATGGGGGCAGCAGGTCCTAAGAAATCCAATATTGACTTTTGAAAAATGAAACATGGATGACAATCAAATTTGAAATCTATAAACGTTAAGTTTACATACTTAGACTTCCATGAGAAGTAAAGTTTTCCGCAGTTTACAGGCCATTCTTCTCGGAAAAATGAGTACAATATAGCTACTCATTTCAGAATTTAATCGCATTTAAGAGAAGATGAATCTTACATGTGCATTATTCATGTTTTTTGATATAAATTTACAGCAGAGGAAGATCGTCCAAATCAAATAACACAATCTCTGAAGACTTAAAACATAATGCTTGGTTATTACATAAAAGTACAAAGGATTCCACACTCTGAATTCTAGAAATAATCGCCGCCACTTCAAGCTTCAAGCTTTTGTACTAAACAAATCTGCAAATTATTGATCTAAAAAATGATAACAAAAGAATATACCAGACGTCCAGACCTTTGATCAGACCATAAATCACCATTGTTGATACAGGGTGAATTTACGTATACTGGAAGGGGCAGCCCAGTCGTATGGACGTGCGACTTTAAATTACGTGACCCGAGTTCAATTCTCGGTTGGGGCAATTGGCCAATGTATTTTCTATATATATATATATATATATATACATATTTTGTTACCAACAATTTAAACAAACACCGTCCCATGTTATTGTGGTCAAGACATGGGCTTCAAAGCTTGCAACCCGAGAAAAATCAGGGTGGGAACTTTGTTCTTTGGTTTTTTTTTGTTTGTTTGTTTGTTTTTCCTTCTTATTTTGTTACTTTCATCTTTGCAAAGATAGATAAACATCGGTAACAAATTTTTGTTGCATGTAAAACAAATAATTTCTCAATATGAAATAACTATTCCTTCCAATCCGGAAAAGCATAATAATTTGCAATTCACTTATGAACAAATATAAAAATATCAATAACTTACAAAAAGCATATCAGGACAACGTACTTTATTGCCACATCTGTACTCTTCAATATCAATAAATTATCAAAAACATACCACCAAATATGTAATTAATCTTTGCCACCTCGGTCAAAATCCTAGTTCGCCCCTGTCGATACACAATCTTCCCAAAGTAATTTGATATAGTGGAATTCCTGAAATACTCCTATCTGCAAATGCAGTAGCATCATGTGTGTAATGATAGTCCATAGAAAGGGTGAGTACAAATAATTGTTTGGTACCTTGTTTATCTTCAAATCCACAAAGATCTCCTTGGAGTCGTGTTTGTGGCGGAAAGGAAAAATTTGAGGATGACAGGAACAAGTTTGAGTCAAGTTATAAACCATCTCCTTAAGAAGATTTTGCCCTGCACATGGTGCTCACGGAATATGACAATCTTATCCCAATATGCAACGACTATTTGCTTGTGATAGTAGCACTACAAATCCCAAGTCTCGCAACCACAAATGTTGCAATTATCTTCTTCAAAACAAGATATGAATATGATGCAAATGTTCTTTTTAAATCAGATTTCTTTTCAATCTTTAAGTTAACCTGCAGAAAACTTCTCTTTAATTCAAATGATGATGTTGCTTATATATTAGTCCACAAGACATGACCAAAAGACATAATTTCAAAGCATTATTTCATCCTACACGTGAAAAGGTATAAAGCACTTTGAAAATATGCAGGAGGCTATGTCCATTTGCTGCCTGGAAAATTACAGGCAGCACACAAGGCGCTCAAATGCAAGTGTCTCCCATACTGCCTAGAATTTTTCCAGGCAGCACAATGGTGCCGAATTTTTTCTTTTCATCCCTTTTTTCAAGCATCTGACTTTTTCTCGTGTCTTTGAATTTCAATTCATTAAGGCTGTTGTGCAAAAAAAAGGAAAAAAAATCCGATAGACTTGATAATTTTCTCAACCAATGCAAATGAGATCAAATTCATTTATTCCTATGTATTTCACAAGGTACAACTCTTCCCGAGTTAAATGATCCAAGTTTTTGGCTGAGCATGGCCACAGATCCATAAGACTATAACGTGATACATCATCTTGGTATTAACACGTCATATATATTGCATTGACTCAACGCCTACATTTGGTCACTATCAATATGAATGTATAATAGCATAATGATAAAAAAAAAAAAAAAAAACTTTTTCAACATGTTATAAATTATCTTAGCATGAAATGGAAGCTTTTTAACAAGCAGGGTCTGGGCTGCAAACTACTTATTTCCTGTTTCTGACATCTGATTTGAGCTTTTACAAACTTTAAAGTAAAATATCACATGTTGCACTAAAGTCAGAAGCCGAATTCTACCAGGGCACGACTTGTTGAGGAATATTCAGAAGCATGGGAGTTGAAAATGGCTTGATATCCTGCAATTTGGCGCCAAGAAGTATATCCTCTGTTCTAGTTACGTATATATTCTAATCTTTGTGGCTTGGTATTTGCAATAAATTATAAAGCTTTTTCCAGTTTCTTTAATCTTATCCTTATCATGATTAAGCACTTGAAGATTAGTGGTAATTAATAAATTGGATGGATGTGCGAAGTTACGAGGATGGACAAGATAAGAAATGAGAACATTAGAGAGAAAGTTGGATTGTGCATATTGAGGAAAAACTTCGAGAGACAAGATTAAGATGGTGTTGACATGTTCTTGGACGACCAATAAATACCCTAGTTAGTCAACGTGAGACCATGACAAATACGCAAATTAACGAGGAAAATGGATATCGAAAAAGACTTGTTTAGCAACAATAGAACATGATAAAATCCCTTTAGATATAAATGATGTTATAGTAGGAGATACAACACATTGATGTATGAGAATCCATATAGTCGACACAATCTAATGGGATAAAACATTAATTGTTGTTGTTGGTAAGTCACCAATCTAGCTTTCTCGAATAACCTTCCTTTTGTAATCATGTAGATGTAATCTATGTTGTGTATTAAACAAGGTCTCGGAATTCAAGTCTTGCGAATGGAGAGATGAGCAATGCGAGAGCTTCACCATAGGCTCCTGACTCAACTATGGGTTAATTTGGCCCAATATGACCTCGGAAATCGGAGGGTTACGGTAAAAAAGAACGATACCTTATAGATCTTGTTTCGGGTGACTTTTGTATGCCAATAATTAAATTTTCCAAATAAATTTCCTTTTTTCTGAGTACTTAGATGTCATTCTTTGAATTTACTTAAGTCATATGATTTTTATTAATTTTTTTCCAAAATTTTAATTTATTTGATTAGCTTAATAAAATGACGACAGCAATTTGCCCAAGATAAACAGGTACATATTGCATGTGGGTTTGTTTGATGATGTCCTTAAGGGTAGTGCCCGGCATCATCACCATTCATTTGGAATCTTTTTTTTTAAAAGAAAAAAAGATTCTAAATGGATGGTGAATGATGCCCCTGAGGGCAGTGTCCTTAAGGGCGGCAACAATTATTATATAATTATGACTCCGGTAGATGTCGTGAATCTTGCATATTCTTGTTGCGAATTACAGTTGTGAGCTGAACTAAAAATGATACTAAATTTTTGGGCAATTGGAGTATAATCTAGCTTTCAAGTGAACTCCATAAAGATGCAACATTTGACAACAAGCAATTATTCCTTTCATTTTGTTAAGGTGTTTGCTTAAAAATATTGAGTTGTGAAATAGGCGCGCAGATAAGCTTATATTAATTGAGAGGAAACAATATTCATATTATTTATGTTTTTCAAAAAGTTCAAGTGGAATCATAACATGTAGATAATTGAGAAATATTAAGTGGCGTGTGATGCAGTTTTTATCTTCTTTTTTCTGATGCATGAATTAGTTCTATGATGGCAGACATGGAAATTTGGTAACTTAGAACGTTGTGGGGCCACCACTCTCGAAGCTCACCAATGAGTTCTCTTGAATAATCCCATGCTTTTTGCTATAAATTGAATCGATCCATGATTTGTCACCATGAAATTGTGAATATCTTTATGCTTTTTTTCACATACTTATAAGTAATGGATTGTAAAACCTTCAATCCTGCTTCTTTCTTCTGCATCATCGTTTATTCAATTTTCTTGATAAATTCGCAAAATGACATCAGAATTGCTGCTTATTATGACATGTCTGATGGACCTCTTAGTTACAGTTTCTATGCTACATCTTGTCCTCGATTGCCCATGATAGTGAGTCGGGGTGTTTGGTCAGCATTCCAAAATGACACCAGAATTGCTGCTTCCCTCCTCCGACTACACTTTCATGATTGTTTTGTAGACGTAATGATTCTCCTTATAACTTGTTTTTACTGCGAAATGATTTAACTTTTTATTTGACGTGTTTGTCCTAAATTATGCAATGAACTAGTGACTTGGGTTAAGCGTTCCCTAAGACTTGGGTTAAGCGTTCCCTTAGGGTGAAGATTGATATGAAGTAGTTACTAGTAAATCCCATTATGCAAGTTTCTCTTGCACCAGTCCATGTTTGTAGGGCATGACAAAACTGATAAAGGTTTTAAAGTTAAAACAAGAGTGGAAACACAGGTTGCCGGAGATGGACATAAAAATTAGGAAAACAATTAGCCCTACTGTTCACTGAACAGGGTCCACCTATTGTTAGCATAGTTATCACCGAGTTTAAGGCTTTTTGCTATTTATAACATTGAAGAACTGCATTATTGATGTTTATTGGGTTGCTGTATGCTTCGGGTAGGGATGTGAAGGTTCTGTGCTTCTTGATGACACTAGAGAATTCAAGGGGGAAAAGAATGCTGGACCAAACCGCAATTCTGTTCGAGGATTTGAAGTTATCGACAGCATAAAGGCAGAGTTAGAAAAATATTGCCCCTTAACAGTATCCTGTGTAGACATATTGACTCTTGCGGCTAGAGATGCCGTTTTTCAGGTAAACGACATAATCATACTGTGCTTGTTCTTCATGTGACTTCATTAAAACTTGGGTAAATTGGAGCACTATGTCTTTTGCTCTTGTTTTAATGGATCTATTTTGTGCAGTCAGGAGGACCTTTTTGGCCTGTTTCATTAGGTAGGCTGGATGGTTTTACTGCAAGCGAGAAGTCAGTGAATGAATTGCCATCACCTTTTGAATCTCTAGATGCCATCACTGCCAAGTTTGTAGCAAAGGGTCTTGACATGAAAGACATGGTAGTTCTATCAGGTAATTCTTAGTTTTGTGTTTGCTTATACATATTGTAGAGTCTGCGCATAGGCCACGAATTGCTTTTGATAATATGTGTGGACAATGAAAATGTGACATTTGGTCTGTTATGTAGTCTTGAAGCTTTAGGTTGCACTTATCTAATCAGTTGTAGCTTCCAGCACTGCGATAAATACTCGGTTTTTGCAATTTGTATGATGATAACAACTGCTTTTGTTGACCTACGCAACAATGTGAGTGTAGGATGATTATACCATTTCAAAGATTAAGTTATACTGTTACTATTTTATATGGTTTTTAGTACTATAACATGTGCTTAGTTTAACTATTGATAACCGAGTGAAAGTGTCCTGTTCGATTTCAGTTGGAGCAGTCTATAACTACTCGTTTCTCAAGTGGAAGCAATCAAAACTTGTTAGATATATATATTTTTTTTTATCAGGAAAACTTGTTAGATATGCTTCTGTACTGGCTATATATTTGAGTTATAATGTTAATATCACATATCTTTTAACAACAGATCTTGACACAAGTTTTTGCCCTTCACGTGTATGTTATCTTTACAGGATAATGTTAACTAAGTAAACTTAGTCTCGTCCTGTATTATTATCTGAAATTATAACTTCACAGGTGGCCATACTATTGGTTTTGCTCAATGTTTCACTTTCAAGAGGAGGCTCTTCAACTTCAAAAACTCCGGAAAACCGGACCCTTCCCTCGATTCTTCATTTTTAACAAATCTGCAAAGCACTTGCCCGGATGTGGCTAAATCAAACAGCAACTTAAGTCCTTTGGATTCTCAGAGCGTATACAGATTTGACAACAAGTATTTCAAGAACCTTGTCAATAATACGGGCCTGCTCGAATCTGATCAAGCTTTACTCGGAGATCCAAAGACTGCTGCACTGGTTAAGGATTATAGCCTAGACCCGTTTCTTTTCGCAAAGGATTTTGCTGTATCAATGATGAAACTTGGTAATATTGGTGTCCTTACCGGTCAATCCGGACAGATTAGGAAGAAGTGTGGTTCAGTAATCTAGATTTGGAGGTGGAAAATAGAAGATAAGATTGAAAAACACAAATCTAAACTTTGGTTATTGGAGAAGGTGGCTATAATGTGCTTTCTTTGTCAATGTGTTGTGTTTTATTTTGTAATATAATAATTATGGTGGTTCGTAATATCGTGATGTTATCATCTAAGGGCGTGTTTGCAATTGCTTATTCAAAATATTTTTATGTTGCTTTTGCTTAAAGTTGGAAAAAGTTGCTTTTAAGCAAAAGTATTGAAGTTTGCTGTTTTTTAAAAAAAAAAAACAGTTTAATGAACTTCAAATTATTACAAAATTGCCACCGCACAAGTAAAAGCAGTGAAAAACATATCATGATATGCTTCTCTGTTTCTGCTTTTGTCTACTTATTTTTAGAGAAGCAATAGCAGAAATAATGAAATAAAATACTCAAAATTTATTTTTTATTTCTTCTAAAAACAGATAAACACTTTTTGAAAAGCTATCGCAAACATCCACGAAGTTGGACAAAGTATGACTTAGCAATAGCGAGCCTATATTTTAGAATATCATGTACTTTAGAGTGGTGCCTCGTTACGGGGATGTTGCATCCGTTCGTTGGTTTGAAGTGAAATCATGTGCTATGTTTCACATCATCAATTATTACGAGGAAGGTGATGATGTAATTATATAAATTTTATGTTCAATTTTTTTACAAATATTCCGTGACGACCATGTCGAAAAATGCTTTTATGGTGGTTTATATTTGTATTTAATTCAAGAATTAGGAAATCTCCAACCAGCAGCACCATTTTAACTGGGCCAGTGTCTTCAAACAGGCGTCATCCCCTGCAGTCGAAAATGCTTTTATATACTTGGTTTGCGTTCAACTTATACACAAACTCAAAACAAACTTATTTAAAGAAAAAAAAACATAAAATAATACATCATTCAATTTAGACTAATCATATTGAATTGATTTATGAGTTGTGCGCAAACCAAGTCCATACGAATATTGGACTTGTATATATTTTTATTGTTTTTTTATTTTAAATTTGTTTTTTTATTTAAAAAAACAAAAAAAAAATTTGAAGTTGGCGTCTTCTACTGAAGACGTCAACCCAGATAACGTTTTGGGTCATTTTATTAAATTTTTATATTTTAGATAATTTTATTAAATGATTTTTAAATCGAGGTTATTTAAATAAATAATCCAAGTAAGTTGCATGTAGTATTAATATGCAATATTATAAATGAAACTCAGTACAAAAATATTTACTCACATATATAATTCGTAAAAGAAGAAAGATATTATTAAAAACACATAATTAGTGTCCCAAATTAATTATAGATTGTAAACTCAAACTTGATTTATATTTAGTAGAGGGTACACATTTGATTTGTTCACACTACTCGATTGAACCAATTTAAGGTAAATAATTTTAGTTATTTTAATAAATTGATACGTTTTATTTAAAATATTGATCGACTTTTAACTTTTTTTATTGAAATTTGAACATTCTGAATACAGCTGAACTTTGAGAAAATATTTTTATATAATACTTTAATTTGTTAATTAATTATTTCGATTAATCAATTTTATCTTCCATGCATTATCCAATCAATTCAACAAATTTAAGATTAGTTTAATTATATTTCAGTTAGTTGACAAATGACCGATAAATTGCATGATCCTATAATATCTTACTTCATTTAAGCATTTGAAAAGTTATAACTGTTGTAATAAATTCTCTCAATGTGTATCTCAGGAATCAAGATAATAATGACTACAAAATAAATTTTATGTCGATGCGAGATTTGTAATCTTCGTCCTTAAGACAATATTGTCTCGCTATGGTGCTAACGGTTTGCTATGGCAATTTGGCTCTCAAGATACAACGACTATAACTTATGATATGAGCACTCCAACGACTATGTTATGATAATTCCAATGACCAGCAAAATTAACAACTCCCAGAAAACTCTGAAGTTGCTTTAAATCTTTGAGGTCATCCATATATCCTTGCACCTTCTCAATAATATGATTCTGCAAGATGATTCCAGATTCATCGATCTCAATTCCAAGGAACTCGGTCTGTCTTGTGACAATCACTGCCTTCCTTTCGGAGAGCACTAATCCTTACTTGTAACAAACATCTGAAAAGATTTTCAAATGTTTAACATGTTCTTTCATGTTTCTTGACGCAATGAGGATATTGTCAATATATACGAACATGAAGCTGAAATAATCCTTGAAAAGATTATCCATCTTCCTTGAAAAGCTGAAGTAATCTCATTGGCATAACATTCCAGATATAGTGTCAATGCGGTGTGTGGAATGCTGCGAACTTCCTGCTAGCTTCCTCCATCTTAATCTGGTAAAACCCAGACTTGCAGTCGAACTTAGAAACCCCTTTGGCATTTTGATGCTATTTACCAAATATTCTCTACTTGGAATAAAATATCCATCGAACTCCAAGATTTTGTTGAACCCTTTATAGTCGATAATCAAGCTTGGCTTTCCTCGTTTAACTTCTTCATGATTCCGAACAAGAAATCCTGGACTACTATATGGAGAAACACCTGCTGAGATTAACTTAAGGTCAATATGTTCCTTAAATATCATCTGAATATCCTCTCGATCTTCTGGTTCATGGGGATCGATTTGTACCTTAAGAACTTGTTTTCTTTTCCAGCTTTCACCTTCAAATATGCTTTAAGCTCGTATCTGTCCCACCATGCCAGATGATCCTTATTATAGTTCCTCTGAATCTTCCTTCCTACACATGTTCCTCGTAATATTTTCCACTTCTGGTTGAAGCGTTGAACTTCCGCCAGATACTTCTGATTTAATGCTTCCAATTTTTGGAAGTACCACATGCATGAGTGACGCCTTGAACATTCGTTATGATCCATATTCTCATGTATTGTAGCCTTCATTTGGGATAATATTAATATTTAAAATATTATTTTAATATTTCCAGAATAAACTTAGGCTCTGAAACCATTTTGTTCCAATGATCTCAAAAACGGGGATCGTAAAAAGAATGAGTTAAAATGCCTCTTTTTATAAATATAAGGATGTAAAAGATCATATAATATTACACAGAGCCTCTTTGCAAACAAAACAAAAGCCTAGGGAGTAGAATGCAACCTACTAAACTATTGAGGGGTAAAAAAATCCAACTTCAACCTATATTTGATTTAAAATTTGAAAATTATTTTGGAAGTGAAACCTTTTTACAATAAACCCTAAAACAATCTGTTGGGCTCAGTAGAGTACTTCACTAATGCCAGGAAGATAAAATAACATTAAATGAAATGCGGTGAAGTAAATCAACAATTGTTTCTCGAAGTTTGAAGGAGTTATCTATGTCCCCACTTCTTCCTTTTCAAAAAGGTTTCCATTAAAAGGATTTGAATTATACAAATAGTTATATCATCCAACTTCAGCTAGTTTCACTACCAAGCTGAAACTTCTAGTTTACAAATTAAAACTCTCAATCTGTTCAAATAAAAGCATCTGACAGTTACAACTTGTTCAATCTCAATGAAAACTCGAGTATAATGAATATAGTGAATATCAAACACAAATGATCATAAAATGTCAAATATGTCAATTCAGCGGTGCTTGAGTTGGAGCAGCTGGTTGATGCTCTGAAACTGTAAACTGCTTTAAGTGCTCGTAAATGTTTTCGATCATGTGCTCAAGAATTGTTCAAGTATATTCAATGTTTTGATGTTTGCATGCTTAAATACTTGTCTTTTAGATATAAACATTCCTCAAAATATGAATGTCATAGTTTGCAATCTTCAAAATTGACTTCTGCATACTATTTTTTTTTTGTAGCATTAAAGAGGTAATACATTAGTTGGTCCTCATTGTTTACCTAAATACCCAATTTCGTCCCTATTGTTTCAGTTGATCCGATTTGGTCCTTAATGTTACAACAAAAAAACCATATTAGTACACCCGTTTAAATTTCCGTCTGAATTCACGGCTTATAATCAGAACCCCGCAAAACCCCAATCCAATTCCATTTTCACCATTCTCGTTTCCTCCATTCTTCCCTAAATTCACCATCTTCCCCACACATCTCCATCTTCACGCATCTCCATCTTCACGCATCACCATCCCCACCGAGCAGGTAATTCTTCCATTTTCACCTGGGTTTTTTCGCATGAATGTGTACAGCTTTTGATTTGGGATTTTCGAATGCAATGTTTAAAATTTCAGATTGTGGATGAGTTGTATGTATTCTAATGCACAATATGAAATTCATGCGTTGTATTCGAACGATTCATAGTAGAAAATTTCGAATGCACAGTACATGAAATTGTCGAATGCACAATACTTGAAATTTTCGAATGCACAATACATGCATATTTGTATTTCATTCTGCTGGTTTTGGCATATTTAGACGTGCATTTGGTTTGATGGGCATTAGGAAATGAGTTGGTATGATTCAAGTGTGCCAAATTTTGAAGATATTGGGTTTAAGCCAAGAAACTCATTATTTTGCATATGTGGTGTGGAACTCCCTTTGAAGATGTCATGGACGGTAAACAACCCATGAAGGAGGTTTCGTGCATGCCCTGATTATGGAGTAAGTGTCATGTTTCTAAATAGCACATTATTTAATTGGTAGAACATATGTAGTTAACAAAGATTTTTATGCATACACGTGCTTATTGTGGGGTTTTTCAATGGTGGGATCCTGAGATGTGCAACAGATCGAAACAAATAATTCATGGACTAAGTGAACAAATCACTGAGCTGAAGGATGATAACACAGTGCTTGTGCAACGATTGAGAGACATTGAAGATGAAATGGCAAAAAGAGAGAAAATAATTTCAAAATGTTAAGAGCAAAAGATGAATTAGCTAGGAGGTTGAAGAAAAAAGCTGTTTCTGATTATTTTTGTTATTGTGTTGGCTTTTATTTGGAAGAACTAATGACATGGGTTGAATGTATTGTTTTCATTGAATGTATTGTTGAATCTTATTCGGTTTAAGAACGAGTTCGTATGAGTGTTGTATGCAAGTCAAGCAATGTTTTCTTAGTATTTATGTGTTATATGCAAGTAAAGTCTTCTTCAAATCTGATCTTTTCTTGTATGAGCTTTATGTTGAAGACTTATTCACAAGTATGACGAGAGATTTCTTAAAAAAATTGTACAACATCTCCTCTATTTATATAACATCCCAACACAAAAGTAATACAGAATTACTCCAAAAAAAAAAGTAATACAGAATTCCAACACAAGAGCAATCCCAACACACTAGCATTACTCCAATCCAAAAAACAAAAGCAAAATAAATAACAATAAACAATAGTTGTCAACCATAATTCCAACACAAAAGTAATACAGAATTCCAAATGCTCAATCTCCATGAGTAGGTGGCGCAGAAATAGAAGGACCACCCGTTGTTTGATGATTTAATCTATCTTTTAGCCAAAAAACCGTAACATAGTTTACTCCCTCTCGCACGAGCTTGGGTTTATGAATTTGTATGGCTTGCTTAACCTATACAAATAAATAAGAATGTCATATAGCTCAACTAACTTAAGTAAATAAAATAGTTAACTCACATTGTTTGAGTTGCCTTCATTTTGCACAACCACATTCGAGGCTGGTTTTCTGACCTGCACGAATCAAATTTAACAAAGTAATAGGTAGTAATAGTATATATGTCGTATAAAATAAATAGTATATTTACCGGTACCTTTTCCCTTCTATTTGTTTGTACAACAGCAACGGACGTTGTTGTACCACTTTCTTGTGTTGTTGGTTGCTGGGTCTTGCTAGATCCTTTGCATGTCCTTTGGTTATGACCAACTTCACCACATTTGTTACATTTGGTGATTCTATGAGCTCCCCTCAATTTTGTCTGCGAAGAAGCAGGCGGTTCATCTATTTCTCTCATCCTCAATTTTGGTGGCCTAACCATTTTTCCTTTATATGAAGGTGGTAATGGAGGTGGCAATTCGCAATCAGGCCACATGTTTGGACCAGTAATTGGCAAAATGGATTTGTCATAACATTTATTATATGTCTTTGTCCTGTAATATTCATGCACGTAAGCCGTAGAATCCTCATTGTTGCACCATATTGCACAAATTGCATGCTGACAAGGGATACCATTTAAGTCCCACTGTTGACAACTGCAAGACCTATTCCCCAGATCCACCGTGTGTTGTTCGTCATGTCCCATTATCTGGTAATGGGTGTTATCAGATTTCATCGGTATGTTCCGAGTTGCAGCTAGATATATCTTTGAAAGAACCTTTTTTATCTTGGGACATATCTCATCCCATCTCTCGGCGTTTTCTCGATTCAACTGGAATCAGATCATGAGAAAATTTCTTATTGATTCAAACATCGAAATGATGGGCTTCTCTCGTGCATATAAAATACAACTATTGAAACATTCATACATGTTATTCAAAAGTAAGTCACACTTGGAAGTTGTTGTGAAATATGACCTAGTCCAATGATGCTCCGGTTTTGTAGCCAACCACTCATATGCAGTCTCATCTATCTGCTTCATATCTTCCATTTTCTGCGAAACTCTGCAACTGTCGTTGCTTTTGCAACTGCCCATAGTGCATTTTTCACAGCTTCACCTTTGAAAACCATCAACTTTCATATTATTGTGTAAGTGTCTAACACAGAATCGATATTCGGCATCTGGGAACAAACTCTCAAAAGCTGGAATTAATCTGCCAACAACTGTCTGTACTCATGGTTGACACATGAATCAACCACCCACAACCATCATTTTTGCATTTACCTCTAAGCCTCGATTTATCGTTTCTCACAAACCTCACCGTCATTCCACTTCTTATACAATGACTTTCAATGGCAAACTTTGCCTCATTTTTGTGTTGAAAATCATCCCAACCTTCAACTCAGGTTTTTTTGCATCCTTCACGGGATCAAACAATGGATATCTACTGCAGTTTTCTTCATCAGACTCCCCTTGACTACATATACCATCACTATCAACACAATCATCATCCCCTTCTTCATTATGCATCTTAGCCAATACATCACTACGAAGTTTATCAACAATTGTTTTCCCATTTCAAAATTCAATATCATGATCAACAAAATCATCAAATAGTCTATCGTCTTCATCCAAGTCATTGTCGCTGTCGTAGAATTCATCCTCATCTTCGTCATCATCACCAAAACCACTATCATTCTCACCCCAACATTAGGATTTTGACTTCCAACAGCATCCGAACCACTATCATCACCACCCCAATCATCCTCATTAGCATTTAGACTTCCATCAACATTAGCAAAACCACTAAAATCCATCTGCCCCTTCCCTGAAAAAAATCGAGACAATTCATGATAAACAAAACAATCAACAATAAAGCACATATTCATACTGTGCGTTCGAAAATTACATACAAGGCATGAAATTTCATATTGTGCATCAGAATACATACAACTCATCCACAATCTGAAATTTTAAACATTGCATTCGAAAATCCCAAATCAAAAGCTGTACACATTCATGCGAAAAAACCTAGGTGAAAATGGAAGAATTACCTGCTCGGTGGGGATGGTGATGCGTGAAGATGGAGATGTGTGGGGAAGATGGTAAATATATTTTGAAGAGCTATATCCAGTCGAAAATAATCGTTAATACTTAAGTTGAGTCTCTGATAATTCAGTGGATCATTGGCAATTCAGCTGGATAACTCTTCGAGCAAGAATTTTATTTCAGCTCAACTCATATTGGTCTAAGTTCATTCAGCTGGGTTGCATTGTGACATGTTGAATATCCAACTTGCTTCATTTAATACCTTCGAAGTATTGTATAATAAATTGTTAGTTAGCTGGGTCGATAAATTCGGCGAGGTAAGTCCAATTGGATTGATTTGTTTTGTCATCTTGGAAATATAGTTCCAACAATATTAACTATAAATTTGATAAATAATATTTTGTTTTAAAATAACAATTTAGTTACTATCCAGATTTCTTTTATATAAGATACTATTGCTAATAAAATAATAATAATTGTTTTTACACTACAACAAATAAAGTAATAAGATGTGGAATAAAATATAAAAAACATAAGTTTGACACAACACTTGATTCAAAATATTGAAATAAAACATAAATTAAGATGAAAATAAAAGTAACAATACGTTTAATTAATACTATTTTTATTATATACTTTGTGTATTTTTCTACATTTAAGGATATTGACAAATTTACCTATAATATTTTGAGTAATTAATTTTTTAATAAATTATTTTAGGAATTGAGACAATTAATGAATTTACTAAAAAGAATATTATTTAATTAAAGGGTATCGATGTCTATTGATTACCCAAAAATTAAAAATGGTATGTCTTTATAAAAAATGGAATGTAAATAACATTTTGTATTACTAAAATATTATTTATCTTTCAAAACAAAAATGAAACGTAAAAGGATATCAATTATTGTTTAATAAAAGAGTAAGTGAAGTGCTATTAATATGTTTTAGAATGAAGATATCACTCTTCATTTCATATATTAGTAGATTATGTATGTTTTATGTTTTCAAATATAATAATATTATTCTCATGGAAAATGTTAAAAATAGTATATATATAATTGGTCAAAGTTAGTCTTAGTATAATATTTTTGTTTTCTATAATTTAGTCATTTTTTTACAAAGTATGTTAAAAATATCTGACATCGTGTTAATACTTTAACAAAAAAATTTAAAACTACAAAAGAAATAATAGTGTTATAGTAAGATTAAAATTTGGCTAATTCAAAGACAAATCAAAATTAGGCCTTTTTAAATATGAAACAACAATTTCCCCTATTATTATATGATATAATAGGAAAATTGCATCGTATTGAAAAAGGTTGAAAGACGAAAAGGGGACAATGCTTGTATAGATACAGTACGTGCTCTATCTATAGATCAACTCAATATAATTGATCTGAAATTGTTGATATGTTAGTTTATATATTTTTTTATTTAAAAGGTGTTTGTTTTAATATTGAATTGATGTATAATCATACACGTGTATACAAGTATTTTGCTGCGAAAAGGGTAAACACATGCATGATTCCTCGCTCGTTCGGTCAAATCCCAACTCCACGCATGCATGATTCCTTGCTCGCTCGTTCAAATCCCAACTCCAACCCTTATCCGGCCAGAGGAAGAAGATGAGCAGTCGTTTGCTTTCAGAAAGATTTGATCTGTCGACCCCCTTTCTGTTAGTTTTGGTATACTCAAATCAATGTTTTTTTTGTATTTAACTAATTTCATTTATTATCTTATTGAGAAACATCATGGGTAAATAATGCTGCATAGTGTACATTGACTAAATTATGCATGTTAGTCTATCATTTCACACAGTAGGTAATTTGGTGTGTAGAGATTACATATAGAAGATTAATTTATCAGTTCATTGTGGAATGTAAAAAATAGTTCAAGGTCATGGATGGATTTGGACTAGCCATAAGTTGAATCATAATTGCATATGAAATTAGTCTATCTTGATTTATGTATTTCAATAGTACACTTTGTGTGTATTGAATGAGACTACGTGTGAATTATTTCTTTATACTGACTATATAAGAATATATTTCCCTTGTTATTATGGATGCTTATGCTCTTAATACGAAGATAATATTGGACATGTTTATATATTGTTTATTACTTTGATTCATTAAAGAGAGGTTCATACTTGAATCAAAAGGCTCAATGAGTTGGGTAGTACAATTATGTATATGGTGGGAAACTGATTATCAAAGGAATCCATGTATCGAGCAATTATGATGGCACGAAGCGCCTTTTATACTTTAGGCTGGTATAAGTAAATGTATGCGTAACTCTCGGAGCATGGATCAAAGTTATAAGTCTGATACGGGGATAACAACCCGAATAAAATTTGGTTATCTTCGACTGTTGTATAGTAGATGAAGAATAACCAATGAATGTATACCCAGAGCACTCGAAGAATAACCACATATTGGTGCATAAATGTCGTAAATATAGATCCCTCCTATCTCATCCGAGACTTTATCCCGATAGCTAGCACAATCTTTTGATACATGGCTACTTAGTAAAAAAAAAAAATTCAAGGGTACTTCCATAAATTATCATAAAGCCTGTCGCACTATCTGCGTACGCGATCAAGGCGTGCGTGACCTATCTAAAATACCATGATCTTTTCATGATACAGTTCTTGTTTTTACAATATAATGTACACTAAACAGTTTGGATGAATACTTGCGGCAATTCCTTTTAAGTTAACGACAACTTGATTTGTGTTTTGTTGTTTCAGAGGATTAGGTCAGTAAATTGAGGAACGTAATGACCATCATAACTCTCTCCAGTTAAGTAGAAATATTAGGTTTTGTACTCTAAAAAGCTCTCCAACCAGTTAACCAAAAAAATGTAAGAATCTGTATGTAGCAGTTCACATAATCTGTTGTCATATTCGAGAACGAAAATCTAACATCAGCCGGAGAATCCAAGAACAACATATTTGTCACTGCAATAGATTTAAAGAAATAGAATAAATGGAAGTACATTGTTTCAAGAAGAAAGAAACAAGTACTCACCATTGTTCAAAGTATATTTGTTGTACCGTAATGTTTCTCCATCAGGATTCACTCAAAACGACCCAAGTTCCATCAATGCTCCTGCCAGGTCTTAAGATACCAAAAAACGCAATAAATAGAACCGATCTCACACTACTAAATGTTTAAAACCAGAAGACACTTCTTATTTCAAATCCTTTACCCCCATTCAACCACAACATCAGTGGCTTGCTTAAGGGGTCCTCAGACTCAATAAGCCAATAAAACAGTGCTCGCGCTGTTTTAGAATCACCTGTTACATAACCTGAATATTGTGAAAAGTTCACTTCTGGTGACCAGAAAAACTTGCTATTTTATCAGCTTTCTATAGCAAGAGTTAGATTATTTCATTGACAGTTGTGCGTTTGAAAATTCTTCAAGAGGATCAAATCGTCTTTCGCCATAACATTGTACAGAAGCAGCATGGAACAAAAGAAAAGATATGAATATTAATGAAACTTCCGTCTTTTCAACAGTTCCAATTTTCCTTATAATGTTATTGACATTACATATGTGTATTCATTTATTTATTTTGTTGAAGATTAAACTTTAGATGCTCTCATAAGTCATGAAAACAGAGGTGGATGAATAGTGAGGGCTGGGCTGGCTGGGCTTCAGCCCAGTAAGCCCTGCCTTGTTTTAGTATATATAAAAACTTGTGCAGGACCAATACAATAAAAGAAGTGTTACGAGTTGGCTAACATTTAGATTGTCCATCCGACAGAATGGAAGTTCGTTTCCATCTCCACGCATACGCATAAGGATTTTTTGAATTTTGATATCATCTGTCCAAAAAATATTTTATTTTAAATCTTTCGCCCCATCACTTTACTTATTTGTCCAAAAAAGAATATTTATTTTTAAAATTATAAAATAAATAATTATATTGTAAATGTACTTTTTTTAAATAATTATATGTTCTAAATCTACTTTTTTAAATATATATATATATATATCATTTTAATAAAAAGTTAAATTCGTTTATATATATAATTTTAAATTTAGATTAAGTGGATAAAAATTATAGGAAAATATAAGATAAATATTGTTATACCCGCTAGCTTTACCGAAGGTATCGGCGTTGCTTTCAAATTACACATTATAAAATAACAAGTCTCGATATTATCTAATTCACATTTACATGCATGACTATCGTCTTTAACATTTCTCACATTTTCCAAACTGAACCCTAATTTATATAATGAAATTAACAAATTAAGAGTCAGAAAAAAATTATGAAAATAAAAAAATTATTGGAGAGTTAATACAATAAATTTATTTATAGAAGCTTATGGCTGGATCGATGGAGCAGTTGGGCTGACATATTATTTTTCCATTTTAAAATTAACAAAGCTTTATTACCTGAAACAATCATTAATATTCGATGCACATCATCTAACATTTATTTTTTTCCTAAATTTTTTGTGTTTCTTTTTTTTGGTGAGTGTTGTTTATACCCTAAATTTATATATGTATTTTAAACTGAAATAATCTTTTTCTTAAATTATTTTATTGGTTGTTATGTACTTATATATATTTGTATTTTCGTTTTTGACTAGGATAACTCATGGCCAGAGGTAGATTCATCCAGAGACTTGCCCCCTTGCCCAAAACAAAAAAAATAAATAAAATCCATAATATTATTTAAATTGTAATTTTACACTAAAAAAATTGAAGTTTTCCATACACTTTGTCCCTCTTAAATTATATTTTGACTCCGAAGTTTTTTTTGGTCTAAAATTTTTATTTTAAATTTTTTTTGCCCCCTTCCCAAAAATCCCGCGTCTGCCTCTGCTTATGGCTAAGTAAGATTCACATCTCTTTTTAATATAAATTATACATACTAACGAGCGCTTGTATTTTTATTAAGCCCCCTGGTTTTGAAATTCTGGCTACGCCCCCTGCATGCAAATACTATATTCATTAGCCAGACACCGATATGCTAACTGTATTAGAAGACTTGCTTTTGTCTATTTCCTCTATATAAGAGCCAGTGGCGATTAACCCACGTGGTTTTGAAAATAAATAGATTACCTTTAAGTGGTTTGAAAATAGACATTTTATCCTATCGTGGTTTTGAAAATAGGCAGATTACCCCACTGTGATTTGAAAATATGCATTTTACCCCCCTGTGATTTTGAATATATGCACTTTAACCCATGTGGTTTGTAAAAAATGACACCTATGAAGGGTTAATTTTACACATATTCACAAATCACAATGGGTAAAGTGTCTATATTCAAAACTACAGGAGATATAATGCTTATTTTCAAATTACATGAAGGTGAAATGCATATTTTTAAACCACATGGACTAATTTGTCTATTTTCAAATCATCATTAGCTCCTATATATAAGAACATTATTATTATCTATTATATGTGTTTTTTCTATAGTTGGTTCAGTTACTCAAATCAAAGTTTTTCAGATTGTTGTGTTTTCTATTTTGTATGGGTAATGAGTTTTTTAGCATAATTTTTCATGATTCTAATTATTTTATTTTTTTAGGATAATAGGTTTTTATGTTTGATTATGTAATTTCGAAAAAAAATTATTAAAATATAAATTAGAGAAAAAAGATAAACTAAAAATTATATTTAATGATAAACTAAAAATTATATTTAATGATAAATATATGTGTTAAAATAAAATTATATTTAATGATAGATATATGGGGTTTTTTATTAAATTAATCGAAAAAAATAAAACATTTAACAAAATATCCGAATTTGAAAATCATTTTTAAAATGACTCAAAACGCCATCTCAGATGGCGCCTTCAGGTGAAGGCGCCATCTGAGATGGCGTCTTCTGTAGCTGGTAAAAAAAATAATGGAAGGCGCCATCTTGGATGGCGCCTTCATATAAAAAATTAATATTTTATGAAGGCGCCATCTTGGATGGCGCCTTCAGTATAAAAATAAATCGCCGCCCCTCTTCTTCTTCCTCATTTCTCATCGGCTTTTCTCTGAAATTTCTCATTCTCATCTCAGATCTTTGCTTATTCTTGTGCAAAAATTAAAAAATCATCGTGATTTATCATTTCTGGAGCTTGCTTGTTCAACATTTTTGAATTTCAGGTAACATTACAAGTTTGAATTTAAATTTTTGAAAGTTGTAAAATTTGAAATATGTTGTTGGTTGTTTTTAAATTTTGTTGTTTGGTAGTTTTTATTGAAAAATTAGTTATAGTTTCGAGATAATGTCAAACCGTCGGATGATTTACAAATTTTTAGTTTTTGCCGTAATTTTGTACTCCGGCACGGCGGCGGCGGCGGTGTCGGCGGCGGCGTCGGCGGCGTCGGCGGCCGTGTTGTCACCGGTAGGGCCGGTGGTGGTTGCCATGTTGATATTTTGTTATATTGATATTTATTGTGTAATATTTCAGGATGGATTTACAAAGAGGACCAGGACCGATTGACAGTCATCTACTATCATTGCAGTCAGGTCATCGATCTGAAGCTGTTTGGGCAGGTGATATTGATTCTACACTTCGAGGCAGAAACCCTGATAAGTATTTTTGGGATCTTTGCCCCCTCGATACTCGTGTTGCGAGTTTGTTGGACAGTTTTGGTTTTTATGGTGTTTATAGGTCTGGTAGAATTACACTTGACTTTCACCTCATCACGGCTTTAGCTGAGAGATGGCGCCGTGAAACACATACTTTCCATCTTAGATCCGGAGAGGCGACCATCACACTGCAAGACATTGCAGTTATATGGGCATTGCCAGTAGATGGTAATGTAGTATCCGGTATTGATTATGATAGGAGTATACCTGACTGGCAAGCATATTGCCATATGCTTTTGCGATTTGTACCGGATACTGCACACTTTAAAGGTGCAAAGTTATTTTTATCTGCAATAAACAATCATTTGGTGAATAATGCTCTTACTGAGCACAGTACGGAAGAAGATGTAGTCCGTTATACTAGGGGCTGTGTGTTATTGATGTTTGGTGGAATTTTGTTTCCTGATTCGTCCGGCAATACTGTAAAGTTATTATATTTACATATGATAGAGAATATTCATTTAGTTGGTAGTTATAGTTGGGGGAGTGCCGTATTGACATATTTGTACCGTGAGTTATGCACTTCCTCGATGAGAGGCAAAAAAGTGATCGGTGGTGCATTACAGGTCGTACAGGTAAACTTTACATTAACACTTTTCAAATGTTTGAAATATTATTGTCGTCATAATAGCTGATATTATTCCTGATAATATTTTAGATTTGGGCATGGTCAAGATTACCTGGTTTAACTCCTCAACTGGGTGATGCTAGATTCGACACTGGCCCAATAATTATCAATGAGGAGAATATCTTACCTGCTGCTCCATATGGTGCAAGGTAATAATGTTTTTATGTTTTGTGCTATTTTATATGTTTAAATATATTTATAGATTTTGTAAATGTGTTTTTTTCAGGTGGACATGCCATTTAAGGTTCACGGAAACAGGGAGGCATTCTGTACGTATCATTAGGGACATTCTTGATGAGCAGCCATCAACTCAAGTAAGCAGTATATTAGTTGTGTTTGTTATGAAAGTTAATAATGTTGTTTATATTATTTTAATCCAATTTTGTATTTGTAGTTTAATTGGCAGCCATACCCTGATGAGTGTACTGAGCATCTGAGCCACCAGTTATGGACATATGCCGGCCCATTAATTTGTTATGAAATTGTTGAGATGCACCGTATTGATAGGGTTCTTCGTCAATTTGGAATGCTCCAAGACATCCCCACAGATCCACAATCAAGGGATGATAAATTGCATTCTGTTGATCGAAGAGGAAGTATGAACAAGGATTGGAGTGCACATCATATTGGATACGTGCAGAAATGGGAGATGGCAGGTGATTTATGTGTGGACAGACCACTATATTGTGCAGTAGTGGTTGGATATAGTGAGTGGTATGACCGAGTCACCCGCAGATATATTGGCCATCAAAGGCAATTTGTACAGACCGGATACCAACATGGTGAGGGCCCAGCGTGGCATCATGTGGTAAGTAAATATATTCAAACTTTGTTTTGTAGAATATGTCATATGGATTTATAGATTGAACATGTAATTATTGTTATTCACTTTTCAGCTTGATCAGATGCAACAGTTAAGTGTTAGTTGCGACCGCTATCATGCTGAGGGAGAATCTGTTAGCACGTATATGGAGTCGATGAGAGATCATCATAGGGCAATAGCGCAGGATGTGATGCAAGTGGCTCGTGAACGACGAGACAGAAACTTTCCACCAGACGAAGAAGTTCACGAGCCTGATGAAGAACCAGTACAGACTGATATCGCAAGGCCTTCTATGTATACACCTTTCTCGACAGATGAGGCAGGTCCATCTACGTATACACCTATACCGACAGATGGGGCAGGTCCATCTACATCTTTTACTGGTTATTATGTCCCGCAGCCACAGATGTATGATCCTTCACCATTCACTCCGTATGCTCCGATGTACACACAGCAGGGTACAGATGTGGGATATGAATTTTCACAATCATATACCACATCTGCGGGCCTCGATTTTGATGTATCACCTGTTGCATTTCCACAGTTCACACCATATCGACCACCTACTGATGTACCTGTGGATAGGAGGCAGAGAGTTCGCAGAGAGATCATTCCTCCTCCTTGTGGTACCGGAGGTCATTTACAGACGAGGCCTCGTGGTCGTGGTCGTGGTCGTGGTCGTGGTCGTGGTCGTGGATGATATTTGTTGTCTTTCTTTTGTAAATATTTGATATTTGATATTTTTTTGACATATTGAACAATGTTGTTTTGTGAGCAATTGAACATATACTAAAATAGTGTGATAGACAAACAACCAATTTTCACAATAACGTAAAATCATTTACAAAATAAATTTACAATAAATTACACATAAAATTATTTATTGATTTCGAGAAGATGAAGCCATTTGTCGTCTTGCACGGGCTTTTGGCCAGTCCATCTCATTCTGAATGCGCGTTGTTCGATCTCGACCCACTCTTGTGGTTTTTCGCAGAGTGGAGTTATGGTACAACTCAAAAGATGGGGTGTCCCAATACTCCTCCCCCCAAAGGTAACACTTGATTATTAGCGTCCATTGTCACGGCAATCAACATCTTATGTTGATATTTCGTATACAGATGTGTTCCATCCACGCTTATTACCCGGCGCAATGTTGAAATCCTTCTACACATGGTCGGAAGGCCCAGAACACGTAATTCAATGTCTTCTCTCTTGGTCTGGCATTGTCAAGGTGAACCCACTCAATGACGGTGCCGGGATTCCATTTTTGCAAAGCTCCCGTATAGTAAGGCAGTTTCTGAACGGAGCTCTCCCATGTCCCATACACATTCTCAACAGCACGTCGCAAACTAAACCATCCTTTTGCATAAGAGATCTCAAATCCATATTTGTCTTTGACTGTTTGAATTACATACTTTATCTCGAAAGCTGGATCACGCCGAACAATTCCCACTAACAAGCTAGCAATCATGTTTTTGTCCAAATTTGCATGATCGATAGACAGCTCACTCAAAAGGCAGGTGTGAGAACCTCCATATTTGTTTATTTTGAATAATCCAACTTTCTTCTTCAACGAGGCGCGCATGTACCATCTACAAGGTGCATCTTCTGTACTGTGTTTGCACACAACTTTCCACAATGTTTTTGTACTTTTCACAACGCGTACTCTCGTTTTGCAACACGTACAGAGTAATCCTTCACAGCTGCCTGCAGATGTGCTTTATTTTTGAAGACCATATCTACATGCAGATCCCCTTTGGAGTAATCGTAATAACTACCCCCATTTACCTGTTGGAATGTCTACTGAGTCTGCAAATACTTCAGGATGTGTCATTGAGAAGAATGTAATTGTTGGATAAAGGACATGACTAGTTGTCGTGGTTGTCTCCGGTACATTAACTGACACTTCCTGGGTGATTGGGACCCCTTCATCTTCATCTGCAGTTGTTTTCTGACATGACACAAATGTCAACCTCATCGTCATCAGCATCATCCTCGGACGGAATATCATCTGGTTCTGACTGAATATCATTTCCCAATTCAGCGAAACTGTCTGCTAGTGGCTCAGGAGCAATAACATCAGCATCTATTGGATCGTCATCGTGGTGTCTACCGGAGACAGTCGGTCGTTCTGCAACTACAGGCAAACAATCTACATTTTCTGGAATATAATCATAGTTTCTTTGTTCCGTTTCTATGTAAAGTTCCAAGCAACTAAGACCTTGTTCTGAATCCAATAGCCATGCTAAATTATAATCATTATCGATTGGCAAAATTGTCTGTCGTATCCCGGCAAAATCTCTAAACATATGTCTTACATGTATTTTCAGAAGAAACTGGTTGCCATCGATGCCCGTGATATTATATATTTCGGTCAACAACTGCATAAAATTAATTGTGCGAGATATTGTGGTAACTCTTATTGGACCACGATCATATCTAATGGTATCCAAATCCTGTAATATATTACCTCCACAATATAATAATATTTGAATCGACATATCTGAAAAATTTATAAAATATTACAAATAATTAATAAATTTATAAAATCCATATGATAAAAACAATAATATAACAACATTTTTACCTGAAAAATACTTCGAGAGTGGTTAATTGAGATTGGAGATTGAACAATTTTGACGATAAAAATAAGATAAGAAACTATGATGATATGTGATTTTCGCTTCGGTATGAAAAAATGAAGGGCTCGGGCGGGGTATTTATACCCGAGAAGGCGCCATCTTGGATGGCGCCTTCATAAAAAAAATTAATTTTTTATCCGAAGGCGCCATCCAAGATGGCGCCTTCAATTATTTTTTTTATCAGCTACAGAAGACGCCATCGCAGATGGCGCCTTCACCTGAAGGCGCCATCTGAGATGGCGTTTTGAGTCATTTTAAAAATGATTTTCAAATTCGGATATTTTGTTAAATGTTTTATTTTTTTCGATTAATTTAATAAAAAACCCTAGATATATGTGTTAAAATAAAAATTACACTTTATAAATAGAAATATATTAAATTACATAACGTTCTTCTAGAAAAAGAAGATGAACCAACCATTTTACTAATTTCTGACCAAGAAACCCAGTACATATATTTCAAAGATATTATCTATTTCTTCATTCAACTTCCCAATTTTCGTTCTCCTTCAAACCAGCAATGGAGAAAGCAACACTACTACGCACAATTTCCTCCTCATCTTCTTCCTCTGTGCTCGTATCAGCTAGATTTTTCTCCCGCTCCGTTCACCACCTCTCTCGTCTTCCGAAACGGCACCGTTTGAACCCCGACAATAACCATCTCTCACTCTTCCGCCGCCGTATCGGATTCATCTCCGCCGCCTCTCGTCCTTCTGTTCATTTGAAGAAACACTTCTCAAGTTTCTCCGTTCAAGCAGTTGCCACCTCAACTCCGCAGTCATCTCCAGGTTGTAAGTTAGTATTGATTTTTTAATTGAATTTGATTGTTGTTTCGATTTTTTTATTCATGTTTGAGTCTTCAGAGGTTTTGGGAGCGGATGATTCCGTGGCGGAGAAGTTTGGGTTTGAGAAAGTGTCGGAGGAATTTATTGAGGAGTGTAAATCTAGAGCTGCGTTGTATAAGCACAAGAAGACTGGCGCTGAGATTATGTCTGTATACAACGAGGATGAAAATAAAGTTTTTGGCATTGTTTTCCGGACTCCTCCGTAAGTGTTTCCTCCTATTAATGGTATCAATTTAACGTTGTTTCTTTTGATAACATGTTTTAAAACGCTATTGATATTTTATATGGGACGTGGATTTTTCCTTCTTGGAAAATGTATAATTCTTAGCGAAGGGTTTTTTTAATCACGTGATGATTGAGTTGGAAAGATTTTCGAAAGTTATTCCTCTGGAAGAAGTTGAAATGAAAAGTATCGAACTTTGTCTACGGGTTAAGTTGTTGCATGATGAATCATATTTTATCTGCTCCGACATAAAACCTCATTCTAAAGTTGATTGAGTACATTCAAATTTGGACGCGAAAGTGGTCGATTGTGGTACTTGTAAAATAAATCTTAGCTCGGAGTGTAGCTGCCAAATGGGTATTGGTGCCACCAATTGGATGTGATTATTTTGAAGGTATAGCAATTGTTACAGTGATGAAGATAGTTTACCTTGTTTGAGTTATAGTGATCACCCGTGCATATTAGTATTTGGGAGGTAAGTCCCTAGCTGTAAAATTTGATTTTTTATTCCCTTAAGTTGCAAAATGATCTTTATGACAAACATCTTCCAAGAACAGCTTTTAATCAAGATAAAGTACTGGAATAAACAGATGATTTTTTTTCTCATGAGTAATTTATTTCCTTTCTAAGGTGGTTTAGATGAGTTTCTAATGAGGTTACTGACGTACATGCCAATTTGTCACTCCAGAAAAGATTCAACAGGAATCCCTCACATTTTGGAACACAGTGTGTTGTGTGGTTCAAGAAAGTATCCGTTGAAAGAACCCTTTGTCGAGTTGTTGAAAGGGAGCTTGCATACATTTTTGAATGCTTTTACATATCCAGATAGGACCTGCTATCCTGTTGCTTCAACAAATACAAAGGTCTTTTAATAGATTTTATTGAAAAATTTGGAAAATTTTCTCTAATGTTTACTTAAACTAACATATGGCTTCTGTTTCAACACAGGACTTCTATAACTTGGTCGACGTATACTTAGATGCTGTCTTTTTCCCTAAATGTGTGAATGACATAAAGACATTTCAACAGGAAGGTTGGCATTATGAGCTGAACGACCCCTCGGAGGATATAACTTATAAAGGTTGGTGGTTGGTTACAAGAAATCACTTAATCATCTTTGCTAAAGTGCCAGTATCCAATGTGTCTCAATGTGTGTGTTGATAATTTATCTATATATATGGGCCTGCTATCTTTCCATCGCTGATAACCGTTTCATTCCAGGCGTTGTTTTCAATGAGATGAAAGGTGTCTATTCTCAGCCTGACAGCATTCTGGGCCGTGCTTCCCAACAGGCAAGCTTAAATTCATGGATTGATTTTTTAGAATTCTGTGTACCGTTTGCTGATAGCTTAAGCTTATGCATGTTTTCTAATATTGAAAAGTAGTTGATATGCTTCTGTTTGCCTTTAATTTCTTCGTTCAAGAGTGCACGGTACACCAAAAATGATGATGGTGTTAATTGCTACAATACATCTCTGCAGGCACTTTTTCCTGACAATACATATGGTGTTGATAGTGGCGGCGACCCACAAGTCATTCCTAAACTTACTTTCGAGGAATTCAAGGTGGGTTGGTCAAGTGTCATGTACGCCATTGTTTTGGTAGTATTTTAGTCGTAGTTGCTTTTTCCTTGTCATTCTAATTGACTGAATTAATTTATTTGTTGAAAGCTCTATAAAACGTAATATATAAAGAATCAGAATCTTCAGCTCAACGACATCGAGCATACTTTTGTTTTTATTTCCACCCCCAATTGTTTTATGGAACTTGTATCAAGATTTAAAAAGCTCATGAAAATATGAACAAGCATTTTGTAAGAACTTTTTCTATCGCAAGAGATACCTGCACCAGGCCCAAAGTTTATCTCTGAATTGGAAATTCCTCGGATGAAATTTTGATATGCTAAAAAGTATCAATATCCTGCAATTATAATATCACTTACAGTTTTATTCAAGCAAGATAGTCTGCAGAGAGGATGTGCCTGTATATGCATATATATTATGTGCAGACATCAATACAATTGTACTCATGCTAAGTTAAGCACATGCAAGTTTACTAAAGTAGTCCCTTGTTAAAACATGTTTCAGTTTTCTTGTGTCCTACGTTAAGATCATGAAATAATTCACTTGACATGTAATGTAGACTAACATGCACAGAGTGTTATCCTTTCTTATTGAAGTTTTATGATGTATTCTCCTTTATTGAATCATACCCGATTGTACATAGGATTTAGATGCCTTTTCCCCTAGTTATGATGAATGTGTGTGCTGTTGATAATGATTCACTATTTTTTATTTTTTAAGAATCATAATTCACCCTTTCAATTCATTATACAATAATTTTTTCATGAGTGTAGTTCACTTGCTTTCGTTCAATATAGACCAAGCTATATCCCATATCCAATATCTGAAGTTTTACAAGTTATCCTGTGTCATTAAGGTGAATTGGATCTTTATTTGTTTTATCTGCAGGAGTTCCACCGTAAATATTACCATCCCAGCAATGCTAGGATATGGTTTTATGGAGACGATGATCCCAATGAACGCCTACGAATTTTAAGCGGTGTGCAATTTTATTTTTCTTTATTTTCATACGTGCTTTTATACAATTTGAAATTTCCTAGAGTAACATATCACCAACATGTAAAAGAGTAGGGGAAATTGCCAGGGTTTCCTGTTGATATTGTGCTCTAAGAAATTTCTCATATCTGGCTATCCGTTTGAGACTACATGTACTGTCTTCCATAAGGCTGTATTCTCTGATAAATTAGAATGTTTTATATCCTTGGGTCTTTATGGAAATCCTGGTTCAAAGTCTTTGCTTTTCAAAAACTAAGGGGTAAAGGCCATTCAATCAATTAGGTTTTTTAGTTACTAGATGTATTTTCTGAGCTATTTGGGATTTATCTAAATTGAGCAATTTTTTTATTATTTGCTGCTTAACTTAAACTTTTTCACGCGTCTTGCACTTCTTTCATGTTTTAAATACAGAGTACCTTGACATGTTTGAAGCAAATTCAGCTCCAGAGGAGTCAAAATTGATTCTCAGAAACTGTTCTCAGAACCCATTAGGCTTGTAGAGAAATACCCTGCTACTGAAGCTACTGACTCAAAAAAGAAGCATATGGTGTGCCTTAATTGGCTACTCTCTGAAACGCCTTTAGACTTGGAAACTGAATTGGCCCTGGGATTTCTCGATCATTTAATGATGGGAACTCCTGCGTCTCCTTTGAGAAAAATCTTACTTGAGAGTGGTCTAGGAGAAGCTATTGTTGGCGGTGGAGTTCAAGATGAGCTTCTTCAACCTCAATTTAGTATTGGATTAAAAGGTGTGTCAGAAGATGACATTCAAAAAGTAGAAGAATTAATCATGAGTACACTAAAAAAACTCGCAGACGAAGGCTTTGATTTCGATGCTGTGGAGGCATCAATGAATACAATTGAGTTTTCTCTCAGAGAAAACAATACCGGATCATTTCCTCGTGGCTTAGCACTGATGCTTCGTTCCATGGTAAGGAATGCTCTTGTTATTGAAATTTCACTGACATAGATCTTCTTTTATCGCCTTCTTGTTATCCATCAAGTCTGAATATTCTTTTTGGAACTTTTTATGTGATAGGGGAAATGGATTTATGATATGGATCCATTCGAGCCATTGAAATATCAAGAACCTTTGAAGGCATTGAAAACTAGAATAGCCAAGGAAGGCTCCAAAGCAATCTTCGCTCCCTTGATAGAAAAGTTCATTTTAAATAACCCTCACCTTGCAACTATTGAAATGCAGGTATTTTTTCAACTACTGATGTTTATTGGATACAATGTGATAGGTTTTTGTTTTGTATGCTAATTCATGTATAAAAACAGCCTGACCCAGAGAAGGCTTCCCGTGATGAAGCAGTTGAGAAAGAAAATCTGGAAAAGGTGAAAGCTAGTATGACCCAAGAGGATCTTGCTGAATTGGCACGTGCAACACATGAACTTAAGTTGAAACAGGAGACTCCTGACCCACCAGAAGCTTTAAAATGTGTACCTAGCCTTTCTTTGCAAGACATTCCTAAAAAACCTATGCACATTCCTACCGAGGTG
Source organism: Haberlea rhodopensis (assembly GCA_907163345.1). Classification (NCBI taxonomy): domain Eukaryota; kingdom Viridiplantae; phylum Streptophyta; class Magnoliopsida; order Lamiales; family Gesneriaceae; genus Haberlea; species Haberlea rhodopensis. The sequence continues at coordinate 6,578,826 of CAJQUN010000021.1, read as the reverse complement.
ATGGGATTTTGACAATACTGAAAAAAATTTCTTCAGATAAAGTTTGTATGTTATTCTCAGTTACATTAATTTAATTGTTATTCTAGGTTGGTGATATTAATGGGATAAAGGTGTTGCAGCATGACCTCTTCACAAATGATGTTCTATATGCTGAAGTTGTTTTCAATATGAACTCTTTGAAGCAAGAGCTTCTTCCTTTGGTACCACTATTCTGGTGAGATAGAAATTACTTCTGGAACTCTTCAACTACCGAATGTATTATATTAGAAGATGTGGATTTGATTGGAATACCAAGATTCCAGAGTGTAGCGGTGATTGTAGGAAAATATTTGTATTTTTTATTTATAGGAATTTTATTTAAATAGTCTTTAGTTTCCTGATTTTAGAGATTAGGAGAATGTTAAACTTTCCTAGAATAGCTTTATTCTATTCAATAAATCTTTGTATCATAGCATTCAAATAATATACTTTTTCCAATTCTCAACATGGTACGATAGCTTTAGGGTTCCTAGAAATTGTGTGCTTTATTAGTCGGCCTTCATTTCCATACTTTCTGTTAGTCGGCCTTCATTGCCACCGGATTTTGTTGCCAACCTTTTCTCGTGTCACGTTTATTTACCCCCAAACAGTATGTCAGAAATTGTCAGAAATTCCTAAAAGTACTTTCACTACCACCAAAGAAACCGTGCAACATCAGACTGCTATGGACCTGCAAAATCTTCAAGCGGCTTATAGGTTGAACGGAAAAAACTACTTGAAATTGTCTCAAGTAGTCGGACGATTTTTTAAGGGAAAAAGAAAATTGAATCATCTTTTTGGTACAGGACCTAAAGAGGGAGGTCCCGAATTTGATGCTTGGGATGAAGAAGACTTTAGGGTCATGTCCTCGCTCTGAAATTCTATGTTACCAGAGTTTCGTGACACATGTATTTTCCTATCAATGACGAAAGAGATATGGGATGCGGTTCAACAGACTTATTCGGAGGTTAAGGATGCAACTCGAATTTATTAGATTAAAACAAAAATCTCTGCCACTTAAAAAGGAAGCCGGTCAGTCACTGATTATGCTCATCTCTTGAAAATCCATAGCAATGTATCATTACTGGTGTAGCGAGATGAAGTGTGGTGTGGATGCAGCCTCGTTAAAGTCCTTCATTGAAAAGGATCTAGTCTATGATTTCTCGCTGGTTTAAATGCCCAATTGACCAGGTGAGAATTCAAATTCTAGGAAAAGATGAGATACCACCATCTTTGAATGAGACTATTTCCATTATCGATGCTGAAGAGAGTCGAAGGGGAGTCATGCTTGAACCTCAATCAGGTGAGGGATCAGGAATGTTAGCTGGCAAAGAGAATGATGAAAAATCAAGGTTTGAGACCGAGAAAACCTATGCTAACTCAGAAAACGGGAGAACAGATTTACAACCCACAAACAAGGACAACCTTTGGTGTAATTACATTAAGAAACTTCGCACACCAAGAAGCAGTGTTGGAAGCTTTATGGAAAACCACGAGGCTATCAACGGAATAGAGGACCAAGAAATGGAAATCAGCCCCAAATTTTTCAGAGAGGCCAAAAGCATCTAACAAACATAACTCTAATGATGCCTCAAATTCTAGCTATGGAGAATGCGGTGAAATCAACACTGCAGGTATCTGTTCCTTAGTAAAAGCAGGTAAGATAAACTCCTCATATGCTTTATGTGCCTCAGACTCAAATTTTCTCAATTATTGGGTTATTGACTCTGGAGCAGCTGACCATATGACAAACTTCTCAGACAAAATCCTCACATATAATCCCAATTAGCATAGAAAAATAACCATGACCGATGGGTCTTTGGTCACTGTCGCAAACCAGGGAGACATTGCTTTGAGTTAGGGGTGCTTAACGGGGCAACCCGGTCCGATCCGAGCCGATCCGGAACCAGCCGGTTCCGGATCCCCTAATTCCGGAACCGGTCCGATCAGGTAAGGAACCGGATCGGATCCAGTAAGGGTTCTACCGGTTCCGGGTTGGACAGGTTCCAACCCGGAACCGATATTTTTGCTTTTTTTTTTATAAAAAATCAAAGGAAATTGTTGCTTGGAGGATTCGAACACGCGACCATCGTCTTCTACTCTAAAGCTCTAACCAATTGAGCTAATGAGCCTTTTTGTTTGTAAACTAACCTCAAATATATTTATCTAAATTTTTAAACAAAAAATTAATTTTTTTAAATTAACGAATCCGGTTCCGGTTCAACCCGGAACCGGATCCATCACTTTCCTTTTTTATCCTGCAAAATCTGTTCAAACAAAGACCAAATCTGGATTCATCATTTTAGACGTGGACATCCCTCTTTCAAAACCCTTAATGTCATGATTCCGTCATTATTTAAGAATGTTGATGTACATTATTTTCATTTTGATGTGTGTGAGTTTGCTAAACACAGATGTGTTTCCTTTTTTTGAAGCTAAGAGCTACAATTCTTTTTTCTTTCATTCACGTTGACTTTTGGGTCCTCTCGAGTTCCCAACATTTCAGGAGCTCGATGGTTTGTCCTGGTCATGGATGATTGCACCCGTCTTTCTTGGATTTATTTGATGAAACAAAAATAATCTCTCATAACATAAACGAAGCTCAAATCTGGCCAGATTATCACTGCCGTTCATCTAATAAATTATATCCCAACTCGAGTCCATGATTTAAAACTCCAATGGAACTATGGAAGTGTTCTCTCAATATTTTCCCCAGATTTCAGTGGGTTCGCTAAACTGGTTCCTAAAGCTTCATTACCTTCATTCTCCTGGTCGGGGAAAGGTGGACCCTAGAGCTATCAAATGTGTTCATAGGATACTCAGCCACTCAAAAAGGATACAAGGGCTATAATCTTGTTATTCGTAAATCCTATGTTTCGGCTGATGTAACATTCGTTGGACATGAGAATCATTTTCTCATCCTTATCTTCATGGGGAGAATTCTATGGAAGATAAGGATTTGTTTTGAGAGAGCCTTCCCTTTCAAATTCAACTCTCTCCTTTCCTTTGCACCCAATGTGTCTTCCTTTCCAACTCAAATACCCTCTTCCAATTCCAACCCGGAACCTGCTCCTCAAATTGAGTCCAAAAATAGGAACTATCCTAAAACCGAGTGTGATCCCGATTTACTCCCCGATGAGTCACCAAGACTGGAGAATCCTATTGTCACAAACCATTACTGGTATATGGATGGGTTGCATAAGGATCTTTTCTCTTTAAAAGCCAAAGCATCGGGTAGTCTAACCTGGCTGACTTGTCCTGAAGAGAGTAACTTCATTTCAAGTAAGGAAGTGTGGAATTAAGACATCTTGCCATCGCGGAAACGAAGCTAAGATATTTTAGGTTGAATAAGAAGTTCCAAATCTTAGTTAGTGGAATATGACTATTGCTTAGTACTATACTAAACTTAAGAGCATATGGTTTGAGATCTTTTTATATCAACCAGTTCATTCCTACATTTGTGATTGTTCCAATGCCCAAGGAAAACACAGGTTATGCAGAAGTGCACTTCTCCTTTTTCACCTCAATGTAAAGGCCTTATGAGTTTCCATGGTACTTCCCAGATCGCAAGTACTGATAGATATGGGTCTACCCATCGGCATTCTCTAACAGGGCACTCAATCAATCAATCAATCTCCAATAGATCTATCAATACTTAGTAAGGATTGATCTTGAATTCGCCTGGGCACATGACCAATACTATGAATGTTCAAGAAGCCGAATTATCACTTGGGAATGAGATAAGCTCTTCTTCTAGAATCTCACCTACTGTCCTTGATTTGGATCATCCTATAGCTGCTAGGAAGGGTGTTAAAAAGTGCACACAACATTCTATTTCCCATTTTGTATCCCTTGAAAAATTATCACCCTCGCATAAAAGCTTTCTTACTCGCCTAGACTGTACAACAATAGCACAAACCCTTTTCCGAGGTTGTTAGGCTCACTGGTTCAAGCCACAAATTCACACGCACATTAGTAGTAGAAATTCCAGAAAACAGAGCAGAAATACCAAATGAAAGGAAATAAATATTGATATAATCAAAGTATGAAGAAATAAAGAACTTCCCAGAGAATAACTCTCTGTAGCAACCACAAGGACTCCATGGTACTAGCTATTTAAAAACTAACAACAATGATAATAGTATGATACCCTTTTATCACTCTCTTCCTCCATTTATTAACCCCCACATGTGATTTCCCTTCTAGAACATAAAACATGCAAGGTGGGCTTATTGTTCTTTTGGCCCATTCACTAATATCCCTAAAAGAGGCACTTAGAAAAAGGAGTGGAGACAGGCAATGAGAGTAGAAATGGAACTTGGGAACTAGTTGATTTGGCGGCTGGAGAAAAAATTGTGGGATGTAAATAGGTTTTTTCAATAAAATATAAGTCGGACGGGTCAATCGACTGGTAAAAAGCGAGGTTAGTGACAAAAGGGATATATACAAACTTATGGGATAGAGTATCAAATGAAAACAATCATGGTATTGCTGACTCTAGCAACAAACTTGAAGTGGAGCCTACAACAATTTGATGTGAAGAATGTCTTCCTACAATGAGACCTCGAGGAAGAAATTTTTGTAGAAGTCCCGTCGGGGTTTAATGGGAAAACGTTGTCCAAGTAGAAGAAGGCATTATATGGACTAAAACAATCTCCTCGAGCATGATTTGTAAGATTTGCAAAGGCAATGTTGTCGATAAATTACAAACAGTCATGGTGATCACGCAATATTTACCAAACATTCAGCTTCAAGGAGAGTCACGACACTAATAGTCTGCGTGATGACATTATAGTGACTGGGAATGATCCAAAATAAAGGGGGGCTCTTCAAAAGTTCTTAGTCAAGGAGTTTTGATAAAGGATCTTGGGAAATTAAGGTACTTCTTTGGAATAGAAGTAGCTAGGTCTAAAGAGGGAATTTTATCTCAAAAAGGAAATATATCCTTGATTTACTAAAAGAAATTGATAAACTTGGTTGCAAGCCCTTAAACACGCCTATCAAACAAAATCATAGGCTAAGAGATGCGATTGAAGAATAACCGGCTGATAAGGGCATGTACCAACGACTTGTTGGTAGACTAATCTATTTGTCAAACACTCGGCCTGAAATCTCCTATTTAGCAAGCGTAGCGAGTCAATTCATGCATAATCCCAAATAAATTCATCTCCAAGTTGTATATCGGATCATATAGTATTTGAAAGCCAACATCGGAAGAAGAATTCTTTTAAGAAAAGCGCGAGCATGGGAGTAGAGGCATACATTAATTCTGATTATGTGGGTTCCATTATAGATAGAAGATCAATGTCTGGCTAATTGTACTTTCCTTGGAGGGAACCTAGTGACTTGGAAAACTAAAAACAACCAACGCTGGGGGGGTCTAGTTCAGAAGCAGAATTCCAATTAGTGGCACATGGAGATTACGAGTTGCTATGGCTCAAGATAGTTCTAGAAGATCTGAGTATGTTGAATACATTGTAAATATGTCTAGATGCATTAACTTAATTATAGTAGGTTAGCATAATTATAGTGATTAGATCCTAATTACGGTAGCTTAATTCTAGGATCTAGATTGATTATATAGCTTGATTCTAGGATCTAGATTGATTATATTTTTGTGTATATATAGGGCTCTTGTATTCATTAGTCAGATGAATAAAATATATGATTTACTATCAATATTGGTCTATCTTTTTCAAACGTTCACATGGTACCAGAGCCGTGAGAATTTCAGATTCTATATCCCGGTGATTTCTACCCGGTGATTTCCTTTTCTATTCCATCTCCCGGTGATTTTTACCCGGCGATCCATTCTTCCATTCTTTCTAATCCAATATGTCTACATCCGACACATCCAAATCCGCATCCGATGCACCCAAGTCCACGACAAATCCTTCGATAACTGGTTCTACAATTATCACCACTGAAAAATTAAATGGTGGTAACTACTCTACTTGGGCTGCTGATGTCGAGTTATGGTTCATGGGACAACGTTATAATGATCATCTCACAACAAGATATGATGGTACTATGGAAGATCGATCCAAATGGGACAGAATTGATGCTCAATTGTGTAGTATGCTTTGGCAAACTAATGATTCTTCACTAAAACAAATTTTTTGTCCACATAAGACTTGCTTTAGTGTTTGGGAACAGGCTAAAGCATTATACACCAATGATATATGTTGAGAATCACCAAGATTCTGTTGGTGATTAGATAAGGAAGATTTGTTATATATGGGATCCTTATCTTTTAGATTTGTATATATTTGATTTGATTTAGATAGGTAGTTTCCTTATATTAATCTTTGAATTTACCTATAAATAGGTTACCATTGTAACTTTTTAATTCATTCAATTAATAAAAGTGTATTGATAACTCTCAAATAATTGTTTCCAACATGGTATAAGAGCCAGGGTTGATTTTTTCCTAACCCTATTCACCGTCGCCTGCCCTTCGCCTTTTTTTTGCCCTAGCTCCGCCACCGTCGTAGCTATGGCATCTGAAACTCCTTCCACTGACGCGGCCCCTCTCAAACTATCTGACACCCACTCTCGTTCTATTCAAATCACCACTATCACGCTAAATGGTTATAACTTCTTGCGATGGTCCCAATCCATTCGCATGTATCTACGGGGCCGTGGCAAACTGGGATATTTGACCGGTAATATCCCCGAAACAGCGCCTACGGAAAATCTTTCCCAATTTGGGATGCTGAAAATTACATGGTCATGACTTGGTTGGTCCAATTCCATGGAGGAGAATATCAACTCCAATTTTAAATTTGTATTTTTAAATTTCTGGCGGGATTAAATGTTGAGTTCGATGATGTCTGCGGCAGGATAATTGGCCGCCAGCCTTTACCGTCCATTGGTGAAGTTTTTTCTGAAGTCCGGCGCGAAGAAAACCGCAGACATGTCATGCTTGGTAAACAGTTGCTACTCCGATTGAAACTTCCGCACTTGTTGTTCCTGAATCTGCAGCCAACATGGCCTCTTCCAATCGACGATCAGCCGACAGACCACGCCCAAAATGCGAGTTCTGCAACAAGCCTAATCATACTCAGGCTAATTGTTGGCAGCTTCATGGCAAGCCCGCCAACTGGAAAAGTAATAAACCTCATCAACGTCCGCCTCCGAATACCGCCACTGCGACTTCTCCCTTCTTCAAGGAGCAGATGGATCACCTCCTGAAGCTGCTACATTCCACCTCCTTATCCGGTAACCCTACTAGCTGTTATTGCCCAAACAGGTGGTCTCCCTAGTGTTTTTTCATCTTATACCACCATTATCCCGTGGATCATTGACTCCGGTGCTTTGGATCACATGGCGTTTTTTCCCAATCTTTTCAGCCGATATTCAGCTTTGTCTCGGGTTGAACATGTTCGTATATGCCGATGGGAGTTTCTCCTACTCTCGGAAAGGCTATATTACTCTCTCAAACAAAATCACACTACATTCGGCCCTTTTTGTTCCAAAATTAACCTATAACTTATTATCGGTTAGTCGCCTCTCTAAGGATTCTAACTGCCGTTTTATTTTCTCTCCAACTCACTGTGAATTTCAGGACAGGAGCTCGGGGAAGATGATTGGCAGTGTTAGAATGGTCAATGGCCTATACTACTTTGATAATGATTCCTTCGCACAAGTGACTTGTCAAGGTTATGGTGGTAGTGTCTGTCATTCTCTTACGCTTGATGAAAATATTGCTTTGGCATCTTCGGTTAGGGCATCCTAGTTTTCAGTATTTAAAACATTTATTTCCTCAGTTGTTTAAATCTTTGGATTATTCCTCATTTCAATGTGACAATTGTTTATTATCTAAGAGTCATCGATCTATTTTTCGACCAAAACCTTATCATGCTAATGGCGACCATTCTACTTAATTCACAGCGATGTTTGGGTCCCTTCGCGGGGTCCCTCCTTGACTGAAAAAAAATGGTTTGTCATATTTATTGATGATCACACGCCTTTGTTGGGTATTTCTTCTTAACAATAAATGCTGAAGTTAAAGCTTTTTCCAAACTTTTTCACACGATGATTGCCACCCACAAAATTTGTGTTTTTCAGTATGAGAATGGAACCGAGTACTTTAATTCATCTCTTGGCGAATTTTTCGAATGCATTTCATTGTTCATCGGTCCACGTGTCGAGACACGCCCTTAAAAAAATGGGTAGTGTGCTGAAGCAAAAACAAACACTTACTTGAGATGGCCCCATGCACCAATGTTTACATGCATGTACCAAATATTTGGTTCGGGGTTGATGCTATTTGTAACAGCATCTTATCTCAATAAACCGCAGCCAACCTCGCGTCCTAAAACATGTGGTTACCCATTACCGGCGTTTTACTTACTTGTTCCCCAATTGCCGACTAGCTTCCGGTATACCCATTAAAAGTATTTGGGTGTGTTACATATGTCCAGTTACCCAACATTTTTCGCCAAATTAGATCCTATGGCTGAAAATTGGTGTCTTCCTTGGTTATGCCTCTAATCAAATGGGTTACAAGTGCTATAACCCTCACACAAAGAAGTTTTTTTGTCAGCATGGATGTTTCCTCTAGTGAAAGTCGCCCCTATTTTCCCAAAACTTCCCTTCAGGGGGAGCGTACTTGTGAAGGAAATTTTCGGGATACCAACTCTGATTCTTTGCCCAACACACTTGTCCCACTTACTGACCTGGAACCAAATATTGGAAATAAGGACTTTTGAACCAAATCTGCCAGGCATAGATCGCTCACATGCAGGGGAGACAACGGACCTACCAACCATGAACCGGAATACTTGGTCTATACCAGGAGAAAACACAAAACTCGAGACTGTTCGAACATTCTACCACAAGTCCAATCTGGATTCCCCGCGCACTGATTTGGGAAAATCAGGTACTTCCGAACCAATTCTCCCTCTAATCTCGCTTGATGATTCCCTTCCTATAGCACTTCGAAAAGGTGTTAGGAAAGTAGCGGTGATGGAGGAACTTCCAGTTGACCGAGTCATATGCTTTCTCAAATCCACCTTAATATAATGCCCACTTTCTTCTTTTTCTTTAAATCATCGATAATCTCATTAATCGCCATTACCCCATCAAGAATGTGACGATTTCCAATAAAACCCGTCTGTGAATTCGAAATTATCCTGTCAAGAACTCCACTGAGTCTGTTAGCAAGTACTTTGGACAATAATTTGTAAAGACATCCAATGAGGGAAATTGGTTGAAATTCCTCAATTCTGGTTGGGTTCTCCTTTTTAGGAATAAGTATGATGAAAGATGGATTCCCCCCCTTAATAAGTCTTCAATTTCTATGAAAGTCATCAAAAAATGTAATGAAATCTCGCTTGAGTACTTCCCAGAACTTTTTGATGAATTTGAAATTGTAACCATCAGGCCCCGGGCTCTTGGAGCTGTCACAATCCCAAACCGCCTCTTTGATTTCTGATTCGGAGAAGCATGCTGTCAAAATTACATTTTCAGCTGACGTTAGACAAGTGAAATCTACCCCTTGCAGTATTGGTCTGTTCCAATTTTCCTCACCAAACTGATTCACAAAGTAATCATGCACCCTATCTTTGATTTCTTGTACTCCATCCATCCATCGTCCGTTAATATGTAGACCCACAATCTCATTTCTTTTCCTTCTTAGATTCACAATCTTGTGGAAGAAGGCTGAATTCATATCACCTTCCCTAATCCACCTCGATCTCGATTTCTGGTATAGTAAAGTGTCTTTCATCCCCAATTGCTTCTGTAAATTGAACATCTCCATCTGTCTAATATGCATCTCATCATTGGATAATTCCCTTGATTCTGCCACTGTATCCCAATCACTAGTTTTGCCCTGGAGACCGCAATGTTATTCTCGATTCCTCCAAATACTTCTTTATTCCACACTTTTAACCGTACTTCAATAGTTTGAACTTCTTTTCAAGACATAACCTCCCCATCCCTGGATTGTAAAACCTTGTCATTCCCGTTCCACAAAAGTCTTGAAGTCCCTGTGTTGCATCCATGAGTCCAATGTCCTAAACGGTTTTGGACCCCAGTCCACTTTATGATTCTTCAAAATGATTGCACAATGGTCAGATACGCTGCGCTTTAGTCCCCATTGTGTTAAATTAGGCCATATCTGTAACCAATTAACCGATAGAAGAAAACGATCCAAGCGGCTTACACATGTACCATCCGGTCTGTACCAAGTGTACTTCCTTCCGATCAGTGGTAAATCCACCAGCCTAGAATTGTTGACAAAAGTATCAAATTCTGTCATTTCTGCATGCTTCAAGTCATGTTGATACCTTGGCAACAGTTATTTCTGTAACCATTTGTTTGAGGCTACCGACATTCCGGTCGGTT